>CM046658.1:116639160-117875825 GCA_025594165.1 Tamias sibiricus | reverse complement strand
CCCTTGGAATGCAGAACCTGGCGTGCTAAATTACAATGTATCAGGCTATTATGATGAACTTGATTCTTAGGACTACTTTTCACTTTAGTCTCAGACTGTTTTCAAATTTCTAAGAAACAGAAAATGTGGAGGCTCAAGAGGCTGCTTCATAGAAATCCTTTTACGAGAATTGAGTGGGGATGGGGCGCAGGCTCCTAAGTGTGTATGTGGTCTTTTCTAATCACAGCAATTTGCTGTCTAGCTACAACTCTTCAGTGTTCTTTGGCTCCTCTCCCTCCCAGAAAGTGGCTTCTGACTGGCCCTGGATTGTGACCAGTGGTAAGCTCTGCTCACCTTCGTCCTTGTCTCTTGCTTCATTTGGTGGTATAGAAGATGTAGCTCTTGAAGTAAATTTGGCTGACTTGGAGAATTGTGGATCCTTTCAAGTCATTCTTACAAGATGCTGGGTCCTACTAGAAATGGTTAGCTCTGAGGTGGGTTGTTCCATGCACCTGTATCCTTACCCCAAGCATGAGGAACTGCTGGGGAGGGAGGAAAGTGGGAGGAATCTGTATGGAGCTGGAACTGGTGGTGCTGTGTTGTATGTACATGCTGTTGTAAAAGTTCAGCTATGACTTTGCATATGGCGGGTGCTGCCCGTATCTCCTTGTCAGTAAGCTTGCTTTGGGGCAGAGGCAGCTTTGGGGGGCTGACTGTGCCCACAGAGTGGGTAAAGATTGAAACAGAGACCAGAAACAGCTAAGTGAAGAAAGACCCAAGTCTTAGAAAACCCAGATCTGGGACAGCTGCCTGGGAACATGCAGGAGGCCAGAGGAGTTCTGTAATGCTTTAAGACACAGCAATTTTAACTTGGTCATTCTCCCCACCCCCCACCCCTGTCTTGAGGGATTCTAATGTCTTGCTGCTTTTTAGGTGGATGGAGAGTTCACCAATCCCATTCAATGCTGCTCCAACTCTGCCCACACCCACCTGATTAGGGGTGCTAATATATGCTGAGGTTGAGATAAAGGGGACATATGGGGAAAATTCATTCCATAGAGCTGAAATCTGGTTTTCAAGGCCTCTGTGGCTTTCTTCTGAATTTATTACCAGCCCTGTCTGGAATGTAGATTGTGTTTTTAGTAATGTGTACTGTGAGCTGTCCTCTGTATAATGTATTTTGTAATGTATTTTTCTCATCTACCAAAGGATGAAACAAATAAAATTATTTAAATAGTTTGGCTCTAATAAACTTATTTAAAACATAATGGGTTCATGTTCACTTGATATCAAGTAGAATGCTAGCTGCTATGGATTGTGAAACACCAGTTCTATGAGAATCTTCCATTTTTCTTGTCAAACCTAATATTCCTTTTATACCCTTAAAAAGGCCATATCACAGAAAAAAGATTTTCTTCTCTCTAGTAAGAAGGCAGGAGAACAAAACAGTCTTCTAGGTCATTATATCTTGGATGTACATCTATACATCCTGGACAGGGTTTTATGGCCCAGAGCCCACAGACTTCGTTTCTCAATCTCATTGTGGCAGTGTTAGAGGACAAGGAGGGGTGGGGTAGGGTAAACAGAAGTGTCCATCGCCCCAAAAGCATGAAACATGCAAATGCTTACTTGCCAAGGTGATAGCTCACTGGCTTAATGCTCTTTATCTGATTCTACATGGAACATCTGGAAAACTAGGCCTTGGGCCCTTTCATCCTCCAGAATCTCTTAGGGCAGCTTAGATCATGAAAGGAAGAGACACAGTAAAAGATACATAGGCTTCTTCAGGTTTTCAACCTAATGGAAGCTTCTCTGTGTTCCATTAAAATGTTCACGCCAACTTGGGGAACTGAAGACATGACCAATGAATTTTCACTCTTTTGAGAGGTGATCTGGAAGTAAAGGCAAAATGGGAATCAAATCAATGCTGGGCACACTTGAAGTTTTCTAAGCGAAAATGCCCTAAGAGTGAAGAGGTACATGAGGGCAGGCAGACAGGAAAGGGATCACGCTGGGTGAACCCATTACTTAAATTCTTCAAACTTAGGGATGTGTAATTGGAATAGGAGTAAGAGTTTCTGTGGGAAGGAAGAGCCACCCTCAGCCAGTCATCCAATCCCTTAGGTTACTTCAGTTGTTTTATCTAGAGGGATGCCAGGCCTTCACTGAATCCAGGCCCAGGAAGCAGCCATGCCAAGATCCCAAGGGTGGGAGTAGATAAGGGGCAGCTACCACTAAATTCAAAGCACCAGTGATCCTTTTGAGGAGTCAATTAACACCTTGACATGAATTTAAAATGTCTGTAAAACGAAACACAACAAGCCGAGCGGGCTCAGTGGCACATGCCTGTAATCCCAATGACACAGGAGGATCACGAGTTCAAAGGCAGCCTCAGCAACTTAGCAAGGCCCTAAGCAACTAACTTAGTGAGACCCTTTCTAAAAATGAAATGCAAAATGGGCTAGGGATGCGGCTCAGTGGTTAAGAGCCCCTGGGTTTAATCCTCATTCCCCACGCCTAAAAAAAAAAAAAAAACCACAATGAAACCTTAGTGGCAAGAGTTAGCGCAAAGGAGGGAAGCAAGAAGCTGGAGCCACAGGAAAAGTACTCTGGCTGCAGACCAGCTCCCCAACAAGTCTCTGCTAGTTCCTGCTAATTCCCTGCCTCCAGGAAAAAAAGAGATGATAAAAACTGAAAAGGTGGGAAAGGGGGAGAGTAAAGCAAGAGTTTATATAAAAGGAGGAGGCATTATTTTTGTTGTTAAAATAATTACAGGGATCTGGGATTTTATATCCTCTAATGGGAAATTCTATTGGGGACAGAAAATTGTGTTCACTTGACTCTTGGGAATTTCAGTTAGAGAGATGGAGGTTAAGAAGCAGACAAGGAGCTGAGTATAAAGGCACACGCCTGTAATCCCAGGGATTCCGAGGCTGAGGCAGGAATATCACAATTTTGAGGCCAGCCTCAACAATTTAATGAGGCCCCAAGCAACTCAGTGAGACCCTGTCTTTAAATAAAATATTTTTTAAAAGGAATAAAAAAAAAACTTTAAAGGAGTTAGAATGTGACTCAGTGGTTAAGTGCCCCTGGGTTCAATCCCTGTTATCAAAACCAAAACAAAACAATAACTACATACACACACAAAAAAATTTTTAAATAAATAATTAAAAAGGGCTGTTGGGGGCTGGAGTTGTGGCTCAGTGGTAGAGCACTTGCCTAGCATGTGTGAGGCACTGGGTTCAATTCTCAGCACCACATATAAATAAATAAATAAATAAACATCCAGAATAAAAACTTATTCTAAAAAAAAAAAAAAAGAGCTGGGAATGTAGCTCAATGGTAAAGCACTACTGGGTTCAATCCCCAGTACCCCCCCCCCCCCACACACACACACACACATACACATAAAAAGCATAGTTTCCCCCTACAAGTGATCCTTCCCATGCTGGGTGGGTCAGGGCAAGGCAGCCTGTCAAAACTCCACTTTTCTGGTATTTCCCTGAGTCAGCCCCTGCCATCTTGCTACAGCCCTCAAACTCCAGGATTATTTGTAGACATTAAATGTTCTCCCATTAAGTCCGACCTGGGTTTTAGCCACAACGATGCTGTTTCCCTGCTATGAAATGTAAGGAGGGTCCTTTCACTTTTCTGAGCCTTGTTTTTCTCATTCACAAAGAGAGGAAAATCATCCACTTTTCTGAGTCACTTCTTGGGCTTTCTCAAAGTCCACTCAAATGGTAAGCATTCCCTGTCAGAGGCCACACAGGGGTCAGCATTCAGACCCTCCTGATAGGCTGGACTGCTCCTTGGGACGGGGGTGAGGGGGTGGGGCTCATCTTCTTTGGGGCTGCCTTCCAGTAACCACAGTTGGAAGTTCCTGACCTCTGTCTGCTCCTCCCCAGGCTAAGCAGCATGGGCCCTCTTCATGCAATGACCTGAGACGTCCTCAGGGTGGCGCTCCCTCACCACTGGGCCCTGCACTTTTCTTGGAAAAGCATCTCCCAGAAGTGTGTGTGTATGTGTGTGTGTGTGTGTGTTCATGTCTTCCCTTCCACTTCTCCTGAACCCCCAAAGTATCCTTTCACCTAACCCCAATCTTGGGGAGGGGTAGGGCAAAGAAGGAACCTCTTCATTTCCAGGCCCCAAGAGATGTCCAGATTTAAAGGAACAGTAAGTACATCAGAAGAGCCCAAGTTAGGTGCTCTAACCTTTATCACTGGTTTTTAAATTCTAGTTTTCTTTTATGTCAGAATCCTTTTCCAATAAAATATTAAACAAAACTGAAAGCACATAAAACTGATGGTAGCTGAGGGGCTCTGGCATAAGCAGGAAAGGGAATTCTGCCTTCCCCTCACCTCCCCTCACCCAGAGAACTCAGCCTTTGGGCAACAGTTGACGTCCCTCTTTGGATCCTGGGTTTCCAGAACCTGGTTGTGAAAACAATGCTCAAAAGATGGCTTTACTCAGGGCAGATGCTGACTGAAAGAACAAGACTGAAGGGAATCAACCATGCTACTCCCTGCTGAGGTCCCAGAGGCCACAAGGCCTTTCCTGTCTCTGATGTCTGCAGAGGAGCGTGAAGAGATGTCTCACCTTTCTCCAGAACAAAGGGCTAGGTCAGAGGTGGGCTGGTCCAGAAGTCATCCAGGCTACATAGGGCTGCGCATGGATGGTAGCCGACTGGGCCAAAATCAGTGAACATAACCACAGCTCAGGAGTCCATCCTGTCCAGTCCTCAGCACCTGGCCAGAAGAAGGAGGGAGAGAGGTGGGTGGTATTACTCAGTGCCAGGCACAGGAGCCCTCACTGAGTGTACTTCGAGCCTACTAAAGTGATTGAGGGATCTCTAGACGACCCAGTGTGGACTGTCCACAATGCAGGATATACTTCCAGTCCCCAGGCTGTTCCTCCCTGTGTGGACATCTACTCTGACCTTCATCCTGCCACTTGAACACATGCCTATGTCATAGGTAGTCAGTAAACCTGCTGCCTCCCAGTACAAAACCAAACCATGAGTCCTCAGCACGTCAGTCATACAGATAATTCTGGCATTCCTGATGTGAAAAATGGTGTCACTGTAAAAACAAAGCAGACGTGCGGGGGCATGATGATCTCACGGCATCTAGGATAGGGGATCCTCACAGGCTTTCACCATATACAAATGGAAATCGACTTTTTATCAGTGTGGCTCACAGCCTTACACCAGATGCAGGAGTTCCTGAAAACTTTATCCCACACCAAACAGTATCCAGGCTCCACCCTCTGGGGACCAAAATGATGTCTGTCATTGCCATTTGCCCTGATGGTCCTCCTATAGTTTGCTCACCTTGTTTCTACAGGAACTGAAGAGAAGGCTGCCCTCCTTTTCTCTGTCTCACAGGGATGAGCTAGAAGTGAAGATAAGTCCTAGAAGGAGGATCACACCCCAGGCCCTGAGGCCTTGGCCTTGCCCTCACGTAGCCCAAGATGGGCCAAGAAAATACATCCTTTCACTTCTCAGCCTCTGGGTCCTCATTTGGAAGCAAGCACCCTAGAGGAAGAAAAAGGGTCAGCAGGGAATAAAGCTGGAAGGGAGGCTATGGAGGAGGAGGTGGTCCTGAGTGGGCTGGGAGCAGAGGAGGTGGGACTAATGGCAGCTCAGTCTCTCACCAGCAGTCTGGGCAATCCCTTCACCAGAAGACTTCTCCAAAGCCTGGGGAGGAAGAGAGGAAGCACTACTGAGGTAGGACAGTATTTATTCTATTGATTTATGTTGGGATCACCTCAGGTTGGTTTGGAGACAAGAGCAGCAACAGCCCCTGTGCTGACGTGGACTTTGGCTGGCTTTTGAGAAATACACCTGCCACTCCTTCCTTGAAGTATCCCAGGTCAAGACAAGAAAAAGATGTTTAGAAACAGGGAGGGGAGATGCCATAGCTGCTGCCACACACCCTCATGCAGCTCTCCCCAGACAAGGGGCAGAGGGCAGCCAGGACTGCCTGACCTGGAGGGACCCTGCCACCACTTCTCAGAGAGGAAGGGGAGAGAGACAGGAATGGCTGCTCTGCATGGAAACAGAAAGGCCTAGATGCCAGTGGTTGCTTATAGCCCTGCAGCAAGAAAATCCTGGTTTTCTTTCTATTGTTCTCAGCTGAGTAACCCCCAGCCATGGTTAAACCCATTATCAGTCCCCACCTTTTCCCCTACAGCTAGGGAACACTCAACACCACAAACCCACATAAGCCTACTCCCTCCCCCACCACACCAAGTGCACTATTCACACCCTCTCCTGTCTTCAAAACTGCCATCCTCCCCACTTGAGCCTCAAACTCTCCCTGCATGCCCTCCTGGCCAGCCTGCCTGCCACCCTGATTGTCCTGGATCTGCTCCTGCTCTAGCTCTGAGCCCCCCGCATCTTGCCTTGCCAAGGACATCACCTTGGCAAGCTACCCTCCCTCTCATCCATTATTGTCTCTCTCCTCCAGGGTCCTTTTTCACCAGGAAACAAACATGCTCTATTATCTGTGTTTAAAAAGACCCTAATATATGACCCCACCTCTCTACTACTGCCCATGTCACAGAATCCAATGGGCACTTCTGTGATTTGAATTTAGTAGCAGTATTCCATCTAATCCTGTAAACCATCTTTTTATCCCCATGACCAAAATACCTGACACAACTTGGGGAAGGAAAGGTTTATTTTGGCTCATGGTTTCAGAGGCTTTAGTCCATGGTGGACCAGCTCCATTGCTCTGGACTTGAAGCAAGGCAGAACATCATGGTAGAAGGGTGTGGGGAGGAAAGTTGCATAGCTCTTGACAGCTGGGAAGCAGAAAGAGAAGGGAAGGGAACAGAGACAAGATAAACCCTTCCAGGGCACACCTCCAGTGACCTAATTACTCCAACTAGGTCCTACCTCCAATAATCCATCAAATGATGAATTCACCAAATGGATTGATCCACTGATGAGGTCAGAGCCCTTGTGAGCTGATCATTTTCTAAAAACCCCACCTCTGGACTTTGCAGCATTGGGGGGGGCCAAGTACATGTGCCTTTGGGGGACATCCCAGATCCAAATCATAACCAACCCCTATGTTACAGTTTGGAACTGGAATGTCCCCTGAAGGCTTGTGTGCTGAAGGCTTGGTCTCCAGCTGGTGGCACTGTCGGGAGGTGGTGGAAACTTTTGGGGATAGGGCTTAGTCAGAGGAAGTAGGTCACTGGGGTGTGCCCTGGAAGAGTTTTTTTGTCCCTGGTGCCTTTCTCCGGTTCTGTTTCTCTCTCTCCCCCCCCTCTCTCCACCCCCCTTCCCCACCAGGAGGTAAGCAGCTCTGCTCCATCACACCCTCTCAACTATGATGCTCTGCCCCATTACAGGACTATAGCCAGCCAACCATGGACTGAAATCTCTGAAGCCATGAGCCAAAATAAATTCTTCCTCCTCTAAGTTGATTTTCTCAGGTATTTTGTTACCAAAAAAAAAAAAAAAAAAAAAAAAAAACTGGCACTTCCCAAGACATGGTCTCTTCCCCATATACCTTCTCTCCATGGCTGTCCCAGTTCCATGGTTTTGGGTACCAATGATTCACCATGGACTCTCAAAGTTGGAACTCCAACCCTAATATGCTCTGGAATTCTTTCTATTCAAATGTGGAGACAGCCACTTGACAGGAGAAGAAGTACACGAGCTTGGCATGTCCAAAACTGATCAGCCCAAGCCGCCCAGGCCTGATTTCTGAGTCTGAGTCTATTGCACCAATATCTCCTGAGTCCTTCAGGACAAATTCATCCCCTTCCTACCTCTTCACAACAAACTCACCAGCAACCCAAGCCAGTGCTTCCTCCAGACCCACCTCAATCCACACATCCCATCCTTCCACGCCCACTACCCTCTAAACTAGCCATCGCCATCTTTCATCAGGATGATAGTGAACGGGCTCTAAATCTGGCTCCCCAGCTGCTGCTCTACTCACCCCCCACAACACAATTATCAGCAAACACAATCTTTTTTTTAATATTTATTCATTTACTTTAGTTGTACACAATGCAATGCATTTATGTTTACGTGGTGCTGAGGATTGAACCCGGGCTGCACACATGCAAGGCGAGCGCTCTGCCACTGAGCCACAACCCCAGCCCCAGCAAACACAATCTTTTACAAGCAAAATTCAAATCACAATACACCCCTCATTTCATTTCTCAGCATCTACTTATTATACTTAGAGATAAAACTCAGTGTCCAGTGTGGCTCTCCAAGGCCACTCTGCCTGATTCTCCTTCCCTCTGACATCCCCTCTCCACACTCTTGCCTTCCCCACTGTGCTCACCTGGGAATTCATCACTCCCTCTGCCTGAAACATTCTTCTTCTTGGCTTTACATGGCTGGCTCTGACTTTTCATTTCCCTACCAAGGGGCCTTCCCTAAGAACTATCTAAAATAATATCATCTTATTTTAATTCTGACACTTATCATCTGATATTTTCTTGTTTCTTTTATGTCTCTTCCCAAAATATCAATATCGGAATAAGAACCACATTCGTCTTCTGATGATTACTTTGATCGCTGGCAACAACACAGTCTAAGAAATGCCTGGTAGGGCTGGGGTTGTGGCTCAGCGGCAGAGTGCTCACCTAGCACGTGCGTGGCCAGGGTTCGATCCTCAGCACCACGTAAAAATAAACGCATTGTGTACAACTAAAAGCAAATAAATAAATATTAAAAAAAAGAAATGCCTGGTACATACTAAGCTCTCAGTAAATATATATTGATTGAACAGCACAAGAAAAGACATGGAGCAAATCCTTAACTCTCTAGACCTTTGTTTCCTCTTCTGTACCATGATGGCACCTGCCTTGATGTAAGGATTCTATTGGGCAAGTATCTGTTTGGGAGAAAGCATATAGTAGAAGCTTAAGAAATGGAATCGGTATGGAGAGTGGTTCAAATGTGGGTTCTAGAGTCTTGTCTGGGCTCCAGTCCTGGTTCTAGAACTGACTGGCTACTTAAAGTTACTTTGGGTGAGCTGCTTGGTGTGCCCATCTGAGGAAGAGAAGGGCAATGGAACCTACTGCAGGGATTAAATAAGTTTACACAGGGAAACAATGAAAAAGAGTCTTCAGTGGAAGATAGCTACTGTTGCCAACCAGTGAGACCCAAAGCAAATCTCTCTGCTACCCTGCATCCTGCCTCCCCTCCTTACCTGCCACAAGCCTGAGCCACGTGCTAAAACTCCTCCTCCTCTGGCCAAGCACATAAGGTGCCTGTTTATTTAGAATCTCCTAAGACAGTTCTAAATCCTGACCCCCCAAAACCAATGATCAGCAGCAGCCTCAAGCTAAAAATAATTAGTAGTACAGAAACATTTACAACCATTTATGGTCTAAATATTACTCCCTAATGATTTAAGAGATAAATATAACAAGCCCATTCTGACAGTTTGTGAAAAAGAAGTTTTGGAGGAGAATCTACATAATTATCATCCAATACCACAGTGGGCGCATCACGTCACCCCCAAACAAACCTTGAATTTCAGGCCCTGTTTGTAACACAGAAGTGGTCACATGGAAGCACCAGAGATCAAGGCAAGATCTCAATAGCTGCCAAACCAGCCGATTTTAATTAAGTTCTATTGTCACTACAAGCACAGTAACCCTCATGCCCAGATCAATCAACAGCTGTTAATTACCCCTTTACTTTGTTCTGGGACATTTCCACCAGCTGATCAAGTGCACTAGGCGCTGTGCCTGCCCCAGAATCACCTGCAGTCTGAGCAGCGGGAGCGAAGACAATGGGCATGTGAAAGTCAGTGGCCAGAGGCCTTGGGGAGGACCCATCTCATCCTCCTGCACCCAGCGGGAGAAGTTCTTGCCTCACCAATGCCCACCAACAGTGGCATCCTCCTAGCAGGAAGCCTGGAGTCTGCTGACTGCCAACACCCTGACCCCTGCCCATCTTAACCTGCAGAAATGTCATCTGAGAGCAGCATCCTGGTGAGAATTTAATGTTTACAGTTTTGGAACCCTCAACTGCTTCCCTCTTGTGCTTTTATCATTCAGGTTATACCTTTTGCACTTCTCCTATGTGTCAAGTACAAAATGACCAAGATGAAAGGCACAGACCCTGTTCTCAGGGAGCCCACATTCACTAACTCCACAACTATTAACAAAACACTGGTGTTCCCTAAGCTCACATTCTGGTGGGGACACTAAGCAGAGAGGCAGACACTAAGCAGAGAGGCATTAATGACATCGGGTGGCAACACAAGACAAGGAGAAGGATTCAGGGTGCCCAAAGTGGCTGCTGCCTCAGGGACAGTCCTGAGGAGGTGACAGTTGAACAGAGACCACAAGGAAGTGAGAAAGCAAACCCAGAAGACAGCTGAGAGAAGAGGCTCCTGGCTGAGAGCAGCAGGTCCAGAGGTCCTGCACTGAGGGTGTGCTTGGCATGCTTGGGAACAGCCAGGGAGAAGGTATGAGAAGACATTATCTTCTCATACCTGGACCACCTGAAACAGTTCTTCTTGCTTCCTGTCTGGTTCTAGAAGGTTCCTTTAAAACTAAAATCTAGCCAAGTATGGTGGCACATGCCTATAACTCATTAGCTTGGGAAGCTGAGACAGGAGGATCTCAAGTTCAAAGCCAGCCTCAGCAACTTAGTGAGACCCTAAGCAACTTAGTGAGACCCTGTCTAAACTTTAAAAATAAATAAATAAAACTTAAATCTAGGTGAGTACAGCCACTTGAGAGAGTACCAATCGGCAATTAAAAAAGAATTGCTGATGGTATAATCATGTGGCTGAATCTCAGTAACACTGATGAGTAAAAGAAGCCAGACGCAGGACACATATGCATGATTCCACATACAGGAAACTCTAGAAAAGATAATCTCATCTGAAGTGATAGAAATGGGTGTGGGCGCATTCCTATAATCTCTGTGACTTGGAAGGCTGAGGCAGGAGGATCACAAGTTTGAAGTCAGCCTGGGCAATTTAGTGAGACACTGCTTCAAAATAAAAATTAAAAGGGCTGGGGGCTGGGCACAGGTGCGCACACCTGTTAATCCCAGTAGTTCAGGAGGCTGAGGAAGGAGGATCACAAGTTCAAAGCCAGCTTCAGCAACTTAGCGAGGCCCTAAGCAATTTAGCGAGAACTTGACTCTAACTAAAATATTTTTAAAGGGGGGAGGGTACTGGGGATGTGGCTCAGTAATTAAGAGCCCCTGGGTTCAATCCCCAGTATCCCCTGCCAAAAAAAAAATACTATAAAATATTTCAAACCCCTCTCCACAAAGCAATGATAAAACTTGACAAAAGTGTCAAAAACAATCATGTCAGGGCTCTGGAAATTGATCAAGGGCATACAACAAGTTGAAAGACTCTATTAAAAACAAAACTACTCATGCTTGGGTAATAGCACTGTGAATGTCTGTGTCCCTCCAAAACTCATGTTGAAACCCAGCTCACAGTGCAATGGTGTTAAGAGGGGGGGGGGACTATTAACAAATGGGATTAGTTCCTTATACAAGGGCTTGAGGGGGTCTGTTAGTCCCTTTTGCCATGGGGGAGGCACTTGAATGGGACAGGTCCTCACTAGAAACCAAATCTGCTGGCTCTGGGTTCTTGATTGTTCCAGACTCCATAACTGGAGAGATAAGTTCCTACTATTTATAAACCACCAAGTCTAAGGCATTTTGTTAGAGCAACCCAGCTGGACCAAGACAGTGTATCTGTGGCATTTCAGTCTGTGGATGAGTGTTCTAGCAGGATGGGTTAGGCCCTGAAAATCAGTAGATAGTGGTGTCTGACAGGACTGAAAACAGTTGGGGGCAAAACTGCAAGTGTCGGGGTTGTCACTAACAGCCACCCCATGGTAAGCAATTGGAGAGGACACAGCCCAAGGATCCAGTGGCTTTTATGCATCCTCATCTACAAAATGCCTGTTTCTAGCTCTTGCCAATTTTTCTGTCAAGTGGTCTCCTTTTCTCATTGATTTGCAGGAGGTTTTTCGTTTTGTTTTTGTCCTTGTTTCTTGTTAAAAAAATATTCTAGATCATAAGCCAGGCATTGGCAAACTTTTTCTAGAAAGGGCCAGGAAGCTACTTCATTCTACTGTTACAGTCCAAAGCAACCACCAGCACCATGTGAACGAGGTTAGGCTGTGTACCAAAAAAGCTTCAAGGATACTGAAATCTGAATATCATAATTATCATATGTCATGAAATATTCTTTTCTCCTCCTCCTCCTCCCCCTCCTCTCCCTCTTCCTTCTCTCCCTCCTCCTCCTCTTCCTCTTCCACCTCCCCTTATTCTTCTCCTTCTCCTTCTTCTTCTTTTCCAGAACTGGGGATTGAACCCAGGGCACTATACCATTGAGCTACACACCCGGCCCTTTTCATATTTTATTTTGAGATAGAGACTCACTAAATTGCTCAGGCTCACCTCAAACTTGTGATCTTCCTGCGTCAGCTTCCTGAGCAGCTGAGATTATAGATGTGCACCACACCACCTAGCTATAATTACTTTGTTTTCTGGCGATTAAATCCAGGGCTTCATGCATATTAAGCAAACACTAGACCACTGAGCTACATTCCCCGTCTTTGATACTTTTTTAACCATTTTGTAAAAATTGTTCTCAGAAGTTCGACTCTGGGAAGATGGAATGGATGTGATTTTTTTCTATTCAGTCTGATAAATACAACTAAAAACACTGGATGTTGCATGTAAATCATAAGACTCTGAGAGGCAGAGAGGAGGCAGACTGGCTAGAGACCTTGGGACCCAAGGTACAACATAGTGATGAGCTCTCCGCAGTTTCTTACAAATCCCAGACTTAGAACTGAAGAGATTGGCAACCCAGAAACACCAACAGGCAAAGACAACAATAAAAGCCTGCTTTCTCTATCCAAAGGACCAGAAAGGCACAGCCTAGCAGGACAGAAAACTTTGCCATGGACAATACACATGCTTGTAATCCTAACAACCTGGGAGGCTGTGGCAGAAGGATTGCAAGTTTAAAGCCAGCCTGAGCAACTTAGGGCCATCTCAAAATAAATTTTAAAAGGGATGGGGATGTAGCTCAGTGGTAGAGTACCCCTGAGTTCAGTCCCCAGGATCCCCACCACCACCACCACCACATACAAACACAGTGTGACCTCCATCTCCACGCAGGCTGGCACAGACAGGATAGAGAGCCTAGACTTCTGCCCTCATAAGTCTGGATGAGTCATTCCAACATCCCATCATCAATTCTGGTGTCACAAAAGGCTAAGAAGACAGCCAGGCATCTCATCCCCTCAGCCAGTACTCTCCTACCAACACCCTGCCTGGGTGAGTGAAGACCACTTGGGAAGCCTGCACTTCCACCCCAGCCTAGCAAGAATAAGAACCCTCACTCTGCACACTGGGAGTTCAGTGAAGAGTCGGGACATTCCCCAGGGATAGCAAAGATAACCACACCAGGGTGTGATGGAGGCCAGAACCAGAGTAACAAGGAGCCCCACCTCCTTGGGAGACAAAGCAGGGACTGGACTTCCATCTTCCCCTAGCAGTTACATGGTGGTACCTCTTTCCTCTTCTGGGGCCTTGTCAGAGAAAGCCAATGGGAACAGAAGGTTTCAATAAAACCCAGAGTCTCCTAAGAAGAAAATGTCCAGACTCCCATTGAAACTCACATCATACCCAGAACCAGGAAGAGTTCAAACTGAATGAAAAGCGACAGTTGATCCCTGCCAATGCGAAGATGACACAGATGTCAAGATGAACCGACAAATATCTTAGGGCTGCCGTGACAAAACGCTTCAATGACCAATTACAACACCCTTAAACGGAAAGTAGAAACACTCGGCAAAGACATAAAGTCTCAGCAATAAATAAAGATTCTTTTAAAAATGGATATTTTCAAATTGAAACATATGATAGCCAAAAGGAAAAGCTCAGTTGATAAATTTGACCACAGAATGGAGAGGGCAGAGGAAAGAACTGGCGACTGCAAGGTAAAAGAGAGAGACCGCACAATCTGAAAGACAGAGAAAGGAGGCTGGAAATAGCTATGGATTCAAAAGGTGAATGAAACTAAATAGCTCAGAGACGATTCATAATTAAATTTCTGAAAACTAAGGACCAAGCTGGGGGGATGGGGGGAACCTTGAAAACAGTCAGAGTAAAACAACACCTTACCTAAAAGAGGAAACAAACTTGAATGACAGTGGGTTTTTCATGATAAACCATGGCAAGCTGGAAGGAAATGGAACAGAATTTCTCCAGTGTTGAAAGAAGACTGTAAATGTAGTGAAAATATCCCCTAGGAATTAAGGGGAAATTAAGACATTCTGTGATGAAGGAAAACAAGAATCTGTCACCAGCAGAAACTACCCCAGAAGAATGGCCAAAGGAAGTTCTCCAAACAGGAAATGACACAAGGAGGAACCTCAGAAAGAACATGCTAAGGGGAAAAATGGGCAAATACAATAGGCTTTCCTTCTCCTCTTGAGTTTTCTAAATTATGTTTGACAGATGATGCAAAAATTATGTTTTTTGATGTGATTCTAAACATAGTAAGGAAATATTTAATATCAATTACAATTATAAATAGGGAAAGGTAATGGGACAAAAAGGGATGTGAGGTTTCTATAATTCAAACTGGTAAAATCAACAAGATTAAGCATGCATAATGTAACATTTAGAGCCACCACTTAAAAGGTATACAAAGAGATGTGCTTCAAAACACTACAGATAAATAAAAATGTTTACGTGGGTCTGAGAAAAACGAAACAGAAAACAGTAAACAATATGTCTATATCTTAACTGTATCCATGTCAATATCCTAGCTGTGATACTGTTTTGCAAAAAGTTACCATGGGGGGATCTGAGTGTACCTGGCATCTCTGCACTGTTCCCTACAATTAATTGCAGGTGAATTTGTAATTATCTCAAAATACAGTCTTCTTAGCTTGCTAGCAGTATTAAAATGGGTGGTGGGCTGGATAGGAACCACTGTCCGATCCAAACCAAAGTTAGTTGACCCTTTTCCTGATCTTTTGTTAGTTTATATTATTGCAAATATCTTTTCCCAGTTTTTGAAAAGGTTTGAATTTATTTTCCTTTATATAAACATTCAAAGTGATGGTTATTTTAATTCATCCTTCTTTTCTTTCTCAGCTAACACTTTCTGCCTTTTCTAAAAGTTATTTTTGTTTTGTTTTGTTTTTTGGTTTTTGTTTGTTTGGTACTGGGGATTGAACTCAGGGACACTTGACCACTGAGCCACATCCCCAGTCCCATTTTGTATTTTATTTAGAGACAGGGTCTCATTGAATTGCTTAGTGCCTTGCTGTTGCTGAGACTGGCTTTGAACTTGCAATCCTCCTGTCTCAACTTTTTGAGCCCCTGGGATTACAGGCATGCACCACCACACCTGGCTTGTTTTTTCTAGAAGTTTTGAACATTTGCCTTTCACATTTAAGTTTACAATCCATTTGGAATGCATTTTTGCACATGAGCTAAGGTAGAGATAGAATTTCCTATTTTTCTGTATGAATAAGCAATTGTCCCAGTTCAATTTATTGAAGTGTCCATTCTTCCCCAACGCTGTCTTAATAATAAATGGTTTCTGCATATGCATGAGCTTCTTTTTGAGGTCTCTACTACATTTTTATTGGTCCAACTGTCTATCCCTAGGCCAATGCTACAATGTTTTCTACTCATACAACACCTCTCATTTTCCTTTTTTAGCTTTTGTTCTTCATAAATCTTGGGATCAGCCTGCCCTGTTCCTGTCAAAACTTGTGGGAATTCTAATTGAAACTGTTCTTCAATCACTAGGTCAATTTTGAGAGAAATGACTCTATTCTTATCACATCTTCCTATCCATGAACATGGCACATTTCCTGTTCATTTTAGGTGTTCCTTAAAGAATTTCAATAAGGTTGTACCAGACATGATGGTTGTGCCTGTAACCTCAGCTACTCAGGAGGCTGATGCAGGAGGATCACAAGTCCAAGGCCAGCCTGGGCAACTTAGTGAGGCCCTGTCTCAAAATAAAAAAATAAAAAGAGCTGGGATATGACTCAGTGGTTGAGTGTTCCTGGGTTCAATCCCTGGTAGCACAACAAAACAAACAAAAAGATAAAGTTACAGTAAGCTTCAATTACTTCCTCCAATGTAAACTAAGCTTACTATTTGTTGGGTTTATTACTAGATATTTTATTTTTATATACATATTTTTAGTTGTAGATGGATACAATACCTTTATTTATTTTTATGTGGTGTTGAGGATTGAACCCAGTGCCTCACACATGCAAAGCAAGCACTCTACCACTGAACCACAACCCCAGCCTAGATATTTTATTTTTAACTGCTCTTGTAAATGGTATGTACACACACACACACACACATATATATATACATATATATTTAAAAAAAAATTTTTTTTGTGGTACGGGGATTGAACTCAGGAACTCAGGGGCACTCAACCACTGGGCCACATCCCCAGCCCTTTTTTGTATTTTATTAGAGACAGGGTCTCACTGAGTTGCTAAGTGCCTCGCCATTGCTGAGGCTGGCTTTGAACTCGCGATCCTCCTGCCTCAGCCTCCCAAGTGCTGGGATTACAGGCGTGCACCACCACACCCGGCTTGTAAATGGTATATTTTTAAAATTACTTTTGTTGTTTGTTCACAGAAAATAGGACTACAATTTATTCTGGTATACTTGCTTTTATACATCCAGCTACCTCCACTGTTATATGTATTTCCAATAATTTATAGATTATCTCATTTTTTTCTATGTAAAGAAAACATTGTGTTAGGTGTGGTGGTACACACTTATAATCCCAGCAGCTCAGGAGGCTGAGGCAGGAGGATCACAAGTTCAAAGCCAGCCTCGGCACAATTTAGCAAGGCTCTAAGCAACTCAGTGAGACCCTGTCTCTAACTAAAATACAAAATAGGGCTGGGGATGTGGCTCAGTGATCAAGTGCCCCTGAGTTCAATCCCTGGTACCCCCCCAAAAAAAAATTAAAAATAAATTATGCGCCTTTACTTTTCATGTCTTACTAGATAAGCTAGAACCTCCAATACATATTGAACAGAAGTGGTGACAGTGGGCATCCTTGATTTCCTTCTGTATTTAAAAACAATGCTTCTAATAATGTTTCTCCATTAAAATGTTATTTTCTGGAGGTTTCTCATAGATTATCCTTTGTCATAATAATAATAACCTTATACCCCTAGCTACTAAGAATTTTTCATTTTAAAGCATAAATTTGTGTTGGATTTTATCAAATGTTTTTGCTGTGTCTATTTAAGATGATCCTATGGCTTTTATCTTTTAATCTGTTGATGAAAGTCATTTGTAGTTCTTCTACTATTAAGCTACTGCATTTTTTGAAAAAAAATTCAACTTGTCATGATATATTACCCACATTATATATCACTGGCTTCATTTTGTAATATTTTGTGTAGAAATGTTGCTTGTGTATTCCAGAGTGAGGCTAGCCTGTAATTCTTATACTCTCCTTGTCTGATTTGGTATCAAGGTTATACTGGCCTCAGGAGTATCCTTATTTTTCCAAATCACAGCCAGGGGAAGCAGAAACCAAGAAGAAAGATTCACAGGGCAGCAAAAGCAGAAGAGTAGAGGTGACAGGAATTTGTGGAAAACAGTACCAGAGAGGAAGGAGCCACAGAGAAGTCCCAGAAATCTAGGGGTTTATCCCAGGTCCTTGGCTGGCTCTTAAGTGAAGGGCAGCTTAAGAGGGCCTGAAGAGAAGAGCTGCTGCCAGGGATCCTAGATCAAGTGCCACTTTCTGCATGGAGCCCAGATCCACTAAGGCAAAGGTGCCAAAAAAGGTGAGAGGTGGTGTCTCCATGGAGAGCTCGAGAGTTGCAGGGTGGAGCCCACACCCACGCTGCAGAAGAGTCTCCTGTCCATCAACAGGAGAAGGGCCACTTAAAAGACACAGCCAGAGTCATATCCAGACTTGGGACTTGGCTGGGCCATGTGGGGGACTGTCCTGGGCCTCTGAGGACTGGAAGAAATGAGTTGACTCTATCATCATACAACATGTCTCCTGCTTTGAGTTTTTCATACACCTGCCTCCAAAAGTCCAAAGCACTTCTGCTGCCTTGAAAATAAGAAAGGGAGCTGGGTGCAGTGGTACACAGCCATAAACCCACCCCCCCCCCCCCCCCCCCCCCCCCCCCCCCCCCCCCCCCCCCCCCCCTCCCCCCCCCCCCCCCCCCCCCCCCCCCCCCCCCCCCCCCCCCCCCCCCCCCCCCCCCCCCCCCCCCCCCCCCCCCCCCCCCCCCCCCCCCCCCCCCCCCCCCCCCCCCCCCCCCCCCCCCCCCCCCCCCCCCCCCCCCCCCCCCCCCCCCCCCCCCCCCCCCCCCCCCCCCCCCCCCCCCCCCCCCCCCCCCCCCCCCCCCCCCCCCTGCTACTCAGGAGGATGGTGAGTTCAAGGCCAGTCTTGGCAACTTACAGGGACCCTGTCTCAGAATAAAATCTAAAAAGGGCTGGGGATATAGTCAGCGGTAGAGCATCCCTGGGTTCAATCCCCAGTACTGAAGGAGGAGGAAGAGGAGGAGGAGGAGGAGGAGGAGGAGGAGGAGGAGAAAATTAGTAGTTTAGTTTTCAGAGGCAATCAAGACTGAGGGTGGAATAATCACTTACTTCAAGTCAGAACACAGAGCAAGGACATAAGCCAAACTAAACCCAGGGCTTAGAACTTCTAAACCAGGGCTGTATCGACAAGATGGTATTGGTGCCAAGCCAGAGCATTAAATATGGAAAGGGGGTTTCCCAGCTGTCACTTTGCCAGATCACAGTAGGTGTGGATCTGGGAGTTGCTGGGCTAGTCTGCAACTTCAGGACATCAGCAAAATGGACAAAGAGGAAAGGAGTTGCTTCCCAAAGAAAACAAAGGAAGAACAGTCATTACCATTTGCAGCCATTCTGGATTCTGCAGACATGGAGAGCGTTGCGGTCCTTTAGAAGGTAAAGAATTTCCTCCTACGCCAGCAGGTTTTAAAAGAGAAAGAGACCAATTGACATAAGGTACAACCAGTTCCTGATTGTCTCAGATCCTGAACCAGCTAATCTACACTCAATCTAACACATACTTCATGAGGATCTTGACAGATTCTCATCTTAATATTAATGTGTTGCATGTGCCAGGTTTTGTGCTAAGTGCTGTAAATATAGCAACAGACGAGAAAGATCTAAGTGCTGCCTTCAGTGAAGCTCAGCAGCTGAGCAGGGATGCAGAGAGAGTGACCAATGAACAGATCATTTCACTGCCAGCCATCTCATTTAAATTCCACATTGAGGAAGTACAGACAGTTATGGGAGCATGGAGGATGGAACTGACCCCAGATTTGGAGAGAAAGGGGTAGTCAGGGTGGACCCCCAGAAGGAAGTAACTTCCACAACTCGGCAAGGCTTCCCTTCCCACTGCTGTCTGCAGTCACCCGGCCTCCACTGCCCAGGGATATGGTCACCTCCCAAGTCCCTGGACATTCTCCACACTCACTCCTTCCCAACCCGCTCTGCTCACTTGGGTCCTTCGGTACACACACACACACACACACACACACACACACACACAACTGCCCTTTTGAGTTACACCCTATTTTTTCTGCCAAATTTGTAGAAAAAACTGTCTCCACCTAATGCCTCCATTTCCTCCCCCGCCTACTCCCTCCCCTGATGACTGCAGTTTGGCTTCTGTTCCCACCCTACTCAAAGAGCTTTCCTGAAGGTCACAGGCAGGTCCCCAGTGCCCCCTGAGATGGCTTTCTTCATGTCTTGCTCTTCCAGCTCCTACCTGTTCCCATCTACATTCCCTCCCTCCCGAGCTCCCCCACCAGCACGTTATGGTTATAAAATTTCACAACCATGACGAAAACTCTCCTTTGGAAAATTGTATATTTATGCCCTTTTCTTTTAAAAGCAGCTTTTACCAATCCAAAGTCACTTTGTTGGTGGAGGAAAATAGAAATGTATTATGTATAACTCCTTTTATTCTCGGGCTTAATGCTTATATTACATTTAAATTCAAATTTTCTAATTTGCTGTACTTTTAAATATTTAATGTTTATTACACATGAATCTTCAAGATGCTGAGCAACAAACAATTTGTGAGAACAAGCAATATATGCTTAGCATTTTCAGTTTATGAAGTACTTTCATATACCTTGTCCTATTTGGTCTTTATAACCACCCTGTGACAAATCATTACTGTCCCCATCACACAGAGGCATAGAAATAAGGACCAGAGAGGCTTAGTGACTTCTCCAAGATTACAACCAATTTAGGATTGCAGTTAGGATTTGCACTCAGGGCTTCTAACTTCAAATCCTACATTCTTTCCTTTATATCGTGCAAAACTACAGTTTCTTCTCTCTCTCTCTCTCTCTCTCTCTCTCTCTCTCTCTCTCTCTCTCTTTTGGTACAGGGATTGAACTCAGGGGCACTCGACCACTGAGCCACATCCCAGCCCTTTTTATGTATTTTATTTAGAGACAGGGTCTCACTGAGTTGCTAAGTGCCTCGCTATTGCTGAGGCTGGCTTTGAACTCTTGATCCTCCTGCCTCAGCCTCCCAAGTGCTGGGATTACAGGCGTGCACCACCACGCCTGGCCAGTTTCTTCTCTTGAAGCTTTACTTTTTTTTTTTTTTTTTTTTTAAATACCTGGGGGGTTGAACCCAGGGGCACTTAACCACAGAGCCATATCCCCAGACCTTTTTATTTATTATTATTTTTTTAATATTTATTTATTTACTTTAGTTGAACACAATGCAATGCATTTATGTTTACGAGGTGCTGAGGATCGAACCCAGGCCGCGCATGTGCAAGGCGAGCGCTCTGCCGCTAAGCCACAACCCCAGCCCTATTTATTTGTTTTATTTAGAGATAAGTTCTCACTAAATTTCTTAGGGCCTCACTAAATTGCTGAGGCTGGCTATGAACTCACGATCCTCCTGCCTCAGCCTCCCAAGCCACTAGGATTACAAGTGAGTGCCGCTGCACCTGGCCTTTAACCATTATTAAAGTAAAAAACTATTTAATATTTTTGTATCTTCTATAGCAAGTGCCAGGAAACCACAGCCTTGGGTCATCCAGTCCACCACCTTTTTTTTTTTTTTTTAATATGTATTTATTTGCTTTAGTTGTACACAATGCAACGCATTTTTTTATGTTTACGTGGTGCTGAGGATCAAACCCGGGCCGCGCACGTGCTAGGCGAGCGCTCTACTACTGAGCCGCAATCTCAGCCCAGTCCACCACCTTTTTTAAAAAAATATGGTTTTATTGAAACACAGCCAGACATATACATTCACTTATTGTCTGTGGTTCCTTTCATTCTACACAGAATGAAATTCTACACAGAGCTGAGTATTTACAACAGTGAAGTCTTCAGAGTCTACCAAAAAAATAATAATAATAAAATAAAACTTGACCCATCATAGAAAGTTCACTAACCCTTGTTGTATAGCAATTGTTCTTAATTCTGAATGCAGGCAAGATTGAGCTGGGGAGTTAATTTTCTCTTGTTTTTTAACTACCAATGCAATGCTGAGCTCACCCCAGATAAATAGAATCAGAACCTCTGGGGTTGGGAGTAAAGCAATCGTGCTTTCTAACATCTTCTAAGATTATTTTATTTATTTGTTTATTATAGCTTTTCTTTTTCCCTTTGCTGTACTAAGGATAGAACCCAGAGGTGCTCTACCACTGAGCTACATCCTGAGCCCTTTATATTTTTTATTTTGAGACAGGGACTAGCTAGGTTGCTGAGGCTAGCCTCAATTGTAATCCTTCTGCCTCAGCCTTCCAAGTTGTTGGGATTACAGGAGTGTGCCACCATGACTGACTTCCTCAGATAATTTTAATATACAAACAAGGTCAAAAACTGTTCTGTAGCATTCAGCAGGAAGCACTAGTTTTCAGAAAATGTGCTTGAGCGTGACAGGAAAGAAGAACCCCTCTCCCTCTCCCAACACACATACAAATACCAAAAATCTCCTGCCAACATCTTTTAACCCATGGAATTTCAATCACTTATCAGTGAGGGAAACCCACCAGCAGACACTGCTACTGTTGACAGTTACCATCAGGAAGCCATGAAACCTGAAGGTATGCCCTAATTGTGACATTTTTTCCTGATGCTCCTTAATAGTTTCATTTGTTTACTGAAGAATTTTTAAATGGATTATCAGTTTGACATAATGCTTGGTACATCTAAGCTAAAATTGCCTTGTGCCCCATAGGGACTCTTTCATATCTCATTTTAATAATAAAAATAATTTATTAGGATTTTTAAATTAAAAAAACATTAAATGTTTATTGGGGAATATTAAAAAATGCAGATAGGCAAAAATAGAAGTATCATCCATTATCCTACCACTAAAATACAAGCACAGCACATCTACTGTAAAGATCATGGGCCCTGCCAGGCGCGGTGATGCATGCCTGTAATCCCAGCACTTGGGAGGCTGAGGCAGGAGGATCGTGAGTTCAAAGCCAGCCTCAGCAATGGTGAGGCACTTAGCAACTCAGTGAGACCCTGTCTCTAATAAAACACAAAAAAGGGCTGGAAAAAAAGATAATGGGCCCAGCCAGTGGCTCAAGCTGTAATCCTAGTGGCTTGGAGGCTGAGGCAGGAGAATAGAAAGTTCAAAGCCAGCCTTAGAAACTTAGTGAGGCCCTAAGCAACTTAGTGAGAACCTGTCTCTAAGTAATATATAAAAAGGGCTGTGGATGTGGCTCCGTGGTTAAGTGCCCTGGGTTCAATCTCAGGTACAAAAAAAAAAAAAAAAAAAAAAAGAAAAAAAGAAAAAAAAAGAAAAGAGATTATGGGCTCATGCTCTATATTTTTACTTCTTCAAAACCTATTTCACAGCTGGGCATGGTGGTGCACACCTGTAATCCCAGCAACTCAGGAGGCTGAGGCAGGAAGATCAAAAGTTCAAGGCCAGGGCAACTTAGATTCTGTTGCAAAATTTTAAAAAGTAAAAATGGCTGGGGACATAGCTCAGTGGTAGAACACTCCTGAGTTCCATTCTGAGTACTGAAAAATAAGTAAACAAAAAACCTATTTCGCCTAACAATACATCCCTTTCAGTCAACCATCACCGACCATATTGTTTAAGAGATCTAACACTTGCTATTAATTATAGCATCATGAACCTCTGAATTTGTACCAGACAAGTAGAAGGTCATAGTAGTCAATCATTTCATGCCCATCGGCAGCAATTGACAGCTGGACAACATCAAGCGCTGGTGAGAACACTTGTGGGGTTGGAGAGAGTACAAGTCACTCCCCATCGTGGTCAAGCTATAGTGTACTGTGTGTCCCTGAGGTCCCACACCCAGGCACACGCCTTAGAGACCCTCACTCACACACTTGTACACAGAGGTATGTGTACAAGCAACTTCATCAAAACTGTTCGAGATAGCAAAACCTGGGAAAATATTAATTTGAATCATGTGAAATTGATGTTTTTGCAGATAAAAAATAGTCCAATATCAGTCATTTCCCATGGTACAACCTAAGCCCTGGAATGTCTACTGGTGGGTAAACACACTGGTAATATTATACAACAGCCAAAATGGCTACCTAGAGCTATATGCCAACCTAACTGTGTTTTCAGAATTTTGTGGAATGATAAAAGTGAACCACAGACAAGCACACACAGAGAAGAGAGGCTACCTGCCCATCACCTCAGCTCTCTGCTTCCCAGGGCACACACTAGCCCATCATTACCAACAGCCATGCCCAGCCCCCTCGTCAGCCCTGAGCCCAGCCTCTGGCATTCTCCCATGTTTCCTTTGCCAACCCGCTTCTCCAGGGCTGGAATCCTGCAGACCCGGCCACTCTTCCATCCTCCTGCCAACCCAACTCTATCCCTTCTCTTCTCTCTGTTCTGCCCCACCCCCACCCACAATGTCCCTGATGCCCTCTTACCCAGCTTAGGTACCAGGGTGAATCACTGCAATCTCTTCCTTGTGTGGTACTCCTCAGAACTGCTACTACCCATTCCTCATCAGCAGACCCCACCCCCCGACTCTCCCAGACAAAACTGCACACAACTTCCACACATTTTTCTACTCGGCTGATAACCTTGATTTTTATTTGCTGAGAAAAGAGAAGCAACTACCAAGCATGGTGGCCCATGCCTTTAATCCCAGTGACAGGGGAGGCTGAGCCAAGAGGATTGAAAGTTCAAGGCCAGCCGCAGCAATTTAGCAAAACCCTGTCTGAAAATAAAAAGGACTGAGGATAAGTCCTCAGTTCAATCCCTGGTTTAAAAAACAAAAACAAAAAACAAAATAACAATGGGGGCTCCTCTGTCCCCTTCTACCACCTTGTTGCATCTGGACCATCCTTTCTCATGCCTTCTCAAGGCCTCTGGTCTCCCTCTCTGCTGCACTCTATCAACCCCCCTCTGCTGCACTGGAGGAGCATACGGGCAAGCTCTAATATCTGCACCCTTAGTGCTCATAAGGCCCGTGGCCCCACATCCTCCTCCTGCTACAACCACTTCCTATTCTCCTTTATCATTAAACTTCTTGAAAAGTTCATCTAAATACTCACTGTCTCTACTCCCTCTCATGCTTTTAAACATTTATTACATGCCTACTCTGGGCTACAAGATGTTTTAGGTACAACAAAAAGAATACACAGAGTATTCTGAACCATTTTTGGTCCAGACTACAGTCTAATTCTAGAATTGCAGATAAAGCCAATTAAGATGGGCAAAAATTAATAAATAAAAGAGTAAACAAAAACACCTCCCTTCCTGGGCTTATCTTATCGAGGAAGACAGGTAATTAATAAGAGGAGTAACCAATGTGCATGGTAAGTTTAACAGTGATGTTTTGAAGACACATAAATCAGGAGGGAACAGGAAGAATGGGGGCTGCACTCTACAAACTGCCGGGGAGAGCCCTCTGAGAAGATAGCCCCTGGGAGTTGAGCATGGTAAGCAGAAGGCACAGCAGGGGCAAAGGCCCTGTGGTGGGCTGGAGGTCCAACAAGGAGGTCAGTGGGGCTGCAGAGGACCAAGCAGGGAAGGCAGAGGACATTCAAACACAGGGAAGCAGCTCATGTTCCCTGCTCTTCCTAAGTGAGAAGAGAAGCAATTAGAGGCTCTGAGTAGAGGGGTAACAAGTTTTGCTTGCCATTCATAGGCTCACTTGAACTGCTGTGTTAAGACTAGACTGAAGGGGAACAGGGCTTCTCCTTTCTATAGGTATCATTACAAATTGCTGCCTTTAATCATTAGCAAGTTTTAATCAAATGGAGTCAGCATTTTGATGCTCAAACTGTCCCATCTTTGGCCTATGAGACCTCCTCTTTGCTTGTTCTTGTGTCTTCTTCCTTGAAAATTTCAAACATAAATAAAAATATAGAAAACAGTACTACAAATCTCTAAGCATGTTTCACTCAGCCTTAATAATTCTCAACTCGTGGCCATTCCCATTTCATCATACCCTCTTCCTGCCACTAGGCTATTCTGAAACAAATCTTGAACACCTCTTTGCTTCACTTATACATATTTCAGCACAAAACTCCAATAAACAAGGACTCTATCTCCAAATAAAAACTCCTCTGTCCTTTCAACAGAACCTCAGTAGACATTTTTTTAAGCACTGGGGATTGAACCCAGAGATGCTTTACCATTAAGCTACATCCCCAGTCCTTTCTCTTTTGAGACAAGATATTGCTAAGGTTGCTGAGGCTGCCCTCAAACTTGCAATCCTCCCGCCTTATCCTCCCACGTTGCTGGGATTACAGTTGTGTGCCACTGCGCCCAACTCAAACCTTAGTCTCCTTTGATGACCTGTCAGCTCCAAACATGGAACCAGCCATTAAGCCTGGTTCCCTTTGAGGGGGGAAGAACACCATCAAGGAGCTAAGTGTGTTTGTTGCCCTGGGTTTTCAGAGCTCCCAAGTGTTTCCATGGAGAGAGTGAGAAGATATATATCTTTAATAAGGAAAGCAATCATGTTATCCTGGGAATTTCAATTCACATATGAATTTTACATAGTTTTTATTTAACTTTGATTTTTTAAAATCTTTTCTCTAATGCTGAAAATCTTGATTCCTAACATTACTTGTTTAATCCTGTATTAACCATGAAGCAAATTCAAATACCACTATCAGTACTATTACCAGCAACAAAACTATTTAGTGAACAGTAAGATTTCTTTGCAGGTGTTTAGTGTGGTATATCCTAATGAGGATATATAGTCAAAATAGTATATTCTAAGGTCAATTGAAGTGATTCTTCCCTCTGACACCTAACTGATTATGTAACCAACCTGTTTTCAATTTTTAGAATGCTTTTTTAAAAAATATTTTTGTTGTTGTTGCAGATGGACACAATACCTTTAATTTATTTGTTTTTATTATTTATTTTTCATGTGGTGCCAGAGATCAAACCCAGTGCCTCACACATGCTAGGCAAGTGCTCTGCCACTGAGCCACAACCCCAGCCCCTAGGATGCTTTTTTAAAAATACACAATTTTATATGTGTATTATGTGTCAAAATTCAGTCTACTTTCATGTATAATGAATTAGAATGAATTAAAAAAATACTCAATTTTTTAAAAAATTATGAAAATGCTTATATAAGCCAGGTGCAGTGGCACATGCCTGTAATCCCAGCCATTTGGAAGGCTGAGGCAGGAGGATCATTAAGTTCAAGATCAGCCTGGGCAATTTATCAAGACTCTGTCTCAAAATAAAAAATAAAATAGAAAGAGCTGGGAATGTAGCTTGGGGGTATAGTGCCTGTGGGTTCAACACACACGTACACAGAAAGGAAGGAAGGAAGGAAGAGAAAAAAGAGAAGAAAAATGGAAAAAAGAAAATGATGGACTGGGGTTGTGGCTCAGTGGTAGAGCAATCGCCTAGCATGTGTGAGGCACTGAGTTCAATCCTCAGCATCACATTAAAATAAAATAAAGTTATATAAAAAAAGAAAAAGTCTGTATATCCCTAAAGGCAACAGTCATATAAGATAAACTCAGAAGTCATGTGTCCATCTTCCTTCTATCCTTTCTTCCTTTCCTCTTCCCCATCCACCACCAACTTTGTTTTTATCCTATCACCATTTATAGTTGCAGACTTAAAAGAGATATTCCACTCTCTGCCGCCCATCTTAACAAGACGGTTTGACTTTAGACATACTTCTAAGGTAAAGACATAATGACCTGCTGACAGACTCAACATGAAATGCAAGAAAAATGTAAGTTATAAGACAAGACTTTCTCGGGTTTGGACCTGAGGAAAACAGTGTTGCCATTTGTGGAGCAGGGAAGATTGTGGCAGAAGCCGGCTAGAGAACATCAGGAGCTTGGTTTTGAACACAGTAAGCTTGAAATGCCTATTCATTATTTAAGTAGAGATAGGTATATCATTTCCCTTGTGGATGATAATTAAAAGTCATGGCTTTCTATTATCACATATCAATACAATTAATGACACTTTTTTTGTGTGTGTGTGGGCGGGGGGGGGGGGATCTGGGGATGGAACCCAGGGCCTTGTACATGCTAACTAAGCATGGGCTCTACTGCTGAGCTATATTCTTAGCCTCTTTCCAGTTATGTCTTTCTTCTTGCCTTACTGCAACTGACCCAGGCCAACAGTACAAATATTGACCAAAATAGCAGTAGTCCATACCTTTATCTTCATCCTGATCTCAAAGAGAAAGCTATCAAATTTGCATCACGAAGAATTATGTTTACTTTAAAAAGTCATCAATCCATCTGGAGTCCACTTTGTGCCTATCATCATAAGGTAAAGAAAGGTCTGGTTTCATTTTTCCTGTAGGGGCAACCAAATGTCAGATGAGTCCCTTCTTTGCTGACTGATTTTCAATGCCACCTGTTTTTTAAACATGCACACACAAGAATTCACATACGTTTTTGCTCTATTTCTGGGTTTCTATTTTTGTTTCTCGTATCAGCTATCTAGCACTACACCCACACTGAGGTCATCTTTACTGGAGTGAAGTCCTCCCTGCTTTCTTTCTCCCATATTTTTCTTCAGAAAGGAATGGCTATTCATGCAACTTTCTGGTCCATGTAAGTTTTACAATCAACTTGTCTAGTTCTTTGGAAAACGCTGGGGTATTTTGATAAAAACTATACTAAATCTATAGATCATTCTAAGGATCACAAAACTGAGTCTTCTTGTCTACATGTTACTTCTCTGTTTAGATAAGGCTTCCTTAATATCTTTCAATAAAGTTTCATTATTTTCTGCATACATGTCTTATACAATTTGTCATTATATTTATTCCTAGTCCCTTGCATTTCTGGTTCCTCTTGTATAGAAATACAATTGACTTTTGGATGTTTATCTTATATTCAACTACCCTGGTAATTCTCAATAATTCTAACAGCACACCTAAGATTCTCTTAGACTTTCCATGGAGACAATTCTCTACAAATAATGACAGTTTTATGTTTTCCTTTCCAATTTTTTCACTTTTTGTTTCTCTTCTTTTTCTTCCTTGATCTGGCTAAGACCTCTCATAAAAGATCTTAAACAGAGGAAGAGGAGACCTAAGTATTTGCATCTTGTTCTTGACTTAAAAATGCTTCTGTTTCCAAAGTACTTATGTTTTCTGTATATTTCCTATAGCTATTATTTATCAGATTTAGGAAGTTTCCATCCATTCACAGTTTAAAAGTGTTTTCTTTCACAATTGGATTTCTAAAAATATATATATTTTTTAGTTGTAGATGGACACAATACCTTTATTTTATTTGTTTATTTTTATGTGGTGCCAGGGATCAAACCCAGTGCCTCACGCATGCTAAGCAAGCACTCTACCACTGACCCACAGTGCTGGCCCTTCACAATTGGATTTTTAATTTTATAAAGGATTAATTCTTAGCTTGAAGGTTCCCAGATCACTCAGGAAATATGAATTTAAGTCCCCAAACATGCAAATCTGTGCCTTTTATTACATGGTCTTGGGGAGACTACTAGCCCTGCCAGCCCACAACCCAAGACAGTAGGGATTAACACCACCTCAGGCTAGTGAGTGGGTTTTTTGTTTGTTTGTTTTGGTACTGGGTATTGAACTCAGGGGCACTCGACCACTGGGCCACATCCCCAGCCCTATTTTGTATTTTATTAGAGACAGGGTCTCACTGAGTTGCTAAATGCCTCACCATTGCTGAGGCTGGCTTTGTACTCACGATCCTCCTGCCTCAGCCTCCCAAGTGCTGGGATTACAGGTGTGCGCCACAGCGCCTGGCTAGTGAGAAGTTTTCACGTTTCATTTTTTCACTGAGGGTCCAGCCCTTCAAGAATCCTTCTTTTCCAGTGGTTTTAGTTACTACTGCCTCCTCATACAAACCCAAGTTCTTATCTCTTGCCCCCAAATGACTGTTTAAAATCCAAATCCTTTGGTTTTTGAGGCAGGCCAAGACCCCAAGATATTGGCCAGATGCTTCCTGTTCTGTTACCTGCCTATCTTGGGCTGTTTAATTTTCCTTACTTTCTTAGTTATGCAGTTAAGATTGGTGCTTCTTATATTTTAGCCTCTATTTCCAAATATTTTCTTGTGAGAGGGTTTTTAGATCTATCATAATTATGGAAACAGAAGATATTAGAAGGTTTCTAACTCAATGGAATTACATAGATTACTTGTAAAACTCAGCAAGAACAGTTTCAGAAAATTGGTGAGAGCGGAAAACAAACTAGTGGATTCAAGAGTAAATGGGAGCTGGGGGCCATGGCGCACGCCTATAATCCCAGCACTTGGGAGGCTGAGGCAGGAGGATCCAGAGTTCAAAGCCAGCCTCAGCAATGGCGAGGCACTTAGCAACTCAGTGAGACCCTGTCTCTAATAAAATACAAAAAAGGGCTGGGGATGTGGCCCAGTGGTCGAGTGCCCCTGAGTTCAATCCCCAGTACCAAAAAAAAAAGAGTAAATGGGATAGGCTGGGGCTGGGGCTCAGTGGTTAAGCACCCCTGGTTTAGATCTCCAGTACCAAAAAGAAAGGGGGAAGATGACTGATTTCAAAACACACTACAAGCTACAGTAGGCAAATGCAATATTGTCATAAGAATAGATGAACATATCAACAGAAGAGAATGAGAATCCAAAATAAATTTTTAGATTTATGATCAGTTGATTTTTCTTTTGTACCAGGGATTGAGCCCAAGTGTGCTTAACCTCTGAGCCACATCCCTATCCCTGTTTTTATATTTTATTTAGAGACAGGGCCTCACTAAGTTGCTGAACCTGGCTTTGGACTCATGATCCTCTTGTCTCAGCTTCCCAAACCACTGGGAAGGCATGCACCACCAGCCTGATCAGTTGATTTTTGATAAAGGTATCAAGATAATTCAGTGGGGAAAGGGAATCTTTTCAACAAACGATGCTGGGACAATTGAACATCTGCATGCAAAAGAATGAAATTGGATCCCTTACCCTATACACAAAAATTAATTCAAAAAGGAATTTAGAGCCAGACATGGTGGGACACACTTGTGATCACAGTGATTTGAGAGGCTGAGGCAGTAGAATCCCAAGTTCAAATTCAGCCTAGTAACTTGGCAAGATCCTGTCTCAAAAAATAAAAAGGGCTGAGGATGTAACTCAGTGGTAGAGTGCCCCTGGTTTCAAATTCCAGTACCTATATATATACATGATGGGGGGGGGGCAGGAGAGAAAACTAAATAAAAGAGTTAAAATTAAGCCAGGTACAGTGGTGCAATCCCAACTACTTGGGAGGCTGAGGCAGGAGAATCACAAATTCAGCCTGGGAACTTAGTGAGACCCTGTCTTGAAATAAAAAGTAATTTTTACAAAGATTGGGGATGTTGGGCTGGGGTTGTGGCTCAGCGGCACAGCGCTCACCTCGCACATGCGTGGCCTGGGTTCGATCCTCAGCACCATGTAAACATAAATGCATTGCATTGTGTACAACCAAAGTAAATAAATAAATGTAAAAAAAAAAAAAAAAAAAAAAAAGATTGGGGATGCAGATCAGTGGTAGAGTGCTTGCCTAGTGTCTTCAAGGGCCTGGGCTCTATACCCAATACCACACATACAAAAGGAGCTAAAACTATAAAACTCTTAAAAGAAACTATAGGAATAAATTTTGACAATTCATTGCCTTAGATTAGGCTATGAATTCTTAAATATAATACCTAAAGTACAAGCAACCAAAGAAAAAAAAGAAAATTGGATTTTATCAAAAGTCAAAACTTTTGTGTGTCAAAAGATACTATAAAGAAAGTTAAAAGACAAATGAATGGGAGAAAATATTTGCAAATCACACATAAGGGACTTGTATTCAGAATCTATAAAGAACTCTTACAATTTATTTAGTTAGCTTTTGTGTCACTGTGACCAAAATATACAACAAGAACAACTTAGAGGAGGTAAAGTTTATTTGGGGCTTACGGTTTCAGAGGTCTCAGTCTATAGACAGTGGACTCCATTGCTCTGGGCCCAAGGTGAGGTAGAAAATCATGGGGGAAGGGCCTATCAGAAGAAAGCAGCTCAGCTCTTGGCAGGTCAGGAAGGAGAGAGACAGAGAGGGAGAGGGAGTGGGGAAGGGAGAAAGGGGGGGAGGGAGAGAAAGGAGCTACAGGGAAGAAACGGCTATCCAGGGCACACCCCCAGTGACCCATCTCCTCTAGGCAGGACCCACCTCTCTATAGTTATGACCCAGTCCATTCAAACTAGGATTAGATAATAGTTCTCACAATCCAATCATTTTACCTCTGAGTATTTCTGCACTAACAGGAACTTTTGGGGAACACCTCATATTTAAGCCATAACATAATAATAAACAGATGAACCAATTAAAAATAAGCAAAGTATTTGAATAGACATTTCTCCAACAAAGATATGCAAATGAGCAATAAGCACATAATAAGATGCTTATTAATTATTAAACAAATGAAAATCAAACCACAGGAAATAAACTTCACGTCCACTAGATAGCTATAATAATAATAATAAAAAAAGACTAAAACAGATTTTGGTGAGGAAATGGAGAAATTGGAATCCTCATATATTGAAGCTGTAAATGTAAAATGGGTACAGCTATTTTGGAAAACAGTTTGGCAGTTCCTCAAAAAATTAAATACAGAATTATCATATAACCCAGTCATTCTGCTCCTGAGTATATACCCAAGAGAACTAGGACATGTTTAGATAAAAACTTATGCACTAATATCCATAGTAGCAGTACTCATAACAGCCAAAAATAGAAACACCCTAAATGTCCACCCTCTGATTAACGAATTAGCAAAATGTGGTAGATCCATACAATAAAATATTATTCAGCCATAAAAAAATGCAGTACTGAGACACTCTATTACATAAATAGACCCTTAGAACATCATGCTAAGTGAAAGAAAACATAAAATTCTACATGTTTCATGATTCTATTTATATGAAATGTTCAGAATAGCCCAATTCTATAAATTTTGACAAACTTAGAAGGGCCACTGGGAAGAAGAATCCTTCCAGGGCATGCCCCCAGTGACCCATTTCCTCCAGCTATGCCCCACCTGCTTATAATTACCACCCATTCAAACTAGGAATGGACCAATTAGGTTACAGCTCTCACAATCCAATCATCTCACCTCTGAATATTCCTGCATTAACACAGCAGTTTTGGGGGGAAATATGTAATATCCAAACCATAAGACAGCATGGCCAAGCAAGCCCCAGGTTCTGTGCTCTGAAATAGGGTATACTGGAGAGGGGAGAAAAGTGGCAGACCTCTCTACAAAGAAATGCTCTGAACCTTGCCTCCTCCAGAAAACTGCAGAAACCATGCTCAGAGGTTCCTCTGCCTACCTCACTGACAATACAGGGAAAGGGAACCAGTCCCAACACTCCCTTCTATTGGGTACCAAGACTCCCCCAACCCACCCCTTTGATTGAATATGATTTAATTTATTGAGTCAAAATTAATTCTTTAATTCTCTGTATTCCAGTGCAATTTTCTTCTCTCTTCATTGAATGAAACACAACAGATCCATCTGTTATTATGGCCAGTGATTTTCATGTCTTATTGGTTATGTGGTTTGGTGCAAAACAAGAATATGCGATTTAAGGACAATTGGACCTTGATTCAACTCTTGGCTGACCACTCACCTGGTCTTTGTACTTGGCTAAGGAATTTGACATCAGATCCCAAGCTGCCTCATCTTCAAGGAGACACTACTCACCATGCAGTTATAATTTAATGAAATCACACTGGTGGAGTATTTAGCCTATTTCCCAAAGCAGGTCTGATAGTTAAAAGTAATTAAGTAGTGTAATTAAAAGGTGCAACTTGGGCAGAGAAGATGCATAGATCAGGAAATGTTTTAATACAGTCTGGCCTGCTGCAGGGGCTTGCTATGGTTTGGATATGGTTTGTCTTCTAAAGGCCTACAATCTAGAAGCTTGGGCTGCAATGTACTGAGAGGTGGCGGGACCTTTAAGAGGTGGGGCCTAGTGGGAGGTAAATGGGTCAAAAAGGATTAATGCCCATCTCACAGCAGTGAGTAGATATGTCAGAACTAGTTACTCCATGTGTTTGGCCTTGCTGCTGTCATAAGTGCTTCCACTATGTCATGCCGTCCTCCATGTTATGACACAGCCCTCTCCAGATGTGATCATCCTAACTTAGACTTTTCAGCCTCCAAAACCATGAGTCAAAACAAACTTCTTTTCTTTTTTGTGGTATGGGGGATTGAACTCAGGGGCACTCAAACACTGGACCACATCCCCAGCCCTTTTTTGTATTTTTTATTTAGAGACAGGTCTCACTGAGTTGCTAAGTGCCTCACCATTGCTGAAGCTGGCTTTGAACTGACGATCCTCCTGCCTCAGCCTCCCAAGTGCTGGGATTACAGGCATGCAACACCGCGCCCTGCTCAAACCTCTTTTCTTTATGAAGTATTCAGTCTCAGGTATTTTGTTACAACAACACAAAACATACTACTCCAGGGATCCACTAAGTTTCACTTCTCTCATTCTTCTTTTAAGATTGAGCTCTGTGAGTGCAAAGATTAAATTATTTACCTTTATGCAAGATGAAATTGGGTGTAATATCTTGCACCTTGTAGATACTAAAAAAAAAAAAAAAAAAAAAAAAAGGCCTGGGTATACTCCAATGGATCACACTTTCATTTTCCTTCCATGTACTCTCTGTACCTCAAAGATACTTACTACAAAATTTAAGTCCTTATATATCTATAATCATTTTAGGCTTGTTGGTAAAATTCCTAGGGTCAAAAATATAATTCCTGACTTTCTACTCTCTAAGCCCCACTGTAACAGCCTGAGCTGGTTCATTTTACACATTACACAGTAGTGTTTGGGCTGAGACCAAGCCCCTGTAATATGGTCCCTTCCCAAAAAGAAGATGCCTCACTACAGGCCCACAATCCAAGTCATATGTAGGCTGATTAGCCATCCAAGGTTGCATAAGTAGGGGGACCAACTGTCCAGGGTGAGGTTTTAGTGTCAAAACCAGGAAAGTCCAGGGCAAACTGTGACACATGTCACCCTAGCCACCAACTACAGCTACGACTTGCACCTTCAAAGCTCTCACTAACTAGCAGGTTAGTAAAGCATATGGGGAAAACCAAGGGAGTGAGCAGCAGCTGTTCACTGAGCATAGGAATGCCTCAGAGACATCCTGATCTTGCAGAAGACTGCCCACATCTGCCTCTCTCTCTTCTTGAATTCTGAGAAGAAAAATAGCATTAAAAGGGCAAGTGTGGGCTGGGGATGTATTCAGAGGTAGAGTGCTTGTGTAGCAGCCCTAGGTTCAATCCCCATTACCCCCACCCCACAAAAGGCAGGGATGAGGTTAGAGGATTCAGAGGAGTTGAAACATGTGATAAGTGACTCATATTCCCTTCAATGTTAAAATATTCACATAGAAACCGGCACAGTGGAGACGCTTGTAATCCCAGGGACTCTGGAGGCTGAGGCAAGAAGATCTCAAATTCCAGACCAGTCTTAACAATTTAGCAAGACCCAATTTCAAAATGTGTGAAAAGGTCTAGGGATTTAGCTCAGTGCTCCTTGATTCAATCTGGAAGGGAGTGAGGAGGGAGGGAGGGGAGAGAAAGAAGGAAAATATTCACATAGACCCAGCAGCAATCCCTCTTAGGAATGCAACCACCACCACATCAAGATATCTCTAGTCCTGTATTCAGTATAGCACTACTCACAACAGCCAAGCATAGAAACAACCTAGGTATCCATTAATGATGACTGGATAAAGAAACTGGCATTCATATATATATATATATATATATATATATATATATGTATGTATATATATATATGTATGTATACACACACACACACACACACACACACACACACACACACACACACAATGGCATATTATTCAGCCAAAGAGATTCTGCCATTTGCCACAACATTGAATGGACCTAGAGGACATTATGATAAGTGAAATAAGCCAAGCATAGAAAGAAAAATATTGCATGATTTCACATGTGAAATCTTAAAAAACAAAAACCAAAAGTCAAATATAGAGAGAATTGAACAGTGGTAACCAGGATCACTGTTTGGAGTTGTGGGAGATATAGGTCAAAAGATACAAAGCAGCAAATAAGTAGAACAAACAAGTGAAAAGATCTAATAAAGACTACAGTGAAAAATAGTGTATTGTAGCAGAACATGGTGGTGCACACCTGTAATCCCAGCTACTCAGGAAGCAGAGGCAGGAGGATTGCCTGTTGGAGGCCAGCCTGAGCAATTTAGTAAGACCCTGTCCCAAAATAAAAATAAAAAGGGCTGGGGATGTGGTTCAGTGATAATACCCCTGGGTTCAACCCCTTATACAAAAAGGAGAGGGCTGGGGTTGTGGCTCAGCGGCAGAGCGCTCGCCTCGCACGTGCGCGGCCCGGGTTCGATCCTCAGCACCACGTAAACATAAATGCATTGCATTGTGTACAACTAAAGTAAATAAATAAATATTTAAAAAAAAAAAAAAGAAGGAGAGAGGGCGGGGGGAGAGAGAGAGAGAAAAATAAAGAAAGAAGTATACTGTATTCAGGATTTGGGCTGAATGAGTAGAATACAACTGTTCTTCCTGGGTGTGGAGAATGAGTAACTATGTGAGATGATGGATATGTTAATTTGTTTCATTACAGTAACCACTGTGTGTATGTGTGTGTGTATTTTATAACATCTTGTTGTATACCTTAAATATATATCATAAAATTAATTTTTAAAAATTAAAGATTTAAAGAAAGACACACACACACACACACACACACACACACACACAAACCCTCAACAAATGCTTTTCTATGTTCAGAGCAGGCTGGGATAAGTAAGCAGGAGCTTACTCTCTAGGGGGAGAGAGTCGTGTGCTTGAGGGGGACCCAGCGCTTTCAATGAGGTAGTAGGATAGCTTCAGGACCACTGGGGTTGTGCTTTCCAGAGTTACCATTAAACTGAGGGATGGGAGGAAAAGGGGGAGCACAGGAGGGAGACTGAAAGGAATCCGTGCAGGTGGAACAGCACGTGCAGAGGCAGTCGTTGGGCAAATGGCATGGAATCTGGAATAGCCGGAGTGCATGCTGCACATGAGTAAGGGGTGAGACAGGATGCTAGAAAGGAAAGGAAGGCCAAATAGTGAAATCAAGGAGAGCAGTGCCATGGCAGTCACTGCCTAATCCACTGTCTGGGAGACATAGGTGAAGGGTTTTAACCAGAGTGAAGATATCAACACACCTGGGTGTTAGAAAGATCGCTTTGGGGGACTGGGGTAGAGTGCTTGCCTTGCATGTGTGAGGCACTGGGTTTGATCCTCAGCACCATATAAAAATAAACAAGATAAATGTATTGTGTCCATCTATAACTAAAATATACATATATATGCATATATATATATATTTTTTTTTTTTTTTTTTTAAAGATCACTTTGGAGATGGTGGAGGGCGAGATGGAAGCCGGTAAGAACAAAAGTGCAACATGGTGCTGGAGCCGCAGCTTACTGGCGAGGTCTGTGCAGCAGCAGTAATAGGGAACATGAAGCCATGTGCAAGGATGTGGGTAACTTCAGGAAGGGCAGAAGAGAGGTGGACCTCAAGTTTCATCTTAAGCAGAAACTGGGTACACTGGGCATCATGAATATAGTAAGGCCCCAGCACCAATCCCCCCACCCCAACTCACTTGGGGAGTCCTTCTCCTCCAGCACTCCATGCTTCCTGAAGAGTTTTACAGCTGCTACTGTAACAAGACCTGTCAAACATAGGTGTTAGTACTGTTCCTCCCAGACTCTGACAAAAGGGAACTCAAGCTGGACATGAAAGTGGGGGACCCCACTCCCCTTCCTGACCAAGGGCTTCCATTCCTCCTCCCAGAATCAGATTCCAAGCCAGGAAGTCCTCCCCAGAGCCTTTTAAAGGACTAACAGCACATTTAGGGTTAGAATAAACAGGAAAAAGATACTGGGGGTGATTCTTTAGCTCTGGACACTGTGAGTTAGGAATAGGTGGAAGACACGGCAGGGGTGTTGGGGGAGGCTTTCTCATCAGCAAAAGGAAGGGACTTATAAGCTGCAGCTGCTTTCCAACAGGGACTCCTGCAAAACCAAGCAGCCACAGTTACAGGCCTGCCAGGATAACTCATCTGATAGGTTGTGTGGTAGGTAGGATAATACTGTCCCCCCCGGGAGGTCCATATACTAATCTCTGGGACCTATGAATATATTAGGTTTCATGGGAAGGGGGAATTAAGGTTGCCGATGGAATTAAGTTTGCTAATCAGCTGACCTTACAACAGAGGGATTCTCTGCATAGATCCCATGTAATAGAGTTCCTCGAAAGTGGAAGAGGGAGGCAGAAGAAAGAGTCAGAAAAAGAGATGTGAGAATAAAAGCAAGGTTAAAGTGATGTGATCTGAGAAGGACTCCACCATTGCCATTGGCTTTGAAGATGAAGGAGGGGTCACCAGCCAAAGAATGTGGTCAGCTCCCGGAAGCTGGAAAAGGCAAGAAATCAGGCTTTCCAACTATAGCCGCCAGAAGGAACACAGCCTGATGACACCTTGATTTTAGTCCAGTGAGACACGTATCAGATTTCTGAACGGCAAAACTGTAAAAAAACACAGTGTCGTCTAAGCCACTAAGTTGGCCATAATTTGTTGCAGCAGCAAACAGGAAACACAGGCCCCCTAAGCAACTCTAAACCCCCACACCTGCACAGGGGCTAGCCTGTGGGAACGGGCTGTGGGGCTTGACCGATGCAGTTCCAATGCCAGCACAAAGGCCCTGTTACATTTTATCTGTAAGATAGGAATCAAAACACATATATCACAGATCATGAGGGCAAAATGAGATGAGGCACTCAAAGCACCTGCCATATATTAAGAACACAATAAATGGCAGTCACCCTGTTTATTTTTTGTGGATTTCAGTGGCATCTTCCTACAATACTGTGTAGTATTATCTTCCTTTTATTTACTTATTTTTTCTTCTGTGGTGCTGGGGATCCAACCCAGGGCTAAGCAAGTACTCTACTACTTAGCTATACCCCCAGCTTATCCTTCCATTTTATAAATGAGAAAAGGTCAAGATCATCAAATGATTTGCTAAAATTTATAGAAGAAACTGAGGTGACTCCAAAGCCTTCAACCTATTCCTACAAATAAGGAGACTCAAAGTCATTCTAAAGCTATATTTTTCCTTTACTGTAAACGAAATATAAATTAAAACATTACATTTTAGAATGAAACAGAAATGCTTTTCTCTAAATTGTTCCCAGCTGTGGGAGAAAATGGCTTTAGCTGCAAATAAATCTAAATAAAACTAAAAGTGGTTAAGATAATTAAAAGACTTAGATATGGATGAATAAAACCCAGGAGGTTTATGGGCAAAATGTGGACTGTAAGGTGTTAGTCCTGATTTCCTGGCAATCCCTGGAAAAGTCTATGGGCTTCCTGAACAGGGCGGGCACCAAGACCTTTCAAACAAAGGCCCAACAGTAATCTGTCAAAAATGCTTTTACCGGCCTGCTATGCAAAGCAGCTAATACACATGTTGATTTAATCCTCATGGAGTAGGCATTTCCCCATTTTACAGACGAAGTCCTAGAGGTTCAAAGACAATAACCTGATAATTTCTCCAAGACCACTTAGTATCTGTGTTCACAAATAGAGAATAAGCCCGTTTTGTTTTGAATGTTATTTTTAATTGTACATGAACATAATAACTTTATTTTTTTTTATGTAATGCTGAGGATCCAACCTAGTGCCTCACACATGCTAGGCAAACGCTCTATCACTGAGCCTCAGCCCCAACCCCTTGTTTTGGTTGTGACTCCAAACCATGTGACTACAAAGCCCTGAGCTTCCTTCCACTCTATAGCTTGGTCTGGAGAAATATCTTATTTCTGGTTTTTTTTTTTTTTGAAATTTTATTTTATTTATTTATTTGTACACAATGTATTTATTCTTTACGTGGTGCTGAGGATCGAACCCGGCCGCTCACGTGCTAGGCGAGTGCTCTACCGCTGAGCCACAATCCCAGCCCCTTATTTCTGTTTTTAAAGAGATGTAAGAACATTGTACATGTTCAATAACAGCTCAATAACAAAGAAGAAAAACCAATTTAAAAATTGGGCAAAAGCCGGGCGCGGTGGCGCACGCCTGTAATCCCAGCACTTTGGGAGGCTAAGGCAGGAGGATCGCGAGTTCAAAGCCAGCCTCAGCAATGGCGAGGCACTTAGTAACTCAGTGAGACCCTGTCTCTAATAAAATACAAAAAAGGGCTGGGGATGTGGCCCAGTGGTCGAGTGCCCCTGAGTTCAATCCCCGGTACCCCCCCCAAAAAAATTGGGCAAAGAATCTAATACATAGCTCCAAAAACATACAAATGGCCAACAAGCACATGAAAAAATGCTCTACATCTTTAACCACTAGGGACATTAAAATAAAAAACCATAATGTTACCACTTCATACCCACTAGGATGGCCATAAGCCAAAAAAAGAAAAAGAAAAAGAAAAACTAAAACAAGTGTCTAGGATATGAAGAAACAGGAACCGTGGTATTGCTGATGAAAATGTAAAATGGTACAACCACTTTAGAAAAATTTGACAGTTTCTCAAGAAGTTAAAGCAGTGAGTTACCATGTAACCCAACAACTACACTTGTTCATAGCAGCATTGTTTATAATAGCTAAAAACTGGAAGCAACCCAAATGTCCACTAACTGATGAATACATAAATAAAATGTGGTATATCGGGCTGGGGGTGTAGCTCAGTGGTAGAGTGCTTGCCTAGCATGCATGAGGCACTGGGTTCCATCCTCAGCACCACATAAAAACAAATAAATAAAATAAAGGTATCGTGTCCATTTACAACTAAATTTTTTTTTTAAATGTGGTATATCTATACAATAGAATGTTACTGGGCAATATAAAAGGAATGAAGTGCTGTTGCATACTACCACATGGATGAATAAAAAAAAAAGTATTCTTGGAAGGGAAAGTCAGACACAAAAGACCATATATCACATGGTCACAATTATGTGAAGCTCCCAGAATGGACAAATCCAGAGACAGAAAGTACATAAATAGCTGCTCAGGGATGGGGAGAGGGAAAGGTGAATGACTCCTTATTGCTGATGGACACAAGAGGTAATGGAAGTGTTTTGGGGGTGATGGAAGTGTTCTAAAGTTAGATTTGTTGATAACTGTAAACATACTAAATATATTTTTAAAGTATACACTTGAAACTGCTGAATTTTATGATGTGTAAATCATATCTCAATAAAGCTTTTCTTTTTAAAGTCAAGATGTATTTTCAAGGTGAGCTGGCATTTCTTTCCCCTTGGCACTTCACCAGACACCACCCAAACACCACCAGAAGGTGGCCTGCACCATTCCCTTTCCATGGCTTGTACGTGAAGATTTAGAACTGTGCATGAGCCCCTGCAGCACATTCAGCTTTTTAAACGAAAAGGGACTCATTAAATTGCTGAGGCTGACTTTGAACTCGCGATCCTCCTGCCTCAGCCTCCTGAGCCGCTGGGATTACAGGAGCACGCCACCATGCCCGGCTAGTTTAAACTTTTTTTAAAACTAAAAAGATTTTAAACTGCTTCGAAGCAGGGTGGCAAAGGCGTCTTTTAACGTAAAAAGCCCCACAATTGTACACAAAGTGCTCTCATCTGTAACAGATTCAGACTCGCTCCCACCCCAACGTGAGCCCAAAATCCCAAAGGGAACACCAGTGCGCCCTTCCACCTAGTGGTGGAAATAGGGATGCAATTCCTTCCACTGCCTCCCAGTATCCTGATTCACCACCCTTCGCTGGGCAGCTGGGGCCTGGAACCAACAAGCCAAATCTTTGCTCCCCAGCCAGGTGCGTCCACTTAGCCTCAGCTATACCCAACTTTCCCCTGGGAACTCCGAGGAGCAAGGGGTGAGGCCGCCCGGCCCGCCGGCAGCCGATCCCGGATATTCGTGGCGTGGGCAGGGTGGGAAGACCTGGTCCCGGGACCACTGGGAGGCTGCTCTCCTCCTCCTCAGATTAATGTAACGAGGGCTGGAGTTAGGGAGCGCTGTCCCTGCGCCCGAATCTTAGTAAGCAAGCCCACCACTACTACCAAAACCATTTACATGTTTGTAGAAAGAATGCAGAAAAGTGATGCGGCGAGGTGCTCCTGGTCCCTGAGGAACCAAGGTCTCCTTTCCCGGCCTTCGAAGCGCACGTGGCGCACTCCTGCAGCTTTTAGAAGCCGCGCCTGGCAGAGGTCCGCTCGGTGCAGATGGGGGCCGTCTGTGCAGCCGTGAGGGCCCCTGTGCTCTCAGGGGCGCGGCCGGGCCGCACGTGCAGCCGCGTGCCACTGAACAAGCACCCACGACCCGCCACCCTCAGTCGCTCTTCGGTGGCCCCGGGCTCTGGGTGGGAGGTGGCGGGCTGGGAGGCGCCAGCCGCTGAGGGGAGGGGCTCAGAGGGGTGGGCGGCCCGCCGTCCGTCCACCGTCCGTCGCGGCGCTGGGGACACTCCCGCCGCCTCCGCTGTGTCCGTCTTGTCCCTGGGAGTGTGGGCAGGGCTGCTGGGGGCTTCCGTGGGTTCAGCCTCTCCCGCTGCAGGAGGAAAAAGCAGGGGGAAGCCCCCGGCGCCCGCCGCCTCCTGAGAGCCACGGTACCCGGAGCTGTACGGGCGTTGAAGACGAGGCCGGGCGGGGCCCCCCAGTGCGTTGTGACTGTCGCCGTCCGCGTCCGGAGCGGCCGCCTGCGCCCGCCCGCTCGGCGCCCCGGGCCCCCAGCCCCGGGCGGTAGGCGCCCCACCCTGTCAGGAGTGGGCGACGGCCGGCCAGGGGCGCGCGGGGCATCCGTCACGGGGCCTCGCCGCGGCCTCCAGCTCCCCAGTCTCGGGGAATGCAGTGGCCCCCGACCCCTGGCGCCTCTCGGTGTCTGGGCTGGGCCTCCTCGCTCGCGTGCTCCGCGGCCACGACGCTCCTTGGCCGCGCTGGGCGGACCCCCCTCATGGCGGCCAAGTGGTTCAAGGAGTTCCCCCTGAACCTGAAGACAGTGTCCGAGCGGGCCAAGCCCGGGGGCGGGGGCAGCGGCAAACTGCGCAAGAACTCTGAGGCCAGCGGTGGGGGTTCCATTCCCGGCAAGGGTCGCAAGAACTCCGCGGCTGAGCTGGGGGGTGGAAGAGCCGGCGGCGGCCCCGCCAAGGACAGCCGGCTGTCCCGGGACAGCCTCCAGGGTCTGATTCAGGCCGCGGCGGGCAAAGGCCGCAAAAACTCCCGGGCCACAGAGGAGGAGCCCCACCGCGGCGCAGCCAAGAGCTCAGGCTGCAGCACTTACATCAACAGGCTCATCAAAGTGGACACTCAGGAAAAGAATGGAAAGAGCAACTACCCCAGCAGCAGCAGCAGCAGTAGCAGCAGCAGCAGTAGCAGCAGTAGTAGCAGCTCTTCTTCTGCGTCCTCTTCACCTTCTTCCCTGGGCCCCGAGCTAGACAAGGGCAAGATTATGAAGCAGCAAGACACGGTAAGAATTCATCCTCCCTTGGACCACTTCTCAGTGCAAGGGGACCATCGTGAGCCCTCTAAACACTAGGCTTTATACCTAAGAGAAAGCAAAGCTGGATCTCCTAAGGTCCTTCCCCCCACTGTCATACTGTGACTCCTAAGCAATCCTTTGAAATCATTAGAGTATATTTTATCTTGAAAAGTCCTCATCCTAGTGCTGGGAAACTTTGCAGAAATGTGCTAATATATGTATTTAGTGTTTTGAGTTTGTTTTTTTTTTTTTTTTCTTTTTGTACCAGAGATTGAACTCAGGGGCACTCAACCACTGAGCCACATCCCTGTATTTAATTTTGTTAGTTTAAAGAATAATTGAATGGGGTATAAATAGTTCCCTTTATAGATCTGGTTTATTTTAATTTTGACATCCAGGGGATCTGCAAAGCTAGACTTGTTTATGCCTATCCTAGAGCATGGTAATCTCTTAACTGGGTAAGTGTGGATTTGGAAACGTCAGGAAATGGGTGGACCACTCATTTCTCTGCTGGCTTTGAGATTTCATCATCCCCTGCAGTTACACCTAGTAAAAGGTTTCTCAAATTTTCAACAACAGTCCTTCCATTCATTCCATGGACATTTACTGGGAAGCCATCATATAGGATAAGGGACACAGGATACTAAAGCTTAAGGGAACTGGGACTATGACAAGGAAATGCCCTTAAGGAAATTACTGGGCAGGAAAGAAGAAGGTACTTCCTGCTTCTGAATCACTGGAGGTTTTCTGGGTGCTGTCCAATGTGGGAAAGTAAGAAAAGGAATGTGGACATGGGAGGGGACTCTCCATTTTTTTTTTTAATTTTGTTTTTAGCTGTTGATGGGCTTGTTTAAATTTTTATTTACTTATATGTGGTGCTAAGGATCGAACCCAGTGCCTCACACATGCTAGGCGATCACTCTACCACTGAGCCACAACCCCAGTCTGGACTCTCCATTCTTACAGGAATGAGTTGATTTGGTTGGTTTGATTTGGTTTGGTCTTTTCTCTTCCACATGAAAGAGGGAGAGGAGAGAACTCAAATTGAGATCTTAAGACTTGTTCAGGCAATTGCTTCCTTTCATAGGAACTTTAATTTTTTTTCCTGCGAGCCTTCAAACATGCTGCATACCTGGACAGTCAGGAACCTGTAGCACAGACCATGTGGCATGTATTGGGCACCTGCATTCATTCCTCCATTCATTCTTCCCCCAATATTTACAGAGTGCCTATCCCATGCCAGGCACTGAGTAGAGAGCACAGAAAGATGGACATGGATGCAGCCCATAGATTACTTGGTGGTCTACCTGACCAGGGACATAGTATTTTGTCCTCTGTTTCTCTCTGTGCCTTGCAGCTGCAGTGCACATGGTGGCTGTTCAAGGAGAAAAGATGGAGTGAGAGGTCATCACAGTGCTCCACAGGCTGCCTGGTTGTTTTTATAGGCATCACTTCTGGGTGTCTGAGGTTTCTTAGGCCATCTCCTCCTGGGTGGAGAACTCTCATCCTGTTCCCTCCTCTTCACTTCTCCCTCATTTTTCTTCCTTCCAGGTCTAGTGGCACTTCTCCATGAACTTTTTGGAGACTATTTTATATTAGATATTGTGGAATGGGTCCAGAGCTTCTCCCCTGAAAAGGGTTACTTGTCTTTGATGTTGTCACCCAGTCACTGCAAAATAGAATTGTTGCACACAAATCTCTCCAGGTACCTTCCATTTTAGAAAGATAAATGTTCTCAGACACAGATACCATCAAAACCATCTGATCTCAGAGAATCAAGCTGCCTGTGAACTTCTGAACCTTGAACTCCTATAATACTGTTCAGCATTATTTATCCTTCATGAAGTCTGTTTCTTTAGAGCCGTTTTCAAATTCCTTGAGGAGAGAAAGCAAGTCTTGTGTTCATTTTGACTCCCTTACCATGCTGCTTAGCCAGTGCTGGGAAGTGATTGACCGACTTATTGTGACTGTTACTCAGCTGACTGGAGCTTAAAAAACCCACAACATGGAGGATGTGGTAGACCAGTTAGTCTTTTCCTTTCTTTCTTTCTTTTTTTTTTTTTTTTTCTTTTTTCTTTTTTTTGGTAGTGAGGATTGAACCAAGATGTTTTACCATTGAGCTACATCACTGACCCTTTTATTTTGAGACAGGGTTTTTGCTAAGTTGTTGAGGCTGGCCTTGAACTTGTGATCCTCCTTCCTCAGCCTCTCAAGTTACTGGGATTACAGACTTGCACCACCACACAGGCTGCAGTCCACCTTTTTCTATGCTAAAGCCATAGACATCCTGTACCTCCCACTGCCCACCCCTGCCACCCTCTAACTGACAAATGTTTTATTGCTTGAGGAGAAAAAAGAAGGTAAGAAAAACTTTGGGGATAAGTGAAAAAGTTTATATGAATGATTGCAAATCAATTTTATTACCAAAAACAAAATTAAGTTTTCTGTCCAACTGAGACACATGATCAAGTGTGAAAGCTGTTGGAACCAATGAAAGAGTTTGAGTCTCTTCAGATTTGCAGGAGATTTCAGTAGCCATTTTGATGCCATTACCATTTGGTATATGATAACCCTTAGTAACTGTCCTCTTGTTATTTGATAGGTCATCATTTTAGAAGACTATGCTGACCCTTATGATGCCAAACGGACAAAGGGTCAAAGGGATGCAGAGAGAGTGGGGGAGAATGACGGTTACATGGAGCCCTATGATGCCCAGCAAATGATAACAGGTTTGTAACAGGGGCAGAAATCTCACATTCACTTGAAGTGTTATAATTTAGTAACCAGAGTCTATTTTGGGAAAAGGGAGAAAGCAATTAAACCAGATCCTGCTGACCTGAAGAAGCAGAAACTAGATCCAAAACTAAACTGTTGAACTGTCTAACTTACTACATGGCTTAGTGTCCTTCAGAGTTTTAGAATTGGCAGGGTTTTTGTTTTTGTTTTTACTAATTCTATGCATGATGACACTTGGGAGTTTGCACATCTGCTCAGAATGTGGTCTTCAGTTTTAGGATTAGTTATATATATTTCCTGGCCACAATTCAAAGCTTTGACATCCATAGTGGGAGTTAGTACCAAGAGACAAATACATACTTAAGGGATTTTAAGTTGTGAAAAGTTGCAAACATGACATGACCCTCTATATTTTAGTATATTCTTTTCTACTAAATTGGAGCACAATATTAAATTATTAAGGAAGAATTAGCGATCACTGTCATTTCATTAACCAGCCATTCCACCTAAAAACCACCTAAAGTCAAACTAATTTTTAAGACTAATTTTCCAACTGAAAACTATTCCAGTTGTGAGCTAAGCCATCCCTCTGTCATTTGGGGGGGTCAAACTTTTCCCTTTTATACGTGGTACTCTTTTTTTTTTTTTTAATTTGTTCTAGTTGTACACAATGCCTTTATTTGTACGTGGTGCTGAGGATCAAACCCGGGCCGTGCATGTGCTAGGCGAGCGCTCTACCACTAAGCCACAATCCCAGCCCCATTATATGTGGTATTCTTAAGTGGGTGTAAACAATGCTTAATCAAAATAATGTAAACTAGTTATTTGATTTATTTGGAAATTTTGGAGTAAATTACTTCTTCACCTAATTTGCCTTAAACATCTGTAATGGAAAAATGTAGTTTCCTAGTGCTGACTCAAGGGAGCCTTGTTCCAGTGTCATGGGTTTCATGCCTGGGAAAGGAGTAATTGGTCACACGTTAAAGACTGTTTAAACAGATTGAAAAGCTGTCAAGCTCAGGTTCCCTAAGCTAGTTTCAAAGAGGTGAGCAGAGGGGCAGTGGCAGCGCCCTGGAAGGGCCAAGACAGCCCTCATAATGAACAGGAGCTGCAACAGGAAAGCTCAGCTCTGTTTCCTGCTTCTCTGCTTACAAAGATAAGGCATCCCATTTGGGGAGGGTGTACCCTGGCCAGGCTGTGACCCCGAAGGTCACTAGACTGTGACCCTTAATGAAATCTGTGAATGAAAGGAAGTGAAAATGAACTTAGTCAGAATTTTAAAAAATATCAGTGGCTTGAAAGGAATAGGGAAAGGATTTGCTTTTACATATGATTGAGGAAAAGGATCTTCTAAAAAGAAAAAAAAAAAAGTTAGTGCTTAACTTTAATCTACCTTTCTTTGTCTTTTGGTTTTTAGTCTTGTCTTTCTCTTTAACTGGACTAGGTGGTTTATGTATACTGTATCAACTGTTTATTTGGGGGAGTCGTGCTGATAATAGGGAAAATGCTGTGTTTTAAATATAGTTTAAATATAGTTTGAATATAGTTTTTTTTCGTGTGTTTGTTTTAAGTAATCCCCACAGAAAGTTCTATAAGCTAGGGGACTGCAATACTGTCCCTCTTGGCACAGAATGAAAAAACAAGACCTGAGGGATTCATACTTTTTTATGCTCACAAGACTTTTTAAAGAGACAGAACAGGAATTAGAACCCAGATCTCCCACTCCAAATTGAGTGGTCTGCCCCCAACACCACAAAGCACTTGGGCACACTTGAAATGGTACATGCAAAAGCACTGTAAACTTGACCCAGAAGTAGGGCATCTCTCCATTTAGAGTCACTAAGAACATTACAGACATTTACATCAAAAGTTTGTGGCACGTGCTTGTAATCCCAGCCATTTGGGAGGCTGAGGCAAAAGGATAACAAGTTGGAGGCCAGCCTTAGCAACTTCGCAGACCCTGTCTGAAAATTTTAAAATAAATAAATAAAAATTTAAAAAGACAAAATTGTCCAACATGAAATAATATAATAGTAGCTAGCATTTAATATTTGAGTGTTATGGTCCAAGTTCTGTCTTAAACAATTTATGTGGATAAATTCATTTAAGAATACAAAATTAATATATTCCTTAGGTAAATAAATTCAAATTTATTAAAAATATAAATTGTTAGCTTTTTAAACTAGTAACATAAGTATATAGTATTTTTCTCTTAAAAACATTATATTAGTGGATCTTAATGGTTTTTCATTATCCATTAAAATATACATCACATATCTTGACCATTGTGGAGAATCTACCTCTTAGTCTACTCATAGGTTACACAGCTGGACAGAATAACAGGAAGTGAGTTATGGAAGCTAGAAATAAAAGATTTGCTGCTGTTTTTATTTTAACCTATTACTTTTTTATTCAGTTCCTTGTATGCTTAGTTGTCAAGTCCAAATTTCTGAATTTTTCTTTTTGCTTTCTTTTTTTTTTTTTTTTTAATTTTTTGCAGTGTTGAGATCAAAACGAGGACTTTATGCATGTTAAGCAAGCACTCTACCACTGACCTATATTCCTGGTCCCAGGCATTACTTTTCTTTTTTTAATATTTATTTTTTAGTTATAGGTGAACACAATATCTTTATTTTTACGTGGTGCTGAGGGTCAAACCTAGGGCAGTGCACATGCTAGGCAAGTGCTCTACCACTGAGCCACAACCCCAGCACCCCCAGGCATTATTTTCTACTGATAAATTTTGGAATATCCTAGCATGTATGAGGCCCTGGGCTCAATCCCTGGCATTGAAAGAAAGAGAATTTATGAATAAATTATCACTGAGGTTTATTCAAAGAATTGTTCATAAAAAGATATGACTATGAATACAAGGCAATGTTAGCATAAAGCTGTGTTGTTTTCTGCTAAATTAGCAGGAACATTTTAGCTCAATACTTCACAGAAATATTCTACATAATTTAGCATTATGATTTTTAGCCACCTGAGCATTGAATGGGTCTTAAGAAGTTCCCTAAGGTAGCCATTAGTTAGCATGAGAATTCTTTTCAGGCTTGGTATCCTACAGCTACAAGTTCAGGGCTTACTGGCTGCCAGACTTACCAAATTACCTCACCAAATCCTACAACAACCCTGTAGGATTGTTTTCTTCTACACAGTTGAAGAAATCCAGGTTCAGAAAGATGAAATAACTTGTCCAAATTCCACAGCCAAGAGGAGAGATTTTGTATTCACTTAAGAATACAAAATTAATATATTCCTTTGGTAAATAAATTCAAATTTATTAAAATCTAAATCGTTAGCTTTTAAAACTAGTAATATAAGTATATAAGTCATTCAGCAACCTTTGGTTTTTGGCTCTTGAGCATAGGTCAAAGATTATTTTTAAATTTTTAATTTTACCCCCACATGGTTTTGTTGGTTTGTTTAAATAGACAAATCTAAAGGAGAACTCAATGTTGGGGTCTGTATTAAAAAACTATCATAGAAAATAAATACACATGGCACATGGGCACTTTTTTTTTTGTTTTGTAGTGCTGAGGATCAAAAGGAGGGCCCCACTAAGCAAGCACCCTATCACTGTGCTACACCCCCAGCCCAGAATTCTTGATTTATCTCTAATTTCCTTGTTAAATGTCAGGGTTTCTGAATTATACTGGCTTTTTTTTCAGATATTTATTTGATAAGAAAATATTAAAGTAATTTCATATTCAAAAGCTTAAACACTGATAAAAGATGTGAGTAAAAATGTTGCGTAGGCTGGGTGGGTGGGCATCATAGTGCATGCCTATAATCCCAGAAGTTCGGGAGGCTGAGGTGGGAGGATCACAAGTTTAAAACCAGCCTCAGCCATTTAGTGAGGCCCTAAGCAACTTAGCAAGATACTGTCTGAAAAAATAAAAGGGGCTGGGGATGTGGCTTAAGAGTTAAGCATCCTTCAGTTCAATCCCTGGTACCAAAAAGAAAGGAAAAGAAAAAACGTTGCATAATATCCCTGTTTTTGATTCCAAGTGGAAATAAGAACCCTATGAGGCTTTATGTTTAATATTTTGGAAAAAATGAAAGGGATTAAGGGAAAACATATGTTATTTTAAATTGTAATTAATATCTTGCTTGAAATCTTCTGAATATAAAAGGTATGGTAGAGAAAGCATGGGCTCCAGGCAGGTATGGTAGCTCACACCTGTAATCCCAGCAACCCTGGAGACTGAGGCGGGAGGATTGCAAGTTATAGGCCAGCCTCAGCAACTTAGTGAGACTGTCTCAAAATAAAAAATAGAGGTCTAGGGATGTAGCTCAGTGGTACAGTGCCCCTGGGTTTAGTCCCCCGTATAGCTAAAAAAAGGCGGGGGGGGGGGGGGGGGGGGGGGGCGGGGGGGGGCGACAAAGAAAGCATGAGCTCTAGAGTCTGTAATAAATGGCTCCCCACTAGCCACTACATGAACGTGGCCTCAGTTTGTTCACCTGTGAGGATGAGACAACACTTCTGTCAGTGCATTCTGGGGCCTCCTTGGGATCTTGTACCATCTTGTACCTGGCATATCCAACAAATATGGCCATTGTTTAGACACTACAGGAAGAATCAAATCTCATTTCAAAGAAAATTCTGGATAACAGAACAATATTAATTGCTAACTATAATTAATTTCATTTAAAAAGTTTTCTGCCATGTTTTTTAAACATGAATGACGTCATTATGGTCGTGAGAATGGGGAGTTGAGAAGGGAAAATTTCCAGCCCCTGTTAGGTTCTACACCAACCAGTTGCCATTTTAATTGGTGCGGGGCAGCCCTCGTTTTCTGCCTGCTGCAAATGAGTGTTTTATCTGCTGCCCGTCCACTGCACTCTGTTGTCTGCCACAGTAAATGGCCTCTGTCGGCAGCCAGGGTGTAGCTTCCTCTTGCCATTTCCTCCTTCTCAGGCTTGTTTCCTCTCGGAGCCAGCTCTGCACGTCAGGGGCTATTCTCCCTGCAGGAAGGGTCGGCTTGCAGCCCCACGATTGTTTCTGTTTCTATGGAGCCTCAGGTTGGGGGCAGCCAGGTGTTGGAATGGACTGGAAGGTTACTCCCCCTGGAAGAGGGAAGAATGCTCTGTCCAAACCTTTTTTTTTCCCCCTTATTAACATTGTTTCAAAAGGTGATGATACTTTGTAGATTCGAGGGTCCCAAGACCATGCAAAAGAAAGGGACATTCTTAGCTACATGCTTTCCAGTGTATCTCTCAGACCTCCAAAGTGTGCACAGACTATCCTGAAAGAGAGGGAATGCAGGACCTCCTTGCAAAGGGAAAACTTCAAACACGTGTAAGAAGAACCCCAGATTCTAATCACCATACCTCATTTGAATGCAGATTTATTGAAATTTCCATGTAAGCTAGACTCCTATCTTGAGATTGAAATCAACTGCTTCTCCTTTTAGTTCAGCTGGGGCAGAATTGAAGCCAGGACCTTGTGGAAGGCTTTACTGTAGACTATGCCAGACAGTCTAAACTGAGGGTAAACAAGTTCTGATTAGAAACCTAAAAATTCTAAATTCATCCTTTGAATTCCTTTGTGTTTTCTGCTTCCTTTTTCTTAGTTCTTTAGAAAAGTTCTTTTTTAAAAATGCCAGCCTTATCTTAAATGAACCAAGAACAGAGTATGTTTTGTTTCTTGTTCCATATCTCCATCTAGAATAGGCAATGAAGAAAAGGAAAAAAAAAAAGGGGGGGGGGCTGTAGGATTGAAAGTCAGTGGGCTGGGACAGGAGATGCAGCTCTGGGCTCAGACAGCCCAAGCTTCTGACCTGGCCTGGGGGCAGTGGGTAGGGGCCAGTCCTGCCTGATCATATTCACAGCATCATGTTCTGATGTGGAAGTTTTAGGCAGAGAGTGCCCTTCTCCTGGGTATTGGGCTAGCCTGGAGAAACTAGCCCCAGAGAGAAGGAAGAAGTGAATTGTGGCTGATGAGGACCCATGAGGTGTGGAAGTGGTCCTCAGGCTTAGTTAGGATCACCTGGGGAATCCTTACAGTCTGACTCCTGGGATGTACCCCAGACCAATGAAATTGGACCTCTGGAGGCAGGACCCAGGCAGCAGGATGTGCTGTATAGCTCACCCAGGTGATTCCAGTGAGCTGGAATTGCACTGAATCAGAGGCAGCTGCTGACATGAGGGTCGGATCCAGCAGAACTGTAACCTCACTCTAGAAATAAAGTTTTCCCTTTTGAATTTAGTGTCCTGATTTTATTAACTTTCCCCTATCTGTTGTCCTTTCATTGTTATAGAAATCCTGGTGAGTGGATGACTTGTCTCCAGAGAGCATCAACATGACTGTGTTTCAGTTACGGGGGAAGTCCTCACCTCCTTCATTCCCACAGCACCACATTCGTCTCCCTCTCTTCCTGCTTACCCACCAAACATTCTCAGCCTTCCTGGCTGACGCCTCCTCTTCCAAACACCTGTAACTGAAGGAGTCCCAGGTTCTGCCTCTGACATTCTTTCCTTGGCAGTCTTCCCTCCTTTCCTCCCTTGATTGCTTTCATTCTCACAGTATTAACATCAATCCATTGTAACTCCTGGACATATACCTGCAGATCCACATAGTCACCTCCCTGGAGAAGCTCTAGAGCTCCTTTCCCATCCATCCACTGTGGCACAGCTGCATGTCCTACCAACATAAACAAGCTGTGATGGTCTCTGCCCATTCCACCAAACTGGAAGCATAGACACCTAGGGTTGGCACAGCTGTGGCATCTGATCAACTCTATGAGGCATGAGAGGAGCAGGTGGGCAGGAAAGTCTTCTCCAGAGAGGAGGAAGTGCTGAGTTAGATTTCAGAGGACAAGAAGGTCACCATACATTGATAGGTAAAAGTGTAGTATGCGGGCCATTTCAGAAGTTCCATTCAGCAAGGAGTTGGAGGACAGGGTAGGTTGGGTAAGAGAAAAGATTGGAGAGAGAAAGGTGATCTGGTCATAAAATGCCTCCATGCCCCACTGAGCCATTTGCACGTTGAACGTAGATAGTTGAGAATGTATGAGGTATTCAGTAAGGAGATGAGGTTTCTGTGGGTAGCGAGGTCTTCCTTGACTGTGACCAGGTAGAGGATGGGTTGAAGGTTTCCTGGTGGGCATTTACAAGAGCCACAGCCTGGTGCTTCTGTTGGTTTATATTGCCAGTTCTGGTGGTCCACACTCTAGTCATCTCCATCTTAACCCTACAAGGCTCCTGGACCCCAGGCTGGTCAATCCCAAACACAGTTGGTTCCATCCCACTGTAACTGGCAATCAGTTGGTTTACAGCAGGGGTTTTTCCAACCATTTCTATGCCTCAATGCAGTACGTGCCTTCGGACTTAGGAAATCCTGTATTCAGTGGTTAGTTATCTTCCAGTGAAACACATGTAATTATTATTCCCTGTCAAAAGACTTAAAATAGCTCTGCATCACATACAGAAAAATCCAAACTTTTTGTCTTTGCTTTTAAAACATCTTCACTTTAGCATCTGGCTCACCTAGTTTTTATAGCTTCTCCCATAACCTCCTTCCTCTCTGGTCTTGTGTCCTTTAAACTTTTCTCTTAACTCCCCCACGTGGAAACAAGCCTTTTCTAGTTCCCACCTCCATATCTTCACTCTTGCAGCTTCCTCCCCTGGAAATGACCTTTTATATCAAAGTCAACTCATCTTCCATTTCTCTTCCACTTGGAGTCAATCCAAATGTAGTGGCTAAGAGTATGACTTCTAAAGCCCAATTTCCTGCTTATTGGTTTGCATAATTTCCTTAACTTCTTTGTGCTTCAGTTTTCTCTTTGCTAATAATGGAGAAATAATATCCATCTCATAGAGTGGTTGTGAAAATTACAACACTCCTAGAATAGTGCTTAACACATAGGGAGCCATTGATAAATGTTAGCTCTTGAGTAATTATTGTTTTTTCCCCATAACACCTCTTTTACTTTGATTTATCCTGCAATTATTAGCCTGATGCATATTTCATGTAAATATGTCTGGCTTCCCCACTATATTAAAACTGACTGGAAGAACTCTGACTAGTGCACATAAATAGCTTCTCTGGGTGTGTTTGGAGCAATACTTTGAATATCATAAACGTCAGCCCATTTTTATTAAAAATACTTTGATCTGGGGCTAGGGATGTATCTCAGTGGTAGAGCACTTGCCTAGCATGCATGAGGCCCTGGGTTCAATAATCAGCACCGCAAAAACAAAAATATATTGATCTGGGCTTCCTAACAAGATGTAAAAACTGAATGTGACAAAGTCAGACAGGACCAAGAAGTCAAACAGGTTTCCCTGAGGCCACTTCTTACTCCTTCGAGGGGCACCTTGGAGGCTGCCTGTCTTCAGATGTAATTCCTCTTATGAGTTGATCCCATTCTCTGGCTCAGGCAAGGAAAGGAGGAAGTTCTGGACACCTTCTTTTGTAGTTGTAGCACAGCTAGGAGATAATCAGTCCCTTTGGGAACAATCTTGGAGTTATCGCCAACCTCATCCAGAAACAACAGAGGTAATTGGGTTAATCACTGCCCCCCCCCCCCGACCCCCACCCCAGTGGCACCTTTTCTTTCAAGGTTGTTGCTGTGACACGTGTTTTTCAGAAATCAGACGCCGGGGTTCCAAAGACCCCCTGGTAAAGGCTCTCCAGCTGCTTGACAGCCCCAGCGAGCCCGGAGAGAACAGCGCGAAGTCAGAGACGCTGGCGAAGAGACGGAGTTCCAAGGACCTCCTGGGGAAGCCGCCGCAGCTTTATGACACCCCCTATGAGCCTGCAGAGGGCGGCCTGCGAGCGGAGGGGAAGGCGAGGCCTGCGGACAGCCGGCTGCCGGAGGACGACGAGAGGCCAGCGGCCGAGTATGAGCAGCCCTGGGAGTGGAAGAGGGAGCAGATCGTGCGCGCCCTGTCAGGTGAGGGCCCTGTGCGGCGCCCGCACGCTTCGCCCTCGCAGCCTAGCCATTTTCTAATTAAAACTTATTTTCTTTTCTAAAATTGCTACATAATTGAACAAAATTATTGAGTAAACTTATTGATGTTTCAATACATGTATGCATTGCGGTAAATCATCAAATCAGAGTAATTTCCACCACTTCCATCAGTTATCACCACCTGAGTTCGCTCGCACGTGCAATCTAAAACACACCTCTGGCAGGGCGTGGTGGCGCATGTCTGTAATCCCAGCGGCTCCGGAGGCTGAGGCAGGAGGATCGCAAATTCAACGCCAGCCTCGAGGATCTAAGCAATCCTGTCTCAAAGAATAAAAAGGGCTGGGGATGTGGCTGGTGGTAAAAGCGCCCCTGGGTTCAATCTCAGATACCAAAATACTACTACTACTACTACTACTACTACTACTACTACTACTACTAATAAAACACCTCTGAAGTCCGGAGTACAGTAGTGGTTAGGAGAGTCTGGGGAGGAGATATGCGAGGAGGAATAGGTAGAGAGATTGGTCAGTGGGACAAAGTCACAGAGAGGAGCGATATGTTTCTGATGATCCAGCTCACAGCAGGGTGAGGATACTAATAATTATGTGTATTTCAAAATAGCTAAAAAGAGAGGATTTTTAATGTTACACTGTCTTGTTCGTTCATATATATTCTCTCTCTCTTTCTCTTTCTCTCTCTCTCTCTCTCTCTCTCTCTCTCTCTCTTCTTAAGCTTGAACCTCCATGGGCACTCTAACTACTGAGTTACATCCCCAGACATTTTTGTTTTTCAAGACAGGGTCTGGCTAAGTTGCCCAAAACGGCCTCTGTGTTTGGTCCTTCTGCCTTAGCCTCCAGAGTAGCTGGGATTACAGGCATGTGCTACCATGCCTGGCTCTATTTTCTCCATGTTCCTTACTGCAAGTTTCTCTTTTCCAAGGAATTTGAGATAGGGATATAAGAATCTGACTCTAGTGAAACCCCCAGGACTGAAGTTATGCCCTTAATATTGCATTTTTTTCCCCATCAGTACCTTTATTTTCTTTTCTCAGTGTGCAGCTGCTTTGGAAATGCTTTTAACAACTGTCAGAAAAACATCTGGCCACTGTATATGTATTTCTCACCACTGAAACTATCGAATTTGGACCAGCTTTTTCTCACTCTTCCATGATGCTACTTTTCAAGCCTGTTAAATCCTTAGTTATAGTGGAACGTGATGGTGTACCCTAGTAATCCCAGCTACGCAAGAGGCTGAGACAAGGAGGAGCAAAAGTTTGAAGCCAGGCTGGGCAACTTAGACCCTGTCTCCAAATAAAATTATAAAAAGGGGCTGAGGGTGTAGCACAGTGATAGAGTGTTTAATTAGCATGTTTGAAGACCTGAGTTCAAGTCCCAGTACTACCAAAAAAACAGTAAAATCCAATGTAAAGGGTGAATAGAGAATATATTTGATATGTAATTGAAGAATATATTTGATAGCAAACATTTAAGTCAGTTTTGGTGTGGTTTTGATGTCGTTTTCAACAAATCTGCATTAGGTACCTGCAATTTTCTCAGTTCTAAACTAGGCACTACCATTTGGTCTCTGTCTTTTTTCCCAGGCTACATGTCATAGCATCTTCAACATATTGCTTGGTGATTTTTGTTTCTGGGTTGACTTTTGTTTATATTTACTATAAAAACTGGTTTTTGGTACGAGGGATTGAACCTAGTGTGTTTAACCACTGAGCCATATCCCTAGCGCCACCCCCACCCCCCCTTTTTTTTTTAATTTTGAGACAGGGTCTCACTAAGTTGCTTAGGATCTCACTAAGTTGCTGAGGCTGTCCTCGAACAGGCAGTCCTGAGTCACTGGGATTACAGGTGTGCACCACTGTTCCTAGCTTGTTCATTTGTTTTCATGGAATGCTACACACCCTTACAAGCAATGTGTATATAACTATGTTTAATCTTTGTTTTCTTTATTTCTTTTTTTTTTTTTTGTGTGTGTGTGTGTGTGTGTGTGTGGTACTGGGGATTGAACCCAGGGGTGCCTCATCCCCAACCCTTTGTATTTTGAGACAGAGTCTTGCCGAGTTGCTTAGGGCCTTGGCCTTGAACTTGTGATCTCCTGTCTCAGCTTCCCGAGTCACTGGGATTATAGCCGTGCACCCCTGTGCCTGGTTAGCCTTTTTTTTTTTTTTTTTCCTGAAAATATTGAAACTTGGAGTGCTTTAAATGTCCATGCTGAAACATATTAGTTTCCTCTCATATTCTGAAATTATTGGATGCTGATTAGTATCTTAAAGAAGAGTGGCTGTATGTGGGATGCTAGCAGTGTGATCAGATATCAAAGACAGCAGGGGCTCAGCTATCCAGGTTATTTTGCAGCATATTAGAGTTTGTGTTAAAGGAAAAAATGCTTCTTTCCCCAGCTAAGGCAGGCAGGGAGGTTTTTTTTTTTTTTTTTTTTTCCTTTGAAGTTTACATGGACCACCTCTGCTGTCTCTGATGTTAAATGGAGTCTTCCTTCCAGTCCAGTTTGAAGGATCTGAGCGACCTTCAGTCAAGGAGGAGGCAGTGAGGCAGCACCATCGACAAAAGAGCTGGACCCAGAAGATCTTGAAGCCAACCCTGTCTGACCATAGCGAGGGGGAAAAGGTGGACCCAGGCCTGCCCCTGGAGAAGCAGCCGTGAGTCTCCTTCACTGACCCTGAGATAAACAAGGCTCCAAGGTTACTTACAGCCTAGCATGGGGTGGGGCACCCTGGCCCGTCTTGCGTGATTATTTTTGTTTGTGAATACCTGAGTGGGACTTATTCATGAAAACCCATCTTCTGCACTCAGTGTGTTTGTGCCGAATGGACGGTGCATTGTATCCCAAGAACATTGTTTTAAAATTCATTCTCCTATACACAGGGAAAACTTTTTGAATGACACTAGCCCCATTGACTCACTCTTACATGATTGGTAGGTTTTGTGACCCAGGATCACTCAAATCTGCATTCTGTCTATTCTGAAAGATATCCAGTCTGCATTTGCATTTTGATGCTCATAGCACCTTCCATCTTCCACCTCCCTTTTTTCAGTTGGTATCATGGTGCCATAACCCGGGCTGAGGCTGAGAGTCGACTACAGCCCTGCAAAGAAGCTGGTTACCTGGTTCGAAATAGTGAGTCTGGGAACAGCAGGTACTCCATTGCACTGAAGTAAGTATTTCAGCTTCATGGGTTTCCTTGTCTCAAGAAGAGTATATACCTCTTGAGTAGTGAGTAGATCACCAGTCCAAGATATATAATTTAGCAGGGTACAGTGGCTTGTGCCTGTAATCCCAGCCATTTGGGAGGCTGCGGCGGGAGGATTGTAAATTCAAGACCAGCCTCAACAATCTTAGTGAGACCCTCAGCAACTTGGCGAGACCATCTCAAAATAAAAAGGAAGCCGGGCGTGGTGGCGCACGCCTGTAATCCCAGCACTTTGGGAGGCTGAGGCAGGAGGATCGCGAGTTCAAAGCCAGCCTCAGCAATATCGAGGCACTTAGCAACTCAGTGAGACCCTGTCTCTAATAAAATACAAAAAAAGGGCCGGGGATGTGACCCAGTGGTCGAGTGCCCCTGAGTTCAATCCCCAGTACCACAAAAAATAAATAAATAAATAAAAAGGACTGGGTATGTGGCTCAGTGGTTTAATCCCTAATGCTAAAATATATATGTATGTACATATATGTGTATGTACGTATATTTATACATATATAATTTGAAGGCAGCTTGCAGGAGTGTATCTAGAGAAAATGAGATGCATTTAATTAAACAACTGAAAGTGAAACTCTGATCTGAATGCAGAATTGGTGTTTAGTAAAGGTTCCAATATCTGTTAGGATAATGAGGGTCCTATTTCATGATCTTTGTACATTAGTCAACTTTTACCTTCCATTGCCTGGTCTGAAATAGGACCTCTCTCAGTAGAGAAATAATTCCTGGTAAAAAGAAAAATTTCTAACAGGATAGTTCAGTTGCTCTTTTATTCCCAACAATTAGGGACTTTCATAAATCGGATCCCTTGATTGTCAAAATGCCAGCTGCAATTTTGATACCAGTCTCTTCTGGTGAAGAAGGAAATGCTGACTTGCCTATCACTCCCTCTGCCTAATTGTGCACAGAAAATTCACTTTTGCCTGGTAGGCCTGATGGAGTGTATCATGGAAATTCTCATTGCACCGTGAGTTCAGTGGCGCTATATTGGAGGATCATTGTCAAGAGCCCTAACAGCATTTCCTTCCTGAGGAAGCTTAGCCCCTGCCGCTGAAACAATCAGACTGGTGGGGAAAAGAGGCGGGAGGGGCGTGCAGGCAATGTGGCTCAGAAAATGGGATAGGCCACCAGATAGACAATACCAGGAATAGCTCTACTGGGTTCCTGAAATTGGTGCTTGTGGATTAAATCTTTGAGCCTTCAGTGACAACTATCGTTATATAGAACCAGAAATGGTCTTTCCACATCGGTGGGGGGCAAGGAAATAGTTTTTATCCTTGTTGTTATTATTATTAATGTGTTCTTTTGGGGAAGAAACGAGTGTTCTTTTAGCAGCAGTGAGGAGGGTGAACTTCAATTTCACTTTCGCAGCCATTGGGTTTGCACTTAAACTCTAGTTTTGCAAGTTGGGGGCTAGAAGAAACTTGGCTTTTTTTTTTTTTTTTTTTTTTCCTCTTTTGTCCAGTGTCCAATGACTCATGAGTAATAAAAATAAACAACAATAAGGATGACATGCATTTAGGCTGCAAAACTTCCCCAGATCTCCACCAGAGTGTCTAATGCATTTCTGTTTGTGTAGAACAGTTCCAGGAGTGGAAGAGGACCTGTCAATCCCTGTGAAATTAGCCCCCCACCCCAGGATTGTTTTCCTTGGGGAGAGATTCTCCGCTCACTCTTTCATGTATCCTCCTTGATTTTTGTTTTGCTCCAGGACGAGTCAAGGATGTGTCCACATCATAGTGGCTCAGACCAAAGACAACAAATATACACTGAACCAGACGAGTGCTGTGTTCGACAGCATCCCTGAAGTGGTGCACTATTATTCCAATGAAAAGTTGCCTTTCAAGGGAGCAGAGCACATGACCTTGCTCTACCCTGTGCACAGCAAGCTTCACTAAGTTTCGGCTAGCAAGAGCCCAAGAGGCCATCAGCACCTAACCGGCATCTCAGTGGACAAGGCTGGACTGTTCCTCATACCTAGTGCAGAGTGGGACTCACCCCTAAAAGTCAGAAAGTCTGTGATCTTGCATCCATTCCATGACTCTTGCCTCCTGACTGCCCTTTTTCTCCTTGCTAAATAGCTGCACAATAAGGAACCATAATTTACCTGTTGCCTCCTCCTCTGAATTAGGAGAGTCTATTTGGGGTGTGACCCTTAGGAAAGGTAAGTCTAGAGTTTAGGGGCATAGAAGTTCTCTAGCAATGTGCTAGTTGTTCCCTGGGATATCAGATTTCTAAACAAACCAACAGCACACCACTTGGCTTTTACCTGGGATCATGTAGACTAGAAGAGTACCCCTTATCAGGGGACTTGGAGGGACAGTGGGAAATGTGAACGATGGGCAAGAAGTTGTCTTTCTCCCTCCAGTGTCCTAATTCAGCTCTGTGTTCATGCAAATCACAACTACAAGGTGTGGCAAAATGATTACTTCATTGATCAGGTTTTCTAAGAAAAATTGGTATTTTCTCATTCTCTATAGACTTTCTTTTAAATAAGTTTTCAGCAATCAATAATATAAGCATAAATTGGAAGGAAGATGCCCCAGATTTAGGAATCACCAATAAAATTAAGTGTTGACATCATTATCATAATTCTGGATTATAGAGTAAAATGTACCACAAAAATCAGCCATTTTCCTATTGGATAATTATGTAAAACTTCAGATATCCTTTGTTTTGTCTTGTGCATTTTAGTTGCCATGGAATCATCTTTAAGTTTTTCTCTAAAATTAGATTTGCTTTATATTTTTAGTAAATTTTTTTTCGAAAACAATTTTGAGATCTGATTGTATGAACTGGGTCACTAGAGTCTGCAAAGATTCTCTCTTTCTGTACAAAGCAAGCCTTTCACTCTGTATAAAAGTATTTTAAAGCCAGGTGCTATGGTGTACACCTGTGATCCTGATGACTGGGGAGGCTGAGGCAGGAGGATCACAAGTTCAGGGCCAGCTTCTGCAAATAGCAAGGCCCTAAGCAACTTAGTGAGACCCTGTCTCAAAATAAAAAATAAAAAGGGCTGGGAATGTAGCTCAGTGGTAAAGCCACTCTAGATTTAATTCCCAGTACCAAAAAGAAAGACTCAAACCAGGTGTGGTGGTACACACTTCTAATCCCAGCTACTCAGGAAGTTGAGGCAGGAAGATCACAAGTTAGAGGCCAGCCTTAGCAACTTAGTGAGATTCTGTCAAAAAAATAAAAAGGACTGGAATTGTAGCTCAGTGATAGAGTGTTCACCCAGCATGCACAAGGCCCTGGGTTCAATTCCTAGCACTATACAAAAACAAAAACAAAAACAAAAAAACACACAAACCTTTGAGATTGTCCCTAACTACTATTCCTAAATACATTAACTTAATAGGCATAGTATTGTTATCTTTATGATTTATCATGAATTTATATTGCCAATTTATTTACTGTGAATGGCATACTGTGAGAAGAACTCTGATGGGTGGCTCTTTAATTAGAACTGAACAGATGTTTCTGTGTTCTGGGGTTCGTAATTTGGTTCTCAGAACTGGTCCAGATGCAAATGTGCTGACATCATTGAAGAGTTAACTTTTGTAGCTTCTTTCAAATACACAAAAAACTGTTGATTTGGTTAATTTTCAGTTATTAGTTATCATCTGATTTAGAAGTTAGTACATTTTTTGCTTTTTATATTGTGATCTAAGTCAAAGGATTGTGAAGGTTTTATGATCTTCAATAATGTTTTGTAGTCTAAGTCTTGATAGATTACCACTGAACCACATCCCAGCCCTTTTTTTTTTTTTCATTGTTAATTTTTTTTGAGACAGGGTCTCACTGAGTTGCTTAGGGCCTCACTAAATTGCTAACACTAGCCTCAAACTTGTGATCCTCCTGCCTCAGCCTCCCTGAGTCACTGGGATTACAGGCATGTACCACTGCACCCCACATTGATAGAATTTTTTTAAATGTGTATTGGTTCATGTACTATATCTTTAGTACAAGTTTTTTTTTTAATTTTCAGCATTCATAGTTCCAATTCCATTCAACAAATATTTATTATTTTCCATATGCACATTATTCATTGTGTTAAACTTATTTTTAGTTATACATGCTAGTGGTGAAACCTTATTTTTTGCTAACCTTATTCTACAAAGGAAATACAGCAATTATTTTAACTTTAATAAATGCTAAAAGCTTTATAAGTTTTTTTCTTTGTGCATTAAATGATTTTTGGCCCATACCCAGCAACTATGATGAATGTATAATGAAATAACATTTTGAAAATAGGCCTGATGCATTAAGTATTTATTGAGCTTCTATCATATACCTAGGATTGTGCTTCCTCTATATGTTTTTGCTGTGACAGTGATGCTATTTTCTTTATATAATTAAAAGTGGAGGAGATTGGGAGTTTATATATAGTCTAGTCATCTTACAACTGTACAGGAAGTTAAAATAAGCAGAAATATAGTAAATTAGTGGAAGGCTGGTGAAGCGGGTGTTAAGCTACTGTTTTCTTCTTAGGTTGTGACACAAGCTGACAAAAGCCAGGGAATTCACAGCTGGGTGGTGGCATAAAGTACCATATGTTCTAAAAACAATTAGACCCAGCAGGGGGACCCTAATGGCTTCCTTGTTAAGCCTCCTGGGCCAGCTAATCTGAAGCTCTGTGACATGTTCTCTGAGCTCTGAATGGTTGGGCTTTTTATCAGTTTATCTCCATACAAGTATTTTTTCTGTAGTCTTCATTCTTTTAATTCTCTCAGAATATTTTCTGGCAAAATAATGTCTTTTGGTGAATTATTATTATTATTATTATTATTGAATTTAGCATTTGTAGAGCTGTGTCAGTTCTTCCTTCTTTATCACAACTTCTTTCCAAAAATTGCTCTGCTCCAGAGTACTGAGTAATACAGTTGGTTACTTTCACATTTGTAAGAACAGAGGGCAGCCATGTGCAGTGATGAGCACCTGTAGTCCCAGCTACTTGGAAGGCTGAGGCAGGAGTATTGCTTGAGCCCAGAAGTTCAAACCCAGCCTGGCAACGTAGCAAGACCCCTGCTGGAAGAAAAAAAAGGCAAAAGGAGGTATCTATTTCCTTCAGTCCCATAGTTCTTTCTATCAGGATGGACTTCTTATGTTTATTTAACATAAGAATAAAATAATGGGCTGGGGTTGTGGCTCAGCGGCAGAGCGCTCGCCTCGCACGTGCGTGACCCGGGTTCGATCCTCAGCACCACGTAAACATAAATGCATTGCATTGTGTACAACTAAAGTAAATAAATAAATATTTTTTAAAAAAAGAATAAAATAATGGAGAAAGTTTAATATTGTATACAAAAAGGCAAGTATTGACATACCTACTCTCTAATGGGGGCAGAAGTATTTTAAGTTATTCATGGTGCTTTCATAAGAAACACATATAGAAAAAATCTTTATTCTTCACTGTTTAAAATCTACTTTATTAAAATTGTGTTTATATATTGATCTCTGCTGCAGGATAAGGAGGTGGGAAGATAGAGAAATGTATAGAGAAAGCCAGATATTTTTGAGGCAGATGAGAAATAGTCCTAATTTGGTGATTGGGTTATTTAACAGTGTTATTACTCTGTTATTGGCTCTTTCTATTGGGTACATCTGAACATTTAATTCAGAACAACAACTATAAGACATTCTTTAGTTGTTTCTTTCTACTCTATTAAAGTGCTATTATTATTTTTTTTTAAGTCAGGATTAATGCCTTGGATTTCCATCATTCTAGAAGGAAGAAACCCAGTGAGTGATATGTCTAGATTTCATTTCTCCTGTACATGCTTTTGATTTTTAGCAGGATCTCATTGATACCTTTCTCAGTGATCTCTCATTCATTTGTTGTATCTTTCTTATTTTCCATAACCAGCACTAGTGTGGCCCTGTGTTCTCTTTAGAATCACTCTTTATTCTCATTTCCAATTTTTGCACTCCAGTAAATGACTTAGTTTCTGGCCCCAGGCTGGCCTTGTGTAATGAAAGATGATGTTTTACTGCCATCTAATGGAAAAAGATCGAACTGCAGTTGGGAATAGAAGTTGTGCTATAAGGGTGGAATTTTCTAAAGGATTTCTGATACAGTCCATAAAAGAAAAAAAATAATGAAGTACCAGTTGCCCCTTGAAATATAATCTTTTCTGTGGAAAATGTGGTTTGAAACTTAGTATAACAAGGTCCCTGAATTCCAACTAGGTCATGTAGTTTAGAATCTTAGGTATATTTTAATGAATAAACTGGCAGCAGATCATTAAGCCAGGCATCACATTTCAGCCATATGGTTATTTCGTTAGAGGGATTTAAAATTTTAAAATATCAACTGATGCATATTTTTAATGTTCAAAATATTTGAAGATTGTATGTAATACAGCTGCCTACGTATAGTACCTTGATAATTTATATTGTATCAGAAATATTTTTTAAAATTTCTGGGTGTATTGCAGTAGCCAGTGTAGGCTGTGTGCCCTCTTGGAGATGGTTTACTCTGAAATAGAACTTTAAATAAACATTACGTTAAAAAAAAAAAAAACTGGAGTGGTTGTACTGAATTCAGTTAGTTTCAAGAATTGCCTCCCTTCATAAAAAGCACCTTCTGTAGTAACAGCTACAGCAAAGCTTTATTTATAGTCACTGCTGATAATGAAATGTACAAACAAACCAGAATTGAAAGCAACCAGCAGACCTGATCTGGTTCACCACCCCCCATTCACCTTGAGAGCCCTTCTATTGTGTCTTCCTTCCCAAATACAATGTAACAGCTAGGATGTACATGGTAGGGCATCTGAGGAGTATGTACAAGGCCCTGGGTTTTATTCCCAGTATTGAGGTGTGAGGGGGATGGGTCATGACAACAACAATGTAACAGTGCAGTTTTACTCTTGTTTATTTGGCCCATCTTCTTCCTGAGTAGAGAGTAAATTGCCTTTGTTCTCATCCCCACCTGGGCATCAGAGATGTGCTCTATGTTTATGTCATTGTTATTAATACAGATGCCCCATCCCATCTGAGGGACTTAATGCTTGTGAAACTGGGAAATGTCTACATTTTTAAAAATCTATTTAAAAAATTTTTAAATCTGTATTTTTAAGAAACTGCCGGGCATGGTGGCACACGCCTGTAATCCCAGCAGCTGGGGAGACTGAGGTAGGAGGATCGTGAGTTCAAAGCCAGCCTCAGCAAAAGTGAGGCGCTAAGCAACTCAGTGAGACCCTGTCTCTAAATAAAATACAAAATGGGGCTGGGGATGTGGCTCAGTGGTTGAGTGCCCCTGAGTTCAATCCCCAGTATCAGAAAAAAAAAAAAAAAAAAAAAAGAGGAGGATGAGGAGGAGGAGAAAGTCTATCAGGTGATTTTGATACATAGCCCTGGCTGACATCCACCATTGGAAGCCATTATTTAGAAACATGCAAATAAAGTCATTTGACATCCTAAAAGAAGGGTATACTGTTGAGCCCAGGTATCGGATTTTTAATTTCCATTGAACATTTATATAAATTGCCACCAGGTGGTACAAGTGCCTTTTTTTTTTTTTTTTTTTTTTTTTTGCCATCAGTGTTTAAGAGAAAAGGAAGTTTGCATCTACAAATGTTTCCTCCACCCTCCACTAGATCAATCAGAGTAATGTTTTTCAGAATTGAGATTGAACACGTGTTTATAAGAGCCCAGAGTGTGGGTGTTGAAAACTGGATTCTGACCCTGTGAAAGGCCAAGATGTAAGTAACTAAAATAGATTAGCTACATATCAGGAGCACTGCTAAGCAAATGCTTTTCATTTCACATGAACTGATTTTAATCCCTCAGAGCTCAGGTGAGCCAAGTGAGGAGGCTCATTTTTCAGATGAGGACACTGGTACTTGGAATGATTAAGTATTACCCTGGGTTAGTCACATGAGAGCCTAGATTGCAACCTAAGTCTGCTTCTAGAGTTTAGATCTGATTCTTAATCTCTGGACCTCTACTTTCCCTTTGAGAGGGTATTACCTGGCCTGCAGAACTCCTCGAATTTGAGAATAATTAAAGTAGGGAGCAAGGAGTAATAAATTAATCCCTTGGTTACAGTTAGCAAGTGAGGAAAAAGATGCTTAAATAAAAAGAGATTCACGATAGCCAAGAAGTGGAAGCAACCCAATTGTGTGTTGACAGATGAATGAATAAACAAAATGTGGTTGCTGGGTATGGTGGCACACACCTGTAATTCCAGCACCTCAGGAGGTTGAGGCAGGAGGATTACAAGTTCAAAGCCAGCCTCAGCAACTTAGCAAGGCCCTAAGCAACTTAGCAAGACCCTGTCTCAAAATAAAATATAAAAAGGGTTAGGTGGTGGGGATCTGGGGTTGTGGGTCAGTTGTGGAGCACTTGCCTCACATGTATGAGGCACTGGTTTGGTCCTCGGCACCACATAAAAATAAATAAACAAGCCGGGCACGGTGGCGCACGCCTGTAATCCCAGCACTTTGGGAGGCTGAGGCAGGAGGATCGCGAGTTCAAAGCCAGCCTCAGCCATGGTGAGGCACTTAGCAACTCAGTGAGACCCTGTCTCTAATAAAATACAAAAAAGTGCTGGGGATGTGACCCAGTGGGTGAGTGCCTCTGAGTTCAATCCCTGGTACCAAAAAAAAAAAAAAAAAAAAAAAAAAAAAAAAAAAAAAAAAATCCCCAAAAATAAATAAACAAAGGTATGTCCATCTACAATTTAAAATATTTTTAAAGGGTGGTGGGGTGGGGCAGGTACTAGGGATGTGGCTCAGTGGTTAAGTGCCCAGGGTCCAGTCCCTGGTATCAAAAAAAAAAAAAAAAAAAAAAAAAAAGAAAAGAAAGAAAGAAAGAGAAAGAGAGAGGAAGAAAGAAAGAAAAAGAGAAAAAGAAAAGAAAAGAAATGTGGTCTGGACAGCTAGTGGGATATTATTTCTCCTGAGGAAGACTCTAATACATGCTACAACACAGATGGACCTTGAGACATTATGCTAAGTGAAATAAGCCAGTCACAAAAAGACAAATACTGTATGATTCCGCTTCCATGAAACTAATGGTCAAATTCATAGAGATAATAGATTAGTGGCTGCTGGGAAGAGGAGAATTGCTTAACAGATGCAGAGTTTCTATTTAGGATGATGAAAAAGTCTTAGGAACCAAGGAGCTCCAAGTAGAAACCAGGCAGTTGGAAATCCTGAAGACAACTTAAGCTCTGGTAACCACCATACCATTAGACATTGAGAAGATCTGCTCTGAGGCACAAAGTTCATTTCCAAAATCCACAGTAGCACAAGAATTTCTTCCTTCACATTGTGAATCATATAGTATGAATAACTGAATTATCTTGACTCAAACTTAAAATGCTTCCTTCATGACATTTCTTAAATGATTCAGCTTGCCTTCTGATGTATATGTGTAAACAGGATTACTAATTCAGATTAATTATGTAAAAAGATATATACTTGATGTGCCAATTAGTTTATCAAGGTAGCAACCAGTATGCTGTTGACAAGTAAAAAACATGTTTTACTCTTAAGAGATAGTTAAGAAAGACACATTTATATTTATTTTGGGTTATTTTAAGTGGTGCATTTGCAAGTGAAACATTCCCCTTACAATCCCTGAACCTTTTTTTTTTTTTTTTTTTTTTAAATATACCAGGGATTGGACTCAGGAACTCAGAAGCACCCAAGAACTGAGCCACATCCCCAGTCCTGAGTTGCTAAGTGCCTCACCATTGCTGAGGCTGACTTTGAACTCACGATCCTCCTGCCTCAGCCTCCCAAGTGCTGGGATTACAGGTGTGTACCACCACGCCTGGCTCTCCCTGCACTTTTTAAAACAGAATGTCAAGCTTTATTAGAGAGGAATATAACGAACCACCTGTTCCCTTTGACAGTGATTATCTTTAGACAATTTAATTTTGTCTATGACCCTCACCTACTTATATTTACTTTTTTTTTTTTAGTTAGTTTTGCAGTACTAGGGATTGAACTCAGTGCCTCACATAAGCTAGGCAGGTGCTTTACCACTGATGATGATGATGATGATGACAACTACAACGATGATGATGATTTTGAATTTTGAGACAGGATCTCACTAAGTTGCCCAGGCTGGCCTTGAACTTGCAATCCTCCTGCCTCAGCTTCCCAAGTCACTGGGATTACAGGTGTGAGCCACCATACCTGACCTTTGCACTTCTTAATATTCTTTCTTTCTTTCCTTATTTGTTTATTTATTTAGAAGTAGGTTCTTGTTCCATTGCCCAGACTGGCCTCCAACTCCTGAGCTCAAGTGATCTTCCTGCCTTAGTCGCCAAATATCAGGGACTACAGGCATTCACCACTGTGCTGGGCCTTAATAATTTTGTAGGCAGAACATGACTGAACTATGCCAAAATAGAAGCATTGAAATTACTTAATGAATTTTTTTCTTTCATTATAAAGACATATGCTAATAGGGAAAAACTTTTTTTTTTTTTCAGTACTGGGGATTAAACCCAGGAACCTGTTCATGCTAGGTGAGCACTCTAGTACTGAGCTACATCCCCAGCCCATTGTGAAAAAAATTTTTCAATATGCATAAAGGAAAAAATAAAGAGCAAATGTGGTCTTTGATGAATTCCTCAATGCTCCTAGAGTGTCGCAGATGTTCTCCACATGTCTCTTCTCAAGACAGCCCCCCCTCCCCTCCTGCCAGGAGGACCCTCCACCTGGAATCCTCTTCCTCTATTTCCATAGTTGGGTCTCTTCTTTCCTTGACTCCCTCCACCAGATTAGTCATTCTCTCCCAGAGACAGCATTAGCTTATGGACTGTGTGCCTCCCTGGGCATGCTGCCAGCTCCTTGAGAAGGGCACTCCCTCCTCTTGTACCACAACGTCCCCATCCCCATCCAGCACAGTAGTCCAGTCGCTGTTCCTTGATGAATCTTCCCACACAGCAGAAAGCACCACTCAGAGTGTGGTGGCTGTTCATCCTTTCAAAGCAAGTGGATACCTGAGCATCCCGTCCCATCCATAAAGCACAATTTTGAGGATTTTGAGAAAGCATTAAAGTTTATACCAAGAAGCAGCAAGAGAAAAAACCAAATCATTCCTGCACATCCAGAGATGTGGATAGACATGGATGAAGAGGAAGCTATTTGATTTGGTCCCTGATTAAGGAGCATCAATTTTAAGGAATGAGTTCCCTCCCTCCCCTTTGTGACCTATTTTCTTTGTGGTCTGGCAGCTGTAGAGTCACCTATGAGAGGCCCTGGACCATGCCTTTGTGGGCTCAGGCTCCCACGGGCTCAGCTTCCAGCCCCTGTGCACACTGATAGGACCAACATATCAAATGAGGAGGCTATGTCCTTCTCCTCTGGGGACAAGGAGGCAAGACCTCACCCCAGCACAGGGTAAGAGTACCTGTCCTGAGAAAGAGAGGCCCACCCACTGAGAGAGTCGCCTGTGGTGGTGGGGGACTGAGCCCCATGACAAGACAAAAAGCACCAGCCTTGGGAGTTGGGCGGGCCCAGGTGTGGAGTCTAGCTGAGCCTTCTAACTGGATATCCTTCTAACTGGATATTCTTCACCTATGTGAGCCTCAGCTGCCTCATCTGTCAGCAGTGAAAATATTACTTTGCAGCATCATTTGGGGCAAGGAAGAATGTATTGTTTGTAAAGCCCCTAGTTGGGGGTTGGGTAAATAATAGCCAGTATTATTAGTTGTTTTTATTTTATTCATTTTGCAGTGCTGAAGATGAAACCCACGGCTTCAAGCATGCTTGGCGAACACTATCACTGAGCTACACCCCCAGCCCTTATTAGCTAATGTTAATAGGTGACCTCTACCAAAAAGGAACTATAAACTTCTAGATAACCAGCAAGGTTAGCCATATACCCCTTTGCTGCATGTAGATTTTGTTTCCTAATCGATACCCACAGTAACATGCTCTTATAGAATTTTCCCTCCAGCCCTGTGGTCCAGCACAGAGATCCTCAAAGATGGCTGCACAGTGGAAACACCTGTGGGTCTTACACTTATGTATTAGACACCTGCTACTATGATTCCAAGGGCCTGGAGCTGGACCCTACTCTTCTCATACATAGACGTCCATTGAAGACATACACTGATGCACAATAAGTTCTAGAATACAGGGTGCCTAGAGCACCAAGTCATCTGTGGTTCATGTTACTCTCAGGGTTCATTGTTACCTTCATCTGAGTCATTTAGGGAAGCTCATTTAACTTTCTGAGCTTGCATCAGACCTACTGAAACTGGAATTCTTGTGGGTGAAGCCAAAATGGGATTCTAACAGTTGATTGTGGAGATGCCGTTAAACACTGGTGTATACTTGTGCTCTTCAGAATAACGTGCTGCTTGCATGAGTAGTACAAGCAGGATGCTATCATCCTTCACTTCTGCCTCTCCCTTCATCTGTTGCTGGCTGCAGATTACAACATGTTCCACTTCAGTGTCTCCAGCATTTTAAAACTTCCACTGAATCCCAGTGTAGTGGTGCACACCCATAATCCTAGAGACTCAGGAAGCAAGGCAAGAGAATCCCAAGTTCAAGGTAATCCTGGGAAACTTAACAAGACCCTATCACATATCTCAAAAATAAAAAGGGCTGGGGGTGTTGCTTAATGGTAGAGGGCCCTTGAGTTCAATCCCCAGAACCAAAAAGAAAAAGAGAAAAAAAAATCATCTCTCATTGAAGGGTTAGAGGTATAGCATAGCTCAATGGTAGAGTGCTTGCCTAGCTCTGAGCAAGACCCAACACCAAACCAAACCAAATAAAACCCTCTTATTAAGGAGTGATGCATAAATTTAAAAACCAAAATAGAATACAATTTCCCTCCTGATAAATTTTATTCTTTAAAAAATTATAATGTGCTGGGTGTGGTGACTATAATCCCAGCTGCTCAGGAGGCTGAATGAGGATTGCAAGTTCAAATCCAGCTTGAGTAACTTAGTGACACCCTGTCTCAAAATTTTTAAAAAGTAAAAAGGGCTGGGGATATACCTCAATGATAGAGCATCCCTGGGTTCAATCCTCAGTACTGGGGGGGGGGAAATATATATATATATATATATATATACATATATATATATATATATATATATATATATATATATATGAAAATGTAGCTTCCCATTACAGCACTAAGCTATTTTCTCTGAGAATGCTGGATAGCTTTGTTAAGCATTTTGAAGTTATCTTAGAAGGAACATCCTTAGTTAAATATTACATATACCTGTAATGTGAATGTTTCACAATTTTACTGAAAAACTTAATTTTATTCATGTTTTGACCTCCACTTGTCCCTGGGGGCTGGATGTTCTGAGTCCCCATCCTAGCCTTCTCACACAGCAGTGCTGCGTTGTGACAGCTCAAGGGCCAGCAGCATACCTCTGCTACACAAGATGGCAAGCACTGTCTCCAGCGCCTACCTGTACCTCTCCAGATCTGCAGAAAGCCTCGGTTTCCTTGTGCCTCAGTAAATAAGAAGATGCTTTCTTAAGAGACAGTTCCAATAACTGAGTGTTCCTTCCCGTCCTCTACGAGAATCACCATCTGCTTTCCCTAGCTCTGCTGGAAAGAGCCCCGTAACCATGTCATCCTAACAATGATGCTGCGGAGAAAGGGGAAGCAGCTCCTTCCATTTCCTGGCTCCGTGGGCCCACTGCAGCCCCCTCTCCACAGCCCACGCAACCTACCCACCACCAGGGACATCTGGTTCCTGCTTTCTGCAAGACAAGGACCAACCTCGAGGAGAGAACATGTTGTCCTAAGGGATCCAGGGAGTCCTGTTGGGCGGTCCTGTGGCTTTCCTGGCTGCCCAGGTGGTAGCCAAGCAGTGGGGGGACCCTAACTTTAACTTTCAGTCTGAGTTATATCATTTCCAGTCTTCCCTGCAGGTCCCCTGTTCCCAGTTCAGAAGTATTTACACAGCAATTCCACCCTCAAAGCATCCACGTGATGGCTTTTCCTCTGTTTGGAAGATGTGGATGGCCATGTCCCAAGCTCTTCCTCTCTTAGACCCTTTTCAATAGGGGACAGAGTCAGCCTATCTGATGATCAGGAGTTCACGGTGGCCTTTGTGATGCCATTAGCACCCCACCCCTGTCCAATAAACAGTCTTCTGATGAATAATGGCCCTTCCTTTTCCTTCCCTGCATGTCCATCATCTGCTAATGAAGATTGTAAACATGGCACATGCACGCGTGCACGTGCACGCGCACACACACACACACACACACACACACACACACACACCTACCTTCCAAAAATCCCAGGACTCAATTTCAAAACACTTTCATAATTAAAACCTTTTGGGAAATTGCTACTTCTTGAACTTCATCTGATTTTTTTTCCCCCAGAGAGCCTTTAATCCCACCTTAAGAGGAAATCTCCCCCAAAATAGTGCTACTTAATTACCCATCCTTTCTCACTCCTTTCTCCCCATTAATCATGCAAATCTTTTCTTTTGCATGACCCAGGTGCCCAAAGCAAAATTACATCTCAAGTGTATTTTTAGAAATTATTTATTTCAAACATTTACAATTTTCACTTTAAGTGCAAAATAGCTGATAAAAGGAAAAGGCATTAAAAAATATACACTGAATATGTAGACATCAGCCTTTGGTATTGGTTTTCAGGTAATTAGGAGGGAAGTCCCTTAAAACGATTATTTCTCTCCAAAAGTGATGTAGAGTTGAGGTATTGTATTTAGCAGATGTGATCTCCATCCAATAAGGTCTCTCTGTTAATTAACAGCCTTGCTACATGCTGTTCCAATCCTTTCCTTCCAAAGCAGATCTTCATCTGAGCATATGTTCATAAAACTGACAATGTTCCTTAATAATCATTAAGGTTGCCATAGAAACTCCCTGGAGCTGGCGCCCAGCCACACCAAGGACATGAGGCTGGAAGGACCTTTAGGGGACGCTTGGGAGTGCCTGGCACAAAACCGGAGGCAGCTGGCCAGCCCCTTCCAGCAGCAGCCCCATTGCAGGCTGCTGCATGGAAAAGGGCCATTGGTTGCTCCTGCCTCTCCAAACGAGGACAGGTTTCTCACCATCTCCACCTGGAGCTGGGTGTGGGACTCCTTCCCAAGTGGGTCAATGTTAAGGACCTGCAATGAGATGAGACAGCACCAAAGCAGCCACGCAAGACATTCCGGAAATAATCTTCAAGAAACTCACAAACCATGACCAGCCCCAGCCTGCCCTGCTGGGCTCTATTCACCACCACAGGGCTCCCAAACCAGTTCTAGCAACAGAGTCCACACCTTGCCACTGTGACCAGTTTCTTTTCTCCCGAGACAGCAGGAAAGTGGTGGAGACTCAGTGTGAGTTCAGGGTCTGGCAAACAAACGGCCAGGGGGGGACCCCATCAGAGCAAACTGCTGAGTCCCCCTAAGTCCTCATCCACACATCCAATATATATATTTTTTTTAAATCATGTCATTAATGCTACAAGAACTAATGATCACTTTAGGTTAGACCTGGATCCAGCATATTTTCGACTTTTCCCACCCAACAAGATTGTTTGGCAGGTTTAAACTGTCTCTGTCCACACATTTCACATCTGGCTGTGTGGCTGATGGCAGCAGGTCTTAGGTGAGTGATAGCCCTGTTGAGGATACATGGCAGCTCGTGGACTGCAGAAACCTAAGGAAGAATGATCCATGGGACTGGTGGATAGAGACACACGTTTAGCCACCATTCAAGAACAGAAAAGGCTCAGGGCATATGCCTGAGCCCAGAGAGGACAGGCCTTTCATTGACACTAGCTTATAAAAAATAAAGGGGGAAAAAAAACCCTCTTTGATATAAAAAAAACAGCAGTTCTGTTACAATAATAATGAAAGCAATAACAAATCGGAGATCAAAGCTGCCTAGCACTTAGAGATAATGAACTATCTGGATTTCACATCTTCCACCAGCACGGCTCTGCTTGGCTTTGGTAACATTATGTGTGGGCAAAACTGTGTCAAGAATTAAAGAACCATGGTCACAGAATCACATTTTCTCATGCAGATCCTCATTTCTAATATTTCCTTTCACAGCATTTTTGTGATTCAGAAACCTTACAGAGGAGGGGAAACAAGAAAACAAAAGCCATGAACACCTGCTTGACTTTTGTCAACCACAGTGACAACCTGCCTAAGGCGGCAACAGAGTCTGAGATGTGAAGAGCCAGCAGGGCTCAAGATAGTAATGCCTTGAACCTGGCACACAGCAAACAAAACATGGTGGCTTTCATCCTTCGCCACTTGTCTGGCGGTGGTGGTGTTTTTCTAAAAGGGTAAACTTCTAGAAAAGTTTTGTGGTCTGGTAAATTCAGGGTCTGTGGTTCCACAGCTCATTTTAGTCACAGCTCTCTTCTGTGGGTACCTGTCTGGGTGACCACTAACATCACTGAATTCTCGAAGCCCCGACAGAAAAGTGGGCTGGTGGTTAGTTGGTGTCATGGCTAGACATTGACTGGCTGCTTCCATAGGAGCTAAGCTGAATCCAGTTCAAGGAACGAAACAAAGAAAGGAAGCCACCCAAGTAAGGGTTGTTTTTTTTTAATGAACCTCCCTTCTGATTACAGGACTCACAGCCTTCGCAGTGGGGAATTTCTAGGACCCTGCCGGGTAATCGTGGGAGGCATGACAACAGGAAGGGGGACACCCTTTCCTTCCTAACCACCTGGGGGGGGGTACAGTCACAAGCTACATTTTCCCCAAATCAGAGAAGAGGCAGAGACTATTTTTACAGTTTGTAAGGCAAAAACAAAATACACAATGAAACCAGAATCTCTTCTCTATAAGGGAAAAATTTTTTTTCTCCTCTTTTTTCAGTTGACTTGCTTTGGTGTTAAACAAAATTATTGTGCCCCACTCCAAGTTATTTTTATACGGACATCCAGAGAATACTGGGTCTTCTAGCATCTCAAGAGAAAAATATAGCAGTTTTTTAAAAACATAAAGTACATTCTTGACAGATTCATATGTTCCTTTCACACAAATGTTATCTACACTAATTACTCAGGTCCAGTTGACACCAGATTCAACAAAGTTGAAGTAAAATGGCTTTGCTCCCAGCACCGGCAGAGGCCCCTCCTACTGCCTGCCCTCCTTTTAAGGGTAGCAGAGGGGAGAGGAAACATTGGTTTTCAGAGGCTGTGGTCCCCCTCAGCTACATTAGGGGACCTTGAAGACCCTGTCTCTACTCCCCTCCTTCCTCTCTGCTTCTCTCCTCCTCGAGTCCTGAGATCCAAAGAGGGGGACAAAGTTAGTGCAGTTGCTTCTGTAGTCAGCAAATGCCTAGGATTATCATTCACATTTAGCAAAATGCTAATGAGGAACTAATTATAATTCCACTTAAAACCATCAGGCCCTGAGATATTATTCACCACACCCCCACACACACTCACACACCAGCTGTTTTTCCAGTGTGGAGAGGAAAGGCAGGAAAGAGCTCCTCCCCCAGCGTCAGTGGTTTACATAAAGCCATCCTCAGGCCCAGAAAAACAGAATGGCAAAGGCACTTGGGTTTCAAGAGTTCGGGTGAGAAGATGTAACTGTGCAGGGGGCAGGAGCTAGCCAGCTGCAGCAGCCTTTGCTGGAAACCCATGCCCCTGCCTGAGGGCGCAACTTGCAGAGATGAGTCAGGGTGTGTGGGTGCCCAGCAGCTCCTGCACACACCCACTGTCCAGTCGAGTCTTGGCACAGCTCTCTTCACAGTGTCCTGAGTCGCTGAGAACCCTTTAAGCGGAGCACTTGGGAAGGGCAGTTTGAAAGCTCAACCACCTCTTCCTTCAGAACAGGTGCAGCAAGCTGATTTTCACCCAGTACAGAACCTTCTGCAGGCTCTTCTGTCACAGTGAAGCCAAGTGCCCCACGCCCCTGAGATGAGCTGGAATGGCAGTGAGAAGCATCTTTTCCAGAGCCAGTGTGTGCTGTGTCACCCATGTGATTCAGCACATCTGACACCCAGCTGTCAGGTGCCACCTAGACAGCTATCTGGGGAAGAAGTAGTCTCTATTGCTGATGTCATAAAGGCTCCGTGAGTCCCTGGCATCTGATCTGCTGTGGCTCGAGGTATTGTCAGACCCAAGGCTGCTGGGGGACACTGGTGGGGAAAGGAGAGGGACCAGCACAATGGTGGGCTTGGACTGCCCCAAAGAATATGGCGGGTGCATGCTTGTCTTGCATTCTTTCAGGGCCTGTGACTTCCACGTCTTCTTGAACCTGCATACAAACACACAAAGACAAATAACACAGATGTTACGGTCCCCTGTGAAAAACCCACAGTGAAAAATACCAACAGCTGGCTGCCCTAGAGGTCTGGGGTGCCCAGTCTCAGCTCAAAGGAGTGATAACTATTCATCCCATCATCAGCTGTTTCTCATTCCCAGAGATTTCACAATCCTCTGGATAGCTGGTGAGTTTCAAAAGCATTCCAAGAAGTATACACTGGTAGGCCAATTTACAAATGGGAAGACTGAGGCAGGTGTGAGTGTCCATATAGAGCACCAAAAAGTCCTTTGACAATCCCTTAATTTGTCTTGTCCCATGAGCTATACATCATCAGTCCCAAATCCATTTATTTTTAAAAAGGGAAACGGCCAGGCATGGTGGAGCACGCCTTTAATCCCAATGACTCAAGAGGCTGAGGCAGGAGCACCCCCAGTTCTAGGCCAGCCTGGGCTACTTAACAAGACCCTGTCTCAAAATAAAAACTAGAAAGGGCTGGGGATGTGGCTCAGTGATAGAACACCCCAGGGTTCCATCCCCAGTACTGAAAAACAAAACAAAACAACAATGTGTCTTCTTTTAGTGGGAAGGAAAATGGGCCTCCTTCAAATTAAGGCTGGCAGGAAGAACATCTGCAACCACCATCTAATAGCACAGAAGGGTAGGCGTGCCCTCCACAGCACTCCTGTTCCTCTGTTTCCAACTTTCCCATTGTCCCCAATTCTCTGTGTGCCTCTGGTCTACGGAGAGCCAACCAGAGAGAGCACCCACACTCCAACTGTGGGCACCACTGGGCACACGTTGACTCATCTGACAGGAAAGTCAATGTCAAACAGGAAAGAGATAGACATCTCTCTGATCATAGCTTCGCTCACAGCACTCCACTCTGGGCCCAATGCCAGGGCTCAGTAACCGAGAAAAGTTACTTGACAACGAAAAAAAAGATGAGATGTGATATTGATCTTCAAAGGTACAGTTGGTCTCCTTCCTGAAGGGGCCCTTCAACTGTGCTGAGGCAGCCAGGGCCTCATCTCCTCCCTCTTCTGACCACTTTGTGGCCGACTTGTTCCCAAAAGTGGGAGAAAGACGGCCTCCCTGGAGTCCATCACCTATCAGTGGCTCCAGGAAGGGTCGTGGGAGAGGAAGGGAAACCAATGTCAAAAACAAGATTTGGGCATTTTCCTTGGGCTTCTTTTTATATCAGCAGGCTATTCCTGCCCTTGTTATGATAAATAATTGATAGTTGGCTTCAAGTCTGCCATTGGCTCTTAGCCCATTCACCAAATGGAATAAACAATCTGCAGAATGTTACTTAGGGCTTCGCCATTTGGACACACACAGGAAGAGCCCAGCAGGGGTGCTTATTGGAGTTTTGCTGAGTCCTTGAGTGGAATTCTCCTTCCCTGTGAGAAGATAGAGGACAGATTCTTTATACTCCGGGTTGCAAAATATTCAGACCCTCTGACTGAGGAATTCCTCTTCTGGGAATATACCCTAGAGAAATAACAGAGCTATGGATAAGCTTATTGCACAAAGATGTTCAATACAGTGTTGTTTATAAAAGCAAAACAACATCCAAGTGCCCAATAATAGGAGATTGGTTTAGTGAACTTGGGTATAAGTCCCTGATAGAGGGGTCTGCAGCTAATGAAAGTGAAGTCTGTAAAGAATTCGTAATCAAATGAAAAAATGCTTATATTAGAATGCTAAATTTAAAAGGTAGGAGCAGGGCACAGTGGCACACACCTGTAATCCCAGCGGCTCCAGAAGCTGAGACAGGAGGATCATGAGTTCAAAGCCAGCCTCAGCAATGGCGTGGCCCTAAGCAACTCAGTGAGATTCTGTCTCTAAATAAAATTCAGGGCTGGGGTTGTGGCTCAGCGGTAGAGCGCTCGCCTAAAACGTGCACGGCCCGGGTTCAATCCTTAGCACCACATACAAATAAACGAATTGTGTACAACTAAAGCAAATAAATAAATATTTTTTAAAAAATCAAAATAGGGCTGGGGATGTGGCTCAGTGATTGAGTTCAATCCCCTATACCAAAAAAAAAAAAAAAAAAAGGTTCTGTGTCTAAAAGAAGTTTTGTTTGTTTGTGGTACTGGGGATTGAACCCAGGGGCATTTAATCACTGAGCCACATCCCCAGCCCTCTTTATTTTTTATTTTGAGACAGGTTCTCACTGAGTTGTTCAGGGCCTTGCTAAGTTGCAGAGTCTGGCTTTGAACTCACAATCCTCCTGCCTCAGCCTCACAAGCTGCTGGGATTATAGACGTACTCCATCGTGCCTGGCTAAAAATGTTTTTAAAAAACACTCATAATGGCTTTCAGCCGGGCGCGGTTTTAATCCCAAAAGGCTGAGGCAGGAGGATCGCAGTTCAAAGCCAGCCTCAGCAATGGCTTTCACCCTTCTTTTTTTACAAAAAAAAAAAAGTGGTCGAGGTTCAATATAACAAATTGGTATACAAATTGGACATGGTGTCACAGGCCTGTAATCTCAGCTATTCAAGAGGCTGAGAGAGGAGGACCAGAAGTTCAGGACCAGGCTTAGTAAGACCCTGTTTCAAAATAAAGGATGAAAAGGGCTAGAGATGAGCTTAGTGGTAGAACACCACTGAGTTCAATCCCCAGAACCACAAAAAAAAAAAAAAAAAAAAAAAAAAAGAAAAAAGAAAGGGGAAAATATTCAGGAAAATACTATGTTAATATGCTTGAGACACAAATTAAATACGCTAAAAGTAAAAACAGGATGTCATAAGCTGTAGGGATGAAGTTGACCACCTCCTCTCAGATTCTGCCCAGGGTAAATGTGGTCATCCCAATGCTCACTGTCATTCAGCCATTCTGGCCTTCCCAGATTCCCAAAGTATTCCGAAATTCATAGCCATTTTTTGACAGGAGGAATTTTGGAAGCAAAGGAGTTTTTAGTCATTTGAAATAACTGGCCTCTTTCCAAATAAATTTACCTTGTGCAGAAAAAAATGGAGCCTCACCAGGCTAGGCTATAAATTGCTGATATGTTCCCAACACGGGGCAGTTGCCCTATCTGTGTCTGCAGGGAGTTTGGTTGTTTAGCAACCAGCTACTGTCCAAGCGTCATCGCCCGGTGAGCAAACTAGGTCTGTCCCCAAACTAATTCTTCTCTATTAGTGGTTAATAGCACACCAAAATGGCATTGCTTAAGTGCCCAGGGTGGACGGATAGGACAACTGGGCTATCTTGTAGCCAATAACAGGCTAATACCATGGGGAAGGTTCTTGGGCACATGTTCCAGTCCTGGCTCTTGCTTGTCCTTGGATAAATTATTTTATTCTTGGAAGCTGTTTCCTTATTAGTACATTAAAGAATTTGACTAGAGGGCTGGGGTGTAGCTCAGTGGTGGAGCACTGGCCTAGCATGCACAGGCCCTGGGTTCAATCCCCAGCAAAGAAAGAAAAGAAAGAAAGCTGAGCATTGTAGTGGTCACCTACAATCCCACCTACTCAGGAGGCTGAGGCAAGAGGATCAAAAATTTGAGGCCAGCCTTAACCACTTTGTGATATCTTGTCTCCAAATAAAAATTTAAAAAATGGTAGAGTGCTCCTGCATTTGATACACAGTACTGAAAAAAAAATAAATAAATAAGAGTGAGAGAGAGAGAGAGAGAGAGAGAGAGGAAGGAAGGAAAATCAAAGCTGAGCACAATTTGAGTTGTCTTCTTGCTGCTGAAGCCAACCTTATTCAGGGTCACTGTGAGGACCCAATGAGCTAATGTGTAGAAAGCTCTCTGGCAAGGTCTTACTCCTTCTGGAATTTTTTCTTTTCTCCTCCTCATCAGACCAACTCATTTTCCTCATTAATGTTGAGTCAGTTCTCTTTACCACGAGCTACTTTGGTGGGCGGGGATGGTGCAGGGGAGGCACCAGGGATTGAATCCAGGGGTACTTAACCACTAAGCCACATCACCAGCCTTTTTTTTTTTTTTTTTTTTTTGGTACCGGGGATTGAACTCAGCGGCACTCGACCACTGGGCCACATCCCCAGCCCTTTTTTGTATTTTATTAGAGACAGGGTCTCACTGAGTTGCTAAGTGCCTCGCCATTGCTGAGGCTGGCTTTGAACTCGCGTTCCTCCTGCCTCAGCCTCCCAAGTGCTGGAATTACAGGCGTGCGCCACCGCGCCCAGCTGCCAGCCTTTTTTTTTTTTTTTTTAACTTTTTAAAATAATTTTTTAGCTGTAGATGGACACAATATCTCTATTTTATTTATTTATTTATTTTAAGTGGTGCTGAGGATTGAACCCAGTGCCTCACATGTGCTAGGCAATCACTCTACCACTGAGCTACAAACCCAGCCCCCAAGCCCTTTTTTAAGCAACTCCCTGAGTTGCTAAGGGCCTCATTAAATTTCTGAGGCTGGATTTGAACTCACAATCCTCCTGCCTCAGCCTCCTGAGCCACTGGGAGTACAGGTGTGTGCCTCCATGCCTGGCTCAGCTACTCTGTTGCAGCTCTCACTCACCACACCTAATTACCTATCCAGTCTGGCTTCCTCATTAGACAGTGTCTATCCTATCCACCACTGTCCTGCAGCACTAAATCAGGGCTTAGCTTCCTAGTAGATGCTATGTATGCTGTAAGCGCATTCATTCATTGAATGAAATAATGGATGAGCAAATGCTCTGAGATTGTTTTTTGTGTGTGGAAATGGGGATTGAACCCAGGGACAATTTACCTCTGAGCTATATCTCCAGCCCATTTTTAATTTTTTTTTTTTTTTTTTTTATTATTTTGATCCTAGCAGCTTGGGAGGCTGAGACAGGAAGATCAGAAGTTCAAAGCCAGTCTCAGAAACTTAGCAAGGCCCCAAGCAACTTAGTGAGATCCTGTTTCAAAATAGAAAATAAAAAGGGCTGGGGATGTAGTTCAGGGGCTAAGTGCCTTGATACCAAAGAGGGGGGGGGGGGGAGATTTTTCAAATTTTTGAGACAGGATCTTTCTAAGTTGCCAAGGCTAGCTTCAAACTGGCAACCCTCCTGCCTCACTGAATCTCCTGAGTCACTGGGATCACAGGTGTGCACCACCATGCCTGGCCAACCAGAGGTCTCCAAAGATCCAAAAGCTCTTCTCATTGAAAGCAGTGTGTGCATGTGTACCTAGTGCAGCCCCAGCCCCTGTAAATTTTTGATGACCAAATGGGTGAAGGAAAGCTAGATAAGAAATGTGAGAACATCACAGAGACACACCCCAGAACCCATCTCACCTCAGGACGATGCCGATGCAGAGGAGCGATCCAAAGGCCAGGCTTCCTCCAGCTACCAAGAATGTGGGCAGCGGGACTGGCAAAGAATCTTGCCCTAGAAAAGAAGAAAAAGAAAAAGGATGGGGCTAGGGCCATGGCTCAGCAGTAGAGCACTTGTCTCACATGTGTGAGACCCTGGGTTCGATCCTCAGCACCACATAAATAAAATAAAGGTATTGTGTCCGCCTACAACTAAAATACTTTGAAGAAGAAGAAGAAGAAGAAGAAGAAGGAGGAGGAGGAGGAGGAGGAGGAGGAGGAGGAGGAGGAGGAGGAGGAGAAGGAGGGAGAAGAAAAAGAAAAAGAAAAAACAAAAAGGATGGGCTGGGAATATGGCTCAGTTGGTAGAGTGCTTGCCTCACATGCACAAGGCCCTGGGTTCAATCCCCAGCACTAAAAATAAATAAATAAATAAATAAATAATTTTAAAAAAGGTAAGAAGGAAAAAGGAGGCAGGGAATGAAGAGAAAGAGAAACAGGAGGAAAAAAGAAAACCACTTGGTTGGTGCTGTCAGGAGCCTCAGAGGAACCCACCCCAGAAGAGGCAGCTCTGGAATCACAGGCCAGTTGACAAGCCTGCCCTTTTTCTGGTCAAAGCCAACTCTAAAAAGCCATCCCCAGCACAACCTGACAGACCCCAGGATTCCACCACTTGGCGAGAGATAGCTCTAGAGCTGTTTCTGAGCTCCTGTGGCCAACCACAGACTCTCACTCACTTTCAGAGTGGCTTTTCTGGTGGGATTGGGCTTGACCTGAAAGGCACCAAGGGGTGTCCAAGAAACATACTCCTGGTGTCAGCCCCAGTGAGGACCATGGCAGGGAGGTTCAGGCCTCTCAATCAAGTATCTGGGAGCAGTTTTTTCTGTTGGCATTTCCTCCCTTGCCTGGCCCCACCCCTGGTGCTCAAGCCCCAGTCATATGAACTGGGCACAGGATTCGTCTCCCTTCTCTCCCAGAATGCTCTGCCCACCTTTGCTTCAGCCCTTTTCTGTCCAGGCCCTACTTGACCATTAGGTCTCAGACAAGGTGAGGTCACTTCCTTTGAGAAGTGACCCCCACTCCAAGCTGAGTGAGTGCCCCTCCTGGATATTCCCCCAGTTCCTCTAACCTGGGCTCTCTGACAGAGGAGGGCTAGTTCCCTCGGTTATGCTCCCAGCTGCTCCCTTTGCCTGGTACAAAGCAGGCTCTCCAAAACATTTCACTGAATGAAGGAAAGAACAATCTAGCTTCATAAGTAGCCATGTCTCATCACAGAAAGACCTTCCTACAATTGCCAGAGACCCCGGACTAGCCAGAGGGCGCACCTAAGCAAAACCATCGCTCTCTCCTGCTGTGAATGCAGAAATCACAGCTGCGTGGACCCAGGATTTAGGCTCCTCTACCTGAATGGTACCCACTGTTGATGTAAATACCACCTGCCAGGCATCTCTTCAGACACCCCAGGGGTCAGGCACTGCCAAGCATCCAGATTGGTGAGTGTTCACTGACCTCAAAAACAGGTCCCTCCGGGCATCCCACATCTTGACAGGAAAAGCAGGATACCTGCTTGCTCATTTATTAATATTTCATCATCTTTTATCATCTTTCTTCCTTCATTCAATAAACATTTATGGAGTGTCTAACATGGCCAGGCTTTGTTCTAAGTCTCAAAGATACAGAAAAGCATGACAGAAAAGATTCTCCCTCCTGGAGATGACATTGTGATCAAGGGAGGCAGACAGACAAATACACATGTAAGGTGATGTTAGCAGTGGCCAGGGCAATGATAAAAAGAACCATAGGCCTGGCACAGTGGCGCACGCCTACAATCCCAGTGGCTCATGAAACCGAGGCAGGAAGATTGTGAGTTCAAAGCCAGCCTCAGCAACTTAGTGAGGACCTAAGCAACTCAATGAGACCCTGTCTCTAAATAAATATGAAAAAGGGCTGGGGATGTGGATATTGCCTTGTGGGTAAGTGCCTCAGGGTTCAATCCCCAAAACCAAAAAAAAAAAAAAAAAAAAAAAAAAACCAAAAGCAAAAAAGCAAAAAAGCAAAGCAAACCCAGGAAGGGAAGAGAGTCTCTGTGGGAGAGGGGAGCTCTGTCAGAGATGGGGGTCAGGAAAGGGCTCTCTGAGAAGGGAGCCTTTGAGCAGAAACCTGGGTGGTAGGAAGAAGCTGGTCAAGTGGAGGGTGGAGGAAAAGCATTCAGGCAGAGGAAGAAGCAGGTACAAAGGCCCTGAGGCAGAGCATGTATAGAAATGTAAAGCAGACAACGTGGGGGAGCAGAGTGAGAGGGAGAATGGGGGAGTTGAAGTCTGAAGACAGAGCACTAGATGACAGCTTCTAGATGTAGCTGCCTGCTGCTGCTGCTTGCAGCTATGACGCCGCAGGAGAAAATTCGGAGGCAGGATGGAAATGAAAAAGTTCTTTTATTCTTCTCTCTTCTAACTTCTCTCTCCGGCTCCAACAACCTCTCGAACTCCAACCACAACTCCAACTCTCCTCTTAACTCCAACCACTCTAACTCCGACCACACTAACTCCAACCACACAGCCACTAACCCTCACCCAGTTAAATACATTTTGCTTTAACAAGGACAAGTGCTTACAGCTCGAGCTTACAGGTGCGTCACACAGTGTTCACGGGCATAAAAAGATTCTTAGATGAATGTATGAATATCAGGTGAAGCTTGAATATCTTTTATGGCTCTCAGCTAACCGCAATCTTAGCTATCTCCTTAATTGGGGCTCCTACATCTAGACATGTCTCAAGGTTCCACCAACAGGGCTGAGGGGAGGAGGGCTAAGAGAGGAAGGGCATCTGATCCCAGAAACCTGAGCAACCCAGGTGCCAATTTCTGAAATGGAGAAGAACAGATTTGGGATGAAGGAGGGACATCAAGCATTGTCTTTTAGACATGTTAAGTTTGAGATTTCGAGTGGATCCCAGGTGGATGTGCCAACTAAGCCACTGGCTATACGAGTCTGGGTCTTAGGAGGAAAGTTGGCAGGGGGATATAAATTTGGAAGTGATCAGCACAAGGAAGGTCTTTAAGGGTCCCTCTACCACAACAGCCTTGAGCACCCAATGTCCTGCTGTCCTGTCTGTACCATCAGAGGTCCGCTGCCAATGGCACCTCCTCTCTGAGCTTCCTGTGGTCCCCCAGCTGGACGCGTCCTGTCAGATCTCTAATTTCTCCTTGGCCTGATCTATGCCTCCCCTTTGACCACTCCAGCGCTGCTCCTGGCTGCAGTGACTGACCCACTCTCCGCCTGAGCCTGTCCACGGGCACGGCAGCCTTGCGAGCAGGGATGGGCTTGACCGGCTCTGCGATCCCAGCTGGGCCAAGCTGAGCCCTTGTAGCCAGGGGCTCCTCCCCAGCTGCACTGCACGCACTGGGCTGGACACCTGGAAGGAGCAGGTGGCCAGCACCAGGTAAGGGTGATCAGACAAGGACTTCCTCAGACAGCCCGGGAGTCACCCAAGGAGCTGCTCCACCTCTGAACTCTGGAACCAGGACTCCAGGAGTCCCGTACATTTAGTAAAACGCGCGGGACCTGTGACCTTTCTTGATTCAAATGTTGTTGAGTTTTCCCAGACTTGTGGTATAGGGAATCAGAAGCACTGAAGGCGAACATTCTCAAAACAAAGATTTCCCTCCTTCTATATTCCATTTCTGATTCCAGGAATTTTGTTGGTGGCACACTCATTTGTGTCGTGGGCCACCTGTGAAATATTTCACTGATTCATCCCCTTCTTCTCATGGTCTCCTAAGTTTTAGCTAACAATGTCACACTTGAACATACCAAGTAATTAAATAGTTCTGCCATTGATCCTCTGCCAACTATACAAATAAGAAAGGGTTTTATGCAAAGACAAGTCTCATGTCCATCAGATCAGAGAAATACAACAATATCCAATCCTGCTGGGAGCAGTGGCACATGCCTATAATCCTTGTGACTCAGGAGGCTGAAGTAGGAGGATTGCAAGTTTGAGGCCAGCCTCAGCAAGTTACCAAGATCTCGTCTCAAAATAAAAAACAAAAAGGGATGGAGATGTAACTCAGTGGTAAAGTGCCCCAGTACCAAAAAAATATATATATATACACATATATCTCCCCAATCCTGACCTGGGAGGCTGGTTGCTTTTGCAGAAACCTTCCTGAGGCCATCCTCCTCCTCCTCTTCATCAGTAGTAGGTACCTAAGAGAGACATGCCACATTATAGGCCTACTTCTCTGGATTCCACCATCACTCAGACCCAGTGCGGGCATCACTTTCTCCAAGACCTCCCTGGGCCACCCTAGGCTTCCCTTTCTCCATCTCATGAACCTCCCAGTATCTGACTTTGTCACCTCCAACCTTTTCACGGTTATTTGTATTACTTGTATCTCCTGCTTGAGGCAGGGGTTCCTTTCCATCTGCCTCGCTACCAAAAGTTGAATGGCACCATCCCCCACACAGAGGAGGTGCTCCATAGATACCCCAAAGCAGCAATCGTCCTAACAGGTCTGGCCAGGAGGTGGGTACCACTGCCCACTGGGAAACACATGGCCTGGAATCCTATCTGCCACTGACCAGCTGTGTGACCTTGGGCAGATTTCTTAACCCACATGGTCTCAGTTCTGCTCCCTTACAGAATCAATATGAGAATTGAACATGATAAGGAATGTGCGGCTCAGAGTTAAGTAGGACAGGGCAAGTCTCCAGTCGTGTCAGCTCCCCTGGGACCTGTACTGGGAGAGCTCGAGCCCCACAGGTATGGGCTTCACCTGCAGCTAGCTGGTCACAAAGGTGCCCAGACAGTCCTGCATGGTACATGCCTGGGGTTCAGGAGCCTGGGGCTCCTTCCCTATGCGGCCCAGCTCCAGGGGTGGCTGAGCCTTCCAGCTTAGCATTTAGGGAATTAAACACCACAGGAGGAGATAGAGATATGGTTGAATGGGAAATTGGATTACTCAAAGAATTGGTTAAGCAGCTTCAGAGGTAATCCTCTCTCTAGCAAATTATGATACCAGAGTCCACAGGGGAGGGACTCAGATAATCTGACTTGTATCTCAAGCTAAGCAGTTAGTGGTGCACAAAAAGCTCAGAGAGAAAATAGCAGCCACTAGACACAAGGTAGCTTCCTGTGCCAGGCAAGGCTGCCTGCCCTTTACAGCCCTGGGACAGGGAATTGCTATTTTCTCCTTTCACAGAGACTTGGAAAGGGCAGAAATTTGCCACGGCCACACTTTTAGAAAGAGGCAGAGCTGGGCTTCAAACCAAATTCTCTCTAGGGCCAATCCATACTAACCACCAGGTGCTGCTGCCCTGACTCTCACAAGCACACGAGCTCACCTCCGTGAAGGGGGACGCAGGGGTCACAGCTGGAATACTTCTGGATTCTGCAGATAGAGGATAGAAGGAAGAGCTGTCATTAGTGATTCGTGGTCCCTGGAGTGCTGATCGATGGCTCCAGAAGTAGAATAAAAAATCATCACAATATTATTTAAAAGAGCATAACAGGGGTTAGGCATGGTGGCTCATGCCTCTAATCTCAGCAGCTCAGGAGGCTGAGGCAGGAGGATCTCAAGTTCAAAACCAGCCTCAGCAACTTAACAAGGCCCTAAGCAACTTAGTGAGACTCTGTCTCTAAATAAAAATATATATAAAGGGCTGGGGATGTTGCTTAATAGTTAAGCGCCCTTGGGTTCAATCCCTGATACAATAAATAAATAAATAAATAAATAAATAAATAAGCAAGCATAACAGGGGCCTGGGATGTAGTTCAGATGCAGAGTGCTTATCTTGCTTGCATAAGGCCCTGGGTTCAGTCCCAGCACCCAAAAACAACAAAACAAACAAATAAAGGAGAATAATACTGGAAATAACCAAATATCCAACCCTAAGGGACAAGCTACACAAATTATGATAGGGCCACATAATGTAATAGCCTACACACAATGCATACATGTATCAAAATGAAAGGTGAAAAATGCAAACGCTTGTGTAAACATAAGTCGTTCCCAAAACTGTTCTCAGTCTTTAGAAAAGCCACAAAAACATTCTTGCTCCTTATTTTGTCTAGCTTACAAAACCGGGTGGCTGACTACTACCCTTCACCTAGCGGTCAGGCTGACCCAAAACTCAAAAATAATGCTTTGTATGTAACTTTATATGTTAACCAATCAGAAGAGCACTGTAAAACCCCCCTTAACTTGTATGTATTTCATTATAAAAACTCTGCTAAATCTGGGCTCGGAGCCTCTTAGCGTCACCGGTTACCGAGTGCACAGAGGACCAAGCTCGAGCTTGCTAATAAATGATTCTTTGTTGCTTGCATTGACCAAGGACTCTGGTGGTCTTCTTGGGGGTCCCAAGCCGTGGGGCACAACAAAAACATCACATTGTACCCCATCAATAGATCCAACTATTATGTCAATTTCAATGATGAATAAAATAAGGAGCTGGGTACAATGCCAAACTCCTATAATTTCAGTAATGTGGGAAGGATCAGATGTTTGAGGCCAGCCTCTGCAACTTAGTAAGATCTTGTCTCAAAATAAAAAATAAAAAGGAGCCGGGCGCGCTAGTGCACGCCTGTAATCTCAGCACTTGGGAGGCTGAGGCAGGAGGATCACGAGTTCAAAACCAGCCTCAGCAATGGCGAGGCACTTAGCAACTCAGTGAGACCCTGTCTCTAATAAAATACAAAAAAAAAAGGAGGGGACCTGGGGATGTGGCCCAGTGGTCGAGTACCCCTGAGTTCAATCCCTAGTACCAAATAAATAAATAAATAAATAAATAAATTTTAAGAAGGGGTAGGGATGTGGTTCAGTGGTAGAGTACCCCTGGGTTCAATCCCCAGTACTGCAAAAAATAAAATACAATAATAAAATAAGGGGCTGGAGTTGTGGCCTAGTGGTAGAGCACTCGCCTAGCATGTGTGAGGCCCTGGGTTCGATCCTTAGCACCATGTATAAATAAAATAAAGGTATTGTGTCCACTTACAACTAAAAACAAAATATTAAAAAATAATAATAAAATAAGGGCAAGGGATGTGGTTAGCAGTTGCCTAGTGTGTACAAGGCCCTATGTATTTTTTTTTAATATTTATTTATTTGTTTTAGTTGTACACAATGCCTTTATTTTTACATGGTGCTGAGGATCGAACCCGGGCTGCACATGTGCTAGGTGAGCGCTCCACCACTGAGCCACAACCCCAGCCCCGGCCTTATGTATTTTATTCCCCAGTAGCACAAAAATATAAAAATAAAAATAAGGAAGCTAAGGCAGGAGGATTGAAAGTTCAAAGCCAGCCTCAGCAACTTAGCAAGGCTCTAAGCATCTCAGCGAGACCCTGTCTCTAAATAGAATATAAAAAAGGCTACAGAAGTGACCTAGTGGTTAAGCACCCCTGGGTTCGATCCCCGGTACCAAAAAGTTAAAAAATAATAAATAAAACTTCAAGATATATATCTTAGAAAAAATGTTGAAGATATGACATAATGTTCGAAAAAAAATGCAAGACAAGAGAAAAGTCCTGTAGTTTGATCAAAAGTTGTTTTGTTGTTATTGTTGTTGGAGGTACTAGGAAATGAACCCGGGGTGCTTTACTATTGAGCTACACCTTCAGCCCTTTTTTAAAACAAAAAATAAATTTTAGTTGTAGGTGGACACAATACCTTTATTTTATTTTTATGTGGTGCTGAGGATTAAACCCAGTGCCTCATGCATGCTAGGCGAATGCTCTACCACTGATCCACAACCCCAGCCCCATCCAGCCCTTTTTTATTTTAAGACAAGATCTTGCTAAGGTTGCTGAGGCTGGCTTCAAACCTGAGATCCTCCTGCCTTAGCCTACCCAGTGGCTAGAATTACGTGTGTGTACCACCTTGCCCAGCTTTGATCGAAAGTTTCTAAAGAAACATATTTATATTATTATCTATTATATATTACATTAAATGTCATCATATATAAGCACTATAAACATTTTAATTTCCTTCCATGCACCTTTTTTCGGTAAAAGAGACATATGATTAGCAGACCTTCTTTGGCCTGGATGGGCTGAGCACAGCTTGCAGGAGGCAGGATGTGGACAAGTCACACTCACAAGGCCACCCTGTCCCTGGGAACCGTGTTTTTGCAGAAATCGCTAGAGCAAGAGGAGGCCACAAATCAAAGTCAGAACCCTGACATGAGGCCAGGCCCGGCGGCAAATGTGGGCCCAGGGGACCAGGCGCTGAACCATGACAAGCCATGGGTGGAATGTTCTGGATTTCAAAATATTTTCTTGTCAGCCCATCATTTTCCATCAATAAGTTAAAAATACCACAGAAACAGTTCACACAAAGATGACAAGCCTCCCTGAACCAGGAGTAGAATAAGAAAGGACCGCCGGGTGCGGTGGCGCACGCCTGTAATCCCTGCACTTTGGGAGGCTGAGGCAGGAGGATCGCGAGTTCAAAGCCAGCCTCAGCAATGGCGAGGCACTTAGCAACTCAGTGAGACCCTGTCTCTAATAAAATACAAAAAAAAAAAAGGGCTGGGGATGTGACCCAGTGTACGAGTGCCCCTGAGTTCAATCCCTGGTACCACAAAAAAAAAAAAAAAAAAAAAAAGAAAAGAAAGGACCAGCAAGGGGTGGAGGAGAAGGTGACCCTGTCTCTTCTGCTCAGGAGAGACTTTCCAGCATGAATGTGGCAACTCTAGGAAGGGAACAAATCACACATCAGCTACACTGGAGCCAACGAAGGAATTCATCCACTCTCCTCATTGTATAGAGAAGACATTGTACAGAGAGGGAAAGCAACTTGTCTAAGGTCACACAGCAAATTAGTCCAGAATCGAACCTCAAATTCATGGGAGGGATCCAGTTTATTTATTTTGGGGGGATGGGGTTCCTCCCAGCCCTGCCTAATGGAAAATAGATTCATGGTAGGAAGTGGCTGAAGGACAAACAGAGCATGTAGCGGGTGGTGGAATGAAAACTAAAACCAGGAGATGGTGGCTGTACTAAACACACAGCCAACCACAGATGGTCATTCAGGATAGAGGTGTCCAAGGCCTCACTCAGCATCATTTATCTGAGACCTATGGTCTCAGAACCTGGCAATGAGACTCAGTCACCAGGGTTTCATAAAGATCCCCCAAAGCAGAGAGAGAGCAAGACCCACATATGTAGTTTCCACCTCAGTCATGACCTCTGACATAACATGTGGCTCAAAGCAGGTTTAACCTTTTTCTTGTGGTTCAGATTTCTGAGGATAAAGTGGGAATTTTATTTTGGTATTATCTGGAATAACCAGATAATAAATGTTACCAGAATGAATAAAATGTTTCTAACATAGATGTGAAATAGAATATAAGATTTTCTTTTCAGTACTGGGGATTAAACTCAGGGGTAAGCCACATCCCCAGCCCTTTTTATTTTTTTTTTTAATTTTGAGGCAGGTCTCACTAAGTTGCCCAGGCTGGTCTTGAACTTGTGATCCTCCTGCCTCCGCCTCCCAAGTCTCTGGGATTGCAGGTGTGAGCCACTGTGCCCAGCTATAATGAAACTTTTTTAAAAGCTCCCTAAATGACTCTGAAAACAGTCTGATTCAGACTATTTTGTCCCCTCTGAGGTGGTGGGGGGTGCAATTTGCATCATTATAAATAAATGTCATTTCTAGTCAGGCACAGCGACTGGATTCAGCAAGACCCTGTCTCGAAATAAGAAGGGCTGGGGGATGCAGCTCAGTGGTAGAGCACCCTTGGGCTCAATCCCCAGTACCAGAGAGACAGGAAGGAAGGAAGGAAGGAAGGAAGGAAGGAAGGAAGGAAGGAAGGAAGGAAGGAAGGAAGGGAGGGAGGGAGGGAGGGAGAAAAGACCACTGGGGACATTAACTGTAGTGTTTGCTTATGTTTACCCTGTATTGATATTTTCAAGTTTTCTATAAGATTATAGATGTGCTTTTATAGTCAAAACAAAATGAATAAATGAATAAAATGAATGAATGAATGACCTTATTCCAGTGAGATTAATTGGGGTGGTCAGCAGGCCTGTCCAAAAAGGCCCTCTACACCAAGCTCAGGAGAAAGCCACAGGAGCCATGGGTGATGTCTGGGAAGTGACAGGTGCAGTCTTGTGACTTAGAAAAATGCCCGGAGAAAAGGCATGGAGAACGCACAGTGCTGAACACCAAAAGCAGGAGATGAGTTAGGAGGGTCAATTGTAAGATCCTGCTGAGATGTGACAACAGCCTGAACCACGGGAGGGTGGAGTCCCCGAGTCAAGGCTCCTAGCTCTGGATCTTGGGTGGGAAGCAGTGTCAGTCCCTGGATGAGGAAGGCGGAGAGGTTTGTATTTGGCTTGGGTCGAGCCAAGTACCTGGCTGCAGGAGAGAGGACCTGCATAGACTTCTGGGCGAAGTGAGCACATGAATCCAGAGTTCGCAGGATAGCCTTAGCAGGAGGCAGTTGAGAAACGATAATTCTGGCATTTATTATACCCTTACCACGAGTCAGGCTCTGTGCCGACTGCTTTCCACACCATCGAAGCCTCACAACCACGCAAAGGAGGTATTTGGGTTTGTTTGTTTGTTTGTTTTGGGGGGGGGTGAGGCAAGCATTATTACTCCCACTTGACAAATAAGCAAACTGGGGCCTGGTTAGGTACTTCCCCAAGGTGGAACTAGTCATAGGAGCAGGGTCAGCAGCTAGACCCAAGTCTGTCTCACTGTAAACCAGTGCTCTGGACCAGGTAGCAGGCAGTGTGGTGGGAGCGGCCAGCACACCCAGTGGGATGGGTAGGTTCAAGAAAATGTTAGAAAACAAGACCAAGCACCAGGCACAGTGACACAGACCTGTAATCACAGCTACTGGGGAGGCTGAGGCAGAGAGATCACAAGTCTGAGACTAGCGTGGGCAATTTAGTAAGACCCTGTCTCAAAATAAAATTTTTTAAAAATTTGTACAGCTCCCTGGGTTCAATTCCCAGTACCAGAAAGAAAGAGGAAGGAAGGAAGGAAGGAAGGAAGGAGGGAGGAGTAGAGGGAAGGAAAGAGCCCAAATGGAGGAATGTGGGGAAGCCACATCAATGAACAGGACAAGGTCTCTTCAGAAATGTGCAACCAAGCCCTCCTTAATCAGCAGAATGTCCCACTTGGGGGTGCTGAGGAGAGGAACAAAATGAGCTCCCCCTGAACGGGATGGCCCAAGTGGGGAGAAGATCCACTCCTGAACGGGATGGCTGCAGGGTCCAGGCCAGGGGACCAAGCTGCCTGGAGCTCCCTGGCCCTGGCCTCAGGGCACCCATACGTCTTACAAAGGCAAACCTCTGGCACCTTCTCTAAGGGGTGTGATCCCCATTCTTGGGGAATAGGAGAGGGAGTTAAAGGAATTTTCAAACAGAAAAAAAAAAAAGAACTCTTCTGCCTGTTGGGTTTTTCCTAGGCAGTTTGCTCACCTTGAACAGGGGTTCTTGGGAACCCCAGACTGGATGTCTGTGACATCAGGGAGAACTCCTGCCAGGAGAGGATAAATCTGGGTGGACTCCCCCTTGGGAGGGAGGGGAGCTCCCTGTCCACAGGTGATCTCTGCTCCCTGTGATCAAGGGCACCAAGAGTGTCTCCAAGAGCCACTGCTGCAGAGACTGACAGCAGTGTCCTGGCTTTGATGGCCAAAGTAAGGACCTTAAGACACTGTGATGCTATCTATCCCACCGGGGGGAGGGGGCCTTCACGTACACATGCACTTACACACACACACACACACACACACACACACACACAGAGCCCACTAATCCCCCACAAACATGCCTTCATGCAGATGATTGTGCTGGTTTCCACAGCCTGCCAGGCCCCAGCCTCAAGGGGGCAGCACCTGCTGAAATCCAGGCTCCTGCGCCCCTCCTCCACCTGCACTCTGGCTCCTGCACAGCTTTCCTAAGGGCAAGGCCAAGGCTGGCCTCTACTTGCTGCGTTCAGACCCTCCAGCCTAACAGAACTGTCTGCTCCAGGCCTAGCACACTGTATTATCATGCAGCATCTCTCTGAGGTCTCCCTTCACATACTATAATCACAAGAAAAGTTTTCTGAAACTATCCACTGCACCAACCCCTCCAGATTCACATTCAGTGGGTCCAGGATGGCATCCAGGGAAGTGATCCTGGGATGCCCATGGCCCCTCTCTCTTTATTCCAAGAACCAGCACTGTACTGTGGCTGCTAATCCCCTTGTATAGGCAATATGTCTTTCCACTTCTAGAGAATATTTGTCTTTTTATTTGAAGATAGGATCTCACTGAGTTGATAAGGCTGGCCTCAAACTCATGATCCTCCTGCCTCAACCTCTCAAGTAGCTAAATTACAGGTGGGCATCACTGTACCTGGCTTTAAAGAATATATTTTCACAAGACTCATAAAACTTCTCCAAAGGTCACATCATCACCAGGCAGAGGCTCCAAGAGGTGAATTAATTTTGCCAATGTCATCCAACCTGATTCCCAGGTCCAACATGCTTCCCGTGATATCTGTGTCTTCTAGAGGTCCCACCCCACACCTAGGCTGGGAAACTGGGCATCCTTTCTGTCTGGGCTTTCAGTGTTGAAGGTCCTTGGTATCAGGAAGCCCAATGATAGAGTCCCTAGTGCACTGACATGTCCTAGTTACACCGTGCCACACCTCACCTAGTATTCCAATCTTCTTCTCATTTTCCAAAACTTGCCTCCAATTTCCATCCTAAATCCCTCTGGTCTCAGAATCATCTGAGTTCCTCTTGCTCTTCCCTCAGTGGAGAGGGGAGCTTCAGATTTCTCTCTTGGATATATTCATCACTGGGGTTTAAAGAGCCTCCCCCCAAACCATCCACCTACAGGACAAGGAGCTCCAACTCTCCAGCTGCTCAAGGAGAAGGAACCAAATTCTCTGAGCTCATGGGGTCATTCCAGCACATGACCCGAGGCTGGAAAGTCCAAGACTGTACCCAGAGCGGCCAGATGGCCCCTGCTATAGTTTTCTTCCACAGGAGAGAGGATGTCAACAATTTAAAGAGATACGTCCACAAATGAGACCAGATTTAGGGGCAGGTGACTAGCCAAGTGAGAAACTCCAAACCACCCCATGCAGCAGCCTGGCAAGAGGAGCACAAGCAGATGTAAGTCCTCTGTGAACTCCAGATGAGTTCAGAGAGCAGACTGGACTAAGAGTGAGCCTAGAGGACAGGGGTGAGCCCCGAGGGCAGAGCAAGGCTCAGTGAGGCCAGAGCTGGCTCACATAAGAAGACTTCCTAAGCTGGGAGTGATGGCGCACACCTGTAATCTCAAGAGATTTGGAAGGCTGAGGTAGGAGGATCACAAGTTCAAGGCCAGCCTTGGCAATTACTTAGATGTTCAGCAAATTAAGGAGACCGTCTCAAAATAAAAAAAATAAAAAGTGCTGAGGATGTAACTCAGTGGTAGAGCCCCCCCACACACCCCCAGGTTCAATCCAATACCAAAAAACAAGATGTTCAACATCACCATTATTAGGGAAATGCAAATCAATACCATAATGAGATAACACTTCATACCCATAAGAATGGCTACTATTAATAAAACAAATGGAGTCAGGCAGGTATGGTGGCCTACACCTGTAACCCCAAAAAGCTCAGGAGGCTGAGGCAGAGAATTGCAAGTTCAAAGCCAGCCTCAGCAACTTAGCAAGCAACTGAGTGAGACCCTGTGTCTACATAAAAAAGCAACTCAGCGAGATCCTGTCTCTACATAAAATACAAAAAAGAGATGAGGATGTGGCTCAGTGGTTAAGCACCCAGGTTCACTTCTCGGTACCAAAAATAAAAAATAAGTGGACTCCTACTGTAATCACAGCTACCTGAGAGGTTAAGGCAGGAAGATCACATAAACCCAGAAATCTGAGATTCTGTCTCAAAAACAGAGAGAGAGAGAGAAAGAGAGAGAGAGAGAGAGAGAGAGAGCGAGCAGAAGGAAGAGAGGGGGAGGGCCGACAGGCAAAGAAAATAACTAGTGTTGGTGAGAAGTTTGTGCGCTCTGTAGTGAATATGAAGAGGCGCGGCCACGAAGGAAAACAGTGTGGCAGTTCCTCAAAAAATCAAAAACAGAATTACCATGTGACACAGAAATTCCACTTCTGGGTAGAGACACAAAAGAACTGAAAGCGGGAACTCAAACAGAGCTCTGTACACCCGTGTTCATAGCAGCATCGTTCACAAAGCCAAAAGAAGCAACCCAAGTGTCCACTGGTGGATGAATGAAGAAACAAAATATGGCTTTTCTACACAATAGGACACCCCTCAGCCCTTTAAAAGAAGGAAATTCTGACACACGCTGCAATATGAGTGAACACTGAAGACACGTTATACAAAGTGAAATAAGCCAGGCACCAGAGGACAAATCCCATGTGACTCCACTTATTTGAAGCACCCTGTCTCAAAACAAAACGAATGATCTGGAGTAGTCACACTCAGAGACAGAAAGCAGAATGTCAGGGGTTGTCAGGGGTCGGGGTAGGATGGGAGATGGGGAATTATCATTTGAAGGGTACAGAGTTATGGTTTTGCAAGATAAAAATGTTCTGGAGGCGGACGGTGGTGGTGCTGGTACAATAATGTGAATGTACTTCATGCCATGAAACTGTACGCTTAAAATAATCACAATAACAAATTTTATGTTGTGAATATTTTACCACAATTAAATAAAAACTATTAAATCAAAGTTTTTTCTTTTCTTTTCTTTCTTTCTTTTTTTAATACAGTAGTGGGGATTGACTCCTTGGGTGCTCTACCACTGACCTACATCCCTAACCCTTTTTACTTTTTTTTTTTTTTTTTTTTTTTTGGTACCAGGGATTGAACTCAGGGGCACTCAACCACTGGGTCACATCCCCAGCCCTTTTTTGTATTTTATTTAGAGACAGGGTCTCACTGAGTTGCTAAGTACCTCGCCATTGCTGAGGCTGGCTTTGAACTCGCAATCCTCCTGCCTCAGCCTCCCAAAGTGTTGGGATTACAGGCGTGCGCCACCGCGCCCGGCTTTACTTTTTATTTTAAGGCAAGTTTTCACCTAGTTGCCCAGGCTGGTCTTGAACTTGCAACATCCTCCTGCCTCAGCCTTCCAAATCATTGGGATTACAGGTGTGCACCACTGGCCTGGCCTTCTTTTTCTTTTCTTTCTTTCTTTTTTCCTTCTTCTTGTATAGGGAATTGAACCCAGGGATGCTTTACCACTGAGCTACATCCCCAGCCCCTTTTATTTTAAGACAGGGTCTTGATAGATTGCTGGGAAAAAACTCTACCAGAAAACTTTTACAGCTAGTAAATGAACTCGGCAAAGTAGCAGGATACAAAATCAATACCCATAAGTCAAAGGCATTTTTGTACATCAGTGACAAATCCTCTGAAAGGGAAATGATGAAAACAACCCCATTTACAATAGCATAAAAAAAATAAAATAAAATATCTGGGAATCAACGAAAGAGGTGAAAGACCTCTATAAAGAAAACTATAGGGGGCTGGGGTTGTGGCTCAGCAGTAGAGCGCTCGCCTAGCATGTGCACAGCCCGGGTTTGATCCTCAGCACCATGTAAAGATAAAGGCATTGTATACAACTAAAAGTAAATAAATAAATATTTTTTAAAAAATAAAACTATATATAGAACAATAAAGAAAGAAATTATAGAAGACCTCAGAAGATGGAAAGACCTTTCTTGTTCTTGGATAGGCAGAATTAATATTGTCAAAATGACCATACTACCAAAAGCATTATATAGATTTAATGCAATTTCAATCAAAATCCCAATGACATTACTCAAAGAAATAGAAAAAGCAGTCATGAAATTCATCTGGAAAAATAAGAGACCCAGAATAGCTAAAGCAATCCTTAGCAAGAAGAGTGAAGCAGGTGGCATCACCATACCAGACTTTAAATTATACTATAGAGCAATAGTAACAAAAACAGCATGGTATTGGCACCAAAACAGATGGGTAGACCAATGGTACAGAATTGAGGACACAGAGACAAATACATATAATTTCAGCTTTCTTATATTAGACAAAGGCACCAAAAATGTACAGTGGAGAAAGGATAGCTTCTTCAACAAATGGTGCTGGGAAAACTGGAAATCCATATGCAACAAAATGAAATTAAACCCTTATCTCTCACCATGCACAAAATTCAATTCAAAGTGGATCAAGGACCTAGGAATTAGACCAGAGACAATAGGCCTAACAGAAGAAAAAGTAAGCTCCAATTTCCAACGTGTCAGATTAGGCCCCAAGTTCCTTAATAAGAATCCTGTAGCGCAAGAATTAGTATCAAGAATTAATGAATGGGATAGATTGGATTCAAACTAAAAAGCTTCTTCTCAGCAAAAGAAACAATCAGTGAGGTGAATAGAGAGCCAACTAACTGGGAACAAATATTTAATACATACACATCAGACAGAGCACTAATTTCTAGAATGTATAAAGAACTCAAAAAACTTAACACCAAAAAAACAAATAACCCAATCAATAAATGGGATAAGGAATTGAAAAGACACTTCTCAGAAGAAGATACACGACTAATCAACAAATACATGAAAAAAAATGCTCAACATCACTGGCAATTAGAGAGATACAAATCAAAACTACCCTAAGATTTCATTTCACTCCAGTCAAAATGGCAGCTATCAAGAACACAAACAACAATAAATGTTGGAGAGGATGTGGGGAAAAAGGCACACTCATACTTGCTGGTGGGACTACAAAATGGTGCAACCGTTATGGAAAGCAGTATGGAGATTTCTTAGAAAACTGGGAATGGAACCACCCTATGACCCAGCCATCCCACTCCTGGGTCTATTCCCAAAGGACTTAAAAACAGCATATTACAGTGACACAGCCATCTCAATGTTTATAGCAGCACAATTCACAATAGGTAGGTTGTGGAACCAACCTAGATGTCCCTCAGTAGATGAGTGGATTAAGAAAATGTGGTATATACACACAATGGAATTTTACTCGCAATAAAAGAAAATAAAATAATGGCATTTGCAGGTAAATGGATGAAGTTGGATAAATATAATGCTAAGTGAAGTTAGTCAATCTCAAAAATCCAAATACCAAATGTTTTCTCTGATATAAGGAGGCAGATTCACAGTGGTGTTGGGTGTCGGGGTACATAGGAGGATTAGAGGAACACTAGAATAGTCAAAGGGAGGGGAAGGGAGGGAGCAAGGGGGGATGGAGAGGGAAAAAAAAGAAAAGGTGGTATAATAAGATGGATATCATTATCCTAAATGTATGATTGAAGACTTGAATAGTACAAATATACTTTGTATACAAACAGTGTTATATAAAAAGAGGTTCTAAGCCGGGCGTAGTGGCACACGCCTATAATCCCAGCACTTGGGAGGCTGAGGCAGGAGGATCACGAGTTCAAAGGCAGCCTCAGCAATGGCGAGGCACTTAGCAACTCAGTAAGACCCTGTCTCTAATAAAAATACAAAAAGAAAAGGGCTGGGGATGTGGCCCAGTGCAAGTGCCTCTGAGTTCAATCCCTGGTACCAAAAAAAAAGAGGTTCTATATGTGTATTGTGAATTGTAATGCATACTACTATTATAAATACAACAACTTTGAATAAAAAAAATAAATAAATAAATAAAATTTAAAACAAAAAACAAAAAAAACTTCAAATTCAGAGATGGAAAGTAGAATGGAGGGATTATTACCGGGGATTGAACCCAGGAATACTCTACCACTGAGCTACATCCCCAGCCCTTTTTTTAAATTTCATATAGAGACAGGGTCTCACTGAGTTACTCAGAGCCTTGCTAAATTGCTGAGGCTGGCTTTGAACTTGTGATCCTTCTGCCTCAGCCTACCAAGCCTCTGGGATTACAGGTGTGCACTACCACACCTGGCCCCAGCCCTTTTATTTTTATTTTTTTTATATTTATTTATTTGCTTTAGTTGTACACAATGGGTTTAAATGGGTTTATTTGTACATGGTGCTGAGGATCGAACCCGGGCCGCGCACGTGCTAGGCGAGTGCTCTACCTGAGCCACAATCCCAGCCCTAGCCCTTTTATTTTTCACTTTGAGACAAGGTCTTGCTAAATTGCTTAGAGTCTTGCTAAATTACTGAGGCTGGCCTCACTCAAACTTGCAATCCTCCTGCCTCAGCCTCATGAATCACTGGGATCACAGGTATACAACCCTGCACCTGGCACAATAATATATATTTGTAAATACACACACACATAAATGTATTAGAAAAAAAAACTAAAATATGCCATTGGTTTTTGCTAAGGGAAAATACTGTTAATAATTATTGTCTTCATATTTTTTTAGAATTTTTTATTTTATCACTAACGTGTTAATTTCAATAATCCCCCCCAAAGCACTGATGATTACTTTTATCATCTTTTTAAAAATAAAAAGCATTAGTAACTGCTGTAGGTTAAATATGTATATGACTCTTTGCAGCTCCTCTCCTCCAGCTCTGAGTGATTCTCCACTCCCCAGCCTGGGATAGCCTAAGGGAAGGTGAGACGCGTGGGGAAGAACTAAGGGCCCAGCCACCAGCCAGCTCCCACCATCAGCCACGTGAGCGAGTTCACCTTGGACATCCCAGACATGATGGCTGCTGGCAAGACCAGCAGAGTCTGAAGCAAATAAATGGTTGCTATTTTAAGCACTAGTTTGGGGGTAACTGGTCCTATAGCACTACATTGCTGACCTACCAACAAAGCAGCAACAACCCATCCTCCCTCTACGCCCAGCGAGGTACCTGTCCAAGGAACGCCTGTGACCTCTGGGCTCCACTCGCTCCAGGAGCCAAGTCCAAACTCCTCCTGGGCCCGAAGCTGCACCATGTGCCTCAAGCCTTGCCAGGCATCGTGGATGATGCAGTTATACTGGGAATTCTTGACCTAAGGGTGGGAGGCACAGTGACTCTGAGTGGGCCCTGGGGGAGCACTGTCACAGGGAGAAGGAGCCCTTAGCCACCCTGCCCTCCAGCTGGTAGAGAGGCTCCCACCACCCTGGAGGCTCACAGAGAGACAGAATTGCTCTCAGGGCGACACAGGCTGAAGTTGTCCCCACCCAGTGCAGTACAGAATCCTGAGAGCCACTGCGCTTGATGTGCTCAGAGCCCAAGTCCCAGCCACTCATCATACCCTTCTCGCAAACCAGCCTGTGAAGAGATGGCCCAGTGGTATTATTCTCATTTTATAAATGAGACGGCCAAGACTCATCCAAGGCCATGCGGGAGGAAGTTGCAAAGCAGGACCTAGGGGATCCATGGTTTTTCCTCTATATCCTTTTTATGACCCTCTAGTGTCTATAGCACTTTTCTGTTTAGAAGTAATAGATGAATTTACCGTCGACGTTGTGAATGCCTTTGAGTGTTCAGCCCGGTATCGGAGTTCAAACTGTAGCCTGTAGAAATCTGAGTTCCAGGAGAGGGGGTCTTCCCAGGTGACATTGAGCCATCGGGGGCTTTCAGCCACAGCAGTAACCATGATGTTGATGGGCGGGTCAGGCTGCACTGTGAGAGGAACAAGGCTTCAGTGGGGCGAGCATGGTGCAGAGCAGGGGCCTATAAAGCAGGACCCCCGCCCCAGACCCAGACCACTCTCATGCACATCTTTTTGTTCATTTGCACTCCTCCCCCATGCTAGGGATCAAACTCAGAGCCTTGCACACACTAAGCAAGTGCTCTACCACTAAGCCATACTCTCAGCCCCACACACACATCTTCACAGGACCCTCATCCATCAATGCCCACAAGGGCTCCAGCTAGCCAAACCCCTCAACCACTCCTTCCCTGCCCCTCCAAGGAATGGATAAGAAATATTAAGTCAAGGGCCAGGCATAGTGGCATAAGCCTGTAATCCCAGTGACTTGGAAGACAGAAGCAGGGGCATCAAAAGTTCGAGGCCAGCCTCAGCAATTTAGTGAGGCCTTAAGCAACTTAGCCAGACACTGTCTCAAAATTTTAAAAAAGGTCTGGGGATGTGGCTCAATGACTAAGAATCCCTAGGTTCAAAAAGTACCAAAAATAAAAGCCAGGCGCAGTGGCGCACGCCTATAATCCCAGCTCTTGGGAGGCTGAGGCAGGAGGATCGAGAGTTCAAAGCCAGCTTCAGCAATGGTGAGGCACTTAGCAACTCAGTGAGACACTGTCTCTAATAAAATACAAAAAAGGGCTGGGGATGTGGCTCAGTGGTCGAGTGTCCCTGAGTTCAATCCCCGGTACCAAAAATAAAATAAAATAAAAAAGGAAAGAAAAGAAATATTATGTCAAAGAGAAGAAAATAGTTGTGGGGTTAGGGAGAGGAGAGCTTACTTACGGATTCCATAACCCTCAAATGCCTCCCTGTCACTGGACTTGCTTCCGGCACTGTTGGCAACACATAAGGACACTATGTGGAAAGACTTGTCTCCCTCTGGAATTTCCAACTGGCAGGAGAACTTCTGGGAGTCCTGAGAATACTGGCATGGCACCTGGAAGTCTTCTGCTGGGACTTTCTGGCTGTTAGACACAAAACAAGGCGGGGGTGGGGAGGACGCTATCAGTTTCTGCACTTTTCTTAGAGCGGAAAGAAGGTCAGTGCCAGGAGTTAGAAGCTCAGGCTCTGAAGTCTAATCCCCAGGGTTTGAATCCCAGCTCCTGATAATCAGCTCTTATTAGCTTTTGTGACTCTGAGTAAGTTACACAACCAACCTCTGAGGTGCTGTGCTCTCATTTGAAAGCGGGGTGGACATTAATAGTACCCACCTCACAGGGAGTAATGGACAGACATGTAAAACATCTAGCACTGAACCTGGCACGGCACAGGGAGGTGCTGGAGTAGAGGGCTCAGCCTGTCACGGAGGCATCAGAGATGCCATGAGTGCTGGCCTTGTACCAAGACCAGTGCTCCTGGCTCTATGGGGGACACAGATGCGGATCCAGAGAGGCCCTACCCTGGTTTCAGGGCACTAACCAAAAAAGATCTGCCCTCAGATGACTAAGCACCCAGTGGAGATGCGTGTGTACTGCGGAAGAACTCTGCTAGAAGCGTTTTGTAGGAAGGTGGCAGGGTTTCTGACAGGTGAGCCCAGAGAAGGATTCTGGAGATTGAGGACATTCGAGGTGAGTCAGACACCAACCCACCTGACCTGGAAACCTGGAGCCTCGCCCACATCCCCTGTACAGGGGCATGTCAGGCCATGGCAGCCACTCGCCCTGCTGCTGGGGTGACGAATCACCAACCCCTAAGGCACATTTGAACCCTGGGCTCGGGAAGGCTAGCACGTGGGACCAACTGCTTCTGGAAGCCTGTCCCCGTGGGAGTTACAGCCACCCTTGCTGCGTCCCTCCAACACCACTCAGGCTCTGTCCCACCCATCCTGAGAAGGTAGGACCTGTCTGGTTTGCAGGCTGCCCAGCCGTGGTGCTGGAGGGCGGCCCATCCTGCTGCACTCCGGTCTCTCCCACAGCCAAGGCAGAAGCCGAACTTCTGAGACGCTGGTGGGATAAGAGACTGAGCGAGTGTGGCCCGGGGAGGATGTGAAAGCAGCCACGCCCAAAACAAAAAGCAGAACACACCAGCATCTCTTTCCTGGGGCCCCAGAGTCTCAGGGTCTGGGTGGAGCCTCAGTGGGTCCCGGGGTCCCTGTAGCTCTGGCAGCCACTCCCATCCCCACTTTCCTCACTTCAAAGGTTCTCAGCAGCCATCCGGACTCTTCAAAGCAGATGCTCGAGATGCCTGAGACTGCTGGCAGGAGGAGGATGTTGAGCTAAACACCTTGTTCTCTCCCACTTTATTGTCAACAAAGTACTCTAGACAAGTGTCAAATGTGAATAAGTTTCGGGGGCATGCTGGTAATCCCAGCAACTCAGGAGGCTGAGACAGGAGGATTGTGAGTTCAAAGCTAGACTCAGCAACTTAGTGAGGCCCTGAGGAACTGAGTGAGAACCTGTCTTAAAATAAAACATAAAAAGGGCTGGGGATGTGGCTCAGTAGTTAAGCACCCTGGGTTCAATCCCTGCTACCAAAAAAAAAAAAAAAAAAAAACAGTGAATAAGTTTTCTGAAACTGGTCTGCGAGCTGCCAGCCAGTGGGTAGAACATGCTGTCTGGGGAGAAATGTCTTCTATTTCGTCCCAAACAACATACCTCCAAACCCAACTTTGGGCTGGGACTTTCCAGTTTCCAACACTGGGTGTGCACTAATGGTCCCTAGGGCAGCAGTATCTTTTGCAGGTGGGTAATGTACATTTTCCAGCATGGAGTCGGGAACTTAAATACCACCGTCAGGCCTTTTAGCAACTCTCTGGAGACAAGTGGAAGCCAAACCACTGTATTGAAGTCACTGCTCTGATTTTTTGATAGAGTTGTCCTCTGTCTGCAGAGGATATTAGTTCAAGAACCCGACCGAGTAAGTGCCTGAAACCTCAGATGGTACCAAACCCTATACAAACCAGGCTTGACCTACATGTCCCACAGCACTGCCACATAGAACCAGAGTTAATCTCTCCTTTCATGTTTTAAGCCCTGGTGCTTCCTTTGCATCTCTACTCTTGTGCTTTGGGGCCATCACTAAATAAAATAAGGGTTAGTTGAACACAAACACTGATAAAGGAGCTCTCCTAAGTGATTAAGAGCTAGATTATGCATACAGTGCAGACGGTAGGGGACTAAAACGGATGATTCACAGCTCCAGGAAGGATGGCACATGATTTCATCAGGCTGCTCAGAGTGGCTCAATTTAAAACTTATGCACAGTTGATTTCTAGAATTTTCTACCTAATATTCTCAGGCCATAGCTGACCAAGGGTAATTGAAACCATGGGAAGTAGAAAGTGGGACTGCTGTACTCTGATGACTGGCAGCTTAAACTCAATTCCAAATATCTAGACAAAGGAGACCTTGGTTTGAGGACAGACACTGGCAAAACTGGAATGGTGTATTTGTGCTCGGCATCTTCCAATTCCTCCACATCTTTGGCTGAACCCATTCTAGCCGCCACCGCCCACCCCCCTCCATTTATGCCATTGTGAAGTGGCAGGCATGACTTCTGGCCCCACTAACCCCAGTTCCAGTTCTCCATCCATGACCAATTTCTGTCACCTGCCTCTATAATAGAAAAAGCCTGATATACTCAAGGAGCAAGACACTGATAGTGAACTGGCTGGCCTTCCCTCTCCCAGCGCCATTTGCATCTTCTTCAGAGCAACACCCAAAATCAGGCACCCGGAATTCAAATCAGACACCCGGGATTGGACTCCAGGCAAAGCCACTTTCTAGCTAAATGATCTGAAATTAACCTCTCTGAACCTCAGTTCCTTCATCTGTTTTTTTTTTTTGTTTGTTTGTTTGTTTCGTTTTGTTTTGTTTTTTGTTTTTTTGGTTTGTTTGTTTGTTTGGTTGGTTGGTTGGTTGGTTGGTTTAGGGTTTTTATTGTGGTACTGGGGATTGAACCCAGTGACACTCTACCATTTGAGCTATATCCTCAGCCCTTTTTATTTTTTTAATTTTGATTCAATGTCTAAGTTGTCAAGACTGGCCTTGAACTTGCAATTCTCCTGCATTATCCTCTGGATTACAGGCATACCCCATGGCACCCACCTTCTCTATCTGGTGAGAAAAATATAGCACCCACTTTCCGTAGATGTTGTGATTGTTAAACTGAGTTCATTGTTTAGAGCACAGTGCCCACCCAGCACGGCATGAGCAGCCGAGTTGACGTCTCCACATCCTAAAGAAAGAATTACTTTTTCTTCTTTCTCTCTCTTTCTTTCCTTCCTTCCTTTATCTGTCTCTTCCCCTTCCCCTCCCTCCCTTCCTCCTTCCCCGTTTTTCTCCCCTTCTCTCCCTTCTTTCTTTCTTTCCTCCTTTGTACTAGGGGTTGAACCCAGGGCCTCACACATGCTACACAAGCACTCTTACTACTAGGCTGTGCCCCCTCCCTGTCCCAGGTATTACTTTTTTGGGGGGTGGGGAGGGGTCGGGGATTGAACTCAGGGGCACTCAATCACTGAGCCACATCCCCAGCCCTATTTTTGTATTTTATATGGAGGCGGGGTCTCACTAAGTTGCTTAGTGCCTCACTGTTGCTGAGGCTGGCTTTGAACTTGTGAATCTCCTGTCTCAGCCTCCCAAGTGCTGGGATTACAGGTGTGTGCCACCACGCCCGACTCCAGGAATTACTTTTTACTGATTAAATTTTGCAATCCCTTAGCTGGGCATAGTGGTGCACACTTGTACTTTTACTCATAGTAAAAGTTTGGGGTTTGTTTTTTTTTTTTAAGAATCAGTCAGTTCTACTTTCCTATGTGAGCTCACCATGGCTGGGCTCGGGGATCTGGGTGAGAAGGGAGCAGACATAAACACACAGCCCAGCCCAGGCTACTTACAACTTCTTCACCAACAGAACAGCCTTGGTGGTGGGGGGAGGGGGCGTTCTGAGGACGCCACTCACAAGCCACGCTGCTGAGGAGGCTCCTTCTTAAGCAGGAAAGCTGGGGCTTCTCAGGAGGAACTGGAAGGAGAGAACAGCAGGCTGAGGAGCAGCAGGGCTTCCTCTGAGACTTCTGACCTCAAGCAGCACAGCCTCCCTCCTGAGGGGAACACTGGCTCATTTCTGGAGCTAAAACTCAGACTCACACAGATATTCTAAATGGATAAGTATTTTTTTTTCTGGGGGTGGGGGCGATACTAGGTATTGAATTGAGGGGTGCTTTACCAGTGAGCTACATCTCCAGCTCCTTTTATTTATTTATTTACTTATTTATTTGCTTTAGTTGTACACGATGCATTTATTTGTATGTGGTACTGAGGATCGAACCCAGGCCGTGCACGTGTTAGGTGAGTGCTCTACCACTGAGCCACAACTCCAGCCCCTCCAGCTCTTTTTATTTTGAGACAGGGTCTGTCTAAATTGCTGAGGCGGGCCTCAAACTTGCAATCCTCCTGCCTCAGCCTCCCAAATCACTGGAATTACAGGTAAGCACCACCTTGCCTAGCTGAGACTATAAAATTTAGATATGAAAGTCCTGTGTCAAACTGGAAAAAGGATCCTGGGTTAAGGGAAGGGAGGCACCACCTTTGAACCTTCTGTCCAAAGCAGTAAGAGGATGATTTAAAAAAATATATATATATATAGGGACTTTGGAATCATGTAGACCTGGCTGTGTGGCCTTGGGTAAGTCCTAGCCTCTCTTCAATTTCCTTACCTATAAGATGAACTGATGATAATAATAGTAATAAATACCACTTTCCTTCCCAGGGTTGGTGGAAGGACTACATGACAGACAAGGATGGGCCCTAGCACAGGGCTTGCACACAGGACATTGGCTGCATGAAGTCTTCATCTGGATATGAAGGAGGTTTTTGCTCTTTGCTTTTTTGGTACTAGGGATTGAACCCATAGGCCCTTAACCACTGAGCCATATCCCCAGCTTTTTAATATTTTATTTATAGACAGGGTCTCACTAAGTTGCTTTAGGGTGTCACTAAGTTGCTGAGGCTGACTTTGAGCTTGTGATCCTCCTGCCTTAGCCTTCTGAGCAGGTTGGATTACAGCAAACTCCACCACACCCAGCTGAAGGAGCTAATTCTAAAAGTCAGAATAGCTAATTTGGGAACTAAGTATGTGCTATGCAGAGCAGTCAGCACTCTATGTGTGTATACTTACTTCATCTTTTTTCTTTCTTTCTTTTGGTGCTGAGGATTGAACCCAAGGGCATTCTACCACTGAGATACATCCCCTACTCCTTTTATTATCTATTTTTAGACAGGGTTTCAATAAGTTGCCCAGGCTGGCCTCCAACTTGCCCTTCTCCTGCCTCAGCCTCCTGAGTTACTGGCATTACAGGTGTATACCACCAACACTTCATTTCATCTTTGAAACACTCTAAGGTAATAACATTAACTTTATTTTGCCAGAGAAATCTGAGGAGCAGAATTCAAGCTGTATTTGAAGGAGGAAGATTCACATCCAGGCTGTCTGGCTCTGGGCCCCATGCTGTAAGGCCACTGTAAGGCCGGATAGACAGTGTTCTCCACCAGCAGTGTGCCCCCCTCAGCAGGAATTTCCTCGAGTATTGCATTGACAGACATCAGTGAGCCTTTCCCCAAAATTCTTGGGCCAAGGAAATAACAGGAGTTTAAAGGATCAAGCAAGGAATCTTCCTAGAATGCGCAGAGTCGTGCTTCTCATGGGCATATCAAAGAGCTCTGAGAACAACTCACCATCCACCAGCAACTGCACAGTCCCAGCTGGGTGACCATCCAGGTAGCAGGAATAGTTCCCAGAGTCGTTGAGCTGCACCGACCTCAGAAGCAGCCTCCTTCCTACACCAGCCCATCTTCTGTGGTGTGAACCCGTGAGCACCCACTGAACGGTGGCATTATCTCCCGGGTCCTCCCCTGGGCAGGTCAGGGTGATGCTGGCCCCTGGCAGGCTAGTCAGCACGTCACTTGCCATCTCTGGGGGAGGGAGAACACTTAGTAAGCTCACAGCATCCTGAAAAAGGGACGGCTTTTGTGACGTAGGGAAGCTACAGAGGCTTCAGTACTAAACAACTCTGGAGTCTATCACAGTCCAGGACACCTCTGCCTGGATTAGGACAATGGCCTCCAGTAGCTGCCCTTGCCCCCACCCCCAGCTGCCAGAATGAGCCTTCTCAAGCCACAATCTAGTCATCCCTCTCTCTTGGTAAAACAAACAAACAAACAAAAAACCCTTCAAGGGGCCAGGCATGATGGCACAATGCCTATAATTTCAGTGGCTCAGGAGGCTGAGGCAGAGGATCACAATTTCAAAGCCAGCCTCAACAATTTAACGAGGCCCTGAGCAACTTGGCAAGACCCTGGCTCTAAAGAAACTATAAAAGGGCTGAGAATATGGCTAAGTGGCTAAGCACCCCTGGGTTCATATTCCCCAATACCAGAAAAAGAAGGAGAAGGAGAAGAAGGAGAAAGAAAGAAAAAAAAAAACAGGAAACCCTTCAAGGGCCTACACTATCCACAAGATGAAGTCCAAGCTCTTCCTGCCCCTGCCAACTTCTGAGTCCTCATCTCTCCCCACCTCCTTAACTGGTCCAGAGCCCCACTTGGGCTCCACTGTGCTCTTCGCACACTAGCTCCTCCCCTGCCCCATCCCCATGATAGTCTCCTATTCCTGGTCTCAGCCTAAATATCCCTTATTCAAAAGCCTTCCCTATCCCTCTAGCTAGGGTAGGCCCCCATACAGTGCTGCCTTCTCCACCCCGTCACCTATCACAAGCTGCCATACAATTACCAATTCCCAGTCTGTCTTCCCCTCAAGACTCCAAGCACCACAAATTAGGCACTGTGTTTTGTTTTGTTGTTTGTTTGTTAAAGTACTGGGGATTGGCCTGCATGGTGGCACACGCCTGTAATCCCAGCACTTGGGAGGCTGAGGCAGAAGGATCTTGAGTTCAAAGCCAGCCTCAGCAATGGTGAGGCACTTGGCAACTCAGTGAGACCCTGTCTCTAATAAAATACAAAAAAGGGCTGGGGATGTGGCCCAGTGGTCGAGTGCCCCTGAGTTCAATCCCCACTACAAAAAAAAGTTACTGAGGATTGAACCCAGGGATACACACTCTACCACTAAGCTACACCCCCAGCCCTTTTTATTTTTTGAGACAGAGTCTGGCTAAGTTGCTAAGGCTGACCTTGAACTTGCAATCTACCTGCTTCAGCCTCGGGGATTATAGGTGTGGGCCACCAAGCTGGTAGGCACTCTGTTATATTCCAGCTTCTAGAACACTGCCTGGCACACACAGAGCACTCGATGAATGAATCAATGAATATACCTAGGTATGAATGCCAGGCACCCAAGTAGGACTCTTAGCATACACAAAAACGAAGGAAGTCTCAAAATCACAGGGTCTTTAGGATCTATTTTATAAATGGTAACTGAGGCACAGAAGAATCAGAAGAGTTGCCCCAAATCACCAATAAGATAGCTGTACACCTGGGATGTGAACCAGGTATCTGACAGTGTGTCTCACATTTCCTCTGGTACCTTACACCTCTTTATTAGACATTTATGGTGATGCTGGGTGTGTTTTTTGTTTGTTTGTTTGTTTGTTTGTTTGTTTGGTACTGGGGATTGAACTCAGGGGCACTGGACCACTGGGCCACATCCCCAGCCCTTTTTTGTATTTTATTAGAGACAGGGTCTCACTGAGTTGCTAAGTGCCTCGCCATTGCTGAGGCTGGCTTTGAACTCGCAATCCTCCTGTCTCGGCCTCCCAAGTGCTGGGATTACAGGCGTGCGCCACCACGCCCAGCAGTGATGCTGTTTTTATGCTAGGGATCCAATTGGAAAGTTAAAAAGACAAAGTACATCACCCACCCCTTGAAAAATATTGTGTGTGCTACTACTCAAGAAAAAGGAGATTAAAGATTAGAGGAACAAATACTTTTTTTTCCTAGCACAGGTTTAGTACAGGTTATAGATTCACAGAATCTAAGATAAAAATTAGCCCAACCATCTTGCACTCATTTATTAACCAATCAATTAAATTAATCCAACCAGCTGAGGAAATGGAGGCCAGGGAACACAACCAGTTTTCATATTAAGCCCACTTGATCCTTTAAACCAAATGTATAACTATGTGTTAGCAAGCAGCAGCAACAAATCTGACCAAACATTTCAGAAAGGCCAGAGCACCTGATGTCACCTCTCTGCCCATGCTCCTGGGTTTGAGGACAAGCACAAGTGTCTCTTTGATCTGAAAAATCTTTTTGCTTGGGAAGAGTTTGTCATCTCATGTGTGGCAGCCTGTCCTTCCTCCCAGCCCACCAGAGATGGCCATCAGGAAAGAGGGAATAAAGACGAGTGACTCCCAGGAGGGCTCTAGCCCCCAAGCCAAGTAGTCTGGCTGTCCCTATAAGACACTGTCCATAGTCCAGGGACTAGGGACACAGGCATCCAAGAGGCAGAGACGGCTTCTGCCTGGCACTGGGCCCTGCCTAGCTGCACAAATTCCCTTCAAGCTTCCTTCTCAGTTTACCACTTGGAGTCAAAGTCCTGGCACCCTCTTTTCTGAGGCTGGCAGGAAAAGGACAGATGGAAAGCCAGGGTGATAGCCACTCACCCAAGGTTTTATCTCCTTACCACTAGAGCCCTGGGTGTTGGATGAGAAAGCTAGTGTAGCCAAGCAAGTTTGGGCAGGTTCCTGTGACACCCTCTGGACTCATCTTGCTCCACAGTGGACAAGGAAGGCCCTCTCTCTGTCCTACATACAACCAACATTCAAGAAGACCCCAGAAGCCAGGTATCGGTAAAGAGGACGTGATTAGGCATCAGCAACCTTGCCCTTGAGAGATCCAAAATGCACTCAGTGCTGCAGAGAACTAGGACAAAGCACTTGCGCACGTGTGTGTGTGTGTGTGTGTGTGTGTGTGTGTGTGTGTGTGAAATACAAAAAGTTATGAAGCATTAGGCTGAGGATGTAACTCATCCTCAGTGGTAGAGCACTTTCTAGTATGTACAAAGCCCTGGGTTCAATTCCCAGTATTTAAAAAAAATAGTTATAAAGCATAAAACACACATGAGATCCCACAAGCCCAAAACCTAACCTTGTCTCTGAAGCTGCCCTTGAGTTCCCCCAGTTTCTGGTCCAACCACCTATATACTTTACATTCTGGGTTTATCCTCCCTTACTTTAAAAAATACACTCACTATCCATGAATTCCTGAATTTTTCTTAACTTTGCTTGATTTTTGAGCTTTGTATAAATGATCCATATGTAATCTTCTGCGGTGTTCTTTTTCCATTCACACGATTCTATGAGTCATTTACACATAATTTTCACTATATTTTCAATTATTTCCACTACTCTATAGTATTTCACTGGGTGACTCCCATGGAGATAGGTCTGGGGTGGTTTCCAGTGCTATGCCATATCAAAGTGTGGCTGTCACCCTACTCTCCTGTAGGTGACTCTTGGTGCCCTCACCCAGGAGCTTCCCAGAGAATGAAATTGCTGGTCTTTGCACGTATGTGCCCTTTTGTGGTTTCCTTTTTTCTTTTTTCCTCCCATAACTGAACACACAGTCCAATGTGTTGGATCCAGTGAGAGCCTGAGGGAGGTGACAGCTTGCCATATTCAGTCCACATACTGATTTCCATCTGTGACTGACTGAGGTTTCAAAGACCCACTGACCCTTCCTATCACTACTAATATTTTCCCTTCTCCATTTTCCACTGGATAAGGCAGCCATAGGGATAAAAGCTACCATGGACATCAAGTTCATGCACAAATTATGAAGTTTAAGAAGCACCTCAAATTTGAAGTGTTCACAATTGATGGAGACACTATCAAAAGAGGACTGTTTGCTGGGGGGGTGGCCGCATTGCAAGGTCTGCAACAGCCCTCCATCAGCTGAAGAGTGGATATCAGAAGCCACAGGTAGCTTAGCGCACCAGCACATAGTGGACAGAGTTCGTACACAGTTTGCATAAAAGTCCAAGGAAGGAGTCACAGACAGCCTGGCTGGCACACGCCTGTAATCCCAGCAGCTCAGGAGACTGAGGCAGGAGGATTTTGAGTTCAAAGCCATCCTCAGCAACTTAGCAAGACCCTGCCTCTAAGTAAAATATTTTAAAAAGGGCTGGGTATGTGGCTCAATGGTTAAGCACCCCTGGGTTCAATCCCTGGTACCAAAAAGAAAAAAGAAAGAAAGAAAGAACGGTGGATAGCTCATCCTTCCATTGACACTTTTCACAGGGCGCTGTTCTGAATCACAGAAGGATATTCAGCCAACCTGGGACCAGGGCACACAGTGATGGTCCCACAGGATTCTTTTTTTTTTTTTTTTTTTTTTTTTTTGTACCATGGATTGAACCCAGGGGTGCTTAACCACTGAGCCACACCCCAGCCCTTTTTATATTTTATATAAAGGCAGGATCTTGCTGAGTTGCCTAGGGCCTAGCTAAGTTGCTGAGGCTGGCTTTGAACTTCAGTCCTCCTGCCTCAGCCTCCCAAACCACTGCGATTACAGGTGTGAGCCACTGAGCCCGTCAGACCCATAGGATTATAATGAAGCTGAAAAGTTCCTATCACCCAGTGACATCGCAGCTGGTACAGGTATTTTAAAGTAGTGTTTGTGGTGATGTTGGTGTGAATAAACCTACTGTGATTCTAGTCATATAAAAGTATTGCACAGGGGCTGGGTAGTTCAGTGACAGAGCGCTTGCCTAGCACACACGAGGCCTGGGTACTATCCCCAGTACTGGGGGTAAAAAAGTATAGTACATCCTGCTCAAGAAGCTGGAAAGATAGTGGAAGTGGAGCAGCAGAAGAAGTAGCCTTTCACAAATTCACCTGTCATACGGTGGAGATGTCCCATCAGCAGCTGGTGCAGCTGTACGGAGTAGGGCGAGGCAGCTAAACTGCGGTCAGATAGGAAGCCACACTGACTATTGATGCGCGTGCACAATGCCAGGGAGACACCACCCCACGAGAAGCCAGAGGTGGTGAAGATGCACCCCCTGGCCACCACCATCCTGCCAGAAATGGTGGACAGCGTGGTTCCATGTTTACAATGGCCAGACAGTCAACCAGAGATGATTGACCAGCACCAGGGTGAGCTCTCCATCGTATTCAAGCTCATGAAGCATGGACTCTGGGCATCAGGACCACCAACTCATCCTGCTTCATCACCCTCAGGTAGCCTGTTTAGCCTATGTGTGTGTGTGTGTGTGTGTGTGTGTGTGTGTGTGTGTGTGTGTATCACATACAATTAGGTACAGTAAATGATACTTAATAATGATAATTAATGTTAGGTGTGGTGACACCCACTTCTAGTCCCAGCTTCAGGAGGCTGAGGCAGGAGGACAGCAATTGGAGACCAGCCTCAGCAACCCAATGAGACCCTGTCTCAAAAAAAAAACCCAACAACAACAAAAACAAAACAAAACAAAAAAAAAAAACCCTAAAGGCTGAGGATGTAACTCAGTAGTAAAACACCCCTGGGGGGGTTGGGATTATGGCTTAGAGGTGGAGCACTTGCCTAGCATGTGTGAGGCACTGGGTTTGATTCTCAGCACTGCATATAAATAAATGAATAAAATAAAGGTCCATTAACATCTGAAAAAATATTTTTAAAAAAACCTGGGTTCAACCTCCAATACCACAAAAAAATAAAGAAATAAATAGTCAAACAAACAACTATGTTTCTGGTTTATGTATTTACTAAACTATATATTTTATAGTTATTTTAGAGTATACTCCTACTTATAAAATAAAATCTACTGTAGAACAGTATGCAGTGTTATCCCAGATGTAGCCTTTTACATCTGTTTACTGCATCTCTTGATGGTATCAAGAGGCTACATCAAATGCTTGACTTATACCACGTAGGTTTGTGTAACTCTATAAAGTTCACACAACAAAATCACCTGAGGATACATTTCTCAGAATGTGTCCCCACCATTAAGTGATGTGTGACTATATACACAGGTCCCCACCCCCCCCCCGTGACCACAAGCCTGTAAGTTCCAGCTGGCCACACATCAGAGAACTCATGGGTGCTTAGTAAGTGTTTGTTTCATATTGGGCACTTAAGAGGTGCCCACAGGGACAAGGTCTTCACACTAGCGAGTTTCAGAGGCACCATTCACGTGTGGCCCAGTGGTGTCTCCTGTGTTGTGAATGGACAGGCCCACACTGGAGACCAGAGAAGTCAGCTTTTCACAAGCAGGAGATATGGAGGCAGGAAAACGAATCTAGAGGCACAAGGAGCTCTCTTTTCTGCTTTTGCCTTTGCCAGTTCCAGGAAAAATATCTCTCTGGTCACTTTCCTAAGCCCAGCTCAGATGGAAGCTCTTGCATGTTTAGTGAAAATCCTGAACAATGGCAGGAGCTGTTCTGTTCCTGAACTTGTGAACAATGGCCAAAGCATTTGGGCAGCTCAGAGAAACACCAAATAAAAGACTTTTTTTTTTCTCTTCCACAAAAGCAGAGCTGCAGGGAGCAACATAATGGCCATTTCCTCTGCCAAAGAACTTGAGTAATGGTTTTCTGAATCTTTAAAACTGAGTCACTTTTTTTTTTTTAATAGGGAATGATTACTTATAAACCACCCATTGGCAAGTATTGCCTACCACAGTTCTGCTTCAAAACATATTCTTTTCTCTGGAACCTGTAAACAAGGCTGTGTTAACTTTGTTCTTAAAAGCACTGTAAACAGAATGATTATAAGAAATACTCTTAGAAGAAAGACCATAAGGAAATATTCTAGCTCAAGTCAGAGGGGGTAGTGCAGGCCTTACCGCCACGCATCCACCCACACACCCCTCTGCCTCCTGACCCAACTCTGAGTCACTGCCCGTGACATGGGTCCTGCTGTCAATCAGGAGCAGCCTCAGGGGTAGATGTGAAGAGGAGGAAGTGGTGGGCATAGATAGAAGTGCCCTCTCAGGACCTCTGCCCTCCTCTCCAAATGTGGGAATAGGGATGATTTCTCTTGTTTGTTTGTTTGGGGAATTTTTATTTTAATTTTTAAATTCTTCTGTTTTTACTAGGGGCAATTTCTTTCTCTTCCTTTTAGATTTCTATCTTTTCATTATTTTTTTTTTGATCTATTTTTTCTGAGTTGTGGGTCTCACTAGGTTGCCCAGGTTGGTCTTCCATTCCTCCTGCCTCAACCTCCTGAGTAGAGAATGAAACTACAGGCATACACCACCACACCTGGCTTTTCTGTAGTTTTGGATTTTTCTACAAGATGCTTACATTACTTTTTCTTTTTCTTTTTGGTGCTCGGGGTTGAATCCAGGGACACTTTGCATGTTCAATACTCTTTATTTATTTATTTTTAAATTTTATTTTGAGACAGGGTCTTGCAAAGTTGCCGAGGCTGGCCTCGAACTTGGGATCCCCCTGCCTCAGCCTCGTGAGTCGCTGAGATTCCAGACATGTGCCACCGCACCATACCCAGCTTATATTACTCTTATAATGGGAAAAAGTGTGTGAATATATATATATACACACACAACACATATGTAGGGACATATGCATATATACATATATAGTTGTTCTAAAAACAAAGACTTGGGTCTGTTTGAGTTGTCACACATCCAGGAGGAGGCCACAGGGCATAGGGTCCTCTGGGGATAAGGTAGATTTTCAAGACAAGCAGCTTCTAAGACACTTTCAGGTCACAGAGCACCCACCCAGCTCTGGCAGCTCCGTGTCGTCACTCGCGGGACTTGACATCCTCTGCACATCCTTCCCGCGCAGGCCTGATCCCCTGATGGACACGAGGAACCATCTGTGGGCTCAGTCTCGACTCCTCCCACCTGACTCTACTCCTTCAGAGTCCACAGGGACCCTCCCTATGTAGGCCCCATAAGAGGGGAAGGGCCAAAGGGAAGAGACATGGTAGGCGGCCACGTGAGGAGGTACTCCCAAGAGCACGCTTTCCGGCAGGATGTGCCCCAGCAACTGTGAGCTCCCACCCCAACCTGGCAGGCCATGCACAGCAGCCCTGGCGCAGGGCATGGCAGGTGTGGCACAAGCTGAAATTTAGCAAACAGCACACAACTTAGCATCTGCCCTTCAGCAAATGCTCATCGTTTTAGGGCCAGATGGCAAGCCTGTGCCTGTCCCCTCCTTAAGAAATCAACAACTTTTGTTCATCACCATGTGTAAGGCCAGAAGTTCCTAATCCAGGAGACAGAATTTGCAGTTACTGAAAATTTACTCTGTGCTGGCTCTGCACCACCTTTTCCATATTTTATTTTGTTTAACATCCACAGACCCCTGTGGAGAACTTGAAATCACCTGTAATTCAGGCTATTCTGAAATAAATGATCCTGAGATATTGAGGGAAGCGAGAAGAAGGACAAATCATTCTAAAAGGGGAAAAGAAACATGACCTTGAGAAATGAGTGGGAGCTTGATGAGTGGAGCTGCTGGGAATGGCATTGCATGGAGTGAAGAGCATATGCAAAGGTATCAAGTGGAGCACGCCTGTAATCCCAGTGGCTCAGGAGGCTGAGGCAGGAGATCACAAGTTCAAAGCCAGCCTCAGCAATTTAGCGAGGCCCCAGGCAACTCAGTGAGACCCTGTCTCTAAATAAAATACAAAAACGGACTGGGGATGTGGCTCGATGGTTAAGCGCCCCTGGTTTAAAAAAAAAAAAAAAAAAAAAAAAAGTGAAGAGTTTGGGAAGGATTGGGGTCGGTCTGAAGCATCTAAAGCACAGTAAGGAAGGAGGTTGACCAATGAGGGAGCAGGGAGGATGTGAGCACCCTTCAAAGGGATCAGTCCTGGCTCTACAGGCAGAAGGAGGCCTCATCAAACCTCAGCACGTGTCCCACCTCCCATCCCACCTCCTATCCCAGTCTCCAGGATAGAAGCTGATGCTGCTTCTTACTTCTATTTCTCTCCCAATCACCTTAAGTCTCCCACCCCAGCTTCTAGGCATCATAAAGCACCCAAGAGTCAGGAAAGAGGAAGGGGCATTCAAGGATTTTGAGTCCTTTTTTTTTCCTGCCAAGACCAGTGTCAGAAGCAAGAAGGGTGTACCCTTATCCTAGGTTTCTGTGAAGAAATAGAAACAGCAGAGAAAACCAAAGTCCCTTCCTGGGAGTAAGATCAGAAAAGGAGGCAGTATGGTCTCCTGACAATCACCTCTCCTCCCCAAAGTGCCTCTTCTTCTTCTCCTTCTCCTTCTCCTTCTCCTTCTTCTTCTTCTTTTTCCCCCTTAACCTCTAAGCCACATCCCCAGCCCTTTTTTAATATTTTATTTAGAGACAGAGTCTTGCTAAGTTGCTTAGGGCCTCCCTAAGGTGCTACAGCTGGCTTTGAACCCACAATCCTCCTGCCTCAGCCTCCTGAGCTGCTGGAATTACAGGAGTGCACCACCACTCCTGGCCCAAAGTGCCTTTTCAATCCTCAAATGCACTTTGTTATTTAGTCACTGACCAACTGGAGGCCTTGCCCAACCTCGTTCTTTTCATATTCAGCACATCTCAGAGCAGGAGGCAGCTTGATGAAGAGAAAACATCTCTGCACCATCAGGAGACCAAGTGAGTTCTATTCCTGGTCTTGCCCAGGACTGGCAGGCAGCTGTGGACACGTCACTGCCCCTGGCAGAGCCCACTCGCCTTCTCTGAAAAATGCGGGTTCAGACTGAGCTCTGGAGGTCTCCACCAGCCCCAACTCCTGCCGTCTCAGTATCCTGCCGTCTCACATCATTAGCTCCCAGGGCAGGAAGCACGCCTGCTTACCTCGGACAATACCAGCTTGCAACACATACGCAATCTATGAACATATTATTTTAAAAGGTGAGGGCTTGGGGAGAGGGATGGTAGCCAGGTCATCCCAGGGCCCTGAGACAAATGCATTTCTCTCTCTGGAGAGCTCTAGGGGAAAGAAATTCCCACCACCTCCTTCGCCTCCCATTACTCAAGGGAAAGAGAGCGTAGATCCTAGTATATCCCAGCCATCAATCCCACAAATCCTGGCCCATGTGAGACATCACTTGAGCAGGGACTTTGCAGCATAGCTCCTGGGAAGTGGGGTTCTTCCCCCATTAGGACCAAGCTTGGGTGCTAGAAACCCAAATAGCTTTGTTGTTGCTCTGATTTTCTCCCCCTCTCCATGTAAACTTGCAAATGTCAATAACCAGAGAAAAACATGCACACGAGAAACAGATTTCTCAATTCTCTTGCAGCATACTATTGCTCTTGCCAGCAAAAACAAGTTCAGCTTCCTGGCCCCATTTATGTAAGCAGTGAACAGGCCGCCTGGTCTGCCACCGAGGACACAGGCTTAACTCGTGCCTGTTAATCCCATCTCACAGCCGTTTCTTAACGGGGACGTAGGGTCCAGCTGTCAGCCCAGGATGGCCTCCAGTCTCTCAGGTTTCAGGGGCACAGAATTTCAGACTGGGTCATGGAAGAATTAAAGGTCCCCTCTCAGCACTTGGGGCCTTGATCTGAAAGGAGGTGGATGTCAAGAGGTTGCTAGGAGAATGTGGGCAGCCCAGGTCCAAATGGAAACAAATGCAGACTGCGGCCCCACACAGGCTAGGACAGGTCCCCAGTGTTCTCAGTCACCTCTCCTTGCATTCTCCATCTAAGGACTGAAATCAGTCTCTGGGCTTCCATTGAGATAATAGTCAGAACCATCATTACAGAGCACTTACCCCACATAGGCTCTTTACCAAGAGTCCCCTCACACCAGCACTGCAGGGGAGGGAGTCTCACCCCCACTGTACCACAGAGGCAACAGAGGTCCGAGAAGTGAAGGAACTGGCCCAAATTCACAAAGCTGGTCAGTGGGGAGTCTGCACTGGGCCCCACGTGAGTCTGGCCAAAGCCTTTCCTTTGCTTGGCCCAGGTACCTCTCTCCCGACCCTGCCCCAGTTCCCTCTCTTCTGGGATGCCCACCCACCTCTCTCCACGCCCTCATTCCCTCTCCCCTTCCCTGCTCTTCCTACACCTTCTAAGACTTCACAGAGTCCTGGGAAAAGGAACCCTGAGGTTTGAAGGGTATGCATAAGGGGAAACGAGTCTCCTCCTTACAACTGGCCACCCCTAGTAGGACCTGGAGATCTCAGTCACGCCCGTGAGATTTCTCCCTGGACCCCATACAAACAGCATTTATTTATTTTTTTAAATTTGTTTTTATTCTAATTTGTTATACATGCTTCAAACAGTATTGATATACTGAGTTATATCTTAAAAGCACTACTGGCCAGGTTCAGTGGTGCATGCCTGTAATCCCAGCGGCTCAGGAGGCTGAGGCCAGAGGATCGTGAGTTCAAAGCCAGCCTCAGCAATTTAGCAAGCCCCTAAGCAACTCAACAAGACCTTGTATCTAAATAAAATTTAAAAGGGATGGGGATGTGGCTCAGAGGTCAAGCACCCCTGGGTTCAATCCTCAGTACCAAAGAAATAAAAAAGGCACCACCACTTCTGACTCACTCTCACTCCCTCCAAGGGTCCTTCCATCACTGGGTCTGTTCACTTCTCCCTGATATCCCAAGATGTCATTTAGGACAGGCGAGACTGTGGGCTACCACAAGCCAGGACTTCCAGGCTCTAGACTGTGTCCCTTGCCGCCCTCTCTAACTTGGCTCCCAGCCCAGTTTGTCCAAACCCTGCTTCTCAGAGTAATGGCTCCTGCTGGCAGGAGCCTGCCCCCCACCCTTGCCCACTAATGTGTTTGTACTTCTTGTACCTGCTTGTATTTGTCTTGTGTTTGGCGGAGTCAGTATTTACCTTGGCTCAACCTTCCTCTCCATCTGCGCTGCGGACTGCCAGGAGAAAGGCCTAGGAGGGAGGCTCCTTTGGACCCATAAAAAGGTAGCCCTAGATGCTGACTCAGAAACCCACGCGTGCAGGCGACCTGCTTCTCGATAGGAAAACATTCAATCCTCCCTTGGCAGCATCAGAGATAATTATGTGGCCCCAGGCCAAGAAGGTCTGCCCTGAAACACCTCTCAGAGATTATAAACTAATTAAAGGAAAAGGTATCTGAGGATGGCAAACAATTCAACCCCCACCCCCACCTAACCCCAAGAGGAGATTAAGCTATAAAGAGATTAACAGCAGAACTAAACGGGGCCTGGAAAGAAAGGCACAGATACTCCAGATGCATGCATATGGGACTTTGGTCTAGAGACTGAGAGGGAGAGCTGCAATCAAGAGTGGGTGCAGAGATAAGGGTGGGTGGCTATTTGAAGATGTAAAGGGCCCTAGGAAGGGTTCAGTCCAAGCTGCTGTTCCCTTCTTTTCTTCCTTTCCCCCACCCCAGTATCAGAGATTGAACTCAAGGTGGTCTACCACTAAGCTACATCCCCCAGTCCTTTTGATTTTGAACAAGATCTCATTAAATTGCTGAGGCTGGCCTTGAACTTGTGATCCTCCTGCCTCAGCCTCCTGGGTTTCTGGAATTACAGGTGGGTGCCACTGTGTCTTCAACCACTAAGCCATATCTCCAACCCTTTTTTGTATTTTATTTAAAGACAGGGTCTCAGTGAGTTGCTTAGAGCCTTGATAAGTTCCTGAGGCTGGCTTTGAACTCGTGATCCTCCTGCTTCAGCCTCCTGAGCTGCTGGGATTTTCAGGCATGCACCACCGTGTCCAGCGAAGCTGCTCATTTCCATAGAAGAGGAGGAAAAAGGGCCAAGAAGTTGTACCACCAGTGTGTCATGTGGCCAGGCTGGACTCCGGGCTCCGGACTCTGGGTTCATGTTTATTCCACAGCCCTCTGCCTTCCCAGGAGTACAGCATATAAAGGCTTAACTCCCCATCTCTAAAGGTAGGTAGCCTTGGAGTTCAACCAGGACCTGGCTCATAGTCAGGGCTTTTATCGTTTTTGTTTTTATTTTTTGGCACCGGTGATTGAACTCAGGGGTACTCAACCACTGGGCCACATCCACAGCCCTTTTTTGTATTTTATTAGAGACAGGGTCTCACTGCGTTGATAAGTGCCTCGCCATTGCTGAGGCTGGCTTTGAACTCAAGATCCTCCTGCCTCAGCCTCCCAAGTGCTGGGATTACAGGTGTGGGCCACCACGCCCAGTTCATACTCAGGGTTTTTACATGTTTCTGGAAGATGGAAGGAGGGGGACAGGGAGAAGGGACTGACTGTTTGCCCCTTCCCCCCATATCAAACCAGATGTATCTACCAAGCGCTGCCCTCCCCCAGCTTCCATTCCCCACCTACTAGACAGGAGGAAGCAAAACTCAAGATCTAAAAAGTCACAATGAAGAGGTGGCTTCTCTCCACTTGGGGGACACACCTGGGGTTGGTTCTGTTCAGCTCTTACTGTGAATGGTGGTTCTTGGGTATGGTGGGTTGGTGAAGATTCATGGGCCTGCTAGATTTCTGCTATAACACATCTACATACAGGCCCCAAAGTCCCTACCCTGCCTCCCCCCGCCCCACTGCCCCCTGTCAGGAGCCTGTGTGCACACATCGCACACATGCACACACTCGTCCTGCTCACACACGTCACCATGAAGATAGCAGTTCAGAATGGGGATGTGATGGGCATATCTATCCACCACGAAACCTGAGTGCCCAGCTCTCCTGCCCCAGCTCGCCCTCCCTTATGAATAAGCCCCATCAGGCCTCCGTGTTCTGTTTCAAACTAGGAAGACTCAGCATTATATGTATATAAGTAAATCCATGCTCCTTAAACTAATTCCTCAAGTTTACTTTATACTAATAAAAATACCAACAGGACTTTCTTTTTCTTTGAACTAGGCAAGTTGATTCTAAAGTTCAAATGGAAAGTAAACAAGCAAAGATAGCCAGGGAAATTCTGAATAAACAGAGAAATGAGAGGGGATTAGCCTTGCCCACATTTGAAACAGTGTGGGACCAGGCATGGTGGCAAATGTCTATAATCTCAAGGACCTTCGGGGGTGAGGGTGAAATAAAGCAGTCACTTTCAGTGAATTTCTTGATGCTCCAGTAAAAGCCCTAGCTTTGCCAGGAGTGGTTGTGCACACCTATAATCCCAGCAACTTGGGGGCTGAGGCAGGAGGATTGCAAGTTCCAGGCCAGCCTGGGAAACTTGTCTCACATTAAAAGCGTTGGGGATATAGCTTAGCGGTAGAGCATCCCTGGGTTCAATCCCCAATACAAAATAGTAATAACAACAACAATGACATTTTAAAAAACTTTAAAGCACCAGAAGGAAAAGGAGAATCTTTCAGAACACTATTGACTTGGGCAGGGGCTGTAGCTCAATGGCAGAGCACTTGCCTTGCACGTGTGAGGCTCTGGGTTTGATCCTTAGCACCACGTTAAAAAAATAAACAAATACAATAAAGGCATGCTGTCCATCTACAACTACAAAAAAAATAAAAAAGGACTATTGACATGAAGAACAGCTTACTAAGTATGACACAAAACCTAAAAGCCAAGGGGCTGGGTTGTGGCTCAGTGGTAAAGTGCTCACCTAGCATGCATGAGGCACTGGGTTCAATTCTCAGCACCACATATAAATAAAATAAAGATATTGTGGGGGGAAAAAACCCTAGAAGCCAAAAATTCAACTACAATTCAAAAACAAACATCTGCATGGCAAAAAACTAACCCCAACTAACAAAAAATAAAGTCCCAAGACAAGTGACAACCTGAAAAAGTATCCATAACTCAACTCATAACATAGAGGACTAAATTCCTTAATCTATTAGGAGCTCCTATAAATAATAAAATTAAAAAAAAAAAAAAGCCAGGCACAGTGGCGCACGCCTGTAACCCCAGCACTTGGGAGGCTGAGGTAGGAGGATCATGAGTTCAAAGCCAGCCTCAGTAATGGCGAGGCACTTAGCAACTCAGTGAGACCCTGTCTCTAATAAAATACAAAAAAGGGCTGGGGATGTGGCCCAGTGGTCGAGTGCCCCTGAGTTCAATCCCTGGCACACACAAACAAACAAACAAACAAACAAAACAATGAAAGCCAGGCACAGTGGCACAAACCTGTAATCCCATTGGCTCAGGAGGCTGAGGCAGGAGGATCTTAAGTTCAAAGCCAGCCTCAGCAATTTAGGAGGCTCTAAACAAGTTAGTGAGACCCTGTCTCAAAATAAAAAATAAAGAAGGGCTGGGGTTGTGACTCAGTGGTTAAGCACCCTGGATTCAATCCCAGGAACCAAAAAAAGAAAAAAAAGAACCCAGTGAAAAATGAACAATGATTGTGAACAGATAGATTATATAAATAAATCATGCTAAAGCCTATTACATGTGGGAAAAAAATCTAGTCTCACTCATATAAATTACATGCAAATTAATTCCACACAGGTACCATTTTCCAGAGAGACACCAGTTTAATAACATACTGGAAGAGGTGTGAGGACATCACATTGTCACTAAGAGCATAAATTGGAGCAACTTGCAGGAGGATTGCAAGTCCAAAACCAGCCTCAGCAATTTAGCGAGGCTCTAAGCAACCTAGCGAGACCCTGTCTCAAAATAAAAAAATTAAAAATAAAGGTCTGGGAATGTGGCTCAGTAGTTAGGTGCCCCTGGGTTCAATTCCCAGTACAAAAAAAAAATTATAAATCACATGGCTTTTGACTCATCAACCCCACTTTGAGGACTTTATCCTGCAGCATATGCGCACATACCACATAGGGATGTGATGTTATTCCCCACAACACTGTCTATAATAGCAAGGCAGGAAACAACTAAATGTCCATCAAAAGGGGACTAGAGGGCTGGGGTTGTGACTCAGTAGTAGAATACTTGCCTAGCATGCGTGAGGCACTGGGTTTGATCCCCAGCACCACATAAATAAACAAAATAAAGGTTCTGTGTCCATCTACAACTAAAATACTTTAAGAAAAGCGGGGGGGGGGGGTGGCTAGATAAATAAATTCTGTGTATCCATGCAATGAAATTCAAAAAAGAGAGAAAGTTTTTGGCTTTTCTGTAGTACTTGGGCCAGGCATGGTAGTGCATACCTGTAATCCCAGCAGCTCAGGAGGCTGAGGTAGGAGGATCTCAAGTTCAAAGCCAGCCTCAGCAATTTAGCGAGGCCCTAAGCAACTCATCAAGACCTGTCTCTAAAATAAAAAAGGGGCTGAGGATGTGACTCAGTGGTTAAGTGTCCCTGGGTTCAATCCCTAGTTCCAAGGGAAAAGAGAGAGAGGGGAGGGGGAGGCAATAGGTACTTCCTAGGGCAAGAGGGGGATGTCCTGGTCACACCAATAGGAATGGTGCAGTGAGTCTCTAATGAGGACACCGGGAAGTCAGATGACCTCACTGTCCCTCTGCCCTGGGAAGAGAATGAATTGTTGACAACACATATGATGTAGTAGAAAAAGCTCAGCCCCCTGTCTGTCACTTCCTTGATGTGTGATTTGAGTCAGTTATTGAACCTCTCTGAAACTTTTTCCTTTCACCTACACAAGGACACCTATCTATCAATTTTTTGGTCTCAGATCCTTTTAATCAGCATGTAAACATGCTGCTATTTCACTCTTCTTTAAAAAACAAACAAATACCTCCCCTTCAGTTAAACTGTACTTTGGCCAATGAATATGCCATTTATTCACACCCACCCTCCTCAAAAGTGTTGCCTATATCGTGAAGACAGCAGTTCAGAATGGGGATGTGATAGGCATATCTTCTGTTTCTGGTTTCCCTCTACCATTCTCTTTTTCTCTTTTTACTTTCTTTTGGAGGGACAGGTACTGGAGATCGAAGCCAGGGGTGCTCTACCATGGAACCACACCCCAGCCCTTTTTTATTCTGAGACAGGGTCTTGCTAAATTGCCCACTCTTGTCTTGCATGTTCGATCCTCCTGCCTCAGCCTCCTAAGTGACTGGGATTAAAGATGTGTGCCACCACTCCAGACTCTCCTATTCTCCTGTTCACCAGCCTTTGGGCCCCTGACCTTTCACCAGAGCTACTCAGGTCAAGGTCACCACCAACAGCCTGCCTGTTGCTAAGTCAAACTTGGTCCTCCTGCCCGGCCTCTCAGCATTATTGGACAATGGTTTTTCCCTCTTCTTGGGTACATTGTCCTCACATGGCTTTCAAGACCACAACTCTCCCCATTTCTCTCCTGCTCCACTGGCCACATGTTCTCAAATCCCCTTGCTGGTTCCTCTTCCTGTGGCTTCAGAAGAGGCTCAGGCCCTGGGCCTCTTTTCTCCATTATCCACATTTTCACCCAGGGTGATCACAGCCAGTGTCAGGGCTTAAAATAGCATCTGCCTGTGGATGACCCCCACATCCATACCTAAGTCAGTCCTCTTCCCGAATTCCTGTATCCAGCTCTAAGTAAGCATGCTATTTAGGTGGTCTAATCTCGGTTTCCAAATTGACCTCTGTTTCTCCAACAAAAGCTGCTGTCCTGTTTGTAGCCCACCCCACCTAGGCCAGAGTGCTTGTGTTCCTCTCACCTAAGGCTGTTAAGAAGAATAAAGAAGATCACAGGTACAAAAGCTTGGCACAGTTCCTTGCACATAATTAGCACTTCATAAATTGTCGCAGTTACTGCAATTGTCATGTAGACAAGGAAGACCAAAGGATGCTTGGGAGGTGGAGAGGGAGGGTGCTGGGGAGACAGCCTGGATGCAGGGCCTCAGAGGCACACATCTGGGGACAGAAGCCACTGCACAGAGCTGGCAAGAGACAGATGGGAGGGAGGGTAGTCTGCTGAGTTTCAATTAAAACTGAAACCCAAGCCCAGAACTGTGGCAGGAAAGGCTTTCACACTGCTAGGGACTTCTGACATCGCTGGATCTCAAGGGAAGGGGAGTGGGCAGCGCACACAGATTGATTTCCCAAAAGGCAGTCCCCAAGGATCCCTAGGGGTCTGAGGCTTAAAATCTTTCTTTGCCTTCCCGGGCCACTCCAGCCCTCAAAAACTCTGAGCTGGCTGTGGAGATGCCTGTCTGTATTCTAGCTATTAGGAAGATCACAAGTACCAGGACAGCCTGGGCAATTTAGCAAGACCCCGTCTCAAAATAAAAAATAAACAGGGCTAGAATGTAGTTAAGTGGTAGAGTATATCTGTGTTCACTTTCCAGTACCCGAGTTAATAATCTCTCTTTTTTAAGACATACCTCAGCTGCACATGGTGGCATACACCTATAATCCAAGCAATTCAGGAGGTTGAGGCAGGAGGATCACAAGTTCAAGGCCAACCTCAACAACTTAGTGAGGGCCTAAGCAATTTAGTGAGACCCTGTCTCAAAATAAAAACTAAAAAAGAGCCAGGGATGTAGCTCCGTAGTAAAGCAGTCCTGGGATCAATTTAATAAAAAAAAAAAAAAAAGACTTGTACTTCACCCAGAGTTAATAATGTGACAATTAGCACATCCCTGACCAGCTGGTGTCCACAGGGCTGAATGGCTGAGACCTTCTCTCCTCAGAGAAACCCCCAGAGCTTCTCTGGGACAGGGAACATCTGTGTGTCCCTACAGAACCCTCTGCCCCAGAACATAACAGGCCCTCAAGTAGGATAGATTGTTTCAGAGGAGGCAAGGAATTTTCCTGCCCAAGATGGGGAGCACAGGAAATCTCTAAATATTTTTGTATATCCTTTAGGTTTTCACTCAAACATTATCCTTCAGCAAGACCTTCCCTAAAATATCAGTTCTGCATCACACCCACCCCTAACACACACACAGTGCCATTCTCTCTCCCAGGCACTAGCTGCTATCATACTATATATTTAATTTATATCCTATTGTTTCCCCTGCTAGAAGGAAGCTCCAATAAGCTGGGGATTTTTGTCTGTTTTGTTCACTTCTGCATCTCAGCTCTTAGAATTATGCCTACAACACAGTTGGAGCTCAAAATAAATTTTGGAATGAATAAATGACTAACTACACTTTTATTTTTATTTTTGCAGCACTAGGGATTGAACCCTGAGGTGTTCTACCACTGAGCTACATCTCCAGCTCTTTTTACTTTTTTATTTTATTTTATTTTGGTACTGGGAATTGAACCCAAGGGCGCTTAACCACTGAGCCATAATATCCCCAGCCCTTTTTTGTATTTTATTTTTTTAAATATTTATTTATTTGCTTTAGTTGTACACAATGTGTTTATTTGTATGTGGTGCTGAGGATGGAACCCCAGCCGTGCACGTGCTAGGCAAACACTCTACCACTGAGCCACAACCCCAGCCCTGTATTTTATTTTGAGACAGGATCTCATTATGTTGCTTAGGACCTCACTAAATTGCTGAGGCTGGCTTTGAGCTTGAGATCTTCCTGCCTCAGCCTCCCAGTTCTCTGGGATTGCAGGCATGCACCCTGAGCCTGGCTTAACTGCACTCGCTTGGTGCTGGGGACTTTTCTAAAAATACTGTCTAAAATATTCCTTAGCCCATTGAATCCTCATATCACCCTGTGAGGTATTATAGTCATCTTCAGTTCCAGGACCCCCTCAGATACCAAAATCTGTGGATGCTCAAGTCCCTTATATAAAATGACAAGTACTTGCATATAACCTACTTACATCCTCCCATCCATACACTTTAAATCCTCCCTCCAGTATTTATAGTACCTAACAATATAAATGGTATATGCATACTTGTTATAACTATACTATTTAAGGGATAATGAAAAGGTAGGGGAAAATCTGTACATGTTCAGTATGAGGGCAGTGTTTTTTCCCCCCTAGTACTTTAGGTTGTACAATGTACTTAGGTTGAATCCCTGGATATGGAACCTGTAGGTACTGAGGGCCAGCTGTATAATTTTTTATATTTTCCAGATGGTGACATGGAATCTCAGAGAGATTAAATCACTTGCCCAAGGCTACATCCTTTTTACATGGCAGGGTGGGCAGAGATTTGTCTGTCTGGCTCAGCCATTACCTGTGCAGAATGAGCATGCATGAGGCCCTGGGTTCAATCCTCAGTGCCGAGAAAGAAAGAAGGACAGAAGGAAAGGCAAACAAGGAAAAGGAAGAAAAGGGAAGATAAGAGAGATGGGGAAAAGGGAAAGGGGAGAGAGAAAGGAAAGGAAGGAAGACAGAAACCTCTAAAAGAAATAGATCAGGACTGCCTAGTAGAACTTTCACAGATGGCGGGAATGTTCTGTATATGGGCTGTCTAATACATGCTGTTACTGATATTTGAAATGTGGCTGATACAACTGAGGAATTAAATTTTTTATTTGGTTTAACTTTTTGTTTTTGTTTTGTTTTGGTACTAGGGATTGAACCACTGAGTCACATCCCCAGTCTTTTTTATTTTGTTTTATTTTATTTCATTTTTTGGGGGGGAGGGTCTCACTAAGTTGTTGAGGTTGGGCTCAAACTTGCTATCCTGTCTCAGCCTCTCTAGTTGCTGGGAATATAGGCATGTACCACCAAGCCCCAAGTTTCATTTAATTTTAATTAATTTAAATTTAAATAACCACATATGGCCACTGGCTAACATATTAGACAGCTTTTGGACTTGGATTAGAGTTGGTAACTGGGAATACTCTGGATACAAGCCTGGAGGGACAGGGAAGGGTGAGCAGAGGGAAGGAGTGCCTACTTACAGCAGTGAGCACCCAGGTTACTCTGGGTAACCCTACAAATACCCATGAGGGGGGGACTTGTTTACTCTGTTTGCTGAGGGTCCAGATGAGGTAATGGAGTCAGGTCAGTGCTCTTGGTGACTGGAGATCATGGTCCTCTAACAGGGTCACTTCTTTCTAGTCACCTCCGTAGACAATTTGTTTGTGAGGAGTTGGTACCAAGAAGGCAAGTCAGAGACTACATTTTTTCTCTGTCCTTTTCAGGATTTACACTTGACCATTTTCAGGCTCCTTTTAGGGTGGAGTCTGTGTGGCTGATCCCACAGAAGCCTCATGGGCTTTCCAGGGACTCAAAAAAATGTTTGTTGCAGTGATAAACAAGGGACAGAGCCAAAGCGAGGACAGACTTCTGGCAGCTGGGAGCCTGATGGAGAAGGGCGTTTATTTAGTTCCTCAATCACACACCCTTTAGGCAGATGTTCTCAACTCTGATAGTGCCTAAGAATCATGAGGGGCAGTTTGTTTTAAAAAATTTTTTTCAGAACTCAATCCCTGATATCCATATTTAATAAATCAGGCATGAGCCAGGTACGGTGGTGCACAGTAATACCAGCAACTCAGGAGGCTGAGGCAGGAGGATCTCAAGTTCAAGACCAGCCTCAAAATAAAAAAGTAAAAAGGGCTGAGATCCTCTAGGTTCAATCCCCAGAACCCATCAATCAACCAATCAATCTGGGGTGAGAGCTGAGAATCAGCATTTTTACCAAGACTTCACCCACCCAACACACATACCAAATCTCATGCTAGACCCAGAACAATCCTTCTGAGAAACACTGATGTAGGGTGAGCCTAGGAATACAAGCAGGTTGGAGGAGGGTCAGGAAGAGTTTGCCCTAAAGGAAAATTCAGGTGTCCTAACTGGACTCTGAGATACTTAGAGGTGTACATGCTTGTTTTGTGTATTTTCTTGCACTGAAGGGAACTTTAATGACCCATGTCCAGGTCTTCCAGCCTAACACTTGAATGTTGGAGCTGAAGCCTAAGACCCAGCTGGTCCAGGGTCCTAGCCCCTAGGCAAGGATGCTGAGGAATCATGGTAGCAACTGGACCTCGGAGTGGCAGCTAATCCCAGGGAAAGCCTCCGGGCTCTGTGAGCCCCACAGCGCAGGAGGGCCCATGGGTTTCCCCGCTGAGCTGGCTCCAGCCTCTGCTGCCCTCCTCTGCTCCTCGTTTCTCTTAAGCGAGATATCTCACAGTCATTTGCTCCAGGCTTCCTGTACAATTGCTTTATTTTTGCTCTTCAGTTTGTGGGCTGAGTCTGAGTGGGTGTGGGAGAGGAGCTGCATATTTCTACTTCTCTGCATTTTCCTTCTGAGCTGGGAGGGCTTTCACTTCCTCCCCAAATTCTCATTTCTGTCTTTTACAAGCTCTCTGTCTTGAGATCCCCTTGCCCATCTTTTCTGAGCACCAGGGAAGCAGAACTGAGCACAACTGACTGTCCTTAAAGTGCCTTGCAACTACTTAGGAACAAAAGGAAGCAGTGGCTCCAGCAGCAACCTCCTAGGACAGGTGCCCTGGGGGAGTGGTGTGGGCAGTAACAGAGGCAGGCAGCGGAGCCCTGCTCCCTCCTTGGGGAAGCTGGGAAGGCCTCAGCCTGCCTGGCATCCCTCTGATTCCACTAAGAGCAAGCCTTGGCCTCCACTTGCCCTTGCTCAGTCTCTTCTGCCCCAGCATTCGGGGACTCTGAGCTTGCCTCTAAATATCCTCCGCTCTGTCTGCTGGTCTAGTTATACATTTGAGAGTCTCAGGGATCTGCCACAGTAAAGCACATGGGAGGAGTAAGCCTCCATCAGGTAGGCTTGCCGACTTCCCATCCCAAACTCTCTGAACTTCAGTCTCCTCTTTCAAAGTTTTATGTAGATCCAGTGGAGAATTCAAAAACCTGTAGCTTCATCAAAGTGAAGCCAAGCATGGTGATGCATGCCTGTCATCCCAGTGGCTTGGGAGGCCAAGGCAGGAGGATCGGGAGTTCAAAGCCAGCCTCAACAACTAAGTAAGGCCCTAAGCAACTTAGGGAGACCTGCCTTAAATTAAAAAATAAAAAGTGCTGGGGATGTGTTTCAGTGATTAAGCATCCCTGGGTTCAATCCCTGGCACAAAAAAAAAAAAAAAAAAAAAAAAAAAAACCTGTAGCCAGGCATAGTGGTGCATGCCTATAATCCGGGTTGAGGCAGGAGGATTCCAAGTTCAAAGGCAGCCTCAGCAAATTAATAAGGTCCTGTCTCAAAATAAAAATATTTCGGGGATGTACCCCAGTGGTAAAGCCCTATGGGTGCAATACCCAGCACCCACCCCCCGCAAAAAAAAAAAGGAGGAGGAAGGGGGGAAGTGAAGGGGAAGGGGAAGGAGATGTGTAAACCATGGTCTCTATCAACAGTAGCAGTTACTGCAGTAACTTTTCTTTTCCAACTCAAAGACCACAACCATCCAGAAAGCAAAGAAAGCCACAGGCATTCCAGCCCAACTTCCACCAGTGTGGAACTTTACCTTCCCTAAAAAGTTCTTCACTCAAGGAGCCCAGTGTGGTATAAGCAGTGAAAGCCAGAGCCACTGTCTCCCCAGCCATCTGTTCCAAATGCCTACCCACTGCCCCTTGGTTTTCCGTTATGTCCTCAAAGAAGCCCTCAGACCCTAAAATAAACCTCTAGAGAAGCAGTTGTCCAGGTCCTCTAGAGGAAAGACCAGACAGGCAGCTGGGCGCATAGCCAGAACCCATAGAAAAGCCTGGCAGCCGGGGCAGAGTGCAGTCCACAGGGGCACAAGTGCCCCTGCCCTCTCTCTCGTCCCTCACTCTGCTGTCTGAAAGGGATATCCAGCGCAAGTCAACCCCAGAAAGTTCCAATTCCTTGCTGCCCACTCAGTTAAATTCCCAGGACCGGACAATTTGCTTGCCAGAGCTGGTGCCCCCTGAGGCGAGTGCGTGTGGCGGGAGAATCCGTGACTCAGCGCCCATGTCGTCAGACTTCACAGTCAGGGCACTGTCATCCACACGTACACCCAGAGGGTTGGGGTAGAACCAGGCGAGGTGCCCCCGCTAAAACATAAGGGAGAAGAGGGGTGCTGGTATAAAGGGTGCCCCCTGCTAGGGCGCCCTCTCCGGTATCTCCACTTAGAATAACCGGAGAAAATAGATTCCTGCGATACTGGGAAGGAGACACGGGAGTCAGCTTCCTTGCCCTGTACCTAGACCTCAGGTAGCTTCCCGAGGCACAGACAGGACAGGAGCGCAGACAGCGCGCGGCCAGAGGAGTAGTACGCAGCAGAGGGCGCACCAACCATCGCAGCGTGAGCACTGCGGGGTCAGCCCTGGTCTGGCAACTTGTGCCCGCGGAGACCTAAGCTAGCCACGAAAAAAGGGGAGCGACCACACTTCCTTTCCTCCTTCCAGTCTCCCCCCACCATCAACCGCCCCGCCCGCACCCAGTCTTCAGTGGTCACGGCGGCTTCCCCCACCCACCAGCTGCCCCAGCCCTCCAGGTGCGCTTGAAGCCCTTACCCAGCGTGGAGCAGTCCCCTGAAGCCAGCGCCGCCTCGGGCGCCGCAAAAAGAGCGGCCAGCAGCGCGCAGAAGGGCAGCATGCTTCCTTCTCGGCTAAAGCCCCCGGTCCCAGAGAGGCAGGTGGGTGGTTGGGTGGGTGGGAACTGGGCGGCCGGGCCGGGGCGGGGCGACAGGAGGGCAAGCGGGCTCGTATAAGCCCCTCCGGGACCGCAGTCGGCATACACTAGGAGTCCCTGGACCCCGCGGAGCGCCCCACTCAGTTCCCTCTGGCCCGGCTCGGTGTCAGTGCAACTTCCCACTTGCACATGACTCAGAGCTGCGGACAGTCCCGGCAACGCAGGAAAACATTTGAGGAACTCGAGCTAGAGCGTCTCTTGGCCGTCCCAGGGTGCAATTACGAAAGCTGGAGCGTATGGCGCAATCGCCCGGCGCACCCGCTACCGGAGGGGTGGCTTCCTGCCGCTGTGCCGCACCTGAGCAAGGGGGGCAGAAGACCTCGAGCCTCACCAGGGCCCCTCCCCGAATTTTGTTGATGAGGGAAGGGGAGTTAGCCACCACTGGCTCGGTTTTGAGTTTTGGTTTCGTGAACTGGTTTACACTGTGAAAGGCGCACCTGGAGAGCCCCGTAGAGGCGAGGTGCCTGTTACCGTTACAGGGAAGCAGTGCTTGGCAGCCCGTTGCCCAATGGAATCGTCTGAGAAAATAGAAAAGACACCGACGTCTGAACCCTACCTCCAGAGATTGATTTAATTGGTCCGAAGTGAGACTTGGACATTGGAAAACTCACTACGACAAAGGTTAGGTTCTCTCTGCGCAGTGGCTCCTCTCAGGCTGCTGGGGGTTGGGGGGAAGGTTTGGGTTTTGGAGTGCGACAGAGAGATTTTCCATCCAGACCTACCACCTGCTGTGTATGTCCCTGTTGTTCAGAATCTCTGAATCTCAGTTTCTTCACCTGTCAGACAGAGATAAGAAAAGCTTATACTGGGCAGGGTTATTATGAAGATTCAGACCCTGCATGTCACACAACTTGATAGAATCTACACTTAGCTTTCAGGAGCAACCACAAGAGACCTCCTGAAGGGGCCCACCAAGTTTCCCCAGAGAGCCTGAAGCTGATAGGGTGGCCTCAGAGCCAAATGTGAAGGAAATGAAAAATGCTGAAATAGTTTAAGTTGAGAAATTTCTGGACCTGCAACTGCTTATTAGAATGTGTTTTTTCACTTTGTGCTTCAAGCAGATTCTAACCCCAAATCAAGGCCCTGGGAATGATGGGAAGTTGTGTGGCCTGATGGAACCCCCAATCCAAGACGACCTGGCCTGGAGCAACAGAGCTTCTAAAATGCAGCCCTCAGACCCCAAGCATCTGGATCTTTTTGTGGGAGACACCCATCAGCAATGCCAGGAAGACCCAGACACGTGCACTGACCCACTGAACAGCTGGGGGCTGGTTTAGGTGTACTTTTCAGCCACACCTGCAGACAGGGAAAGAAAGGCATGTTGGAAGGATTGGTATTTCCACTAGCAGCCCTCTCTTTGCTATTCAAACTGAGATTGCAGTAGAGCTGGAGGGTGGTTCCTACTGTGGTTGCTTCCTTCCCGTGCCATACCGCCAAACTCAGCTCTGCAGCCCCACTGCTGAGCGAGGCCTGGGATACATGGCCTCCCCTGGGGCCCTGAGCAGCTTCTCTGACCTTCTTCAAGCCCTGAACTCTACTCTAAGTGGAAGTTCAAATTTCTAGGGCAACATTCCAGGTTATTATGAAAAATACTGATAAGGAAGGGAAGAAAATACCTATACAGTGCAGTCTGGCCTGCCCGTTCTCAGATCTGATTCCTTTTTTTTTTTTTTTTTTTTTTTTTTTGTACCAGGGATTGAACTCAGGGGCACTCGACCCAGCCCTTTTTTGTGTATTTTATTTAGAGACAGGGTCTCACTAAGTAGCTAAGTGCCTCACCATTGCTGAGGCTGGCTTTGAACTCGCAATCCTCCTTTCTCAGCCTCCCAAGTGCTGGGATTACAGGCCTGCGCCACCGAGCCTGGCTAAGATCTGATTCCTGGTGCCAGCAGCCTTGGGTTTGGCAGCTCCTGCTTAATTTCCCATCCTTAGGAAGGACAAAAATAAATAAGACTCAGGCCATGAGGAACATGGAGTTGCCTAGAGCTCCAGGTGAATTGCAGGGTGGGTATGGAGGGGTCTGGTCTCCAAAAACACAGAAATGAGAACCAGATGAGATTGAAACATACTGGGTTCAATGATTTCAGACATGCTGCTGTGATTCTGCAGCAGAAAGACAGTGGAGGACTTCAGCTACCTGAAGTATCCCTGCAGTTACCCTCTGTCTCCCCTAGAGGGAGAAGCTCTGGGCTGACTCTCCCTAGCAAGTAAGTCCTCTCTCACCACTGACCTAAAGAAATTAAGCTTCTAAAAGTTTGCCCAAGACAAAAGCCTATGGGGAGGCCTCATAGAATAAATAGGTAAGATTGTTTCTGATACAAAGGAGAATTCGTCGTCATCTGTCCTTTCTCTCGCTTTGCAAAATGGAAACTGAGACTCCCCAGAGATGAAGTTGTTTACTGAAGATGATGCAGTTAGTGACAGCAGACAAGATCTCAGACAGGGGCTGGGGTTGTGGCTCAGCTGCAGAGCACTCGCCTTGCACGTGTGCTGCCCGGGTTCCGTCCTCAGCACCACGTAAACATAAATGCATTGCATTGTGTACAACTAAAGTATCTCGGACAACCTGACCCCACCATGATCTGTGTTTTGTTATTGCTGTTGGGTTGTTTTTTGGTACTGGGGATTGAACCCCAGAGCACTTTGCCATGGAGCTACATCCAGCCCTTTTTATTTTTTATTTTGAGACAGGGCCTGGCAAAGTTGCTGAGGCTGGCCTCAAATTTGCAATCCTCCTGCCTCAGCTTCCGTAGTCACTGGGATTACAGGTGTGCACCCCCACACCTGGCCACGTGTTCCATTTTTTAAAAATATTTTTAGTTATAGATGGACACAATGCCTTTATTTTATTTATTTATTTTTATGTGGTGCTAAGGATTGAATCCATTGCCCCACGTATGCTAGACAAGGACTCTACCACGGAGCTACAACCCCAGCACCTATGTGGTCCATTTTTTGATTCCCTCCATCCAACATCCTCCAGAGGTCTGGGCTCATGCCGTAAGACCACTCTCTACCAGAGTTTAAAGCAGCACACTTTGTTCTTTTCTTTTTTTTTTTTTTTTATTTATTTATTTATTATTTTTTATTTATTTATTTATTTATTTATTTATTTATTTATTTTTTGGTACTGGGAATTGAACTCAGGGGCACTTAACCACTGAGCCACATCCCCAGCCCTTTTTTGTTTGGTTTGGTATTTTATTTAGAAACAGGGTCTCACTGAGTTGCTTAGGGCCTCGCTAAGTTGCTAAGGCTGGGTTTAAACTCACCATCCTCCTGCCTCAGCATCCTGAGTTGCTAGGATTACAGTGTGTGCCACCACCCCAGCTGCACTCTTTGTTCTTAACTCACCTTGTGAGTCCCTCTTAGGGTCAGGGATAATTCTGAGAAGTTCAGTGGGGTGGGGTTGGACTAATGTACAGACATTTCCCTTGGCCTCTGGGACGCTGGAGTCAGCTCCAGGGCTCCTAGTTCATTAATAATTGCAGGAAAAACCTTCTCTGAAACTTCACCTAACCTTTCTTTATCAGTCTGGGAGGAGGTGTGTGGGCAGATAGAGGTATGACATCTGAGGGCCCCACCTCTCTGATCAATAGAACTCAGTGTCTCTGAGCAGTTGTGTTTTCTAGCCTCAGGCCCCAGCCAGGGACTAGCACTCTCAGACTGCCTGGGGAGAACTCACTTTCACAGTGGGGGAATGCCTCATTCCCAGTTCTGGCAAAATGACGGTCAGGCTCTCCCCATATGCCAAATGCGGCTGAGTTCAATACATTTTCTGATCCACTTTCTACTGCAGCATAAGGTGAGTTTATCCCCATAGAAGGGATTTTTTTTTTTGCACCATTCTCAGAAAGAGGTTATAAAAGCTTCTTCCCCTTTTTGTAACACCTATACAATGCTATGATTTTGTAACTGCTAAGAAGCATCGTGATTAAAGTTAAACGAAGTCCTCTGTGGTCCTTCTGCTGCAGAATCACAGTAGCATGTCTGAAATCATTGGACCCAGGATGTTTCAACCTCATCTGGTTCTCATTTCTGTGTTTTTGGAGACCAGATACCTCCATTCCCACCACGTGATCCAGAGTTCCACTTTGGGCATATACACAAAAAAATTGGAAGCAGAGACTCAAACATATTTGTACACACATATTCATAGCCCCATTATTCAAGAGCTGGGACTGTAGCTTAATGATAGAGCACTTACCCAACACCCCCTGAAAAAGAGCAATACATTGTAGAAGCATTATTCACAGTTGCCAAAATGTTGGGGGAGAAAATGTCTCTCAATAGATGAATGGATAAACAAAATAAAATATGTACACACAATAGAACATTATTCAGCCCTAAAAGGAAGGAAACTCGGAACCATACTATAAGAAGAATGAATCTTTTTTGGTACTGGAGATTTAACCCAAGGGTGCTTTGCCACTGAGTTACATCCCCAGCCCACCCCTCCTTTTTTTTTTAAATGTTTTAGTTGTAGGTGGACACAACACCTTTATTTTATCTATGTGATGCTGAGGATGGAACCCAGGGCCTCACACATGCGATACAAACTGAGCCATAGCCCCAACAACCCCCTTTTATTTTGAGACAGTTTTCACTAAGTTGCTTAGGGCCTTGATAAAATTGCTGAGGCTGGCTTTGAACCTACAATCCTCCTGTCTCCGCCTCCCAAATTGCTGGTATGCACCAACACACCCAACAAGAAGACTGAATCTTGAAGACATTGTGCTAAGTGAAAAAGGGAGAAATACTATATGACTTCACTTATATAAGGTCCCTAAATAGTCCAGGTTTTAGAAATAGAGAGAATGGCACCAGCCACAGTGATGCATAGGAGTGGCTCCGGAGGATGAGGCAGGAGGATTGCAAGTTCAAAGCCAGTTTCAGCAATTTTAGCAAGGCCCTAAGCAACTTAGTGAGACCCTACTCAAAATTAAAAATAAAAAGGACTAGGGATGTGGCTCAGTGGTTGAGTGCCCCTGGGTTTAATTCCTGGTACAAAAAAAAAAAAAAAAAAAAAAAGAAAGAAAGAAAGAAAGAAAGAAAGAAAGAAAGAAAGAAAGAAAGAAAAAAGAAAAGAAAGGAAGGAAGAAAATAAAGAGCTGGGCATGGTGGCGCACGCCTGTAATCCCAGCACTTGGGAGGCTGAGGCAGGAGGATCATGAGTTCAAAACCCAGTCTCAGCAATGGCGAGGCACTTAGCAACTCAGTGAGACCCTGTCTCTAATAAAATACAAAAAAGGGCTGGGGATGTGGCCCAGTGGTTCAGTGCCCCTGAGTTCAATCCCCGGTACCAAAAAAATAAAGAAATAAAAATAAAGAAAGTAGAATGGCAATTACCAGGGATGAGGAGGAAGAAAGAATGTGAAGTTATTGTTCAGTGAGTAGAGAGAGTTTTACAAGATGGGTGGTGGTGATGGTTGCAGAATAATGTGAATGTGCTTAATGTCACTAACTGTACACTTAAAAATGATAAATTTCATCTTACGTATTTTTCACTACATTGTTTTAAAAAATTACAATTAAGATTTGTTTAACTACGAACTTGAAAATCCTTATATACAAAGTAGATGCATAGTTGGGTGGGAGGGGAGGGGAAATAATTCATGTTATTAAAGGATATAGCATGGGACCCCTTTAAAAGAGTGGTACACAATATAATTCTATGTACAAAAACTCTGGAACCAGACTCCCTGGGTTCAAATCTCAGTTCTGTCACTTACTAGCTCTTTGCCCTTGGATAAGTTACTTAATTTCTTTGTGTCTCAATGTCTCCATCTGTAAAACAGGGAAAATAAAGGTATTCTTATAGGATTTGCTTTTTTTTTTTTTTTTTTTTTTTTTTGGTACTGGGGATTGAACTCAGGGGCACTCGATCACTGGACCACATCCCCAGCCCTTTTTTTGTATTTTATTAGAGACAGGGTCTCACTGAGTTGCTAAGTGCCTTGCCATTGCTGAGGCTGGCTTTGAACTCGTGGTCCTCCTGCCTCAGCCTCCCAAGTGCTGGGATTATAGGCGTGCACCACCGCGCCCGGCTTCATAGGATTTGTATAAGAATTAAGTTACTTAACTGGGCATGGGGTTACACACTTGCTATCCCACCTACTTTGGAGGCTAACACAGGCAGATTGTAAATTCAAACTCAGCTTGGGCAATATAACAAAACCCTTCTGCTGACGGGCATGGTGGTGCACTCCTGTAATCCCGGCAGCTCAAAGCCAGCCTCTGGCTGGAGTTGTAGCTCAGTAGTAGAGGCTTGCCTAGCATGCATGAGACACTGGGTTCAATCCCTAGCACCACATTAAAAAACTGAATAAACAAAGCCAGCCTCAGCAAAAGCAAGGCACAAAGCAGTGCTTCACTAAGTTGCTGATCTTCATCAAATTTGCAATCCTTCTGCCTCAGTGTCCCAAGTAGCTGGGATTATAGGTGTGTGCCTCCATATCTGACCTGAATATGTTTTTTAAAATTACAGTTCACAGCCAGGCTCGTTGACGCTCTCCTATAATACCAGCAACTTTGGAGGCTGAAGCAGGAGAATCACAAGTTCAAAGCCAGCCTCAGCAAATTAGCGAGGCCCTAAGCAATTTAACAAGAACCTGCCTCAAAATAAAAAAGGCTGGGAATTTGTCTCAGTGGTTAAGCACCCCTGGATTCAATCCCCCATACCAAAAATTAAATTAATTAATTAATTAAAAATAAATAAAATTACAGCTCATTATACACCTGTAAAAAAACAGATTAAAATATAATTTGGTGGTGGTGCATACCTGTAATCCCAGTGACTTGGGAGGCTGAGGCAGGAGGATTGCAAATTCCAGGCCAGCCTCAGCAATTTTAGTGAAGCCCTAACAACTTAGCAACTCTGTGTTTATGTCTCAAAATAAGATATAAAAAGGGTTGGGGATGTCGTTCAGTGGTCAGGTACCCCCAGGTTCAATCCCCAGTACCAAAAAAAAGAAGGAAATGTAATTTGGTCATAAGATGCTCTTTGAGCCTCCTGCTAAGAAGTCCCATGGGTTAGTGTTAGGGTCTACAGAACCATTTACCAGCAGACCTAACTGTTCTGTTTTTGTTTTAGGGTTTTGTTCGTATTTGGTTTTTTGGTGGTGGGGATGGAACCCTGGGGCACTCAACCACTGAGCCACATCCCCAGCCCTTTTTTTGTATTTTATTAGAGACAGGGTCTCACTGAGTTGCTAGTGCCTCACCATTGCTGAGGCTGGCTTTAAACTTGTGATCCTCCTGCCTCAGCCTCCCAAGTGCTGGGATTACAGCACGCCCAGCATTTGTATTTTATTTAGAGACAAGGTCTCACTGAGTTGCTTAGAGCCTTGATAAATTGCTGAGGCTGGCTTTGAACTCACAATCCTCCTGCCTCAACCTCCCAAGACCTAACTGTTGATTCAGGTTTGCTTCTGCTGACAACAGTAACGTGGTGTCAGAGCTGAAGCTTCAGCAGTCACTATCTGCCATTTCACTTTTCCTGGAAGATAGTCTAAACTTGGATTTCATAAGTACCCACGAATTGTTTGCTCTTGTGCTTCCCGGCAGAGACTGCACTGGATTTTTGTAGATAAAGGGTTGAGTAATAAGTACTCTCTATATTGCTGATCATATACTCCATTTGCATCTATTAGCTGGTTCTTGCATATGCATAGCTATTTATGTATAATAATACACATATAAGCAAATTCCTTGAATTCAAACCCAGCTCTGCCATTGACAACTGGCAATTTGCGACAACTATTATCTGTCTGAACTTCATTTCCTTATTTATAAAATAGAAATAGTAAACCCAGTGCTGTGGTCGTGCCTATAATCCCAGCTACTTGGGAGGCTGAGACAGGAGGTTGGCAAATTCAAGGCCAGACTGGGCAATTTAGCAAGATCCTGTTTCAGAATAAAAAACAAATGAAAAAGGTTAGGGATGTAGCTCAGTGGTAGAGTGCCCCTGGGTTCAGTCCCCAGGAAGTGTTGGATGGGATAAGAGTGTCAGATAATAACAAGTGTTTGAGAGGATATGGAGAAACTGGAACCCTCATCTGCTGTTGGTGGGAATAAATATGAAATGACATGGTCATTTTGGAAAGCAGTCTGGCAGTTCCTCAAACTGATTAAACATAGAGTTACCATATGATCCAGCAATTCTACTCTAAGGTATATATCCAAGAGAAATGAAAACATACATCCACATAAAAACTTGTACATGATGTCTTCAGCAACATTATTCACAACAGTCAAAAGATGGAAGCCGGGCGCAGTGGTGCACACCTGTAATCCCAGCACTTGGGAGGCTGAAGTAGGATCACAAGTTCAAAGCCAACCTCAGCAATGGTGAGGCACTTAGCAACTCAGTGAGACCTTGTCTCTAATAAAATACAAAAAAGGGCTGTGGATATGGTCCAGTGGTCGAGTGCCCCTGAGTTCAATCCCCAGTACCAAAAAAAAAAAAAAAAAAAAAAAAAAGATGGAAAACCCAAATGTCCATCAACATGAATGGATAAATAAAAATGTGATATATCCATACAATGAGATATTATTTGGCCCAAACATTTTGCTATATGAATTAATCTTGAAAACATTATTATCAATGAAAGAAGCCACTGTGAAAATGTATATTCTATATGACTCCATTCATATGAAAGTCCAGAATAGGGAACTCATGGAGACAGAAAGCAGATGAGTGGCTACCTAGGGTTAAAGGGATAGTTAGTGAGAGCTAAAAGTTATAGGGTTGATTTTTTTTGTTTGTTTGTTTTTTTTTGTTTTTTGTACCAGGGGTTGAACTCAGGGGCACTCGACCACTGGGCCACATCCACAGCCCTTTTTTAGAGACAGGGTCTCACTGAGTTACTAAGTGCCTCACCATCGCTGAGGCTGGCTTTGAACTCTTAATCCTCCTGCCTCAGCCTCCCAAGTGCTGGGATTACAGGCGTGCACCACTGCGCCTAGCTATATAGGGTTGATTTTTAAGGTAATGAAAATATTCTAAAATTGACTGATAATGGTTACACTCTCCTATGAGTACATTAGAAACTCAGATGGTATGCTTTAAATAAGTGAATTATATATTATACTTATATATTATGTGAAATCTTTCTCAATAAAACTATTTAAAAAGAATAAATAGGGGACTGAGGTTGTAGCTCAGTGGTGGAGCACTTGCTTAGCATTTGTGAGGCACTGGGTTCGATCCTTAGTACCACATAAAGTAAAATAAAATAAAATAAAGACATGTTGTCTATCTACACTACAAAACAATTTTTTCAAAAAAGAATAAATAGAAACCTGGTGCTGTGGTGCACACCTATAATCCCAGTGATTCGGGAAGCTGAGGCAGGAGGATTACAAATTCAAGGACAGCCTCAGGAATTTAGAGAAGCCCAGAGTAACTTAGTGAGATAACCTGTCTCAAAAACTTGTGTGTGTGTGTATACACACACACATATATAGATATAAATATATATATAACCAAATTTTTAAAAATCATGGAAGGGAAGAAAATAAATTTAAGTTGTGGTTTTGTTTGTTTTGTTTGTTTGTTTGTTTGTTTTGGTGTGTGTGTGTATGTGCATGTGGTAGGGATTAAACCCAGGGATGCTCTACCACTGAGCTATATTCTCAGTCCATTAATTAATTAATTTATTTATTATGGGTGAGGAGTTGAAGATTTAAACCAGAGGTGCTTTACCACTAGCTACATCCTCAGTGGTTTTTTTTTTTTTTTTTTTTTTCCTCAGCCCTTTTTATTTTTTATTTTGAGACAAGATCTTGCTAAGTTGCTGAGGCTGGTCTCAAATTTGCAATCCTTTGGCCTCAGCCTCCCAAGTTGCCAGGTTCAAAGTGTACACCACAACACCTGACTCTTAAAATTACTCTTATTAAAGAAGGAATATCATAATTTCCATAAAACACATAAGCCTAATTGTGGGGTGGGGGGAGGGGGCACACTAGGATCCCACTCAGGGCCTTGTGGATTCTTAGGCAAGCACTCTCCTGCTGAGCTATATCCCCAGGCCTAACAAGTCTAATTTTCATAAGTCAAGAAGTATAGCCAAGCCAGGTGCCGTGGCACACACCTGTAATCCCAGTCAATTGGGAGGCTGAGGCAAGAAGATTGCAAGTTCAAAAACAAGTTCAAAAGCCAGCCCTAAGCAACTCAGCAAGACCCTGTCTCAAAAAAACAAAACAAAACAAAACAAAAAAAAAAAAAAAAAAAAAACAAGGGCTAGGGATGTGGCTTAGTGTTGTTAAGCACCCCTGAGTTCAACCCCCTCCCCCGTCCCCCGATACCACCCACCTCCCCTGGTTACCAAAGAGAAAAAAACAGAGAGGGAGGGAGGGAGGAGAGAGAGAGAGAGAGAGAGAGAGAGAGAGAGAGAGAAATATGATTGCCGGGCACAGTGGCGCAGGCCTGCAATCCCAGCACTAGGGAGGCTGAGGCAGGAGGATCGCGAGTTCAAAGCCAGCCTCAGCAATGGCGAGGCACTTAGCAACTCAGTGAGACCCTGTCTCTAATAAGACAGGGCTGGGGATGTGGCTCAGTCGTCAAGTGTCCCTGAGTTCAATCCCCAGTACAAAAAAATTATATATATATGATCAAGAAAACAAAAACTACTTCAGGTCTTTCAAACTGAGGGAATGTAATACAGTAGTATTCTTTTATCCACAGTTTTACTTTCTGTGGTTTCAGTTACTTACACTCAACCTCAGTTCAAAAATATTAAATGTAAAATTCCAAGAACAAATAATTCATAAATTTTGAATGGTGTTCTGTTTTGAATAGCATAATGAAATCTCTTGCCATCCAAGCCATCCCGCCCTGGGTGTGAATCATCCCTTTGTGTCGTGTGTAACAGGCTGTTTGATCTCCTCCTGACAGTGTTTGTGCTCCACTCCAAATGTAAGGTCACAATGCTTACCTCATTCAACTCATTACACAGACGTGATATCATCTCACATCATCACAAGAAAAAGGGCAGATACAGCACAATAAGTTATTTTGAAATAGAGATCCCATTCACACAACTTTATTATATATTGTTATAATTGTTCTATTTTATTATTAATTATTAGTCTCTTACCATGCCTAATTTCTAAATTAAACTGTGGCACCTAACCACTGAGCAACATCCCTAGTTCTTTTTGTATTTTATTTAGAGACAGGGTCTCACTGAGTTGCTTAGGGCCTGGCTAAGTTGCTGAGGCTGGCTTTGAACTCACAGTCCTCCTGCCTCAGTCTCCTGAGCTGCTTGGATTACAGGAATGTGCCACTACACCCCACATCATCATACACATCTTGGTAGAGGGAAAAACTTAGTATCTATAGAGTTCAGTACTACTTGTGGTTTCAGGCAAACACTGGAATCTTGGAACATATTCTGCCATGGTAAGGACGGACTATATAAGGACCAAGTTACAAAGATGTTGGAAGGGCTAAAACAGAAGAGGGCAGGGCGCAGTGGTGCACAACTGTGATCCCAGCAACTTGGGAGACTGAGGCAGGAGGATCACAAGTTCAAGGCCAGCCTGGGCAACTTTAGACTCTGTCTCAGGAAAATGATGTGACTCAAATGATGTGACTCATCTGCATCATCAACCTCCACTGCTGCTGCAGTTACCATGAGAACTGCTGTGGATACCACCTTGCAGAGAACCAGGAGCAAGCATTCCTGCTATTGTTGCGGGGGCCCAGGGGCCCAAAGCTACCCATCACTATGTTGCCTCCAGATCTAGAGTCCACAATTGCTGTGCTGATGACACCCCCGGGTGACCCATTGTCACTCCCACTGCTGCAACTATGCTGAGGAAGCAAGGAATCTAGGAGATCATACTTGCCACTGCTACTGCCACATCCAGAGGAACTCTACAATCAGAAGAGAAAAATGTGGCTTCTTCCATCAGCTTTCCTTCCAGTGACTACCATTAGCAGGGCCAGGCGTGGTGACACATGCCTATAAATCCTAGAGGCTCAGGAGGCTGAGGCAGGAGAATTACAAATTCAAAGCCAGCCTCAGCAACGTAGTGAGGTTCTGAGCAGCTTGGCAAAACCCTTTCTCAAAAAAAGGGCTGGCAGGATTTTAGCTCAGTGGTAAAGCACTCGTGAGGCCCTGGGTTCAATCCTCAGCACCACATAAAATAATAATAATAATAATAATAAAAGTATTGTGCTCATCTACAACTAAACAATTGTAAAAATAAAAAAGCTGGGGATGTGGCTCAGTGGTTAAATACACTGGGGTTCAATCCCCAGTACAAAGAAGAAGAAAAAGGAGGAGAAGGAGGAAGAGGAGGAGGAGCCAGCTGAAAAGAAACTTTGGAAAAATAGTTTGCAGGCTCCTAGCTCCAATTAATTGGATGAGATCCACCCACATTAATGAGGACAATCTGCTTTTCTTAGTCTACTGATTTAAATGCTGATCTAATTCACCCCTTCCCCCCACCCAGAAACACTCGGAATAATGTCTGATGAAATATCTGAGCACCTTGTAGCCCATTCAAGTTGACATGTAGACCAGGGCTAGGAATAGTGGCACATGCCTGTAATGACAATAACTCAGGAGGCTGAGGCAGGAGGATTGCAAGTTCAAGGCCAACTGTAGCAACTTAATGAGACCCTTAGCAACTTAGTAAGAGCCTGCCTCAGAATAAAAAAATTAAAAGGACTGAGGATATAGCTCAATGGAAGAGTGCCTCTATGTTCTATCCCCAGTACACATACACACATCAAAAAAAAAAAAGAAAAAAAAAAAAGAAATTGGGATCTGGGCTGCAATTCAGCAGTAGAGCATGTACTTAGCATGTGCAAGGCCCTGGGTTTCAGCCCCAACATGCATATGCATGCATGCACACATGTGTGCACACACACACACAAACACACTAAAAAAATTGAACCCCAAACAGATAAGAAACTTTCCAAAAGACTCACATAGCTAGAATTAGTTGCTATGTCCCACCTATAAGCCCATGGCCTCTAGATTTAGGTACAGTGCTTGAGACACTTGAGACACTTCACATTCCGGCCTCAGGATGACTTTTCTTCTCTTTCCACCAAGACCTTTCCACATATACAGCCAAAGAAGTTTTTCTATTTCCAGATAAAGCCCAAGAACCAGAAAACCACCTGGGTTTAGGCAGCAACTGACTTAGCCAACTCAAAGACTTGAAATCCTTAAGTGCACAGGGAAAGCTGAGAAGCACCCTAACTTACTGCACAGACTCCTGAAAGACTCACAAATGGGCAGCTCCAAGGATCTCTGGAACTGAATGTGTATGCTTTTATGAGTGTGTGTGTGTGTGTGTGTGTGTGTGTGTGTGGTGTGTGTGTGTAAGCATGCACACACAGAGTTTCCAATCTGCTGATTCCTGTGTGAGGTAACTTCCCTTGCTCCTCCACATCCCCTTCCACCTGGCCCTGCGTGCTGGGAGGATCCCAGATGTAGATCACATAAACAGGATCCCACCCCTCTGACTTCTGGGTGGTCTGGCCCACATGGAATTAAGGAAACTGACAGTGGATAAAAGACAGTGAGATCAGAGTGTTTATTCCCCTGGTCTCTCTCTTATGGGTCACTCAGGCTCTCCTCCCCACACCCCATGTCTCTCAACCAAAGGTCACAGCTCCCTGATACTTTGTCTTTGTAAATGGCCATCTTGTAGACAAATCCTCCTGAAATTATCCTAATTTGAGTGAACCATATGTTTACTGTTGGGACCTAACTGTATCGTCCCCTCTCACGAATGATCAGACAGAGGGACTGGGGACATGACTCAGTAGTAGAGCACTTGCCTTGCATGCTCAAGTCCTGAGTTCAATCCCCAGTATCACAAAAAAAAAAAAAATTATAAATGATCAGTCAATGATCACCAGATAGCTGACTGAACAAACCTTCAAGCACCAAAGGTAAAAACAAACAAACAAATAAACACAAAGAAGGAAAAGCAATTTGCAGGAACAGATTCTATACAGGACCAAAAACAAATAAATAAATAAATAAAGTACTACCATATCTTCAGAGACAATAAAAGATATGACATTCATGAAACAAAAATGGGATTCAACTTTATTTATTTATTGGTACTAGGGATTGAACATAGGGTGTTAAACCATCGAGCTACATCCCCAGCCCTTTTTTATTTTTATTTTGATACAGTGCTGAGGCTGACCTTGAACTTGGGATCCTCCTGCCTCAGCCTCTTGGGCCACTGGGATTACAGGCTGTGCCACTGTGCCTGATTTATTAATTATTTTGAGACAGGGACTCATTAAGTTTTGGAGGCTGGCCTTGAACTTGCCATTCTCCTGCCCCAGGACACACACACACACACACACACACACACACACACACACACACAGCCCCCATAGATGGGATTGCAAGCCTGGACTACCATGCCTGGCTACACTCGAAGTTTTTTTGTTTTTTGGTTTTTTTTTGTTTGTTTGTTTGTTTGTTTTTGTACCAGGGATTGAACTCAGGGGCACTGAACCACTGGGCCACATTCCCAGCCCTTTTTTGTATTTTATTAGAGACAGGGTCTCACTGAGTTGCTAAGTGCCTCGCCATTGCTGAGGCTGGTTTTGAACTCATGATCCTCCTGCCTCAGCCTCCCAAGTGCTGGGATTACAGGTGTGCTCCATTGCGCCCGGTGTACACTCAAAGTTTTAAAGGATGAAATTTCTCCTGTAAGGTGAGCATGATGTTAAAGCTCTCTAGGGCTGGGCGCGGTGGCGCACGCCTGTAATCCCAGCACTTGGGAGGCTGAGGCAGGAGGATCGTGAGTTCAAAGCCGGCCTTAGCAATGGTGAGGCACTTAGCATCTCAGAGACCCTGTCTCTAATAAAATACAAAAAAGGGCTGGGGATGTGGCCCAGTGGTTCAGTGCCCCTGAGTTCAATCCCTGGTACCAAAAAAAAAAAAAAAAAAAAAAAAAAAAGCTCTCTAGGAAGAAGGCCCTGGAGGCACATGGAGTCACATTGTGGGAAGAGGATGGGACTTCCCCTTTAGACCATCAGAGCCACACCACGAGTCAGAGGTGTGGTGAAGCTCATCCTGCCATGCTTTGCAGCAGACTAGCACTCTGCTGCCCTCCCAATGCTTCTATGCTTTTTTTTTTTTTTTTTTTTTTTTGACACAAACACTGCGCACTCCAGACCTACCACTCCAGCATATCCTACTCCCCCTATATACTAGCTACCTGCTGTGGCTCACCTGTGTCCTGAAGTGTTTCTTCCCACTTATCTCACAACTGCAGACCAGCTCTGGCCCAGTAAGCCAGAGAACTTCCCTACCAACCACTGGGCTACGCCTATAGCTTCTCCAGTGATGTCTGAACCCCTGTCTTTGGGAAGATACCCTTTCCAAATATGTTCTTCCTTGGATATTGCCCTCAGCCCTGTGATGTCATATAGAGTCTTCTGACATTTACAGGTTTTTTTTTATTGTTGTTGTTTATTTATTTATTTATTTTTTGTCATTTTAAGATTCTTCATGTGAACCCTCCCTGTTTAAATCACTGCGAGATTCTATCTCCTGATCGAACCCAGACTGATAAAACCAGGGATTTGAATGGCTGGCACCCAGAGCAACACTAGAAGAAAGAAGGAAATGGAGCAATGCTTTCAAATCATAATGGAGCTGGTGATGTAGCTCAGCAGTAGAGCCTTGCCTAACATATGTGAGGCCCTGGGTTTTACTCCCAGCACTGAAAAAAAAAAAAGAGGACAGTTTTTGTAACCTAGAATTTTATTTATACCTAACCAAAATATAAATTTTTAAAAAATTGTTTTTTGGACTGGGGTGTTCTGCCACTGAGCTACATCCCCAGTACTTTTTATTTTTTATTTTGAGACAGGGTCTCAGTAAGTTGCTGAAAATCTCCCTTAATTGCTGAGACTAGCCTTGAACTTGTGATTCTCTTTCCTCAGTTTTTGGAATCACTGGGATTATAAATGTGCAACAGCATGCCTGGTTTCCAACCTAGAATTCTATACCCAGCCAAAATATGAATCAAACATAAGGGTAGAAAAAGATGTTTTAAATAAAACTCTGAGGCCAAGCACGGTGGCACACACCTGTAATCCCAGCAGCTCAGGAGGCTGAGGCAGAGGATACAGAGTTCAAAGCCAGCCTGAGCAACATAGCGAGACCCTGTCTCTAAATAAAATATTTTAGAAAGGGCTAGGGATGTGGCTCAGTGGTTAAACACCTCTAGGTTCAATGCCCCATACCAAAAAAATAAAATGATAAACCTCTGAGAGTTTGACACTTCATACAAAGATTTGGTCAATAACAGAGCAGGCCATAGGATTTGTAGGAGGGGAAAGATGCTCCCAGGCTCTCCTGAGCTAGAGGAGATGGCTGGTGAAGTCAGGAAGAACAGGCCTGTGCCCACGTGCGTGCATGTCTGTGGCTACACACACCCTCTGTGGAGCAACCAATCATTCCCTCATTGCTTTCAAAACCAGGCTGTCCTTTCTAGACAGGATTAGCTGTGGTTTATGAACTGCCAGGCTCTCGGGGACTTTCTAGGGCCTTCCTTTCTCCTCTGCACTCCCACATCCTCTGCCCTCAGGTTCCCAAGCTAAACAATCAAGGTGCACACGTCCACCTCTAGGTACCACGCCCATCCTCTCCTGGAGCTGCACCACCCACCAGAGATGAAAGGGAGGGGAGGGGAGTAGAGGGGAAGAAATCTAGATTAGTTAAATAACCTGAGAAATGAATAAACTGGAAATTAGCACTATTGTTATCTTTGAGTCATACAAAGGGCAGTATGACCCCGAAACCATTGAGATGGAGTAAGGCAGCCCAGTGTGGTGGCAACTTGGAGACTGAGATAATAGGATCTCAAGTTCAAGGCCAGGCTCAGCAATTTCCTAAGAACCCCTCTCAAAATAAAAAATAAAAAGGGCTGGGATGCTGGGGGTAGGGGTGGGGGAGGCAAGTGCCTGTAATCCCAGTGGCTCAGGAGGCTCGGGCAGGAGGATCACAAGTTCAAAGCCAGCCTCAGCAACTTAGTAAGGCTCTAAGCAACTTAGCAAGACCCTATCTATTTTGTGTGTGTGTTTGTGTGTGTGTGTGTGTGTGTGTGTGTGTGGTACCGGGGATTGAACTCAGGGGCACTTGACCACTGGGTCACATCCCCAGCCCTTTTTTTGTATTTTATTTAGAGACAGGGTCTTACTGAGTTGCTAAGTGCCTCGCCATTGCTGAGGCTGGCTTTGAACTCGCAATCCTCCTGCCTCAGCCTCCCAAAGTGCTGGAATTATAGGCATGCGCCACCGCCCCTGGCGCAAGACCCTATCTTTAACATATGGGGATGTGGCTCAGTGATTAAGCGCCCCTGGGTTCAATTTCCCAGTACCAAAGAGAGAGAGAAAAAGAAACAGACTTTTTTCCCTTAAAAACCTCTTGAGGCTCTGACTTATATTCAAGATGAAGCTGAAATTGCCTTGGCAAAGAAAAATCACCCCTGCTTTTCTTTCCTGCTTCCTCTCTTGCTTCTCTCTTATTGCTGTCCAGTTCCAACCACAGCAATGTTCTTGCAAACATTGACTAGATGTGGGCAGGTGGGCCTCCTTTTATGGGCCCCACACTCACAGAGCTCTGAGTTGCTCAGACATGCATACACACACTTATTTAATGCACACAGCTCCTCTGCTGCTTGACATCAGTTGCTTTTTGCTGGAACAGAACAATCCCCTCCCCTAAACAACTGCTCCTCTGCTAATCATTGACACGCACTGCCCCTGTCTGCATTGGGGCAGCCACAGGGGTTGATGGGCTTCATCCCAGCCCCAGTTCCAAGGATGGAACCAGTTACAACTCAGTCATCAGACAACAGACTGCCCTCCACCCCCATATCCTGCCCCAAACATACAAACAGCACAGCACTTCCCTGGTCAAAGTACTTGGCTCCAAAAGGGCATGGGTTCACTCTGAGTCCAGACTGGGTGGATGGTACAGAGGACAGCTCCTTTCTCTGGTTCTGGATTGTGCTGACCACAGGTGTGATACCTGGGAATGATATAGCCATTTTGCTACTCTGAAAGGGGCCAGCATTGGAACATTGCCACCACAATTGCCAAAAAGACAACTGTAGATGGCGAGCTAAAGTCTACCACCTTCCATTTGGATTTTTCAGATACTCTAACTTGAGGGTCAGAAAAACAGAGGCCTTGGGCCGCATTTGGTCCACTTGTTACTTTTGTATTACATATATGGTACATCTCATGATTGTGAATGAAGCCAGACCCAAATAGTACATACTACATAATTCAATGTACATAAAGTATAGAAATGATTTGTGGTGTTCGGGGTCAGATAGAGATTACCTTTGGGGAGATGGGAGACAGTGTCTGGGACAGAGTACAGCAGATGTCCCATGTGGAGGGTGCATGGGCAGTTCACACCTTGGAGTTATTTCTAGGTATTTGATGATTTTGAAGCATTTTTAAATGGTATTCATCTTCCTTACATATTTTTTTGGGGGGGAGAGGGAGGTACTCAGTTTTGGTACTGAGGATTCAATCCAGGGGTACTTAACCACAGAGCCACATCCCCAGCCCTTTTTATTTTTATTTAGAGACAGGGTCTTACTAAGTTGCTTAAGACATCACTAAGTTACTGAGGTTGGCTTTGAACTTGTGATCCTCCTGCCTCTGCCTCTCAAGCCGCTGGGTAAATTACAGGATTAATCATGGGCCACCATGCCCAGCTTCTTTATATACTTTTTTTTTTTTTTTTTTTGTGGTACCGGGGATTGAACTCAGGGGCACTCACCCACTGGGCCATATCCCCAGCCCTTTTTTGTATTTTATTTGGAGACAGGGTCTCACTGAGTTGCTAAGTGCCTCGCCATTGCTGAGGCTGGCTTTGAACTCGCGATCCTCCTGCCTCAGCCTCCCAAAGTGCTGGGATTACAGGCGTGCGCCACCGCACCCGGCTTCTTTATATACTTTTAATTTTGTGCATATGTGTGTGTGTGTGTGGTACTGAAGGTCTACTTGGGTGAGTCAACTGGCAATACATGGTCTGTCATGGTTAAGGACCACGCTGCAACTACAGGTGCCTCTTTGCCAGCATTCCTCTTTCTTTCTCTCTGGAAGCCCTTTGTGGCCTCTACCCTTACTCTGGTCAGTCGCTGGAGATGTTCCAGTCACTCATATGGTGGCCACTCTACTGCATGTCTCATGCCTAGTCTTTGCTGCCCACAACATCTAAGTCCCTCTAGGTCCCTCTAGGTCCCTGTTCTGTGGTTTCAGTGGATAAAACTTTTAATATAGAAGACAGCGATGCTAGGAGGAAAGAACAAAGAAAACAAACACATGGTGATTAGAGCCTACATTCACATGACCAAAGAGTCAGGAGACAATGGAGTCAGAGCATGTGATCATGTGATCAGCTCCAGATGCAGGTGACACTCACAGCTCCTCCATCTGTGACAAGGAAAAAAAGAAAAGAAAAGGGGAAAAAGCCATCAGGCCTTTCATAGTACCTGGGCATCTTACACTCTAGAGAGCCTATAATTAATTACATCGATAGCTACTTCAGAGTCAATTTCCTCTGTTGTACAATAGACTTTCTTATTTATGATTATGTGTTCTATCTTTGGTTCCCTTGGCCACTGGCCCAGTGGTGGCCTAAAGCCATAATTTGAGGCAGGGCCTTGGATGTACTAGGCAAGCTCTCTACCACTGAGCTACCTCCCTAGCCCATGGACTTGACAAATTATGTTAGAGTTCCCATGATGTTCAGGGGTCTATATCTCCCTGCAAGTGGTACTTCCCTTATACTACTTATAGATTCGGCAAGAAAGCCTACTACTCTGGGCTCATCTAGAGCACTCCTTCAGCACCACCATGGACCCTCCTCTGGTCATGCATGACTCTCCCATAAAATGGTAAGTCAGAGGGCCTATGTATCCCACATTGCCTCTTTCTAGACTAGTACTACTCAAGGTGTGGTCTTTCTCTTTTGGGGAGGAGAGGTACCAGGGATTGAACTCAGAGGAACTCAACCACTGAGCCACATCCTCAGCCCTATTTTGTATTTTATTTAGAGACAGGGTCTCACTGAGTTTCTTATGCCCTTGCTAAATTGCTGAGGCTGGCTTTGAACTCTTGATCCTCCTGCCTCAGCCTCCTGAGCTGCTGAGATTATAGGTGTAGACCACCATTCCAGGAAAGGTGTGGTCTTTGAACTATTGCCAGTCAATAAAATGCTTCTTGCTTGTCTGTAATGAGCTAAGTATAGAAATTGAAAGCAAGCATTTAGAAACTTGTATCACCATTTGACTTTATTGTCTGTTCGTTTTGTTACTCATGATTGAACCCAGAGGCACTTTACCACCAAGCAACATTCCCAGTCCTTTTTATTTTTTATTTCAAGATTGGGTCTCACTAAATTGCTGAGGCTGGCCTCAAACTTGTGATCCTTCTGCCTCTGCCTCCCCAGTTGCTGGGATTACAGGCATGAGCCATCAAACCCAACTAAATTAAATGTTTTTTTAAAATATTTATTTATTTGCTTTAGTTGTACACAATGCAATGCATTTATGTTTACATGGTACTGAGGATCGATCGCTCTACCACTGAGCCACAACCCCAGCCCCTAAATTAAATGTTTTTAAAGAACAGGAAGCCATGGCTCCCTCAAGCTCAATTCAGGTCTTAGCCTGGGCCTAAGAAACACAGTGAAACTCCATCTTTAAAAAAATTTTTTTTAACTTTGCTGCAACATCCAAGCTCCTAATCATTTCCCAGGAATGCACTGTAATTGTATTTTTATTTTACGAAAGTGTCAGTCCATCACAGATTGGAAACATTTTTCCTCCTTTTTTTTTTTTTTTTTTTGTACTTGGGATTGAACCCAGGTCACTCTACTACTGAGCTACAACCCCAGACCTTTTCATTTTTTATTTTGACACAGGGTCTTGCTAAACTCTCCAGGCTGACCTTCAACTTTCGATTCTCCTGCCCTAGCCTCTGAAGTAACTGGGGTTACAGGTGTGAATCGCCATGCTGGCTTCTTTCTCCCTCTTCCCTCATCTTCCCTCCCCTCCTTTTCATTCTCCAAGTGCTGGGGATCAAACCCAGCTTTATGTGTGCTAGGCAAGTGCTCTATCACTGAGCTACAGCCATGGACTGGAAACTTTAAAAGCTGATATTTGCCTGAAATAGTGTTCTTCTAGATTCTGACATTTTCTGCCCAAACAGCCCCGAGTCCACTTCCAGGTCTGTTTAGCCTTCTGCTCTTGGTATCCTCCAGTGAGGAGACTCCTTTGCTAGTGTGCACACCTGGCCCAATAGGCCACCAGGAGCAGCTGTTTGCAGATGGGTGGGGATGGAGCTTGGACTTGTGAGTTGGGGTATCCACTTGTGTGCTGCAGGATTCCTCAGTGCAGAATGGGCCTAGGGGATGGAAAGAGACAGGGGGCAGGCAAAGGGCTGGGAGGTCAAAGGTGACCAGTGCTGAATGTAAACCTGGTCTTCCAAATTGTTATGAAGATAAATCTGTCAAGGGAGGAGGATGGAACATAACAGACTGTGAGTCTAATTTCACAACTCCTCCATACCTAGACATGGGGTATGTGGACCTCTGTTTGTTATTTCCCCTGAGGCCCATGAACATTCCAGGAAGGGCTGCCTATAAGCATTCCTGGATGGACAGATGAGGAGCCTATTAAATTACAGGCACTTGTAAAAGCACCTGAGCATTTTATTGCATAGCTTTCACCATATTCTTGGAGAAAAACCTGAGCCAAAGTCATTATTACTGGCCAGAATATTGTAGAAAATCTAAAAGGGCACTGGGCTAGTTGCAAAAACAGGGTCAGAGACCATCTTTTCTGCTCCTTCTTGGTGTGAGGGTAGAGCTAGAGAACAGCCATCATTTGGAACCACTGAGGAGGCTCCTGATGTTCTTTCAATATCCTGGTATTCTTTCTAACTGCGCAGAACAGTTTCCAGGAGTCCTCCCTTCTCCAGTGGAGAACCAGCCCCCAGGCCCAAGCTCAAGTAGTTTCCCTCCAACCACAGAAGCTCTGCAGATTCTTTGGAAGGCCCTCTGGGCCTGGGCAGCCGCCAGACTTCCTCTGGGCATTGGGCATCACAATGCAACCACCTGGGCCCTGGATACCCTGCAAATCTTGGCACCAGGAACATCATGCAAAACAGTCAAGCACAGTCCCAAAGCAGTTCTCCCGGTGCAGAAAGCCTTTGACCCTGAGCCAAAGCACAGCAGTTCAAAGCACTGCACACAAGGCAACTGAGGACTGGGAAGAGGGGCACCCTGGCTTGTAGCTGCCTGTCACAGGGCTGTGAGCAGGGAGAAGAGTAGCTCATGCAGAGGAAACAGGACATGGTTCTTCCTCCTCACATCCCACAGGCTATTTATTTATTTGGTACTGGGGACTGAACCCAGGGGTGCTTTATCACTGAGTCACATTCCCAGCCCTTTTTATGTTTTATTTTGAGACAGGGCCTTGTTAAGTTGTAGAGGCTGGCTTTGAACTCACGACTCCTGCCTCAGCCTCCTGAGTCACTGGGGATTACAAGCATGCACCACTACACCCAGGTAGGCTTTTTATCTTTTAATTTTATATTTTTGTGGTACTGGGGATTGAACCCTGGTGCACTTAACCACTGAGCTACATTCCCAGCCCTTCAAAAATTTGAGACAGGTACTAAGTTGCCCAGGCTGACCCCAAATTTGAGATCCTCCTGCCTCAGCCTCCCAGGTAACCAGGATAATAAAATGTGTGCCACCAAGCCCAGCTGTGGCTATTTTTTCACATTCTATAGCTTACCAGAGACAGATCCTTAGTGGAGAGTCCCTAGGCAAATAAACTAATATCAGACCATAAACTCTAAGCTGGATTGGGAAGCAAATAAGGGTTCAAAGAAAGGAAGTGAATTCCAGGCATGGTGGCAAGTGCCTGTCCAGCTATCAGGAGGCTGAGGAAGGAGAATCCCTTTAGGACAGGAGTTCAAGACCAGCCTAGGCAACACAGCATGTACTGGGAGCACGGGTGAAAGATGTGGCACTCTGGCCCTAGACTTTTTCTCCTTGAGGAGGAAATTGATCTTATCTTCAAGGCTCCCTTCGAGCTTAACACCTGCTTGGAACACTTGCTTCTGAGAAGGAGAGAAAAGATTTCCCCATGACAGAACAGACTGGTTAGGGCAGAGGGGAAAGTGAGCCTGGGGGCAGCCATCAGCAGGTTTGCTGTGCCTGGTCCACCACACCCAGGCCCTAGCTCTCCTGGAACTAGGAGCCTCCCCAACACACTCTTTCCTGGAGGAAAGTATACCTTCTGTACTAGGACCTCCCACAGAGTTTATATGATAGTTAGGTTCCTTTAAAAATATTTATTTATGTATTTATTGTGGTACTGGGGATTGAACCCAGGGGTGCTTTGTCACTGAGCCATCTCCCTAGCCCTTTTACTTTCTGAGACAGGGTCTCATTAAGTTGCCCAGGCTGGCCTCGAATTTGCAATCCTCCTAGCTTAGTCTCTCAAGCAGCTGGAATTACAAGCACTGTGGCTGGCTAGGTTCCTTGATAGTTACTTAAAAAGCCAGGAATCTCTGAGGCTATGACATTATGTCACTAGAAAAGACAGGGGGGCCCAGGCTCGATGGCACATGCCTTTATCCCAATGGCTTGGGAGGCTGAAGCAAGGTGATAACAAGTTCAAAGCCAGCCTCAGCAACTTAGTGAGACCTGTCTCAAATTTTAAAAATGGCTAGGAATGTGGGCTGGGATTGTGGCTCAGTGGTAGAGCGCTTGCCTAGCATGCGCACGGCCCAGGTTCGATCCTCAGCACCACGTAAACACAAATAAACGCAAACGCATTGTGTCCAACTAAAGCAAATTAAAAAAAATGGCTAGGAATGTATCTCAGTGGTAAAGAATCCCTGGGTTCAATCCCTGGTTTAAAAAAAAGAAGAAGAAGAAGAAGAAGAAGAAGACTGACAACGATGAGGATGGATTTATTTATTTATTTATTTATTTATTTATTTATTTAGGTTCCGGGGATTGAACTCAAGGCACTCTACCCCTTGGCCACACCCCCAGCCCTTTTTTGTATTTTACTAGAGACAGGGTCTCACTGAGTTGCTAAGTGCCTCGCCATTGCTGAGGCTGGCTTTGAACTCGCGATCCTCCTGCCTCAGCCTCCCAAGTGCTGGGATTACAGGCGTGCGCAAACACGCCCAGCTCAGAGGGGAATTTTTAAAAACCTTAAAATATTTATCTGGTACTCTGAAGCTTTCCCTGCACAGATCCCCCACTCCCAGCCCCCAGAATGTAGTAGGAATAAGTTGGCCTGTGTTTAGAATAGCAATCAGTTCAAGGTCTGAAGCACCATCTCCTAGCTGAAACTCAGATCCAGGAAGTGGGGCACAGGAGGTGCTGTCCCTACCAGATCCCCTTCTCCACCTCACACTGATCTATCCACTCAATTCCACTTAGGAGACAGTTTCTTTCTTTACTTTGACCATCAGTCTTGTTTAAACATCAGAAAAAGAGACAAATTACACACTTCTCAGAAATTGGAATTTTATAAAAAGGTATTTTTCTTTTATATTCATAAAATGATATAATTTCTGCAAGTATAGAAATGTGTCATAAATTATACAGAATGTTCCTTAATTACAGCTCAATGCAACTTGGTACTTTCTTCCCTCCCTAAAAACGAGAGAGAACCAAAAAAATAATATATATAACTGTATGTATATATATATATATATATATTTATATAATATAGACCAACCAAATATGAAAAAAAAAAATCATTTCCTCTTTGGTATAAAAATCAGACTCTCACCTTGAGAGACACACAAACAGACATGATTGGGTTTGTAAACTATGTGGCCAAAAGGGACTTCCCTGTCAAGACTTCCATTCCCCCGTTCCTTGAGGGTTCACCCCAGCCCCACCTGACTGCAGCCTATATCCAGCTCCTTTGGGACTCCCACATGGAATACTTATGATCCTCCACTCCCAGCTCCACACCATTCCTGAACTAATACTTCCCACCCCAACACACTCACCAAAGAAGAGGAAAGGCTTCTTCCCAAGGCTGATTAGGTAGCAACTAACTTGGGAAATGCCTGATTTGGGGAATAGCTTATGGATGATGGAGATTAAAGATAGGCTGCTGACAAGCCTCCAGTGGAGTCCTGTTCAGACCAAGCTGTCTACTGAGCAGACAGTGTCTAGGCCTAAGCCTGGTCTTGCCCTTCTCTTCTACCTCCCAGTAATCAGGCTCTACCACCTCTTCCCAGCTGCTAGGCCTACAGGGTGGGATCCCTTGTTTCCTGGGAGAAGGAAGCAGAGAGGCCAGCTTCCCCAATCCTACCTCAGGGTACTCAGCTTCACCTCAGGGTCCTGAGGTGTAGGTGCAAGAAAGCTCCAGCTGAAGAGGGAGAAGGGAAGTCACAAGAAAGTCTGCTAATGAACTTGGGACTAAATTTAAAATCAAAGAATTCCTTTTTTCCCCCTTAAGACTGAATTTCATACTCAGCTTTAGCTGAGAATGATGGGGCCACTTTTCCAGGCTCCAGCCCCAAACCAGCAGGACTTAATGGATGCCAGGAATTGATATGTGTGCATTGGGGGGAGGGACAGCATATTACTCTCAAGGTGAGGAAAGAGATAGGACCAAGCCCTCCTTTTTATTCTCCCAACACCCTCTGGCTGATGGTTCCTCCCTCCCTGGTTAGCCTCTCTATCCCAACAGGACACCAGCTACTGGAGTGTGACCAGTGAAACACAGCTCCTCCCAAACCACTCCACCAGGTAGGGGTGTCCCAGTGAGTACCAGGCTCCTCTTCCCAGGAGAGTTAAGATACCAACCACAACATAAAAGTCACATAAAGGCCTCCGCCACTAGCCAAGTAAAAAAGACAAAACCAAACTGGACACAAACATAAATCAAGGAGACATACACGATGTGAGGGGCCCAGAGGCCCCAGCAGGTCTCTGGCTTCCCGGCATGATACATTCTTGTATAATTCAGGAACAGGGGGTGCTAGAGCCCCTCTGGGGAATGGGAGTAAAAAAATATGGAGATTACAGTGTCCCTGTGAGCTCCCAGGCAGGGCAGGGACAAACTCAATCTCTCACAGTTTTTTCTTATTTTTGGTTCCATGTCTGGTCCCCCACTGGGGCTGCTTCCTGATGCCTGAGCCTCTGCTCTGCCCTTGGGGCCCACTCCCGCCATCTCCCCAGCTGGTGGAACCAACAGGACAAAGTCTACCAGAGGAGACAGGAGGCAAAGAGTGAAGATACCATTCCAAGATACCGTTCCCTTGGCAACCCAGTGGCCTAGTGTGCTCTGGTCACCAGCATGGAGTGTCCTGTGAAGTATAGGTCTTCACCCCTTGAGGGGCTTCTCAGCCCCGCCACTGGGGCTGCTGGCACTGTCACTTTTCTTTCTGCGCAGACTCTCGATCCAGCTGGAGCTGGAGCGGGTAGTGAAGCTGGACAGCGCCAGGGAGCTAAGCCGCATGTTCTTGCCAGACATAATGAGCTCCCCGAAACCTTCCTGGTGAGAGAAGGCATAGCCAGAGCGCCGGGACCCTGTGCGGCCCACCCGCCGCATGCAGCGGTGCTGCGCTTTCTGCTTTTTCCTCACCAGCTGAGTGTAGCGGACCTGGTGGGGGACACAGGGAAGGAGCTTCTGTCAGCATGACAGTGTCACACACCACCAAGGAGAAGGGACCCAGACCACTGGGACAGGCCAGCACAGGAACCTCCATGTCTATGCAGCTTGTATCCCCCTAGAAGGAGCAGATGGCCACCACCAACACCCCAAGCAGTCACACAGTCCGGAAATAGCCACACAAGTATTTGAGACAGAAAGGCCCTTCTTGCCACAGTGTCTCCATCCCCCCAAGGTGGATGGCCCAGCTTCTCACCGTGTCAGACAGGTCTGGCTTCAGGTTGAGCCTAAGGAACCGAAAGGCGACCACAGGCATGATGCAGACGACCGTGGTGAGCACTATGGTAAGCCATACTGTGGGCTGGGCCAGGGTGTTCTGGGCATTCCCTGGAGGCAAACAGGAGTTGGTGGCCTTGGGACTCACAGAGTGGACAGAAGGGTAGCCCCTGACTTTTCCTTTTTTTGTGTGTGTGGTAGCAGGGATTGAACTCAGGGGCACTCGACCACTGGGCCACATCCCCAGCTCTTTTCTGTATTTTATTAGAGATAGGGTCTCACTGAGTTGCTAAGTGCCTCACCATTGCTAAGGCTGGCTTTGAACTCGTGATCCTCCTGCCTCAGCCTCCCAAAGTGCTGGGATTACAGGCGTGCGCTGCTGCGCCCAGCTACTTTTCCATTTCTATTTCTGGCAGTTCCACTTCCCCAATCTCAAAACCTAAATCATCTCTGGCTTCCCTCTTCTCTCTACCCACTCCTCAAATGTTTTATCTCCAAATCTGACTGGTTCCAAATTCTCCCCCAAAAGCCCCAGAGTTGTATCCTTAACTACTGTAGCTGACATCTCTATTGTTGAACATCCTACGGGCATCTCAAGTTTTACCTGGCCCAAAGTGAAACTCTTCCACCCCAAATCTGCTCATGCCTTTCCCAGCTCAGGAAACTCTACCACTCACCTAGCTGCTCTGATTAAAAACCTTCCACCCATCTCCACTTTTTTGTCTTCCTCACAACCCACATCCAATCTTTTGGCTCCATTTTTAAAATATCTAGGGAGTCCCATGGCACTTTACTGTGTTCCAAGCCATCATATGTTGTCTTCAAATACTGCAATAGCCTCTAACTGGTCTCCCCATTTCCACCTTTACCCCCTACACTTTATTATCACACAACAGTAGAAGTGGTCCTTTAGAAATATAAGTTAGTTTAGGACACTTCCTGCCCCAAACCCTCCAATGGCTTCCTATCAAATTTCAATTAAAATTCAAAGTTCTGGGGCTGGGGTATAGCTGATCACAAACTTGCCATCCTCCTGCCTCAGCCACCAGAGCTACTGGGATTACAGGCACATGCCACCATGTTTAGCTCTTGCTTCACCTTCCTAATACTCAATCTTTTCTTTCTTTCTACTCAATCTTTTCTTTCTTTCTTTCTTTTTTTCTTCTTTTTGGTACTGGGGGTTGAACTCAGGGGCACTCAACCACTAAGCAACATCCCCAGCCCTATTTTGTATTTTATTTAGAGACAGGGACTCACTGAGTTGCTTAGCACCTCATCACTGCTGAGGCTGGCTTTGAACTTGTGATCCTCCCATCTCAGCCTCCCGAGCCGCTGGGATTACAGGTGTGCTCCACCACACCCAGCTCTAACACTCAATCTTTTGATGCCATTTGTCTCCCTTCCTCTAAATAAATGAAGACTTGTGGCAAAGCAAATGAAAAGCTGGCTGCCTGTCATTCTGAGAGCCTGAAGGCCCACCCTTCCAGCCTCCAGGCTCCTTCTGCTTTCCAGGACCCATCAAGCTAGAGCACTCTTCATTCCCCCAGAAACAGTGGCTTCTTTGTACTTCCTGGCTCTGCTCATAGCAGCCTCTTCTGTGGGACTAACCATGGCCACCCTACTGGCAGTGTCTCTGCTAACCATGAAGCCTGCCACCCCTGACCTCCTCAGAGCCCTGACCTCCCACAGCCTGGCAGGGCTGTTCATCATTTTCATGGTTTACAGAAACTCTTTGGGACTGGGTCTGGATCAGCTACACCTTGATATCCCCTCAGCACCTTGTAGAGTACCTGGCACATAAGGAGTGTTGATAAATGCTTGTGATGTGCACACTGGCTGACTACCCTGTGAGTCCTAGAACAGCTATAATTCCTAAAGAGGAATCAAGAGGAAGCCTCGGGAACTCACCCACAAATCGGAACTGGTTTGGAAACATGTCAAAGAGCCCATTGCTATGCATGGCAAAGAGGATGGCAAAGTAAACAGCTAGGCTGCCCCAGATGAAGAAGTGGTTGATAGCTGTCCAATATCCTGTATCTAGCCCAATCTGCAAAAAAAAGTAAGAGTTGTCACAGGCAAGAGAACCCCTAAAAACTCTATCCCCCTCCCAGAAACAAAACTGGGACACTGAGAGCAGCTCTAAGGACGGAAGGCTCACTCCTCCCATAGGAAAGGGCAGTTCTTTGGATGCTTCATACCTGCACACTGACCACGATGACCAGTGATGTGGCCACAGTGACTGCAAAGGACTGGTAGTCAGCCAGCTGGGTCCCATCATCCCGGGTTGCCTCAGCAAACACCCCATAGGGAATGAAGAACATAAGCACAGAGGTGTAGATGCCCTGGGCAATGCAGATGAAGAATTCCCGCTTGTTGAAGAGGAGATTCAGCTGGCCTGGCTCATAGAGCTTAGGGTACTCCATGCTCCTTTGCTCTGGCACATCCTGTTTGGGGAGGGCCACATGGCAGATGAGGCCTGGAAAGCTGCCATTTTGACTCAGGATCACCAAGGGCAGATCCTGTCCCTTCATCTTCCTTTCCACCATCTTTAGTAACAACCAACCTCAAGCCAGCTGCTTTCGATTTTTGTTCAGCAACTCAGGAGAGCTGCAGATAAGCTGTACCTGAGGAGAGCCTGCCCCACACCCTCCCCTGCTGAAAGCGCCTCCCATGTGACCACAAGACGGTAGGCACATGTGTAACACGTCCACTCAATCAACAAGACACACTCTAACAGCAGTGCTATTCTCCCCATCCTACCTGACCATCAAACTCCCCCATACCTGATCAAAGACACCCATAGCCAGGACTGGGAGGGAGGTATACACAATGTTATATAAGGTGATGAAATACTGATCATACACAGTCTGGAAGAGAATGGGACAAGAGAAATGTGAGTATGTAATCTTTTCTTCACTGCAAATCAGGCATAGGAGATGATTGGTGTGGCAGCCAATGTGGAGCTTAGGGCTTCTTTGGGATCCCTAAGGAATTTCTTGAGAGCTCTCTCCACTCTTTCAAATTTTTTTTTTTAAACGCATGCACTAGACAATGGGATTGGGCAGCAAACAGGTCAAATACAACCTCTGCCCTTAAGAAATTTACAGATATGCATCACAGCCTGGGTACACTCGCTACCTGGGCAGAGAAGCCGCAGAAGAAGCCAAACCAGAAGTGGACCATGGTGAAAGCAAAGTTCTTGTAGAAGAAATAGCAGAGGAACTTGCACATGCGCAGGTAGGACCAGCGCCCATGCACCAGCAGGAGGCGCTGCAGGAACTTGAACTGTGAGAAGGAGTAATCTGAGGCCAAGACAGCCTGGATCCCTTCCTGCCCGCTGATGCCCACACCAATGTGAGCAGCTGTGGAAATGAGAGATGATGAGAAGGTGAAGGTGGCAGCCCACTTCAGATCCCACCAAGTTATCATCCCTCTCCCCAGCAGACTTCAGGGGGCACCTCCCTTCGAGTCCTGCCCAGCCCACCCATGCACACAGTCTACACTCACTTTTGATCATGCTGACATCATTGGCTCCATCCCCAATGGCAAGTGTCACTGCCTTCTTGTACTTCTTAACCAGTTCCACCACTTGTGCCTTCTGCAAGGGGGTCACCCGGCAGCAGATGACAGTTTTGCAGGCACATGCTGTTTCCAGGAATTCAAGCTCCATGTCTGCCTCCAATGCATGGGCCTGGAACACAGAAACACCTGAAAGAGGCACAGTTTTCCCAGGGAACATCTGGTAGTCTCAACTCCTCCCTGCCCCTTGAAGATCATGACCCCCTCTGAAGTCATGGGAAATGAGAAGAAAAAAAGTCCAAAAGCTGTTTTGAGAAAAGGGCTTTCTGGAAGAATACCACTCAAACTAAGGATGGTAACACTTACTAGGCTGTGACCATTGATGACCAGAGCATACTCCCCAGCAACAGCCTCCAAGACAGATGTGAGCTTAGAAGAAGAAAGTTTCTCCTGGCAGGTGAAGCCGTTGCCTACAGTGCGGGACGAGTCCATCATCTTCTCCCGGGCTTTCCTGTGAAGGTGGAGATGGAATGGTGGTGATCTGGCACAACATCAGTGAGTCAGGACAGAAGTCTCAATAGGGTTCAGAAACCCCAGCCTGTCCCTGGGCCTCCTGCTTACCTGAGCTCCTCTCTCACCTCCAGGACAGTGTGGCCTGTGACTATGAACACCTCTGTCATGTCGTCTGTCAGCATCTTGCAGGAATAGCCAATGTTCACAGCAGTCTCTAGCAAGAGAGAATGCAGGAGCTACAGGCAGGCATCCAACAAGGTCAGCCTGGTGATCACAGCTCCATGCAAGGCTCCAACAGGAATACTTCCCAGATGCAATTCCCTCTGCCCTGTTGGGCTCTCACCTTGTTTGTCTCCAGTAAGCACCCAAATCTTGATGTTGGCCAGTGTCAGGAGAGCAATGGTCTCTGGAACCCCCTGCTGCAGCTTGTCCTCAATGGCTGTTGCACCCAACAGCTGAAAATACAAGGACTCCTGGCACGAGAGTCACAGGTACAAGTCATCCTTGCCCACCCTCAGCTCATTCTTGTGCCCTCACCATCATGTCACTCTCGACCTCCTCGTAGATGCTGGCCAGCCTATCCTCCCGGCTGTCCTGGGCTAGACTGGCTTGCAGCCGTCTTTCGGCCCACTCCTCATAGTACTCTTCATCCAGATCCTTGTAGGCCAGTACCAGTGTCCTCAGCCCTTCCCCTGCATACTCCTGGGGACAGAGTCAGGAATGCACATCTGAGTAAGTTTAGAGGAATTAATAATGCACAACATGAGGACTATAGTTAAATCTGCACCTGGGTGCAGTGGTGCACGCCTAAAATTCCAGAGACTCAGGAGGCTGAGGCAGGAAGACTGCAAGTCCAAGGCCAGTCTAGGCAACTGAGTGAGAGTCTCTCAAAATAAAAAGGGTTGTGGCTGGGCACGGTGACGCATACCTATAATCCCAGTGGCTTGGGAGGCTAAGGCAGGAGAGATCACAAGTTCAAATCCAGCCTCAGCAAAAGCAAGGCGCTAAGCAACTCAGTGAGACCCTATCTCTAAATAAAATAGGGCTGGGGATATGGCTTAGTGGTCAAGTGCGCCGGAGTTCAATCCCCATACCCAAAACAAAATGAAACAGCCAGGCACAGTGGCACGTGCCTGTAATCCCAGCACTTGGGAGACTGAGGCAGGAGGATCGTGAGTTCAAAGCCAGCCTCAGCAATGGCGAGGCACTTAGCAATTCAGTGAGACCCTGTCTCTAATAAAATACATAAAAAGGGCTGGGGATGTGGCCCAGGGGTCGAGTGCCCCTGAGTTTAATCCCTGGTACCAAAAAAAAAAAAAAAAAAAGAAAGAAAGAAAGAAAACAAAAACAAAAAGGGTTGTGCATGTAGCTCAGTGGTAGAGCACCCCTGGGTTCAATTTCCAGTATAGTCCCCCCAAAAAAATTTGCTGGGAGAGACTTTGGGTATTCTTACCACAAAAATAAACAAACAAATAAATAAGTAAATACAAGAGATGGTGGATAAGTAATTATGCTTGATTGTAGTGATCATTTATTTCACTTAGTATATCAAAACATCATGTTGTATACCTCAAATGTGTTCAATAAACACAAGAAGAAACACAAAAAAGAAAGTCATGCTCCCCTACCCCCAATGCTGAGAGCAGCAGCAGCAGCAGTCCAGTCCCCCTTCCCTCACACCTACATTCAGATGGTCAGTCGTGGTGTGGAGCAGCTCCTGGGTAGAGTGGTGCAGTCTGTCAAGCAGGATAGTGTCAGCACCTTTGCAGTAGAGTCGGATCTTCCCCTCTGGATTCCGCACTGTGCATAAGGCAGGGGGGAAGAAAAGTGCCAGAAAAATTCAGACAGGCAAAGACCCTCAGTCTAAACACATCATTCAGAGTCCCCCAGCATACCTGACCCATCCAAGGCTTATGTGCTGCCCCAAATTCCCCCCAGCATCCCAGTCCTGGCCTCACCTATGACTGACATCCGCTTGCGGATATTGTTGAAGTCCAAGATGGCTAATAGCTGGTAGGTGATGGCTGTGCCCATCTCATGGACAGTGATAGTTTTTGGTGTGCGAGAGCGGAACACAAAACCAAAGTTCCTGGCTGCAGTAACCAGGGCCCCCTCATCAGGGGACTGGGCTTTGTAGTATAGTTCTCCTAGATGGGCAGGAAGAACACATGTGGCATGAGTGGCCAAACTTTCAGCCTCGTTCCCCACTCAGGAAGCCCTAGCCCAGCCACACTGGAATGCAGAGCAGAGCCCAAGAGTACAAATTGGGTGAGGGTAGAGACTGAACCAGCTCCTCAGCTCACCTTCATTCTTTTCTTCGGACATGACAGTGTGACACAGGGAAAGGAGGCGAAAGAACTCATGTGTATGGGGGTCCCCCATCTTGACAGCCTCTAAGAGGCTGGAGTCCCAAAATAAGAACTTCTTGTCAGCCAAAGGATTAAAGGAAAAGTTGACAGGTTCAGGCCTCTGCAACAGATAAGAAGGCCCTTAGGAAAAGCTGGAGTGCCAGGCTACCTCCCAGGAAAGCAGCTGTCCCTGCCCACCCATCTCTCAAAGAGCCCAAGATGGCAACCACTGTGGACCTCAAAATTCCCATTTCTGCTATCGGTTCTTTCTTTCACATATCCATTTCTTCAAGCTGCTTCCATTTCCTGCCCAGATAACACAGCTCTCCAAATTATGCCAACTGTTCCTAGTCAGGCGCCCTATGTTAATGGCACATATGATAATTATGGCTCTTACCTCTCCCAATTCCGCTTTATGTCCCAAGACATCAAACACGTCACCTACACACAGCCACGACAGAAGGAGAAGCAATATCAGAGCTGGAGATCTCTACCACACTGGGGATAAGCCTCTAATACAGATCTCTGCAGGCATTGGGAATCCTCTGCCCTGATCATTGAGCAGACATCACTCACACACCACTGACTCAAGGGACAAGAGGCAACAGGCATCCTAGATCCCAGAATCCAGAACTGTGGCCACAAAAGAGTCCACTGCTCACCATCCCTGTCCCTACCACCTCCCAGCTGTCCCTTCAGGGCAGCTTCAATTCTTCACCTCCACCAGTCAGGGCTCCCAGGGTTCCTCGGGTGCCTGGCACCCTGTAGACCCGCACAGCAGACAAAGCCTCACACACTGGGCACAGGGTCTAGGTTAGCACAAAAGCAGTTACAGCAGGGGCTGACACCTGTACAAAGGCCAGCCCACACACACCCTGCCCCAAGCCATCCCAGCAGCTCAGCTACAAGGCTACTGCCACAGGGCCACACTGGGAATACCATGGGCACATTCCAGAGACTCACAAGGGCCCTTATGAGAAGCAACATGGGTGAGTCTAGTATTCCACTGGGTCAGCCAAGGTCCAACCTGGCCAGGATGCCCAGAGGTCAGTGTTTCAGACTTGACTCCAAACATCCAAGGAGCTCCCCTAGTGCTGAGCTGAGACCAAGCAAGGGTACCATGTGAGGACAAGGAAAAGACTCTCAGCATCTGCTTCCTGGCATGGGATACAGAATAGACCCTTTCAAGGACCCTCAGACCCAAGTAGAAAAGAAGCAAATTCCAATGTCAAGACAACTATAGGAGTCCCATTCTCTTTCCAGGTAAGATGTGCAGCCCAACCCCTATTGGCACCACCTTACCATAGCTGCGGCCATTGATGGAGCACTTGTTGAAAACCATGATGTTCTGGGTGAGGGTGCCCGTCTTGTCGGAGAAAATGTACTCCACCTGGCCCAGCTCCTCATTGAGGGTGGTGGTGCGGGCCTCGGCAGGCGTCCGCTTCTTCATGCAGAACATCTTCTTGTCCCAGTTGATGAAATAGCTGTGACCCAGACGGATGACCTCCACACTACACAGGGGATAGGAGGTGAGGCTTGGTGCAAGAAGGGGAAGAGGCGCCCCACCCACATAGGCCTTCGCTGCAGGCCCTCCATCTGGGGAGAAACGAGAACGGAGAAGACACCTGGGCACAGGAACCTGGGTGGGAAGGGGCAAGGAGAGCCTGCAGGTGGAGGTGGCCATGTACAGCCAGCAAAGTAACTCCCCAACCCAACCCTCCTGACACTTTCTAAACAAAAAGGTACAACAGGCCTGGGCAGGCAGGACAAATAGCACAGGAAGAGGAGGGAAAGGACTGCAGACAAGGCACTCAATCAGTTCTTACCTCAGGACTAATAATACAGAAACCATGCAGAAAAAACAAGAGAAAGTGCGAGAGGGAAGAGAGAGAGAAAAAAGAGAGAAATAATGAGGGTGCTGTGCATGCCATGGCAAAAGCGCCACCTCAAAGGGGCCAGGCTGGGAAAGAAAACTGAGAAGGCGGTGTAGCCCACTCACTCCTTGCTGCCCCAACACAGATGGAGTGTTCTCCTTCCACCTGGGCCGCGGATCTCCACCCCTGACTCGGTGGCAAAGCTGAGGGGCTGACTCCAGAAGGGAGAGGGGTCGCAACAATGTAGGGGATGATGCCAAGTTACAGTGGCACAGCACTTTTGACATTTCCCATCCTCTTCTTTGCTTAGGGATTTCTTCTATCATCTTTGGATAGGGGCCATTAGTATTTCCAGAAAGGGCCCTGTGTTTAGGTCCAGAGGTCCAGCAATGGGCTGTATCTGGAACTTTGCTTCTGACCTAACTGAGGCTCCTATCAGGATCCTATTACCAGGTAAAAACTGAGATAGCTGGAAATACCATCATAACCTTTTCCCCATGCAGCTTATAACTCTCCTTCCACCCTCCCCCCAACATACTATAAATTGATGGGACTTAGAAAACTTTCTTAGGCAGCTCCCAAGGGCTTCAAATAAACTTAGATACAAACAGGGACAAAAAAGCCCAAAGATGGGAAAACAAAATTAGGTTTTAAGGTAAAAAAAAAAAATTATATAAATAATAATGTAGAACCAGAGTTGCAATGATAACCACATATATATACCACTCAATATTTGTATAGTAAAATTTTTCTTGTTGAGGGGTACTGGGGATCAACCCTAGGGGCACCCATGAACTTCACTCCCCTAATTTTTTTTAAATTGTAGATGGACATAATACTCTTATTTATTTATTTATTTATTTTATGTGATGCTGAGGATCAAACCCAGTGCCTCACACACAAAAGGCAAGCACTCTTTTACCACTGAACTACAACTGCAACCCCCTTTTTACTTTTTGTTTTGCTAAGTTCCCCAGGCTGGCCTCGGATTTGTAATTCTTCTGCCTCAGACTCCCCAGTCATTGGAATTACAGGCGTGCATCACCGTGTCCAACTATAATAATTGAACTTTTAAAGCCAGGTGTGGTGGCTCACGACTGTAATCCCAGCACTTAGGAGGCTGAGGCAGGAGGATCAAGAGTTCAAAGCCAGCCTCAGCAATGGTGGGGCACTTAGTAACTCAGTGAGACCCTTTCTCTAATAAAACACAAAGTAAGGGCTAGGGATGTGGCCCAGTGGTCAAGTGCCCCTGAGTTCAATCCCCAGTACCAAAAAAAAAAAAAGTAATTGAACTTTTAAAATGTATTTTCCAATCTAGTATCTTACATCAAAACATCCCTGTGAGGAAGGTGAAACCAGTAAGAATGGTTTCATTTTACAGGAGAAACCAGAAGTCACATAAGGCCCCAAGTGATTGTGGATTTGCAAGAGGTCATATGGCAAATCTAGTCAAGTAGGCAGGACTAAACCAAGAACCTCTGACACTCTTCTCTGTGCTCTAAAAAAGCCCAAACTGTACATTCTTGGCAAAGAAATGCTTCATCTTCTATTCATCATAATCAGTCCTAGGATTTGGGGCCAGTAAGAAGAATTGAGGACTACTTGAGGAAAATGTCAACTAAACACAGCAGACAGAAAGATTCTGAATACCTCCACAAAGAACTTCCTTTAAAATATCATAGGCTCCCTTATCGCAAATACAAGGTTGGAAAGTTTTTTTCTTCTGGATTCTTCCTTTCACCTCTTCCAGCCTCCTCCTCCTTCCATTCTTACTGGCCTGTCCCTATTGACATTCTCTTTACCTGAAGCATTCAAGCATCCTACATGTGTCCTTGATCATATACATGCTGCACACCACTTCCCAAAGCATTCTTTAGATTTTTTTAGAATTCATTTTTTGAATGACTTCTTTTTTTGTTGTTTGTTTATTTGTTTTTCCAAAGACCTTATAATGGTTTACTAAGTTCAAGGCCCATAGGCAAAGATTTAAGACGTTTCACAATCAGGAGTAAGCTGTTGTTTCCAGATCTCTCTCCCACAGCTCTTCACTCACGGTCCATACTCTTTGCTGTTCCCTAAGCCATTCCCAGGTTCCCATTTCCTTGCCATTGGTAAAAAGTCTACTTTGTACACAAAGATTAAAAAGACAACATAAAAAGTTCACAGTACAGGAAGAACAGGGTTTCATGTTCCTTCTCAATGATTGAATACTTAGAAAAGTTTATCAAAGGACCACCTGGGCTCCCTGGACAGAACCCAGAGCAGAGAAAAACATACCTGACATACAGTGAAATGGGCACAACGGTGTTAAGGATGATGATGTAGGACCAGAAGGAGAGGAAGCCAGAGAAAAAGGCACTATCCACTGCTTCATCCCAGGGCAGGTAGACCTGGAAGCGTGTCCCAACTTCATGTTCCCAGATGGCATTGCCAATGGCCAGGATCACCCCCATGCAGACCAGAAATCCAAAAATCTGAGACAGAATGAGAAGCAGTGTCTAATCAGAGACTTAGAAAGCCAAGTATCCCCCTGAAGGAAGTTCCTGCTCAGGCCCTGAGCCCTAAAAATCTTAGGCATATTTGAATTGTTAGAATGGCCTATTGGAACGAGTTCAGAAATGTCTCTGGTCTGCCACTGACTATCACATGGCCCTCTCTGAACATTTTCTCATGTATACAATGGAGAAGCTGAAATAGTTAAGTTGTTCCCAATATGGAATCCTCAGGAGTCATTAAGGTTGGTGAGTGGAGTGAACTACATTTCACATACCAAAAATGCTTAGTACAAATTACCATTTACCTGGGCTAAGCCTTCACAAACCAACAAAAATGCCAAGTTACTATAATTTTTTTTTTCAGTACTGAGGATTGAACTCAGAACCTTGCACATGCTAGGTAAGTGCTCTATCACTGAGCCAGCCTTCTAGCCCTTATAATATCTATTTTATACAGACTGCCATTCTTTTTTTTAACCAGGGAAATAGAAGCTGGGTACAGTGGCACATGCCTGTAATCCCAGCAACTTGGGAAGGCTAAGGCAGGAGGATCATAAATTGGATGCCACACCTGGCAACTTAATGATAACCAATCTCAAAAATTAAAAAAATAAGCTGGACACAGTTGTATGTACCTGTAATCCCAGCAATTTGGGAGGCTGAGGCAGTAGGATTTAAAATTCGAGGCCAGCCTCTGCAATTTAACAAGGCCCTAAACAATTTAGCAAAACTCTTATCTCAAAATAAAAAATAAAAAGGGCTTGGGATGTAGCTCAGTGGTAAAGCACCCCTTGATTCGATCCCCAGTGCCAATCAATAAATAAAACAAACCAGGGAAACAAAATGTATCTTCATAACTCCAGATTTCTTGATTAATCAAAAAAGCTTGGAGTCCTTGATGAAGAATCATAAGAAAGTTTTGGTGATTATAAGAAAATAACCAAGATCCATGTCTGGTTTCTGACATCTATTTACTTTTTTCTTTTTTTTCTGACAGTTATTTCCAAAGCTGTCTTCACTGTTGAGTCTGAAATAAAACAGGAATAATCCTGGTGCCCAATGACCACCAGGGGGCCATGTGAGCCTCTGTAGGCAAAATTTGCCCTTGGGGCTCCCTCAAGTTGGAATTCTGCAAGCCCTTTAAAGCCAGGGCTGGCCCCAGCCTTTGCAAACTGGCATGTGGGGGGCAGGCAGCAGGCAGGAGGGGTGCAAGAAGGGGCAATGTTTAACAAGGAGCTCAGATTTCTAGCTAAAGAAGAGAAGGACTCAGGAATTGCCAAAAATGAAAACAGAAACTTTTCCTTTGGGATTCTTCATCCTTAGAAGTTGTGGGGGAAAGACCCTGCTAACCAACTTCCAAATGGAAATTTTTTTCTTTTAATTCCCTCTCCATCCTCATGAAGGCCTCCTTGTCCCTGGCAAAGGTAAACAGAAGGTCACGTGCTGCACTAAGTCATCATCGTAACTGGAATCCAGAGAAGGGACGATTTGTTTTAGCTTTAAGTTGTTGATTCATGCATGTTCCTAAGGTTTTTCCAAGTCTAAAAGAAACCTGAAATAAACATTGCCTTTGAGTAGCTAACCTGCCAGTGACTTTAAAACCAAATCTAAAGCCTGACTATTGGCCAGGGAAGAGCAATGGAAGCAAAGGGAACCACCCAGGGAGAACCAGAAGGGCAGAGAGAGGGAAACATATGAGGGAAATTTACCCAGAGCACCAGTGTATTCATTAGGCGATCAATACTTGTTCTCTTGAACTTTGTTCTACCGCTGTTCTGCATCAGCTTAGTGTCCGGACCTAGAATAGAACAGGAAGCCAAATAACAAAACAGCCTCTGGATTTCTGCTCTGATCCCCAAACGTAGTACATCAGAATGGAATGGAGACACGAGGTGGACAAAAGTCTTGTATTCAGGGCTGGAGGATTTTTACCTTATGCATTCTGCCAGCACACCCAGTTCAACCCATACTCCTGAGGGAGGGCTGAGTCACTTACTCTTATCCTTCTTTCTTTGAACGCCAGAAGACTCACCTGCAAAGATGACCAGCCCGAAGCACCACTCAGTGTTTCGTAGCACACAGCCCCGCAACAACATGTTCTGGTTGCTCAGGGGGAACTTGTTTTCCTTCCAGTAGAGGGTTCCACTGAATTTGTCCAGCTTGTTGTTGGGAGGTTCACAAATCACTTCACCTGGATGGCAGATAAAAGTAACAGTGCTCTAGCCGGGCGCGGTGGCTCACGCCTGTAATCCCAGCACTTTGGGAGGCTGAGGCAGGAGGATCGCGAGTTCAAAGCCAGCCTCAGCAGTGGCGAGGCACTTAGCAACTCAGTGAGACCCTGTCTCTAAATAAAATACAAAAAAGGGCTGGGGATGTGACCCAGTGGACGAGTGCCTGAGTTCAATCCCCGGTACCACAAAAAAAAAAAAAAAAAAAAAAAAAAAAAGAAAGTAACAGTGCTCAAGGTCTAGTTTATAATTTGGTCACATGACAATAAAACAGAAAAAGTATCTAAAGGAGAGGGCCTAAGGATAGGGACCCATTTGCATACTGCTGGCAGGAATGTGAGATGATGCCACTTTTCAGAAAAAGAATGAGGCAGCATATACTAATGTTAAAAGTACATACATGTGCCAGGTATGGTGGCACATGCCTGTAATCCCAGTAGCTCTGAAGGCTGAGACAGGAGGATCGTAAGTTCAAACCCAGCCTCAGCAACTTAGTGAGGCCCTAAGCAACTTAGCAAGACCCTATCTCTAAACAAAATATAAAAAAGGGCTGGGGATGTGGTTCAGTGGTTAAGTTTCTCTGAGTTAAAGCCCCAATACCAAAAAAAAAATACATGCTTGGACCCAATAATTCCACTTTGGTCACTCTATTCTACCAAATAGAATAGAGCATAATAATTTTTATTGAAGCATTATCAGGACAGCAAAAGACTAGAAACCACTGAATGGTCAGGAGTAGATGAATAAATCATGATACATCAATTTTTTTTTTTTTTTTTTTTTTTTTTTCAGTGCTAGGGACTGAATCCAGGGCCTTTAGCATGGCTAGGCAAGTGCTCTACTATTAAGATAAGGTTTTCTCAGGCTGGCTCAGCTATAATACAACAATTCTATGAAATATCATGCAGCTATTTAAGAGAACAAGGTAAATTTCTTTATGTAGATGATAAGATGCTTATTTTTTTTTTTTTTTTTGTGGTACCAGGGATTGAACTCAGGGGCACTCGTCCATTGGGTCACATCCCCAGCCCTTTTTTGTATTTTATTTAGAGACAGGGTCTCACTGAGTTATGATATATTTAATAAGCAAAAAAGGTAAAAACTTCAGTACAAAAGAATTGCATTATTTATTTATTTATTTTTTGGAACCAGGGATTAAACTCAGGGGCACTCAACCACTGGGCCACATCCCTTTTTTTTTTTTTTTTTTTTTTTTTTGTATTTTTTATTAGAGACAGGGTCTCACTGAGTTGCTAAGTGCCTCGCCATTGCTGAGGCTGGCTTTGAACTCACGATCCTCCTGCCTCAGCCTCCCAAGTGCTGGGATTACAGGCGTGCGCCACCGCACCCGGCCTGCATTTTTTATTTTTATGTAAACAAATGTACACAAAAAGTGTAGATGACTATACACTGGACTGTTAATTAATGTGGTCATCTAAGAAGGGCAGGAGAGACCATAAAGTTTTCTCATACACTCTGTATAGTTTGTCTTTGTGTATGTGTTACTGGGATTGAACACAGAGGTACTCTACCACTGAGCTACATCCACAGTCACTAAGGTGCTAAGGGTCTCACTAAGTTGCTGAGGCTGACCTCAAACTTGCAATCCTCCTGCCTGAGCCTCCCAAATTGCTGGGATTAGAGACACATGCCACCATGCCTGGCAGTCCATCTTGTTATAAGGAGCACATTCTGAGATAACACCCAAAAAGTATAAGCTGAATTTCTCTCAAGATGCACAGCAAGTGGGGAGCTATCAGTCTCAAAGCTTCCTTGAAATGATCATCAAACAGCAAGTTGTAACCACTTGGCATTCCCAGCACCCCCACCCCCAAATCCAAGGAGTTGCATAATCATAGCAACCAGAAGCCAAAAGGAAAAGGTACAATTTAAATTCTAAAACCCAACCCACCTCTTTTACCTGAAGACTGCTTCTCCAAGATTACTCACCATCAAATTTGGCAAGCTTACTGATGTCTCCCAATTCTGAGGTGACTGGAATTGCCTGACGCACTTTCATGTTGGTCTCTCTAGAAGGATAGTACCCTTGAGTCCCAGTTCCCTACCCATCTAGTAGATTCTGCGTGGGAGAACCTGACCACAGGGCATCCCACTGCTTAACATAGCAAATACTTCTACATATGCAAAGCCTCCCCCCCCCCCCCGTACTGGGGACTGAACCCAGGGGTGCTCTACCACAGAGCTACATCCCCAGCCCTTTTTAATTGTTTTTATTATTTTGAGACAGTGTGTCACTAAGTTGCCCAGGCTAGTCTCAAACTTGTCATCCTCCTGCCTCAGCCTCCTGAGACTCTGGGATTACAGGCATGTGCCACCATACCTGGCTCCAAAGTCTTTCTTACCCCTGAATTTTCCAAAAGATATAAGCCCATGCTTGAGAACCACCACTTTCAAAAACAATCTTTTTACCCCTAAAAAGGAAGTAAGAGGGCTGACACTTGAGCATGCCACTTACCCATCAAGTTCTGCCGTCTCTATGTAACACAGCCCATGGGGTTCACTGCTGGAAAGGAGGAGGAGATCCGCCTAGAAAGAAAACCTAATGAGAAGTCCAAATACTCAAATCTCCACCTTCAGTAGACTCTGTAAGGATCACTCCTCCACTAGGCATTCTTAGTTTTCCTAGTTCCAAGCACATGAATAGCAGGTCCCAGGCATATTAATGTAAGATACAAGATCTCTACCCCAGACAGTCTCCTTCCATGGAATTGCTCAAAGAGGTCGACAGGCAGGAAGGTGAGAATATTGTTTATAAAGGCAAAAGGAATCAAGAAGGACCAATCCCTTTGTGCTACAGACGAAGATGAGCCCTGTAGGCCTAGAGGGGCAACTTTTCCCTTACCGCCACAAACTGGTTATTTTCTAGCTTGATAATATCACCAACACAAACATTCATCCACTGTTCTTGCTGGAGGCTGTTGCAACAAGAAGACAGTAAAAAGGCTGTCAGTGGCTACAGAGGTTTCCAGGGCCTTTCCCACTTTGTCCCCAGGGCCCTCGTTTCCAATAGGCACTCACATTCCATTGATCAGCACCTGAGACTGACGGTTATTCACCTGGTTATCACTCTTGTGGCGGAACTGAAAAGAAGAGAACTGAAAAAGGTAAGATACCTTCTCCTGCTCCAAAGAAAACAGGACAATCAGTGGAACCGAGAGCATGCTAGGCAATACCTTACATACACCTATTCACAGACCATCTCTTTTCCTGACTCCCCCTCCTCAACCTTAGCCACGTTATCATGGATCTAGTGGACCAGGTAAAGGATGTCAATCAAGGTCACCACAGAATCGTGCTGGGTGAAGGTCAATGTGTGCTGGGGGTGGCAGAATAAAAGAATGAAAAGAACTCACATAGTCATCAGTGGCATCTTTAACAGCTGTGATGGTGAGGACAAGAACCAAAGGCACAATGGTGGTAAACCAGGATAGGGAAGAGATCTGTGGGATCAACTGAAAAGCGGAAAGAGAAGCATGCATCTGAAGAAGCCCCATCCAATAATTTCTTGCCCTAAATCTTTCTCTTCTGTTGAGAGTCATCTGTGGGCTGTGTGTGGACTGTGTTGCGCATTGTAGCCTAGTGAGGGGATGTCTGGCATTGGGAACTTCCATGGCAGCCCCACAGGGATAGACCACCTGATGCAGGTGAACTTCCCCCTCAAGCTCTGCTTTTTTTTTTTTTTTTTTGTGGGGGGGGTACCGGGGATTGAACTCAGGGGCACTCGACCACTGAGCCCACATCCCCAGCCCCCTTTTTTTTGTATTTTATTAGAGACAGGGTCTCACTGAGTTGCTAAGTGCCTTCCCATTGCTGAGGCTGGCTTTGAACTCGCAATCCTCCTGCCTCAGCCTCCCAAGTGCTGGGATTGTAGGCGTGCACCACCACACCCGGCTTCAAGCTCTGCTTTAAAGGTTCCCACATAGCACCTGAGATGGGTGTGACCTGCCAAGATACCAATCAACCTTGTGACTGCAAGACATCCAAAGCAAGACTCTGCCCTTTAAACCTTATCCATGCCTTTGATGTACCCCCTTGACTAAATCACAGGAGCCATCTTTCCTTTGTCCAGTTCCAGCTCTTGTGTGGACTGGATGTTATCAGTGGCACCACTTTTTTTTTTTAACATATTTCTGGCTCTTTTTATTTTGTTCTTCACTAATTATTTTAGACTTTATGTTTTCAGGTAGCTTACACTCTCCTTGGCAGGAAGAAGAACCCCCCATGAGATGCTGGCTGTTGCCCCCGTTACTCTTCCTTGGTTTTATTTGACTTTGTGAGTTGCAAGGGATATACTAGAGGTCACTCACCTGCAGGATGAGAAGGAACAGGAAGTAGGTGTTGGCAACTTCCTGGAATTGCTCAAAGAGGTTGACAGGCAGGAAGGTGAGAATATTGTACTTGGAGGTCTTGATGCAGTTACTCTATGGCAGTGGGAGAGAAGATAATGAGGCAGTCCCCAAACTCAATCCAGAATCAGACAAAGCCTGCCTCCTCCATCTCTACACTTCCCCAAACTTCGGCCACCATGCCCCTCCCCCTCCAAATCAGCACTGGAGTGGAAGGGAGGTGGAGTCTCTGGGGTCAATGTGTTCTGATTACTAACAGGTGAAAGACTTCAGCACAGCAGCAGATGGAGAGTAGCTGAAGAAGGTGCCTCCACTTCCCCAAGAACCCTTCCTATTCAGCCCTCAGTCCAAGCCTAGGACATCCCTATGTTTCCCCACTCCCGCTCAGGAAGTGGAAACAGGTGGTCTAGAATCACTTACCGCATACTGGAATTTCTCATTGTATTCTCGGTCATTAGCCCGTGCCCTCCTTTCTTCTTCTACAACAGAATGATGCTATAGTCAGGCACAGCAAACTGAGGCCAGGACCCCCACTTTGTCAGGTCCACCCTACTTTGTGGACATTCCACCAAAGGTCCCTGTTTCTTTTCACCAAATAGTTTTATGGAGTTAGCTCCACACCTGGGGTGTCATTAAATTCTTTCCTGTAGTCCAGTTCGCACCAACAGCATAACCACATGGTTCTGCAAGTTACATTCAAAGGATAGGATAGGTTCTCTTCCTCACCACCAATAATCTTCCACAGGGAGTGCTCAGTTCTTCTGCCCTACCCTTTTGGAAGAGCCTTAGCCATTAATGGTCATGGGGTCCCCACACCCTTTGGCTGCTATTATTAATACACTATCATCACAATCAAAGAGTAGCAGCTGAAGACACAAAGCATCCTTCCCCCTAGAAACTACAGGAGATCTAACCATGCTACTGTTGCTCTCCCCCTAAGCTGGGGACTAAAGGGGTGGGAGTGGGGAGTGGCAAACTGAGGGTCACTGTGCCCTGAAGCTGCTCTGCTTCCCTGGAGCTGCTCTGCGGCAACATCCCAGCCCCACGTGCAATCCCCCTACAGGAGCCTCTGGTTGTCACATGTCACCAGCAGCCGCTTCTGACTGGCCAACAATGACATCACCTTATTTCAAAGCTCATCTTCAAGTAGGAGAAGGTGGGGGTGTCAGGGATATGGGTCATGTAGACTGAAGCAGAGATGCAAAAGAGAGGAATGAGATGTAATGGAAACAGTTGCTTTCTAACTGTAATCTTTTTTGTTACCATCTACGTTTCCCTTAAACTGCTCGTTTGTCACTCAGTGACGTCTATTTAGCTACCCCTATCCTGAACCTCAGCAGGTTCCAGACTGCAAGCACCAAGTTCAGGTTCCAGAACAAGGGGAAGTCCTATGAAGGGTTCCCCATATCCCAGGGGGCACTTTGATCTCATGCTGTAAAGGGGGGTAATTTGGTCAGACTGTAAACCTAATGCCTTAAACCTGCCAGAGAGCCAAAGGCAGCGTTCCAGACCCCTTCCCCAAGACCCCTGCAGAGCACACTGCAGTAACAAAATCTCAGGCCACAGTGTCGCCTGTCTACTGAGCCACTTTACTCCCAGAAACTTCCCCAGAGGAGCCTCCTCGTGCTGAGACCCTGCGCAATCACCAGAGGCCATGCAAAGGAAGAAGGTAGGGACTCGACCCTTCAGAGCCAGGATCTCTGGGTCTAGAAAGAAGATGGGGGAAGGCTGGGGGAGGCACAGGACAAAGGAATGTGGGGATTGGAGAGGAGGAAATTATGGGTTCGGGAGAGCTGCAAGATGCTGCCTCCCATTACCTGTCCCCCAAGAGGGCTTCTTTCGGCTCCAAGAGGGTGGTGCCCCGGCCCGGGCCCACTTCTCGGGCATCTCCTTGGGGACCGTCATGATCCGGGTTTGAGTGGGGAGAGCGTACTGTCAGTTCTTGGCCTCAGCGGCGCCTACGGGGCGGCCCCCCGGGGAGGCGCAAGTGCCGCTGCAGCTTAGAAGTGAGCCCGGGCCCACCGGCGAGCGCGCCACCCGCAACTCTGGCCATCCTCACCGCCACCGGCGCGCTGGCCCGCGCTGGCCCGGGAACTCCGTGAGCTCAGCTGCGCCGCCCCCGAAACCCCCAGCGAAGGACTGCATGCGCTGAGTGGCCCCGGATGCGGTGCGCACGTCCTGGGCTCCGCCCCCGCCCGCTCCCCCGACTGCAGGGGCAGCAGCCTGCCAGCTCGCCGCGTAGGCGAAAGCAAGTGCGAGCGAGCCCCGCCTCCGCTCTCCCCGCCCCCCACCCGGCCAGGGCCAATGTTGGTGAGCGGACTGCCGTGGTTGTCGGGGGCAACAGTTTTCATTCCCTCCCTACCCGAAGGAAAATGAAGAGGACCCTGTGGGGAAGAAACAGGGGCTTCCCAGGCCAGAAAGTAGCAGCTGCAGGTGTCCCGAGATAAGAGAACAGGTGTTTCGGGGTGGGGGGCTGGAACTCAGCAGTAGCCCAGCGAGAAACTAACTCAAGCATCACACGGAAAAAATCGGTTTCCTAGGCTCTCCCCAGGATGCGTAGGGATTTTAATCTCCCCTTCCCCAGATCCATACCAGCCGTCCCTCTTGTCGCCCTGAGCCATAATAAAACCCACTCTTGTCTAAATTCCCAGGGATTCCTACTTCTTGCCTTTCTTACCTGGGGGGCGCTTTTTTGCACACAGTGCCATCTCACCCAGCAAGGTCCCAGCAATCCCATGGGAGATCCTGTAGGAAGGTGACACATGAGTATGGTCAGGAAGCTGAGGATAACCATTCCCCTCATTAGACCCTTCCTGAAGGTTCTCTTTTCCAGCACTGATCCTGACTTCTCCAGCCCTCCCCACCAACACTCTCTTCTTTCTACCCTGTCCAGTACCTGAGAAAAGGGGCCGTCCCCTCTGCTTTGGATAACATGGAGGGAGGGGAGAACTGAGAGTTTACAGAAGTCAAGGCCTGGGGGAAAGGGGTCTAGGAGAATAGGCCAGATATTGATAAGGAGGACACAGCTGCCCAGGAGCCGGTCAGGCATACCTGTAACCCCAGCAGCTCAGGAGGCTGAGGCAGGAGGATCAGGAGTTCAAAGCCAGCCTCATCAATATAGGGAGGCCCTGAGCAACTCAGCGAGACCCTGTCTCTAAATAAAATATTAAAAAGGGCTTGGGGGGGGCTGGGATTGTGGCTCAGCGGCAGATCGCTCGCCTCGCACATGCGCGGCCCGGGTTCGATCCTCAGCACCACGTAAACATAAATGCATTGCATTGTGTACAACTAAAGTAAATAAATAAATATTTTTTTTAAAAAAAAGGGCTTGGGGGCTGGAGTTGTAGCTCAGTGGTACAGCACTTGCTTAGCATGTGTGAGGCACTGGGCCCAATCCTCAGCACCACACAAAAAATGAATAAATAAGTAAAATTAAGGTATTGTGTCCACCTTCTTAAAAAAAAAAAATTCAAGCTGCTGGATTCCCTTTCTTAAAAAAAAAGGTGTGTGTGGGCGGGGGGTCGGGGGAATGGGGGACCTGGGGATGTGGCTCAGTGGTTAAATGCCCTTGGGTTAATCCTGGGATCCTGGATACTAAAAAAAAGAAGAAGGAAAGGAAGGAAGAAAGAAAGAAAGAAAGGGGCTGGGGTTGTGGCTCAGCGGCAGAGCGCTCGCTGCGCACGTGTGTGGCCCGGGTTCGATCCTCAGCACCACATAAACATAAATGCATTGCATTGTGTACAACTAAAGTAAATAAATAAATATTTTTTTAAAAAAAAAGAAAGAAAGAGCACAGCTTTCAAGGTACCATGGATGCCTCATGTGCTCTCCTGGTGACAGACAATGTATAGTGCCTATTTTCCTGGTGACAATGTGTGGTGACTATATTCTTGGTGGTAATGAGTTGTTCATGTACTAGAAAGCAGAATGTCCCCCAAAAGGGTGGGGTGAAGGGAACATAGCCAGGAAGCACCTGGCAGGGCATCAGGAAATAGGGTGGGCAGGCTCCACCCTTCTCAAAATGCTCATCATTCCCCCAGCTCACCCATTACTGAGGTTTCCATTATCACCTCCTCCATATTGAGCTTACATTAGAGGCATGGCCTTCACTTCCTGCACAGACAGTCCCCAAACCGCTTCCTCTCCATCTGGGTCAGCCACCCTTCTGGGGCAGCAGAGGGGTCTTCCTATCTGTCAGAGAGTCAACCCTGCTCTCTCCCACTCCAAATCTAGTCCAGTCAGCCTGACACTCAGTGAAGGCCAAGGAGCATCAGTCACACAAGCCTCTGCTTCCTTCTACCTTCCTGTGTCCTTTCTTTTTCCTAAAAAGGCATAAGGCCTGGCCTACAAGACAGGGTCACAGAGCCTCAACCCTATTCTCCAACCTGGTCCAAAAAAGCTGCCAGTCAGTAACCTCTTTTTTTGTCTGGGTGGAAAGGTTAGCCTTCCACCTCCTCCTTGGTTCCCCTGCCAGCAGCCTACAGGGCACACCCATCAGCCTGTCAACCCCAAGAGATACTAATTGCCTGTCTGCCCAACCTCTATAATTACAGACTCTGGCCACAGCGCAGGCACCCACACCAATTCTCCCTTCACTAGCATAGACTCCCTTCCCCACCCCAGACCAGGCAATACCAAGAGCCAGAAGTCCTTTTCATTCCTGATCCTCCCCAACTGCGGCAGGCAAGGGTGCCTGGCTCAGGAAGAAAAACTTCATCCACATTTTAGAGATGCCAAGTCCTCCTCCAGGGCCCCCAGCCAGGGTCTCCACCCAGTCTAGAGTATGAGTCATGTAGGGTGGGGTATGCATGGAGAGGTTAAAGAAGAGGATGTAGGGTGGGCATCATAGGTTCTGTAGCCAGCTAGGCCCCTGGGGAGGGAGTGATCAAGAAACACTGCCAGTCCAAAGACCTGGGTCTGCATCCTATGAAAGAGTTAATGAAGGAGCTGGGCAGCCATCAGGAGTCAGGAGTCTGGACTTGGACCAGGAAAGTTGTTTTACCTCTAATACCCTGGGGAGAGAAAAAGCAGGCTTGGCCCCAGATCCCATCCCCTCTGGGGGCAGTCATAGGAAGGGAGGGGAGGGAGATGGCTGGCAACAGGGACCCCTTCTCATTTCTCCTTCCCAGTCTCATACAGCCTAAGTTGTCTGAACTGGTCAGGCCCATCAGCCACGTCGCCCGCCCTGTCCCGTCACCCTGCCCCAGCCCCAGCCCCCTCTGCAGCCACATCTGGGATAAAAATAGCCAACCCTAGGAAGGAGTCAATGCTCCATGGAGGAAAACGGCTCCTCCTCTAGTCTGGCTTCTGCTCCCTTCCAACCAAGACTCCTTTTAGAGGAGGCTGGTAGGTCAGAGGAACAGGAAGAAATGGAATCCAAGACCCCCAGCTCTCTTGCCACTACCACCGCCCTGGCCACCTTCCGTCGACAAGGGCAGTAACCAGGAATCACAGCATAGCTATGCGTTCCCAAAGCTACCACCCCTCTTGCACCCTTGGTTTTCCTCAGGCACACAGACCTCCACCTTCCAGAGACAAAACCTACCAGTCCCAAACTCCCTTCTCTAAGCGCCTAAACGCTCGGAGCCCGGTTACTCTTCTCACCCCAACTCTCTAGGCGGCTCTCGCCTCTCGGATCAGCTTTTCCTCGGAACTCTGCGCCCCTTTCCTGCTCTCCACGCGCCACCTAGGCACCCCATCCTCCCAACCTGCGGACAGCCTCTGGGTCTCCCCATCCTCAGGCACACCGACACCCCCTTTTCTCCACCCTCCCGCTCCCCCTGCCCGCTCTCACCGCAGCTCAGGACTCCCGGCCCCTGCCCTCCCGGTTCCACACCCCCAGCACCGGCCCCTCCAGCCCCGGGTCGCGGCCGCAGCCGAATCTCCCTCTGCCCTCCGGCCCCGCGCTCGGGTTGCCCCCGCCTCGCCTCGCCTCGCCTCGCCTCGCCTCACCTCAGCGCTCAGCGCTCGGCGCCCGCCCCGGCGGCCCCATCCTGCCCATGCCGGGGGCTGGGGCGGGGGGCGCTCGGCTCAGCTCCCCACGGGCTCCCGCCCCCCCCAGCAGTGGCCCAGCTCCCCCCGGGCCTCGGCCCGCTACTTTGTGTCAGTTTCGGCCACGGCGGGGCGGAAGTGACGGCGGTCGCGGTAGAGGGCGGGGGGCAGGAGGGGGTTTTGGGGAGGGTTGAGGGGGAGGGAAGGCGAGCGTCGCCATCTTTGTGCGGGGCAGGGGAAGGGTCTTAACCCTTCCAAGGCTGTGAGCTACCGGACAGGCTTCCCTCACCCCACATCTGTCTCGCACCTCAAAACAAACAATCCGGAAGGCTAGATAGCTGGGGGGTTTTCTTTTAATTTGGAAGAAAGGGAACGAGCAACGCTGCCTTCTTTGCAAAAGAGCATCTTCTGCCAGGAGGGACGTGAGGGCGGGAGAAGCGGTGAACTAGAATTTTCCTCACCGCCAGTTTTACCCTTAGTGCCGACTCACAGCCCTCGTAGCCGTCCGCCCTCTAGGCTCCTTCGCCTTTCTCCTCGCCCTGGCTCATCTGATGGCATTTCACTCTGTCCTTGAATGACACAGTCTCGGATTAGCTAGGAATAGGGCCGTGCCTCAGTTTCTCTGATTTACTTTCCCTGTCTACAAGGCGAAGGAAGGTCTGTGCTCCGCCGCTGCCCTCTCTCCGCCGCCCCACCACGCCCCCTGGATGGAGGCAGTTCCCTCCCTCCCCATGACCGTCTGTGAAGCACCCCTGTTGGGGTAAAGGCGCGCGACGCTGAGGTCACAAGAGCTGGAAGTCAGTGGGGACCAAGCTTTGGAGGGAAGTCATGCCCCGGACTATATGGTCGGCCGCCACCCCGCATATTCTGGCAGCCTTCCCAAACCAGCATCCAGGGTGGACACCCTCTGGCGGCTACTTTTAGCAACTACGTTCCTAGAGACCCTGAGGGTCCGAAAACGCGCTTTTGGGAGAACTAGAGGTGGAGCCTGAGTCCTTGGACCTCACCCTCCTGTGCTTCTCCTCTGTCCAGGCAATCCTTCCCAGTTTAGGAGGAAGGGGTGCCTACAAGGATAAACAGAGGAGCTTCCCAGTGTCTGGCATATTAGTAAAGAGAAAGAATGTCTATCTTGCAAGTAGACGGGGTGGTGACTCTCGTATCCACGAGTGAGTTGAGGCCTGTCATAATCACAGCTTACTCTCCGGCATCTGAACTGAGGCAAGAGTTTCCAAGTCTGAGGCTTTTTTCTGAACTTGCTCTGAGTTTTCAGGGTGGTGCAGAGCCACCAGCAGCTGGTATGTGGCTGTGCCAAGGGTAGCCCCCACCAAAGGGGCCACTACAGGCACCCACCACCAGCCATTGCCAGCACTGCAAGAGAAGGACAAAATGGACATATTAGGAATGGTTCCCTTAGTTTCCCCTCTCCCCAAGGACTGGGTCAGTAACAAGGGAGCCCCCTAAAGTAGTTCCTGGAGTGAAAGACACCAGGAAGAGAGAGGAGGGAGCCCCAGGAGAACTTAGTCCAGCCTCTAGCATTAGGGAATTATCTGAATATACCCATTTGCTGATGAGGTCACTAATGCCCAAAGAAATAATATGATGTTCCCCAGAATACAACCTCTAAATCTTAACTGTTTGGGCAAAAGGACGGGGGAGAGTGAGAAACGCTGTCCTAAGAGGGCAAGATAACTATTTAAGAGGAGAAAGCTAGGGACCCAGGGACAGAGCCATTAGCAAAGAGAGGTGAGTTAAGGACTGCATCCAGGGAAGATGTCTCCTACCTGAAGACTTCAGGGCCCCAGCCAGCCAAGTAGGTGAAGAGCCGCGGACCCAGATCTCTGGCAGGGTTGAGTGGGAACCCACAGTTGACACCCATGGATAGTCCGATAACTAGGATCAGCAGCCCCACCACCACAGGCTCCAGGCCTGCAGGTACTCCCTTGTTCCGTCTGTCCAGGATGGCCAAGAGCCCCACAATCAGGATCCCAGTGCCCAGAACCTTCAGACAGAGGGGTCTTGATCATTAGTTGCCAGGTGCTCCATTTGCCCTCACCCAAACACTCCAAACTACCAACCCCCATGTCATCTGGCTTTGTTCAACACAAGCAGCTTGGGGCTGGTAGGGTACCAAAGTAGAACGAAATCCATATTCCACCCAGAACAATAGGCTGGGGTCCCCAGTGAAGGGAAAAGTTTAAACTTTTCAAGTTTGGCCCCTCACACCTACCTGATCCAGAAAGCCATTGTTCAGGGACAAATAAGGGGCAGGATAGGTGGCAAAGATGGAGGCAGTCTCCTTGGGGCCAGTCACTGTCAGGTTCCCCCCTGTATAGTTCTGTAGAGCATCTTTTGGAGAGAGGAAAATCCAGGGTTTCCATCTTTACTTATTCAAAACTGTTCTGAGGCAACCCTGCCTACACAAGGTGCTCCCAGCCCTGTACCCTCTGTTACCGTAGTAGAGAATATAGGTGGCTCCAGAGGCACAGAAGGCAGACAGTAGCTGTACAAAGGAGTAAATGGGGAGTTTGGACCAGGGGAGGCGTCCAAGAAGGCACATAGCTAGGGAGAAGGCTGGATTCAGGTGAGCTCCTTCAAGGATAGAGGAAAGAAAATGAGTATCCATTAAGTATTGCTGCCAAATGCAGTCACCAGGCAACATGGCTACTCCTCCCTACAACTCTTAGGATAAATTGTAGCGTTTTCATCATATATCTTTCTTTCTTTCTTTTTTTTTTTTTTTTTTTTTTTTTGTACTAGGGATTGAACTCAGGGGCTCTCAATCACTGAACCCTATTTTGTATTTTATTTAGAAACAGGGTCTCCCTGAGTTGCTTAGCACCTCACTTTTGCTGAGGCTAGCTTTGAACTCATGATCCTTATGCCTTATCATATATCTTAAGGAATTAAGGCTCAGAGAGTTTAAGTGACTTATCAAGGTCACACAATGAAGCCAAGATTTGAACTGTGTCTGTCTACTCTTTCCACTTCAGCACACTGATGCAGTATGTATCGAAGGGACAAGCAGGTGAGGTCCTGAGCAGAGAAAACACCAGAAAGCTTCAGGTATGAGGTGCCAGAGGATAGTATAAATGCCCTGGCATAGGTTTCTGCCAAGGTAAGCCAACTAATCCATTAGTGTGAGGAAGGGGAATGGAGAGATATAGGAAGGGGAGGGACTGGGTGAGGCTGAAGACATATCTCAGTCTGGGGCACTGGTCAAGCTTAAGGAGATAATATTCATGAGTCACCAAAGGATCTGCCCTCTTATCATCAGCAGACACCCACTGTCACATACACATCCCACCCCTTTCGATGACCAGACCCCACCTTGCTTACCTGAGACATTGCCTGCCACATAGATGGCTATCGTAACTGCCAGAGAACCAGCCAGAAACATGGTGAAGAAGTTCCCTTTGGTTTCTCCACTGGTGACAGCCTGGGCCACAGCCCCCTGGGTGAGGAGCTGACAGGAGAGGGAAGGTGAGGAACAGGGAGTCCAGGAGACAAACAGGAGAGAGATTGGGAGCAACCAAAAGAAATGAGCAGACCTGAGGGAACAGTAAGGAAAGGAGAAAAGCAGAAAAAGGAAAGTGATAAAGAAATGAAGGAGAAAGAAGAAAGGGAAAGAAGGTGAGAGATGATAAAGGATAGGTAACAAATAGAAGAAGCAAACTGAGTGCTGTGGAGCATGCCTATAATCCTAGTGACTTGGGAGGTTGAGGCAGAAGATTTCAAGTTTGAGGCCAGCCTCAACAACTTAGTGAGGCCCTAAGAAACTTAGCAAAAACTCTGTAGGTAAGCAGTAAAGTGCCAGTGGTTCAATCCCCAGTACCAAAACAAAAATTTAAAAATAAGGAGGAGAGAGATTAGGAGAAACAAGAGAGGGAAAAGAGAAGAGATTGAGAGTTGAAAGGAAGTACTAGCAAGAGCCAGAAACATTGGTCTACCTCCCTTTTACCTCCCCCCAGTTACTGCCTACCATGAGCACAAATACACCCAGAAACTCTGCCAAGCACTGTCGGGCCAGGAGACTGTGGATCCGAAAGTAGCTCCTGATTTTGGCCAGCAGCTGATCATGGGCCATGGTGGTGTCTTGCTATTGCTGTCCACTGCTCGTCTGTGTGCAAAGGCACACAGCTCCTGCATGCCAGGGGAAAAGATAAGGAGCAGACTTTAAAACCAATTATCTTAGCAGTTAATATCTATGCAGATTTGTAGAATAGAGCTCACAGCTTCCTGTGCATATGTGTGGAAGCTAGAAGGTAAGAGGCCTGTTTGTAGGCAGGCTGTATGAAACCAGTGCTTGGAGTTTGCCCATGCTCTCTCTCTCTCTTCTGTCCTTCATCCCTATTTCTCACAGAACTAGCCTTAATTGCAGAAATTACCCTGCTTCAGATACATTAGTATTTTTGATCTTAAAGACAGCTGTGTCAATGTAGTACTATTGATCCCATTGACATATGAGTATGCTGAGCCCTATAATTCCCCAGGATCACACAGTTAGTTAGCGATTGAGTGAACTCAAATCTGGGTCTTCTAATTCTCCATCTGGTATTCTATAATGCCTCTCACCTGGAACATGAAGCCTTTCCTCAAACCATTTGAATACTTGAAGAACTCAAGGGGCATCCAGAGAGACGGGGCTGAAGACTGTGAAAGTGAATCCCACATGTTGAATGCTTGTACTTTCTTCATGTAGAGTCTCACCTTGATTAGAGGATTTTTTTTTTTTTAACCAGAGATTGAACCCAGAGGCACTTAACCACTAAGCCAAATTCCCAACCCTTTTTTTTTTTTTTTTTTTTTTTGGCGGGGGGTGGTACTACTGAGCCACATCCTCAGCCTTATTTTGTATTTTATTTAGAGACTGAGTTGCCTAGGGCCTTGCTAAGTTGCTGAGACTGACTGTGAACATGCGTCCTCCTGCCTCAGCCTCCTGAGCTGCTGGGATTACAGGCGTGTGCCACCATACCTGACTTGATTAGAGAATCTTTATCTGTGTGTCTCTGCCACAGCTTAAGATGAAGACTTCACACCCATGCTCAGCAACACCTGCTCTTTTTTTTTTTTTTTTTTTTCTTTTTTTGTGGTACTGGGGATTTAACTCAGGGGCACTCAACCACTGGGTCACATTTCCAGACCGTTTTTGTATTTTATTTAGAGACAGGGTCTCACTGAGTTGCAAAGTGCCTCACCATTGCTGAGGCTGGCTTTGAACTCGCGATCCTCCTGCCTCAGCCTCCCAAAGTGCTGGGATTACAGGCGCGCGCCACCGCGCCCGGCTAACACCTGCTCTTCTCCAGAGACATGCCACTCTTAACTCTGCATAACATGAAGCCAGATCCTATTTCTTCATATCTCAAAACTCCTATTAGATTTGCTCAACAGTAAATCGACTTCAGTCCCTGTTGCCGCCTGCAGCTGTTGCCACCTACAGCAATGATTCCGCGGGAAAGAAATCAGAGGCAGACTGGGAATGAGTACGTTCTTTATTCTCGCTTCTTCTTCTTCTCTCCAACTCCAACCAACCTCTCGCCAACCCAACCTGGTTAATACTCTTCACCTTAACAAGTATACATGTGTCACAAGCTCAACTTACAGGTGCGTCACACAGTGTTCATGGGCACAGAAAGATTCTTAGTTAATTGTATTAATGTCAGATGTAAACAATTAAACGCCTCCTCTTTGGCTCTCAGCCAGCCGCCATCTTAGCTACCTCCTCATTAAAGGCTCTTTCATTTACCCCCTTTTGTTTTAAAAGAGGGATAGCTTAAATGGTTGGGTGACGACCCTCACCACATCAGGATCGACTGTGCCTGTCTTAGGCGTCCACATGTGCAACCAACATTCTTACCCGTCATCGGATAATCAAGGCTGTGCCCTTGACTCCTGTCTTAGGTTGATATGTCGGTCACATGAGACTTTCCCGTCACTGACTACCAGCCGTCCAATCGAGCCAACCAATCATGAGGAGATGCTCCAGTTTTAAGGCAGCAAGCTTTGTGCTGATGAGCCAAATTCCATTAAATAGCATACTAAGTTCTTTAGACAAATCAGGTGCCCTAAGTTCCCATTAAGTAACGTACTGAGTTCTCTAGACAAATCAGCTGCCCTATTAAGGTTAAGAAAAGGGATACCCGCAAGACATAGTCCTGTGCAATGTAGCACGTTATTCTAGGAGGCCCCGTGCATGCAGAGCAGAGTCCACACTGCTGGTGAGGTTGTTTAATGCTTGAGCAGTAGGAATGCTTGTAGCGATTGCGATCCCTGTAGCTGTAGCAGCAGCAGCCGTCTTTTTAAATCTAGACAATGCCACCGGCAAGTCTTCAGGGCCTGCTAAGACTGGCATACCTAGAAACTCAAGCAACAATCATTAGAGGAAAGGCAGTGCCATTCCAGCACTGAGTCAAGAAGCGAATTGTAGGAGTGCAATTTAAACTAAAAAATAGAACTATTAGATCTTAGGTCAGGTGTTTTAGTTCTGAAGTTGATCTCTGCTCACATACATTGCTGCTTGAGCTCCCACGAACATTAGCTGGCAAAATATTACATTTAAGATAGATTAAAGAAAGGCTAGGAGCATTTTAGAAAAATATTTTGTTAGCTGGAACTTTTGAGCCTCTGCATATACAGCAACCTTTTATGAATATACCTATTGAAACAATTCAAATTGATCAGCTGTATAACAAATAAAGTTAATTATGAATAAACAATCCCATGTACCAATTTATGAATATACCTATTGAAACAATTTAAATTAATCATCTGCATAACAAATAAAGTTAATTAAATACCTATTGAAACAATTTAACTTTGTAAGTTAATAAACAAAGTTAGTTACAAATAAATAATCCCATGTCAAATACCAAAATATCAGGTTGAACAGTATTAGTCATATTCCTTGCTTAAGAGAAGTCCTAGAGATACTTATAAATTAAGTTTGAAGGTACCTTCATTTTTTATTTGTTTACCCCATTTGAATATTTTTAACTTAAATGAATTAAAATTATTTGGATCCTTTTTTTTTTTTTTTTTTTTACTTTTCTTTTTCATGAGCGCTCGGTTTTTGTTATTTGTGATGTCACATTTCCATGAAATCTGGACAGACGCACAGACATAAAGACATATTTGTGACGTCACATTTACATGAAATCTAGACAAACGTACAGACATAAAGACATATATAAAAAAGAAAAACACAATTGTGTGCACACACTAAAGAGAGATCCTCTCGTCCTGGCTGGGAGGAATGAGACTTAAGTTGTGAAATTATTGAAGGAAAAAAGCTTAAAAGTTTCTTAGCTGAAAAGGCAAAGATGAGGTTCCCTTGTCGGAAAAGAGACAAACTTGCGCAGGTGCTCGGATTGATACCTCTTTTAAGGGAATCATTCCACAACAACTTCATCTTGGCCCTTTTGATTTGGCACTTGTTTTATTAATCTTGATTCCGCAACAACTTCATCTTGGTCCTTTTGATTTGGTACCTGTTTTATTAATCTTTTTTTTTTTTTTTTTTTTTTTGGTACCAGGGATTGAACTCAGGGGCACTCGACCACTGGGCCACATCCCCAGCCCTTTTTTGTATTTTATTAGAGACAGGGTCTCACTGAGTTGCTAAGTGCCTCACCATTGCTGAGGCTGGCTTTGAACTCGCGATCCTCCTGCCTCAGCCTCCCAAGTACTGGGATTACAGGCGTGCGCCACCGCGCCCGGCTATGTTTTATTAATCTTGATGGTATCCATACCGGCGAGGACTTATGCTGTGGAAAAACACAAACAGATCCTCTCCCCCAAATTAATACTGGGTCTGGGCCCTTCCATGTGCCTGAAAGAACATCCTTCCAGTAAACCAAAGGTTTATGTTGTTGATGTGGATTCCAGTGTCTGTCTCCAGCCGAATATCCTTTAGAATACAAAGTTAAAAAATTTAAAGTAAAAAGGGCAATGGCTAATCTATCTTTAGGATTTGTCCAATTTCCTTCTTTTTGTTTCAAAAGCATAAGTTTGAGTGTGCGATTAGTCGTTCAATTATGCCTTGGCCTTGAGAATTAAACGGAATACCAGTCTTATGAAGTATACTGAATTTGGAGCAAAACTGTTTGAAGGATGAGGACGTATATGCAGGGCCATTGTCTGTTTTAAAGCATTTTGGGGATGCCCAATGCAGCAAAAGCTTGTAAACAATGAGATGTAACATCTTTAACTTTTTCTCCAGCATGTAAGGAAGCAAAAATCATGCCTGAGCATGTATCTATGGTCACATGAATAAATCGCAATTTTCCAAAACTTGGCTCATGAGTGACATCCATCTGCCACAAATGATTGGGCATTAATCCTCTTGGGTTAACCCCATAATGAGGATTGGGCAAATGTGTCACACAAGATTGACAAGTCTTCACAATTGTTCGAGCTTGATCTTTAGTTATTTTGAAACTTTGTTGTAAAGTAGTACTATTAACATGAAATTGAGAATGGAACGAGGTAGCTTGTTGGATTGCTGAAAATATAAAGATTGTTTGAGTAAGGGCATTGGCCTTTTGATTACCTTCATGTAGAGGACCAGGCAAATGAGTATGAGCTCTGATATGTCCAATAAATAAAGGTTCTTTACGTTCCCATAGAAAGTTTTGAATTTGAAAAAACAATTTAAAGGCTGGAGTATGAGGTGCTATTGGACCTGCTAGCTCTAATTTAGGGACGGCATATACAATATAGTAGCTGTCTGAAAAAATATTTATGGGCTGTTTTCTAAAACTTTCAAGAGCTATAATAACAGCTTCTAGCTCTACCAATTGAGCTGATTTATGGGCAGTAATATGAATCATATTTTCTTTTTGAGTGACTACTGCAGCAGTGCCGTTAGAGGACCCATCTGTAAATACATTTAATGCCTTAGGAATAGGTTGATTTTTTATTACCTGTGGAAATATAATGGGATGATTGATACAAAAAGATAGTATAGGAGACTTAGGAAGATGGTTATCAAAATTTGCAGAAGTAGAGCATCTAGCTATAGCCCAATCATTATCATTGAAGCATAAATATTCAAACTGTGATGATGAATAGGGAGTAATAATAGTAGCAGGGTGAATGCCAAATATTTTAGTAGAAGTCTTAAGTCCTTGAAGAATAAGTTTAGCCACCATGGAGGTGTAAGACTCAATTGTACTTTTAGGAGAAATGGGCAAATATATCCATAATAAAGGCCCCTGTTGCCAAAATACTCCTGTAGGTGTATATTGTGAAGAAATAATGATCAATATCAGTGGTCGAGCAAAATCAATTCTATCACAATGGGATCCTTTGATGGCCTTTTCTACCAACTTTAAAGCTTCCCTAGCATCAGGAGTCAATGTTCGCGTGAAGATGGATCAGGGTTCCCGTGAAGGATATCAAATAAGGGTTTTAATTGGCCAGTAGTGAGGCCTAGTGTAGGGCGAAGCCAATTAATGTCTCCCAGCAATTTTTGAAAATCATTAAGAGTAGCCAGATGTTCCTTATTTATTAAGATTTTTTGAGGCCTAATAAAAGTATCCATAATTTGGAATCCTAGATATAATATTGGAGATCTAGTTTGAACCTTTTCTACAGCAATATTTAGTCCATATTGTTTCAAATTTTCTGATATATCACTAAATATGATGAATAAGACTTCTTGATTAGAATGAGCAAGCAAAACATCATCCATATAATGGAGGCACATAAGCTCTGGGTATTTGTTCTTGATAGGCTGAATAGCTTTATCTACATAGATTTGACACATAGTGGGGCTATTAGCCATAACCTGGGGTAAAACTTTCCACTGAAATCTTTGATCAGGTCCATTATTATTAATAGAGGGAACAGAAAAAGCAAACCTGGGGCATCCAGAGTATGTAAAGGAACAAACAAACAAAAAAAATCCTTTATATCAAGGGTTATAAGATGGAAATTTTTAGGAATAGCTATAGGATTAGGAAGTCCAGGTTGGTTTTTTGCATGGTTTTATTGATTTTTTTTGCATGGTTTTATTGATTTCTCTAAGATCATGTAGCAATAGCCATTTTCCTGATTTTTTCCTAATCACGAATATGGGGGAATTCCAGGGAGAGGTGGAAGGTTCTATATGTCTTGCTTCTAGTTGTTCTTGGACTACTAAGTGGGCCACTTGTAATTTCTCTCTAGATAGGGGCCACTGAGGGACCCAAACTGGCTTATCAGAAAGCCATAGTATTTTCAAAATTGTTTTCTCAGTGGCCCCTAAAAAAATATCTTATACTTTTTCGATGACGATTTCCTTTAAGCTCAATAGGGTTAGGATCACCCTGTAGATTTTTTCATAGTCCTTTACCCGGAACATATCCCTGTTTTTTCAAGAGATTACAGCTTTTATTTATATCACCTACAGGCATGGTTGCGAGGTGTACTCCCATTTGTTTTAATATATCTCTTCCCCATAAGGTAACTGGCAAGCTGGACAAAACATAAGGCTGAAATGTTCCTTGATGCCCTTCATCATCCTCCCACTTTAAGACTATTGCACTTTGTTCTGGGCTATTTGAATATCCCAAGCCTCTCAAACTAGTTGAAGCTTTTTGTAAAGGCCAGTGTTTGGGCCATTGTTGTAAGTTAATAATGGAAGAGTCAGCCCCAGTGTCAATTAACCCTTCCATCTCTATCCCCTGAATTTTTATTTTGCACATAGGCCTCTGTGAACAATCCTGAACCCAGCAAGCCATAGGTCCCAAGCCAGTGGAACCAAATCCCCTATTCTTCCTATTTTGAGACATACTCTTAAATAAGTCATGTAAACTGGGAAGGAGAAGCAGCTGAGCAATTCTATCACCTTGGTTAACAGAGCTAATGCCTCGAGGTGAACTAAGCATAATCTTAATTTCTCCTTGATAGTCTGAATCTATCACACCTGGAGTAACTTGAAGTCCAGATAAGCTTTTAGAACTTCTCCCGAGGATAAGTCCTACAGTCCCTAAGGGAAGAGGTCCCCTGACTCCTGTGGGAATCAGTTGAACCCCCATTTCAGGTGTTAGCACTATTCGGGCAGTGGAACAGAGGTCTAGTCCTGCACTTCCTCTTGTCCCTCTGACAAGGGAGTCAATGGGTAAGAGGGATTGTGTCGAGGAAATCATCTGGATGGATGTTTGAGGATACTTGTTCTCTAATGCCCCGTACATTTGTGGGCCCTGGGGCATCGGGCCCCGTACCCGTTTTTTGAATTGCCAGACAAAATGTTACCATAAATATCAGTTTGGGAACTGCACTTACTAGCCCAATGGTTTCCTTTTTTATACTGGGGCAGTGGCCTGGGGCATGAGATGAGCTTGGTTGTATTTCTATTGTCTCTTGCCTTCTTTGGGGATATTGTTTTCTAAAATAACCTGATTGACTGTAATAATTTTTAGGTCGAGCTCTTCTTGTAAAATTAAGAGGAGAAGCACCTCTCATGGCTGCTGCAATTACATTACCTGTAACAAATGCATCATTTATGTCCCTGCAAAGCTTTATATAGACAGAAAGGTCCCTTTTAGATTTCCAAGGTCTGATAGCATCATGACAATATTTGTTGGCATTTTCATATGCCAGCTGAACAACTATTGGCATGGCTTGATCAACGTCTCCAAACACTCTACCTGCTGTCTGCAAAAGATGATCACAAATTCGGCATATGGCTCATTAGGTCCCTGAATTACTTTAGACAAGCTACCCTGTAAGTCACCAGATCCTTGTAAAGTTTTCCATGCCTTAACAGCTGCGGCATATATTTGAGCGTAAACTCCAGGATCGTACTGAATCTGAACCTGTAAATCAGCATATTGCCCTTCTCCAGTTAACATGTCTACATTATGATCTGGAAATCCTGCAGCTGCATTTCTTTCGAGGTATTTCAACACAGAAATCCTGAAATTGTGACCTCCAAACTAAATATTGTCCCCCGCTCAATACTGCCTTACATAAGCCTTTCCAATCTGAAGGCGTTAAATTCAAAGTATTAAGAGATTCTATCATGCTTATGGTGAAAGGAGTTTGGGGCCCATATGTCATTGTTGCTTCTTTAAAATTTTTTATAGTTTTGAAATCTAAAGATTGATGGTACCTTTGTTTATTTTGATTTTCAAACACTGCAGATCCCAATGTCCCTGCAAATTTTGACACTCAAGGTCACGCAAGCACTTAGAAAGACCTTTAATCTCTCTGCTTCAAGGGCACGCAAGCGCCTAGAAAGACCCCTCATAATCTCTGTAATTGATTCAACCCATGGGGGAGCAGAGGGCACAAGTGGTTCCTCCACTTGACAGTCCTCTATCTTGGTCCTTTTTAATTTCTTTTTGTTCTTTTTGTTCGTTTTATCAGAGACTGTGCTCCCAAGATCACTTTCACTTAATTTCCTCCTCACTACTACTACTCTCACTGGTCCTAACTGACTCAGTAACTTCCTGAGTCCCAGGTCCAATTGCAAGCAGGTATCCCTCAGCTATCTCTAACAAATCCTCAATAGCCTTGTGAATTCAGATCTTTGTCTTTTTTTTTTTTTTTTTTTTTTTTTGGTACTGGGGATTGAACTCAGGGGCACTCGACCACTGGGCCACATCCCCAGCCCTTTTTTGTATTTTATTAGAGACAGGGTCTCACTGAGTTGCTAAATGCCTCGCCATTGCTGAGGCTGGTTTTGAACTCGCGATCCTCCTGCCTCAGCCTCCCAAGTGCTGGGATCACAGGCGTGCGCCACCGCGCCCAGCAGCTCTTTGTCATTTTTTATCCCATTTTCCCTCGCTCTTAACGGAGGTTCCTCAGTTTTCTTACTGTGCCGATTCCAAATTCCCCGTACGGGCCACCACTTGTTGCCGCCTGCAGCTGTTGCCCACTGCAGCAACGATTCCGCGGGAAAGAAATCAGAGGCAGACTGGGAATGAGTATGTTCTTTATTCTCGCTTCTTCTTCTTCTCTCCAACTCCAACCAACCTCTCGCCAACCCAACCTGGTTAAATACTCTTCACCTTAACAAGTATACATGTGTCACAAGCTCAACTTACAGGTGCGTCACACAGTGTTCATGGGCACAGAAAGATCCTTAGTTAATTGTATTAATGTCAGATGTAAACAATTAAACGCCTCCTCTTTGGCTCTCAGCCAGCCACCATCTTAGCTACTTCTTCATTAAAGGCTCTTACAAGTCCCTAGAGAAGCAATGGTGAAGAAAACATAGTTTCTACCCTCCTAGAGCTTATGTCCCAGTAGGTAGCAACAGATAAACTACAAATTTTTAAAATACTGTGTATAGTTTATGAAGTGTTTGAAGCCTGGGACCTTGATTTATGTAACCACTTGGACTCTGGCCCAGTCTTAGGCACATCTGTGTATGCAATAATACTTTTTTGCTAGGCTTAACAAATACCACAGCACTCCATCCAGAGTCAACATATCCATTCCTGCTGCGTTGGTTCACCCCTCCTAAGGAAAGAGTGATCCCCTGCTTCCGGGAAGTTACATATTGATGTATATATGTATATACTTATGTATGAATATGCACCTATTTCTTGCCATTTGAAAGTTACTTCCATTGTGTTAGATTTCTAGAATGAAAATTGTTAAGAAAAAGTGAACTCAAGCACTCAAAAAAATGTATTCTACTGTAAAGTTAATTAATTAATTTTTTTAAAAGAATGCAAGCAACAATAAGTTTGGCAAGGATGTAGAGAAAAAGTCACACACATACATTGTTGTTGGGATGGCAAATTGGTGCAACCAATCTGGAAAGCAGTATAGAGATTCCTTAGAAAACTTGGAATGAATCCACCATTTGACCCAGCTATTCCACTCCTCAGTCTATACCCAAAGGACTTAAAAACATCCTACTAGGTGTGGTGGCTCAGTGATAGAGTGCTTGCCTAGCATGTGTGAGGCACTGGGTTTGATTCTGAGCACTACATATAAATAAATAAAATAAAGGTCCATTGGCAACTAAAAAATAAATTTAAAAAAACCCAGCATACTACAATGACGCAGCCAGATCAATGTTTATAGCAGCACAATTCACAATAGCTAAACTGTGGAACCAAACTAGATGCTCTTCGATAGATGAATGGATAAGGAAACTGTGGTATAGATACCCAATGGAATATTACTCAACATTAAAAGAAAAGAAAATTATGGCATGTTCAGGTTAATGGATGGAGTTGGAGAATATGCTAAGCGAAGTAAGCCAATCCCAAAAAACCAAAGTCCAAATGTTCTCTCTGATAAGTGGATGCTGATCCATAATGGGGTGGGGGAGCACGGGATGAGTGGAGGAACTTTGGAGAGGGCAAAGGGGAAGTAGGGAGGGAGTATGGAAGTAGGAAAAATGGTGGAATGAGATGGACATCATTACCCTAGGTACATGTATGATTGCACGAATGGTGTGACTCCACTTCATGTACAACCAGAGAAGTGAAAAATTGTGCTCCATTTGTGTACAATGAATCAAAGAGCTTTCTGCTGTCATGTATAACTGATTAGAACTAATAAAAATTTTAAAAAAGAATTCCAGTGAGCATTGTCTAAAATGGGATATGCATAGATTATTTACCTGCTGGCTGATAATAAAGACCCTGTCGTTGTGGTAGATGGACTATGGATAGCCTCTAGTATGCTGTGGTGATATAATTCTTAAAACTAGCTCAATAGTACAGTATATGCACTGCATGATCAAGGTTCTAGTTCCACTTCTCAATGCCCCAAATTGGAAGGGGTTACAAGTAGAAAGAGGACATGCTGGTGCATTATCTATGAAAGGTGTATACTTCAGAGTGTTAGGGAAATGATAACTATAAGTCCATAGAATTAGTCACCAGTCAAGTCAGACTATGAAATCCACTGGGCCTGCTTGACAACATTTAAGGGAATACTAATGTCTTTCATCCAGTGGGCATTGGTGTGAAGGACCAGCTCAAGTTTTAATTGTATGAGTAACAGGACTTTAGAGAAGGTTGAGTTCTTAGCCCCAGTAGATCTCCCAACCCAAGGTTAGGATCCAAAAAGTAAAAGGCTCCTGAGAATTGGGATAGGGACATCTAAGTAGATGCAGTGGAGACTCTTGACTCCCCAGATTCCTCTGAACCTCTGAGCCTGTGGTATAGGCTCACTCTCTGCATGCAAAAAGAGCATGCAAAGGCTTCTAATGAGGCAAGTGCTTTATAGGACAAAACTCATTCCCTTCAGTTTATATCTCCAGCTCTTCTACTGGCAACAAGACCAATAACAAGGTTCAAATTCTAGCAGAAATTGAAAGAGGATATTCTGGGTTATTAAAAGAAGAGAGGGAATGAATATATGAAAAGACCTATCAGAATCTGGTAATATTTACCTGCAGAATTTGATTAAGTTACACATGGAACTGGATTCTGAGACTGCTAAATCAAGGGAAGAACATAAAGTTAGTGTGTTAGTCAGCTTTTCATCACTGTAACTGAGATATCTAACAAGAACAACTTAGAGGAGGAAAAGTCTGATTTTAGGCTCACCGGTTCAGAGGTCTCAATCCATGGTCAGCCAACTTCCTTGCGCTGGGCCTGAGGTGAGGTAGAACATCATGGGAGAAGGGCATGGAAGAGGAAAGCTGCTTACCTCACAGCAGCCAGGAAGAAGGGGTTGGGGAGGGAGGAGAAAAAGCTAGCCACTCAGGCAACAGGGACAAAATATACATCCCAAAGATATGACCCAAGTGACCTACCTCCTCCAGCCTACCTGCCTATGGTTACAACCCAGTACAATAGTCCTTCCAAATTACTAATTCTTCAGATGCATTAATCCACTGATTAGGTTATAGCTTTGTGATCTAATTATTTCACTTTGTGATCTAATTATTTCACCTCTGAACATTGTCTGACATGAGCTTTTCTGAGGGGACAGTTTACATCCCAACCATAACAGTTAGATATAGAAGAATTCCTTGCTGTGGGAGCACAAACCTATGACACAGGATTTGACAACCTGAAAGATCCCTGGGATATAAGATGAACATGCTCCTTGGTTGGTTCTAGGAAATTTAGGGAAAATGATGGCCCACACTAAAAAAAAAAAAAAAAAAAAAAAAAAAAAAAAGTAAAAAGGCTAGAATGAGTCATTTACATTGGTGGCAATTATTGAAGAAAGAGAAATATTCAGACCTTTCAAGAATTTTTGGACAGGGACTGAGGTTGTGGTTCAGTGGTAGAGCACTCACCTAGCACGTACGCGGCCCGGGTTTGATCTTCAGCACCACATAAAAAATAAAGGCAGAGCCGGGCGCGGTGGCGCACGCCTGTAATCCCAGCACTTTGGGAGGCTGAGGCAGGAGGATCGCGAGTTCAAAGCCAGCCTCAGCAATGGCGAGGCACTTGGCAACTCAGTGAGACCCTGTCTCTAAATAAAATACAAAAAAGGGCTGGGGATGTGACCCAGTGGTCGAGTGCCCCTGAGTTCAATCCCCAGTACCACAAAAAAATAAATAAATAAATAAATAAAGGCATTTTGTACAACTAACACAAATAAATGAACATTTTTTTAAAAAATAATTTTTGAGCCAGGCGCAGTTGTGCACGCCTGTAATCCCAGCACTTGGGAGGTTGAGGCAGGAGGATTGTGAGTTCAAAGTCAGCCTCAGCAATGACGAGGCACTTAGCAACTCAGTGAGACCCTGTCTATAATAAAATACAAAAAAGGGGCTGGGGATGTGGCCCAGTGGTGGAGTGCCCCTGAGTTCAATCCCCAGTACAAAAAAAAAAAAAAAAAAAAAAAAGAATTTTTGGACAAAGGATCTGAATTAACATTTATAGATGACAATACAAAATTATACAGCAGCCCCTTGTTAGAACAATAGTGATAGTGATAGGCTACAGGTAACAAATGGAGTTCTGGCTCAGGTCTGGTTCACAATACATTCCCTGAGACCATGGATACACCAAGTTGTCATTTCTTTAATACCCCAAAATATAACTAAAATAGATATCCTTTAAAGTTTTAGAATACCCACAATGGTTTCTTTTTTTAATATTTATTTATTTACTTTAGTTGTACACAATACAATGCATTTATGTTTATGTGGTGCTGATGATCAAACCCGGGCTGCACACGTGCAAGGCGAGCGCTCTGCCGCTGAGCCACAACCCCAGCCCCACCCACAATGGTTTCTTGACTCATGGGGTAAGTGATGAAGGCCAGCTGGAAGTCTGAAGCTCCTCCACACTGATATAATAAATAAAACCAATACCATATCCTAGGGAAATGGAAGTGATTAGAGCCACCCCCAAAGAACTAAAGAGTATAGGGGAGGTGACACTGTAATACCACTAGCCTAGCTCCTGTAAAAACTGGTTAGATCATGGCAGATGGCAGTGGTCTACCGTAAACTTAACCAAATAGCAATTACTGTGTCCCATATGGTAACTGTGTAAGCGATGTCATATAACATTCTAGCTGTTGCAGTGTGACCATTAATTTTGTGAATGTTATTTTCCATTTCAATCAGCTCAGATAGGAGAATCAGAAGCAGTTTTCATCCACATGGGAATGACAGCAATGTACATTTATGGGCTTGTCCCAGGACTATGTTAACTCTCTGGCCCTCTGTTGTAGTATAATCTGAAGGAAGCTTGACTATCTGGATATTCCCCCTACCTCCAGTACTGGGATTAAACCCAGGGATGTTTGTTTTACCACTGAGTTACATCTTCAGTTGTTTTTGTTTTTGTTTTTGTTTTTGTTTTTTTTGATACAGGGTCTCACTAAGTTGCTGAGGTTCTCACTAAATTTCCCAGGCTAGCCTCAAATTTGCCATCCTCCTGCTTCAGCCTCCTGAATTGTTAGGATTACAGGTATGTACCACTATGCCTGGCTTCAACTATCTAGATATTTTCAAGAACATCATATTAGTAATATATATATATATATATATATATGACATGCTATTCAGATCAGAAAAGCAAGAATTGACAAATAAATAGAAGTTCTTGAAAAGATAAAAAGATTTATTCAGAGAGTGGAAAATTAAAATTCTATAAAGATTCAAAAAATTGCTATATTGGTGAAATTTTTAGAGGTCTAGTAGTCTTGAATATGCTGGACTATCCTATCCAGAATAAAGAGATTACTTCATCTCACACTTCCCACCACTATGAAAGAAGTACAATAACAATATTAGAATTCTAGAGCAATATATTTTACACTTTAGAATATAATTCTGACTAACTTACCAGCTGACATTGAAGGCTACCAATTTTGAGTGGGGCCCAAAGCATAAAAGGCCTCTAAAGCCATATAACCCAGCAGACCTTGTGAGACCAGAATATCTGTGGTAAGAAAAGGTGCTGTGTACACTTTGGCAAGCTATAATAGGAGAATCATAATGCAGGCCCCTAAGGCTCTGGAGCAAATTTGTGTCATTTGCAGCAGAGAAATACACACCATTTGAAAAGCAGCTCTTGGCTGGGTGTGGTGGCACATACCTATAATCCTAACTACTCAGAAGGCTGAGGCAGGAGGATTGCAAGATTGAGGTCAGAATGGAACAAAATAGAAGACACAGAAGCTGGGCGCGGTGGCACATGCCTGTAATCCCAGCACTTGGGAGGCTGAGGCAGGAGGATCACAAGTTCAAAGCCAGCCTCAGCAATGGTGAGGTGCTAAGCAACTCAGTGAGACCCTGTCTCTAATAAAATACAAAAAAGGGCTGGGGATGTGGCCCAGTGGTCGAGTGCCCCTGAGTTCAATCCCCAGTACTAAAAAAAAAAAAAGAATAGAAGACACAGAACAAACCCATATATACACAATTATCTCATACTAGACAAAAACATCATAAATATACACTGGAGGAAAAGTAGCCTCTTCAACAAATGGTGCTGGAAAAACTGGAAATCCATATTGCAGCAGAATGAAATTGAACCCCTATCTCTCACCCTGCACAAAACTCAACTCCAAGAGGATCAAGGACCTAGGCATTAGACCAGAGACCTTATGCCTACTATAAGAAAATGTAGGCACAACTCTCCATCATGTTATCTTAGGAATAGACTTCCTCAACAAGACTCTTAAAGCACAAGAAGTAAAGTCAATAATAAATAAATGGGATGGTATCAAACTAAAAAAGTCTTCACAGCAAAGGAAGCAACCAAGAATGTGAAGAGAGCACCTACAGAATGGGAGAAAATCTTTGTCACCTGAACCTCAGATAGAGCATCAATCTCCAGGATATATAAAGAACTCAATGTGCTGGGGTTGTGGTTGTGGCTCAGTGTAGAGCGCTTGCCTAGCATGTGTGAGGCACTGGGTTCGATTCTCAGCACCACCTATAAATAAATGAATAAAATAAAGGCTCATCAACATCTAAAAAGATATTTATTTATTTATTTAATATTTATTTATTTGCTTTAGTTGTACACAATGCAATGCATTTATGTTTACGTGGTGCTGAGGATCGAACCCGGGCTGCACACGTGCTAGGTGAGCACTCTACCACTGAGCCACACCCCCAGCCCCTAAAAAGATATTTAAAAAAAAAAAAAAAAAAAAAGAACTCAAAAAACTTAGCACCAGGACTGGGGCTGTAGCTCAGTGGCAGAGCACTTGCCTAGCATGCGTGATACACTGGATTCGATCCTCAGCACCACATAAAAATAAACAAATAAAATAAAGGTATTCTGTCTGTCTACAACTACAAAAACAAAAACTCAGCACAAATAAATAAATAAGTAAATAAGCCAATCAATAAATGGGCAAAGGAACTGAACAGGCACTTCACAGAAGAAATACAAATAATCAAAACATGTGAAAAATGTTCAATATCTTTAGTAGTTGGAGAAATGCAAATTAAAACTACACTGAGGGGTTGGAGTTGTGACTCAGTGGTAGAGTGCTTGCCTGGCATGTGTGAGGCCCTGGTTTCAATCCTCAGCACCACATATACATAAATAAATTAATTAAATAAAAGATCTATTTACAACTAAAAAAATATTTTTTAAAAACTACACTGAGATTTCATCTCACACCAGTCAGAATGGCAATTATCAAAAATATAAGTAACAATAAATGTTGGCAAGGATGTGAAGAAAAAGGTACACTCATACATTGCTGGTGGGATTGCAAATTGGTGTAACCAATCTAGAAAGCAGTATGGAGATTCCTCAGAAAACTTGGAATGGAACCACCATTCAACCCAGTTATCCCAATCCTCAATATATACCCAAAGGACTTAAAATCATCATACTACAATGATGCTGCATCAATGTTAATCACAGCTCAATTCACAATAACTAAGCTATGGAACCACTCTAGGTGCCCTTCAACAGATGAATGGATTAAGAAAAAAAAAGTGGCATATGTACACAATGGAATATTACTCAGCCATAATGAAGAATGAAATTATGAGATTTGCTGGTAAATGGATGGAACTGGAGACTCTCATGCTAAATGAAATAAGTCAATCCCCAAAAACCAAAGTTCAAATGTTCTCTCTGAAATGCAGATGCTAACACAATAAGCAGGGAGGGAAGGAAGTTCATTGGACTAGACAAAGAGGAATGTGGGGATGGGAATAGGAAAGACAGTGGTAGAACAAATCGGACATAACTTTCCTATGTTCATATATGAATACACGACCAGTGAAACTCCACATCATGTACAAAAACAAGAATTGGATCCTGGGGCTGGGGTTGTGGCTCAGCGGTGGAGCGCTCCCCTAGCATGTACACAGCCCAGGTTTGATCCTCAGCACCACATAAAGATAAAGGCATTGTGTACAACTAAAACAAATAAATAAATATTTAACAAAAAAGAATTGGATCCTCATTAGAATAAGTTATACTCTCTGCGTGTATAATATGTGAAAATATACTCTCATGTATGTCTAAAAAGAACAAATAAAATTTTAAAAATTTTAAAAAGGATTGAGGTCAGCCTGGGCAACTTAGTAAGATCCTCTCTTAAATTTTTTTTAAAATATAGGTCTGGGGATGTAGCTCAGTGGTAGAGCACCCCTGGGTTCAATTCCCAGTACCACAAAAAAGAAAGGAAAGAGAAGAAAAGGAAAGGGGAAGAGTAAAGGAAAGGAAAGGAAGGGGAAAAAAAAAAAAAAAGCAGTCTTGGAATGCTACTGGCTTCCGGTAGACAGAGTATCTGACTCTAGGGCATCACATGACCATGTAGGCAGAACTGTCCATCATAAGCTAGGCTCTGTCAGATTCTCCATGTTACTGTAAGATGAACCTTGTCATTGAGATCAGGCATAAGCAGAGTCAGAGGACACAAGCAAGCTTCCATGTCACTCATCAGTGTTGCATTGACATCTCTCCCTTAGCTCACATCTATTGCCCTATCAGGGATTCCTTATAAGCAGCTGGCAGAGAAGGAAAAAGCCTAAAGTTTGGTCACAGTGTGATTGGCATGATATATGGATGAAAGTTAACCACAGGATGCTGCTGCATTGCACCCCCCCCCCCCCCCCGTGTCGCTGCCTGAAGCGAAAGTCGCTTGGAGCAGCGAACGCCACAGGAAAATTCGGAGGCAGGATGAAAATGAAAAAAGGTCTTTTATTCTTCTTCTCTCTCCAGCTCCAGCAATCACTCCAAATGCTCTAATTCCAACCACCACCTTCTTCTTCCCCACACACACTAACGAACCTCACCCAGTTATATACATATAGCTTTAACAAGGACACGTGCTTACAGCTCAAGCTTACAGGTGCGTCACGCAGTGTTCACGGGCATACAAAGATTCTTTGAATAATGTATTAATATCAGGTGGAAACTAGAACATCTTTTATGGCTCTCAGCTAACCGCAATCTTTAGCTATCTCCTTGATTATAGGCTCCTTCATTTCCCCCTTTTAGTTTTAAAAGAGGGGATGTTCTAGGATGTCCATGTGCAACCGACATTCTTACCCGTCATGGGAGTCTAGGCTGTCCTGACTCCTGGCTTAGGTTGACATGCCGGCCACATTAGACTGTCCCGTGCGACTGTGCCGTGTCTTAGGTTGTCCCCTTCTGGGGATCTTACCCGTCATAGGCTAACCAGCCATCCAATAGAGCCCTTCAGGATCGACTGTGTGTTGACTAACAGCCGTCCAATTTTTAGGAGATGCTGCAGCTTTAAGGCGGTAAGCCTACTGCTGACGAGCCAAGTTTCCATAGCGTATCAAGTTCTTTAAGCGAATCAGCTGCCCTTAGTTTCATCAAGTAACGCACTGAGTTCTCTTAGACAAATACCCGCAAGGCATTGTCCCGTAATGTCCCAAAATAATGGAAAATCAAAATGTCCATAAGTTATAACACATAGATTCAGGAGGCCCCATGCATGCAGAGCAGAGGCCACACTGCTGGTGAGGTTGTTGATGCTTGAGCAGCAGGGATGCTTGCAGCGACCGCGGTCCCTGCAGTTGTAGCAGCAGCCGTCTTTTTTATGTCTAGACATTTCCACCGGCAAATCTTCAGGGCCCGCTACCTAAAAACTCAAGCATCCATTATTAAGGGAAAGGCAGTGCTATTCCAGCACTGAGATCAAAAGGTGAGCTGTCAAACTAAAAAAAGAATTATTAGAGTAGAAAATAAAAGTTGATCTCTGCTCACACACATTGCTGCTTAAGCTCCCACAAACATAAGCTGGCAAAATATCACATTCAGAAATAATCAAAGAGAAACTGAGGGTGTTTACTGCATTAAAGATAAAGAAAAGCTAAAGGCATTTTGGAAAAATAATTTGTTAGCTGGAATCCTCGAGTCTCTATATACACAGCAATCCTATACCTGTTGAAATAATTCAAATTAATCAGCTACTAAACAAATGAAGTCAATAACAAATAAATGATCCTCTGTCGGAACACCAAAATATCAGGTTATACAACATTAAACATATTCACAGCTGAAGAGAAGTCCCGGAGACAACTATAAATCAAAATTGATTATCATTATAATTGATTATCTAATTAAAATATTCTGAACTTATATAAATATCTATCTATCTATCTATTGATTATCAAATTAGAATATTCTAAGCTTAAATGAATTAACGTTATTTGTTATTTGGATCTATATCTATCTACCTTTTCTTTTTTTTTAAGCGCTTAATTATTTGTGATGTCACACTAGACAGACGCACATATAAACATATTTGTGACATCACATTAACATGAAATTTAGACAAATGCACAGACATAAAGACATATATAAAAGAGAAAAAAAAATTACAATTGTGTATACACTGAAGAGAGATCTTCTTGTCCCGGCCGGGAAGAATGAAATTTAAGTTGTAAATTTAATGGAGAACTCTTTTAAGGGAATCACTCCATACCTTCATTTTGGTCCTCTTGATTTTGTACTTGTTTATTCAATCTAGACTCCTCAATAACTTCGTCTTGATCCTTTTGACTTTGTACCTGCTTTATCAATCTAGATGGTATCCATATTGGAGAGGATTCGTGCTTTGGAAAAACACAAACAGATCCTCTCCCCCAAATTAATACTGGGTCTGGACCCTTCCATGTACCTGAGAGAACATCCTTCCAGTAAACCAAAGGTTTATGTTGTTGGTGTGGGTTCCAGTGTCTATCTCCAGCCGAATGTCCATTAGAATCTAAAGTTAAGAAATTTAGGGTAAACAGGGCAACTGCCAATCTGTCCTTAGGATTTTTCCAGTTTCCATCTTTTTGCTTTAGTAGCATATTTTTAAGTGTCCGATTTGCTCTTTCAATTATTCCTTGTCCCTGAGGATTATAAGCGATACCTGTTTTGTGGATAATATTGAACTTTGTACAAAATTGTTTGAAGGATGTGGATGTATATGCAGGGCCATTATCTGTTTTAAGCATTTTGGGGATGCCCAATGCAGCAAAAGCTTGCAGACAATGAGATATAGTATCTTTAACTTTTTCTCCGGAATGTAAAGAAGCAAAAATCATGCCTGAGCATGTATCTATGGTGACATGAATAAATCGTAATTTTCCAAAACTTGGCTCATGTGTGACATCCATCTGCCACAAATGATTGGGCATCAAACCTCGTGGGTTAACCCCATAATGTGGATTGGGCAAAAGTGTTACACAAGATGGACATTCTTTTACAATTCTACGAGCTTGTTCTTTTGTGATTTTAAATTTTTGTCTTAAGGTAGTGCTAGTGCTGTTAACGTGGAACTGGGAATGAAATAAAGTAGCTTGTTGTACTGTAGTAAATATAAATATTGTTTTAGTGAGGGCGTCAGCTTTTTGATTACCTTCATGGAGAGGACCAGGCAGATTAGTGTGAGCTCTTATGTGACCTATAAATAAAGGTTCTTTTCGTTGCCATAGGAGATTTTGGATTTGAGAAAACAATTTAAAAAGCTGGAGTATCTGGTGCTATTGGACCTGCTAGCTCCAATTTTGGGACAGCATGTACAATATAATGGCTGTCTGAAAAAATATTCATAGGCTGTTCTTTAAAATTTTCCAGAGCTATTATTATAGCTTCGAGTTCCACTAATTGAGCTGATTTTTGATTAGTGATATGAATCATTTTTTCATTTTGAGTGACTACTGCAGCAGTACCGTTAGAGGATCCATCTGTAAATACATTAAATGCTTTAGGAATGGGTTGATTTTTTATTACCTGTGGGAATATGATAGGATGATTGATACAAAAGGACAGTATAGGAGATTTAGGAATATGATTGTCAAAATTTGCAGAAGTAGAGCATCTAGCTATAGCCCAATCATTATCATTGAAGCACAAATATTCAACCTGTGACGATGAATAAGGAATAATAATAGTAGCGGGATGAATTCCAAATATTTTAGTAGAGGTTTTAAGTCCTTGAAGAATAAGTTTAGCCACCATGGAGGTATAAGACTCAATTGTACTTTTAGGAGAGACAGGCAAATGTATCCATAATATAGGTCCCTGTTGCCAAAATACTCCTGTTGGAGTATATTGTGAAGGAATAATAATCAATATTAGTGGTTGTGCAAAATCAAATCTATCGCAATGGGATCTTTCAATGGCCTGTTCTACTAATTTTAGAGCTCTCCTGGCCTCAGGAGTTAATGTTCGAGGTGAGGATGGGTCAGGGTTCCCACGAAGGATGTCAAATAAGGGTTTTAATTGTCCAATAGTGAGGCTTAGTGTAGGGCAAAGCCAATTAATGTCACCCAGTAATTTTTGGAAATCATTGAGGGTGGTCAAATGTTCTTTACTTATTAGAATTTTGGGGGGTTTAACAAAAGTATCCATGATTTTAAAGCCTAAATATAGTATAGGTGATCTGCTTTGAACTTTTTCTTCTGCTATATATAATCCATATTTTTTTAGATTTTTTGTTATTTCACTAAATATATTAAATAAGATTTGTTGATTAGGGTGAGCTAATAAAACATCATCCATGTAGTGTAGACACATAAGGTCTTGATATTTGTTTTTAATGGGCTGTATACCTCTGTCCACATATAGTTGGCACAGTGTAGGGCTATTTGCCATTCCCTGCGGCAATACTTTCCATTGATATCTTTTATCAGGGCCATTATTATTAATAGAAGGAATTGAAAAAGCAAACCTGGGGGCATCCAGAGGATGTAGGGGAATGGAAAAGAAACAGTTCTTTATATCAAGGGTTATAAGGTAATAATTTTTTGGAATAGCTACAGGATTAGGAAGTCCAGGTTGAGTAGGGCCCATAATTTGCATTGTTTTGTTAATTTGTCTTAGATCTTGTAATAGTCTCCATTTTCCTGATTTTTTCTTAATTACAAATATGGGAGAATTCCAGGGAGAGGTGGAAGGCTCTATGTGTCCTGCTTCTAATTGTTCTTTAATTAATTGATGGGCCGCTTGCAATTTTTCTTTGGATAGGGGCCACTGAGGGACCCAAACTGGCTTATTAGAGAGCCATGGTATTTTTAAAATTGTTTTCTCAGTGGCCCCTAGAAAAAATGTCCTTTGCCTTTTTTTTATTATGAGTAGGATTTTTATTCTTAACACCTGCAGGCTTGGTCGCTAGGTGTAGCCCCATTTGATGTAAGATATCTCTTCCCCATAGGGTAACTGGCAAGCTGTTTAAAACATAGGGTTTGAATGTTCCTGTATGGCCTTCATTGTCTTGCCAATTTAAGATTACAGCACTTTGAGCTGGGGTATTACTGTATCCCAAGCCTCTTAAACTGGTTGAGGCTTTCTGTAGAGGCCAGTGCTTAGGCCATTGTTTGTAGATTTATGATGGAAGAGTCAGCTCCTGTATCAATCAGCCCCTCCATCTCTATACCTTGAATTTTTAATTTGCACATAGGCCTCCGTGAACAGTCCTGGACCCAGAAAGCCATAGGTCCTGAACCAGTGGAACCGAATGCTCTGCTATTTCTATTTTGTGGCATGCTTTTAAAAGAATTATGGAGACTGGGAATGAGGAGCAGCTGTGCGATTCTGTCTCCTTGATTTACGGAGATGATGCCCCTGTGTGTACTTAGCATTATTTTAATCTCTCCATTATAATCTGAATCAATAACCCCTGGTATAACATTAAAGCCTAATAAACTTTTGGAACTACGCCCAAGGATTAGTCCCACAGTTCCTGAAGGGAGAGGTCCCCTGATTCCCGTAGGAATCAGCTGAACCCCCATTTCAGGTGTCAGGACCATCCGGGCAGTAGAACAGAGATCTAATCCTGCACTTCCTCTTGTCCCTCTGATAAGGGAGTTAATGGGTAGGAGGGACTGTGACGAGGAATCATTTGAATCTGAGGGCATTCCTCCTCTAGTGCCTCGTACATTTGTGGGCCCTGGGGCATTGGGCCCCGTGCCCCGTTTTTTTGAAATCCTTGATAAATCATTTCCATATATATCATATCTAGAATGGCATTGATTGGCCCATTGTATACCCTTTTTGCACCTGGGGCATCGGCCTGGAGCACGGTATGAATTTGATTTTATTACCCTTGGGGGATATTGCTTAGCATATCTTGGTTGATTATAATACTTTTGTCTGGAATATCCTGTTCTAGGTTGAAACCTTTGGGAATTTTGAGGGGAGGAATTTTTCATCACTGCAGCAATTACGTTGCCTGTGATAACAGCCTCGTTAATGTCTTTGCACAGTCTGATATAAATTGATAAGTCTTTTTTACTTCTCCACGGCCTTATTGCATCCTGGCAATATTTATTAGCATTCTCGTACGCTAATTGGATAACTAGAGGCATAGCTTGCTCGACTTCGCCAAAAACTCTAGATGTTGTTTTTAAGAGTCTATCTACAAAATCAGCGTAAGGTTCGTTAGGCCCTTGTATAACTTTTGATAGGCTGCCTTGCAGATCCCCTGTGCCTGAGATTGTCTTCCAGGCTTTCACAGCTGCAGTGTGTATCTGGGCATACACACCTGGATCGTATTGTAGCTGATTTTGTAGTTTGGCGAACTGACCCTCCCCTGTGAGCATATCTATATTGCGTTGAGGGAAACCTGCTGCAGCATTTCTCTTTGCTATTTCTGAACAAAGTTCCTGGAATTGAGTTTTCCAGATTAGGTATTGTCCCCCACTTAGTACCGCTCTGCATAGACTTTTCCAATCTGAGGGGGCTAAGGTTAGGGTGTTAAGTGACTCTATCAGACTTAATGTGAACGGAGCTTGAGGCCCATAGGTCATTACCGCCTCTTTAAAATTCTTTATTGTTTTAAAGTCTAGGGACTCGTGATATCTTTGTCCCTGTTCATTTTGAAATACTGGCAGTTCTAGGTGCTCCTGCGGTCTATGTTGTTCGAGAGCGTATAAGCGCTCAGAAAGGCCGCCAATTTCTACCTCAAGGGCACGTACACTCTGATCAATACTCTTTATTGTTTCTGTTAGGGATTCTATCCATGAAGGAGCAGAGGGCGCTAGTGGTTCCTCTATTTGACGGTCTTTTCTCTTTTTTAATTTCTTTTTGTTCTTTTTATTGGAGACTGTGCTCTCCGAATCGCTTTTTGATTCCTCTTCACTACTAGCTTCATAATTCCTAACCGGCTCAGTAGAGGAGACCGTACTTTCATGGTTTGGCTCCTTGTTACTATTATTACTTTCACTAGTATCCTGAGTTTCAGTTTCTAAGGAGAGTACATACTCCTCAGCTAATTTTATTAAGCTTCTGATGGCTTTTGCAGATCTTACTTTTGAATTTACATTCCTACTCTCCTTGCTGGTCTCCACTGAGTCAGAGGATATGCTTTCTTGTTCACTTTTCTCACTATCCTCTGAGTTCTCAATATCAAAAATTTCATTCATGGCTTTTATAAACCGACTTTTTGTTATATTTGCTCCCATCTTTTTAAATTTTCTTTTTTCCTACCTTGCCGCCGAATTCCCCGTACAGGCCACCACCTGTCGCTGCCTGAAGCGAAAGTCGCTTGGAGCAGCGAACGCCACAGGAAAATTCGGAGGCAGGATGAAAATGAAAAAAGGTCTTTTATTCTTCTTCTCTCTCCAGCTCCAGCAATCACTCCAAATGCTCTAATTCCAACCACCACTTTCTTCTTCCCCACACACACTAACGAACCTCACCCAGTTATATACATATAGCTTTAACAAGGACACGTGCTTACAGCTCAAGCTTACAGGTGCGTCACGCAGTGTTCACGGGCATACAAAGATTCTTTGAATAATGTATTAATATCAGGTGGAAACTAGAACATCTTTTATGGCTCTCAGCTAACCGCAATCTTTAGCTATCTCCTTGATTATAAGCTCCTTCACCCCCGCCTCCTTGGAATGGCCATGAAACACACTGGTGAGGGGAAATCTACCCTGTGGACAAAGATTTGAGCAGTACATCTGACCATCCACATTGTGCAGAAAAAGAAGTACCCTAAGGTGAGAATATATATAGTCACACTGGCAGGGTAAATGCCCTCATTGGTTGGTTAGAGGCTTGATAAGAGAGTGGAAGATCTGGGAGGAAAAGTTCTGAGGATAAGATGTGGATAAATGTATGGGAACATTTATCTGCCATGTTTTGCTCACCAGAGAGCATCTATGCCAGGAGGAGGCACATACCTGTAATCCCAGCAACTTGGGAGGTGAGGCAACAGTATCAAAATTTCAAAGCTAGCCTGGGGAACTTAGCAATACCCTGCCTCAAAATAAAAACTAAAGCCGGGTGCGGTGGCGCACGCCTGTAATCCCAGCACTTTGGGAGGCTGAGGCAGGAGGATCGCGAGTTCAAAGCCAGCCTCAGCAATGGTGAGGCACTTAGCAACTCAGTGAGACCCTGTCTCTAATAAAATACAAAAAAGGGCAGGGATGTGGCCCAGTGGTCGAGTGCCTCTGAGTTCAATCCCCGGTACCAAAAAAAATAATAATAATAAAATAAAAAAAAATAAAAACTAAAAAGGGCTGGGGATGTGGCTCAGTGGCAGAGCACCCCTGGGTTCAATCCCCAGTACCAAAACAAAAAACAGACAGCATTCACAACAGAAGAAGCACGAAAACACAGCAGACAGAATGACTCAGCCACTGTGTGTTATCAGCCACTTCAGTTCTGGACAATGATGCAATGACTATAGTAACTGGTGGTAGGAGCTATGCATGGGCATGACAACATGAGCCCCTACTCACCAAGGCTAAACTAGCTACAGTTGTGGCCACTGTTCAACCTGTCATTAACACCAGTGCTAATCCCTGCTATGGTTCTACCCATGAGAACAAGTAGCAACGCAGGGGCAAGTTGATGACACTAGACCCCACCACCCTTGTCTAGAATTGACACATATTCTGAGTATAGTCATCCTTTGGTATTCATGAAGGACTGGTTCCAGGACCCAGTGCCAACACCAAAATTCATAGATACTCAAGTCCCTTATATAAAATGTCATAAAGCCTACATACATCCTTCTCCATCTGTACACTTTAAATCATATCTGGAGTATTTACAATATTTAATACAGTGTGAATGCTATCAAAGTAGTTGTTATACTGTTTATTAGAGAACAAATACAAGAAAAAAAGCTGTGCATTTTCAGTACAGATTCAGTGTGTGTGTGTGTGTGTGTGTGTGTGTGTGTAGATCTGAGGGTGGTTGAATACAAGGGTATAGAATTCACACATACAGCCAGGCGTGGTGGCACACACCTATAATCCTAGCACTTTGGGAGGCTGAGGCAGGAGGATCGTGAGTTCAAAGCCAGCCTCAGCAATGGCGAGGTACTTAGCAACTCAATGAGACCCTGTCTTAAATAAAATACAAAAAAAAAAGGGGGGCTGGGGATGTGACCCAGTGGTCGAGTGCCCCTGAGTTCAATCCCTGGTACCACCAAAAAAAAAAAAAAAAAAAAAAAAAAAAAAAAAAAAGAATCCACACACATAGGGCCAACTAAATGGGTTTGCTTTTCCTGTTCATAGGGTCTCAGCTAGTACCATTCTGTAGGGACTTATAGAATGTTTGCTCCATTAACGTGGAGACTACATTGTGTGATAACACTAAAGGATCTTCATCTTACACTAAAGAATCTTCAGTTCAGCAAAGTGGTGCAACAGTGGGCACATAACAAAAGGATCCATTGGTCATATATTGCCCCACTCAGAGGCTGCCTTACTGATAGAGCAGTAGCAGTTCAATGACTTCTTAAAAATATAGCCAAGGAGCCTTAGCAACTTAGCAGGCCCTAAACAACTTAGTGAGACATATTCTGATAAATAAAGAATAGAAATAAAAAGGTCTGGGATGTGGCTCAGTGGTCAAGCACCCCTGGGTTCAATCTCTAGTATCAAAAAAAAAAAAAAATCTAGCTGAGGCAGGACTTGGGATGTGATAGAGCACTTGCCTGGCAGACATGAGGCCCTGGGTTCAATTCCTCAAAAAGAAAGAAAAAAGGGATTGGGGTTGTGGCTTGGTGGTAGACTGCTCACCTAGCATGTGCGTGGCCCAGGTTCGATCCTCAGTACCCACATTATAAAAAAAAAAAAAAAAAAAAAAAAAAAGGCATTGTGTACAACTAAAGCAAATAAATAAATATTTTTTAAAAAAGAAAGAAAGAACGATGTAGCTGAGGTATCAGCTTCATATGATATCCTAGGCCAGGCATGGTGGCATAGGTCCTATAATCCCAGTTATTTAGGAAGTGGAGATAGGATGACCACAAGTTCAAAGCCAATCTGGGCAATTTAGCAATATCCTGTCTCCAAATAAAATATAAAAGGGGCTGGGAATGTAGCTTAGCAGTAGAGCACTTGCCTAGCATGCATGAGTCCTCGGGTTTAATGCCCAGTAGCTCCCCTAAAAAGATAAAACCCTAGGAAAATAGGGTACCATTGTCCAGAACATATGTGCCCCAAATCAAAGACCATTGTATGATGCTGTGTCCCCAAAAGGTATATCATGGATCTTGGATTATACATGGATCTGGAATAAATAAGCAAATAACCACATTTATCCTCAATCATAGTGAGCCCTTTAGGGAATTTGATTGGGAGGGTCTAGAGCTCCTGGAAACCAAAGATGTAATTTTTTTTCAGGGAACACAATTAATAATCCCTTTTGAATTTCTGGAGTCCTTGCAGCAAGAAAGAAAATGAGACATGATACTGGCAGGAGAAATTGGCTGTGATGGAGGATGGAGAATGCAGCTACGCATGAAGGACATGAAGAATGCTTTGGCATTCAGGTCATCCACTGTGATGTCTCTTGTTGCTCCCATATACAATCTTAACAGTACATAAAAAGTTATAGCAGCCACAGACTGAAGAGGGCATGGTAATTAAGGGCACTCTTGGGGTCATCCCACTACTTAGCTGCCTAGACCAGCAGAAGTGTTAGCCAAAGGTAAAGAAAATAAAGAATTACTGGTACAGTAGGGGGATAATAAAAATCTGTTAGAGGGGCTGGGGTTGTGGCTCAGTGGTGAGCCCTTGCGTAGTACGTGTAAAGCACTGGGTTCGAGCCTCAGCACCACATGAAAATAAATAAATAAAATAAAGATATTGTGTCCATCTACAACTAAAAATATTTTTTAAATCTGTTAGAGCCTCCAAAACAACTGTAGCAGTAAAGGCTGTAGATTTTTCTCTTAATCTTTCTCTTAAAGTTCTCTCAAAATAAAAACTCAGGCCTGGTGTGGTAGGGAATGCCTGTAATTCCAGCAATTTGGGAGGCTGAGACAGGAGGATCACAAGTCCAAAGCCAGCCTCAGCAACTTAGTGAGGCCCTAAGCAACTTAGTGAGACCCTGTCTCAAAATAAAAATCGAAAAAGACTAGTGATGTCGCCCAGTGGTTAAGAGCCTCTGAGTTCAATCCCTGGTGGGAGGGAAGGAAGGAAAGAAGGAAGCCCAAAAACCCAATCAGAATTCTACAGAAGCATTTCCCCAACAGGCAGGACAAACTAACCATAAGAAGTATGGGTCTAGTTGCTATGAGTGATGAATTATAGTACATTCCAGTGCTTCACCTGAATCCCCTCTCCAGGATTATGAGTCAATCCCCCTGCTGCTAGGAATATCTGCTGTTGATGACTCCTAGCTGCCTCCCTCACTGGAAATTACCTACAGCTACAGGGAATTGTCGTGCCCTTTCTTAACTGGGTTCCTGCAACCAACGATTGGCTGGTGCAGGGACACAAAGTCCTGGTCCCTTTGTCTTAATATGGGACAACTCTGAAGAATCATCTCCATTCCAGAATGCCCCATAGAATTCCAGTATCAGTTAAGGCCTCAGTTGCAACCACACTTTTTGTTCGCTACTCCCTCTGTTCAATCCTGTCAATCCTGCCTTTTTCTACTTTGTTATAGGTCTATGTCCCAAGATCTACTTTGTTATAGGTCTATGTCCCAGATCACTTCATGGATCTGTAGAATATGTTTCAGGGAGGAGGGGGATCCAGTCTAAGACAGTTTACAAACCCTACACTCTTCCTCCCATTAGCAACCTCCTTGAGACTTTCAGATTGAACATCACCACCTCCCTCTTTCTCTCATTTGTTTGTTAATTTACACAGGGGATTGAACCCAGGGACGCTTTACACTGAACTACTTCCTCAGGCCTTTCTATTTTTTATTTTGAGAAAGGGTCTCACTAAGTTGCTGAGGCTGGCTTTGAACTTGTGATCCTCCTGCCTCAGGCTCAGGAGGGATTATAGATGTGGGCCACCTCATCTGGCTCAATTCATTATATTTTCTCTCTCCCCACCCCCCACTCCCTTCTCTTCCTTCCCTGCCTCTTTTTTTTTTTTTTTTTTTTTTTTTTTTTTTGTGGTGTTGAGGACTGAACCCAGGGCCTTGTGCATGTGAGGCAAGCACTCTACCAACTGAGCTATAACCTCCATCCCCCTTCCCTTCTTTATTTTCACCTTAAAAAAAGAAGAATAAATATTAATTGATCTTATTTCCATCTTTTTAAAGAAAGATGTACTCATTATTCTTATTCCACATACTCACACTTCTAGGTAGAAATGATGCCAGATGCAGGAAGTTTGACTTGGTGACAGCAGAAATGAAAACAAGTCTGATGTGGGAATGTATACGCAAGGCTATTTATTAAGGCTTCTCCTTAGAGAAGGGAGACTTAGCACTGACCAGAGCATCGGTCTGGCTCCCTGAACAAAAGGAGTTGGTTTCATTCTTGTAAAAGGACTGTTTGCAAGGGGGCACTGAAGTTTAGGACATTTCATTGACATTAGGTACATTGCAAACTTGTGTTTCTTCTCCTATGAGGGCAGTTTAATTTAATTTTAAAATGTTAGTTTTTCATATCGATGTCATGTCCTGTATAAACATCTCTGCCTTGTGATAAGAATGACTTGCTATAGCTGTTAAGAGAACACACTGGTGGGAAATGGAAGAGAACACAATTTTTTATTTTTTTGTGTGAGGGATTGAACCCAGGGGTGCTTTATCACTGAGCCACATCCTCAACCCTTCTTCTTTTTACTTTTCTTTTTCTTTGTGGTGTTGGGGATTAACCCAGGGCCTTGTGCATACGCAGCAAGCACTCTACCAACTGAGCTATATCCCCATCCCTTATATTTTTATTTTTTATTTTGAGAGAGGTTCTTGCTAAGTTGCTTATGACTTCACAAAGTTGCTGAAGCTGGCTTTGAACTTGCAATCCTCTTGCCTCAGCCCCTGAGCCGCTGAGATTACAGGCATGCATCTGGCAGAGAACACAAATTATGACAAGCAGCAAGAGAAGGGTGCTGGGAATTTGCCATTTTGATGGCTCCTCAATAGTTTTTACCATTATGCTATTTATCTTTGGTGAGTCATACATAGCAAGAGCATCTAGCAACTGGTCTCCAAATGTTGTTTAATACCTAACAAGGTGTGAAGTAGGAGTTAGGTGGGAGAGTAGAGAAAAAAAACTTACACTTTTTTTTTTTTTAAACATTCCATGTTTGTACTATCTTTTAATGTCTCTCAGGCCATGAGTTAAGGCCCAGGAATATATTTGTTCTTTGTCCCTATGGTGGTCTCTAAGGGTCTCAGAAGAACTTCCAGAATTCAACTAGGAATAGTACTACCCCCTAAGGAGAATTTTTAAAATTTGTGGAGTTGGAATTTTTATTATCATAGTTTCACAATCACTGGGGTGGGGGGTGTTACATTGTATAGAGTCCACTATGTTAAACATTCAGCAAGATGCACATCAAGAAATACTTACTTATTCTATGGCCTGTGTGACTTTAGAATGTCTTACCAGACACACATATTGATGAAAAACGTGTTAATATGAGATCAGAATATGACTCTTTTAGTATATAAACACAAGAGTGTTTTTAAGGAGTTTTAATAAATATTGAATTTTCTAGGAATGTAATAATCATGTAAATTGAGGAGCCATAGTACTTTGTTTGGAACTTTAGAAGGGCCATTCACTATTTCAGAAAAACTTGTTAGTCAAGCCTACATTTTCATGGAATTCAGGTGCCTATGCAAGACATCTATATTGGTCAGATATTTAATTATGGCTTCTAGTTGTGCATGAGCATTTACATATTGAAAAATATTTTTTACTCTAACTTTCCTTTTATTTCTTCATTGCATAAAATTTAAGAATGCATGTGTGTGTGTAATTATATATAAAGGTATATTATTTGGCCAATAAATTTTATTGCAGGTACTAAATAGAGCACTATAATTTTTATTTATTTATTTATTGGTACTGGTAATTGAACCCAGGGGCACTTAACCACTGTGCCATATCCTTAGCTCTTTTTTATTTTTTTTTATTTTTATTTTTATTTTTTTTGGTACCGGGGATTGAACTCAGGGGCACTTGACCACTGGGCCACATCCCCAGCCCTTCTTTTTGTATTTTATTAGAGACAGGGTCTCACTGAGTTACTAAGTGCCTCGCCATTGCTGAGGCTGGCTTTGAACTTGCGATCCTCCTGCCTCAGCCTCCCAAAGTGCTGGGATTACAGGCGTGCGCCACTGCGTCCGGCTGCTCTTTTTTATTTTTTATTTTGAGACAGGGTCTTGCTGAATTGCTCAGAGCCTCCCTAAATTGCCAAGGATGTCTTTGAACTCCTAAACCTCCTGCCTCAGCCTCCAGAACCACTGGGATTACAGGTGTGTGCTACTGCACCTGGCTTAATTTTGTTTTAAAAAGTTAATGTTGGGGGGCTGGGATTGTGGCTCAGTGGTAGAGCGCTCACCTAGCACGTGCGTGGCCCAGGGTTCGATCCTCAGCACCACGTAAACATAAATGCATTGCATTGTGTACAACTAAAGCAAATAAATAAACATTTTAAAAAAAAAAAAGTTAATGTTGGATGGAATTCCGAGAAAATAGCAGAAATGAGAGCTTAGTTTTCTTGAATTGGCACATAAAAACAAATAGAACAGCACTAAAGATGTAGCTCAATGGTAGAGCAGTTAATTAGTATGTGCAAGGCCCTGGATTCAATCCCTAGAACTAATAATAATAAAAATAAAAAGGAAAAAGAACAATAAGATTTTTTTTTTAATATTTTATTTATTTGCTTTAGTTGTACACAATGTGTTTATTTGTACGTGGTGCTGAGGATCGAACCCGGGCCACGCACGTGCTAGGCGAGCGCTCTACCACTTGAGCCACAATCCCAGCCCAGAACAATAAGATTTTAAAAATTCAAAGCACATTAAAAACTTTGGAATAAAAGAAAATGACAAAGTATACTTTCAAATTGATACAAGTGGGTTGGATCAACATCAACAGCCATCTGACCTAGACAGTATCAATGTCTGTTCAAGAAGCAGCAGAGAAAAGCAATAGGGTACCTGATCGACCTGAAAACAGAACCCCAAAATGCCCCACAGATACTTACTGGAAAGTTCAGCAATCAATTTGTAAACAACAGCTGAAACTGGCATGGATTTCATTCTTCCAATAGTGAGTGATTGTAAGAGGCCTACAGAAGATGATCTCTAAGGGCCTACAAAAATCAGGTCCCTCTTAACTTTTACTACTAGGATTACCTTCCACAACAGGAGAAACTGCTTGTCGATTTTTTTCCAAAATAAAACAAAACTTTGCTTGAATTGCTTTAGATTGCTTTAAATATACAGATAGATTTGGGGAGAATTGCTATCTTAACAATATTAAGTGTTCCAACCCATAAACATGGTATACATCTCCCTTTATTTATACTGTAATTCTCTCATAATTTTTGTAGCTTACCATGTTCAGCTTGTATGCCTCTTTTTTTTTGGTACCAGGGATTGAACTCAGGGGCACTCCACCACTGGGCCACATCCCCAGCCCTTTTTCGTATTTTATTAGAGACAGGGTCTCACTGAGTTGCTAAGTGCCTCGCCATTGCTGAGGCTGGCTTTGAACTCGCAATCCTCCTGCCTCAGCCTCCCAAGTGCTGGGATTACAGGTGTGCGCCACCACACCCGGCTTTATGTGCCTCTTTTGTCACAATTATTCTTAAGTTTCTTAAGTATTTCATTCATCATCATGATTTTTGTTTTTGTTTTTTTTTTTTTTTTGGTACCAGGGATTGAACTCAGGGGCACTAGACCACTGGGCCACATCCCCAGCCCTTTTTTGGATTTTATGAGAGACAGGGTCTCACTGAGTTGCTAAGTGCTTCGCCATTGCTGAGGCTGGCTTTGAACTTGCGATCCTCCTGCCTCAGCTCCCCAAGTGCTGGGATTACAGGCGTGCGCCACCACACCCAGCTGATCATCATGTTTTTGCAAATGGGATCTTTTCCTTAATTTGTCTGGTGCTAGTATGTTGAATTATATTTTTCCTTGACCTTGTATCCTGAAATCTTGCTATACTCATTTATTACTTCTTTTTGTGGGGAGGAGGACTGGGAATTAATTTAACTTAGGGGCACTTTACCACTGAGCTAGATACCCAACCATTCTTATTTTTAATTTAATACAGAGTCTTGTTAAAGTGCCTACGCAGGCCTCCTGCCTCAGTCTCCTTAGTAGCTGAGATTACAGGCATGTGAAACCACACTTGGTTTATTGGTGATATTTCCAAAGGTCCAATTTTTGGTTTCATTAATTTTCTCTAATGCTTTTATTTTCTATTTCATTGATTTCACTCTGGTCTTTATTGTGTTCTTTTTTCCCTACTGGTTTAGGTTTTTCTTACTCTTCTTTTTTTAGCTTCTTGAAGTAAAAGTTTAGGTTATTTATTTTTTGTGGTAGTGGGGATTAAACACAAGGACAATTTATCACTGAGCTACATCCCCAGCTTTTTTACTTTTTATTTTGAGTGAGGGTCTCATGAAGTTTCTCAGGTTGACCTCAAACTTTTGATCCTCCTGCTTCTGCCTCCAAAGTTGTGGAGTTATAAAGGTGTGTGCCACTGCACCTGGCAGGTTATTGCTTTTAGATGTCTCCTCCTTTCTAACATAGTCTTTTTTTCTTTCAATACTGAGAATTGAACCCAGGCCTCATGCATGCTAGGCAAGAACTATACATGCCCAGGCTTTTTTTTTTTTTTTTTTAATTCTGAGAAGGTCTCACTAAATTCCCCAGACTGGCTTTGAACTTGCAATCTTTCTGCCACATCCTTCTGAGTAGCTAGGATTACAAGTGTATGCTTCCACACCTAGGCTAATATCATTTTTGTCTCTATTCTTCAGACTAGATAATTTCTATTGTACTACCTTCAAGTTCATTAAATTTTTCTTCTGTTATTTCCAACACACAATTGAGGCCATCTGCTAAATGTTTCCTTTCAGTTGTTACACTTTACAAATCTAAAAATTACCACTTAGCTATTATTATTTTTTTTTTTTTTTACAGCTTCTGTTTCTCTACTGAGATTCCCTATTTGTTGAATCACTGCCAAATCTTTTTCGTTTGTTTTTTGCTTTTTTGAGATGGGGTCTGTGTTGCCCGGGGTGGTCTCAAATTCAGGGGCTCAACTAATCCTCCCAACTCACTTAGCCTCCCAAATAGCTGGGACTCAAGGCATATGTCACCATGCCCAGAAAATATTTTCCTTTAAATCTCTGAAAATATTTATAAAATCTTCTTTGAAAACTGTCTGCCAAATTCAACATCTGGGCCTACTCAGACTCAGCTTTTACTGACTTTTTCTTTTATTCTAGATGTGGATCACAGTTTCATATTTGTTCAAATGTCTCATAATTTTGGTTAGAAACTGGTCATTTTAGGTCATTGGTATGTGTGCACATGCATATGTGCATGAGTATGGTATTGGGGATTGAACCCAGAGCCTTGCATATTCTAGACAAGCACTATACTACCAAGTTATAGTCCCAGACCAAATTTATCTTATTTTAATTTTTTGGTATTGGATATTTAACCCAGGGGTCCTTTACCACTGAGCTACATCCCCAGACATTTTGGTTTTTATTTTGAGACAGGGTCTCACTAAATTGCTTAGGCTGGTCTTGAACATGCAATCCTCCTGTCTCAGTCTCCTGAGCTGCTGGGATTACAGGTGTATGCCACCATGCCCAGCCCAGCCCCATTTTAGATAATAGACTTTGGGAACTCTGAATCTGTTTTTGGAGTACTGTTCTTTTGTTGTTGTCAGTGGTGGTGGTACTATGCATGTATACATGATTTTCCTGGAATTAAACTGTAAAATCTGTCTTTTCCACAGTGTGCTGCTGATAATGTCTCTGCCCAGTTTTTTTTTATTTTTTATTTTTAGTAGCAGTTGGACATAATACCTTTATTTATTTATTTATTTATTTATTTATTTATTTATTTATGTGGTGCTGAGGATTAAACCCAGCGCCTTGCATGTGCTAGGTGAACGCTCTACTGCTGAGTCACAACCCCAGCCCCTCAGCCCAGTTCTTTTATTCCTATTTAAATTTTTTCCCTCAGGGTCACCCTGCATAGCATAGTGGTAAGCCAATAATTTGGATAGGAATTGTGTTCAAAATGTCTTCAAGCCCATAGGCACTCACCTCTGCCAACAGATCTGTTTTTGTACTACTGGGGATTAAAGCCAGGGATGCTCTACCACTGACCTACATCACCAGCCCTTTTTAAATTTTGAAATAGGGTCACCCAGAGTTGCCTAGGTTAGCCTTGAACTTTCAATTCTCCTGCCTCAGCATCCTGAGTAGCTGGGATTACCGGTGTGAATGAACATGCCTGGTTCACAGACCTCCAAGTGTTATTGTGCCAGATCTCTCTCTCTCTCTCTCTCTCTATCTCTATCTCTTTTGTACCAGAAATTGAACCCAGGGGCATAAACCACTAAGGCACATCCCTAACTCATTTTATTTTGAGACAGGTTTTCACTAATTTGCTTATGGCCTTGCTAAATTGCCAAGGCTGGCTTTGCCAAGGCTGGCTTTGACCTTGTCATCCTCCTGCCTCAGCCTCCCAAGCTGCTGGGATTGCAGGTGTGCGCCAGCCACTATGCCTGACTTGTTTTCAATTTTTTGCTCATTACTGTTTTTAAGATCTCTCCATGCTTCCTTGTGCCAATATTTTGCATCTATCTACTGAGTAGCATGCAACCCACATATTTAACCTCTCTACTTCTCTAATGAAAATTAGCTAACACAGTTCTAATAAAAATGGTGCTGTGATAAATATTCTTATATGTGACCCCCTTATAAATCTAGACACAAGTTTTCCTATAATATATATCAAGAATTAAGATTGGCTGGGTGGGGTGGGGGGGTGGGAAGAAAGGAAAAGGAGAAATACTGGGAAAAGATACTGAGCAAATTATATTGTTATATTGTGTGCATGTATATGTAATAATAAATCTCACCATTCTAATGTATGATAATAATGCACAAATTAAAAAATGGGGAAAAAGTTTTTCTTCCTTAAATTCTTTGAAGGTAAGAAACAAAATGTCCTCCAGGCTGGGTGTGGTGGCACACACCTGTAATCCCAGCACTTGGGAGGCTGAGGCAGGAGGATCGCGAGTTCAAAGCCAGCCTCAGCAATGGTGAGGCACTTAGCAACTCCGTGAGACCCTGTCTCTATAAAAATACAAAAAAAAAAAAAAAAAAAAGGACTGGGGATGTGGCCCACTGGTGGAGTGCCCCTGAGTTCAATCCCTGTTACAAAAAATAATAATAATAATAATTAAGATTGCTGGGGGCTGGGATTGTGGCTCAGTGGTAGAGCGCTCGCCTAGCACGTGCACGGCCGGGTTCGATCCTTAGCACCATGTACAAATAAATACATTGTGTACAACTAAAGCAAATAAATAAATATTAAAAAAAAAAAAAAAAAAGATTGCTGAATCAGGGGCTGGGGTTGTGGCTCAGTGGCAGAGCGCTCGCCTGGCACGTGCGCGGCCTGGGTTCTATCCTCAGCACCACATACATATAAAATGCATTGCATTGTGTACAGCTAAAGTAAATAAATAAATATTTTTTTAAAAAAGATTGCTCAATCATTGAATATGTGCTTATTTAATTTCTCAAAGTATTGCCCATTGCTTTATTCACAAAAATAGAAGTAGCTGTATTAATCCATACTCCTGCAGGAGTTCAAAAGATATCTATTTCCTCACATTGTTGTTAATATTTGGCATTATCAGACTAATTTTTGCCTAATTGGTGGATATCTTGTTTTTAAAATCTGCATTTGTCACTGGGTTGGGTGGTCTGTAATCCCAGCAACTTGGGAGGCTGAGGCAAGAAGATTATAAAGTTCAAAGCCAGACTGAGCAATTTAGCAAAATCCTCAGCAACTTAAGAGCAATGCTGTCTCAAAATAAAAAATAAAAAGGGCTGGAGATGTTCCCTGGTGGTAGAGCACCCCTGGTTCTATCTCCAGTACCTGTCCCCAAACCCAAAGTCTTTCTCTAGTTCAAAGTCACAAGTATTACAAGTTCTTGTATTAGCATTATAAGTTCACCTTTAACCTTAGGCTTTCAAACTTTCCAGCACAACATACATTAGAAATCCAATGCCATTTTTTTTTTTTTTTTTTTTAGTTTTTCCCAAACCATCTCTTAAGCAATCAATCCATCTTTTCCCCACTGATCTGTTTTATCACCATTCTGTCAAATGCCAACACAGCTATAAATGTATTTTCTCTATAATTTTATTTACTTTAACTCACATTTTTGCATTGCATCTATCTATCCATCCATCTATCTATGTATCTATCTATCTATTGTACTGGGGATTGAACTCAGGGTCACTCAATTACTGAGCCACCTTCCCAGCCCTATTTTGTATTTTATTTAGAGATAGGGTCTCACTGAGTTGCTTAGCACCTCACTTTTGCTGAGACTGGCTTTGAACTCTCAATCCTCCTGCCTCAGCCTGCTGCTGGGATTATAGGCATGCACAACTGCACCTGATTATACATTTGTTTTTAATTTATTGGTAATATGTCAATATTTAAAGGGTCAAATAATTCTATAAGCCATATGAAAAATATCAGTTTCCCAATCTCAACATAAATATTCTCCATAAATTTTCACTCCCCAGAGGCAACTATTTCCAACTTTTTAAGTTTATTTTAATACTTACCACTGTATCTCCAAATAACATGCTCATAGTGTTACATGTTATTTTTGTTTTAGATACTACCTATCAACTTTACACTAGTTAGCTATTCTGTCCTTTCCCCACAAAAATATGCATATTTTCAATTCTTCCCAACAAAGACCCATTAGACCTTATATCATAGCAATATTATTTATTATCATAGTATATATACCTTACATAAAGACCCATTATACTTTAATTATAGCAACATTATTTGTTATCATAGTATATGCTGTTTAAAGCTAGGTCAGTGGGGTACAGTGGCACACCCACATAATCGAGCTACTCCGGAAGCTAGAGCAAGATCCCAAGCACCAGTTCATCCTCAGCAACTTAATAAGACCCTGCCTTGAAATAAAAAATAAAAAGGGCTGGAATGTAATTCAGTGGTAGGTCACATCTGGATTCAATCCCAGTACCACCACAACAACAAAAAAGTGAGCCACGCCTGTAATCCCAGCACTTGGGAGGCTGAGACAGGAGGATTGCGAGTTCAAAGCCAGCCTCAGCAATGGTGAGGCACTTAGCAACTCAGTGAGACCCTGTCTCTAAATAAAATACAAAAAAGGGCTGGGGATATGTCCCAGTGGTCAAATGCCCCTGAGTTCAATCCCCAGTACAACAGGAAGAAAAAAAAAAAGTGGGCCATATTTTATAATTTAACTAACCTCCTCATTTTGTACCCCTGAATTAACAGAGCAATTATTGTCTTATTGTTAACTGTGATAAGAGAACTAAAGGGACTCCATCTTGTTCTTCAGCAGCCATCTTAGGAGTTCCGAGAAATAGTTCTGTTTCTCAGAAATAATAGAATACAGAATGTAAGCTGCCTGTCATGGCCAGCCACGGCGCCGCGGGAGGAAAACTCGGAGGCAGAGTAAAGCTATTACTACTTTTACTTCTACTTTCTTAGAGAGAGCTTAGAGAGAGAAAGAAAGATTTTTCTTCTTCTTAGAAAGAGCTTAGAGAGAAAGATTAGAGAGAGCTTTCTTCTTTCTTCTGTTCTTCTTAGCTTAGAGAGAGAGAAAGAAAGAGCTTTTCTTCTTAGAGCTTAGAAAGAGAGAGAGCTTGAAAGAGAGAGATTTCTTCTTTAGAGAGAGAGAGAGAGCTTAGCTTTTAGAGCTTCTTTCTTCTTTCTTCCTCGGGAGCCTCTGCCTGACTCTGACCAGGAATTACTTCTTCTATCTGGTTTCTCTTCTGTAACCGCTCTGCCTACGTTCTGGCCGCTCTGATTCTTTTCTTCTTCTCCGACCCGAACTCTTCTTCCGACCGAGTGACTGCATGACTGACTGAATGAATTCATTCTTCTCCTGACTCCGACCGCTTTCACCCGGTTATATACCTTTAGCTTTGCGGGTGCCTCACGTGCACTTACAGGTGCATCACATACATACTTATTATCAGGTGGAACTTATGGCTTCCAGCTGACCGCAATAGCCATCTCCCTAATTGGGGCTCCTTCAACAGAAAGTCCTGCCTGTGTACCCATTAATCGTTACCTAGCATAATACGCTTGACAACATAAAAACAGCAATTCCTATACAATGTAAAATTGCTCTCTTTGGTTTCCATTTTTCCTGGGCAAATACCTTGTCAGAGATTGATTGTCTAGACGTTAGTAACCATTCTCTAACATGTACTCAACTAGGGTCATCTTGACCCCATTCCCTTCTACTTGATTGTTGCTATATCAACCTGGAAAGTCCCGTGGGAAATATTATTGTACCCATTGCTTTGTCTTGCTAACTGCCTAGATTCAGCTTCTGTACTGTGGCTTGCTTGCATTGGCTAAAACCCTGCAATTGAATATTCCGCCCTCTGTGATTTTGCTCTTTATAAACCCTTGAAAAATCACTGCCTGCGCGCCATCTTGTCACACTGTGTGATGTGTGAGGATGGTGGCCGCTGATCAGCTTAATAAAGGCTTTTTATTGGCTCAAGTGTGACGTGGCTTGGAGTTTTAATTGGCATTATGCTGGATACAACATTTTTGGTACAACAAACTTAGTTTTCTAGGTACTCATTCTTTATCCAAACCCCAACTTTTGCCTCACAATTGTTAAAATCTTTTAATAATTAAAATATATCAGGTTCTTTTTCCCTGTACTGGGGATTGAACCCGGTGTGTGTGGGGGTGCTTTACCACTGAGCCTTTTTATTTTGAGAGTCAAATAATTCTATAAGCCATATGAGGCTATTAACTTATGAGCATCCTGCCTCAGCTTCCCAAGTAGCTGGGATTATGGGTATGAGCCACTGTGCCCAGCTAGTTTTATCATTTTAAGACCCTTCTGACACACTACAGCCTGGACCATTTGCTTTATCTAAAGCACAGCCATATCATGGAAACTCCTTTCATCATTATAGGAATCATTTTACCCTCTTTTGAGCCAATTCAAAGCTTGCCTTTTTTCTGATGAAGAGAGATCCCTGATTAAAACTGCCCCTTTCTCCCTCCAGAAGTTTCCGAAGAATAGGTACAAGAGTGACAAATGTTGGAGAACTTTCATGTATAAAAGTGTGTAATGCAAGCTGGGCATGGTGGCGCACGCCTGTAATCCCAGCACTTTGGGAGGCTGAGGCAGGAGGATCGTGAGTTCAAAGCCAGCCATCAGCAATGGCAAGGCACTTAGCCACTCAGTGAGACCCTGTCTCTAAATAAAATACAAAAAAGGTCTGGGGATGTGACCCAGTGGTCGAGTGCCCCTGAGTTCAATCCCCAGTACCACAAAAAAAAAAAAAAAAAAAAATTCAAATTATATACTTTGGAGTGGGTTTATTTTCATCCTGCATATCCAGCATATAGTGGGTCCTTTCAGATTAAAAAGTAATATCCTTTCACCCTGGGATTTTTTTAAATTTCACTGATGATTTACAACTATTTTTGTTTCATCTACTTTTTTGGATATTTTCTCAACTTTGTCTTCAACATAGTTTATTTTTCCATTTCTGCTATCACATTTTTAACTCCCCAAAGTTCTTTTGCTTTTTTCTTTTCTAGCATCCTGTTGTAATTTTTAATTACTTCCCCCTCTACCCCCATCCCCAGCATTGGGGATTAAACACAGGGTCTTGAACATGCTAGGTAAACACTTTCATCACTGAGCTATAATATTCCCAGCTCCTTTAATTTTGGGACAGTCTCAGAAATCCCAGGATAGACTCAAACTTGGAATCCTTCTGCCTTGGCCTTGCCAGTAGCTGGAATTACAGTATTATACCACCACTCTAGGTAGTTTTAAGGACACAATATATTATTTCACATTTCTAAAGATGATACTGGTTAAGTTTTCCTCTGCCTAGTCTGTTTCTTCCAAGTTGCTTCTTTTGTATGAGTCTCCATTACTCATGTTTGAGGCTTTCTTCATATACAGTGATCTTTGGCTTCATTTGTATTTATGGTGAAATTCTAAAGAAATGACTGGAAAAACCAATTGTATTCTTATAAACTACAGCAGTTAAAGAGAATTTATTTAATAAAAAGGTGGAAAGACTAAACATAAGTGATATTTAAAGTGTGATATAGGCACAAAGATAAGTAGATGAGTAAGAGAATGGAAAGACCTAGCAAAGGTGTGTATGCTTTTTATTTTATTTTTTATAGTTTTAGACAAGCATGCCTTTATTTTTTTATGTGGTGATGAGGATCAAACCCAGTGCCTTACACATGCTAAGCAAGTGCTCTGCCACTGAGCTACAGCCCCAGCCCACAGGTGTGTATATTTATAAATACTTATCTAACCATTAATATACTATTTCCAAATGGGAAAAAAATAAAATTACTCCCCCAATTCAGACCATACACAAAGATAAATTCCAGGCAGATTTCAAAACTTAAAAAGAAAAAAAAACTATAAAACTTTTACCAGATAAATAGGAGAATATCCTTTTGAGTTAGGAGAGATTCCTAAAAGTTATGAAGAACACTAATCATAAAGGATAACAAATTTGGCTATAACAAATCAACAACTTCTGTCCATCAAAAGATATTTTAATAAAAAGACAAATTTCATTATCAATTCCTGTCCTTGATGCTTATGCCTTTTTAGAAAAATCCCTTTGTCATCATTTTAGTGTTGTTTATAGAGGAAACAGAGGTAAGTAAATGTGTAAAACCTGCCATTCCTAACCATAGTACTAAAATAATTTTGTGTGTGTGTGTGGTACCAGGGATTGAACTCAGGGGCACTCGACCACTGGGCCACATCCCTAGCCCTTTTTTGTATTTTAGAGACAGGGTCTCACTGAGTTGCTAAGTGCCTTGACATTGCTGAGGCTTGCTTTGAACTTGAGATCCTCCTGCCTCAGCCTCCCAAGTGCTGGGATTACAGGTGTGTGCCACCACGCTCGTAATCCCAGCACTTTGGGAGGCTGAAGCAGGAGGATTGCGAGTTCAAAGCCAGCCTCAGCAATGGTGAGGCACTTGGCAACTCAGTGAGACCCTGTCTCTAAATAAAATACAAAAAAGGTCTGGGGATGTGACCCAGTGGTTGAGTGTCCCTGAGTTCAATCCCTGGTACCACAAAAAAAAAAAAAAAAAAAAAAAAAAAAAAAAAAAAAAAAAAAATTTAGTAAAATCTGTGCTAGTTATACTTTTCTAACATACATAAAATAAAAACATAGCCAGTAAAGAAAGAAATATTCACCTATGTACTTCTTCATATTATCTTGTGAATTATCCAGTCAGTCTGTGGTCCTGCACTTAGGGAAACAGTTATCCCCTGCTTCATATCGACACACCTTGTTTTGGGGAATCTGCTGTATTGATGTATCCTTTTTTTGTGTATGTGTGATGATGGTACTGAGGATTGAACCCAAGACCTCACATGTGCTAGGCAAGTGCTTTACCCCTGAGCAGAATCCCCTGCCCTTTATATTTTGTTTTGAGAAAGCTCTCACTAAGTTGCCTCGGCTGGCCTCAAATTGTGATCCTCTTGCCTCAGCCTCCCAAATGGCTGGGATTAGACATGTACTACAGTGCCCAACTTGATGTATCCTTTCCTAGAACTGTTATTGGCATTATCTGTAGTTATCTCCTCAATAAGAAAATCAGGCAGGCGCGGTGGCACACGCCTGTAATCCCAGCACTTGGGAGGCTGAGGCAGGAGGATCTCGAGTTCAAAGCCAGCCTCAGCAATGGTGAGGCACTTAGCAACTAAGTGAGACCCTGTCTCTAAATAAAATATAAGAAAAGGTCTGGGGATGTGGCCCAGTGGTCAAGTGCCCCTGAGTTCAATCCCTGGTACCACAAAAAAAAAAAAAAAAAAAAAAAAAAAAAAAAGAAAATCAGTTTCTAATGGTGTCTGCTGACTCTATAGCAAATCAAGTTTTGGAAGTGGAACAAAAAATTTTAAAATAAGAAGGGGGCTGGGATTGTAGCTCAGTGGTAGACCGCTTGCCTGAGGCACTGGGTTCAATCCTCAGCACAACAACAACAACAACAACAAAATACACATACACACACACACACACACACACACACACACACATATAATTAGCTACCAGGGATTGAACTCAAGGGGCACTCTACAACTGAGCCACATCCCCAGCCCTATTTTTGCATTTTATTTAGAGACAGGGTCTCACCGAGTTGCTTAGCACCTCGCCATTGCTGAGGCTGGCTTTGAACTCACGATCCTCCTGTCTCAGCCTCCCGAGCCACTGGGATTACAGGCGAGCACCACCATATCTAGCTAAAAATATTTTTTAAAAAACAAGGAAAAAACTAAGCCAAAATACCAAGCATTGCATGATATGGACAGTGAAACAGTGTTAACAAAACAAAGACCAAGACCTTTAGCATAAATAAAGGTTTTATTGGTCAGTCTAGGTGAGTGGCAGACTGACACACCCCCAAATCACTGTTCCACATACCCAAGCCCCTGAGGTGGCAGAAGAAGCTAAGCTTACTGATGGTGGGCAATGAGTGGGAAGCAGAAAGGACTTGAAGGCCCCTAAGGTTAACAAGGCTACCGGGATCGAAACCAACGTCCTAGGAATAAATCCAGAATGGAAAAGGCATCATCCAGGGCCGGAGGTCTTGGTAATTCTGAATCTAAGGAAAAAAGTCACAAACAGACTAAATGACAAGAATGGGCAGAGGCAAAGGAGAGAAATAAAATTAAAGGGTACAAGAGTGAGCGTTTTCTTTCTCCAAGGAGTTGGGATGGGCCCTTTTGATTCATACTCTTAACTTACCATCTCTAGGACTGCCCTCTGGTTCTTGACGAGTTACTGTGGTCTCCCTATGGCCCTCACTGTCCACCACAGTCCGGCGCTCCTCCACTATCTACAAACAGAAGCCACCACCATATTCTAACATCACTAAAGGTGAGGTTAGTGGTTTCTTTATTCAAAGGCTCATTCCAGGGTATTCCCTGGCTAGTTTCCTTTACTTCTCTCTCCCAACTCACCCCATCTGGCTTAGTGATCTTGGTCACAGAGATGCTCTTGAAATAGGACTTGGGCTGGGGCTGGAGAACTGGGCCGAGACCTTCCTGGGAAACCTGGGAATCAAGATCTGAAAAAGCAAAGAGATGAAGAACCAAAAGAGACAGTTCAAGTGAAAAAAGAGGAAGAAACTTCAGAGAGAGAGAGAGAGAGAGAGAGAGAGAGAAAGACTGACTAGAATTTCAGAATAACAGAGGGATGATAAATGTCCCCTCCCCTCTACACTCACCATTGTCTTCTCTGGCTCTAGGATGGGGAGTCACTGGCCATATATCATCGAACTGTAGAAGAAGCCATAGTAGGTGAAAAGTCACCCTCTAATTCGAAACTTGAAGGATCACATACTCCAAACTACTAACGTTCCCAAATCCCCTATTTCCTCAAGAGAAACAATTCCATTCAGCATAGTTTTATTTATTTATGCCTACCCGGCTATTTTACCTATTCTTCTACCAAAAAGTCTCCCTAAAATGATACTTTCCTGTATTCCCCCAACAATCCTGTTTTAGCCAAGAATCACTGGATTTTTTGTTTTTCCTAAACAAAAAGAGAACTCCGGACTGGGGTTGTGGCTCAGTGGTAGAGCACTTGCCTAGCAATGTGTGAGGTACTGGAATTCGATTCTTAGCACTGCATATAAATAAATGAATAAATAAATGTCCATTAACAAGTAAAAATTTTTTCTAAAAAATAGCAGAACTCCCATTTTCTCCCAAAGAAAACCCTACAAAGGGTTGGGGTTGTAGTTCAGTGGTAGAGTGCTTACCTAGCACATGTGAGGCACTGGGTTTGATCCTCAGCACCACATAAAAAAATAAAGTTATTGTGTCCATCTACAACTTAAAAAAAAAAAAAAAAAAAAAAAAAAAAAAAAACCCTACAAAAAACTTAATATAGAAAACAGGGCTGGGAGATCAACTCAGCACTAGAGCATTCACCTAGCACAAGGCAGGCCAGAGGTTTGATCCCTAGCACCACAAAACAAACAAAAACAGACAAATACACTAATTGGAGGACCTAGAATTCCAACCCAAGTCTATGAGCTGCCAACAAGGATTCTAGTCATTGCATTTTATTAATGGTCTCTCACAGACTCTCAGTTCAGGCTCAGATGGGGTACTCACCCTATGAAAAGGTCTCTGGGACCCCCAGTTTGGTGCTGGTTTGGGGGACTCAGTTCTTGCATCACTCTCCAAGACCCCACCAAAGATCCTGGGTTGGTGACTATCTGGGTACTTAAGCATTGAGTCCCGAAGTGTCTGGCCCTCCTGTAGTCTCTCACCAGGTGTTTCTGACTCAGGACCTGGAAGCTCTGTAGAAAGGTGGCACGTGGATACTGGGGTAGGAAAGGACTTAGGTCCCTTAAATCTCTCTGAAATCATGTCTTCTCACACTTTCCATCCCCTAACTACTCCCTGTATAGGCTCCTTATTTCACCCACCATTCCACTAGAAACCCCTGCGTTTTCCCCTCAGGGAAATCCACACACCAGGCCGGCGGGAAGGCAAGGTCCAGGCCCCCATCTCGCTGAAGATACTATTGAAATCCCGTACTAGGTCATCAAAGCCGAAATTATCCTGGAAACGCATTCCTTCTTCTGGGTTGAAGCTGAAGCTGAAGCCAAATTCCTCTGGGGGCTGGGAACCATCAAACCTCCGGTTCCCATGGACCCATGTGGCTCCTTCCTCTTCCTCTTCCTCATCGTCCTCATCTTCATCTCGAGTCATCCCTCCAAAAAAGGGATCTCTGTGACTGAGGGTGGAGGCAAACAAGCCACCAAAAGTTCAGCACAACTTAAGCCATAAAATCAACTCAAGGGTGTCAAAATGGATAGCAGCAGGGGTCTGGGAAGGTCAAAACATAACAGCTGACAGGTGTTTCTGGTTACTGCCTTTGTTTTGTTTCGTTTTTATTAAAGTCAATCCTCACCTCGCAGCTCCTCCCAAACGCCTGCCCCTGGTTTTTCTTCAGTGTCCCCAGTCCCTCCCCCAAGGTCCTGACACTTGCTCACGGTCCTCTTCCTCACACCACCCCCCATTGTCCGCCCCCTCCCGCCGCCCGCGGGTTCTTGTTGCATCACCCCAGGCTGGAGAAAGATTAAGGCTGCTGTTTCTCCTCTTAAAGACGGGCTTGGTTACTGTCTCGGAGTGAGTGCTCAATGTTGAGACTTCGGTTCTCTCCGCAGGAGTTGAAGGAGAAAGGAAGTATATCCAAAAACACGGCGAAGGGGTCAAGCTCCTCCCAGAAGTCCCCCCTACCCTCTTTACCCAGACCTGACCTACTCTCACCTCCGAGATCCAGAAAAGCCGAAAAAGCCCCGGAAGAGGTCGAAGAGGCTCATTCCCGTATTGGGACTCGAACCCTGGAACCTCTCGTGCGGACCATTCGCACCAGAGGGAAGCCTGCACTACGCAGTCGAAAATTGAGCGTGGCGTTAAGTCCATGCTGCCGGAAAGCAAGCCTGAGCTGCGCCACATTGTCGTAAAACGACTCTAAGCCACTGAGGACCAAAGTACGGTGGCCGGTGCTCCTTTTAAAAGGGCTTTATTTTTACCCACAACACCCGACCCAGTTTAGTTTTCTGTGAGGCGGGTATGCTTGCCAAATTTTCGTTTTTCAGTGATCACTTCCCTTCTTAGGTCGACTCTCCTTCCAGCCGACCAGCCGGCTGAAGGTGTTTCGAGGATCTGACTCGATGGTCTCCGGCAGCCGCCAGAGGGCAGCCCAACCGCACAAACTGAGCGATCTGAGGGCCCCCTCAATCCCGCCTCACCCAGCGACCAAGGGCACAACAGCAGAAACCATCTCGCTGCCTCCCTCGGTCGCATTCTAAACCGATCTAGGGGACGTCTATTAGAGGAATGGACGGAGTATTTTACCAAGCTCCTTCAAGTACTGAAATCCCCAAAGCTGATAACGACATGAGGAGGCATGGAATTAATCTCTTCAGTTTTCCAGAGTTTTATCGTAACCATAAAGGATATATATATATATTTTTTTTCTAAACAGGCTGTGCAACCAGCAAGATAAAAGGACTACTTGTAGGACAACCAGGGAAGAGAAGTTTGCAGGTGTCCTGGAAAGGAACAAAGAATTGGGGCTTTAAGAATTCCTTTAGCCGGGCGCAACAGAGCACCTGTATTCCCAGTGACAGGCAGGAGGATGCAAAGTTCGGGGCCAGCCTCAGTAACTTTGATAAAGAGCTAGGGAATGTAGCTCAGTGGCAAAGCGTCCCTGGGTTCAATCCCCAGTACCAAAATAAAATTAAAAAGGGATGAAGATGCAGCTCAGTGGTAGAGCACCCCTAGAGTTCAATCCCCGGTACCGTTAGAGGTCAAAACTCCCTTTTTCAGCCTGGAGCAGTGGTCCTGTATCTGTAGTCCCTACTCAAGGGGCTGAGGCAGCTTAAAAACAGTCAGAGGGCATTTCTTGTCATTTACTTTCAGGGCCTCTCCCTTCCTGCACCTTATGCCTTGCTCTATCTAAAGTCGTCCTTTAATGGGACTGGGTATAGCTAAGCCACATAAAAGCATTCAAGAAGAAATACTGTAGTCTAGTTCTAGTAGGGAAATGGTTTGCCAGCCAAAAGCGATGTTGCCTTCCAACTTCTTTTCAATTTTGTTTGTGGATCCATCTATGTCATACTTAAGACTCCATAAAGCCATTTCTTTGAAATTGTCTCAGCTCTTTCTTCATCCTCCCCCCTTTCCATCCAATCTCTATCCTCTCCCTTCACTGTCTGAAATGTGCTGAAGATGTGGCAGTTTCTGGAAGAAATGAAGATTTGTAGTGGTTCTTTCCAGTCACAGGTTGTGAAATTCTTAGGGGTGAAGGGAAGGAAATCCCTTCCAGGGAAATATACTAGCACATTAAGGTCAGAGTAGTTCTTAAAGGGCAAAGATTTCATTTTATTCCACTGCCTTCGAGGCCTGCAAGAGGAGGCCCAGTTGGTACGGTAATACTTATTCACCAAGCTGGTCATCGACGAGACTGAGGATATCCTAGACGGAGCAAGAATGGGCAGAGGCTGAAGGTAGAGGTTTTCTTTTTATATATACAAGACACATTAATCCATTAAATTTGAGGACACAGTACAAAAAAAAAAAAAAAAAAAAAAAAAAAAAAAAACAAGGAAAAAAAAACCACTTCAACTAATTCATCTGACAATGCTGTTCATATTCATGACGCCATTTTTTTGTTGTTGTTTTGTTTTCCTAATAATAAAGGAGGAGACTTAGGGCTGTTGGGCTGATATATATTTGGGGGTCCCACCTCCCCACCTCACCCATAATACCACCAGGGTGAACAGGAAGAAGTGAAGGAAGGGCAGGGCCCACAGCAAAGTTTCATAATCTGAATGCAAGGGAGGAAGAGGAAGAGGAAAGGAAGGGGGGGGGGGAGAAAATACAAATCCTATAATACATACAACAGGGTGGGGATGGTATAGGAATGGGACAGACATGAAGCTGAGGCATGGGGTGGGCCGCTGGGGGTGGGGGGCAGCGGAACCCCCCCACATTCCTTTCTCTCTTTGATGCTGTTTCCATAGTTTCCAGGCTGAGAAGCCCTCTCAGAAGATAGGACCGGGAGAGGAGGGTCAGGGCCTCAGTTGGCCCCCCAGCTGTAGCTGTTGTAGGCAGACTTGTTGGTCTGGGGCTTCTGCGGGATGGAGCTGGTCTGGCTACGTTGCCCGCTGCCCGTCTGCAGGGGAATGGGAGGATGATGGGGAGGAAAAAGGTTGTCTAGTTAGTGGGACAAATCTGTAACATGTTCAGGTGGAGATGTGCAAAATTGCCTTACTCTCCTGTACCCCTTGCTCAGATTCTACTATGACATTTACTTTTCAACCACAGAAAATTTGGTCTCCATAGCTAATACAGCCCTTTCTTCCATGCGAGAAAGCATTTTGACCTTTAAATAGGGGAAAAGTGAAAAGAGGACAAGATACCTTTAGAGATAAGATAATGACTCAGTTCTACTCATTTTTAATTCTACCTTCTCCCACTACCCCTGACCTGGGTCTGGGAAAAAGGGTACTATGAGAATTATGGTTCTTGGAGATGAGTGATCACAGGGTGATTCCACTTTCATTAATTCCCACAAACGCCTCGATTTGAAAAGCTGAGAGCAGGGAACCCTTTAATTCTAGGTTTTCAGCCACTTATGATGGAGCTCTCAAGAGGTCTCTTGTACCACCCTGTGGATCTCTCCACTACCACACATCACATCTATGAGCCTGTGTCAAGCAAGAAAGTAGAGACAGTCTGAAGACTCAGGCTCCAGATTCTGCCCCAACAATCTTTTCCATTCTGGTAATCAAGTGTTTTTCCAGAGTTGGAGAAGGATAGAAAGATAAAGAGGGTATTGAAGGAGGGAGGGAGGAAAGAGGATAGGGAGGCCAGAGAGCTCAGCAAGGTGTTTTGTGTTTGTGTATCCCGATGTGTGACCGCGCAATCTTTCCAAGTTCCCTGAGGCTTTGGAGGTGAAATGGGGTCTAAAAAGGAGTGGGTTCAAGCATATCATCATTCAGTTTCATTACCTGCTCCTCCTGCTGGCGCTGGCAACAGAGAATCATCTGCAAATATGGTAGCTGAGGCAGAACCAGGATATATGGAAAATAAAGGGACAAACTTTGACAATAGAACTCCACCATTAGAAGGGAAAGCTATAATGTCAGGAAAGGGGGAAGGCTGGGAGAGGTAAAAGGGAAGGTGTGACCCAGGTCTGATGGGATGAGGATAACTGTGCCATGGGAGGAGGTGGAGGAAAACAGGAAATGGGCAAAAAGGGTTTCCATCTGGCCCCTTCTCTGACATTTCTTTTGCCGGCCGCTCGTGTTATGTGCGCTTGTGTCTGTATGTGCTGTGTGCCCCTGGCTGGCGCTGGGGAGGACTGGGTGAAGGTGGTGGTGAGGAAGGGTAAGAAAAGGAAAGGGGAGGCAGCTTAAAGGGATAGGAAGGAAGAGGAAGGGAAAGGAGAGAGGGAGAAGGGCTATTACCTGGCCATCCTGCTGCAGGTGATGGTGAAGGATCTGGGAGTGTGGCTGCTGATGGGGGGTCAGAATGTGCATAAAGGGGGCAGGTGGGTAGGCAGCAGCTGTGGCCGGATTGATGGGCCCCCCACTTCCTAGGGCTGAAGGCAAGTTGAAGGAGGCAGCAGGAGTACCGGAATGAAAACCTTGTTTTTCAAAGGACTGCTGTCCAGGAAGAAAGGAGGAGAAAGAATTAAAAGTATCAACAAAGGAATTCTGGGAATTTCCGAGCCCAGGCTCCCCCACCCTCAGAAAACAGCATAGTCAAAAGGAACAGAACATCTGAAGTCAGATATTCAAGTCTCGGTCCCAACTCTTGTCCTTTAACAGCTACCCAATCCTGGGAAAATACCAATCTCTCAGGCTTAGTTGCCTCATACATGAAACAAGGATGCTACTGACCTCTCCATTGTAGGGATCAAACAAAAGGATGAATGTGAAATTATCTAGTGTTGTATCTAAACATAGGGAAATTTGCTGACTATTTTTGGCATCCCTGCCCCTGGACTTGGGTAGAAATTAAACTATATGGACATTCCAAAAGAAACAAGTATACACTGAGGTATTCTGAGTGTTTGTTGGCTCTTAGGCACTCACCACTCCACAAATCCCTAACATTTTATAGCAAACTTTTAATTATTTATGGTGATGGGGGATAAAAGCAACAAAATAACTTGTGGCTAACTCTGTAACAAATGCTTCACTTAGGTACTGGGTCATCTCCTTTCCCATTCCTACTCTTTGTTTAGATTTATTCACAAAGAACAGAATAATCTCCTTCTTCCCCATATTTGTTCTGTTGGAAAGTTATAAAAAAGGTTGGGAATGAGTAGGTTAAAAGGGCCAGGACAATTGCATTGATAACCCATATCACATTATAACAATGCACTACACCTCACCTTCCTATTCTTTTTTTTTTTTTTTTTTTTTTTTGGTAGTAGGGATTGAACCCATGGGCACTTAACCACTGAACCACATTCCCCAGCCCTTTTTTGTATTTTATTAGAGACAGGACCTCACTGAGTTGCTAAGTGCCTCACTAAATTGCTGAGGCTGGCTCCTGCCTCAGCCTCCTGAGTCGCTGGGATTATAAGCGTGTGCCACCACGCCCAGTTTCCTATTCATTTTTGTTTCTTCTCAGAGGGCTAAATTCAAACTCCTAGAAAAACTGAAATCTAGAGACCATTTTAAAAAGATAGGAGGAGGGCTGGCGTTGTGGCTCAGTGGCAGAGCACTTGCCTCGTACATATGAGGCACTAGGTTCGATCCTCAGCACTACGTAAAAATTTAAAAATAAGCCGGGTGCGGTGGCGCACGCCTGTAATCCCAGCACTTTGGGAGGCTGAGGCAGGAGGATCGCGAGTTCAAAGCCAGCCTCAGCAATGGCGAGGCACTTAGCAACTCAGTGAGACCCTGTCTCTAATAAAATATAAAAAAAGGGCTGGGGATGTGGCCCAGTGGTCAAGTGCCCCTGAGTTCAATCCCCGGTACCACAAAAAAAAAAAAAAAAAAAAAAAAAAGCTAGGAAGAGCTTCTGACACCTTTCCTGTTGTTCTTGCCCATTTTTTTCTACCAGTGCAACTCCACTTCCTCTATGTGTCTCTCTTTTTCTACTTCTGTCCAGAGCCAGGCACCTACCTGGGTTTTGGAGTACACAGATCCAGAGATATCTGGCACGCCCGTGTTACTGGAGGTGACTGATACACCTGAGGGAGGAGGAAAACAGACAGGAGGGTTAGCTCAGCTAGCTGGGGACCCTGTTCCTGGGGTGAAGTGACGTCTGCAGCCTTTCTAGCTATAGCACTGAAAGGGAATTTTGGTCTGTTTTTCCACCTTCAGGTCAGTCCTGAGATTATAAGAGTTCATGACACACAGGCTCCCTAAGGGTTTGTTTTCCTTTTCCAGATATATATGTGGAGTGTATGTAAGAGACTGAAGTGAGCTGTTTTGGGGGGGAAGCAAGGGGATATGACCAAACCTCATCAGCATATATGATTTCAAAATACTTCTGTGCCAAAGCTAAAAAGAATGTAATAAAAATGTAGTGTCCACTTCAAATCAATCCACTCAAACCCCACACAGTCCTGACCCTGAAGATTTGGATAGTTCCTGAAGAGATAATTTTGGGGCTCAAAATCCATACCTCTACTGCATAAGGTAAGTACTGGAGAAATAGTTCAATTCAGTCCCCAAGAACACTTTTATTCTTGGAGCCTCAGCTCACTTAGCGCAGCTTCTCCAGTCTTAGAGCTTTTCAGCTTTTTATGATTTAAAGGGCTGGCATAAAGATGAATTTCCATTTACACACTTTTAAGCACAGTGGCAAGGAGGGGAAAGTACATAGGTAAGGGTAGGCTATTTCCTAAATCCTATGTGGGATACAAAAACTAAGTGTCATTGGTCATTTTCAGTTTACAACTTCAGTTCCTCCATGAAAAGCTCTAATCCATACCCCAACTTGCATGTTTCCAGTTGAAAAACTTCCTATTAACTACTATAGTTTTAAGGAAACCAGAGCAGTATTAATTAACTCATTTTAATTTGTTTTCCTCAAACTGAAATAGATACTACACTCTTCTTCCTAGGGTTTGGCAATGGACCAAGGACAAAGAAAAGGCCATGGGATAAATAATCTAGCATTTCAAAACAAATTTTAAAAGATTTGAGAAATAAATAGCTAGGAATTTAAAGCATGATTTTAAAGACATATTAGGTCCCATGAAGACAAAATGAAACCAGAATAACTTTGGGTTTCTGTCTATGCCCTTGGATCTTTTCCATTGTCTTTGCTTGTTATAAACACCCTGATGGAAAAGTTCTTTAGAAACACTATATTAAAGTGAACAAATCACAAATAAGGGATTCTCCATTTACCCACAATTCAACAGCAGTCCCCCTTCAAACTCCAGAACCCAAATCCTCCCAACCAATGCCTAGGACAAAGCCAGCCTTCAGAAGTTAAGCCCACCTTGGACAGTCACTTTAGAATCTTCCCAACAGAAGAGGCATCTTAACCTGGAAAACCCTCCCACATCATAAGTCCAGATAGTTCCAGGGAGGAGCAAACACCAACTAGGAAAAAGAACAGAACTACAGAAACCAAGCAAGAGAAATACTTCCCCATCTCCAAAGTATCAACTCTATACTCTGAAGGCACTGAAGTAGAAGGGAACAAGACGAGAACCTCTTAAGGAGCTAATGTGGTTTTTTCCCCATCCCTTTTCAAACTTCAGGTGTACATCTAGAGGAAAACAGGGTAGCAGACAAATTTTAAAAAACAGGAGTTCATGTACAGAAATGGCTAAAAAATAAGGGCTGTGGGGAAGGATTCAGACTGAAGGTGGAATAAACAGATATAAAAAGAACGTTTTAAAGACAAACTCCAACACTGATTTTTCTTTACTGCAAAGGATCACCCTCTGCAAATCAAAGCTAGATTGCTCTGTAGGCAGGGAAAAATAACTAATTTGATTCTTAATCTGGGCGGTAAGAAGAAATTTAATTGTATTATGCCCCTACCTGGTCTCATTCTTTGCAGAGACTGAACTAAAAAACAGCTTCTAGTCCAGGTCTTAAATTGGATATGAGGTTAATGAACTAGAAATGCAGCCCCCCCACCTGCCTCCCAAAAGAATACTCTGTAGTCACCATAATAGCCTCAAGGTTACTATTAGAGAACCTAGAAAATAATGGGTATTGATTTCCCAACCCTATACTACAGTTATGCTCAGACTAGATAAAGTTCTCTCACTTTTTCCAATATCATGTCCTGCCTATACCCACTCTCAAACAGTGACAATCATTCCAACACAATGTGAATGGTAGGGAGGAGAAGCAAGAACCATTCTCTCCTAATATGACAACCCCTGGGAAAGCTGGTCACCCCTCCAACAGAGCAAAATGACTCTAGAGGGCTGGGAACAAATACAAGGAAAGCTGAACACTTTGGTTTCCAATTAACCAAAGATGGTGATCTAAGTTAACTCTATAAACAAAAGGACTGATAGTGTACTAGATGGTGGACTAAGTGGTGATTAGAATTTCCATAGTTAGGATGTCTAATCAAATCTCTCCCACACATCCTTTGCTACACCCAAGTGCAAAATGACTAATAATCCACAATCTCTGAGAAGCCATCAAAGGACTAAGAACAATATTCCAGGCTAGCACAGTTTCCACAGAACCTGAGTCATCAACTAGCTGATCACTAATGATTTGATCAGATCTCAATCAGCCAGTCGGCCTTTGGGAAACAGATGTGGGAATTAAACTTTGGAAAATAAAATACTTGCCTAACAATTACAGCTTAGAATACCATCTCTTTTTGCCTGTCACTCTATAAACTTTTTTGTCCTTTCTCCTCTGCGTATGTCACAGGCAAGGGGAAGATCCAAATGGAAAAGTGAAGAGATATAAAGCATGGAAAAATCAGGGATTTTCTAAGCAGCCTCCTTCACCAACCAATCAAAAGGCTGGAAACTGAGGTTGTTTCCCCTTCCTCCCACCTTAAAAACAACCATACAGAAAAGTTAACAGCTCTTTGCCTATGCTGGGGTCTAAATTAAAAGGCCACCCTCCACCCTTTATCATCCACAATACAACATTGGTTCCTAGTGTCCAGAAAGACATGCACGGAAAGAACGCCAGAGTTAGCTAAAGAAATAACCACAGTTTATTGAAGACTACAAATATTTTTGTTACAAGTTGAAACTACATGCCTTCCAGAAATCAAAAGCAACAGCAGGTGTGTGCATTGATGCTTCGGAGGTGCTGCACCACTTGAACTCGAAATGGGTAAGACAGGGTCAGACACAGGGGGAGAGGGAAATGGGGAAGGGGCAAGTTCAAAAGCCCAGAAGGTATCCACCAACTCATTTCCCCAAGCCACGCAGGCCATGGCCTCAGCTCAGCAGGCTCTCCTCAGTGGTCTGGTTTCTGAAACAAGACTTCAGTGCAAATTTATACACACACACAAAACACAGCCCCCAGCCTTGGGCCAAATTAGCTCTCAGCCGTCCAGAAATGCTTGTAAGGGGGTGGATATTTTCTTCCTAAAAGGAATCAAATACATAAAAATAAATGAATTTAGAGGTTGATGATGAATGGAATGACAAGAGCCCTCTGTGGGGTTGGGAACTGGGGGTTCTCAAAGAGCTAACAGGTTTCTGAAATATTAAGGGAGGTAAGAAGCTAGGATTTCAAAAATCAGATATGCCAACTGTCTTATATTATCCACCACCTACCTTACCTCTTAAAATTCTCATACCCGGATCATCTGAAGCTTAATTTTAATGTTCCTAAAATAGGGCCAAATCAAAAGGCTTATAATCCTCCCCCCATCAGCAAGACCTTGCTCAGTGACAGCAGTAGCCCCAAGGAATCTGGGCATTAAATCTTTTTTTAAAATATTTTTTTAGTTGTAGGTGGAAACAATACCTTTATTTTATTTTATGTGGTGCTGAGGATCGAACCCAGAGCCTCACACATGCGAGACAAGCGCTCTACCGCTGAGCCATAGCTCCAGCCCCTGGGTATTAAATCTTAATGGGGCTTTTCTCAGGAATTTTTAAAATTTATTATGACCCACTCTTAAGTCATATAGCACAGTCCAAAGCTCCACCTGGCTATTAATTCCTAGAACTACTCTTTATTACCTTCTGTTCTCAGCTTAAGACAGTTTCCCAATTACTGAAAACTTTGAGCTGTGTGCAGTGATGCATGCCTTCAATCCCAGCAATTTAGGAGGCTGAAGCAGGAGACTTCTAAGTTTGAGACCAGTCTCAGCAACTCCGTGAGACCCTATCTCAAAAACTAAAAAGAACTGGGGACACAGCTCAGTAGTAAAATGTTCCTGGGTTTAATTCTCTCTACCAAAAAATAAATAAATAAAAGGTTGGGCAATTTACTCATCTGGAGCCAACACAGATGTTGCTCCATCCAAATCACTTTGAAACCAACTGAGCTGAGAGCTTTGAAAAGACAATCCTCAACCCCAACCCCTAGCAACTACAACAAGTTCCTCCTGGTATATGCCTATAAGTCATTGAAAAAAGTAGATGGAACTGTTTTATTCAATGACTCCTCCTTACTTCCATCCTTCAAAAGTGGAACATGGATGTCAGATATGGAAAAAGTGATAGGCTAAGTACCTTTTAGGTCAGTACTTATTCAGAGGATTCCTACAATTCCTTCCCTGCCATCAGATATGCAAATTGACTTTGTAAGAAGACCAGTCACACAAATGAAGGAACCTAAGGGTCTAGCTCTCCCAGTCTAATTCTCACTTTACTGAGTAGTCATGCCTATTCCTTTCTCTCCATATCTTAGGTCTTCTGGCTAGGGAATGAAAGGGGAATAGTAATAATAATAGTAGTACAAAAAGACTTAAGCCAAGCCTATCAATCATACTGTTAGCTATAAAAGCACTTAACCGTTCTTTTCAGTGAATATATCCTCTTTTATACTGTCAGTGCCATAAATACTTGCCTCCACTGATATCTCAGCAAAATCTTAGGGTCCTTGTCCTCCTGTTAACCCAAAGTTTAGGCCAGACAACATATTTTAGTGGCCAAAATATGCCCCTGAGCATTCTAATCATGTGTAGTAAAAGCATTTCCTAGAGTCAAAAGTCTCTGGTGCTGATGCTCCCAGACATCCAATTCAGCCAAACATCAATAATCATATGTGAAGAGAACACCCTCACCAACCCAGTAACACCTCACAGAGACCACTAAACCAGGGCCGTGGGGAACTTACCAGTATTGTATCCATGAGATCCATATCCACTCGGCTGTTGGAAAGGGGTGGCTGATGCATTCACACTGACATTCACACCATGCTGCTTGGAAGAGGTAGGAGCCACCTGAAGAGCAAAAGGGCCAGAACTGCAGTGAAATGGCAGCATATACCACCTGTTTCACCTGTCCTACCTCCGTGGCCCAGGTGTTCAGGTGGCTATGAATCCTGATGTACGCTGGCCACAATTTGAATACCGAAATAAGGTCCTTACTAATATTTCCACAATCTACCTTTGAAATAAAGAGGCGATTTGGAGGAAGGGAAAGGGGGAGTGGTATCAGGGAATACATGACCATCTGAGGAAAGCAAAGCTGTATGGTATCACATTCCCCTCTGGGTAATTCTAGAAACAGGTAATCCCTATTATAATTCCACCAATTCCAGTCCCACTCCCCCTTCCCAGGCCAGAAGCAGGCCCAAAGTGGAAACCGTTCCTCCTCATTCATTACTAGACTCATCTAGCAGCTAGGATAGTGTCAGGGGTATAGAAGCCTTCACCACAAGGAGACCAAGGCTAGGCACTCACAGGGAACACAGCAGGCCCATACTGGAAGGTGCTGGGGAGGCCCGGGACCCCTGTGTAGTATGGCAGGCTGGTGTAACTGTAGCCAGGAGGCAGCGCCGGGTTCAGGAATGTCTGCTGCGTGGTGTGGTGAGTCTGCGTCTGGTTCTGTTGGGGTTGGGCCAAGGTTGTGGCCGGGGCTGGGGAGGAGGCATCCCCGCGACCGAACTTTGTGAGGTCACCTGTGACAGAAGAGGCTAAATGTACCCGTTTCTTTTACTGCAACACAAATCACCTCTTGGTTTCACATGATTGCAAGAGATCCTGTTCAAAGACTTTTAAAATTCAATTCCTTAAATTATATTTCTTTGAAGCTCCATTCAGCATTGCTCGGAATACACTTAGCATAGTGCCAGTTAAGACTACTGTTGAGTATAGATTGCTACAGCAAAAAGAAGATCCCAGAATAATGCTCCTACATTATTTCTCTACCATCTTGTATTCTTTCACTCCCAAGCCCTATTTTCTTCCATGGGAAATACCCCATGAAACACTTGAAAGACAGTCACACTTCAGGGGAAATGATAAATCAAGGAGGATGCCAAAGAGAGTCAGGTCAAAAAAGAAGACCCGAGGCCTAGCCAGACAATGAGACTGCCACTGTGAGCAATGTACAGAGGCAGAGATGAGCAGAGAAGGCCAGTTCAACCATTACTTACTGAAAAAAGCTGAAAAACCTAAGTTATAATATCAACTGGAGGGGCAGAAGGTGTAGCACAGGCTTAGTGCAGATGTAAGACCCTAGGTTCAATCCCCAGCAGAAAGACAAAAATGTTTGTGGGATATGTGTGTGTGAGTGAGAGAGTGAGAGAGAGAGAAGAGAGAGAGAGAGAGAGAGAGAGACAATGACTTAGAAATCAGAGACAAGTGAGATAGAAAGGGAAAAAAGCTGCCATACCCTCATCTTTAGCAGGATTGTGAATCTACCAATCAATTCATCACATCCATTTTATTTTTTAATATTTATTTGTTTTAGTTGTACACAATGCCTTTATTCTACTTCTTTTTTTTTTTTTTTTGGTACCGGGGATTGAACTCAGGGCCACTGGACCCCTGGGCCACATGCCCAGCCCTTTTATGTATTTTATTAGAGTCAGGGTCTCAGTGAGTTGCTAAGTGCCTCGCCATTGCTGAGGCTGGCTTTGAACTCACGATCCTCCTGCCTCAGCCTCCCAAGTGCTGGGATTACAGGCGTGCGCCACTGCGCCCAATGCCTTTATTCTTATGTGGTGCTGAGGATTGAACCCGGGCTGCACATGTGCTAGGTGAGTGCTCTACTGTTGAGCCACAACCCCAGCCCCCATCACATCCATTTTAAACTTATGCCAAAGATATATAAGGTGAGAACCAAGTCCTTTCTTGCTACTAAGCAGGGTTTTGCTATTCATCCCAATACAATCGCCCTCTCCCTTTATATGGCCCCATCCTAGTCATACCAGAATAAGGGTTGCTGGCCAGGCTACCATCTCTCCCAGTCAGCGGTGTGGTGGGCGTGGGAAACGGTATGCTGTAGTAATCCTAGAACAGAGTAACAAAAGAACACAGACTGAATGCTATTTATTTTCCAGCATGAAAACCACAGGGTGACAAGCACAAAAATGTTGGGAGTACTGCAATTTATCCAGCTACTGAAGAAGCTGGTTAGAGCTCGCATGAACTCCTTATTACTCTTGCATATACTGTCCCCCTTGCCTGGCCATAAGCAGAGTCAGGCAAGGTCTACGGATATGCCTGCTAAAGTTCCATCAAGACCAATAATATTTTCAACCTCCACGCATCATCTCTAGCAGAATATGCCAAACTTATCTTGAATAACTGATCTTTTTTCTTGTAAATTTTAAGTGTTTGAGACATATAGAAAACATCTTGAGAGCTCCTGAGTACTTTATTGGGTTACAGAGCAGTTTTAAAATGTGTTTACTTCAAAGATTCCATATCTCTGGAGTTTGGGGTATAGCTAAATGGTAGAGTGCTTGCCTAGCATGCACTAACTCCTGAGCTAAATCTCCAATGACATAAAAAATTAAAAATTAAAAAACAAGAAATGACATTGGTAGAAAATGTATGTATAGTTGTAGTAGTCCACTTGGGCTGGGGGATCTAGCTTAGTAACAGCATGTGCTTACATAGGTGAGGACCTAGGTTCGATCCCAAGCACCAAAAGACAACAACAAAAAAACCTCTTATATTAATTTTAAAATGACCTCCTTTGCCAGAGCTCCATTCCACATACTTACCAATGGAAATCTTGTCTGAAGCATCTGCAAGTCATCATAACCATACACTTGTGGCTGAAAGATATAGACATATAATATTAATGGAAAATGGTCATAAATGATTAAAAAAGAAGAAGAAAAAGCTGAAAGGCAAGATAACTCAATACATCATTCACTGTCCTCCTTACAACAGGATATAGATTATTTCCTTGGGCTAGGGATGTAGTTCAGTGCTTCCTTAGCATGAACAAAGCCCTGGGTTCAATACCCAATACCACCAAAAGAAAGAAAGAAAAAATTATTATTTACTTTAATTTTATTTAAAGGGAAAGTAAAGTAAAGTGATTAAAGGATTAATAAAAGATCCTGAAACTTTCCTTGAGCTACTTACTACTGATTCATCTAGACCATTTCCGGGAAGCAGTAGGATAGACACAAGTACATTAACATACATGAATAGCTGTCTGTACTCTCTCTTCTATTCCATGAATAGTCTTCCTGCATTTACTCTCTAATCTATAAATCTGTTTTAAAATTTATTTGCTACATGAAAGATTTAGATTTTACTGTTTTTTCCCCCAATTTCTAGATAAAGCAGTGTGTTGTTAAAAAATGTCCAACAGTGTTATATGGGCATTTTGTCCGTATGATGCTCATCTAGACTTGCATTCCAGAGGAACTACAGTTCTTTTTTAAATAGAATTTTCACACCGTTTAAGAGATACTGAACACCTGGAGGTAATAGAAGATACAACTGAGAAAAATGTCACCAATGTCAGCCATTTATTCTTAGACAACTCCACAGTGAGTTGGGGAACTCTCTTCTGACCAGGTTAGAGGCAGCAAAGATCCCCAGAGTAAGGGAATCAATTCATCTACAGAAAACAATTCTCCAAGAAACTGAAAGTAATTCTAGGTGAATGTTTTGGCCTTTGGCATCTGAGGCCCAGAATTTCTACTTCACATACAGAGCAAATACACAACAGAGGGCCTTGCCCAAGTTTAGTCTTTCCCTCTCTAAAAATTATTGCTTTTTTCAAAGCAACAAAGACTAAAAACCTATTTGTAGCCGGGCACAGTAGCGCACGCCTGTAATCTCAGCACTTGGGAGGCTGAGGCAGGAGAATCGTGAGTTCAAAGCCAGCCTCAGCAATGGCGAGGCACTTAGCAACTCAGTGAGACCCTGTCACTAAATAAAATACAAAAAATAACTGGGGATGTGGCCCAGTGGTCAAGTGCCCGAGTTCAATCCCCAGTAACACACACACACAAAAAGTACGCAGTGATGCATGCCTGTAATTCTAGCAGTTCAGGAGGCTGAGACAGGAGGATCCCAAGTTCAAAGCACTATGCAATTCAGTGACACCTGTCTCTAAATAAAATAAAAAATATGGCTGGGGATGTGGATCAGTGGTTGATTGCCCCCAAGTTCAATCCCCAGTACCCACCCCCCCCAAAAAACCTATTTGTTTATATTGGAATTTTTTTCTATATTGTAATTACAGTCTTCTGTCTGAAGCTAGAGTAGTCCCACCAATACCACAACTTTTGGAACAAACCCTGCAGTCCTACTTACTGGGTAGGCATGTAACAGCCCTGGAGCCATAATATACGGATTAGGCAACAATGGCGGGACCCCAGGAGGAAGGTTGGGAGGTGCTTTTCCTAAAAGAGAAAAAAAAAAAAAAACATTTTTATGCTATCACACAATTATTGATTTCCTCCATCCCAGAGGAATGCCAACCAGCTATGCAAAGGTACCTGAAGTTGTAGCAACCGAGCTTCGCGTTGAGGCTGTGACGGTGGAGTTGCTGCCTAGGCTAAGGCCCAGACTGCTGCCACTATTGAGACTGGAAGAGACACTGACCACTGGGGGAGGTGCAGAGACTGTGCTGGACGTGGTAGAGAAAGTGCTGGAGGAAGAATGGAGATTCGCCTCACTCTCCACACTTGTGTGCTTCAAAAGGGGGGAGCAATAGAAAAGAGATGAAGGAAATAGCAATTAGCAATACAGGTTAAGAATGATAAACAATCCATTCTCCTGAATATGATCATCACAACAATTTCCCAATTAAAAAGGTCAGGTTCCCCTCAACCAAGGAACAAAAACTCTCTAGCTACATGTTTCTTAAGATTCACGTGACAAGGCTCATATACCATCATCCTGCTCAGAAATGACAGCAAAGTGGGTGGGGAAAACTCCACAGAGACCAACACTGGTTGACCAATAAAGAAATAAGTTGAAACCTGAAAAATGTATCATAGCCTTCTCTCAAACACTCTTCTTCACTAGTTAATGGGCTAAAATTACAGGCTGACTTTAAACTTGGCATTGTGTTTTAAAGAAAAGAGAAACTCCTGCCAGGTATGGTGGCGCACGCCTGTAATCCCAGTATGTGGGAGGCTGAGGCAGGAGGATCACGAGTTCAAAGCCATGGCGAGGTACTTAGCAACTCAGTGAGACCCTGTCTCTAATAAAATACCCCCCCAAAAAAGGGGGGGGCAAAGGAACGGGGGATGTGGCCCAGTGGTCGAGTGCCCGAGTTCAATCCCAGTACCAAAAAAGAGAGAAACTCCTAAGTCAGCCCATATATCTTTTCGTAGGCTCCTGGCAAACCTGACAGAAACCTTGGCCATGGGTCCTCTGTTTAATTCCATAAAGATGCTATAAACTGCAATAGTGAAATTAATTCTTGACCAAAAGCTTTCATCCGGCCTCTGTTTTCATAAGGATGTCCAGCCTCACACAGTGATTATTTTCAGGACTGCTGTTCAGCATACCCCAGACCAAGAGCAAAAAATGCTCTACCAGTTAACAAAATTTGTCCTTTTCTTTCCACCCCACACCCCGCCTTTTTTTTGTTTGTTTGTTTTGGTGTTGGGGATTAAACCAAGGGCCTCTTGCATACTAACCATACAGTACCACTGAGCTATACCGTTAGCCCCTAGAAAGGTATGTCCTTATGTAACGTATACCTTATCTTCAATACAGGATGGGGGATGGAGGATGGGGGATGGAGGGTGTCCCTTCCAGGCTTTAAGGAATGATTATAGCTCTCCATTATTTCTGGATTCTTTCGCTTCTTTTGGCTTCCCAACATCCCTTTACTCATTTCTCTGCAACCTCAGTTCAATGACATCAATGACAGTTTAATCATTTCATGAAGAAATTAAGAATTCCCTCTTGGAAAAAAATTTTAAAAAAGAATTCCCTCTTGGTAGTAGGTTGGCTAGTTTAAGAAAAGCTTAAGAACTTCTTTACAGTATTGTATTTACCAAAAGAGTGGATGTTGAAGTGCGTCCAGAAGATGTTGATGATGAAAGGGTATTCTGCTGTGTAGATAATGTGCTGTAAGGAAAGAGGGTACCATCAACAATAGTGCTATGGCCACCTGGCCTGGAGCTTCAATCAAGAACACAAGCATGAAAATAAAGCAGAACAAACATAGGAACAAGAATGTCTGAAATAATGGTAATAAGCACAATAGCCAGCCAGGGATAGTAAGCAAAAGTAGATGCTGAAAGGAAAATAAAATAAGTCTCCTTTGTCTTTACCTCCCACAGCTCTCTTCATTTACCACAAAAGTGGGGCTAATGTGGTCTTTGCCAGTTAGAAGGAATAACACAGAACCAGAGAGCTCCATCCTCACCCCAACCTCCATCCTCACCCCAAATCACCTGCTGTGTTGCGTGGTGGTGGTATTTGGAATCTCCTCACTATGGCTCAAGCCACCCAAGGAGGATGAGTGCTGATTGGTTGTTGTCAGTAAGGAAGCTGCAGATACCGTTTCATTGAGAGGGGGGATGCTAGAAGTGGAAGGTGAGTCAGATTTCACTGCAGAGCCTGTAGCACCTAGAAATAAAAGAATCTATCTCACTAGAAGAAAGGAAATGTCTAAAAGTGAAGAATGACTATAGTCCTATGCTTCCCCAAAGACAAAATTATGAGTTCTTTAATAATGGTAGAATCTTTCTTAATTCTAGGCATTTCACATATGAATTTCATTTGTCCAGTAAAGGGAACCAATAAAATGGTCACCATTTTAAGATAGAGAACCTGAAACTTAGGAAGACTGGAGATTAAGCAGCAAGGTAGAATTAATACTAACCAGTCATCGTGCCAGAGCTCTCTTTGCTTTTAAGAAATGCAAAAATATTGAGGAAAAAAAAACAAATGAGAATAAAAAGCCTGGAGAATACTCACCTTCAACAGATTGCGTAGTCTGTAACTGCGTGGCCTGCACAGAACTGAAGCCATTCTGGTGCAAAAAAACAGAGGAGGCAAGAACAGACAAACTCATGTGAATGGGGGAAGTTAATACTGACTCAGCTTAATTTTGGTTAACAAATATTTAGGAGAAATTCTGCTAGTTAACCAAAGGATTAATACAAGACTATGCAAAGAAACAAAACAAAAATTAAAAACAATAAAAATCAGATATACTAAACCTGGGTGGCTAAAAGCAACAAAAGAAAACCCCCAAATAGGTTAAGACACCCCAACCCCAAAATAGATGCAGCTTCTCAATCAGAACGTTCAAGATTTCTTAGCACCACTTTATGAGAAGTAAAACACTAATATTTAAGAGACTTTTGTCCACTGTTTTTCTAACATGAAGCCACTACCTTTGCCTGAGTCAGGTCCTTTTGGGGTGATGAAGAGATGGAACTGGGGTACCGCCGAGTCTGTGTGGATCTCTGTTCGTATAGAGGGGCCTGAGCATTATTTTGGGAGGTATAGGTTGTCGACTGAATTGGGCCACTCTGATAACCAGACTCCTGACTCTGGTTAGATGAAATTGTAGATGAAGATTCACTGTGGGAAATGAAAAGAGGAAAAATCTCAGAGAAATGAAACAGAACAGATACTAAGGAAATGGCAGAGATCTAATAGTGGAATAAACTAACATCAAAAGAAAAAATCCAGGGCTGGGGTTGTGGCTCAGCGGTAGAGCGCTCGCCTAGCATGTGAGTGGCCCAGGTTCAATCCTCAGCACCACGTACAAATAAATGCATTGTGTACAACTAAAGCAAATAAACAAATATTAAAAAAAAAAGAAAGAAAGAAAGAAAGAAAGAAAAAATCCAACAACAAAACAAAAACTACCACAATTCAATTTTCTCCTGACATCCTACAGTGCCAGGGATTTAAATTAAGCACAAAGCTTAGAAACATATTCAACTTGAAGCAGAGAAAAGCCTCTTCTTCCCTTATATTCTGTTTTAAGAAAAACAAGTTATGGGCTGGGGTTGTGGGTCAGCGGTTAGAGCACTTGCCTAGCACATGCACAGCCTGGGTTCGATCCTCAGCACCACATAAAAATAAAGGCATTGTGTACAACTAAAACAAATAAATAAATATTAAAAAAGAAAAAGAAGTTAAAGGTCAGTGGAAAGGATATAGTACTCTTGGACCCTTCTATAAAATCACAATGTGAGCCCCCAGTACAGGAAGAACTTTATTAGCTCAAACTCATTTTAAGGAATTTTGAACTTTAGGCTCCCTTGACCTTATTAAATTTAAGATTACTGGTACAATTCTTCTGAGAAGACCTTTTAAAAATATTGGCATATATTAGTTGGCAGTTATGACACCACAGACCTAGACTAAGGCCAGATATTTGTATTTTTAAATTCCAAATACAAAAAAGTCTACTCCCTGAAATTCCTCTAGGACTTTCTATTGCTTAAGACAGCCTTATTTGGGCTGGGGTTGTGGCTCAGTGGTAGAGCCCTTGCCTGGCACGTGCACGGCCCAAGTTTGATCCTCAGCACCACGTAAAAATAAAGACATTGTGTACAACTAAAACAAATAAATTAATTAAAAAAAAAAAAACAGCCTTACTTGATGTAAGGGGAGGTATAAAGATTCCTTTTAAGGTTCCTTATAGGTGCTGGGGCCATGGCTCAGCGGTAGAGCACTTGTCTCCCATGTGTGAGGCCCTGAGTTTGACCCTCAGCACCACATAAATAAAATAAAGGTATTGTATTCACCTACAACTAAAAGAAATATTTATTTGTTTGTTTGTTTGCTTATTGTGGTACCGGGGATTGAACTCAGGGGCACTCGTCCACTGGGTCACATCCCCAGCCCTTTTTTGTATTTTATTAGAGACAGGGTCTCACTGAGTTGCTAAGTGCCCCGCTACTGCTGAGGCTGGCTTTAACTTGCGATCCTCCTGCCTCAGCCTCCCAAAGTGCTGGGATTACAGGCGTGTGCCACCGCACCCGGCTAAAAGAAATATTAAAAAAAAAAAAAAAGATTCCTTACAATTATCTCCTTCCTAGGAGTTCAAAGTTTTACACTTCATAGGCAGAGTCCCATACCAAAGGACTAAAAAGAAATGCAGAAAGCATTTAAAGCTGTGGCATATGTCCAAGTACTTTAAATGTTAGAGGTGCTGTTCTCATCTTTCAAAAAATGAACAACATTCTTCAAGTACCCAAGCACCATTATTTCCATCTGTTGTTGTTGTTGTTTTTTGCTTTGTACTAAGGATTGAATCCAGGGGCGCTTAACCACTGAGACACATCCCCAACCTTTTTTTATACATCATCATTTAATTTAGAGACAGGGTCTTGTGGAGTTGCTTAGGGCCTCACTACATTGTTGAGGCTGGCTTTGAATTCGCAATCCTCCTGCCTCAGTCCCCCAAGCTACTGGGATTACAGGTATGCGCCCCATCCCTCCAGGTTTCCATCTGTTTAAAGTTACAGATAATCCTAGTAAAAATGTTGGTTGTTATTTTTTGTAGTGGGGATTAAATCCAGAGGCACTTTACCATTAATCCCCAGCCCTTTTTTCTAATATTTTATTTTGAAACAGGATCTTGCTAAGTTGTGAAGGGCCTCACTAAATTGTTGAGGCTGCCCATGAATTTGCAATCTTCCTGCCTCAGCCTCCCAAGTCTCTGGGATTACAGGCATATGACACTGAACCCAGCCCTCGTAACACCATTTTAAAGTACTCAACAAAATGCTGCAATTCTTTACTTTTCTCTCAGTCAGTTAGAAGAACAATGTCTCTGCAAGAGACTTAGAACAATTAGCAAAAGGCTAATGTTTCTACTACCTGGCCGTGCTGGTATATAGGCTACTTGGAGCCTGGCTTGAAGAGGCGCTCGTGGTGGGGGTGGACTCATAATCAGAAAGGACAGGCTCTGACCCAAACTGCAATGCCCCAAACTGCAGATTTAGCCCTGAGATATCTGCTGAGCCAGGCATCTCCACAGCCAGAGCAGGAATCTATTTAAAAAAAAAAAAAAAAAAAAAAGGCAAAGGAGAAGAAAATACAATGGTTCAATACAATCTTACTATGAGAATATTAGTAAACACTCCCTTTGATTTCAAAATTTCCAAATTTAATGCATATCATTGTAACTCCCAAACCCCATACTTCCTTGTCATAATAGCAACCTAAAAAGTTCAAGTACCTTAGAAGTCAGTGAGGCTTTTTTCTTCTGCTGTTTCAGTTTCTGCTGAGCTGGCTGAGGGCTGGAGGATTGGTTGTCTGAAGACCCAGGAGACATCTGTGGAGCCGAGGTGGATTTACTTGGCAGAGGAGAAGAGGGGGGTGGAGGTGCAGCGGTGGAGGTAGCCACTGCAGGTGGCTTCTCCTGAAGGAACACCTCCATCATGGTTGAAGATGGGGTGAAAGCCTGGCGCTTTGTAAAGGGGCTGTGTACTGTTGAATCATTTGGGTTCTTTAAATCTGCAAAAGGAAACCCAGTATGAGGAAGGGCCAAGGTTATGATAAATTTCAAGAAAAGGCTACTGTCTTGCATGTATAAACCAGACCCTCAAAAACCAGAAACTCATATAGATAGGTTTTCTTTTAGGAATGAATCTCATTTCACTTTATAGGCAACAATTACTGGACCTTACCCATTCTTAAAAACAGCCTAATCAAATCAATACCATTACTTTTCCTATGCAAAACAGGAACCCATGACTTGCTCAGATTTAAAGTATAAGGGCTTAAACGGCCAACTCCATGAGCCCAAAGGTAATACATTCTCAAACACACAAACTTAAAAGTAATTTTAAAAATCCTAGAGGCTGGGGTTGTGGTTCAGCAGTAGAGCACTCGCCTAGCTCGTGTGCGGCCTGGGTTTGATCTGCAGCACCACATAAAAATAAATGCATTGTGTGCAACTAAAGCAAATAAATAAATATTATTTTTATTATTTATTTCCCAACTTTCTGAACTCAGACTCTCTAACTAGGCAAAACCAGAGAGAGCTACCTCTCTCATTGGGATATATTTTCCACTCCCCTTACCAGCCTCTTCACAATAATACTCCAATGCATAAAGGATTCAGATCACTTCATATCTTCTTACCATACTGCACCAGTGATGGGGACTGTGTCGTTGAGGCCATGTCCCAAGAGGAGGTGGTGGTGCTTCCAGATTGAGAATGCTGAGCTGCCAGCTGAGCCAGGGCCTGAGCAGTCTTGAACTGCTCCAAGAACTGAGAGCCTGTAGTACTGCCGCCTTTAGCTTCGCCGACATCACCAAATCCTTTTCCTAACATGCTCACCTGGAGATCAACAGAGAGATACAGCCTGGGAATTGTCAGCTAAAAAAAGACACTGATCCAGTTTGCAAGCGAAACAAATAAGCAAAGAATGCTACATGTCTACAGTCCCAGCTACTTGGGAGGATCACATGAATCCAGGAATTCAAAAAAAGGCTAGGCAACTCACTGATACCCCATTTCAAAACAGAAAGCTGTAAGACTGAGTGTAGAGCATAGTCCATTGAAAGTTTAAGATTTAAAGTCAGACAATCTAGATTTGAACTATGTAACCACAGAAAAATTATTTTTAAATCTCTTTGCCTCAGTTTCCTCATCTGAAAATAGAAATAGTAGTAGTACACTTCATAAATTTAAGCAGGATTTAACAAATAATGTATCTGTACTTAACATGTACATGGGACACAGGACTCAAGAAAATGAGAGCAACACATTAACCTCCATTAATAGGTATGATTTTAATGTTTTTATGTATCAATTAAACAAATCTAAATTTTTTAAAAATGAGAGCCACTAAATCTTATATCGGGCTAGGGTTGTGGCTCAGTGGTAGAGCACTTGCCTCACGTATGTGAAGCACTGGGTTGGATCCTCAGCACCATATTAAAAATAAATAAATAAAAATACTGTGCCCATATGTAACTAAAAGTAACAAAAAATAAATAAATAAAAACTTATAATCACCATCACTTTCTCCATCTTAGGGATAATGCCTTGATAACTGGAAAGTTTCCCCCTCTTCAAAACTTTTACATAAATTAATATTTGATTATTAAATTAACATGAAAGTGACATAAAATTTTACTTTTGTCATTATGTTTCTGCCTCTACCATTAAACAATTCAAAAGAAACAAAACCAACCTAACCTGAATGCTGCTCATAAGTGGCATACAGGCAAAGAAGAGAAATTAAAGGGCCATCCCAACTACTGCACTAGATAATTGACAATCCAATATTACTTGATTATTTTTTATAGAGTAATCACTGCATGATAACCAACCAAAATTTTACTCTAACACTTTTGGGGATTTCCCTGTTCCCCATTACCAAGGAAAACTATCAGCCAAATCTAGAGATCAACCACATGGCCTTGACTACCTCAAAAACAAAACAAAACAGAACTTCAAGAAGAACTAATCTTGTCCTACCTTAGGTACTTGTATAAACATAGCATATCATCATCAAGCAATGCTTTCTTATAGAAAACCTGTCTATTAACTCAAGGTAAGACTTTTTCTTCCCACTTTGAGCTATATCTCAAGATTATACAAACAAAAACTTGAGCCAGGCACAATGGCACACACCTGTAATCCCAGCAGCTCAGGAAGCTGAAGCCCTATGTAACTTAGCAAAACCTTGTCACAAAACAGGGGAGGGCTAGAGATGTGGTTCACTGGTTTTAAGCATCCCTGGGTTCAATCCCCGGGTAACAAAAGAAAAAAAAAAAAATCTGAAAAGTCTAGTTTAAAGTGAGGGACTGTGACAGAGATGATCTAATGCAATTAATATATTCTGCCAAGTGCAAAATATTAAAGACATAAAATTACCTAATGTTCATTGTATTACATACAAAAACTGAAGAAATTCTTTTATCTAGATCTAATAAATATTAAAGGAAATTAATTCCCTAACATTATGCTCAATGAAAAAGTTACATTAAATAACACTGATTAGGGCTGGGGTTGTGGCTCAACAGTAGAGCGCTGCTCGCTTAGCACGTGTGAGGCCCTGGGTTCGATCCTCAGCACCACATAAAATAAAGGTATTGTGTCCAACTACAACTAAAAAAAAAACATTTAAAAAATAAATAACAATGATTAAATAAAGGTAATGAGGACAACAAAATACTATTTATATTTAGTTCACCTATCAGCACATGTTAAACAGAATGTTAGTAACTTGGAAGTATGTTAAAAACATCTTTTTCCTTTTTGAAGTATGTTTTTTAGTTGTCAATAGATCTTTATTTTATTTATTTCTATGTGGTGCTGAGAATCGAACCCAGTGCCTCACACATGCTAGGTAAGTGCTCTACCACTGAGCCACAGTCCGAGCCCTAAAAACATCTTTTTGAGGCCGGGCCCGGTGGCGCACGCCTGTAATCCCAGCACTTTGGGAGGCTGAGGCAGGAGGATCGCGAGTTCAAAGCCAGCCTCAGCAATGGTGAGGCACTTAGCAACTCAGTGAGACCCTGTCTCCAAATAAAATACAAAAAAAGGGCTGGGGATATGGCCCAGCGGGTGAGTGCCCCTGAGTTCAATCCCTGGTAGTGCACGCGCGCACACACACACACACACACACACACCAAAAAAAAAAAAAAAAAAAAATCTTTTTGACATTAATCCATTATTCCCCATCATCCTACAAATAGGATTCCTATAAAAACTTAAATTGACGCGGTGGCGCACGCCTGTAATCCCAGCACTTTGGGAGGCTGAGGCAGGAGGATCGCGAGTTCAAAGCCAGCCTCAGCAATGGCGAGGCACTTAGCAACTCAGTGAGACCCTGTCTCTAATAAAATACAAAAAAAAGGGCTGGGGATGTGACCCAGTGGTCAAGTGCCCCTGAGTTCAATCCCTGGTACCACCAAAAAAAAAAAAAAAAAAAAAAAAAAAACTTAAATTGAAGCCAGGCATGGTGGTACACACCTATAATCCCACTGACTCAGGAGACTGAGGCAGGGTGATCACAAGTTCAAAGCTAGCCTCAGCAACTTAGTGAGACCCTGTCTCAAAATAAAAAGTAAAAAGGGGGGGCTGGGATTGTGACTCAGCGGCAGAGTGCTCGCCTAGCACGTGCGCGGCCCGGGTTCGATCCTCAGCACCACGTACAAATAAACGCATTGTGTACAACTAAAGCAAATAAATAAATATTTTTCAAAAAAAAAGCAAAAAGGGCTGGGGATGTACTCAATGGTGGAGCACCCCTGGTTCAATTTCTAATATTGGGGGGGAGGGGGGACTGGAAACAACAACAAAACCACTTAAATAGAGCAATTTTATAGGTGTCCTATAAAATTGGATGGTTTCTATAGAAGTCCTATGTATAGAATACGACCCAATGACTTAAAAATTGTTCACAATTCCAGACATTAAGAGGGCAATTAAAAGAAACAGATCTGGGCTGGGGTTGTGGCTCAGCGGTAGAGCACTCACAAGCACATGTGAGGACCTGCGTTCCATCCTCAGTACCACATAAAAATAAATAAAAAATAAAGGTATTGTGGCCAACTATAACCAAAAAGTAAATATTAAAAAAAAAAAAAAAAAAAAAAAAAAGACATAGGTCACTTAACCACTTTATCTAGTCACGTATGTTAGGTATCTATAGCTAGTTCTTGATTTTCATCACACTTTACCACCAACATTCTATTTTCTTTCTAATCCCAGCATTCCTTTCTTCACCTGTTACCATTCCTATGTGGCAGAACATCAACCACCAAATTAATTCTGAATTAACACAAAAGAAAAATTTTAAAACAATAGTTAAAAACTGAAACAGTTCCAGATTAGTAGCTAGCCCAACAGTTTTCTAGCTAAAAGAAACAACTGAGGGCGGGGGTTGTGGCTCAGCGGCACAGCGCTCGCCTCGCACTTTCACGGCCTGGGTTCGATCCTCAGCACCACGTAAACATAAATGCATTGCATTGTGTACAACTAAAGTAAATAAATAAATATTTAAAAAAAAAAAAAAAAGAAAGAAACAACTGAGCTATTTCTCCAGCCCTCCTTTATTTATTTATGTACTAGGGATTGATCTCAGAGACACGTGACCACTAAGCCACATCCCCGGCAAGATTTCGTATTTCATTTAGAGACAGGGTCTCACTGAGTTGTTTAGCACCTCACTTTTTGCTGAGGCTGGCTTTGAACTCACAATCCTCCTGCCTCAGCCTCCCAAGTCGCTGGGATTGCAGGTGTGCACCACTGTACCCGGCTTCCTTTATTTTTTGAATGTTGTAAATCAAGAAGTTATGTGGGAGCCAGGCGCGGTGGCGCACGCCTGTAATCCCAGCACTTTGGGAGGCTGAGGCAGGAGGATCGCGAGTTCAAAGCCAGCCTCAGCAATGGCGAGGCACTTAGCAATTCAGTGAGACCCTGTCTCCAAATAAAATACAAAAAGGGGCTGGGGATGTGGCCCAGTGGTCGAGTGCCCCTGAGTTCTATCCCCGGTTCCACCAAAAAAAAAAAAAAAAAAAAAAGAAGTTATGTGGGGTTGGAGTTGTAGCTTAGTGGTAGAGCACCTGCCTTGTATGTGTGAGGTACTGGGTTGATTCCCAGCACCACATATAAATAAGCAAATAAAATAAAGGTCCATCAACAACTAAAAAACAAAAAAAAAAAAAAGTTATATTTACTACACATCATAGGCTATTTAAAATGCTACTACCATCGCCACATTTATATAACAGGTATTAATTTGTTTAATTATCTTCCTGAGGCCCTGCAAGACAGGAAGAGTAAGTACTCTTATTCCCATTTTCAGACAATGTAGACACAGCTAACAAGTGGTGATATGGGAAGACCCAAGTCTTTAGAAACCTAGTACACAAATGTATAGTTTAAATAAACATATAAGGCAATTTAACGCCATCAAGAAATGGGGAATGTCGCACGACCGTAATCCCAGCGGCTCAGGCAGGAGGATTGAGAGTTCAAAGCCAGCCTCAGCAACTTAGGGGGGCACTTAGCAACTCAGTGAGACCCTGTCTCTAAATAAAATACAAAAAAAGGGGGCTTGGGATGTGATCCAGTGGTTGAGTGCCCCCGAGTTCAATCACTGGTACCCCCGCCCCAAAAAAAGAAGAAAAAGAAAAATATTGTGAAAGTGTCAAAATTTATTAATAAGTTGTGCCATTGATTTTCTCTATTCAGGAGTAATAAGAAATTGTTCAGCATGATTGTGTATTCAATAAATTATCTTAACTCATTTTTAAGATGATTCAGTTTGTTGTAAGCTAAGGCTTGTCCTAAACCTAATCCCCAAGTACCCAACTCAAAATCTCTACACTCAAAGATACTCAAAAGAACAAAGAGGATGCCTCACCTTGTTACAAATCCTGTCTTTTAGAAAGTGTTACACAGAAGACCACTGCTTTAGACTAATCTCCTGTACTGGACTTTAACCAACCAGACTAAAAAAAGAGTCATTCATGTTAAAGTTCCAACTCCAACTGAAATTACATTGTTATTGTTTTCTGAAAAATTAAGAGAAAACAGCTAAATTTCTTAAAACAGGCTGGTTTCAACAGCTGAATTTCAAATTGGTGAGTAATAAGTTCCTTTGTCTTAATCCATACACAAAAAAGATAACCTGATGCTAACCAATTGGTTATATTTATTTTTCTGTCTCCTTGTCTCATTTCACAAGGAAAGTAATTTTGAAATGACTTTTTATCCTATTTCTGTTTTTTTTCAGCCCTTCTCCGTCTATAAAATCAACCTCTTGTCGAACACACTTGTGCCCCCCTGTGGCTTGGGAAGCTAAGCCATGAAGAGCACAAGTTGAAAGCCAAACTCATCAACTTAGCGAGACCCTGCCTCCAAATTAAAAATAAAAAGGGCTGGGAAAGCTCAGTATAAAATGCCCCTGGATCCATCCCCAGTACTACAAATAAATAAAATAAATCCAAAGAAACCTTTAAACTGAATTTTTGTAATTTTATCCTTTGGCAGAAGGAATGTCTATGTAAGCAAGCTGGGGTTGTTGGGAAGGTTTGAACAGGATGAACCATGTTTCCTACATACCATACTATGATGAGAAAATGTGTTCCCTGAAGCAGGCTGTGATATGGCACTCTGCTTCGAATTACTGAACACCAGAGGCTGGGCCAGAGAAGGAGCCTGAGATGGATCCAGATTAGATGAGTCATTCTCCATTGAAGATGGTGTCTTCCCCAAGAGAACAGCAAGGTCAATTCTAGTGAGAGAGAAAGATCTTGATGAATAATATCGGAACATTTTCTAACACCTGATTCAGATCATGGTTAGATCAAAACAAAACCACTTAATGATGTGCTCCTGAATGGACTCAAAACACAAAGCCCTGAAATGCTTAATTTACCAAAATAACTGATGGATGAGAGCTACTATCTAGCTGAATTCCTCCAGGTGCCAATAATATGGCTTTTATTTTAGTGAAAGTTATTAATTTAATGAAATATCAAATGTTAATTAGCAGCTCAATACTTGGACCAAAATCTACAAGTTTATGTTCATGATTTTAATACTAAATACTTTTCATTAATAATATCCAAGATATAAGAATCATATACCAGAATGTTAGTATCTTCAAATGGAGACTTTTGGAGGTCTTTTCCACAGTTTTATAAAATTTCAAAAGTTATCAGTGATATTTAAAAAAAATAATAATAATAGGAAGCTGGGGGTGTAGCTCAGTGGTATAGTGTGCTCCCAACATGTGCATGGCCTTGGAATGATTCCCACTCCCACCCAAAAAAAAAAAGAAAAGAAAGAAAAAAGAAATTTCCTAGGTCACTGTGTCCTTTGTTACTCATAACAAGCTTGTTTCCACCATACCTGAGTTTATACTAATGTGGTGAACCCATGGTGGATCTGGATCACTAGAAAGATCAAATCTGAGGATTGGAATATTCATCCCCTCCCAACCCAACCCAACCCATTTCCAAGGGAGTGAAATTGGCTATAAAGTCCAAAAACCAATGGCCAATGATTTAATCAATTATGTCTACAATTTAAAGTTCTAGAATAATGAGATTTGTCAGTTTGTAGATACCTGCAGAGGACTTGGAAAGTCATATGCCCCTACCCACACACTGTGCCCTCTGGATTTCTTCTATTTGGCTATTCTTGAATTGCACCTTTACAATAAAAAAATGTTAATAATAAGTAAAACACTTTCCTGAGTTCTGAGTCATTCTCATGAACCACTGAACCTGAGAAAAGGTCATACATACTCATTGGAAGGCAGACCTCTGAAGTGGGGCAGTCTTGTGGGGCTAAGCCCTTGACATTTGGGGTCTGTGCCAACTCCAGGTCAGTGTCAGAACTGCTGAACACCTAGTTGGTGTCAGAGAACTAACTGCACCACTGGTGTGGAAGAATATATTTTGTGTCAATAAAAATGTGTGTGTGTGTGTGTGTGTGTGTGTGTGTGTAAAATACATATATTTAGTGTCCTATTCTTACTGATTCCTATCATACTTCTTTGGAACCTTCTGAATTAAGAACTATCATGCCCAGGTCTAAAAATAATCCAAGAAGCTTAGGGAATTAAAATATTCCTTGAAGACTGTACATTCTACTACTGATCCTAACACTTTTAAGTTAAAGTTCTAAAAAGTTCATTAGCTAAATCCTGCTGATCCTAGGGGGAAAATAATCACTATACAGCTGCCTCTTGGTATGAATGGGAGATTAGTTTCCATACAACTGCAGATGCTAATATCCCTTATTTAAAACAGTATTTGCATTTAACCTTTGCATCCTTCTGTATACATTCCAGATTACTTTTAATATCTAATACAATATAAATGCTACATAATTACCATACTACATTGTTTAGGGAATTATGGCATGTGAAAAAAGTCTACATGTTCAATATAGACACAATTTTTGTTTTATGGATATATAGTTGGTTTAATTCGTGGATGTAGAACCCAGACTTCTCAATGGGCTCACCAGACAAAGATCATTATAAATCAAGAGAAAAAGCTATCAAATAGCTCTGCAGAATTAAGAAAATAAATGAGGGCTGGGGACATAGCTCAGCTGGTACAGTGCTTGCCTGGCATGCACAAGGCCCTGGGTTCAATCCCTAGCACCAAGAAAAAAGAGAAGAAGAAAATAAATGAAATGAAATGAAGCATTTTCACTTTCAGCTTGGCTCTTCTTTCCCTGGCTTACTTTAAGACAAGTTACATAGTTCAATACTGCTGACAACACAGGTTGATCTATGTAATTATGGGTTATTTCAACATATGGGCTTCCATTCACTTAAAGAGGGAACTAATGTGATTATTATTGTTATCAACACCAGGGAGTTTGTGAAGGGCAGTGCCACTTTCTTGCAGCTACCTCAGCTGATCTCTTTGGAAAAAGGTACTTTTACCACACACTTGCCTCTGACCAGCAGTGATTGTCACATTCTCCGCAGGCAGAGGCACTGAAGACACATTAGAAGCAGTGAAGATCTTGGTCTCAGAAAGCTAGAAAACAGAGGAATTAATCACTCGTGGTGTCAGGGGATCTACCAGAAGAATCTGGCACAGGAAAGGTCAATTCAACATCAAGAACAAGGGAAAACCCTAAGAAGAAACAACTATCTACCCCTGAGGAATCTTAAATGATTGACCTTTAAGCCCCTTCGATATACACGCAATGATTTTATCCAAAGAGAGAACCAAGGAATCCAATAAAATATAGTGAAGTCACATCATCATATGCACACTGAACTCTCAGGTTCATATGCATGCTAATCATAAGGAGAAAAAGTCCCTTTATATCTTCCCATTAGAGTTCCCACTCCCACCTCTACCCAAACCACATTTACCTTCTACTACTGCCCTTGCCCACTCCCACTTCTACAAATGAAATGAAGATCATGGCCAAGAAAGATAAAAAAAGTTAAAATTTTTTGCATCTGAGTAGTATAGGCCCAAGTGCTGGTGAGGTAAGACCTTTTGGAGATAATCCTAATTATAATGCAATTTTTGCCTTAGTAGTGACTTTTCTATTCATATGGCACTAAAATTTGGTAAGTAATTGAAGGAAATAATGCTTCCTACTCATTTTTATAAAAGTTGATTTGCATTGTTTTGGTTTTTTCCTTATTAAAATGTCTATTCTAATAAATAGGAAATTCATCCTGTCTTCTCTTTCATTATAACAGGTACTGAAGCAGAACAAGCCAAACCTCAAAAGTAGTAGAATTTTCCAAAGTTCACAACAGTCTAGCTCAGTTACAACACAAAATAATCAACCTCTAATGATGATGCATCTGAAATTTTAAAACCTAGGGACTAGCAACTAAAACAGTTTTGAAATGTCATTTCCACTTAACCCAAAAGCTATCTTGCCTGTCTATAGGTAAACATAGGAAAGCAGATTTTTAAATGGTAAAATAAGAGTTTATCCAGACCATTGAAAACCATAATTCACAACAAAAGCTTGACTGTGACCAGGAATTGGCAAAACTGTTTTATTCAGGTAGTAATGAATTCACAGAGCTTGTTTGTATGCCACACACTATGAGGTCTCCAAGTTCAGTCAAGGTGGTAGATTGGCCAATTCTACACATATTCATCTCAATTATAAATACAAAGTTGGGCTTCAAATAAGTAAAAGGCTACCAGAACCAACCAGATTGCAAGCTTGAGGATTTGATACTGTAACTCTGACTCTGAATCCATTGCCAATCCATTACAGGACTTCATACCAAATAATGGAATGGCTTCAAGCAGAGTTGTGAGCCATTTGCAGCTGTTACTCAATTTACTACCTGCCTAACTCTACTTCTGGTGCCCTACCCAACCACCATCTCTTCCTTGGATAAATCCGACAATCAGATATTGGACTTACACAAGTGCACTTGCCCTTTCCATAGTGTGGTTCCAGAGTCCTGTTCATGCCCAGTCTCCTTCATATAACATATGTGAAATGTTCTGGCTCAGAACACTATTTTGGATGTAAAAGTTTTGGATCAGAATCTTAAGGGTGCATTTTGAGGGGTAGAAACATACCCATTTTCTATCCCTAAACACCACTTAGGGATAGAAGGCACTAATGAGGAATGACCTGAGAATACCTACATCTTCATTCCAATCTTCAGTTCCCCACTCCTCTGTTGCCGTCCTCCATGCACCTGTGAATAAAGAAGGTAATGATAAAGTAAGTTTTAGTGTCAGTCAATACATGCAGAAAATACTAATGAATTATCAATTTTTATAGCCAAAAGTATGACCAGAATTTACAAATCAGAAGCAATTCTTAGGCTTTAGAGATGGTGAAAGACTTTTTAGAAAGGGTAACACCTCAGAACAACAGGGCTTCAATAATATTATGATTTTATAGCTACTTTCATCTTTTGTTACAGAGCTGTAACACTGTAACAAGAGAGAGAAAGGGAAGGGAGGGAAAGGAAAAGAAGGGGGGAGTTGGAGGGGTGAGGGAAGAAACTGACTTCTGATTGAATGTTCAGGTAGATCAAGTCCATCAGCTCTGACTTAGTAGCCAATTCAACAAAACGGCAGGAATTTAAACTAGAACATGCAAACTACATTTATTATTTTGATATAAGACAAAAAATCTGCAGGCAATCTGAAGAAAGACAGCAGTAGTGTTAGAGAAATACAAACAGTTGGCATATGATGGTTAGTTAATAGGGCAATGACAAAGAGGAGGTTTGAAAGTCAAACTGAGGACACTAAAAACTATCTACTATTATAATGAACAGAATAAAAACTGCCTACTCAGAAGTCAAGTTCATAGAGCTTATTGGTTTAACCAGTAACTATAAGGAAAGTGCCATACATTTACTCTTTTTGGAAGATCAGATTGAAAAGTCAAATATGAACAATAGCTACATTATCCTAACCTACTCATACAAAAGATGAAATAAGACCTATGAAGGTCATTTCACAAACGATGGAGGTATATACAGTCTCCTCAAGTTATAAGCTAGGATACAATTTCTAAAGGATAGGTCTATAGGCAAACCACTTTCTATATTTCATTTTGTTTGCTTGCTTTACATGCACATATAACCTCAGAAAAAGAAAATGCCCTTTCTCTTAGAGGATTTGGGTGAGAATTTTTATGAGAATCATTGTTCTTTCCCACAACCAAAAGACCACAGTAAGAACTTATCCGAAGAAGGGAGAGGAAGCCCTTATTTTCTTCTCTTAAATCAGTACATAATGAATGAATAATGAGGTCTTCTCTCTAAATGGAGGAAAGTTCTTACAAGAATGAATGTCTGGCATTTAGATAGTTCACTGAAGAGAAATATTCTAATACCTACAAAATCCATCTGAAATTCTTCTAAACATTTAAATAGTGAAGAATCTCGTTTCCTATAGGAAATACATTTATTATCCCAGGGAAGTCTTAAAAGTGTACTGGGGAAATTCCAAACCACTCATTTAATGACAATGCCTTTCAAAACCAAAGTCCAATCTCTAGACAAGTTACAAACCACATTCCTCTTCCTCTCTGGTGATACTACTCTTTCTCCTCATTCACACCCATTCCGTCCTGGCTAAATGGAATCCAAATGAGTTTGCACTTACACAATCTTAGCATTAGAAGTGACCTAAGGGGTCATCTAGTCTATGCCCTTTATGCAAGAATTTTTCTGTGCATTCTGTTGATTTCAGCTAGGTAGAAACGAAGAATGTAGATACCTACTTGATACTTTCCTATACAGGAAATACAGTCAGAGCTATCGAAGAGAATTATATTGAGGAAGCATTAGGAACATTAAGATGGAAATGCTCTGGCCAACAGATCAGGGTTTCCATTCCTTCAGTATAAAGCACAGCTGAATGTTAAGTATCAAATACTGATTTAATGAACAAAATTATAAGGAGGACAAGTGGGCATAGAATATGAGAGAAAAATGCAGAAAAGAAAAAGCAGAAAGACAGAAAAATGACATATCCACAGATATTTCAGTTCACAAAAATCTATAAAAATATCCGGGGCAGTTAGGCGCCTGGATGTATCATACCAGGAGCAGTCTCAAATTTTCGGGGATAATTTGACCCCTCAACCCCAATGAAATCAAGTCCTGAAACAAAAAAGAAAAGAAAAGAAAAAAACAACCAGTGAAATTTTGCATGTGACTGAGAATATCTGCCCCCAATACATAATTCCCACTGTACCTGTGGATATTTTAAGGGTAGGTTTGAATTTATTTTTAAATTAAAAAGGCAATTTGAAGTTCACTATTATGAAAACACAAAAAAAGTCATGCATGAAGGCATGTCACATCATGAAATCAACAATGATAGGAATGAATGAAGTATATATACTCAAAACTTTAACACTAACAAGATGATCTTATTCAGCCACATATCACTGATTTCTGATTCCAGACGTCCAAATCTACTTTTCTAAAAATTCACATCACCATTTCTTGTTTTTCCAACCAGATCCTTGTTAAAGACAGCTAACGCTAAGAACTGAAATGCCATGAATGAATATATATTCCCAACTAAAAACAGATAACTTAAATTCTTATCATCTTTTCTGGCAAAGATTAAAAAGCCAAATAGCCCCAAACAGTAACTTTTTGACATTGAGACTGCTACTACTACCTCTACAAACCATCAGGAAATGAATGAAGAACATTTCTAATGTCTCTAAAGTATAGGAAGGTAAAAGAGATTGGAACATTTTATAGCCAAATGGTAGTGAAACTTAACAAGATACCTATTTTTTGTCAATACCTCAACTTGACCCTCTCCCGTGAGAAATATTAAAATGAGTTCATGAAGTAGCAGTGTGGCAAACAAAACAAAAAGCAGGCAACATTCACAACCTAAAGTATAACATCTTGTGTGTAACAGAGTACATGTTATTTGCTCCAAAAGTCCCTCCTACAGATCCAGAGATAAAGATAACTAATCTTTGAAATGAAACAAGGCAAATTTAAATGGATAAGGTGTCAGCCTATTTCAGGCCCTATTATTAACCTAGATCCTTCCACAAGAGGAAAAGCCTGAGGCTCTCATGTGCAGGCTCCCCAGAAGGTAGATGATCCCATAAGAAGCCTAGAGGCTACTCTTTTTAAAAGCAACATATGTATCTTTTACCCCAAAATACATCTTGGTTTTATCCTACAAGTCTAACATACCCTTAGGCATTTTACATCCTATCTGGATGCAGACGCAGTGTCAGCTAGCAAAAAAGCTATCTTATCCAAATCTTAATATTCACCAGAGCAAGAAGGCTATTAAACAGACAAAGGGAAGTCAGAAAATTCATTCTTGCTCAATCACTGAGATTTCTCAAAAATGAAGACAAAAAAAGGGATATTCTTGTCTTGGTACCAGAAAACAAATCAACAAACAGTTGTGGACTTTGATTCTGGGCCTTGTTCATCTTTACAAGTAATGACTTAATTAACTGATTGACTGATTCTAGATAACTTCAAAAACCAAAGCTACCCTAACACCAGGAAACACTTGGAACTAAGATATATATCATCTTTCCATGATATAATGGAAAGAGGATTGACTTTTAGAATTATACAATTCTAAGTTCAAATACCAGCAAATTCATAACCTCTTTCAGTCTTAGTTTTACCATCAGGAAAGTGATGATAAATAATGTGTATTTCATAAACAGTGAAGAGACCAATCAAGTGAAATAGCACATATAATGGGCTCATAAACATGTGGTAAGTAATCAGTACACAGTAACTTAATAGCTATTGCTTTTGTTCCAGTTCTCTACATCCAAATACTGTTGTTTCACTTTTTAAATTTAACTGTAACCTCAAAAAAAATATTTCCTGAACTTGGGATATAGCTCAGTAGTACAGTTTGCCTAGCAAGTAGAAGGCTATGGATTCAATCCCCAGTAATACACACACACAGACACACAAAAAAATTCTTTAAGATTTCCAGAGATGAGAAATGAAAAAACAAATGGTCACTCACTCGTCCCATCATCTGGTTCAAAGTGGCCAGTGTTGTTCCACGTATTACCGCTACTATTACCGTAACTATCATCAGTATTGGCTGGCTCTGCATAATCAGCTGGGTTAAAGGTTCTGAAAAAAATAAAAGCTTAAAAGAGTCTCTGACCTCTAAGCAGCTTCAGCAAATATTAACCCAAATGACAATCAGAATACTATCTTCTTAGATCAATTATATCCCATTTTATAATCCTATATGCTGTCTATTTTTTCTTATGTTTATCAGCCTACCCAAAATGTCATTGTGTATAATACGGTAAGAGATTAATGACCCAGGTAGAATTCCTGAGAAATAAGCCCTAAATCTATATATTTTTTCTGATTAAATAATCTAGAAATCATTCTAATCACACATTGGTTATTCTTAGGGGGGAAAAAAATCAAATACATTGGATCAATGAACGTACCCCATTCCTTGAGCAGAAAACCTTCCTCCCCGCCTACCAGAGCCTCCTAAAGGAAAAAAAAAAAAAGAGAGAGAGAGAGAGAGAGAAACAGAGGGACAGAGAAATATTTAGAAGTTGATATAAAACCACCTTTCCAGCTGAGGCAGCTGTGCAATAGTAAGTGGCTGATAGTATCTGATTTTCTTTCTCTCAGTCCCATGTATCACACATCAGTTAACATCAGTTAACAGAGTAAGACGATCATTAGTGTTGACAGACAGTTCTTTTGCTGCTCAAACTGCCGGGTCTTCACACAAACAATAACATCAACAATAAAAACTCAATTTGACATCTACCTTCTTTTCCATTCTCCATTTCAGCAATCTCTAGTGTATGCATGAGACCTCGACAATTAAGGTAACCAGACTCCATGTTAATTTACTTTTAAATAAAGAAGACCCCTAGAGGACTAAATAGTAACCTGCCCCCAATACAGATCCCTCCACAATTGGTTACCTCTGCCTCGGCCACGGCCTCTTCTGCCTCTTTCTGTGCCTCTTCCAGAAGGCCCTCCACTCTTAGTGCCATCCAATCCATTTTCCTGACCCCGAACTGAAATATGGAAGGGGAAAGGGAGAATGGCCAGAGAGGGATCAATAGGATATATACAAATGTGTAAATGCTATGTAATACAGTGTTACGAAGACAAAAAGAGAATGTGAGCTTAGAATGATGGGATATAAGGGTTATGCAAGGAATGAAGATGGGCCACAAAAGAGAACTATAAGTCAAATAAATTTATAAATAAGGGTAATTTTATACCAGACTAATGACAGCTGCTAGAAAAGACTGCATGCAAGAGGTACCAGAAACTCAGAATACACGATGGCAAGAAAAACAAAAAGGTGATATAATGGTTCCTGGGTCCTGTCTAACAGGGCCCTGACATATCCCTAGAGTCTCGACATTACTGACCCACAGCTGGTTTTGATAAAGCCCCATGCATACACTCTCGTCCACGGCTGGCACCTCTTCCCCGTCTTGGTGGCCCACCACGTCGCCGACTATAGTCTCTGTCCCGGTCTCGATTTTCTTTGCCTTCCTCGTTGGATTCCGTTTGGCCACCATCCTTCTGTCCTGAGACACCCTTCTTCTTCCCGACCATCTCCCAGGAATGCTAAAGAACAGTAGAGCTTTCATGTCTAATCCATATGGACTGCATACTATCAGGATGCTACACATGAAATCTGGGACAACTGACTATTCTTTTTACATCTGTGTTTAAAACATTTCCATTAGTTTATTTCTCTGTTTAAATAAAAGGTACAGACAGGGCTAGGGTTGTGGCTCAGCGGCAGAGTGCTCGCCTTGCACGTGCGCGGCCCGGGTTCGATCCTCAGCACCACGTAAACATAAATGCATTGCACTGTGTACAACTAAAAGTAAATAAATATTAAAAAAAAAAAAAAAAGGTACAGACAGAACCTCAAATCAAACTGCATACCTATCTCTGCCAAAATTAGTTATTTTTGAAGAAGAGGTACTTATTGGTAATGGATGACAGGGATCACTTTCAAAAGATCTCTATCTAGTTCGTTTAGTTCATCAAAGAACCTAGTTATTCTTGCCTATCAAGTGTGTTTCCTAGACTAACAAAACTAGCCCCAGTGGGGCTTGGGGTTGTGGCTCAGCATTAGAGCGCTTGCCTAGCATGTGCGAGGCCCCAGGTTCAATCCTCAGCACCACATAAAAATAAATTAAAAAAAAATAAAGGTCTTGTGTCCAACTACAACTTAAAAAAAACCACTAGACCCCTCTGGATTCAGTGACCCCCCACCAAAACCAACTTTTTATATTCTTATTCATATAAAATGAAGCAAAAAAGGAAACTAACTGGAAGTTTCTACAAGTTATCTGTAAATTTATGATGAATGAGCAGCATTTGCTCTTGGGGGAAAATTTAGGACAAAAGCAATAATTATACACACATGTACACATATTTAAAAGAAGACCTATAACAGCCCTGGCCCTGTGACATAGTGATAATAGGAAGCCTTCCATCCAGGTTTTACCCACTATGTTCTCCCCATACTTCTTAAATTGATATACTCCAATTTAAAAAGAATATAGTCACGTGTCCTTTAATGACATGATTATAGTCTGAGAAATGTACTACATAGCACAACTTACACAAACCTAGATGGCACAGCCTACTACACACAGTTCAAGTTCAAGGCCAGCCTCAGTAAGTTAGCAAGACCATGTATCAAAATTAAAAAGGCTGGGGATGTAGCTTAGTAGTAGACTACCCCAGGTTGTCCAAATTATAGGAGGGAAAATCTGTGAGAAGCCAGCCTCAGTCAGCAACGGCAAGGCACTGAGAAACTCAGTGAAATCCTGTCACTGAAGAAAATACGATATAGGGCTGGGGATGTGGCTCAACAGTTGAATGTCCCAGAGTTAAATCCCCAGCACCAAAAAAAGGCATACTGCCAAGCATCATGGCAGATGTAGTCCCAGGGACTCAGGAAGCTGAGGCAAAAGGATGGCAAGTTTGAGGCCAGCTTTGGGAATTGAGCAAGACCTTCTGTCAAAATAAAAAATGCTGGGCTGGAGATATAGCTCAGATGGTAGAGTGCTTGCCTCACGTGCCCAAAGCCTTGGGTTCAATGCCCAGCACCACAAAATAAAATAAATAAATAAATAAAAAGGGCTATTTGTTGGTTGAGTGTTCCTGGGCTTAATCCTCAATTGGGGGAGAGGGGGAGAGCATACTTCAATTTACATATCTTTTCACAGAAAACCTATACAAACAAAAGTTCCAGGACAGAAAAAAAAAAAAAAAAGAAGAAGACTATTAGACCTTTACTATCTTAGTTACCATAACCGAAAGAACTATGGCACTGGTGCTTATTAATTAACAGCTATCTAATATCTGGTAACTTTCAAGAATATGAACCAGCAATGTGCAATAGTAATGCCTATAATCCCAGCTACTGGGGAGGCTGAAGCAGGGGTTCGAAATTTAAGGCCAGACTGAGCAACATATCAAGACCCTGTCTAGCCGGGCGCAGTGGCGCACGCCTGTAATCCCACCACTTGGGAGGCTGAGGCAGGAGGATTGTGAGTTCAAAGCCAGCCTCAACAATGGCGAAGCACTTAGCAACTCAGTGAGACCCTGTCTCTAATAAAATACAAAAAAGGGCTGGGGATGTGGCCCAGAGGTCAAGTGCCCCTGAGTTCAATCCCCAGTACCAAAAAAAAAAAAAAAAAAAAGACCCTGTCTAAAAAAAAAAAAACCAAAATGCTGGGGATCTAGTTCAGTGGTAAAGTGCCTGAATAGCATGGGAAAGGTCCTGAATCAATTCCCTGTAATGCAAAACAAACAAACAAACAAAAAAGGCTGGCTTTGAACTCGCAATCCTCCTGCCTCAGACTCCCAAGCTGAACAGAATATTATTTATTCTTAATAAAAGGAATGAAATTCTAACCTACAACATAAATGAATCCTGAAAACATCATGCTAAAGGAATGAGCTTGAAACCAAAGGATAAACATGGTATGATTCTACTTTACCTAAGAGGCAAATTCATAGAAAACAGAAAATAGTAGAGGTTACTAGGAGATGGGGAAGAAAGGAACGCAGAGTTAGGAACACATACAGAATTCCTGGTTAGGACAATGAACAAGTTCTGGAAAAATCAGTAATGGTTACACACATTGTGAATGTACTTAATATCACTGAATTAAACATTCAAGAATAGTTAAAATGCTGGGTGCAGTGGCACACCTGTAATCCCAGCAGCTAGGGAGGCTGAGACGGGAGGATTGCAAGTTCAAAGCCAGCCTCAGCAAGAGAGAGGCCCTAAGCAACTCAGTGAGACCTTGTCTCTAAATAAAATACAAAATAGGGCCGGGATGTGGTTCAGTGGTTGAGTGCCCCTGAGTTCAATCCCTGGTATCTCCCCACCCCCTCAAAAAAAAAAGTTAAAATGGTAAATTTTATGTTTATTTTACCAAAGATTTTAATTTTTTTTTAGGAAAAAAAGTAAATTTAAGGCTTTAGCTCAGTGATAGAGCACATGCTTAGCAAATGTGAGGTCCCGCATTCAATCTCTGCCCCTTTCCCCTAAAGTTAAAATTAAAGCATATTACTATATTCTATAGAATCTATAATAGTTTACTAAAAAAGTAATTTTTCTTTTAAAATATGAAGTATCTACCTGGTTCTAAGCAGTTCATTGCTACACACTCTTCCAACCCAGTCTTATTCCACACTTTATTTGGAATGTCATTTCAACTAACTATAATTAGTAGATTAATTCATAAATTGTAATAGCCCAATAGCTAAATCTGCACCATGAACTCTGGAAACTAGACTAAAAACAGCTTGTAGAATTTATGCTAATCTGTCTCAAAACCTGGCAAATTTCAGGAACCTGTCACCTGTCTCCCTCCCCTGTGCATACATTAGATGCAGGACCAGATGGGTTCTATAAAGAAAAGGAATTATGATTATCTTCTGCCAGTTTTCTGATATGACCACACCCACTCAAATTCATCCAACACCCCCAGTAGATGATTATGCTTCCCATTGGTTTTTCTAGTAGCTGGTTTGATTGTGGCATAAGCCTATATTCTCTACCGTTTTTTTCCTTTTTGATACTCCAGAAGGTCAAACTTTTATTTTACTCATTTATTTATATGTGGTGCTAAGAATCAAACCCAGTTTCTCACACATGCTAGGCGGGTGCTCTACTACTGAGCCACAACCCCAGCCCAAAGAAGGTCAAACTTGTAGCTCTAGAAATAAGATGGTGAAGGTGAGAAAAATGTGACTTGTGGACTTTTAAAAAAGCATGACATGTCCAACCTCTCGCACCAGAAAAACATCTTGAGGCAATTATTTTGATGTAAACAAGTGAACCAAAGGCATTGTGACTTGATTGTCCAACAATGAATATTCTACTAAGGACAGTTACAAAGAATGTAATCTAGGAGCATACTTTTTTTGGGGGGTGACACCCCCAAGTCCCACAAATTTAAAATCAATTATTTTATAAAGTTTTGACTATTATTCCCCAGCGTCTCAAGGAAATAGACAATTTAGTATTCAGCTGATGTGACACTGTAATCTCAGGAAATTCATAACTCTAAGGATGATCTCTATTCCAACCAAAGATCCCCCAGTGTAAGATAAATAAATGAAAATTATTTCAAAATGCTGCAATGCTCACTTAAGAAAGTTCTCTAGTAAGCACTGTGGGAATACCCCACAAAAGTTAATAAGGTGTAAGAGAAACACAAAATATTCATTAAGGGCTGGGGTTGTAGCTCAGTGTTAAGAGAGCTTGCCTAGCACACATGAGGCACTGGGTTCAATCCTCAATACCACATGAAAATAAATAAAACGAAGTTATTTTGTCCATCTAAAATCTACAACTAAAAAACAAAAAACAGTTAAAAAAAAATACTCATTAAAGTATTTTTTTCACACAAATGATAACTAAAGAGAAGAGATTCCAGTTGAGATTCAAAGAAACAAGTAAAATTTTCTTTGCTACCTCAAAACAACAAAGTTCAGACAGTTCAACAATATTGTGCAATATAAAGGTGATATCAATGGAAATGTTATGAATTGTATATTTCGTGATTTTCATCAACAGCAGCAACGACAACAAAATAGGGTGAGCAGAGGCTGGGTATAATGGCGCACCTATAATCCTAGCAACATGAGAAACTGAGGTAAGAGCATTGTAAGTTCAAGGCCAGCCTCAGAAACTTAGCAAGACTATCTTAAAAAGGGATGGAAGTGGGGCTGGGGCTGTGGCTCAGTGGTAGAGCACTTGCCTAGCAGGTGTGTGGCCCGGGTTCGATCCTCAGCACCGCGTAAACATAAATGCTATTGCATTGTGTACAACTAAAGCAAATAAATAAATATTTAAAAAAAAAAAAAAGGGATGGAGGCGTAACTTAGTGGTAAAGCACACTTGGGTTCAATTCCCAGTACCTCAAAAAAAAAAAAAAGGGCAGAAATCTTCCATGATTAATAACCAAGGCTGGGCTGGGATTGTGGCTCAGTGGTAGAGCACTCGCCTAGAACGTGGGCAGGCGGCCCAGGTTCAATCCTCAGCACCATGTACAAATAAACACATTGTGTACAACTAAAGCAAATAAATAAATATTAAAAAAAAAAAAAATAACCAAGACTAGGGGCTGGGATTGTGGCTCAGCGGTAGAGCGCTCACCTAGCATGTATGCAGTCCGGGTTCGATCCTCAGCACCACGTAAAAATAAATGCATTGTGTACAACTAAAGCAAATAAATAAATATTTAAATATAAATAAAATAAAAAATAACAGCCGGGCGCGGTGGTGCACACCTGTAATCCCAGCACTTGGGAGGCTGAGGCAGGAGGATTGCGAGTTCAAAGCCAGCCTCAGCAATGGTGAGACACTTAGCAACTCAGTGAGACCCTGACTCTAATAAAAAAAAAAAAAGGGCTGGGGATGTGGCCCAGTGGTTGAGTGTCCCTGAGTTCCATGCCTGGTACAAAAAAAAAAAAAAAAAGAATTTAAAGCCGGGCGCCGTGGTGCACGCCTGTAATCCCAGCACTTTGGGAGGCTGAGGCAGGAGGATCGAGAGTTGAAAGCCAGCCTCGGCAACGGCGAGGCACTTAGCAACTCAGTGAGACCCTGTCTCTAATAAAATACAAAAATGGGCTGGGGATGTGACCCAGTGGTCAAGTGGCCCTGAGTTCAATCCCCGGTACCACAAAAAAAAAAAAAAAAAAAAAAAAAAAAAAAAAAAAAAAAAAAAACCCAAGGCTATCAAGTAGCACCTCTAATTCAGACTAACCCAAGCCTCAAAAATAGTCACTAATCTGGAATGAATTTATTCCAAACCCAATTAGAAGATACTAATTTTACCTGTTTTTCCTATGACTGCTACCCTCTTGAAGAGGATGTATTACACATAAATTTTAAGTACTTGCAACCTGCAAAATAAAATCTCCAAGAAAGCTCCTACTCAACTTGGAGAATAAGGTATACTGGATGAAGATGATTTATCCCAATTGTTATATTTAGAATATTACTAGCTTCCCAACCCAGGACCCACATTCTAAAATACTATTTAGCACTCTACCGTGTCTGGGTTTCCTTCCAACAGAACATTGATGGCTCTGTTAACATCTCCATTGCAGTCATGCAAAGCAATCACACATTCATCCTGGTTTTTGCCTGTGATATCAATCAACTGAAAGAGAAAAATTAGCATCCATCACAAACAAACTTATATTCCACACAAAACGGTAACTAGATTAAGAGAGGAGATTCCAGTTGAGATTCAAAGAAACAAGTAAAATTTTCTTTGCTACCTCAAAACAACAAAGTTCAGACAGTTCAACAATATTGTGCAATATAAAGGTGATATCAATGGAAATGTTATGAATTGTATATTTCGTGATTTTCATCAACAGCAGCAACGACAACAAAATAGGGTGAGCAGAGGCTGGGTATAATGGCGCACCTATAATCCTAGCAACATGAGAAACTGAGGTAAGAGCATTGTAAGTTCAAGGCCAGCCTCAGAAACTTAGCAAGACTATCTTAAAAAGGGATGGAAGTGGGGCTGGGGCTGTGGCTCAGTGGTAGAGCACTTGCCTAGCAGGTGTGTGGCCCGGGTTCGATCCTCAGCACCGCGTAAACATAAATGCTATTGCATTGTGTACAACTAAAGCAAATAAATAAATATTTAAAAAAAAAAAAAAGGGATGGAGGCGTAACTTAGTGGTAAAGCACACTTGGGTTCAATTCCCAGTACCTCAAAAAAAAAAAAAAGGGCAGAAATCTTCCATGATTAATAACCAAGGCTGGGCTGGGATTGTGGCTCAGTGGTAGAGCACTCGCCTAGAACGTGGGCAGGCGGCCCAGGTTCAATCCTCAGCACCATGTACAAATAAACACATTGTGTACAACTAAAGCAAATAAATAAATATTAAAAAAAAAAAAAATAACCAAGACTAGGGGCTGGGATTGTGGCTCAGCGGTAGAGCGCTCACCTAGCATGTATGCAGTCCGGGTTCGATCCTCAGCACCACGTAAAAATAAATGCATTGTGTACAACTAAAGCAAATAAATAAATATTTAAATATAAATAAAATAAAAAATAACAGCCGGGCGCGGTGGTGCACACCTGTAATCCCAGCACTTGGGAGGCTGAGGCAGGAGGATTGCGAGTTCAAAGCCAGCCTCAGCAATGGTGAGACACTTAGCAACTCAGTGAGACCCTGACTCTAATAAAAAAAAAAAAGGGCTGGGGATGTGGCCCAGTGGTTGAGTGTCCCTGAGTTCCATGCCTGGTACAAAAAAAAAAAAAAAAAAGAATTTAAAGCCGGGCGCCGTGGTGCACGCCTGTAATCCCAGCACTTTGGGAGGCTGAGGCAGGAGGATCGAGAGTTGAAAGCCAGCCTCGGCAACGGCGAGGCACTTAGCAACTCAGTGAGACCCTGTCTCTAATAAAATACAAAAATGGGCTGGGGATGTGACCCAGTGGTCAAGTGGCCCTGAGTTCAATCCCCGGTACCACAAAAAAAAAAAAAAAAAAAAAAAAAAAAAAAAAAAAAAAAAAAAACCCAAGGCTATCAAGTAGCACCTCTAATTCAGACTAACCCAAGCCTCAAAAATAGTCACTAATCTGGAATGAATTTATTCCAAACCCAATTAGAAGATACTAATTTTACCTGTTTTTCCTATGACTGCTACCCTCTTGAAGAGGATGTATTACACATAAATTTTAAGTACTTGCAACCTGCAAAATAAAATCTCCAAGAAAGCTCCTACTCAACTTGGAGAATAAGGTATACTGGATGAAGATGATTTATCCCAATTGTTATATTTAGAATATTACTAGCTTCCCAACCCAGGACCCACATTCTAAAATACTATTTAGCACTCTACCGTGTCTGGGTTTCCTTCCAACAGAACATTGATGGCTCTGTTAACATCTCCATTGCAGTCATGCAAAGCAATCACACATTCATCCTGGTTTTTGCCTGTGATATCAATCAACTGAAAGAGAAAAATTAGCATCCATCACAAACAAACTTATATTCCACACAAACGGTAACTAGATTAAGAGAGGAGATTCCAGTAGAGATTCAAAGAAACAAGTAAAATTTTAGAAATCCATTTCCAATAGCAAAATATTAGGTATGGGGGTCACAAGTATTTACAAAGCAATCAAACAATTAAGCATCAAATGGCAAATCAAAGCTTAAAAATACACTTTAATATACCATGGATTTGCCTATTTCTGAAATCCCAAACTACTCAAAGTTGCTATAAAGTGGTATCATCAGGAGTTGGGAATGTAGCTAGGTGGTAAAGTCCATGCTTAGCAAGCATGAGGCCTTGGATTTAATTCCCAAACCCTTCCTCCACACAGAAAATAGCATCAACAGTCATTCAATAGAGTTATAATTAAGATAAAACCCCTTTGGGGCTTGGTTGTGGCTCAGTGGTATAGTGCTTGCCTAGCATATGTCAGGCAACGGGTTCGATCCTCAGCACCATATAAAAAATAAAAATAAACAAAATAAAGGTATTGTGTCCATCGACAACTAAAAAAAAAAGTTTAAAAGAAATAAAAACCTCTTTGAACAACAAATCTATCCAAAGGGACACAGTAAATCAGACAATGAAAGCACAAATTTATTGGCCTGATCTATTTTATTTCAGGACAATTACTTCAACATACATACCACAAAGTATCGTGGTGAACATCTATGATATTTCATTATGCTTACACATGACTATCTTTTCTATTAGCTTACAACAAATAGTGATGCACTCACTTGTTTCACCTTCTCCTCAAAGTCAGCATCATTGTGGTCCGAAATCATCTGTGCAAGTCGAATTTGTTCCGCAGTGGCCTAGAAATTGAGATGAGAGCAAGAAAACATAATCAAAAGTCAAGAGTTTAGAGAAATAGGGGCTGGGATTGTGGCTCAGCGGTAGAACGCTAGCCTAGCATGTGAGCAGCCCGGGTTCGATCCTCAGCACCACGTAAACATAAATAAATAAAGACATGGTATACAACTAAAATAAATAAATAAATAAATAAAAAGAGTTTAAAAAAAAAAAAGAGTTTAGAGAAATAAAAGGGACTAAGTAGCAATGTTTACTCCCCACCACCCTAGATTTTTCCTTGTCACAAAACTATTTACATAGGCAAAATGACAAAAACAGAGTGGAGCTATAATTATTTCACTCTACAATCCCAAAAAGAACTGGGAGCTTTTTCATCAATGTTCATAGTTAAAGGGGCTTTCATCTTGGAATTATAGCATCACTTTGAAATATCTGCCCCTTAACTCACATCAATGTATTTTCAAAGTCATGTATAAGTCCAGTTCTTATTTCTTCAAGTACTAATATTAACCTTTTATTTCAAATTACCATAAGATTTAACCCAAGGACACACTCATCATGTAAGGTCCCAGAAATTACTGCAACAATGAGATTAAGTGTGAAAATTCTACTAGAAATTAACACAGTTTAACTACACCTTAAAAAAAAAAAATGGGCTGGGGATGTGACTCAGTGGTAGAGTGCTTGCCTAGCATGTATGAGGCACTGGGTTGGATTCTCAGCCCCACATAAAAATAAACAAAATCTTTTTTAAAAAATATTTATTTATTTGCTTTAGTTGTACACAATGCAATGCATTTATGTTTTACGTGGTGCTGAGGATCGAACTCGGGCCGCGCATGTGCTAGGCGAGCGCTCTACCGCTGAGCCACAACCCCAGCCTAAACAAAATCTTTAAAAAAGAATCAACCCTTATTTAAAAAATAAATAAATAAAATCTTTAAAAAAGAATTGAATCTTATTAAAAAATTAATAAAAACACATTAAAGGGAAAATTCTAGTCCTACCTACATATTCAACATATCTGACCACAGCCAAATATTAAGTACTTTACTCACATTGTTATCAACCAATACTGGTTACAGAAAACAGACCACATCTAAATCAAACTAAATACCCATGAAGTTAATTTATTCCTTAAGATCTAAAACTAAACAATGAGCTAGAGTGTCTCAATGAAAGACAAAATCTAGAAGGGGAAAGTTGTCAAGACAAAGGTTGACTAGAGAAATGTCAAGGTAGAAGGCCTAGGAAATGAGAAATGTACTATTAAATGGTCCAGAAGATAGAAGGAAAACACCTGTTACAGACACAAAGCAGCATAGGACTCAAAATGAAGCCATAAGTCTTACAATGTAGCATTAAACAACAACAAAAGCATGTTGTATCACAGCATGTCATTGAGAGCTATCTTTAAAAAGATGGGGGGGCGGGGAACAAGAACTAGACAAGAATAAAAACTCAAAGCACAGAATGATACTACATTGTATGGAAACCCCTATCTACCAGCAAAGTTACCCACGAATCCATAGCCCTTGGGTTCTTTTACCTGTGGCCGCTGCTTGTGCTGTGTCTGGTTTTGGTTTTGAGGTTGTTCCCAGTTTCCCCGGGCTCGGTTAGTGCCCACCGATGTCATCATTTACAGTATATACAAATAACAGTATTTACAAGGTAGAATACTGAAGATTAAAAAAAAAAAAAAAAGTTTAGGCATTATAATGTGGGCAAAATGTTTTTAACTTCTCTTTCATCAGCACCTTCACCACCAAACACTTGATTTCTTTGAAGGAACAAAGCAAAAAAAGTCACCTATTCTTGAGACATATTTAATAATTTCCTTAAGGAACTATGGCTGTTAATTCACTTTTGCACAATAATGTATAGGGCTTGGGATATAGCTCAATGGCAGAACACCCCTGGGGGATTCCATCCCAAGTACCACAAAAAAAAAAGTGAGGGTTGGTAGTGTGGCTCAATGGGAGAAGGCTTGCCTAACTGGCCCAAGGCCCTACATTGAGCCACACCACCTCAAAAAATAAAAAAAAGCCATACATATATACACACATACAAATACTGTATTCAATCTACCTAAGAAAACCATCTTACCTGCCTTACAATTGACCTCCACTGCTTGGGGAAAGGACAAGTTCAAGTCTAGCCTCTTTCTCCCTCAAGTTTCATCTCTCAGAATGCTATAGGGTTTTTTGTTTCGTTTTTGTGGTGCTGGGGATTGAACCCAAGGCCTTGTGCGTGCAAGGCAAGCACTCTACCAACCAAGCTATATCCCCAGCCCCTAGGTTTTGTTTTTATAACTAACTGTACCCTTCAACAGGGCATGTATTAGGATCCAGTTCCAGTTCAGATTTTCAGTTCCCTGCATAATAATTCCAATATATTGCATTTACAGCTGCTTCTATTGGTTTCGTCCACCAGAATTGCAATTACCCTCAACCACTCACCTTAAAACACAGGGAATTCCAAATTTGTCCCAAACCAATCACATCTATCACAAAGTTTTATTTGAAAGGGCTTCTAGGAAAACATTTTAAACTTGAAACATTGAAGCCTGCAGGACAACTTGAGACACAGAATACAAAGGGCCTTCCCCAAACTGACAGTTTTTGTTGTAAGATTTCTAACCAAGGATTCAACTGAATTCAAGTTCCTTTCATTCATATTTTGTTCAATAACGCAATTTCAGTTGCTGCATTTGTTTAAAAAAAAAAAAGTCACCATATGTAGAGTGCTTAACGTAAGAAGATACTTTGCATTGTTTTATTCTCTTCCAAAGAAGACAAATTATGTTTTTCTGCTCTACATTTTTCATTAATAAAACTTCATACAGGGTTAATTCTAAATTGTCCAAAAGATGCTGCTGTATTTTGAGTTAGGGAGGGCTTCTAAATAAATATGTAAGGATTAACTATTAAGAAAGTAAATTTCACCTGTTTATTGAATGTCAGAGCTGACTTCCCTGTTGAGAAATTCTTCACCAAGGTGTTTTTTTTGTTGTTGTTTTATTTTTTTGTACCAGGGATTAAACTCAGGGGCACTCAACCACTGAGTCACATCCCCAGCCCTTTTTCTATTTTATTTAGAGACAGGATCTCACTGCGTTGCTTAGGGCCTCATTAAATTGCTGAGGCTAGCTTTGAACTTGCAATCCTCCTGCCTCAGCCTCCTGAGCCGCTGGGATTACAGGCGTATGCCACAGCGCCCAGCTTCACCAAGTTTTGTATCAATAGGTTACATCGGTCTTTGTTTTTTGATGCGGTCATTAAGAGTTCTACATTCCCTATCACCAAGGCAGCTTCTTAGCTAATTTTTAATCATTACCTCTTGTCCCTGTATAAATGTACACACCAAGGCCTGTAAATATTTCAAGCTAGTACAGGATTATTTGCTACACAGTAGTCCATTTCCCCAGACTGACTTTATAGTCAAGTTTCAACACTTAATTTACAAAAAAAGAAAAGTGTTGTTTAACCAAGAACCCTGGATCCTTATCCAGAAGAGGGGAAGGGAAAAAAAAAAAAAAAAAAAAAACTACAGAGGAAAACAATTATGCTTAACTTTAAATTGGCTCTAAGATGAAGTTTCTAATACAGACTAGTCATTTCCAACCCACCACTGTAACTTACAAATACTAATTTCAACTTCACGTATATTAATTTGGAAGAATGAATTAATTTGCAAATATAAGCTAAAGGACTAGCTGTAAGACCACCACACATACCTTTCCAGTCAGGTGTAAATTTATTAGAAAGTGATATTGAAAGTCACACAATTAATCAAGAAAGAGAAAAATCCTCCTGATCACTCTTCTTATTAACTTCCACTTCACTCTTACAAATGCTTTGAAATGTGTGACTAACAGAATTTTACCACCTACATAGTAATAACACCAAGCAACAGGTCACAAGTAAGTGATCTGGGATGGATCACTTGAGGACACAAAATTAATAGAATTTTTAGCAGTATGTGGAAACAAATACCCACAGTTATCATAGCAGAGGTGAAGAATCTTGTTACTTTCTTAGAAAATAAATATTAGGGACAAATAACCAGAGTTGTCACAGTGAAGGTGTGGAATCTTGTTACTCTTTCTTAGAAAATAAAAATTAAGGGAATCAGGGCAGAAGTATTGGAAACCAAGGGAATAGTGGAGGAGCAAACACAAGTTTCAACACAGGAGTGCCCTTGACTCTCTATTACGGAAACCAGCTACTTAAAAAAATAGCCAGAGAAATTTTACTGAAAAAAATAAATAGCAAGTATTTATTGAGTGTCTACTATGTGTCCAATACTTCAGAAAATACAAAACATTATGACTTATTGCTGCCCTCAGGGAGCTTACAATCTAATTTGATAACCAATTCAGAAACTCTGAAGCCAGACTGGGATGAGTAAGGCTTGCTATCTTTAACAGCACAACTAATTTCCCTAGATGCCTTTTTAAAATGACCTCTGCATTCCCTTTCCCACCACCTTAAATCTAGTGAGTAATGCCCAGTTAAGACACGCTTCCCAAGAAGGGGTTTAAAAAATAAAAAGCAAAACAGTACATTTTTAGGCCTTTTGTCAATAGTTTACATGCCAGCAATACTTCCCATTCACAACGGAAACAAACAATCATGGGGATATTCTAATCTTTAAGGACAATAGTGTAGGATCTCAAAGCAGTTTTGTCAACTGATACAGAGCCAAAATGTTCTAGTAATGCTGGTTGTCACAGAACACTTATCACCTCCCAGCAATTCACATCAGATATACCCAAAGCAGGATATGGGGGGGGGGGGGGGAGCGCGGAAGATGGATGGAGAAAGAAAAAAAAAAAAAAAAAAAGATTTCTCCATTTACTAATCACGATGAGTCAAAGGCAAAAACGTTAATAACAAAACGCCTGTTACTGTGGTGTTTTCCTTTCCACAACATCCTACAACAGAGGTGGCTATATTTCAAGAATCCTGAAAAAGGAGCAGTCTCCTGTTTGTGACATCAGTTTGCAAAGCAATTTAGGGGCTGTCCACAAGGTGAAGGGTCTAGAAGAAATCTGGAATTCCTGTCCCATTATGAAGAGTGAACAAATACCCCAGCGATCTAGTGACGTCCCTTAGGCGTAATACACCCTATGGGGGCCTACATGTCCAGCTTCCCAAATAACATAATTGTTTGGGGTACCCAAAACCACAGTATAGACAACAGGAAGCTAAAGACAGCAGCAAAAATATATTCCAACAGCTGGGTCGGTAAGAAAGAAGGAAGAGTAATAAGTGCAGCTGACAAAGAGGCTGGAAACGAGGGGACGCAAGCCCACGCGTGGAGGATGGGAGGCTCACCCCCATCAGCGCCACATCAGGAGCCCACGGGCCAATCGCCTCCCTACCTCCCACCCGGAACAAATTAATCCTCCGCACTCCAAACTGAGGGCCACCTGGGGGAGTTTGGGGCAGCTCCACCCCATCGCCCTCCCCCCCCACCCCACCCCCCTCCACCCGCAACCAGGCCGGATCCAGATCGGAGGAGGCCCGCAGAGGGCTGGAAAGGGAGGAGGCCTTCTCCTTCTCCAAAGGCACCAGCCATGGTAAAGAGCCCTACCTCAGGCAGGGCCCAGGCCTAGTTCGCTCGCGCTCTTTCTCGTTCTCCCCCTTCAGGCTCAAGCCGCATGGCCCCCCCCTCCGGCTGCCCCAAGCCCCGCCCCGGCCACGCTCCCAAATCGAGGCCCCGGCTCCGGCGCGGCCCACTAGGCCGCGAACCCAACCATAAACAAAACCTCCGGCGCCTGACTCGAGATGGGGGGGCGCCAGGGCTCCCCAGACTAGGAGGGGGTGTACAGTGGGGAAGCGCACGGCGCGGGAGGGGCCTACCGAAGGAGGGGGATACAGCGGGGGTAGGAGAAAAAGGAGGGAGGGTAAAAGGGGGGATCACGGATTTAAAGGGGCCGCGGACAATACCCGGCCCCGCCGCGCTGCCGCTGCCGCCGCCGCCGCCGCCAACGCCGCTGCGCTCCCAACTTTACCTCAGTCTCCTCCACACTGACACCCCGGGCCGCGCCGCCCCTGTCACGTGATATAAGATTCCCTCCTCCCCACCCCCCTCCCTCCTTTTCCCTCTCGCGCTCGCTCTCGCGCCTTCCCCCTCCCACTTGCCTTCCTGCGTCCCCCCAGCACGTGACGCGAAAAGGGACGCGCACGCCTGCGTGCGCGTGCCACCACGCCACGAAACACCGAACTCGGGCTCCGTGCGTCCGACCCGCCCCCTGCGCGGCGGCCCCGCCTCTACCACGTGACGCGCGGATGGCCTCCGCTTCCTCTTACTGGCGTAGTTCCGCGTCTCCGCACTCGCAGCTCCCAGGTGCCATAGCCTGCCTGAGTCACGTGTCGGGGGGAAGCGGGAAGGCGTCGTCCTCCTTTCCTAGCCCCCCCGTCCGCCATGTTTTCAGGCCGGGTCTGGGTTGGTCTTCCCCCGTAAGGAAATGGCCGGGGAACTCCAGGGAACCCAGGCGCCGTTGCTTCGGCGGAGCCTGGGCTAACGAGGCAGGGCAGCGGGAAAACCCGAGCAGTTCTGCGCGGGGAGGGAGGCCATGGCGTCCAGCAGTAACTGGCTGTCCGGGGTGAATGTCGTGCTGGTGATGGCCTACGGGAGCCTGGTGAGGATATTCCCCCACCCCATTCCTACTGTAGCGTCTGACCCAGTCGAGACCCTCCTCTTGAGCCGATCCCTGCCTGTCTTCATTCTCCACCCACTCACCTGCGCTTTTTCTGGGCTTTTGGCTTCGATCCCAGGAGTACCTGGGAGCTTAAGTCACAGACCCAGACCGACCCGCCTCTGGCTGAGAACCCTCCCCTTAAGCTCTAGGGCACAGACCCCAAGCCTCCCCACTATTGGCTTTCCTAGATCCACCTCCATCCTTGACATCCTCACTTTCCCCCAAGTTTTATCTTGAAGCATTCGTTTCTGAGAGCTGTTATCTGAAGATTTTGAATGAAAGCATGCCTTTTTTTTTTTTTTTTTTTTTGCTGTTGTTTTTATTAAAGATTCTTATGTATCTTTTTGGACAGGTATTTGTACTACTGTTTATTTTTGTGAAGAGGCAAATCATGCGCTTTGCAATGAAATCTAGAAGGGGACCCCATGTCCCTGTGGGACACAATGCCCCCAAGGTAGGTCCTTAGGGCACAATATGAACATTCTTCAGATGTGTTAGGAACAAGAATGAGATTTTTGTTCCTTTTAGAGATTAATTAAATCACGTTTCTTTCTCCATTTGCCTTTATAGTTAACCTTAGTGAATTGAGCAGTAACTGCCTTAGAATTTGGCTTACCTGCTCACTGCTGTGGTACAGTATGTAACTTTACAAAGAACTTAAGTTTTTGCTAACTGCTGTAAAATGTTTCCCCATTCATCTTAATCGATGTTTTTTGTTTGCTTTGTTTTAGAATGGATTTGAGAATGGTTACAATTAGCAGCAGAGCAATGAGAAAGGTTGTCTTTGCCGAACTTTAGACAAATTATTTAAGAGCCCCATAATTATCTTGTTCCACCGTTTGTGTTACAGATAAGCCTAAGTAAAGGAAACAAATTAGGGGATAACATACAGAAAGTGAATAACCTAGTGGTCTATTACCTTTGTTTACACTTTCTTCCTGGGTAATACCTTCCTTTCTTTGGCTTTAAGTATCCAAAGGTAAAATTTTATCTCTGCCCCAAATCTCTTTCCAGCATCCCATATTATGATTCTCAACTGCCTACTTCACATTTCCACTCAGATTTCTTTGTTTTGGGGTACCAGGGATTGAACCCAGGGGCATTTAACCACTGAGCGACATCCCCATCTCTTTTTATTTTTTGTTTTGAAACAGTGTCTCACTGAATTGCTTAGGGACTCACTAAATTGCTGAGGCTGGCTTTGAACTTGCCATCCTGCCTCAGCCTCCCGAGCCACTGGGATTACAGCCATGCACCACCACGCCCAGCATCCACTTTGATTTCTAATAGATATCTCAAACCCAACATATCTAAATCATAACTCTTGATAATCCACTGCCAACCCCATCCTGCTTCTTTAATCTTTCACTTAGTGAAAAGGTACCTGCTGCCCTTTCAAAATTCCTTTTGTTTGACACTTATCCCAGTCTCTGAAATCTAGTTCTACTGGTTGATCTCACACCTTTGCACATACTGTTGCTGTGACCTGGAATGGTCTTCACTTGGTTAGATTGTTCATTCTTTAGATCTTAGCTTAAATGTTACTTCCACGAAAGAAGAATGCTGACTGTGGATTTTAAAATAGGTCTCTTTATTAGTACCCTGATATTTTCTTCATAGCATTTGCCACAGTTCTTTTATATTTGTCTCTTTGTCCAAAACATTCCTCTCAGCTGGCCATGGTGGCACACACCTGTAATTCCGGTAATTTGGGAGGCTGAGACAAGAAGATTGTAAGTTCAAAACCAGCCTCAGCGATTTATCAAGGCCCTAAGCGACTTAGTAAGACCCTGTCTCAAAATAAAAAGTTCTGGAGATGTGGCTCCGTGGTTCAATCCCTGCATTCAATCCCTGATACAAAAAAAAAAAAAAATTTTTTTTTTTCCTTCTCTTTAAAGACCATAAGCCTCAAGCGGGCAAGCACTTGGGCTCAGGGTGTAGCTCAGTGGTTCTAGTATGTGCAAGCCCCTGCCTTTAGTTTGTGGCCCTGCAAAAAAACAAAACAAAACTGGGCCATTCTTTGTTCACCAACATAAAGCCAAGACCAACACATGGTAAGTAATTCATTATTGAGTGAACAATAAGTCAATGGGAGAGCCAAAGCTAGTACACAATTCTCAACTCCTAGAGCAGTTCTTTGATTAACCAGTACTATTAATCCTTTCCTACTTGTTCCTTTTTTTTTTTTTTTTTTTTTTTTTTTGGTACTGGGTATTTTGAATCAAGGGACACTCAACCACTGAGCCATATCCCCAAACCCCCCTTTTTTTTAAATTTTGAGACAGGGTCTCTCTAAGTTACTTAGGGCCTCACTAAGTTGCTGAGGCTGGCTTTGACCTTGTGGTCCTCCTGCCTCAGCCTCCCAAGCCACTGGAATTACAGGCATGCACCACAGCACCCAGTCTTACTTGTTCCTTTCTGACATTACCTGAAAAGACTCAAGAAAGATGTCCTGGACTGAAACTTTGAACAGTGTAATTTCCACTCGTCTCTCATGTGAGGAACGTAGGATTGGTGTCTAACATATCATTAGCCAATCAAAACTTTGGCTATTTAGGAGCCCTTAAACTATATGAAATCATGATTGCTTATTTGGCCACAGTGGCACATGCCTATAATTTCAGCAACTCATGAGGCTCAAGTAGGAGGATTGCAAGTTCAAGGCCAACCTGGGCAGTTTTGCAAGATCCTGTCTCAAGAAAAGGTGGGGCCAGGCGCAGTGGCACACACTGACAGCTGGCAGCTGGCAGCTCGGGAGGCCAAGGCTGGAGTATTTCAAGTATTTGCAGTTCAAAGCCAGCCTCAGCAACTTAGCAAGGCGCTCAGCAACTCAGTGAGAGACCCTGTCTGTAAATAAAGTACAAAATGGGCTGGGGTTGTGGCTCAGGGGTAGAGTGCTTGCATGCATGCATGAGGCACTGGGGTCAATCAGTCCTCAGCACCACATTAAATGAAATGTTGTGTCCACATAAAACTAAAAAATAAATTAAAAAAAAATACAAAATAGGGCTGGGGGTGTGGCTCAGTGGTAAAGTGCCCCTGAGTTCAATCCCTGTTACCCACCCCCCAAAAAAGAAAAGTGGGGAGGAGTTATAGCTTAGTAGTAAAGCACCCCTGTGTTCTACCCCTAGTATTGGAGGTAGTGGGGAGAATCCTTTTGTTTTACAAAATTATCTAAATTCTCATCCATTGCTGGTAGAAGTATAAATTATTAAAACCACTTTGGAAAATAATTGGGCATTATCTACTAAGATTGTACATGTACCTACCTAATCCGTGGCCCAGCAGTTCCACATCTACCGTAAGGCAATTAATTTTTGCTCATGGTACTAGGAGTCGCGTATGCAAATGTTCATGGTAGCATGGTTCATGATATTTAAACAATACTTTTTTTTTTAATTTACTTTAGTTGTACACAATGCAATACATTTATGTTTACGTGGTGCTGAGGATTGAACCCAGGCCACGCCACAACCCCAGCCCTGAAAGTCCACTTTTAAATTAGTTTATAGTAGCTGGGCATGGTGGCACCTGTAATCCCAGCACTTGGGAGGCTGAGGCAGGAGGATCACGAGTTCAAAGCCAGCCTCAGCAATGGCGAGACACTTAGCAACTCAGTGAGACCCTGTCTCTAATAAAATACATAAAAGGGCTGGGGATATGGCCCAGTGGTCGAGTGCTCCTGAGTTCAATCCCCGGAACCAAAAAAATATATATATTAGTTTATAGTGATACCAGTTCGTATTCTAGAATGCTTTAAAAATTGGAAATAAACTGAAGATAAATATATGAACAAATGAATCTTCAAAATATTTTTAATGAAAAAAATTGAGACAATAAACGTCTTACTTAAAAAAAATAAGAAAAAGTTGCAAACATAAGTGAATCTCAAAACATGCCAAGAGTCTGGCACAGTGACGTATACCTATAATTCTAGGTACTCCAGAGGCTAAGGTAGGAAGATCACAAGTTCAATGTCAGCCTGGGCAACTTGGCAAGACTGTGTCTCAAAAATTGCTGGGGATATCATTCAGTGGTAGAACACCCTTGGGTTCAATCCCCAGTACTATGCACGCACAAAAAAAATGGCAATTAAAAAACCAGACTGCGCCAGGTAGGGTGGCAAACACCTGTAATCCCAGCACTTGGGCAGCTGAGGCAGGAGGATTGCGAGTTCAAAGCTAGCCAATGGTGAGGCACTTAGCAACTCAGTGAGACCCTGTCTCTAAATAAAATACAAGAAAGGGCTGGGAATGCGGCCCAGTGGTCGAGTGCCCCTGAGTTCAATCCCCAGTACCACAAAAAAAAAAAAATAAAGCCAGACAGCCACTCACAAAAGAATATGTATCGTATGATTTCATTTATATGAAATTCTAGGATGAACATAAAGAACTATAAATGTTTCCTCCTGCTGACTAGGGAAGAGGGTGACTGCAAAGAGCATGCTGAGATAAGGAAATGTTGATTGAGATGCTGGTAAATGGGTATATTCACTTGTTAAATTCATCCATCTAAGCCAAGCTGGTGACACATGCCTGTAATCCCAGTGATTTAGGAGGCCGAGATAGGAGCATCACCAGCCAACATGTCTCAAAGTAAAAAACCTTAAAAATGAAGCTCAGTGGTAAATCACCTCTGGGTTCAATACCCCATACCACCACCAAATAAATTAGCCAAATTCATTCATCTATACACTTAAGTGAATTTTTTATTTTTTATACAAGTTCAACCTCAGTAAAGTTCATTTTAAACTTTTAGGGCTGGAGATAGAGCTCAGTGGTGAAGCACTTACCTCACGTTTGCAAGGCCCTGGGTTCAATCCCCAGCACAGCAAAAGAAAACAGTTTGCTGAGAAATTAAAAAAATATTTTCTCTATTGTATAAAGTTCAAAACTAGACAAAGTTAAGCATCTTTTTTAGGATAACACATGATAAAACAATGAAGAGTAAGAGGACTATTGGTAAATGAAGGCTTTTGATGGTGGGCAATCAGGAATTGAGTATACAGGACTTCGAAGTCATTGATTTCATAAAGTGAATATTGGATACAGGTGTTCATCTTGATCTTTATAATTGTTTAAAATGTGCATATGTTACCTATGGTCTGAGATAATAGTTCACAATGGAAATTTAGAGTTACAACAACAAAGGGGCCAGGGAAGTAGTATGTGGTAGAGCACTGCCTAGCATGTGAATGAGTCTCTGGGTTCAGTCCCAGTAAGGGATCAGAGGAGGGTGGGGGGATGTTTACAATATATATTGTAACATGGCATACGCCTATAATCTCAGCAATTTAGGATGCTGAGGCAGAGGGAATCCAAGTTTGGGGCCAGCCTCAGCAATTTAGCAAGGCACTGTCTCAAAAAAAAAGGAGTTGGGAATGTGGCTCAATGATAATGCACCTCAAGGTCTAGTTCCCAATACAAAAAGAAAACAGGGGGGCTAGAGATATACAATAGTACCTTTTAAATTTTTATAGGGTGAATGTTAAGTATCAATATTTTTTATATTTTATTTTTTACTCCCAGCCCTTTTTATTTTATTTTTGAGGCAGCGTCTCACTGAATTGCTCAGGATTGAACTTGAAGTCCTGCCTGAGCCTCCCAAATTTTAGGGATTACAGGTGTGTGCCACTGTGCCTGGCATGAATTACCAATTTTAGCAATTAAGCTGGGTATAATGGCACGCACCTGTAATACCAGCTATTCAGGAAGCTGAGAAGATTAGAAGTTCAAAGCCAGCCTGAGCAACTTAAACTTGTCTCAAGAAGAAAAACAAAGGGAATGTAGGTTAGTAGTAAAGCCAGGTTCAGTCCCCCATGTGGCTAAAATGAACATTTTTTTTTTTTTTTTTTAATGTTTGTTTTCTTTTACATGGGTTTCTAGAAGTCCTGTGGTCCACCAGAAGGGACAGTCCCTAGATGCTTATAGATTATATACAGGCCTTCTCCTCAGATTTTTAAAATAGATTATGACTTCTAGTTGTCCACTTTGTCCCAGTTTAGGAAGGTCTTTATAATACCTACCAAGATTCTTAGACCAGTTTAAAGTTTTGAAATAATGCTGTAGAGTGCAAAGGAATTCTTGGCAAGTTAAAATATTTAGCTTAGAGATGTACAGTTTGGAGAGGTTATTAGAGAACTCCATTCTTTCCTAAAATCTTATCTGGCAATTTCACTACCTGAGTACTTCCTCTACTTCATCTTAGTTGTTTACAGGCTATGCCCCTTTTCCAGATCAGTGGGAATCAGAGTACAAGGTAAGTGATTGTGTATTCTCTTCTGTACACATACAGGACTTGAAAGAGGAGATTGATATTCGACTATCCAGGGTTCAGGATATCAAGTATGAACCCCAGCTCCTTGCAGATGATGATGCAAGACTGCTACAACTGGAAACTCAGGGAAATCAAAGTATGTGGCAAACTCTTGGAGAATACTTTAGTGAGGAGTCCCATAAGTTCAGAATTCCTTTACACTTGTTGTAAACAGCTGCTCATGAAACCTCAACTATTCCAGTTATTGGCTATATATCAGGTGCAGAAAGACAGTTTATTAGTTTACTGGAGTATGAGGATTATGTCTGAGACTACTCTTTTTTTCAACAGGTTGCTACAACTATCTGTATAGGATGAAAGCTCTGGATGCTATCCGTGCTTCTGGTAAGGACTAGCTGTCAGAATCCATTCTAGGAGCCTAAAAAGCCTTCTGGGGAACAGAGTTATGAACCCATTTTATATGTTAGGATTTGTCCTTTTGTTACATCCCTGACTAGTGGGAATTTCCTGGAGCTTGGAAAGTACCAGCTTAATCTTTTACATAAGGAAATTATGTAGGCAGATTATTTCTTCTCCAAAAAGGCCAGGGTTTGTTTGTTTAAGATTCTTGAGACCTTTAGTTTCCTGAACTGGAAGATGATAATTTACTTGTTTTTCCACAAAGGACTAGTGACATCTGTTTTTTCACTAAACCCAAGGTGAACGGTTCTTGAATTTTTTTTCCCATTCTATGACCACTTGTCTCATACATGCTCTAACAAAAATAGTTATATATGCATATATATATAAATATATATTTGAATGTTAAATTTATATGTATCTACTTTTTTTATATATATGTGAATTTTTAAGATAATGAGATTGAATCCAGAGGTACTTTACCACTGAGCTACATCCCCAGCCTTTTGTATTTGTTGAGACAGAGATTTATGTATTTTGAAAACATTCTATCTTTTAGCAGGGTGCAGTGGCAAACGCCTGTAATCCCAGCATTTGGGAGGCTAGGCAGGAGGATCATGAGTTCAAAGCCAGCCTCAACAATGGCAAGGCACTTAGCAACTCAGTGAGACCCTGTCTCTAATAAAATACAAAAAAGGGCTGGGGATGTGGCCCAGAGGTCTAGTTGCCCTAAGTTCAATCCGTGCTACCAAAAATTAAACATTCTATCTTTTTTAAAAAAGATGGAATTAATATCCAATTCATGTCATTTATTTCATTAGACTTTTTTTTTTTTTTTTTTTTTTTTTTTTTTTTTTTTTTTGGTACCTGGGATTGAACTCAGGGGCACTCGACCACTGGGCCGCATCCCCAGCCCTTTTTTGTATTTTTATTAGAGACAGGGTCTCACTTGAGTTGCTAAGTGCCTCACCATTGCTGAGGCTGGCTTTGAACTCGTGATCCTCCTGCCTCAGCCTCCCAAGTGCTGGGATTACAGGCGTGAGCCACCGCGCCCGGCTTAGACCTATTTCTAAGTTGGGAAAATAACTAGATATTGTGCCTTTATCTCCTCAGAGATCCCATTTCATGCTGAAGGCAGGCACCCCCGTTCCTTAATGGGCAAGAATTTCCGCTCCTACTTGTTAGATCTTCGAAACACTAGTACTCCTTTCAAGGGTGTGCGGAAGGCCCTTATCGATACCCTGCTGGATGGCTATGAGACAGCCCGCTATGGGACAGGGGTAAGCTGAATGGCCAGTTTTTCCTTCAAGTATCTAAAGAGATATGCCAGACTAAGAGATCCTCATCTTTTCTCTTTCCTAAGGTATTTGGCCAGAGTGAGTACCTGCGCTATCAAGAGGCCCTGAGTGAGCTGGCCACTGTGTGAGTTTGGAGGGGAACATGTCAAAAGGAGCTGGTTAGAGAATATTATAAGTATTAGAAGTGCTGGACTGTTCCCACAGTGCAATAACCTTCATAAAGCAGTATGAACGAATATCCATGATACCATAAGAGTTGGTCACTTCCCTGGACTATTAGAATTGCCTCTTGCCCAAATTAGAAAGAAGATGCTACCATATAAGTAATAAGAGAATTCTCAACTTTATGTGCATCTTTTGCCTTTTTTCCAGCCCAATTAAATGTCAAAATTGGCAGAACCTAGCAAAGCATTAAATGCCACCCATTTTATTACTACTTAAAGCATTGTAACCCTGTCTGAAACAAGGTCATCACTAGAGAGTCAGTTTTGAGGTTTTTTTTGTTTGTTTTTTTTGTACTGGAATTGAACCTCAGGAGTGATTAACCACTGAACTACATCCCCAGCCCTTTTTTACTTTTTATTTTGAGACAGGGTCTCACTTAGGGTCTAGCTAAGTTGCAACGGCTGGCTTTGAACTTGCAATCCTGCCTCTGCCTCTGAAGCCACTGGGATTACAGGCATGCACCACTGCCCCTAGCTGAGGGTCATGACTTGTGTTTGGGAATCATGACTTTTGTTAACATGTTAGAATATTAACAGGATATTACACTTGGTGGTAATATCCTAAAATATGAAGATATTACCTAAGAGGAGGAAAAGGAATCATGACTTCTGTTTGAGAATGTTTTAATACATACTAAATGTATTTTCATTATGTTGTTTATGCATATCTTAACATGCTTGGTGAAAACAGAAGGCCAATTCAGAATTAAAAACTAGTTACCAGCCATGAAAAGAATGCATCTGTTTTCTGCTGTGGTTGGCATGACTTTCTCAAGACATAAGGGGCATGTCTATCCTGTCTTCTCTCCGTCTAAAAATGAGCTACCTTTGTTTTTTTGTTTGCTTTTTGTTTTCTTTTTGGTACTGGGTGTTGAACCCAGGGGTGCCCTACCACTGAGCTACACCCCTCTGTTTTTATTTTGGGATAGGTTCTCACTAAGTTGCCCAGGTGGGCTTAAAACTTGGGATCCTTCTTCCTCGGTCTCCTGAGTAGCTGGGGTTTGAAGCATATGCCACCATACCTAGCCTGAGCTACCTTGTTCTTTTTTTTTTTTTTTTTCTTTTTTGGTACCGGGGATTGAACTCAGCGACACTAGACCACTGGGTCACATCCCCAGCCCTTTTTTGTATTTTATTAGAGACAGGGTCTCACTGAGTTGCTAAGTGCCTCGCCATTGCTGAGGCTGGCTTTGAACTCGCGATCCTCCTGACTCAGCCTCCCAAAGTGCTGGGATTACAGGCGTGCGCCACCGCGCCCGGCTCCTTGTTCTTAAAGACAGAAGGTCCCAGTGAAAACTTTTGCTTAGAGGAGTAATGACAATGATCTCAAAAAAAAAAAAAAAAAAAAAAGCTGGAAAAAGAGCCGGGTGTGGTGGCACATGATTGTAGACCCAGCAGCAGGAGGCTGAGGCAGGAAGATTGCAAGTTCAAAGCCAGCTTAGTGATGCCCTAAGCAACTTAGTGAGACCCTGTCTCTAAATAAAATACAAAAAGGGCTGGGGATGTGGCTTAGTGGTTAAGCACCCCTGGGTTCAATCCCTGGTACCAAAAAAACAAAAAAAAGAAGAAGCTGAGCGCAGTGGCGCACACCTGTAATCCCAGCATTTGGGAGGCTAGGCAGGAGGATCACAAGTTCAAAGCCAGCATCAGCAATGGTGAGGCACTTAGCAACTCATTGAGACCCTGTCTCTAATAAAATACAAAAAAGGGCTGGGGATGTGGCCCAGTGGTGGAGTGCCCCTGAGTTCAATACCCAGTACCAAAAAAAAAAAAAAAGAAGAAGAAAATGGAAAAAAAAATTTGAAGTTAGGCAGGAAATCTGTTTTAAAATCTTCTGAAAGATTAATATAGGGGCTGGGATTGTAGCTCAGCGGTAGATCGCTCGCCTAGCATGTGTGCGGCCCGGGTTCGATCCTCAGCACCAGGTAGAAACAAACGCATTGTGTACAACTAAAGCAAATAAATAAATATTTTTTTAAAAAAAGATTAATATAAATTCCACTTTTCTAGGATTACCTAGGTAATCAAATTCAGAGACAGAAAGTAGAATGGTGGTTTCCAGGCATTGGGGAGAGGGGAAATAAAGACTTCTAGTTTAATGGGCATAAACTTGCAACATGAAAAGTGTTAATGGAGGCTAGTGCATAACATTGTTTATGTACTTAAAGCTACTGAAGTATATGTTTTAAAATGGTTAAGATGATAAGTTTTATGTGTATATTAGTACAGTTTTTTAAAAATTCTTTTTTGTTTGTTTGTTTCTAGAAACCTTCAGTGGGTATAGTGAAAAGAATAAAGGCTTTGCAATCTGACAACCTTAGGTTCAGATACTCAGTCTGTCACTTACTAGCTTTGTGACCTCATACAGGTTAATTATTGGACCCTCCATTTCTTAACATGCAAAACTGGGCAATACAACAATATAGAGGGTGATGTTAGTAGATTAGGTGTTAAACCACCAAGTGTAATATCTTAACATGTTAAGTACCTAATAGCTGCTTCTATTCTTATTTTTGATATTTAGTTTTCAGGGGACTTTCTTTGGATTAGGAACATGTTCACCACATACACACAGTAGGTGAAATAAGTGAAATTAAAAGTTTTCTTTAGGGCTGGGGTTGTGGCTGAGTGGTAGAGCGCTCACCTAGCGCATGCGTGGCCCGGGTTCAATCCTCAGCACCACGTATAAACAAATACATTGTGTACAACTACAAGCAAATAAATAAACATTAAAAAAGAAAAGAAAAGTTTTCTTTAAGGCTGGGGCCGTAGCTCAGAGGTATAGCACTTGCCTAGCATGTGTGAGGCACTGGGTTTGATCCTCGGCACCACATAAAAATAAACAAAATAAATGCATGTTATCAATCTACAACTACAAAAAGTTTTTAAGTTTTCTTTAAGCATGGTATCATAAAGAAAAAATTGAGCCAGAGACAAGGACTCAGTGGGAAATTGATTTCTTTGCCACTTCTTACCTTCTTTCTTTTTTTAATGGTACTGAAGATTAAACTCATGGGTACTCTACCGCTGTGCTACATCCCCAGCCCTTTTTGAAATTTTTTATTTTGATACAGGGTCTTGCTAAGTTGCCAAGGCTGGCCTCAAACTTGTGATCATCCTGCCTTAGCCTCTCGAATATAACTACAGGTGTGAACTATCACATCAGGCTGGTTTCTTTATTTCTGAGCTCTCAGGTGGGCTTTTAGTACTAGTTTATAAGATAGAGACCATTTGTGGGAAAGGAAAGGACCTGAATTGTATTCTTCTACTAGTCCTTATTCTATCCATAACCTCCCCTCTTTGTATTCTTTAGGGTCAGAGCACGAGTTGGGAGCTCTCAGCGACAGCACCAGTCAGCAGCCAAAGACCTCACTCAGTCCCCTGAAGTCTCCCCAACTACTATCCAGGTGACATACCTTCCCTCCAGTCAGAAGAGTAAACGTGCCAAGCATTTCCTCGAATTGAAGAGCTTTAAGGACAACTATAACACGTTGGAGAGCACTCTGTAACGGAACTGAAGGACTCTTGCTGTAGATTGAGCCAGACAGCTGTGGTGTTCAAGACAGGCTGTCTACTGGGCAGCCCTCAGGAAATCTGGCTTGGCAGGCCCAGACTGTGTTAGCCAAAGCTCCTGTTGTGTCCAGGGTTCTTAAAGCTTGTGTCGGAAAAGTCATTCCCCAACTACTTTTTTTTTTTTTTTTTGGTACTGGGGATTGAACTCAGGGGCACTCGACCACTGGGCCACATCCCCAGCCCTTTTTTGTATTTTTTATTAGAGACAGGGTCTCACTGAGTTACTAAGTGCCTCGCCATTGCTGAGGCTGGCTTTGAACTCGCGATCCTCCTGCCTCAGCCTCCCAAAGTGCTGGGATTACAGGCGTGCGCCACCGTGCCCGGCTCTCCCCAACTTTTTCTTACAGGCATTTTCAGGATATCAGCTAAGATTTTATTTTCCCCCAGTAGAATTTTTGTTTTCTATATTTAAATTCAGATGTCATTCTTATTTCTGTCAGAATTTTCTTAAAAATCTTCACTTGTTTTTGGCCATAGTTCATCTATTTAATCCCAAAGGTGAAAGTTAAGGTATCTTCCATGGCTGCCCCATTGTACTCAATTGAATGGGAACTGCTTGGGTGTCTCAGAGTTGTTTGGTGGAAGAGATGGACAGGATGGGGGGGTGGGGTGAGGAAGTAGGTGGTATGTGTTAACAAATTACCTTGGCACTCCATTTAAACCAGGATGTGTTGAAACATTAACAACTTTCCTCATGTGCAAAAATCTACCTTTCCACCTTCATTCAATCCTTTGTTGTAAATAAATGAACAAAAGCAGTGTTCTGACACCTGGAATAATCTATGCCAAGATACAAGATGATATGGAGGATATTAGGGTTTCCAGTGTACTGGTCTGGTTTTATGGATTAGTTATTTAATAAAATGAACTATTAAAAAAGAAAACATAATTCATTTCTTTATTGTTGTCTTTTAGTAAAATGGGCATACATTTTACTAAAATGTATGCACTTTCCTAACAGGCTAGGGGCCTGAGGTTTTGCTTCCAGAGAATTGATGAGATTGTGTTTCCTGGTCCTAGGATTGAACAGATAGATACTCTTTGGGACGTCAACAGAAGAAATCTGTGGCCTTTGCTCATAGATTTGCCTGTGTCACTAATAGAAGGCTGGAGAACCAGGATTCCCTTCAGGTCTCCAGGGCAACAGGCCAGGTGACCAATCAACTCTAGGCCCAGGGTGATTGGTGGAGGCCTAAATGTTGCTATGACTACTGAAACCTTGGTGACTAAACTAAACAGAAAGGAGAGCCTGCTCAGTCTCCTCAGACTTAAGCAAGCAAGTCTATAGACATGTCTGCGGAAAAGATGACAAAAGTAGAAGAGGTATGCAGAATTGGAAGGAGGGACTGGGTTGAAGGAGTTTCCTCTTGATGAGGTTTTCAGATCAGTTTGCTTAGAAGTAGGCCATTTATTGGGGAAAGCTGTTGAGTAGAGTATAGTATAGCTATTGAGTAGAGTATAGTTAGTAGTATGAGTGGGAGACTACGTCTAGCGTCTAATAGGTATTCAAACATGCTGGGTACAGAGTATGCACCTGTAATCTCACAACTCAGGAGACTTAAGGCAGGAGGATCACAAGTTCAAGGCCAGTCTCAGCAACTTATCAAAAATAAAAAGGCAGCCGAGCGCGGTGGCGCATGCCTGTAATCCCAGCACTTTGGGAGGCTGAGGCAGGAGGATCACGAGTTCAAAGCCAGCCTCAGCAATGGCGAGGCACTTAGCAACTCAGTGAGACCCTGTCTCTAAATAAAATACAAAAAAGGGCTGGGGATGTTGCCCAGAGGTCGAGTGCCCCTGAGTTCAATCCCCGGTACCACAAAAAAATAAATAAATAAAAAGGCCAGGGGTGTAACTTAGAGTGCTTCTGGGTTCAAACCCCAGTACTGAGGGGATAGGAGACCAAATACCAACTCTTGCTTTTTTTTTTTTTTTTTAATGAAAAGTGTAGAGCTTTCTTCCCACCTTCCCTAGGAAATTGACTACTACCTATCTCAAAAGTCTGTGAGTCTTGTACTAGAAAAGAGTCCTTGCTTTTGGTGAGGTTCTGGAGATTAAGGCAGATCAACAGAATTTCCCTTTTCTTACAGAATTTTCAAAGGGCCCTAGAACTTGAGAAGATGGTCAACAGGTAATCTCTGCTTCTCTTACCCTTACACTTCAGTTTGACCTTTCGACCCGTCTGTCCCTGAGCCATCCCCCAACTCTGCTCTGTCTTGTTGAGGGCTCATTAAAAAAGAAAACAGACCCCGTGAAGTGGCATACACCTGTGATCCCAGCACTAGGGAGGCTGAGACAGGAGTATCACAAGTTCAAAGCTAGCCTCAGCAAAAAGCGAGGTGCTAAGCAACTCAGTGAGACCCTGTCTCTAAATAAAATATAAAATAGGGCTGGGGATATAGCTCAGTGGTCAAGTGCCCCTGAGTTCAATCCCTGGTTCCCTGGTTACCACCCCACCTCCCACCCACCACAAAAAAAAAAAAAAAAAAAGAAAAAGAAAACAGCCTAGGCCTAGGTGGCACACGCCTGTAATCTCAGCTACCAGGAGGCTGAGGCAGGAGTATCAAGTTCCAGGCCAGCCTCACAATTTACCAAAACCCTATCTCGGAAAATAAAAAGGGCTTGAGATGTAACTCAGTGATAGAGTGCTTGCCTGGCATGTGTGTGAGGCCTTTGGTTTGATGCTTAATACCATGAAAGAAGAAGAAGGAAAAAGAAAGAACACTAATGCTGGGTCTTACCCCCCAGGAGATTCTGATTTAAATGTCCAGGGATAAAATAGGAGAAGACTATTTTCAAGAATTTTAGCCAGGTACAGTGGCACACTCTAATCCCAGTGGCTCAGGAGGCTGAAGCAGGAGGATCATGAGTTCAAAAGCCAGCCTCAGCAACTTAGTGAAGCCCTAACCAACTCAGACTATGTCTCTAAATAAAATACAAAGGGGCTGGGGTTGTGGCTCAGCGGCAGAGCGCTCGCCTCGCACGTGCGCGGCCCGGGTTCGATCCTCAGCACCACGTAAACAAATGCATTGTGTACAACTAAAGTAAATGGATAAATATTTAAAAAAAAAAATAAAATAAAATAAAATACAAAAAAGGGCTGGGGATGTGGCTCAGTGGTTAAGCGCCTCTGGGTTCAATCCCCAGTACCAAAAAATAATAATTTTCAGGTCAGGCATGGTGGTGCACACCTGTAATCCCAGCAGCTGGTGAGGCTGAGGCAGGAAAATTGAAGTTTGAGGCCAGCCTCAGCAATTTAGCAAGACCCCGTTTCAAAATAAAAAGTAGAGCCAGACACAATGGCACAGGCCTGTAATCCCAGCAGCTCAGGGAGCTAAGACAGGAGGATCATGAGTTCAACGCCAGCTTCAGCAATGGCAAGGCACTAAGCAACTCAGTGAGACCCTGTCTCTAAATAAAATACAAAAATGGGCTGGGGATGTGGCTCAGTGGTTGAGTGCCCCTAAGTTCAATCCCTGGTACCAAAAAAAAAAAAAAAAAAATTAAAATAAAATAAAGCTGGAAGGGGCTGGGGTTGTGGCTCAGTGGTAGAGCACTTGCCTAGCATGTGTGAGGCACTGGGTTCAATTCTCAGCACCACATATAAATAAATGAATAAAATAAAGGTCCATCAACATCTAAAAAATATATTTAAAAAATAAAGCTGGAAGGTTGGTTAAATTATATAAAAATACTAGCCAGGCGTGGTGGCGCACGCCTGTAATCCTAGCACTTGGGAGGCTGAGGCAGGAGGATCACGAGTTCAAAGCCAGCCTCAGCAATGGCGAGGCACTTAGCAACTCAGTGAGACCCTGTCTCTAATAAAATACAAAAAAGGGCTGGGGATGTGGCCCAGTGGTCGAGTGCCCCTGAGTTCAATCCCTGGTACAAAAAAAAAAAAAAAAAAAAAAAAATACTACACAGCCTTTCAACTGAAGGAAGCAAATCTCTATGTGTTAATATGAGAAGTCCAAATTGTTAAGTAGCTAAGTAGCACTATGTATGCAAATGTGTAAATTTTTTTTTTTTTTTTTTTTTTTTTTTTTTTTGGTACCTGGGATTGAACTCAGGGCCACTAGACCACTGGGCCACATCCCCAGCCCTTTTTTTTTTTTTTTTTTTTTTGTTTTTTTATTAGAGACAGCGGTCTCTAGTTTTCCTAGTTTTGCTCCCCAGCAATGTAAGTAAGAAGAAAGTGGAAGAAGAGGAATAGAAGGAGGAGAAAGGAAAAAAAGGAAGATATACCTGCTGGTATCTGTTAGAAAAGTTTCCTGGAAGGATGCATAAGAAACTTCTAAGTTTCTTGAGCAGTACTGGGCCAAGGCTAAGCCTCTTTTTTTTTTTTTTTTTTTTTTTTTTTTTTTTTTTTATTGTTAAAGAAAAAAATTTTTTTCTTTATTCTTTTTTTTTTTTTTTTTTTTTTTTTGGTACTGGGGATTGAACTCAGGGGCACTTGACCACTGAGCTACATCCTCAACCCTTTTTAATTGTATTTTATTTAGAGAAAGGGTCTCACTGCGTTGCTAAGTGCCTTGCCATTGCTGAGGCTGGCTTTGAACTCACAATCCTCCTGCCTCAGCCTCCCAAGTGCTGAAGAAAATTTTATTCAAAGAAAAAGTAGGGACTGTGTTTGCCTGTAATCCCAGCTGATCAGGAGGCTGAGGCAGGAGGATCAAAGGTTTAAGGCCAACCTGGGCAATTTAGTGTCTTGAAATGAAATGAAAAAGAGGAGGAAATGTGGCTCAGTGTTACAGTGCTTGCTTGGCATTCATGAGGTCTGGGTTCAATCCCCATATACCATGGAAAGAAAAAGTAGAGTTAGGGACAATGGGCTGAGATCCAGGACTGCCATTAAGTGACCTTGGTCAACTCACAACTTTCAGTTTCCTTGCCTTTATTATATAAAAATTAATAACTATGCCTCATAATTATTGAAATGATTAAATAACATAATTGCTTAATAATACCAGGTTCTAAATCAATTATAGTTATCCTTTTAAGGATTTTTTTGCAATCTTTTATTCTTTTTTTTTCTTTGGTGGGGGGGTGGTACCAGGGATTAAACTCAGGGCACTGGACCACTGAGCCACATCCCCAGCCCTATTTTGTATTTTGTTTAGAGACAGGGTCTCACTGAGTTGCTTAGCATCTTGCTTTTGCTGAGGCTGGGTTTGAACTCACAATCCTCCTGCCTCAGCCTCCCAAGCCACTGGGATTACAGGTGTGCACCACCATGCCCAGCTACAATCTTTTGACAATGAAAAAAGGGTTCTAAGTAACGAAGCAGCCTCACTGATGGTTTTGTTGTTGTTGTTGTTTGTTTGTTTGTTTTGGTTTGGTTTGGTTTTGGTTTTTCTTGGTACCGGGGATTGAACTCAAGGGCACTCGACCACTGGGCCACATCCTCAGCCCTTTTTTTTTTTTTTGTATTTTTATTAGAGACAGGGTCTCACTGAGTTACTAAGTGCCTCGCCATTGCTGAGGCTGGCTTTGAACTCGCGATCCTCCTGCCTCAGCCTCCCAAAGTGCTGGGATTACAGGCGTGCGCCACCGCGCCCGGCTCCCCAGCCCTTTTTTGTATTTTATTAGAGACAGGGTCTCACTGAGTTGCTAAGTGCCTCGCCATTGCTGAGGCTGGCTTTGAACTCGCGATCCTCCTGCCTCAGCCTCCCAAAGTGCTGGGATTACAGGCGTGCGCCACCGCGCCCGGCTCCCCAGCCCTTTTTTGTATTTTATTAGAGACAGGGTCTCACTGAGTTGCTAAGTGCCTCGCCATTGCTGAGGCTGGCTTTGAACTCGCGATCCTCCTGCCTCAGCCTCCCAAAGTGCTGGGATTACAGGCGTGCGCCACAGCACCCAACTCTCACTGATAAGGTTTTTAACCTCCACTCTTTTGTGTATGTGTCTGTGTGTGTGTGTGTGTGTGTGTGTGTGTGTGTGTGTATGGTAGTTCTGGGTATTGAGCCCAGGGCCTTTTGCATGTTAGGTAAGGACTCTACCAGCTGAGCTATGTCCCCAACCCTTTCATTCCTAATTCTAACCCATTCAACCACCACCTCTGTACCTTGGACAGGTGGCGAACTTCACATATTCATTGTGCATGGCAGATGACATTGAGCCAGAGGAGAAACCCATACACCATCCTCAGGATGCAGGATGCCATGGTAAAGGAATTAGCACTGGCCAACAAACAACTACTGATGGTGAGTTCTAGGAGAACTGTGCCTTTGCCAGCTGGGATTTCAAGATCTTAGTCTCTGTCATTACTCACCCAGCTCATTACACCAGAACAACTACTGTTTAACTCCAAATGCCAAAAGAACTCCAAAGTTCTTTTTCAATAAGTGATTCTTTTTTTTTTTTTTTTTTTTTTTTTTTTTTTTGGTGCCGGGGATTGAACTCAGCAGCACTCGACCACTGGGCTACATCCCCAGCACTTTTTTGTGTTTTATTAGAGACATGGTCTCACTGAGTTGCTAAGTGCCTTGCCACTGCTGAGGCTGGCTTTGAACTCGCAATCCTCCTGCCTCAGCCTCCCAAGTGCTGGGATTACAGGCGTGCGCCACCGTGCCCAGCTCAATAAGTGATTCTTTCCATCCAGCTTGCAGGTAACATATTTCAAAGTCCCAAAGTGAGCTGGGTGGTGTTGCACACTGTGATCCCAACAATTCTTGAGAGTGAGGCAGGAGGATTGCAAGTTCGAACTCAGCCTGAGCAACTTAGTAAGACCCTGTCTCAAAATAAAATTAAAATAAAAAAGCCGGGCGCGGTGGTGCACGCCTGTAATCCCAGCACTTTGGGAGGCTGAGGCAGGAGGATTGCGAGTTCAAAGCCAGCCTCAGCAATGGCGAGGCTCTTAGCAACTCAGTGAGACCCTGTCTCTAAATAAAATACAAAAAAGGGCTGGGGATGTGACCCAGTGGTCGAGTGCCCTTGAGTTCAATCCCCAGTACAAAAAATAAATAAATAAATAAAAATAAAAAGCTGGGTGCGGTGGTGCACGCCTGTAATCCCAGCACTTTGGGAGGCTGAGGCAGGAGGATCGCGAGTTCAAAGCCAGTCTCAGCAATGACGAGGCATTAGCAACTCAGTGAGACCCTGTTTCTAATAAAATACAAAAAAGGGCTGGGGATGTGACCCAGTGGTCAAGTGCCGCTGAGTTCAATCCCCGGTACCAAAAAATAATAATAATAATAAATAAATAAATAAAAATAAAAAGTGCTGAGGATGTGGTAGAGCACTTGCCTAGCACATATGAGGTCCTGGTTTCAATCCCCTGTACAGGAAAAAAAATGTTTTTCCAAAGTGCATTGTAATCTTTGTCTCACCTTACTGAGACACTAAACTGCCTCTTAATGCCCAGCACCTACTCCTATTACATCTTTCTCTTCCTCATGTCTCAATAGTTGTCACGTCACCATCTTCGTATCCTGGAAGCCTAGCAGAATTCCTGATTCATAGTACATTCTCAGCAAATATTTGCTGAACATGGGGCTTCACCCATGAAGAAAAAATTGGATGGGCTTCCTCTCCACTGGTTCAGCCTCTCTAGCACTGCCTAGCTTTGGGTTACAGCTAAGCCCAGGTCCAAAAGAAAAGGAGTTGTGGGAAAACAACCAGGAAGAGAGAATGAGGAAGATTGGTAAACAGAGAGCCAAACACCACACTCTTCTGCCCTCCCCACCAGGTCCGTCAAGCTGCCCTTCACCAGCTGTTTGAAAAGGAGCATCAGCAGTACCAGCAAGAACTAAATCAGATGGGCAAAGCTTTTTATGTGGAGAGACTCTGACAGCCTTTGAAACACTGCTCTTCCATTCTTGCCATACCTGCCTGCTAACGTAGCCTTCTTGAGCCTCTACTACTTTGAACTTCCTTCCCCAAACAGACTGAGCCTGGAACTTAAGACAATGTCCCCATTTTCATCTCTTCACTGTCAATCCCCTGCTTCCAATTGGGAAACAACCTATGAAAAAAAATGGTGAAATCAAGAGTGACGCCTTGTGGTCGGAGTGGGATCTGCAGTGTTAATGTAAGGTGGGAGGGGGGTGTAGACAATGTGAGTTGAAAATTCTGATTTGCTTTAACAAATAAAGCTACCTCTTAAAGATGCACACCTTTTTGAACATGGCTCATACTCTCAACCTCAAATCTTAATTTTTTTCTCTTTTGTGGTACTGGGAATTGAACCCAGGGGCACTCTACTACTAAGCTACATCCCCATCCCTTTTTATTTCTTATTTTGAGACAGGGTCTCATTAAGCTGCTTAGGGTCTCCCTAAATTGCTGAGGGTGTCTTTGAACTTGTTATCCTCTTGACTGAGCCTCCAGAGCCACTGGGATTACAGGTATGCGTCACTGCACCCTGTTGTTTTGTTTTGTTTTGTTTTGTTTTGAGACAGGTTCTCACTAAGTTGCTGAGGATCTTGCTAAATTGCTGAGGCTGGCCTCGAACTTGCAATTCTCTTGCCTCAACCTCCCAAATCAGAGTGGTGTGTGCCACTCTTCCTAGCTTTGATTTGTTCTTAACTATGATAATTTTTATTTCCTGGACTTTGCATACCACCTCGCAGATCTTTTCTGTAAACTGGGACAAATATCTTTGAATGTGGCTATTAATCTACAGGTACTATGGTGCTTAAGTGTCAGGATACCCGTATTTGAGGTTTTAAGTCATCTAATTATTGTGAAATCTTTTTTTTTTTCCTTTTAATACCAGAGATTGAACCTAGAGGTGCTTAACCATCAAGCCACATCCCAAGCCCTTTTATATATTTTATTAGACACAGGGTCTTGTTGAGTTGCTTAGGGTCTCACTAAATTGCTGAGGCTGCCTTTGAACTCACAATCCTCCTGCCTCAGCCTCCCAAACTTCTGGGATTACAGGCATGCGCCACTGCAGCTGGCTTCTTGTGAAATCTTAGAAGCCTCTTTCCTCTGAGCCTTAATTCCCACCTCTGCAAAAATGAGAGGATTCTAAACTCAAATGCCCCAGGTAAAAGGCAGATAATGGAGAAGGATAGTGAGATTTGTGAGAGATCAGGAAGAATATGTCCATCCTAAAGGCATTTTATAAATACTGAAAAGTACTGAATGTACCCACAGGATACAGAGAAACTTAAAGGGTCTACTTTATATTCAAATGACATCAAAAGCCAAAGAGACCCCCATTTCACAGCCAGTAATGGTTGTAGACACACACTGTTGTTCCTTGATGTAAGCATCACTTTAAATTACTTTTCCCAAGTCTCTTGCCTTGCCAATGGCATACTCTGGTCACTCATCTTTGCCACATGATCTTTTCCTCCCCTCAACTCCATGTGGCTCTCCACTACAAAACTCACAACCTTGCCAGGCGCAGTGGCGCATGCCTGTAATTCCAGCAGTTGGGAGGCTGAGACAGGAGGATCACGAGTTCAAAGCCAGCCTCAGCAATGGTGAGGCACTTTGCAACTCAGTGAGACCCTGTCTCTCATGAGATACAAAACAGGGCTGGGGATATGCCCAGTGGTTGAGTGCCCCTGAGTTCAATCCCTAGTACCAAAACAAAACAAAACAAAACCAAAAAAACCCACAACCTTCATTTCTTCTCTCAAGTCTCTGTCTATCCTTCAATCTCCTACTGGATCCCCACTTTTTCAACTTCCAGAGATGTTAGAACTTATTCCTTCTGACCCTTCACACTCCTGATTGGTGCTGAGAGGTAACAGGGTGTATGGTGGCACACATCTGTAATCCCAGTGACTTGGGAGGCTGAGGTAGGAGAAACCCAAAGTTGAGGCCAGCCTGGGCAACATAAGGAGAACTTGTCTCAAAATGAAAAATAAAAAGGTCTGGGGATGTTGCTCAGTGGTACAGTGCCCTGTGTGCAATCCCCCTGCCTAAAACAAGAAAGAAAAAGGCAGAAAGAACAGGTTTTAGAGTCAGGTGTGGTTTCACTTCCTGGCTTTGCTTCTTTAATTTGTGGATTATCATGTGTAAGTTATGTAATTATCTGAGCCTCATTTCCTCTTCCTTTCAAAAAAAATTATCTGTTTTAGTTGTACACAATGCCTTTATTTTTACATGGTGCTGAGGCTCGAACCCGGACCACGCACATGCTAGGCAAGCACTCTGAGCCACAACCCCAGCCCCTATTTTGTATTTTATTTAGAGACAGGGTCTCACTGAGTTGCTTAGAGCCTTGCTAAATTGCTGAGGCTGGCTTTGAACTTGCGATCCTCCTGTCTCAGCCTCCCTAGCTGCTGGGATTACAGGTGTGCGCCACTGCACCCAGCTACTCATCACACTTTGAAGATTAATAAAATAGAGCAAGCCCCGTGCTTGGCACACGGTAGGTATCCTTATTTTTTCCCTTCAGACTTCCCAATTACCTAGATCCCTGTTTGTTGGCCTCTGGCCAGCCCCCTTATTCACTTCATATGTCATTTTCCATCCCATGCTCATCCCTCTCCCTGCCCTAATAATTCTTCCATCTCGCAGCCCTTACCACCTCCGCTTCCTAAACCTTCGTCTTAAGTCAATAATTACCCATGTGTCTTTCTACCAAACAAAACATGGAGCTCACATGCTATGAGGTGGGGTGAGGGGCATGAACAATAATGACAGATACAAGATGTATTTAATAGGAGTCAAAACAACACACATAGGGCCTGCAGTTGACCACAAACCTGAAGCTGTCTCCTGTTTTCCTGCCCTCTATTTCCCAAAGGTCTGCTCTGTCTTGCCTTTAATACTTTCTTCCCTCTTCCCTATTATCTATCTCCCAAGTCATTTTTTTTTTTTTTTTTTTTTTTTTTGGTTCTGGGGATTGAACCAGGCACTTAAGCACTGAGCCGCATCTCCAGCCCTTTTTATGTTTATTTTTATTTTAAGACAGGGTCTTGCTAAGTTGCCTAGTGCCTTGCTAATTTACCTCCAACCTCCTGCCTCAGCCTCCCAGGTTGCTGGGATTATAGGCTTGTGCCATCATGCTCAGCTCCCAGACCACCTTTAGCTTCTTATTCACAAAGTCATGCAGCTTGTAATTAAGAGAACAGGCTGTAATACTGAATGGATCTGGGTTCCAATCCTTGTTCTGTCACCTACTAGCTGTGCGACCTTGTGCAAATCATTTTGATTTTCTGGGTTACAGTTCCTTATATGTAAAATGGAGATAATGTATACTTCATTGGGTTGCTGTGGGGATTAAATGAAGCATTTAGCAGAGATTTACACATAATGTTCAATAAATGGTCACCCATACTGATGTCTTCCTGCCTCTATGATAGTTTTTCCTTTTTTACTTCTACTCTATTACCTAGATTTCCCTACTTCAACTGAACTTCCTCACCAACCTCTTCTTTCTCTGTTCATTTGGACCCACAGAATGTCCCATCCCCTCTAACTTGATCCCTGACCTTGGCCTCTTACCGCAGGGCTTGTCAGTGCCAGGCTGGCTCCAGTATTGGCAGATTGGCCCCCTACAGAGCCCATCTTCCCTGATCCTCTCTGCCTATCCTGTCTGCTCTCATCACATCATACCATTGTACCCATCCAGCCTCTCTTCCCTCTATAGTTGATGCCTTACCCAGATCCTGTGACTCAGAAGGGCTCAGTCCTGTTTGAAATAACTACATGGGAAGCACTTCCAGGAGAACAAAAGTCCTTTATCAGAGGACTTTATCAGTTATGACATCCAAAGTCTCCTCTAAGAGAGCTACTCCTTCCCAAACCAATATTCTCTGCTTCTATTCCCCCAATTTCCCAAACACTAAAGTCCTTCCAATTCTTGCTAGTTTCTTTTCCAGCCTCTCTTCCTCCAGCCTCTGGTTTCCCAGTGAGAACAAGTTTCTCAGAGAAGGGGAAGCTAAAGCTTAGGGGGCTAAGGGTAAGGAGGAAGTACAAGAAAATGAAAATTACACTTACCCTTTGGGAGTCACAAATGAACAAAGATATAAGACAACTCCACAAGTGCCTACATTGGAGCCTGTATGCTCATTTGTTAGTCTTTCCCTAGAAGGCAAGAGCTACACAACAGGAATTGACTGGGGCTTGGGACAAGCTATCGATCAAGATCAAGGTCATTGTGAAATTGGTGTATGGCCAGGGGAGTGTAGGGACTAATGGGAATGGGAACAAGGACACATGGAACAGGCCTGGGGGCTAAAGCAGAGTGTCTTTCTCCCATCCACCCCCACTTCTATCCAACCTCCCCACCCCCCAGTGTAGCTATAACTCAGCCTCCTTTCGGCCACAGTGGAGAAAGCATCTGCTTACCACATGACATACAACAGATCTGATTCTCTTCAAAAGAAAAAGAAGGGAAGAAGTCTGGACCCTGTGAGGGAAGACCCTTGGAGAAGCCAGCTCAGGAGTTCCTGTGGTAAAAAGCCCCAGAAGAGAAGGCCAATGGGATTCCCTCTCTCATTCTTGATTTAAAGCCTTAATTTCAATTCTGCCAGGCAGGATAGACCATAAGTCATCTCTTCTGGAGCCCCACTGGAGCTTGCTAATGAGACAGCTTACTCTTCTGTTCTGGACATCCAAGGGTGACTTTAAGGAATATGCCTGGACGTCATGGGGGAAAAGGTGAGAAGGGACAAGATGGTGGAAAGAAGAAGACCCGCATTTTGGAATTTTCTCATGACTAACATTTTCTCATCTGTAGCACTTAAGAGCAGGAGGTACCAAGATGGTGCCTACTGAGAGGACCTCAGCAACTTTGTGGGTGAGATCTGGAAAGGTTAGGAGTTCTGTTGAAAAGGTAAAGCAGGACATACAAGCCCTCCCACACCACCCCCAGAAAGCCTCCAGGCAGCTAGAATGGCATCCAAGACAGCAGGTGGCAAAGCTGATGAGAAGCTGCTGACATTGCTGATCCTCTAGGCGCTGGGGCTGTGACATAGAGGGGAGAGAAGCTTCATGTGGGAGCTTTGGTGAATGATAGGTGCACGGATGTGGAGTCCTGCCCAGTATTCTTCCTGCTTTAGGCAACGTGATCCAGAAAAGGCCAGGCCAGGCACTGGTGGGAGAGGGGCTGTGGCAGGGAGGGCACGAAGGGCAGATGAGCAAGAGCTAGCTGTCTTGGGAGGTGAAAAGCAGGGGTCAGTGCCCTTCCAGACGATGGCTCTCCATCTAGATGTGATTGGGTCCAGTTGTCTCTGCCCTGACCTTTCTTTGAAGTGAGGAGAAAGGCAGCAAGCTCTCCTGCTTGCTTATGGGTTTTGTTTTTTTGTTTGTTTGGGGGTTTTTGTTTTTTTGGTACTAAGGATTGAATTCAGGGGTACTTTACCACTGAGCTACATCCCAAGCCCTTTATATTTATTTATTTATTCATGTTTGTTTTTTTGTGGTGCTGGAGATTGAACCTGGGGCCTTGTGCATACTAGGCAAGTGCTCTACCACTGAGCTATGTCCCCAGCCCTCTTTTTATTTTTATTTTGAGACAGAGTCTCACCAAGTTGCTGAGGTCGGCCTTGAACTTGTGATCCTCCTGCCCTAGCCTCCCAAGTAGATGGGATTTCAGGCATGCACCACCATGCCTTCCTACCTGCTTCTGTGTGATATGTTTGATATTGGGTTGTTTAATTAGAAACCAACTAAATGTCAAACATATTCTTACAGCAGCAGGAAATTCAGCATCACTCTCTTTTCTATCTCAAACTCTAGGGCTCTGGGACTCCTGTTTTTTTACTGAAACTCTTCTTTCCAGGACTACCCCCTCCCCAAAGACCAGTAGATGCAACCCAGGTAGATTTCAAATTTTTTTAAAATATTTATTTATTTACTTTAGTTGTACACAATGCAATGCATTTATGTTTACGTGGTGCTGAGGATCGAACCGGGCCGCGCACGTGCGAGGCGAGCGCTCTGCCGCTGAGCCACAACCCAGCCCCTAGATTTCAATCTTAACCCGAAGGACTGGTGTGGGAGTGGAAGAGAGCTGGAATGTGGGAATCAAATCTCTCTATATCTTGCCCCATTTTCAGTAGTAGGGATACATCTTTCTTTCTTATCCTTGTATTTTTCTTGTTTCACCCCCTCCCCGTCATCTTCTGCTTCCTCTCCCTGGGACTCTGGTTCCCTAATTCTTTTCCCAGGCTTATCTCCATAGTAGGGGTCTTTGGTTTCACTGCTTTTCTTCAGGTCAGCTGATGGTCTACCAGTAGTAGTCTACTACTACTATTCTATGACTGGAAGCTTTCATGAGTGAACTCCAGCTCTGCTCTGCCCTCTGTCCAGATTGGTGTCTCAGTTCCCACATCGCTGAGGCTTAGCATCAATACTAACTATCTTTGGCATTATGACTAATTCAAGCCATTTATTCTTCCCTGATAGCTCTGGTCACCTTGAACAGTGTCCACCTCTCCCCTGGCATATTCTTGGGTGTATGATGCCAGTATATGGGGATCAATTGCCACCTGTCAATAACAAGGCTCCAAGTGGAAAAACGAACATGACCTGGAAATAAACCAGGGAGCTGGTAATGATGATTATAATGGTGTGGTAGGTAGTGGGTTGGGAGTGTTGAAGAGAGAAAGTGAAGAGTAAAGAGCAACAGAGACCTTAGTATGTATAGGCACAAAAGTTCTATTTAAGATCACTTTGGGAAAACAGATGCATTATCTTGTCTGGATTCCTCTGACCCTCCCTATTTCTCTCCTCACCTCACTTGAAGCTCTGGGGTGGCCTTTCAGATCTCAATCCTGCCCTCTTATTCTATTCCTATGCCTCTAAGGGAAAGGAACGATGTCTCCCTGCCAATTAGAGACTCCCAAAATAGCACAGCAATTTGATCTGGAGATCTGGGGGAATTGTCAAGGATCATGAGTGACCTCCCCTCTTCACTGTTGCCCAAGTTCCCTGAATACCAGGAATCAAAAGATGAAACTCAACCAGTAGAGCTGGATCAGCATCCAACATAGTCTAGAGGAGAGCATGGAAGGAACTAAAGGGTAACTAGGCCCCTCAGGATGAAAACTGCCATTCTAGAATTGCCAAAGTATTCTTCTCTATTTCAATGTTCTCCCCTCCCCTGTCCCTGCACTTTTAAATCACCCAGATAGAGTGGAAAGTTTCAGGATCAGGGAGAGCCTTTCCCCTCCCCAACTTTCCATTGTCTAAAATCAGCCTCAGCTGTTCCCCCCTTGCTTTTTTTTTTTTTTTTTTTTTTTTTTTGGTTGTTGTTGGTGGTGATGTCAGTCCATCAAAGTGTCTCACCCTGTGTTCCCCCTGGAGAATACTGATGGGGGTGGAGGGAGTTGGAAAGACCATAATGGGAATAAGAGGTGGAGCCCTAAGCACAGATAAAGGCTCAAGTCTGGGGAACTCCTCATTGCTCAGACAGCAGCCCCTCCTTTCTTGTCCTAGTCTCTAGTTCTCCATTGTTCACAGGTAATCCCACCAACAGCCACTGCTCATGATGGAGGCCATCAAGAAAAAGATGCAGATGCTGAAGTTGGACAAGGAGAATGCTCTGGATCGGGCAGAGCAAGCTGAAGCTGAGCAGAAGCAGGCAGAAGAAAGAAGTAAACAGGTAGGTACTGGCACTTGTCTACCTCACCTGCTGGTGAACAGGATGGTGACATGGAAGGGGGTTTTTATGGAAAAGACAGTGACCACTGGTGCCAGCTCCTCCTTTGGTGTGAGGGACTCCCCAGCCTCAATGGACAGTAGAGGACATCTAGGGTCTTCGACTGCCTGTGTAACTTTGGGAAAGTCAGTAGCCTCTTTCGTGACACAGTCTATCTGCTGGATTAGTGGACCACATTTTGGAAGAACCTCTAACTTCTAGAGGAAAAGGTAAGAGTTTAACATGAACCATCTCTTTTCTCTTAAATAGTATCACAGGTATTTTTCTACACTCTTGGACATTTACCATTTAAGGGTCTTGGATGAAAACCCAGGATGGTTTGTTGATCTTAGGATCAGAGATTTTAGAGTCCCAGATCAAGCCACAGCATAACTCCTGGAGCAGTGGATGAAAGTGGTTGGAGAGAAAATGTATTTCTCTGGGGAGAATAACATGGAGGCTGGACTCAGGGGTCTATCAGAGTCGAAGTCTGCATGATTGTGTATGTGTGTCTTTGTGTGTGACTCTCTGGATTCCTGTAGCTGGAGGATGAACTAGCAGCTATGCAGAAGAAGTTGAAAGGGACAGAGGATGAGCTGGACAAGTATTCTGAAGCTTTAAAGGATGCCCAGGAGAAGCTGGAGCTAGCAGAGAAGAAGGCAGCTGATGTGAGTATTGGAAAGATGGAGGATGTTTAATCTACACACATACATCTTCATATTAATATATTCCAAACATACTCTGGCATACACATACTTGTGGGCTCATGGAACATAGTCATATATACCCATACACATTTTTGTATATAACCATATGTTGGCATATACTCATAATGGCATATATTTTTTTTCTCAAAGACATGTTGGGGTTGGGGATATAGCTCAGTGCTAGAGTACTTGCCCAGCACACATGAGACACTGGGTTGAAGGAAAAAAAAAGAAAAAGAAAGAAAGACAGGCCCAGTGCAGTGGTACATGCCTGTAATCCCAGCGACTTGGGAAGCTAAAGCAGGAGGATTGCAAGTTCAAGGCCAGTCTGGGCAACTTGCCAAGACCCTGTCTTGCAATAAAACAGAAAAAGGGTTGAGGATGTGGTCAGTGGTTAAGTGCCCTGGGTTCAATCCCCTGTACAAGGAAAAAAAGGAAGGAAGGAAGGAAGGAAGGAAGGAAGGAAGGAAGGAAGGAAGGAAGGAAGGAAGGAAGGAAGGAAGGAAGGAAGGAAGGAAAGAAGGAAGAAAAAAAGACAGACATTCATGTAGAAGTCTCATTTTTATCTTACCTACCCCCAACTGGGGAATTTAATTATCTTTTCCAGGACCTGGACAAAGGGAGTGGAGTCCCAGTCCAGACTGCTATCATGTATCTCACCTCCTACCCCATGCCACATTCTTAGCTTTTGTGTACAAGGCTAGGCATGTAGATGTGTGTATTAATAGAGAAACTCTCATCTCTCAACTGCCCAACAAAGCCAGCTTGGATTTCACAATGGGAAATGGAGGTCACATTGACCCTGGCCCTATATGGGTCTATTCATCATTACCAATGTGGGCACCTGCTCTTATGCCTCAGAAACCATAGGAAGTACTGCTCATAGGGCAACACAGAGGTCCCTAGAGTGGACTATAATAAAAACTAAGAAGGAATCTTAAGAGGTAAAGTTATCACCACCAGACCTTACTCTATGACCTTGAGTAAATTATTGTTTCTGTAGGGCTGATTTTTCACATTCGAAAAGGAAATAAATTACCGTTTTCCACTTCATATTATCCTGTAATCACCTATTTTCTTTCATCTTTAATTTTTAAGTTTGCTGCAAAGATAATAGACTAGATAGGAAGTTTTTGTACCATAGAAATAATTTGTTTTTTTTTTTTTTTTTTTTTTTTTGTACTGGGGATTGAACTCAGGGGTACTCCACCACTGGGCCACATCCCCAGCCCTTTTTTTTTTTTTTTTTTTTTTTTTTTTTGTGGTACCGGGGATTGAACTCAGGGGCACTTGACCACTGGGCCACATCCCCAGCCCTTTTTTGTGTTTTTATTAGAGACAGGGTCTCACTGAGTTGCTAAGTGCCTCGCCATTGCTGAGGCTGGCTTTGAACTCGCGATCCTCCTGCCTCAGCCTCCCAAAGTGCTGGGATTACAGGCGTGCGCCACCGCATCCGGCTAGCCCTTTTTTTTTTTTTTGTATTTTATTAGAGACAGGGTCTCACTGAGTTGCTAAGTGCCTCGCCATTGCTGAGGATGGCTTTGAACTCATGATCCTCCTGCCTCAGCCTCCCAAGTGCTAGGATTACAGGCGTACGCCACCGTGCCAGGCTTCATAGAAATAATTTTTGGTGGGGGGCAATGGGGATTGAACCCAAAGCCTTCCACTGGGCTATAAACCCAGCCCATAGGAATCCTCTCCCTACCACCTGCAGTACTAGGGATTGAAACTAGTGGTATGGGGGCACTCTACCACTGAGCTGTGTTCCCAGCCCTTTTATTTATTTTGGTCTCACTAAGTTGCTGTAACCAGCCTCAGTCTCTGGAATTGTTGGGATTATAGGTATGTGCCACCATGCCCAGCTCTTTGCAAACTATGAATTCTCTCTTCTTGGAAAACTGCAATCAAGTAAGCAAAAAAAACCCACAGGTTACCCCCAGGGTGAGTGATAGATGGCTTGTTGGAGTTGTCTAGCCTAGGTTCCAGGTATGGATGGATGACAATCTCTGGTTCCAATATATGGACAAACTAGCGCAATGTCAGGTTAGCATAGTTTTGTGAGATGCTAGGAAACAACTCCCTAGGGAGGTCCTTAAGCTAAAACATTTTGTAGGCTCGAGGAAGTGTGTTCCAGAAGCAAGAAAAAGAAGTCCAATATCAGTGGAAGAGGGAAAGTGACAGAGGCTGTAGATAGTAAATCAATATCACCGGGAAGATAAAGGAATTTCCTGGGGATGAATTCTGTCTGTTGAATTGTTTATTTATTTATTTATTTATTTTTAATAAATGTCACCAATGACTGTTCTTTTTTTTAAATTTATTTATTTTTATTTAGTTGTACACAATGCGTTTATTTGTACGTGGTGCTGAGGATCGAACCCGGGCCGCGCATGTGCTAGGCGAGCGCTCTACCGCTGAGCCACAATCCCAGCCCTTGAATTGTTTATTTATTTAATTTATTTATTTTGGTATTTGAGATTGAACCAGGGGGTGCTTTACTACTGAGTTACATCCCCAGTCTTTTAACTTTTTTCTTTTTGAGATAGGGTCTTGCTAAGTGGCCAAAGCTGGCCTCAAACTTGAGATCCTCCTGCCTCAGCCTCCAGAGTAGCTGGGATTACAGGTGTGCATTGGCATGCCCAGTTTGTCTTAAAATGTTTTATACAGCCAGGCGTGGTGGTGTACACCTGTAATCCCAGCAGCTCAGAAGGCTGAGGCAGGAGAATCACAAGTTCAAAACTAGTCTCAGCAATTTAGTGAGGCCCTAAGCAACTTAGTGTCTCAAAATAAAAAATAAAAATGGCTAGGGATGTGGCTCAATGGTTAAGCACCCCTGGGTTTAATCCCTGGTACCAAAAAAAAAAAAAAAAAAAAAAAAAAAAAACCCGAAAAAGTCAAAAAAGGAAAGCAAGGTATTGTTTATAGGAGTTGGAAAAGTACCGAATAAGGAAGAGCAGCAAGGTTTAAAAAAGAGAGCAAGGGCCAGGTGCGGTGGCGCATGCCTGTAATCCCAGCAGCTCAGTAGGCTGAAACAGGAGGAACGCGATTTCAAAGCCAGTCTCAGCAACTTCGAGGCACTAAACAACACAGTGAGACCCCATCTCTAAATAAAATACAAAAAATAGGGCTGGGGATGTGGCTCAGTTGTTGAGGGCCCCTGAGTTCAATCCCTGGCACCAAAAAAAAAAAAAAAAAGAAGAGCAAGGGTCAGCATCATCTGCAGCATAATATATGCATCTTTGTGGGAAGGGTGCTTTTTCCAATACAAAGGAAGTTAACAGCTCAGCTCTGTCCTTTTGATTAATAAATAAGTAAACAGAACATATTACCTTGTTGTAGGTGTAAAGGGAGGAGAGGGATGAGGGAGTGGATAGCTGCATGTTTACATATGCAGATCTGGTTATCTGAGAAGCCTTTGTGAAAGTAAAGATTTTCTAGGATTGCTTGAACAAAGAAAGAGCAAGGATGTGGCAAAGGTCTTTATTTTTTGTACTTCCCCAAGATTGTCTAATATTATTTTAAAAGTGTGACAGAATATAAATACATAAAATTTGCGATTTCAACCACCTTTTAAGTATACAGCAGCACTACATATACATTTACACTATTGTGCAACCACATCTAAGGTCCTCTTAATCTGAGATGAAATCAGAAGCTGTTTAGGGAGAAACGGGTAAGAGGAGTACAATGGTTAGAACATAAGAGTCATAACACCCTTTTTTAGGAACAGGCATTGGGAAAGATGGAGGGACAAGGAACAGATATGGACATATAAACTTGTTGATATATTGTATTGTTTGTCACCAGGAAAACAATAGCATTGGGTCCCTTGCTGCCTATCCATCATGCTCCTAAAGGCTATCAGGAGTCAGCCCATCTGTTTCCCTGGATCAAGAGGAGATTATCTGTTCAAGTCCACCAGCCTCAGGAATGCAGTGATGCTCTCAAACACCCCTTTGGTTTGTCTAGGATGAGGGCTTCACCTTCTTCATTGGGGCCCAGAGAGGTGCAATAGTGCCCCCTGCTGATCAGTTCCCAGATAACAAAATTTCACTTCCACTGCCCCTGGGATGAGACTTCTTTTTTTTTTCTTTTTAAGTATCTTTTGTTATTGTTGTTGTAGGTAGACACAATACCTTTATTTTATTTACGTGGTGCTGAGGATCAAACACAGGGCCTCATGCATGCAAGATGAGTGCTATACCACTGTGCCCCAGCCCCAGCCCCTGTGATGAGATTTCTTTAAAGCAAGCTGGAAAAATTATTAGGCCATCAAGGGCAGAGTTCACTGACAGTCAGAACCCTGCTCTTCCTTTGCAGTTACTGTGGGAGAAATCAAAGTGCACAGGTTACCCTACCAAGCAAATTATTGTTGGTCCAAGTTTTATTTTTCTTCTGAATAGTGTCATTACTTAGTACTTCAAAAAGAGAGAGGAAGGCAGATTCTCTGGAGGGAGATCCTTAGAATCAGACCCAGATATTACACAACGGTTGTCTTTCCAACCCTCTTAAGGGTTAGGATTCTTGATTCTAAGTCCTGTTCTGTATCCTAATTTTGTAGGGGAAAAGAGCTGCACAAGGAGAAATTTATCATTATTACTTACTGAGAAGGTGAAAGGAATACAAAGAAATAGAGGGGAAAATAAAATTCTCAAGTCTTGCTGGGCTGGGGATGTAACTCAGTGATAAAGCATTTGTCTAGTGTGTGAAGACCCTGGTTTTGATCCCCAGTACCAGCAAGGGGGAAAAATACCTCAAGTCTCTCTCTTTTTTCTTCTGTTTTTCTTTTGGTATTGGAGATTAAACCCAGAGGTACTTTACCACTGAGCTATATCCCCAGCTTTTTTTTTTTTTTTTTTTTGTACCAGAGATTGAACTCAGGGGCACTTGACCACTGAGCCACATTCCCAGCCCTATTTTGTATTTTATTTAGAAACAGGGTCTCGCTGGGTTGCTTAGCTCCCTCACTGTTGCTGAGGCTGGATTTGAACTCTTCAATCCTCCTGTCTCAGCCTCCAGAGCTGCTGGGATTACAGGCGTGTGCCACCAAGCCTAGTTTCCCCAGCCCTTTTTAACTTCTTTGAGATCGGTTTCTCTAAGTTGCCCAGGGTGCCCTCGAACTTGTGATCCTCCTGCCTCAGCCTCCCCAGTTGCTGGATTTACAGTGGTTTTCCATAGAACTGGGCTCAAGTTTGTTATTGTATTTCCAGAAATCCTGCGTAGCAGTGTGTGTAGGAGCAGTATCTAGTTCCTTGGGATACCTAATGCAGTAGGGACAGTGAAATTGGTGAAAGTCATAACAGAATGGAGGTTCAATTCCACAGTAGTTTTCCAGGCACTTCTATCTTGCTGTTTCACAGAGGATCTAGTAACAGGAATCAGCAATAAGAATTCCTTCCTGATGATAGAGTGGGGGCATATCTACAGAGGGGACTGTAAGTGATCATTAAATTACCAAGTCCTGAGTCATTCAAAAATTTGAAGGGGCTGGTAAGTCAATTAATGGTACATATATATATTTTGCAAAGGGGGGTGAAGGGGTTCTGGGGATTGAACCCAGGGGTGATTTACAATTGGGCTATGTCTCCAACCCTTTTTTAAATTTTAAGACAGGGCCTCATTAAGTTGCCCATACAGGCCACGAACTTGGGATCCTCCTCAATGTCCCGAGTTGCTGGGATTTTACAGGCCTGGGCCAAAAATGGTGCATGCTGACTCTCAAACGGGAAAAATTGGTATTGTAAATAGAATATTTAAGTTAACAATTGATGCTAAATAGAATGAGAACTTGATCAACTTGTCTGTCTTTTCCACCCCAATAGTTCCTTCACTGATTTCCAGGAAATGGAGAGAACCTACCTGAGCAAATTTTGATAGGAAGCTGTAGTGGAACTCTGAAAGATGAGACCCAGAATGTCTTTTAGGCTTTCCTTAGAACCTGTCCTGGGGTGGGTGGAAGCAGAGACTGTAGAATGTTTCTATTGTGGAGAGGATACAGGGTGCCTTCATGGGTAAGCGGTGGCGAATAGGCATTGGGAAAGAGCGAGGTCAACTTCGGGAGGGGCAACAAGATACTTCGGGAGGGGCAACAAGATACTTGTAAATGGGCCCACCATTGTGGGCAGCGTACCTGGCCGGAGAGGCTAGACCACGAAGCGACCCCCAGTTACCATGGTAACCCTCCCTCTTCCCAACCCCGCCCCTCTTTACTAATCCAGGGAAAGGCCGGCGGGGAGTGGTCTCCTAGGGCGACTGTGAGGCCCCGCCCCTTGCTCCTGTCCGGCTCTCCCTCCAGTGGACAGCCTTCCCGCCTGCCTGGCAGTGGGAGGGCGCCACAGCGGTGGCGTCACATCCGGGCGGGTGGGTGAGTTCCGGTATTTCAGGGCGTAGCAGGCGGAAGTAGGGTTGAGAAGCGGCTGCAACGCCAAGCGGAGGAGGCTGAAGGCAGATATCGAGAAGCGGCTGGGTGGGCACCATGGCCGGGATCACCACCGTCGAGGCGGTGAAGCGCAAGATCCAGGTTTTGCAGCAGCAAGCTGATGATGCCGAGGAGAGAGCTGAGCGCCTCCAGCGGGAAGTTGAGGGAGAAAGGCGGGCCCGGGAACAGGTACTACAGAGAGAGCGAGGCGCATGAGGGAGGTCCAGGCACTGGAGCAGCCGGGACCCCGAATAGGGTGCCTTTTGCTATGGTGCGCAGTCCTTTGGAGGCCAGGAGGCCCGGAGATGAAGTTGGAGCCCGAAGGATGGGTGGAGCTCAGCTCCAGTAGGACAGCAAGCGGGCAAGGGGGGAATCGAGCGCTCTGGGGAGCAGGCTTGACCTTTGAAGGAACTGAGTCTCGCGGGGCCTGGGGAGTGGTTTTTCCTTCTTGCAGCTCATTCATTCTGTCCCTCGCTGTCGGGCGCGGCCGGGGGAGGGGCTCAGCGGCCTCTCCCTCCCCCACTTCTCTGTGAAGGGTGGGGGGAACTTTGCTCTCTTTTGAGGTTTCCGGCCCAAGGGGTAAGAGTGAGTGAGAGCACCTCTGGTCTGGGAGGGGCAGGGCCTAACCTCCTGTGAAAGGGTGAGGGCTGGGGGGTGGGAACCGCCGGAAAGCCCTCGGCTTGGCCTGCTGGCAGCTTTTCCGCTCCCTCCTCCTACTCAGGAAATGAGGCAGCAGTCGGCTGAGAGGAAGCGCGGTGCCCTCCCTCGCTGGAGGAGCTCGAGGCCACAGCACCGCCTCCCATCCTCTGGCCTGGGGCCCTTTCCTCTCGGGAGCGCCTTTAACTGCTGCATCCACACTCATTCGTCATGAAGCGGGAGGGAAATAGATGGCATTTCTCTCCGTACATCGGTGTGCAAATGTAGGATCCAGCCAACTTCCCTGGCCCTACCCATAATGACCTGACAGGCAGGAACTTCTCCTAGATTGAGACCTTCAGTGCTGAAGTCTGATCAGTGCAGGCTGAACTAGTTAAGAACATTTCTTCCAAGCAGAACTGATAAGGGAGTGCATGGCAGAGAATCAGATGTCCGTGCCAATATCAATGGGCAATGTGGTGGATGCAAACAGAATAATTGCTACTTTCCTAATTGTCCAGTACATTTTTTTAAGTTAAATATTTGTTCAGCTGGAAGTTGGAACATTAAAGTGCTGGTGGAATGAATGGTGATTCTTGAGATTTCTTGAAATCACTTTCCTTTTAGAAGTGTTTGACTATAGTTTTAGTAAGCCCTAAGGTTTTCCAAGATCTAGGGTGCAGTCTAGTGGGTGGAGCTGATCTCTTGAGGCTTTGATTTTAGAGGATGAGACTAAAGTAACTTGCTAATAATGTGAAGACTTGATGAAAGAACTCTTGTGGTTTCTTGATGTTCTTTTGTTCTTCCTCTTGATAGGTTTTTTTTTTTTTTTCATGCCCCAGTGGGGTGACTGAGAATGTTTTTGGGGGAGGGGGGTGAAATTTTGGGAAAGGGAAGTTACAGCTGTGATCCAGGTTGATACTTGTTTTTATAATAGTATGGAGATGCTGCAGCTTGTTGTCTTCCTCAGTTACCTCTTTCTAGGTGGATTTTTCCTCTGTTTAGTACACCAGTACTTTCTAATTTTCAATTCAAGTGAGATGGGCTGACTGAGTGACTCTTCAAACAAATGACACTTCATCTCTTTTGTTCTGGAGACCAGATAGCCTTAAAGGGGAAGACAGTATGGCGCCTGGAATTAGCCATGTGTTGCACTGCAGCATCTTAGGCTCATCATTTAAATATGGGCACCCTAAGAGTAGTTTTGGGTAGATGATGGTGTGTGTCCTAAGATTTGGTAATTTCCTTGCATGAAAATTTGGCTCCTTTTTTTCCCCCTTCCTTGGTGATTCTGGGGTGATAGCCAACAAGAGTGAGCAGTTTCATAAGTTTCTTAAGCTACTTACTCCCCCTCTCAGCCTACCAAATTTGCATAGTGAGCTGAGGTCTAGTGAGGAAGTTTTCAAAATGGGGAAGTAGGGTGGTAGTTAAATATTGATGAAACCAGTATCTACTCTTCCTTAGCCTGAGGGAACATAATCTTTTGACTTTCTGCTCTAGTGAACTTTAAACCCTACTGCTAAACCCTACTGCGGTGAATGCTGGTGGGAAGGAAAGGGATGCTTGAACTACCTGTTATTCTATTTCTTTTTTCTTCCCATGCTGGGAATTGAATCCAAGGCCTCTCCTGTATGCTAGGCAAGTTCTTTACTGCTGAGCTTCATCCCCAGCCCTGTTATTCTCTTAGGGCATTCTGGAATGTGGGTTTTGTGGGTTCCTCCCTAGAGCTCAAAGCTCAGCACTCCCTGATGGTATCTCAGGCTGTTGGTGGGACTGTCAATTATTTTTTTAGTTACTTTGTATGAATACCCAGCTGCCCATGTTGTGAAGCTGGGTGAGATCAAAGCTGAGACAGTGGAGTTGTTCTGAAAAGATCAGTCTTTCTTTTCTGCTCTCAAACTAGAGATTGACATTTTTAAATGTAGCACCTTCTCAAATCCACTTTTAGTTTTGAATTTCCTTTGTCCTTCTGGCTAAATTTAAACAGGTGACAAGATAAATAAATGCAGGCCTTTTTTGTAACCTGTTTTGTGGTGGTAAAAATATAGGTAACATTGTAACCTTTTCCTCCCCTACGTGGGGGCATCTTTTAGATTGGCCTTGAACTCTGAACTCATGAGCTCAAGTGATCCTCCTGCCTCAGCCTCCCAAATGGCTGGGCTAGGGGAATGAGCTCTACACTGAACTGCTTTCCTAGACCTCAACTTATCTTTTTAAAATACCTCTCTCCTACCCCCCCCACCTTTTTCTCCTTCTTCTTCTCCTCCTCTTCCTCCTCCTCCTCCTCCTCCTTCTTCTTCTTCTTCTTTCTTCTTCTTTCTTATTCTTCTTCTTTTGTTCTGGCCTGAAATTTTAGGAATATTGTTGAGGGGAGTGAGTGAATTTTGAACAGCTGATTTGATTCTGTCTTTAATCCCAAATTCCTAGTCTCTTGAGGGGGTTAGAATGTTTGTTGTGATTTTCTCCCTGTTTGTGGGGTCTGGTGGGTATCAGCTTCCTTTGGTTTAGATTTGCTTTCCTGTTGCTTACCATTCTCTGCCCCATACCAGAGCACACTCATAGGGGAGAGGCAAATAGCCCTTTGCTCTGAGTGCCTCCATTTAGGCTCCACCTTTGTTTACTTTGGGGTGAGCAAACAGCTCTATTCCCTTCCTCCCAACTTGCCTCCCCCTTGATAAATTTAAATTCCCGAGGACATGGTATCTAGCTCCCTGGTAGATCTTTTTGTGAACACAGTGAGTTCCATGAGTCCCTTACAGGCACAGGGCTCAAGCCTAACTTTTCTAGTACTCTCTTTTCCTTTGAATTCCATCTGTGGCTTTTATCTAAAAAGAGAAACTCCAGTGTGGCAGAATGCCAGATTTAAGCAAATCCCCTTCTGTCCTTGGCCCTGTTCTGCCTCTGAGAACCAGTGTGCTGTCAATTTCTTGCCTTTAGGGGTGTGGTTTACTTTGGGACTTTCTCTGGAGTGGAGGATGGTAGCATATAAACTAAACTCATGGCATAGCTGAAAGCTGCTGTCAGCCATCTTCTAATGTGGCGAAATTGCTGTTGGGTTCCACTTCCACCACCACCCCTGAGATCTTTGCCTCCTGAGCCATGAAGAGTCCTATTATTACTTGAAGGGAAGGACGTAAGACTATATCTTCCAAGCTGGGCCAGAGGTGGGCAGACTAAAAGGCCAAAACCATATCTGGGTGAGCATGCTATAACCTAGGCTAACTAGAAACACAAAATTTAATGTTTCCCAGGGCCAGTGTGGTTTGTAAAAGGTAGTACTTTTTTCTTTTGTACCAGGGATTGAACTCAGGGGCACTTGACCACTGGGCCACATCCCCAGCCCTTTTTTGTATTTTATTAGAGACAGGGTCTCACTGAGTTGCTAAGTGCCTCGTCATTGCTGAGGCTGGCTTTGAACTCGCGATCCTCCTGCCTCAGCCTCCCAAGTGCTGGGATTAACAGGCGTGTGCCACCCCGCCCGGCAGTAGTACTTTTCATTTAATCTCTTCTTACTTTGTTGTTGATCTGAAAGGGATGGGCTTTGTGCATAGGCTCTGAGTTGAAGGAAAAGAAAGTCAGGTTGTCTTCCTTATTTCTTTAAAAAGAGTATCAGATCTCAGTTCTGCTGATTCTCTGTGGGGGAAGGGGGAAAAATAGTGATTTCCTGGAGCCCCAACCTTTGGGGTCTCTGAAGATTTCATAGGGATTCCCATCTTGGGTTCTGCTTTTGGTAGTCTTGTGTGGGCATACTCTTGTGAGGGTACCAAGAGGGGTTTTCTCCTCCCTTTTCAGCCTTATGAAGAATTCTATTGTAAATGCTGATTTGTGAGAGAAACTGCCCAAGCCAGCTTGTTGTCATGGAAACTACAACCCTGCCCCCATAGCTTGTTATCTTCTACTCCAATTTGGGTAACTACTGAGTTGGTGGGGACTTGCGTTTTATGAGCTTCCTCCAAGTCTAGTTCCATATTTTGTTTTCATTTTAGGTGTCTGAAAGCAGGTCAATCATTGTATTGTACTGCAGTATCTCATAGTTCCTGCCTGATAGCCTGTATCTTGACTGGTTGGCCTTGTTGGTCTGTGAGAAGAAATATGTATTGTCCTAGGGGACATATGTTTTCCTGGAAGAGACAGAACCAGACAATACTTGTCTTTGTGGTGTCTTGAATAGCATGGTTAGAGACACAAATGTTTTCTTAGTAGTTTCAGCTTATGTAGACATGTCGATTTTCTTTTTCTGTAGTCTGGTGGTTAGATTTTTGCCCCGACTACCTGCCCTCCTTCCCTGTTCCTTGAACCTCCTATGTTTGTGGAAATTTTCTTACCAGTCCTGGTTATTACCTGGAGTCTTTTGGGCTATATCCTTCCCCATAGGACTGGTGGCCCAGATTTTGAAGCTGCAACCACCCTGCCTGCTAGGAGGAAATCAGGGTAATAGAATTCAGGCAGTCTGAGCTGTAGAGGCGAGATCATGTTTACCCAGCACTTGGATAAGCATCTGAACTGGGTGGTATGCAGGGCAGATTAAATTCTTGCATGGTTAAAGCAATCACAGAAAGGAGACTTTTTCTACCATTAGAATCTGTCCACGTGCAGGCAGCCTCCCTCTTTCCTTGTTTCTCATTCCAATAGCCAGACTTTACATTTATTCAGACTCAAGCTTGTTATAGGGATGATATAAACTGTATTGGAAAATGAAGTAAGGGGGGATGTAATAGAAAGGATTCAGGAATTTGGAGGAAGGAGGGTGGAAATATTTACTTGTGGGTTTTTGTTCTTATTGTTTTGTTTTTGGTAATGTCACCAAAGCAGATACTTTTAGCCAGAAACAGCTCTTCCTTTACAACTCAAGGGGTTGTGGGCATGAGGGAAGGTATCCCAGTGTTCCATCCTTTTGCTTTCTAGCCTGGAAGGCTAGTCTGGAAAACATTCTCTTGGCTTGTTTATTTCCTGGTATATTAGGGTAAGGTAATCAGAGGCTTAACAACTCAGGTTAAGCAGTAAATTAATGGATAATCCAAGGTTTTCTCTTTAAGAGCCTTGCTCGTTTTCTATTTTATGAGACATAAGACATTTACAAGAAAGCTGCTGAGTGAGACACACCTCCCAGTTGGAACACAGGCAGAAAAAACCTTTTCTGGCTACCTTTTCTCACCCCAATGTATTAGGAATTTGAACTAAGTCCAGGAGGAGATGTGGTACTGTCACTGATCAGGGCAAGGAACTGAGTGGGTTTTTTTGTTTGTTGTTTTTTTTGGTGGTACTAGGTATTGAACCTAGGGCCTGATGCATGGTAGGCAAGTGCTTTACCACTGAGCTATACTCCCAGACCTTTTTTAGATTTTATTTTGAGACAGGGTCTTGCTAAGTTACTGAATGTCTTAATAAATTACCAATATTGGCCTAGAACTTATGATCTTCCTGCATTAGTCTTCTAAGTTGCTGGGATTATAGGCATGCACCACCATTCCTGGCATGGAACTGAGGTTTTTAAACACTCTTCCTGTGGAACATATGGGAGTTCATTGGTGGGAAAGGGGGGGATACATATATATATTCCTTCTGTCTGTTAGATCTTTTAGCATCTGAGCTAAGACAGGTTCTACCCTGCTAGAATCTTGCCTCTTCGTGGCAGTCAACTTGAATCTTACTGTCATAGTTCTTTTCATTGTGCCTCTGCTCCCCTTTTCCATTCTTTCATTCAAATGCAGGCTGAGGCTGAGGTAGCCTCCTTGAACCGCAGGATCCAACTGGTTGAAGAAGAGCTGGACCGTGCTCAGGAGCGCCTAGCTACTGCCCTGCAAAAGCTGGAGGAAGCAGAAAAAGCTGCTGATGAGAGTGAGAGGTATGTAGTGGGGAGTCTGAGAGGATGTGGATTTCAAAAGAACGTCATAGGCTGGCGGTATAGCTTAGTGATGGAGCACTTGCCTTGCATGCACATGGCCTTGACAAAAGCAAAAAAAAAAAAAAAAAAAAAATAAAAGTACATAATGACTCTCTGAACAGAATTTCCTTAGAGACTTGTGTTTTGTTTTTGTTTTTTGTGGGGCTAAGGATTGAACCAAGGGCCTCACACAGGTGGTTCTTTCTTTCTTTCTTTCTTTTCTTCTTTCTTCTTTCTTTTTCTTTTTTTATTAGGGATTGAGTACTGGGGTGCTTAACCACCCAGTCACATCCTTAGTTCTTTTTATTTTGAGGTGGGGTCTTGCTAAGTTGCTGAGAGCCTTGCTAAATTGCTAAGGATGGCTTTGAACTTGCAATCCTCCTGCCTCAGCCTCCTGAGTTGCTGGGATTGCAGGCGTGCTCCATCTCTCCAAGCCAGACCTCTTTTTAAAAACAGTAACCTCTATATTATAGAATCTTCTTTCCTTCTGTTCTGTATATTCTTTCCCCTTGAAGATAGAGTAAGGGTTACCTATTACCTCTCACCCATTTGTAATGTTTTGGTGTGTGTGTGTGTGTGTGTGTGTGTGTGTGTGTGTGTGTATACACACCTAAAACTCCTTAAAAGGCGGTCACTATGTGGCTTCTACTTTGTGGGTCATACACTTCCATTTACAATAGGCTCTCAAAGTCAAGTCTCAGCATGAACAACATCTAGGAACTTGGTAGAAATTAAAAATCTCAATTCCTACCTGAGTTACTGAAATAAAAACTCTGGAGGCAGAACCCAGTAATCTGCTAAAACTTCTCAATCCTGACTGTACTATTAGAATTGAGGGGGTGCATAGAAGGGGATGCTTAGATCCCACCCCATTTCAGTTAGTATTAATTGTAAGAGGGGCCCAGGCACTGCTGTTTTAAAAATTCCTCAGTAATTTTAATGTGTGACTAAGGTTGAGAGCCAAATCACAATAAATGGTACATAACAACTTGCATGGTATTGAACTAAGGCTTTTCAGAATTGAAAGTGCCCTTTTAGGATATATTAACACTGTGCAGCTGTGCAAATGAATGAGATAGCTATATGTATGCTATCATAGACTAGTGCACAAATGGTGGAATCTGAGGAAAGAAGAGTACATGGTTCTTTTGGGGAAGTTGGGATGGAGTTTTTTGCATGTATCTATGTGAAACAGGAATTAAGGAAGAGCTTACCTCCAATGAGCAAGGCTAGAAATGAGAAGGGAGATAGTTTTAACTTTATGCCCTTAGAATATTTAAATATTTAATTTCTTACCAAGTGTCTATTTTTTATAAGAAATGGGAAGAGAGAAAGAAAGAATGAAGGAAGGAAGGAAGCTTAGGTGTGCAATTGGTGCTATAGAATTTCCATTTAAATGACTGAGAGGAATGAGATTTAAAAGGTTCAATTTTGAGTCCATTCTGTGAGTCCCTCGGAATGGAGTGTCAGTGCTGCATTTGTTCTATTTCTGGCAGAGGTATGAAGGTTATTGAAAACCGGGCCCTAAAAGATGAAGAAAAGATGGAACTCCAGGAAATCCAACTCAAAGAAGCTAAGCACATTGCAGAAGAAGCAGATAGGAAGTATGAAGAGGTAAGTCACCTTCTGTCTGTCCTCCTTGCTTCAGTATATCAGGCTTCTGCAAAGAATCAGGAGGGAACTGATTCTTTCTTTGCTTCCTTGAGCAGTATCTGAATCCGTTCTTATAGGTGGCTCGTAAGTTAGTGATTATTGAAGGAGACTTGGAACGCACAGAGGAACGAGCTGAGCTGGCAGAGTCGTGAGTATCTTGCTCCCCAAATCTTGTTGTACTGTTCCATCCCTTCCCTTTTGGCTTGGACACTGATATGTATAAACTAGCATTCTTTCAACCTTGTTAAACAGGGCCTACAGGGTAGAAGTTATCTATAAGTACTTTTAGACTCCAAGAATGGCTTTGGGCTTCTTCACTATCTTGTCCACCTAATGGGTGACAAATGAGGCTTGCTGATTTCTTCTTGGGGAGATTTATAAATTGAGGGAATATAAAGACTAATAGATGGTGAACAGTTAGCTGGAACTATGGTTCCTTTATATAACTATAGGTCCTTTCACCTGGGAGATCTTTCTCCTTGAAGCATTGAAATACCTATACTGACTTAAGAGCTGGTCTCTGTTTTGACCACTTTGCCAATCTGCTGGGCAACTTTAGGGCAGAGGCAGATATTAATTTCTCCCCCACTGGTAACTTCCTGGCCTTGTATAACAAAGTCAGTGCTGATGCATATATATTTGTGCTTCCTTGCATTCCCTTCTCCCAGACATGACATATCATGACCATGGTGGTTTTTTTTTTTTTTTTTTTTTTTTTTTTTTTTTCTTTTTTTTTCATTTTTTTTTTTTTTTCTTTTCATTCTGCTGCTTGTTTTTTTGTTTTGCTTGTTTGTTTGTTTTTGCTGTGTTCCTTTTTTTACCTTTCTCCCTCCCCACAACCTGGCTTCTGCCATCCCCGTGACTATCACTAACAGCCGTTGCCGAGAGATGGATGAGCAGATCAGACTGATGGACCAGAACCTGAAGTGTCTGAATGCTGCTGAAGAAAAGGTACTAACCATTAAACCCACAGAGAGGTTACTTGTGTAGTGTGGTTTTGTTTGGTTTTGTTTTTGTTTTGCAGCTGCCTCTCCTCCACTGGTTGACTTGTTGAGTGCTTTCTCATCTCTTCATGGAATGCTCCATACTTTCCACTTATTTGGCATCTTTCATCCTTTCTTTCCCAGTTACTTCACTGCCTCTCAACAGGGTCTCTCCTTCCCTGGGGTGATTTGGGGGACTGTTTGGGTTGGGCATCCATTCCCACCTCTACCCCAGGTAGTAGTTGTGACTCCTGATAGTGATTTCTATCAAGTGTTCTTTCTTTATTAGTGTCCAAACATTCTGAGCAGGAGGGTCCAGCTGCTCCTGACATGTTCTATGGTAGAGGGAGGGAGGGTTAATGCTTGCTCAGATCACCAAGGAACTTCTCTTCCCCAGTATGCCTTCCAACTCTCTACATAATAGGTTCAATTCACGTCTGTGTGTGTCTCTCTCCTTTTTTTTTATTCTCTTCCTCTTCCCCTTTCCTCTCCTGTGGTATTTAAAATGTTCACAGTAAGTGTTCTGAGCTGGAGGAGGAGCTGAAGAATGTCACCAACAACCTCAAGTCTCTTGAGGCTCAGGCGGAGAAGGTAGGAGCTGGTTTGTGAAGGTGACCGGCTTTGGGGCCTGGGCCTAGCCCCGCCCTTAATGAAAAACTGGAGATACCCATTTCTTATAATCCAGTGAGAAATGTCCTCTTCCTCCCCACCTACTTACAGTCCGTCCAGATCCTGAGTTTAATGCTTATTCCTGTGCACTTTGATTGTTTTAGTTAAAATAACTTCATGATCTTGGGCATCTAGAGTCTTGTGCTCTCAGGCTGGTGCTGCTGTGCTGAAAGTCGTGATCAGGGACCCTAGTAGACTTTCTTATAAATAGATGGGGCAGCAGATAGAATCAGTTCTAAGACTAATGAGCAATCTGGACAGATAATTTCTCTTTATTATCATGGAGGGAAGTATTTTATTTTATAAGTCACATTGACTTAGGGTGTCTTTATTCCTGCTCATTCATCAGTAGAAAGAAAAAACTTTGCATTGATAGGAGTAAGATCAAAGCTTAACTCTGATTTAAAATTAAAGGTCCTGGTTTACTCTCAGGGTATCATGGCTATAAAGAAATAGATGGGGGACTGGGGTTGTGGCTTAGTGGTAGAGCGCTTGCCTAGCACGTGCGAGCCACTGGGTTTAATTCTCAGCACCACATATAAATAAATGAATAAAATAAAGATCCATCAACATCTAAAAAATATATTGAAAAAAAGAAATAGATAGACTTTAAGAACCGGTGGTCCAAAATTGGGCCTTGCTCTTAACTCTTAGATCATTTAGCACATTAAATATAAGAGGATATTCAATATAAAAATAAATGTAGGGGCCTGGGGAAGTAGCTCAGTGGTAGGGTGCTTGCCTAGCATGCACAAGACCCTGTGTTCAATCCCTAGCACCACAAAAAGAAAAGAGAGAGAGAGAGAAAGAATATAATAGGAGTAAATGTCCTGGGGGTGGGGTATTGTCTGTAGGACTAATTTCTACTCTGAAACTTATTCTACTTCTCTTATAGTACTCTCAAAAAGAAGATAAATATGAGGAAGAAATAAAGATTCTCACTGATAAACTCAAGGAGGTGAGTTGAGGGATTAATGGGAAGGACTCAAAACATTTAAATGTATATAAGAAATTAATGTAGACTTAGATTGGCTAGTTTAGGTTCTGAAAATCCAGTCTAGGGGTAGGAAGTAGAAGAAATAGTGATCCTTCTCTTTGACTTATCATCTCACATTCTAGTTGGTTTTCTATTTTTCCTAGGCAGAGACCCGTGCTGAGTTTGCTGAGAGATCGGTAGCCAAACTGGAAAAGACAATTGATGATTTGGAAGGTATGGAGCCTGGGGGAGGGATTAAAATAGAGACATATAGGGCGGGGGGGTTGTGGCTCAGCGGCAGAGCGCTCGCCTTGCACGTGCGCTGCCCGGGTTCTATCCTCAGCACCACGTAAACATAAATGCATTGCATTGTGTACAGCTAAAGTAAATAAATAAATATTTTTTTAAAAATAGAGACATATAGAGGAGGATTTTACCCATTGGCCACGTACCCTTTTTCTTGTATACCAAGGGGAATTGGTAGTGACTTGGCACGTGTGATATGCCTCATCCTGTCCAAGTTAGGTGAAGTGCATCAAACCCTAGAATTGGATTTTTATATTTAAGCTTTCCCTTTAATAATTTAGACTACCTATCCAGGTGCACTGGCACACGCCTGTAATCCCAGTAGCTTGGGAGGCTGAGGCGGGAGGATTGCAAGTTCAAGGCCAGCCTGGGCACCTTAGTGAGACTCTGTCTCAAAATAAAATAAAAAGAAAGGACCAGGGACGTGGCTTAGTAGTAGTAGAGCACTTCTGGGTTTAATCCATAGTACTGAAACAAGAATGCGTAATATTTTGGACTTTGCTTCCTTTCCTTTGAGGAGACTGGTAATATCAGCATTTACTTCTCATTTAGTAATCCTAAATCCTTAGTCAGCAAATTGAAATGGAAGTCATGATTTCAGAAGGCAGCAAGGACACATATCACCCCCTAGCTACTCTTAGTAGTACCATTCACCACTCAAGTTGTAGGATACCTCTCCAAGAGATGAAGCTGTAAAATAACCTTATCTCAGAACTGACCAGGGGCTTTCTACATACTTCCTATCCCTGCAATTTGACAACTGCATCCACCATGACAATGGAAAATATCTTTTGCTTTGAGAACTCTGAGATGTGCTCCCTTGGTATGCTCTTTGTACTAGGATGTTCTTTGAAATCTTTTGGAGAGGCAACTTGTAGAGCAAAAGGGCCATGAATAGTGTTCACAGCTGGTAGGTAAAGAAATGTCACTATGGAGGTGTGCAATTCTCCCTTTTGTGTTTATTGAATTCAGTGTTATCACTGGTAGGAATTGGTTTAGGGGTGGAAGTGGTATCCTCTTGAGTGCCTTTGATAACAGGACTATGCCCAGGTTCTGAATTCTTGCTACAACTGAACAGAGGCTTCAAGAAGTGCATTTGGTCCTAGGCAACAGTGGATCTGAAAATAGCCAGTCGTGGCTGGCAGCATAGACGTTTTCTGGTGTTAGACCCATGATCACACTTTTCCTAATTTCTAATGATTCCCTTTCTTCATCTGCTTCTGATATCTTTTACTCTATCCCCTCGTTCCTCCCTGTGGTTCCTGTGCCTGTCCAGATGAGCTCTATGCCCAGAAACTGAAGTACAAGGCCATTAGCGAGGAGCTGGACCACGCCCTCAATGACATGACTTCTATGTAACTATCTGACAGCAGAGTGGGGCTGGGATCTTGGCTTATGGGTGGGTGGGGGTACAGGCTTTGCATAGTGTGCTTTGGTTTTGTCCTTTGGAAACTAGACTCTCTACCCTTATTTTTGAAACATTGGTGCTGGTTACTTTGGCAAAAGCTGGGGAGGCATTTAATCTTGGATCTGTGGTAGAACCCTGATATTTTTTATTCTTAGTCTATTTTACACTGGTTTTTCTTAGTCTATTTTATACTGATTTTTCTTACTTGTTTTTCAAATGTAGTCCTCTCAGAAGGGATACTACTAAAGGTAGAATCTATACAACTAAGGAAATAGGGCCTAGAGAGCAAGCCTCGTGATGTGTGCCCTAATGTTAAAGTTCAGGGTAAACATCTGAGATGAGAAAGAGCCAATTCACCTAAGAATTTAGCTGAGTCCCAGAAGCAAGCCAAGCAGTAAACAGCACCAAAAAGAGTTGTTGGGGGCTTCATCTGTTTGCTGTGGATCCCTGATCCTTGATGCTAATCTACCTCTTCTTCCTATTAACCCTGAAAAGAAGCCAGATGTCACAAGCTGTAATGCCTGGCTCTGTTTTATCATTTCCTGCTGCCGCCTCTTTTTTCCTCTTCCTTTCTCCCAGATTGTTAATCTAGATTGATGCTAATTCTTCTCACCTAGAGTATCCTTACTTTTTTATACAGATAACTACCATCGTTTCTGCTCTGTTCTGGATCTGCCCCTTTCCTCGGGGACCCCAACGCCCCACTCTCGCTCTGGATTCCATTGGGTCAGCCTGACTGGTCCCCAAGGCATTAGGGTGATGGGGGACACAAAGCAACTTATGTACTCTATTCTATCCCCACCCCAAAATTAAAATGCTGAGCTGCTGAAAGCCTTATGACACCCTGCATTTGTGTCATTGACAAAGCTGCTACAAAACCTTGGGGGTGTTATGTGGAGAACAGCCATCATAGGCTCCCCCTCTGTTGACTTAGTATAATCAAAGCCACTTTTGTGTCTATTTTTTCCTGACATTTAAGCCTGCCTGATTGGAGTCTGTCAGAGCGGGGAGACTAATAGAGGTTCCCTGGGTTAGGAATTCTAGTGTTGGTTCTTGAGCTAGGTGAGACCATCTGAGTCCTTTACTTCCAAGCTCTTAAATCATCTGCCTCGATTGTTTCCATTCTCTCTTTAGGTTCTCCTCCTTTGACACAGTAATGTTGAAAGACCATTGAAGTGACTCCCAATACATGTGTACCCTTTTATCAGTGGTTCAGAGTATATCCTCAGACACCCAGTGGATCTGTGTATATTACTACTAAAATTGACTAATTATATCATCCCAAGACAGAGAAGAACATAATGGATTGATTCTCAACAACTTTGCATTTTTTTTTAAACCTTTCTTACATATTTGAGGCCTGCTAGCATGTGCTAGTGGAATATGAGACAGTGGTAAATTATTATTGGAAAGACTAACACAACCAATTGTTCATATTTCAAATAATGTGCATGTGAGGGTAATGATTTATTATATACATAAATTTCAAAATTGTTCTTGGTTTATATCATAGAAATTAAATATCAACGTTTCAGTTAACAATTTACACAGCAGAGATAGTTCAGTCTGAATAGTGTAGCTGCCAGTTGTACTAATCAAGCACCTAAGTGTTGTTCATGCATGTAATATTTAAATTTCTTAGGAGAATAGATATTTGAAACTCGTTTTTATTTTAAGTAGATAGAGCCAGGTGGAGGAGTTTTAAATAACTTCAAGTCTCATGTCAAATTCAGTTTTCTTTCTGTCAATACCATTTCTTCTGCCACCACAACCTTAAGAGTTAGGTATAGATTGATTTATTCAGCAGACACATATTGGTATTTTCTAGATATAGAAGTGTTAGGATGAGGACATAAAGATGGAGTCACCATTCACCATTCTCAAGTTGCTTGAAATCTAGTAACAGAATGAGAGAACATGCATAAAGGTAGAGAACTTTGTAATGAATTCCACAATAATAAAGTGTGGGAGTTTGGAGGTGGGAAGAGATTGATTTCAGTGGGGATGATTAGGTTAGGAAAGACTCATGGTAGAAGGCACATAGTTGATACTGAATAAACATATTAAAACTTGCCTTTTGGGGGCTGGGGCTGTAGCTCAGTGGTAGAGCTCTTACCTAGCATGTGTGAGCACTGGGTTTGATTCTCAGCACCGCAAATAAATAAACAAATAAATAAATAAAGGTCCACTGACAACTGAAAAATTAATTAAAAAAAAAAAAAAAAAAAAAAAAAAACCTTTTTATTTTCACTGGGTTCCAAAAGATTGTATTTTCACTGGGTGAGGTGGCGCATGCCTATAATCCCAGCAGCTCAGGAGGCTGAGACAGGAGGATCAGGAGTTCAAAGCCAGCCTCAGCAGAAAGCAAGTCTCTATGCATTATTTCAGTGAGACCCTATCTCTAAGTAAAATACAAAAAATAGGGCTGGGGATGTGGCTCAATGGTTGAGTGCCCCTGAGTTCAATCCCCAATATGCGCCCCCCCCCCCCAAAAAAAAAATAAATAAATAAAGATTGGATTATCAATGAGCAGAATTCAGTTGAAGGATAGTGGATATTGAGCATTCTGGCTAAAGAAACAAAGTAATGAAGGGCCCAAGAGCTATAAAGGTGGATTTAGAGGAGGGGACTAGGACAAATTCTGAAATCAGGCTGGGCAGTTTTAATTTTACTTGGTAGGTGTTGAGGATGCCCTGGAGTTTTTCGAGTAGGCATCTTATGATGTGGGTGCCATATAAGAAGACTGCATTGGAATGGGAACAGATGAACAAAATTGCTGCATAAAGATAATGACTTTCAATTCTCAGTCATTTGCATACCACTTTTTATGACATTTGCCATATTTACATGTTGCCTACATTATTTTCTTCAAATCTACTCTTGTTTTTAAATTTGGTGAATTCTTACTCTGCATAATTGTTTTGAAATTGAAAGGTTTAATGTGCTAATGTCTTTTCCTAATGCACATTAACCAGGGGCATGGGGGTGGGGGGACACAGCTCAAGAGACTTGGGAGGCTGAGGCATGAGAATTGCAAATTTGAGGCCAGCCTTGGCAACTTCAACTTAGCAATACCCTTTCTCAAAATAAAAAGGGCTGAGGGATGGAGATATAGCTGGAGATATAGTTGAGTGCTTGCCTCACATTCACAAGGCCCTGGGTTCAATCCCCAGCACCACAAAAAAAAAATGATGATAAAAATAGTAAATAAAAAGGGCTAAGGATGTAGCCCAGTGGTAGAGCACCTCTGGTTCAGTCCCTACTACCACAGGATGGGGTGGGGATAGGGATAAGTAAATATGTAAAAAAAGAAATACATATATATGTGTGTCTGTTTACAGATACATACTGCTTGAATACATAGTACTACATACATACTACTAGCAATAAATTTGCCATACTTAGGTGAATATTCAGTTAAGTTATTGCAGTTTACCAGGAGAGAATAATTGGGGTCGGAACTAGAGTAGTGATAGGGATATGGCACTGAAGATGGGTGTTTGGGAGAGCCTGACCCCTAAACGTAAGACGTAAGACAGAAAAGTCAAGGTGCCTGGTTTTGAAACTTGAAACTTGAAAATGGTCATGTTAGAGATGTAAGGAGGTCTCGTCATCCTGGTTTGGAGAGCCAGCAAAAAGGAGAGAAGAATATGTCAGAAACATTGGCAGGTATCCAGGTAAAAAAAATGCTGATGCTCGAAGGGGAGACCTTGATGTAAGAGATTCAGGGATCCAAAAGGTTACAGATAGTTTAGGGCATTGGAAGCATATTAGAACCTTAGAGGTCAATTGCCATTGCTGATGTAAATAGAATTAAAGAGGAAAATCTTGTGTCGGGCTGGGGTTGTGGCTCAGTGGCAGAGCGCTCGCCTCGCACGTGCGCGGCCCGGGTTCGATCCTCAGCACCACGCAAACATAAATCATTGCATTGTGTACAACTAAAGTAAATAAATAAATATTTTAAAAAAAAAAATCTTGTGTCAAAGAGAAAGCCAAATGGAACTAGTTTTGGTCCTTGAAAAAGTTTAGGGCAGGATGATTTCAAAGGGGTTCTTAACGTCAGCAGATAGGTTGAGAAAGTAAGGTAACTGAAGAAAAGTCATTCATTGATACCCTAATAATTCAAGGGTACATTTGAGCATTTAGGTTCCAGGGGAGGAACCATATTCAAGGGGTAGAAGAGTACTGATGGAAAGAAGGTATATAGGCAGTATGGGTAGCCTATAGCAATACTGTCCATTTGACAGTGATGGTTAGTATACTAGTAGTCATTAGCCATGTGTGGTTGATAAACATTCAAAATGTAGCTAGACTAGTATTGACAGAGCTAAAATTTTAATTGTATTTATTTTTAGTTCATTTCAATTTAATTAGCCACATGTGGCTAGTGGTTACTCTATTGGACCAGTGCAGTTCTAGACATTTAATATTTTGAGCAGAAGTTGGCTTTGGAGAAAGGTTTATTAGAAGGAAAGAAGAGAATAGAGATTGAGAGAAAAGGGAGGTATTGCAGCTTTGGTAGCTCCTATTTTATCCCATGGGCAGGACTATTTTGAGCAAAGATAGCTCTACAAGCTGGGACAGTGGAGTGAAACATGAAATACTATGTAGTGCCCAGTTTATTCTTTATCTTTTAATGCTCTATATCCTTGAAGGAGCCATCCTGTGTTACTTAGGCCTGGACTAGCTGTGGGGTTGAGGCTAAGCATCGTAGCAAAGCACTGGGCCCCTTAACTTCTTCCCTTCCAAGAACCACAGGCTATTCTTGTAGTTGCGATGAGGAACAGTGTGGCTGAACCCAGGTACCTGAAGGGAGGAACTGACCTGATGTGTTCGGCAGGCTTATCTAAGCCCACACCAGTTTCTTCCTTTCATGGGATAGTGTTCAAATAGTCCCCGGCTCCAGAGGATTATTCTCTAATTGGGCATGGCTAAACTACCAGACCCAGTGGGTTCTCTGCTTTGCCTTGTTTTGTTTTGCTTTATTGTTTCCTGGGACCCAAGAACTTTAATGAACTAGTATCCAATCCTGAATTTCCAGTTATTAGAGCAGAGTTCAAAGCTAAGTTCAAGGTGAAAAGACAACTGACATTTGTCTTTCTGACCTTAATTTTTAGGGAACTCTGCATTCTAGATTTATTTAGTAAAACAATAAAATACACCCCACCCCTGTCTCTCTTTATTTCTTCCCTAAATGGAACAAAACCATCACTGACCAGGCTGTTTTGAGGGATACACTTCTTTCCTGAGACAGGAGTGTGAATCCTACAAACTAATGTGGACATAAATGAGATCTATGTATAATATAACATCGCAGTTGGAGAAATGAGAGTTCACAAGTTTATCAGGGATGCAATAGCATTAAGATTAGTATAGCCTCAGGCCTCTTGGAGTTTATAGACTAGTATTGTGCTTCTCAATGGTAAGCTTTGTCATTTAGGTTAGGACAGTTCTTGAACATACAAAATGACCCTGCATATTTCTGTCCCCTGGCCAGTAAATACCTTAGAGCCTTCTGGTTATTGAGACAACAAAAACCTACCTATATATATTTCCATATTCTCTGGGAGAGATGAGGGGCAATAAGTATCACTGGTTCTTAGCCAGGTGGCAGTCACCTGTAGTCCCCAGCTGCGCAGGAAATTGAAACAAGAGAATCACTAGAATCCAATAGTTTGGGGCTAACCTGGGCAACATAACAAAACCCTGTCAGAACAGAAACAGAAAAAAAAACACTGGCTTAATAGGTGCAATTTTGAGACGGGCGCAGTAGCGTGAGCCTGTAATCCCAGCACTTGGGAGGCTGAGGCAGGAGGATCGCCAGTTCAAAGCCAGCCTCAGCAATGGTGAGGCACTTAGCAACTCAGTGAGACCCTGTCTCTAATAAAATACAGAAAAGAGCTGGGGATGTGGCCCAGTGGTCCAGTGCCCCTGAGTTCAATCCCTGGCACACCCCCCCCCCCCAAAAAAAAAAAAAAAAAAAGTGCAATTTTAAAAGGCCTAGGGGCCAGGAGTAATGGCACATGCCTGTAATCCCAGCCACTCAGGAGGCCGAGATGGGAGGCTGAGACGGGAGGATTGCAAGTTTTGTTTGTTTGTGTGGTACCGGGGATTGAACTCAGGGGCATTCGACCACTGGGCCACATCCCCAACCCTTTTTTGTATTTTATTAGAGACAGGGTCTCACTGAGTTGCTAAGTGCTTCAGCCTCCCAAGTGCTGGGATTACAGGCATGCGCAACCACGCCCCCAGGGAGGATTGCAAGTTTGAGGTCAGCCTCAACAACTTAGTAAGGCCCTAAGAAGCTTATTGAAACCCTGTCTCAAAATAAAAAGGGCTGAGGATGTAGCTCAGTGGTTAAGTGCCCCTGGATTCAATCCCCAGTACCAAAATGTGAAAAATTAAAAAGCCCCAGGGAAGGGAGGTATAACTCAAAAGCAGGATGCTTGTCTAGCATGCTTGAAGCCCTTGATTCAATACTCAGCATTACAATAAAGGAAGTCTACCCTAATTTCTGCCTCCTCCCACAACTCTCCTTACTGGGGATTCTACCCAGTCCTCACATGGTAGGCAAGTGCTCTGCCATTGAGTTTTTATTTTTTGAGACAGTCTCCCTAAGTTATGAGGCTAGCCTTAAACTTGCTATCTCCTTGCCCCAGCCTCCCAAGTCTGAGATTATAAGCACGCGCCACTGTTCCCAGCCCTAATTTTGCTCTTAAATATAGTGTCATTCCCTCTTACGCTCTTTTTATATACATACATGCTTTCTGTGTTGATAGTGTACATAAAGTGTCAATTATTATTGGGACCGAAACTGTGGAGAAACTATCTCATAGTTTCCTGGTGTTACTAAGGGAAGCTGTAACCCAGAAGGCAAGGTGCCTGAGATGTAGTTGATTTTAAGATAGAAAAAGTTATCTTTTCCACATTGAGGTTCTGAGATCATTTTGAAACAGGCTGTAAAACATGAAGAAACTTACTTATGAACTTCAGAGGCTGATACTAGAGTAGATCATAATTGAGTGGCTTCTGTTATCCCTGTGGTTTTAAGATGGATCTGAATTCTCCATACCCCAATTCCCCTGTAAGGTATACTCCAAGTAGAAACCCAGAAAAAGCCAGTGGACTTGAGCACTTAACTCTTTGTATCAGGAATGATTTGGGTTATAAGAAAAAGCATAATGGTAGCATAAATGAATATGAAATTATTTTTGTCACTTTATTTTGTCATGAATATAGTCTATGGTATAACTGGGGTTTCTTTGATTCTCTTAAGGTTAAAATAATTAGCTCTCATTTTTAAGGCAAGAAAGAGAACTTAAGTTTTCAGATTATTTCTCTACATCTCATTGGCCAGAACTGGATCCTGTGATCACCTGTAGCTGGAAAGGAGGATAAAAGTAAAGATTGGAGTAATCTTGATTGACTTATGCCAGTAGTAGATCTTTGCATGAACTAGGCACACTGTTTACCTTACCAGTTTTGCGGTTCTTTTAGAAAGTAAGGGAAAATTGAATATGGATTGGATGGCCTCCTATGGGTTTATCACACAAGAAAAAGCATTTGTCTGGGTATAGTGGCACATACCTGTAATCACAGAGACTTTGGAGGCTGAGGCAAGACGATCTCAAGTTTATAGCCAGAACATAGTGAGACCCTTAGTAACTTAGTAAGACACTGTCTTGAAATAAGAAAAGGGCTGGGGATATAGCTCAGTTGGTAGAGTGCTTGCTTTGCATGCACAAGGCCCTGGGTTCAATCCCCAGGGCCAAAAAAAAAAAAAAAGGACTAGGGATGTGACTCAGTGATTTAAAAAAAAAAAAAAAAAAAAAAAAACCAACCCTACGTTCCATTCCCAGTACTTCCCTCCCCACCACCACCCCACACAAAAAAAAAAAAAAAAATGTAGGCTTGAATGGGTAGGGATATTTATCCCAATCTGCAATGTATAATGTTGTGTTGGATGCTTTTACAGCAAAACATTCAACTGTCCAGTTCCCTTCAAATCATGATTATTATTAATGCATTTCTTCTAAGCCAACTGCATCTTCCCTCTTTGCCCTGTTTTCACTTGTCTCAAGTTTCTCAACCCAGGGAATAAATACAGTGAAGGAGGTAATTTTTTCACCCTCAAAATGTTGTCCAACCAACTTGTCAGTCCAAATTTCTTATTTCTCTGTTGGTTTTTCCACCAACTGACTGACTCTTCCTGCCCTCTGTCTGAGTCCTCCTTGCATCCATCCTACCTTACAGATGCATGTTACATATACCAACCAGCTAGTTGAAAGACTCAGATTTACTTCTGGTACTTTACTAACCTTCCCTTTTTCTCTTTCTCCTCCTCTTTCTCCTCTCCTTCTCTTGTTTTCCCTCCTCTCCGTTGCTGCTGCAGAGCGTCTCTACAGCCAACTTGAGCGAAACCGCCTGCTTTCTAATGAGCTGAAGCTAACGCTGCATGATCTGTGTGACTGATGGGCAGGGCTCACAGATGCCCAGTAAACCACTGACCTGGACCCCAGCAAAAAAAGCTGATTGTCTATTTTAAAGTTATTATTTGCCCTAAGCAAGTTGCTTTTTAATTGGGGCAGTTAGAATACTGTCGATTACCTAACAGCATTGTTAAGTTAGAACAGTTGAATACTGCATTTTTATCCCTTTAAAAGAGATTATGAGTTATGAAGGAAAGGGCCTGAGATTATAGTGAGAACTTTTCTCCCATTTCACTGCTGCCCTTTTATGTGTGCACTGACTACAGGATATGTTCCCTTGCATGGATGTTTTCTAACAATAAAGAGACTGACTTTACAAGATGTCGTAACTGCTTCATCTGCAGGCTCAAGGATGGGCCCTTCCGATGGGTGGAAAAAAGGGAAGGGAAAGAAGGGTGTGGGATATGAATGTGGGTCTTTGTTGCCATCACCTTCTCTGAGTGAAGGTTTGAGTATTTTCCTCCCCTCCCTAGAGCATTCAAGTGTGCTTGCAAAGCAGATGAGGTGCTCCTTGATGTTTAGCCACCAGTTTTCTTCCTAATATTTTCCCTCTTGCATCCTTTTCCTGATTTTATGTTTAATTGCAAGTAACTTGTCACAGGTTAGTTCTGGCTAATGGCTCTGCAAAAAACTTTCAAATCAGGTTTTTCTTACAAGTATATGTTTGGATAGTATTCTTGGCTTTGTTTTCTTTGGCTTAGCCATGAGGGCTCATTTATTTATCCCACCAACTATTTCTTTCCCCTTTACCTTTTGGAGAAAACATGTAGCACATGAGGATTTTCCTAAGCTCTTTTCAAGTTGAGATTCTGGTGTTTCTACTGGTAGAAATATGCCCATCCTTGTTTGCAACAGTTAGACTGCAGTGAACCTTTTCAAGTAGATATTTGTCCCGTGCACAAAAACCTAGAAGAGTGGATGGCTGATGCTTCAGGCCTGCTCCTTCAGTGACTGAAATTGAAAGCTTTGGTTGGGTGTGGGAGGGAGAGGAAATGGCTGATAAGGTCCTCCACTCCCTCCCCCAGGAAGTACAGCAACTTTGCAACTTTAGTAGGCAAGCCAGAGGCCCTGCAGAAACCCAGTGATGCAATAGCTCACTGTTGTGGTTGAGAAGGCAGCTGCTTTCTTAGTCTGCAGCTTCCCTGAAGCAGGATCAAGTCCAGAGTGTGGACAGACCTGGAAATTTACTTTTGATAACTTCTCTCCTTTATCCCCATTAGATAAGCTGAAATGCACCAAAGAGGAGCACCTCTGTACACAAAGGATGCTGGACCAGACTCTGCTTGACCTGAATGAGATGTAGAGCTCCCCAGTCCCGCCCTGCTGCTGCTCCTCCCTCTGACCCTGACTCCGCCTGAGGCCAGCCAGCCCGAAGCTGACCTTGAAACTGAGGGCTGATCTTTAACTGGAAGGCTGCTTTCTCCTTTCAACACCCCCTCTACCCCCACCCCCTTGTCTTTTTCACCAAACTGTCTCTGCTTCTTCCCAGAGATTCCAGCTGGGCTAGAGGCTGAGCACCTTTGGGGACAGCATTTAAGGGAATGTGAGCACAACGCAAAGTGTCTTTAAAAGCATGTTGTGATGTACACATTTTGTAATTACTTTTTTTGTTGTTACAGTAACCATTTGTAAAACATTCCAAATAATTTCATAGCTCTGAAGCAACAATCTAATTCCCTTCTCACTTTTGGAAGGTAACTTTCCAGCCTAATCCCTATTGCCCTCTCCTAGAGGAGGAAAAGAGGAATGGGCCTGCCTTACTTAGAGCCAAACAGAGCCCAGGGAAAGACTCTACTATGGGAAACCTCATTGCTCTGTGCAAAGTACCAGCCAAACCAGAAAGGTGATTCCAAGAGGAGTTAGCCAAAAAACAAAAACCTTGCTATTCAGGTTTTGTTTTGTTTTTAGCTTTAAGGTATCTTTAGACAACTTTATTCTTATTTTACTTTTTTTCATCAGAAATGGCCAAATTAACATGGTGAGACCTCTGAGACTTTTTTGTTTTTATGGTGCTGGGGATTGAACCCAGGGCCTCGTGCATGTTCCACAAATGCTCTACCACTGAGCCATATTCTTAGCCCTCAGACCAAAATTTTCTCCCATCTCTACCCACTTCCCAAGTGTTCACAGAATGGATCATGGGCCCCTTAATCTTAAGGTGACCACTTAATTGCTCTCCTGCCTCCTTGAAAAGAAGAGAAAATTATGTTTTTTTGCCACTGATTTATCCATATGAAACTCATCTCATCACCCTTTTCTGGGTCTGAAGCTGCTGTATCTAAAAGTGCCATCTCATTGTGCTTTGTATCAGTGCTGGAGAATCTTGAATAGCTTATGTAAAAAACTTTTTAAATTTTATATTATTTTGAAACTTTGCATCTTTGGGGTTGGGGTACCTGGCCACCCCATTTGGCTGTGAGAGTCCTACAGTCTGGGCTGGCAGTGTGCTGATCTTTCAAAGTTTCTTTCCCAACCCAATCTCCACTTCTAGGTGAGGTTTCTGGGAGGTCTGTTAGGTGTACATCCTGCAGCTTATTGGCTTAAAATGTACTCTACTTTGTTGTGGTCTCTTTGGGGCCAGTTGGGAGAAAGAGAAACAATAGTGCAACTGTTTTGATACTGAATATTGACAAGTGTCTTTTTGAAATAAAGAACCAGTCCCTCCAACCTTCAGACCTACTTGAGTTTTATTTATTAAACTAAATGTGCTTTTTCCACAGGAGCTATGAGGTTTGAGCTAAAAATCAGATCTCTTTGGGTGGTAGCAACAGGATTTAACAGACCATGACTGGGTTCAAAACACAGCTCTCAAATTCCTAGTTGTATTTCCCTGATATAAATCACTTAGTGTTGCCTTGTAAAATGGAGATAACATGTATTGTCAGGGCAAAATGAAGATTAGAAATATTATGTGTCAGACCTTTTAAAGGTTACTTAATTTAACACTGGCCTCTTCTGGCTGAACTAAACATTTTTCTTTACAACCATATGAATTATTTCTTATAATCCATGGATTTATTGTTCTACTTAGTATATGATATTGATCACATAATGCTATAAGTGTATGGTTTTAGTAGACTGTTCCTAGACAAGTCTTCCAGTTAATACCCTACTGGATATTTGGAGAAAACAAGTTAATTTAACAAGTGCTCCCCAAAGTATTTGCTTAGAGACAGGCTGTATGAGTGGATGGCTTTCAAAGCTGCCTTTGAGACGCCAGTGCCTGGCATTTCCTGGACTCTGGCCTTGAAGTGCTGATGTGTATCTGACTTCCTAGTTAAAATTACAGAGCTCCCTTGACAAAGTCCAGCTGTTTATAGACTGGGAAATTTTCCGTTTACAGGCATAGAACAGTACTGACTGGAAATTATTGCAAAAATATATATATATATATATATATATATATATATATTAATCTAGGAGCCAAACAGTAGACAACAGAATGAGAAGTTAAGCTTGGAGAAATGTTTATTTTATACATTTCTGCTTGTTCCTTACTATTAAAAAGACCTGCCATACTTTTTTTTTGGGGGGGGGGTTGCTGGGTAGTAAATCCCTGACCTTAAGCAAATAAGCAAGTTAGGCCAGCACTCTATCTCTGCTATACTTCCAACACTAGCAGTGCAATATCTAGAAATGTACCCACCTTTTTTTTTTTGTGTGTGTGTGTGTGTGTGTGTGGTACAGGGATTGAACTCAGGGGCACTCGACCACTGGGTCACATCCCCAGCCCTTTTTTGTATTTTATTAGAGACAGGGTCTCACTGAGTTGCTAAGTGCCTCGCCATTGCTGAGGCTGGCTTTGAACTCGTGATCCTCCTGCCTCAGCCTCCCAAAGTGCTGGGATTACAGGCGTGCGCCACCACGCCCGGCTACCTTTTTTTTTTTTTTTTTTTTTTTAATTTATTTTTTAGTTGTAGTTGGACACAATACCTTTATTTTATTTATTTGTTTTTACGTGGTGCTGAGGATCAAACCCAGGGCCTTTCACGTGCTAGGCGAGCGTTCTACTGCTGAACCACAACCCCAGTCCAGGAATGGGCCCCTTCAAGTTCCTAAAGTTTCAGCGAAAGCTTGGGGAAGCTTTTTGAATTCCCACAATTCCGAGCAAGCCAAAGGTCCCACCTCCTGCTGACATAGTGCCTTCGGATTGGCTGGTGTGAGTGCACGTGCACCTCTGTGGCGCGGGAACCTGAGACCAGGCGGTCGCCATGACAAATTTCCGAGCTACTGTGCTCCTTTTCTGCCTGCCTCCACATCGCCTCCTGTCGCTGTTACTGTTTTTGTTTGGGACCCTAGCCAACAAACTTAACGTGCCACAGGTGTTGCTGCCCTTTGGCCGGGAGCCAGGCCGGGTGCCTTTCCTGCTGGAGGCACAGCGGGGCTGCTACATTTGGTGAGGGAGTGGTGGGACGTCATGTGATTATGCACCCCCATACCATCCAGAAAGGATGGGAGGTGTTACTTCTGTAAGACCCTACAGGAATGCTGTGTGATCACTTGGTGTGAAGGGTTCTGCTTTCTAGAGGAGGGTATGATGTCACCGGGAGTAAAGAGGCCAGACCTTCTGCATGCGATGTGCTTTACTCATGTGAGAAATTCTCGGGATATGAAACCGGCTTTTTCACTGTGTTGTGTGGGGACGGGGAGTCAGGGCAAAGGGAAGCCCTGTGTTGGAGGCCACAGATATGGTTGACTCCTCAGTGTGTTAGAATGTAAACAAATGAGAATGAAAGGGAGTTTCCAAGATCTGAGGAAACCTGAGGAGCAGAAAGACCTAGAGTGTGAAGGTCCCCACTAAGGCAGGCTCTCGAGGATCCTAAAACACAACAGCTAATTATTGAATACTTAATTAACACTTTTTTTTGTACCAGGAATTGAACTCAGGGGCACTTGACCACTGGGCCACATCCCCAACCCTTTTTTTTGTATTTTATTTAGAGACAGGGTCTCACTGAGTTGCTAAGTGCCTTGCCATTGCTGAGGCTGGCTTTGAACTCGCGATCCTCCTGCCTCAGCCTCCCAAGTGCTGGGATTACAGGCGTGCGCCACCGCGCCCGTTTTCATGTGTTAACTAATTTACTTTTTACAGTCTTAAGAAGTAAGTATTGTTAATTCCCATTTTATGAGGAAACTGAGGCTCAGGGACCACAAAGGGTAAAGGTTCTTGGAATACCATCCTGTGTGGAGATGAGATCTGCCTATGATATAAAAGTTGTCCCCTTATTCAAGGAGACTCACCGGAAATTTGAGGACAAGAGGTACTCAACTCTGGGATAGTGACCTTCTTGACTAAAGATGGAAAGACATGATTTTCTGATGTGAAAGAAACTTTTAAGTTATGTGGTTATCTAAGTAGTGAGGGAACCTAAACAAAGTGAGCTCTAAGACACCATTCATCCTAAATGGAGTAGATTTCCCTTTATGGTCTCTTAAAGGAAGCAATGAGGTTTTTTCCAAGTAAGAAATTCACCTTTCATTTTATGAGGAAGTATAGGGGAATTTGGCTTGTAAGATGACCCAGTGTGATGTATTTCCTGAATGAGAGGATGTTGCAAGGAATCTTCCCAGAATTGGAAACTATTTCTTCCATCCATCCAGAAATAATAATGAATTTCTTTGGCACTTTGTTGGATTCACACCTCATAATTTAGCCAACTTTTCCATCTTCGATATCAGCCCAGTTTCTAGGATTAGAGGAAATCATTTCTCAAAGTATGAGAAAGTCCTCTCACTGGAAATATAACATCAGTACTATTTTTATAGATGGAGGGAAGAATTCATCTTATTTTAACATTAACCTTATTTTAAATTTTGAGGGAGGAATATAATTTAGGGGACTTTGCACAAAAGATCACCAGGAAAAAATTCTGATCATCTCTCCCATTTTGATCCTGTGTCCCTAAGCAATGTTTCTACTTTTTTTTTTTTTTTTTTTTTCTTTTTTTGATACTGGGGATTGAACCCAGAAGTGCTTTGTAAGTTGCTGAGGGTCTTGCTAAATTGCTGAGGCTGGCCTCAAACTTGCCATCCTCCTGCCTCAGTTTCCTGATTCCTGGGATTACAGGCCAGTGTCATTGTGCCCAGCAAATGTTGCTACTTCAAAGAGTGTCATTTTAGTTTGCCCAGTAGTATGTAAAATGGAAAACAGAAATCTTTTCAACAAGTAACTCTAACCCATGTATTTTATACTCTAAAGTATTTTGTTCTGGCAGGCATTCCACTCATCATGATGCAGTTACTGTTGAGCCTTTATATGAAAATGGCACCTTGTGTTCCCAAAAAGCTGTACTTATTGCTGAATCTACCCAACCCATACGCCTCAGCAGTATTATTCTTGCTCGAGAAATAGGTATGTGGAGAGCAAAAACTATGTAACACTTTGGAGTAGAATGGTCTGATATCTTGTATAGATGAGTAATACAAATGGTATCAGCTTCAAATGATAAGAGGTAAAAAAAACAAAAAGATGGGGCTGGGGTTGTGGCTCAGTGGTGGAGCACTTGCCTAGCACGTGCACGGCCCGGGTTTGATCCTCAGCACCACGTAAAAATAAATGCATTGTGTACCAGTAAAGCAAATAAATAAATATTTAAAAAAAAAAAAAAAGATGAGCCGGGCACGGTGGCACACACCACTAATCCCAGCACTTGGGAGGCTGAGGCAGGAGGATCTCTAGGCAGGAGGATCATGAGTTCAAAGCCAGCCTCAGCAATGGTGAGGCACTTAGCAACTCAGTGAGACCCTGTCTCTAATAAAATACAAAAAAGGGCTGGGGATGTGGCCCAGTGGCCGAGTGCCCCTGAGTTCAATCCCCGGTAAAAAAAAAAAAAAAAATAGAATGCTTGCAGTATAATCCCTGATTGTGGCATCATATTATGACTTTCCCCCCCACCCCTTTTTTCCATTTTGGTATATACAGCACCTTTCATGGTGTCTTATACCATGGAAATGCTAGTTGTTTGAATCTAGGAGGACGTAATCATTCATCTAGAACTAATTTAGGTGGTAAGGTCTGAAGTTGGTCTGGAATGAGGGAAAAGGCAGTACAAAGATTAGGTGTGGAGGCTGGGGTTGTGGCTCAGTGGTAGAGCACTTGCCTAGCTAAAAAAAAAAAAAAGATTAGGTGTGGTAGTGCACACCTAAAATGCCAGTTAAGCCATAGAGATCACAAGTTGGAGGCCAGCCTGGACAATTTAGATCCTGTCTCAGAATAAAAAATAAAAAAGGCTGGGGTATAGCTCAGTGGTAGAGCCCCTCTGGGTTTAGTCCCCAACATAAACAAACAAAAGTGTAGGCTGTAGACTCGAATCTTCGGCATCACCTGAATCACATGAGAAATGATTAGAAATGTGAATTCTCAGGCTTCATCTCCGGTCTTCTATACCAGGAGCTCTGAGGTGGGCCTACAGGCCTTTGTTTTCACAAGCTCTCTAAGTGATTGTTTTTGTTTTTGTTTTTGTTTTTGTTTTTTGTGGTACCAGGGATTGAACTCAGGGGCACTCGTCCACTGGGTCACATCCCCAGCCCTTTTTTGTATTTTTATTTAGAGACAGGGTCTCACTGAGTTGCTAAGTGCCTCGCCACTGCTGAGGCTGGCTTTGAACTCGCGATCCTCCTGCCTCAGCCTCCCAAAGTGCTGGGATTACAGGCGTGAGCCACCGCGCCCGGCTTCTAAGTGATTGTTTTTATTTTTCCTTTCTTTCCCCAAATAGTTCTTTTTATTTATTTACTTATTTGTTTATTTTTTCAGTAATGGGGATCAAACCCAGGGCTTTGCACATGTTAGGCAAGTACTATATCACTGAGAACCACCTCTAGCCTCTCTTTATTTTTATTTATTCATTTGTTTACTTAAAAATTATTTGTGTACTTTGCAGTCTCTGGGATTGTGTGTGCGTGTGTGCACCCACAGGCATACGCCTGGCTCCTCTTTTTTTTTTTTTTTTTTTTGGTGCCGGGTATTGAACCCAGGGGTACTTAACCACTGCCTGGCTCCTTTTTCTGTTTTTAAAATTTTACTTATTTATTTGCTGGGGACTAAACCCAGAACCTCTTGAACAGATGCTACCACTGAATTACTCTTACTACCCCCCCACCTCCGCCCCCCCCCCCCACCGGGGTCATTCTTACACATAGTAAAGTTTGAGAAGTGCTACTGTGTTCTATTTTAGTCTAGAACTGCTCAAGAAATGCTATTTATTCAAATCAGGGCAGGAGTCTTGGTATCCCTGCATTTGTAGCACTTCTTGGCCATATTAATAGGCTGGAAATATCTAAGGCTTTTAAAATTCATTTATTTATATATATTAAATGATATATATAAATATATATCATTGTTGTTGTTGTTGTTTTACAGTATTAGGGATTTAACTCAGGGCATATATACAATGCTAAACAAGCACTTCATCACTGAGCTATACCCCCAGCCCTTTTATCTTATTTTGAGATATAGTCTCTTTATTTATTTATCTTTATGTGGTGCTGAGGATCAAACCCAGGGCCTCACATGTGCTAGGCTAATGCTCTACCACTGAGCTACAGCCCCAGCCCAAGATATGGCCTCTTTAAATTGCCAGGCTAGCCTCACTTGTGCTCCTCCTGCTTCTGCCTCCCAAGTAGCCAGGGTTACAGGTATGTGCCACTGTACCTGGCTATAATGCAGCATTTCTTTCTTTTTTTTTTTTTAAACCTAATTTTTTAAATATTTATTTATTTACTTTAGTTGTACACAATGCAATGCATTTATGTTTATGTGGTGCTGAGGATCGAACCCGGGCCGCACACGTGCGAGGCGGGCACTCTGCCGCTGAGCCACAACCCCAGCCCAACGCAGCATTTCTTAAAAGAATTTTAAAACAAAACAAAATTTAAAAATGCCTGCAAAACCTACTCTTATTTTTCTTTTTCTTTCAAGCACTGGGGATTGAACTCAGGAGTACTTTACCACTGGGTAACACCCCCAGCCCTTTTTTGTTTTGTTATGTTTTTTGAAACAGGGTCTCAGTAAATTGCCCAGGCTGGCCTCACTTGTGATCCTCCTGCCTCAGCCTCCTAGGCACTGAGATTATAGGCCTGTACCACCCAACCCAGCCTCAAAGCTACTCTTAAATTCACTTTACGGTTAGATAGAGCTAATCTCTTTTTGTTTCCAGACTGCTAGCACATCTGAGTTACTACTTTTCCCATCCCTCCTCTTAACCTTTTGGTAAAAGATAAAGAGTCCTTTGCTACTATCCACCAGATTTTCTTCCAAATACCAACACTAATTCTACAAATTTTGATGCTGGTCCTTTTAATGTTCTCATACCAATGACGATTAAGTCATAACTGCTGCCTGACTGATAGAAATTGTAAGATGTCATCAATTATAAGATGAATCTTAGCTAAAGGAGTGGCTTAACAGTAGAGTGCCTGCCTATCCTATGCAAAGCCCTGGGTTTGATACCCAGCACCACAAAAAAGCAAAACAAACAAACAAAACAAAAAAAAAAAAACAGGAACAAAACAATATCTCAACTTAATAGATGTTAAAATTTAAAATATGAGTGTCTAAACTGGACATGGTAGCACATGCCTGTAATTTTAGTGATTCAGGAGGTTGAGCCAGGAGAATTACAAATTCAAGTTCAGCCTGAGCAATTTAGAGAGACCCTGGCTCAAAATTAAATAATAAATAAATAAAATTGTCTGGGAATGTTGCTCTTTGGCAGAGTTCCCCCAAGTTCAATCTCTAGTATTGCAAAAGAAAAATAAAAGTACCTAAGAATCTACAAAATATGTAGAAAATTCTCAAAGGTGAGTCTTTGTGACCATGTTATATGAACTAGCTACAAAGGATAGAGGGATGGAGGAGGATATAGTGATCAGAAAAGAAGCATTGAATGGTCACATGGCTATTTTTTAACTACATTAATTCATACTGATATCAAAAGATTCAGACTGGAGGCATGTGGTAGAGCAGCCCTGGGTTGGATCCCCAGCACCACACACATTCATAAAAGATTCATTCACACAAGTACTAGGAAAAACGTCAAATCTGGCTTCAATTTTAATTTATTTAACTCATAGAGAATATTCCGAAGCTAAGTACCTTTCAATAACCTTTCCCTAGTGCATGCCTGTAATCCCAGCAGCTCAGAAGGCTAAGGCAGGAGAATTGCAAACAAGGCCAGTCTGAGCAATTTATCAAGACCCTTTCTCAAAATAAAAAGGTCTGGGAATGTAGCTTAGTGGTAGAGCACCTCTGGGTTCAATCCTCATACCAAAAAACAATCATCTTCCCAATTTTACTACTAATATAATTGTGCATATAGATGATACAGACTTGTAATGGTAAATGCCAGTCTCAATAACCTATCAGGTACATTCCTAAGTGAAGGGAAATGGGCAGTCTGAAAGGGGTGAAAGACTGAATTTTTGAAAGGGAAGAACATGCCCAAGAAAAATTGTTCATTCTTTTGACAAATATTTATTGAGTTGCCTGCTCTTTATAAGATACCTATAAAGGAAACAAGATTTAAGCATTCCATTGGTATTTAGGCACTTAGAATTTTGTTTATGAGCCAGGTCTGGTGGCTCATGCCTGAAATCCCAGTGACTAAGGAGGCTGAGGCAGGAGAATTGCAAATTTGAGGCCAGCCTAAGCAATTTGCCTAAAGATAAAAAATTAAAAAGGGAGCTGGGCGCGGTGGTGCATGCCTATAATCCCAGCATTTGGGAGACTGAGGCAGGAGGATCACAAATTCAAAACCAGCCTCAGCAATGGTGAGGCACTTAGCAACTCAGTGAGACCCTGTCTCTAAATAAAATACAAAAAAGGGCTGGGGATGTGGCTCAGTGGTTGAGTGCCCCTGAGTTCAATCCCTGGTACAAAAAAAAAAAAAAAGAAAAGAAAAAAGAAGAAAAAGGGCTGGGAATATAGCTTAGTGGTAAAGTGACCCTAGGTTAAATCCCCAGTACCAAAAAAGAAAAGAAAAGATAAAAGAAAGAAAGAGAATTTTGTTTAGGATGATTTTGGTTTTAATATTTATTTTTTACTTGTAGTTGGACACAATTATTTTATTTATTTATTTATTTTTTAATTTTATTTATTTATTTTTTTTTGTGGTACCGGGGATTGAACTCAGGGGCACTTGACCACTGGGTCACATCCACAGCCCTTTTTTTGTGTTTTTTATTAGAGACAGGGTCTCACTGAGTTGCTAAGTGCTTCCCCATTGCTGAGGCTGGCTTTGAACTCGCGATCCTCCTGCCTCAGCCTCCCAAAGTGCTGGGATTACAGGCATGCGCCACCGCGCCTGGCTTATTTATTTTTATGTGGTGCTGAGGATCGAACCCAGGCTAGGCGAGCGCTCTTCCACTGAGCCACAACCCTGACCCTAGGATGATTTTTGATAATGATGTGGTAAGGAAAATCAGTGACTATGACAGAGATGATGAATAAAGGTAAGAGACCTGAGGTGGGCATGTTCCATGTAGTAGGAGTGCTAGATTGCTAGATTTCTTTTACATTTTTTTCTTCTTGACTAGGTATTACCTAGATTTGAACATTCAAAATATACAAAAGATTAGGGCTGGGGTTGTAGCTCAGTGGTAGAGCACTTGCCTAGCATGTGTGAGGCCCTGGGTTCAATCCTCAACTCCACATAAAACTAAATAAACAAAATAAAGGTATTGTGTCCACCTACAACTAAAAAAAAATACAAAAAATTAAAGGGTGAAAAGTAAATATTTCTTCAATCCTGGTTTTTCCAAGAGTCAACTTTTCTGCATCCTACCAGTAGTATTTCATGAATGTATCAATATGCATTTTTTTAATATTTATTTATTTGCTTTAGTTGTACACAATGCATTTACTTGTACGTGGCGCTGAGGATCGAACCTGGGCCTCACACGCGTGCTAGGCGAGCGCTCTACCGCTGAGCCACAATCCCAGCCCCTCAATATGCATTTTTATAGTGGGAAATCTAGCCTTTGAGTACAGAACACATAGAGGATTTTGGAGATGATGGCATAATTTTAGGTGAAAATTTTCACATGGAAAGCTGGGTACGGTGACACACACCTGTAATTCCAGCACTTGGGAGGCTGGGGTAGGAGGATCGCGAGTTCAAAGCCAGCCTCAGCAATGGCGAGACACTCAGCAATTCAGTGAGACCCTGTCTCTAATCAAATACAAAAAAGGGTTGGGGATGTGGCCCAGTGGTCAAGTGCCCCAAGTGCCCCTGAGTTCAATCCCTGGTACCAAAAAAAAAAAAAATAGTTTCACATGGAGGATGAAAATATGTGGACAACTGATCAGTTTGGGTAGGAAAACAGAATGGGATGATCAGTACTTTTTGTACTCTGCACAGCACCTGGTAAGTGTTCAGTAAGTATTTACTGATTGACTAGTTGTAGCAGTGGAGTAAATCAAGAGGAGTTGGGCTGGGCATGGTGGCACATGCTGGTAATCCTGGGAATGTGGGAGGCTGAGACCAGAGGATTGCAAATTTGAGGCCAACCTCAACAATTTAGTAAGGCCCTCAGCAACTTAGAACGTGTCTCAAATAAAAAATAAAACTAGGTGTGGTGGCGCACGCCTGTAATCCCAGCACTTGGGAGGCTGAGGCAGGAGGATCACGAGTTCAAAGCCAGCCTCAGCAATGGCGAGGCACTAAGCAACTCAGTGAGACCCTGTCTCTAAAAAAGGGCTGAGGATGTGGCCCAGTGGCCCAGTGCCCCTGAGTTCAATCCCCAGTACCAACAAATAAAAAATAAAAAGGGCTAGGAATGTGGCTCAGTGGTAAAGTGCCCCTGGATTAAATCCCCAGTACCAAAACCAAACAAAAAAGGAGTTGATTTGGAAGCTGAATATGTATGGAGGTTAGGAAAGACACTAGTTTATAGTTTCTGCTCCCTCTTTTTTCTGTGGTTCTGTGTTCCTTTGAATTCTGCCTTCATTCTCTTGTTTTGTTTCTTTCTTTCTTTCTTTTTTTTTTTTTTTTTGGTGGTCTTCCTTTTTCATCTCCCTAGATCAGCTCTCCTTTTCTTTATCTCATCTCTCTTTCTTTCTTTCTACATAATACCTTTATTTATTTATTTTTATATGGTGCTGAGGATCAAACCCACTGCCTCACATATATGAGGTTCTCTACCACTAAGCCACAACCCCAGCCCAATCATTTTTCTTTCATATTACCCAACTTCAGTATGGACCTGAAGTATACTTCAGAATTATGGACCTGTAAAATGTTTGTTACATTATTTAATAAAGTTAGTTGCTTACTTTTCACTTTAAAAGAAAGTAAGTTAAATGAAAAATTTCCTAGTCACTCAAAATTTAGTTGTAAGTCATCCAAAGTAATTGTTTTTTTTTTTTTTTTTTAGGATCCATGGCCTTGTATTGAAAAACTTCCTGCAAATGAAATAGTCAGATGAGTAGGCATTATGTGCACAAGGTTTTTATGTAAGGTCATGGCAGCTTTTGTTCTCTCGTTGCCCTGCACATTTCTCCACTGAAGAAAATGATTTAATTTCCCATTTATTGCTAGATTATCTAGTGCCTAATTATCTAGTGTATGTATTATCTAAGCTCGCCCTTCCCCCCTCCCTCCCTCCCTTCCTTCCTTCCTTTGCCATACCTGGTACACTTCCTTAATGGTAATTCTACCAGCAGACCCTGTGAGACTTCAACTTCTCTTGGCTCTTGTCCATAGATTCCATGTTTTGGTTTTTAATTCTTTTAATTCAGGTTTTGTCCTTCAGTTAAATATTAATCAAGTAGAAGATTATTTTTTATTTTAAAATAATTTTACAGTTAGAGAAAAGATGAAAAGATAGTACACAGAGTTTTCATATAACCTTAACCCAGTTTTCACTAATGTTCCATTAATGACCTCTTTTTACTCTAGGAGTCAGTCAATCTAAGACACATTACTAAGCTAACTTGTCATGTTTCTTCAGTCTCCTCTGATCTGTAACAATTTCTTGGTCACTTTTGACACTTTAAGGTGTGTTGATCAGGTGTTTTATATTTATTTATTTATTTATTTATTTAGGTAACAGGGATTGAACTCAGGGGCACTGGACCACTGGGCCACATCCCCAGCCCTTTTTTGTATTTTATTAGAGACAGGGTCTCACTGAGTTGCTAAGTGTCTTGCCATTCTGAGGCTGGCTTTGAACTCTCGATCCTCCTGCCTCAGCCTCCCCAGTGCTGGGATTACAGGTGTGCACCACCACGCCTGGCCCTGGTCAGGTGTTTTATATAATATCTCTCCATTTTAGTTTGTCTGATGTTTTCTCATGATTAGCTCAAGGTTATGGATTTTTTGGGGGGGAAATCCAGATGTGTAGAGCCCTCTTCATTGCATTATATTAAAGAATATATGATATCAACATGATTTACCACTGGTGATGTTAATTTTGATCTCTTGGTTAAGGTGGTGTCTGTTAGGTTTCCCCACTATAAAGTTTCCATTTTCCCCTTCCAATACTCTGTTAATTAAAAATAATCACTAAGCTGGGCGTGCTGGCACATGCCTGTAGTTTCAACTACTTAAAAGATGAGCAGGGGGATCTCTTGAGCCCACAATTTCCAGATCAGTGTGGGTAACTTAGTGAGACCATGTCTCAAAAAAGAAAGTAAAAAAAAAAAAAATCCAGCCCACAGTAAAAGGAAGGGTGAATTAAGCTTCACCTTCTGTAGTAAAAAATGTCAAAGAAGAATTTGTGGACATATATTGTGGACATATATTCACCACCACAGTAAGTAAGTTTTGGGGAAGATATTTAGATATATTTTGTTTCTCCTTAAGGTTTCACCTTCTAATTTTTAGCATTTATCCATGAATCTTATTACTGTGTGTTCTGATGGAATTTTCTATTCCCCTTATTCTTTCTGTATTTATTAACTAGTATTCTTCTGGCTTTTTATTTGTTTGTTTTCTGGGGTTGGGAATAATGAGGATTGAAACCAATAGCACTTTACTACTGAGCTACATTCCAAGCCCTTTTTATTTTTTATTTTTTGAGACAGGGTCTAAGTTGCTGAGGCTGGCCTGGAACTTGCTATCCTCCTGCCTGAGCCTCATGAGTAGCTGGGATTACAGGCATGTGCCCCAGCTCTTAACTAGTGTTCTTCAGAAAGAAAGATGTCTTACATCTCATGAATAATTTCTGTTATTCATTTAGTTATTATTTAAGTCAGTATGACTCATGGATATTTATTTTATTTTGGGGGTTATCATGCAATGTTTCATAAGTTATTTTGTTACTCTAGTTTTTCCAAATGAGAGCTCTTTCAGCTTGGCTCCTGTGTCTTTTATGTTATTTATTTATTTTTAAATATTTCCTTTTTATCTCTACAAGATGAGTTGTGTTCATCTTCTATTTTCCATGAGTAACCATTTCTTCAGAGAGTTATTGTCCTTTTTGTTAAATAATTATATTTAGAAACCAAGATCTGGACATAACCGTGCCTATTGCTACTGAGATGTCACTCCTAGGTCCTCTAAACAGACAGAACTAGGAAATATATGTATGTGTATTAATATATTCTAGCCTTCCCCTCTTGATTATTTGCAACTTCTTTCTCAGAAAAAGAAAAACCTCACCCCTCCTTACCTACAACATATTTACTTATTTGTTCAGCCCTAGTGTATATAGAAAAGTAATTTCAGGATGATTAATTCAATTTTTAATGTCTCTTGTAAAAGAACTATACCATTGCCTGAAATAAGCCTGTTTTGATGAACCTTAGCCTTTGCTGAGGGGCATTTACCTATGTTATCTGATTAACATTTTCCTTTGATTTCAAAATTTAAAAAGTAGGCATATGCTAGGGACAGAGTTTGCCCCTGATATGTATTAGTAATTGTGGAGAGTATAGTGATAGTTATCTTGCTTTTTGTTTCTTGTGAATGAAGCTGAAACTGAAAATGTATGGTTAAAACGCCAGAATGAGGCAACTATGATAGTTCTCAAATACATGGTAATTTCAGTCAAGAGGGAGCACTGTTCAAGGATAGCAGTAAAAAAACAGTTTTTATTTCATCCTCATTTTGTTCTGTACTCTTTTAATTAGTGTTTCAGAGTTTCATTATGAGTATATTGACTGGAACCCTAGTTGGTCTAATGTAGATCTCAGGCTTTTTAATCTCATGGTCCAGAAAAAAAAAATTAGAGAAAAAAAGAGAGGTATATTCTAGAACTGATACATGGTTGCCAATATTCTACTTTACTAAATAAATACATTTTAAGCCTACTAATGTTTTCACTTCATAAAAAATTACCACCTAAAAAGACAAAAATAAAGTATATATTCCTTTAAAGTAATGTATACAACTAATTAATAGTGTGATTAAACATAATTTAATTTTCTTTTTTTTTGGGGGGGGGGTATGCTGGGGATTGAGCCCAAGGGGTCTTAACCACCCAGGCATGTCCCTAGCCCTTTTTTTTTTTTTTTTTTTTTTTTTTTTTTTGTGGTACCGGGGATTGAACTCAGAGACACTCGACCACTGGGTCACATCCCCAGACCTTTTTTTGTATTTTTTTATTAGAGACAGGGTCTCACTGAGTTGCTAAGTGCCTCGCCATTGCTGAGGCTGGCTTTGAACTCGAGATCCTCCTGCCTCAACCTCCCAAAGTGCTGGGATTACAGGCGTGAGCCACCATGCCCGGCTTGTCCCTAGCCCTTTTTTATATTTTATTTAGAGACAGGGTCTCGCTGAGTTGCTTAGCACCTTGCAGTTACTGAGACTGGCTTTGAATTTGTGATCCTCCTGTCTCAGCCTCCCAAGTAGCTGGGATTACAGGCATGTGCCACCATGCCCTGCTATTACTCACTATTTTAAAACTAATTTTTTCTCATTTTTTCATGAATAATTGAAAACATCATTATGAATCAGTGTTTGGTCTGTGTCTTTTATTATCAACAGAAGTTCTTAGATCCTGTCATTATGCCATTTTCTTCTGTGGATTAAAGTATCTGTCACAGTCTTCCTTTCTTATAAACTTTAGAATATTTAGAGTATTTGAAACATTTAAAACTTTAATGACTTACTGAATTAAATACTTTTGTTTTTGATACATTGAAGTGACTGATCATGAACTACGCTGTGATGTTAAGGTTGATGTGATAGACAGCATTGAAATTGTATCTCGGACACGGGAACTCTATGTAGATGATTCACCTCTGGAACTGATGGTGAGGGCATTGGATGCTGAAGGTAAAGAATTTCAGAGGATTCAATCAAATTACCTACAATAAAGTAATATTCTTTTAAGTTTAGCTCATGGAAACAGGAACTTGAGTGATAAAAGTAGACTGGAAATAAGACTTATTTTCCCATTTGGAGTTCATGTAGATAAGCAATTAATTCTGAGTACGTTCATGTATTAGCTACATTCTCACATAAACTTTCCTATTAATTATCTCTGAACTTTTCTTAAATATCTAAATTCTGCTGCTGAGCTTCTGTTGATGGTCTCTATAGATGTGGGTGTGGTGGCACATGCCTGTAATCCTAGTGACTGGGAGGCTGAGGCAGGAGGATTGCAAGTTCAAGGCCAGCCTGGGCTACTTAATGAGACCCTGTCTTAAAAAATAAATAAAATAAAATGGGCTGGGGATGTAACTCAGTGGTTGAGTGCCCCTGGGTTTGATACCCGGTACCAAAAAAGAACACTTTTTGAAATTTTCTCTAGTGTTTTCTTTACTTATTTTTTTTAAAAAATTTTAAATTTTTTGATATTTTATTAGTTGTAGGTACCACAGTACCTTTATTTTATTTATGTGGTGCTGAGGATCACACATGCGAGATGAGCGCTCTACTGCTGAGCCATAACCCCAGCCCCTTGTTTTATTTCTTAATGCTAGGGATTATAAACCCAGGACCTTGCACACCAGCTCTACCACTGAACAATATCCCCAGCCCTGTTAGCTCTATTTTTGATCAGTCTACTTCTTACAAGCCAGGAGGACTAAATGTAAATTTGTGGAAAAGTTTGATAAATTTAAGTTAATCTTTCTTGAAACTGATTTTATATTGCTTTAGATATACTATACTAGTACTGTAATATGGCATTAAAAACATTTAGGACTAAAGATGTAGTTCAGTGATAGAGTGCTTGCTTAGCATGCCCAAGGCCTGCTTAGCATGCATGAATCCCTGGGTTTGATCCCCAGCATTAAAAAAATTAATTTTATTACCACTATCTTTTTAAACTATTTAGTAAAGAGTATTTTAAAATTTTTATTTTTTTTATTTAGTACCAGGGATTGAATTCAGGTGCACTTAACCACTGAGACACATCTCCAGCCCTTTTTTTATTTTTTTAATTTTGAGACAGGGTCTCTCTTGAGTTACTTAGGGCCTTGCTAAGTCACTGAGGCTGGCTTTGAACTTGCAATCCTCCTGCCTCAGTCTCCCAGCCTCTGGGATTACAGGTATATACCACTGCACCTGCCAAGAGTAATTTTTTTAAATCTGAAAAATGAAATATTCTGGAATCTAGGTCTTATAAAATTTTGAAATCAGAATTAACGATGTTGATAAACCATCAGGTAGATATAGGGTAACCTTTCTGTAGGAAGAATGTGGCATAATCATCTGAGCCCTATTTACTTTCTTGCTGCATAAGAAAGCTTGTACAGCAGCAGCATTAATATTGTTTGTGTAGGGATCTTCCTCATTTATATGTGTTTCAATTCATTAGTGCTTTTATTTGTTACTTAGGAGGCATAAAAATAGCATTCTAGTTAGGTTTTCTTCTCTTATTCAAGATACCTGAACATTTTTGAATATGTGATTCTATCTTGTCTGCATTTGGCTTGCTCTACAGGAAATACTTTTAGTAGTTTGGCAGGGATGATGTTTGAGTGGAGTATTGCCCAAGATAACGATCCAGCAAGAGAAGAACGGTCTAGCAAAATTAGGTAAACCTGAAACATAAATCATCTTACTTTGAAGGAGACATCTGCCATTGTGTGGCACATTGAATAGAAACTATTTGTGTGGATCTTAATAATCCTACTATCTGAACTTTTTTGAAACAAATAAATTGACCAGGAGAAATGTCTTTAACAAAAGGATATATAGTATATGTAGGTACCCTTATTATAGCTTAATTTGAGCCACTGTAGAGGAGTCTGTGAGCTCAGGGCTATATAATTATTTGAATCAGGTGTATCTCCTGGCAGTTTTGTTGTTCAAGCTGTCTGCATGTGCTGAAATAGAGTAAGATAATAGTATGAAATTTTATATTCAGTACCAAAGAATAGATCCCTGACAACCCAAATTTTAGTTACACAACAATTTTAGCCTTAGTCACAAATATTTTTTATAACACTATATAGACATTAAAGAGACTGTGTTAAAAGTCTCTTAGGGACTTTTAGAAGAATTGTTTGATTCTGCTGAAAACAAATCTTATATTATGTCTTTAGGATTCTGAAATTCTCTGAAGCAGAATATTCTCCTCCACAGTATATAGCTGAGATGGAAAATGAAGAGAAACAAGGAGATGTGATTTTGGTGTCTGGAATTAGGACTGGTGCTGCTATTGTAAAAGTTAGAATTTATGAACAATTCTATAAGGTAAAAAGTTTGTGCTATATACTTTCATCAAATAATTTTGCCTATGGAAATATAATTTCTTATGTTTATCTACCTGATAAGAAACCTAACCTGAGTATGATTTGGGCCAGTAGTTTATCATTTAATTGAAAACGTCATTTAAAGAGAATAAACTTAAAAAAAAAATTTGTGTTCCTCAAACATTTTAGAGTATTACTTAATTATAATTTCAAATATGCCTGGCATTTTCTCTTAAAACATTCTCAGCAATATATTTTAAGGTATTAGCTATTTTTAAATACAACTGGCATTTTATTCACCAATCCTTTGATATAGGTCCAAAGTCTTTCTTTAGCCATAAATTCACTATTTGGAAATTTACATACTTTTTCTTGCATAAACCTCAGTTTCTAGTTTCATTTTCTTCTATGATCAAGTGAAAATTTAGACATGTGATGCACTCAGAATATAGAATTCTATAACTTTCAAGGATTCCCACCTGAATTCTTCACTTTTCTAATCCACATCTAATTTGATAGCACTTATTAGCAGCTTTCCTATAACTTCTTTCCAAAACATTTCTTTTTTTTTTTGTAAAAACAACAGCTCTCTTTTCTCATCCATAGTTTCAGTTATTTTACAAAAAAGGGCTGGGGATGTGACCCATCGAGTGCCCCTGAGTTCAATCCCTGGTTACAGCTCTCTATATCTGCATAATTGGGTTTGAGAAAAACAAATGCCTTTTGGTAAACATTTAATTCACATGGCAGAAAGACAAGTGGTAGAGATCCTAGAGAGCAGCCCAACAACCTGGTGTTGGGTTAAGTCTTCCCAAGAATCAACATGATCAACAGGGAGTAGAAAGTAATGTAATCTGGCATGTCAGTTAATTGGAGGTTGGCTATAAGAATTTCTGTGGCATATAGTCAAGTCTTACCTTTATTTTCTTTAGCATACTTGCCTATTTCTTTTTAAAATGTGTTTTCATTTTTTAATAGTCTGAGTGACTTAGAACAAGAACATCATTACAACAGTAAGATTCATGATCACTTTTCAGGCTAATGAAATTATATTTGTGATTATGAAAGCATTTTAAAAATCTTTACTTAAAAAATTTAAAGAAACATATAAAAGTGAGCTTTTTTAAGATATTTTTTGGGGGTTGTAGATGGACACAATCCCTTCATCTTATATTTATTTTTATGTGGTGCTGAGGATCGAACCCAGTGCTTCACACTTGCCAGGCAAGTGCTCTATCACTAAGCCACAATCTCAGCCCCAGGAAGTGAGCTTTTAAGGAGGAGGATGGCCTTGAGGATTTTTACCTATGAAAACTATTTTTTTTTTCCTTCCTCTTTTAGAAAGTGGCAGCAGCACTGATACGACTGCTTGTTTTGGAAAATATATTTCTTATACCATCCCATGATATTTATCTCTTAGTAGGAGCATATATTAAATACCAAGTTGCAAAAATGGTTCAGGGAAGAATGACAGGTAAGATTATTTATCCTTTTCTGTGACTCACATTTCTCAGATCCTTTTTGCTGATGACAAAACAAGCAACCCCCATTATATATGAAAAATATTTCCTTGTGTTTTTTAGATTTTGTGATAAAGTACTTCATAATTGCTTTACTTGAACTAATACTGAATAGAGATAATTCTCGTATCTTGAACAGTTTCATTCCAGGCTATTCCTGGAAGTTCATTAGTTCTTTTTAAAATATTTTTAGTTGTAGATGGACACAATACCTTTATTTTGTTTATTTAGTTTTTTTATGTGGTGCTGGGGATCGAACCCAGTGCCTCACATGTGCAATTGCTCTACCAATGAGCCACAAACCCAACCCAGTTCATTAGTTTTTAAGAATACAAGCAATACCATTGGGTGAGGTGGCACTAAGTTGCCTAGGCTGGAGGATCACAAGTTTGAGGGCAGCCTAGACAACTTAGTAAGATCCTCAAAATATAAAGGACTGGCTATGCAGCTCAGTGGTAGAGTGTCCCTGGGTTTAATCCCCAGTACAAAAAAAAAAAAAAAAAAAAAAAAAAAGGAGGAGGAGGAGAATAAAAATAATATAAGCAATGCCACAATCAATTGGTAGTACTCCTCATCAAATGTCTACCTGTAGAAATTCATCATTGTGGGAAAAAAAATCAAAAGCAGATCCCACTTAAAAAGGCCTGTTTTCTGATCTTCTTCTTAGAATCCAGTGGTACACCATTATTCACTACAGTAGCTCTGTCATTACATTTATATGTCTTTTCTGTCTTACAGAGGTGAAATTTCCCCTGGAACATTATACACTGGAATTACAAGACCATAGATTTACACGCAATGGGTCTCTTTCTGGGAAAGTGGCTTTACTGGATGAGAGAACAGCCATGGTGACTGCCCTCCGACTAGGCCAAACTAATCTTGTCTTTGTTCACAAAAGTATCCTTTTCTTTTGTTCAAGTTTATCTGCCAGTCTACACTTTCCTGAGCATACTAGACAGTTCCTTGGTAAAATCATTTATTAAGATTGATTATAATACACTGTTTATCTTTCTTTCTCTCTTTCTTTCTTTTTGGTGCTAGGGATCGAACTGAGGGTTTTGTGCATACTAAGCAAACTGCACTGTTTTTCTATGTGTTTCATTAATTTTTTAACAAAGAACTGTTTTTGTCTTAATTTCTAACAAATGAGAGATAAGAAAAGGAGAGTAGTTGGAACTTATAATCTGTTGACTTCAATGCTTATTTGTATCCTCAATCATTTAAAATTAGGGGACTGGGGAAAATGGAGTGTGGAGGAATATATATGAGTTTTATTTAATTTGTTCTTTCCTATTTTCACATGATAATTGAGGAAAGATGGTATTGTTCATAATTGATGTTTAATTAATATTTTAAACATTTGAGTTGAGAGTAATTTTAAAAATTCACTAAAACTGCTCTTTAAGGACTGAACAAAGAGAGATGCATAGAGCTCTATTGTAATTAAGGAAACAAAATAGAATGAAGATTTAAATTTTCAAAAAACATAAATATGATTTGGACTTCACTTTTTAAAAAAATATTTATTTATTTGTTTTAGTTGTACACAATGTCTTTGTTTTTACATGGTGCTGAGAATCGAACCCCAGCCACGCACGTGCTAGGCGAGCACTCTACAGCTGAGCCACAACCCCAGCCACAGGACTTCATTTTTTCAGTGTTTTATTTGGAAATATTTCCTATTTTTAAATATTTCAATATAAAAAATTGCTTCATTCAGTAAATATCAGTTATGTTCCTACTATATGCTCAACAATGTTCAAAACACTGGGGATACAAACTGTTGTTTTACCCAGGACAGTTAGGGAAGCCCTCTCTGATAAGGTGACATTGGAGTAATGAGCCTTGCAGATATCTGGGTGAAAGATCTCCGGGAAGGGGAAATAGCAATTGCAAAGGTTCTGAAGCAGAACCATGTTTGGCATGCTTAAAGAAGCATGAGGAAGAAAACAAGGCTAAACTGAAGTGAATAAGGAGAATATAGAATAGGGGAGGGATAGATTATGAAGGGCCTGGTAGTAGACTTACTCTCAGTAAGAGTCTACCAAACTTGACAAGAGACAGCACTTCTTGTAGAATGTATTAGCTGTTTTTTTTTTTTTTTTTTTTTTTTTTTGTGGTACCAGGGATTGAACTCAGGGGCACTCGACCACTGGGTCACATCCCCAGCCCTTTTTTGTATTTTATTTAGAGACAGGGTCTCACTGAGTTGCTAAGTGCCTCGCCATTGCTGAGGCTGGCTTTGAACTCGCGATCCTCCTGCCTCAGCCTCCCAAAGTGCTGGGATTACAGGCGTGCGCCACCCCGCCCGGCTGTATTAGCTGTTTTTATTATTTGTCTAATCCATATTGAAGAGAGTTATTGATTCAAAGTTGTTTGTTCTTTAGTGTTTTTTAAGGTGTCTAGGATGTTTGTCAACAAACACAGGAGTACATATAAAATAAACTAAGTCATTCAGTATATGTTGAGCCCTAACTATGTGTCAGGCACATCCATGAAATTCCCTAGGCAAATCTAATTTTTTTTCCACGTTCTAGTCCATATAGTTATTTATTACAAAGTAGCAAATATTAAAATACATTATACCTGACTATTTATGTGTCTTTCTTGAGCACATGGATGGTGACTATTCATAATTTGTCCAGCACTGGTCAAAAGAGAGTGGGGAGGGGGAGAAAAGAAAAGAAGAAAGAGCAGGGTGCAGTGTCACACACCTGGCATATCACATTACAGGCATGTGACAAGATGAGAGACTGAGGTAGGATGATCACAAATTCCAGGCCAGTCCCAGCAACTTAGTGAAGCCCTAAGCAACTTGGCAAGACCCTGTCTCCAAAAAAAAAAAAAAAAAAAAAAAAAAAAAGACTGGGGATGTAGCTCAGGTATAAAGCATCTGTAGGTAAATCCTTGGTACTGCAATCAATCAATAAAATAAAAATAAAAAGTAGTAGGAAAACCAGGAGAGAGGAGTTTCACCAAGTGAGGAACTTAAAAAGAGGAGAATGTTGTGAAATCCGATAGAGATATCAAGTAAGATCAAGACTGAAAGGTTATATTCAGTAGGAGGTCCTGGGGCACTTTGTCAATTAAAACATCATGGCATTGAAAAGAAAAAGAAAAATGAGGTAGAAGTTTGGAAAAGACCTAAAAATAACTTTTTTAAAATAGGAGAAATTTGACCATGGCAAAGATATTAGAAAATGAAAGCTGGTTGATGGGGCAAGTTTTCTGACAGGCAAGAGAAAATGAAATTTAGAACACAGGATTAACTTGAAGGTAGAATATTTTATTGTGATAGAGGAATAAATTGGTTTAGAGAACTGTGGAGATGTTTCATCTGTAAAATGAAGGGAATGTTGTATTTCTGAATTTCCATATATATATATATATGTATATATATATTATATGTATGTGTATACATATAATAATATATATATATAATATTCTTATATTTTATAAGCATTATATTCACATATCAGAACCAAATCTAGTTTGGCACCTAATTGCCTATGCAATCTTTATTTTTTTACATATATTTTTAGTTGTGGATGGACACAATACCTTTATTTATTTATTTATTTTTATGTGGTGCTGAGGATCAACCCAGTGCCTCACACATGCTAGACAAGCACTCTACCACTGAGCCATAACCCAAGCCCCAATCTGTATTTTTAAAATTCTTATTCTTATTCTTATTTGGTACCAGATATTGAACGCAGAGGTGCTCAACCACTGAGCCGCATTCTAGCCCTTTTATTTTTTTTAATTTTGAGACAGGTTCTCTCTAGTTGCTTAGAGCCTCACTAAATTGCTAAAGCTGGCTATGAATTCACGCTCCTCCTGGCTTAGCCACCCAAGATGCTGAGATTACAGGCATGTGCCACCTTGCCTGGTGCCTATGCAATCTTTAGAAAAGTTGCTTTAATTAATAGCTTAAAATATTCTTTAGCCTTTGGGAGGCTGAGGCAGGAGGATCGTGAGTTCAAAGCCAGCCTCAGCAATGGCGAGCCACTTAGCAACTCAGTGAGACTCTGTCTCTAAATAAAATACAAAAAAGGGCTGGGGATGTGGCCCAGTGGTTGAGTGCCCCTGAGTTCAATCCCTGGTACCAAAAAAAAAATAATAAATATTCTTTAGCGTGTTAATTTTATCTATCTATCCGTGTATAGGTAGTTAGATAGTCTTCATAGCTCATTTGGAGTATGTGAAGCAGCTTTAAAAATTTGATCTCATACTAAATATTATTTTACTTTCAATATCTCTATAAAACAGAGATAAATTATAACCTAGTCCTTGACTGAATTAATACAACTTCTAAATTAGTGTACTTTGAATTAGTGAGTGTTTCATCATCTTAGGTACCCATTTCTCAGAGCAGAATAATTTCTTATTAGCTTTTAGATGTAATATTTTAAAAAAATTTTTTAGTTGTAGATGGACCTTTATTTTATTCATTTATTTTATATATGGTGCTGAGCATCAAACCCAGTGCCTTACACATGTGAGGCAAGTGCTCTACTACTGAGCCACAACCCCAGCCGTGTAATGTTTTTGAGAGGGAAACATTCCTAATTAGATTGCCTACAGACTGATTATTAGAATAAATTCATACTTCTGCTGTAATTATTTTTTGCGGGGGTTCCTGGGGATTGATCCCAGGGTCGCTCTACCACCAAGCTGCATCCCCAGCCCTTTTTATTTTTTTTTTAATTTTGAGAAATAATCTCACTAAGTTGCTGCAGCTGGCCTTGAACTTGTGATCCTTCTGCCTTAGCCTCCTCGGTTACTGGGATTAGAGATGTGTGCCACCATGCTTGACATACCTCTGCTATAATGAGCTGAAGGAGAAGTAGGTAGCATGATGTATAAGTGACCAATGAGTATATGATGGCAAAGAGAAAAGATTTGCAGCTAGTGATTTTGAAACTACCTGCAGAGCCCTATCCATGTTGCTGAGTAGTAAGTTGTGTATCTCCCTCCACCTATGCCCCGCTGTTCTTTTGAGCCAAAAGGTCTCTTCCTCCAGAATGGTGCCACCCTGTCATGAATTTCATATTGGATTCCTATGTAAGAATTTATTTGGAGAAAAGAATTCTGCAGCTAAATGAATTTTTAAAACACAGAGCATAACCTTTCTCCCATTCCACCCTCCTCAAAGTTGAAGTTCAAGGATACCTGACTTCTGCAATGACTAAGTATCCTTCAGATTTTTCTCAGAAGTGTACACATTTAAAATTTGGCTTTCTGAAGGAAATAGAAGACAAAATTTTTGTTTGTGTGTTTGTTGTTCTTTGCTTTGGTAGCTTACCTTTTTATTTCCACCCAACTTTGGCTCACGATTTCCTTAAGCAAAAATTAAGATGTCCATATGCGATCTGTGTCTGGACTCCCAAATTGCACCATATATGTTGTAGAGCCTGGATTTTTAGGTAATTTTAGATAATGGTTTTCAGAAAGTTTAATAATTTAAACAATTTCACTAAAATGAGTGCATTAAAAACTAGAGACCTGTAGAGGTCTCAGTCTTCATTTTGAGACCTAACTAACTTCAAATTCAATTTCACTTTGACATGTTTTGATTAATTGTTCTGGTTAAATTCTATTTGCAAGAGGGAACCATCTTGAAACGGATTGTGAAACAACGTGAAATCCTCGTAATATAATCTTTGGGTTAGGAAAAGAGACTTTATGCAAGGGAAAAGGCCGGGCGTGGTGGTACATGCCTGTAATCCCAGCAATTTGGGAGACTGAGGCAGAAGGATTATAGATTTGAAGCTAGCCTCAGCAATTTGGCGAGGCTGTATGCAACCTAGTGTGACCTGTCTATGCAGGAGCCCTGTTTGGGGAGATGGCTAAGATTGTGGATGACTACGGGCCATGGAGATGTTTGGGCATTGCCGCCTTCCGCCTTCCATAGTCTCACGGGACTTGGCCCGGGATCTCGAGAGACTTGAGCTGAGATTGCAGATCCAGCCGGCGCCATTCCTGCTCGGGCGCGTGAGATGAGACCTGAGAGAGAACGGACGGGGTTAACGCTATTGTGTATATGTATTGTAGTTTCTTGTAAGAGTACGTTCCTTGGTTTCTTGTGAGAGTGTGTATGTGGTGTTAGAAATTACAAGAGACAGAGAGAGGAAGATAAAAGAATTTTTTTGTTTCCATCCTGTCTCCGGGCTCCTTCCCGCGGCACTGCCGTTCCAGGCTGCAAATCCCTTTCCGGTGGCAACAGGTCTCAAAAAATAAAAAGGGCCGGGCGCGGTGGCGCACGCCTGTAATCCCAGCACTTTGGGAGGCTGAGGCAGGAGGATCGCGAGTTCAAAGCCAGCCTCAGCAATGGCAAGGCACTTAGCAACTCAGTGAGACCCTATCTCTAAATAAAATACAATAAAGGTCTGGGGATGTGACCCAGTGGTCAAGTGCCCCTGAGTTCAATCCCCGGTACCACAAATAAATAAATAAATAAATAAATAAAAATAAAAATAAAAATAAATAAATAAAAAGGGATGGGGATGTGGCTCAGTGATTGAGTGCCCTTGGGTTCAATCCATGGTACCAAAAATAAAAAGAAAAGAAAAGAAACAGACAGAGGTGGGGGGGGGGGTGTGGGAGAAAGAGAGAGAGAGAAAAGAGAAAAAAGAAAAGTGGGGGGGGGGGATCTTAATGTCCTTAGGCTTTTGAAACAATCTGGCTGAAAGAAGCCAGAACTGCCTGGCACATTTTGAATAAGCCTTAATTGTAGTTTGCTCTTGTCTACATATATAAGTAACAGTGCTTCTTTATGCTTGATATAAGCTAAGTTAAACCATGCTTTTTGGAATCCTATTTTTTTTTTTAACGTGGTGCTGGGGATGGAACCCAGTGGCTAACTGGGTAGAGGAAGTGCTATACATCTGATCCACAACCCCAGCCCTTTGTTTGAGAGAAGGAAGTTTGAGAGAAGGAACTAAAAGATTTGCTTTGGAAACCTCTCTATTAGCAGGTTTTTCTCCTTTGAAAGTTTGTGTTTGTTAATTCATTGTAGAAACATGTTGGCTTCTTCTAATATCTTTGTTTCTTGATTTGTATATAGGTTTCACTGTCTACCCTGGAGACCGATGGAGTCTAGAGGTGGGACAGGTGTATGTTATTACAGTAGAAGTGTTTGATAAAAGCAGCACAAAGGTCTATATTTCAGATGTGAGTTTCTTTTATATCTTTCTAGCTCCTTTTGTGGATAATCCTTTGAAGGGGACATCTTTCTGATTAGAAGTTCCTCTTTCTTCCTTTGTTTCCAGACTTTACCTTTGGGAATGTAATATACTAGGTTGTTGTTGTTATTATAATAACATAATATCATAATATAACAATAATGTAATAATCAACTAATGCTGTCCTTGAAGAATGCTAAACCAGAAGTAAAAATATAATTCAGTCAGAATTATGGGAAAGAGTTGAAGAGCACACCAGTGAGAACACCTGGGAGGAGATCCTCACTCCATTGCTAACTTTAGAGATGGTTATCTCAGTTTTGTAGTAGTGAGAGACATCAGGTGTGAAGTCTTGTACTCAAGCTCCAGGGTCTTTTTTTTTTTTTTTTTTTTTTTTTTTTTGTACTGGGGATTGAACTCAGGGGCATTCAACCACTGGGCCATATCCCCAGCCCTTTTTTGTATTTTATTAGAGACAGGGTCTCACTGAGTTGCTAAGTGCCTCACCATTGCTGAGGCTGGCTTTGAACTCGTGATCCTCCTACCTCAGCCTCCTAAGTGCTGGGATTACAGGTGTGCGCCACTGCACCTGGCTCCAGGGTCCTTTTTTTCCTCCCTGAGAACTACCAACTAGTGGTAAAATGTACATAGTCTTGATTCCTCCTATTCATGACACTTGCTACTAATGAATCCTTCAAAAACTAATACTATTTTAAAATTACATCTTCCTGCCGGGCACGGCGGCAAACACCTGTAATCCCAGCACTTGGAAGACTGAGGCAGGAGGATTGTGAGCTCAAAGCCAGCCTCAGCAATGGCAAGGCACTTAGCAACTCAGTGAGACCCTGTCTCTAATAAAATACAAAAAAGGGCTGGGGATGTGGCCCAGTGGGCAAGTGCCCCTGAGTTCAATCCCTGGTACCAAAAAAAAAAAAAAAAAAAAAAAAAATTACATCTTCCCAACTTAGAATTTCCATGGGGAAAGCAAAGGTTTTGTTCTTATTTTTTTTTTAATCCCTTGAATGCATAGCAACAGTTTTGTATATATTTTGGAATTAAAATGGCTTTGGGGACAGAGCATATATTCAGGTTTGTGTTGTTGTGCTGATTGCAGAATCTCAGGATTACATATGGTTTTCTAGAGGAGTACTTTAAAGAACAACTAACCACTGTGAATGGATCTTACCATGTAGTAAAAGCCCTGAAGGATGGGTGTGGTGGTGATAAATGCATCCCTGACTTCCATCATACACCAGGTAGGAATTAAAAGGATGTTCTTTGTATCCTAAAAATGCTGAAGAGGATTGGTTGACTTGATTTACAAGCAGATATATGACATACCATGTTTTAGCTTTTAAAAATAAAAAGCTCATAAATAGTACACTTGATAGTGTATACTTTTATAAGTTTTCTGTTGAAATCTTTGTTGTTGCCCATAATGTGTATTTGTCTTCATTATGTACATATCATTTAGGGTTCCTTTAAAAATTATTTCATATGCATATTTCTCTATGTCATCAAGTAATACATAGAGCACTTTATTCTAAAAACCCAAATGGCCAATATGACATTTTATTTAGCTCTGTCCCTAACATTGAACTTTTATTTTATTTCCAATTTTTTACAATTATAAATGGCATAATAAATATTTTTGTACTTTTTTTCTCCTTCTGCTTAATTTCCATATGGTATAATACCAGAAATGGAGGTATTACTGGATAAATATATGAGAAATCAATCCATTTTAATGCCTTTAAATTATAGAAGTTCCCTGATTTGGGGGGTGGGTACTGGGGATTGAACCCAGGGCACTCTTCTACTTTGTATTTTATATTACCAGCCTTTTTTATGGGTTGGCATTGAAATGCCAAAGTTGCCCAGGCTGGCCTCAAACTTGTGATCCTCCTGCCTCAGCTTCCTGAGTTGCTGGGATTACAGGCATGCACCACAATACCCAACTTAAAGTATCCTGTTTTTTTTTTTTTTAATATTTATTTATTTGCTTTAGTTGTATACAATGCGTTTTTATTTTTATGTGATGCTGAGGATTGAACCTGGGCCACGCACGTGCTAGGTGAGCGCTCTACCGCTGAGCCACAACCCCACCCCGTATCCTGGTTTTTAGTAGCATTCCAGCATCCTTCCCTTCCCCAAATTACTTTTTCTCTAATGCTCCATTCACTCAATTGTTCCATACAAAATCCCGAGTTACCCTTCCTTCATTCAATACATTATTGTCATATTAATTCTTATAATTAATTGTCTCTCAAATCCATTCATTTCTTACTATCCCCACTGCTTCTTTAACCTAGCTTCCTGATAGTCCTATCTTCAGTCTTGCCCCTAATTGAATGATAGTCTAAAAACTACAAAAATTATGTGTATATTTACCTATTTAGATCTGTTTGGTGCCTTCCTTTCTTTTAATATTTATTTATTTGCTTTTAGTTGTACACAATGCGTTTTTATGTGGTGCTGAGGTTCGAACCCAGGCCACGCATGTGCCAAGTGAGCGCTCTACCACTGAGCCACAACCCCAGCCCCTGGTGCCTGCCTTTTGATGTCTTTTTTTTTTTTTCTTTTCAAACCAGGAACTGAATCCATGGGCACTTTACTACTGAGCCACATCCCCAGCCCTTTTTATTATTTTATTCTGAGACAGGGTCTTGCTAAGTTGCTTAAGGCCTTAAATTGCTGAGGCTAACCTCAAACTTGTGATCCTCCAGCCTCAACCTCCCAAGTCACTGGGATTATAGTACCAAAAACAAAAATAAGAATAATAATAATGTGGGCTGTGCGTGGTGGCACACACCTGTAATCCCAGCGACTTTTTATTTATCTCAAAAACTAAAAAGGGCTGGGGTTGTGGCTCAGTGGTTGAGTGCCCCTGGGTTCAATCCCTGGTACCAAAAAAAAAGCCACAAAAACATTACATGGGCTAGGCACAGAGGCACACACATCTGTAATTCCATCAATTTAAGAGGCTGAGGCAAAAGAATTGCAAATTGGAGGCCAGCTTCAGCACTTAGTGAGACAGGGTTTCATGTCTCAAAATGAAAAATGAAAAGGTCTGGAGATATAGCTCAGTGATAGAGCATCCCTGGGTTCAATCCCCAGTTAAAAATAAATAAATAAATAAACAAATAAATAAATAAAGAAAAAGCATAAGATACGCCATTTATTTGTACAATTTTTATGTTTTTATATGTCAGTTGTTGATTTAAAAAAATTTTAAAGAAAATCAAAATTAAACTGAGGGATCTGAAACAAAATCTGAGCTTACTTTTTCTAAAAAAATTATTTTATGTTTTAATATTTTTGTCTTGGCCCTATTGTTCATCAAATTCAAACTTGGCCTAAAGATTTTAATTGACATCTACTACACTCTTATGGTTTTATTTGTCTGTTTGTTTTTGTTTTAAATGTTGTCTCACTGTGTTGCCCAGGCTAGTCTTGGACTCATAAGCTCAAGTCATCCTCCCATTTCATCCTCCAGTGTAGTTGGGATTATAGGCACATACCATCATATCCAGAGAACCACTGTATTCTTTTTCTTTTTTTTTAGGTGGACACAATACCTTTATTTTATTTATATGTGGTGCTGAGGATCAAACCCAGTTCCTTACATGTGCTAGGCAAGCGCTCTGCCACTGAGCTACAGTCACTATATTCTTTTATTTTATTTATTTATTTATTTGGTACCGGGGATTGAACTCAGAGGCACTCGACCACTGGGCCACATCCCTGTTGCTGCCTGAAGCGGAAACCGCCTTGGAGCAACGAACGCCGCAGGAAAATTCGGAGGCAGGATGAAAATGAAAAAAGGTCTTTTATTCTTCTTCTCTCTCCGGCTCCAGCAATCACTCCAAACGCTCTAACTCCAACCACCACCTTCTTCTTCTTCCCACACACACTAACTAAACTCACCCAGTTATATACATATCGCTTTAACAAGGACACGTGCTTACAGCTCGAGCTTACAGGTGTGTCACGCAGTGTTCACAGGCATACAAAGATTCTTTGGATAATGTATTACTATCAGGTGGAAACTAGAACATCTTTTATGGCTCTCAGCTAACCGCAATCTTTAGCTATCTCCTTGATTATAGGCTCCTTCATTTCCCCCTTTTAGTTTTAAAAGAGGGGATGTTCTAGGACGTCCATGTGCAACCGACATTCTTACCCGTCATGGGAGTCTAGGCTGTCCTGACTCCTGGCTTAGGTTGACATGCTGGCCACATTAGACTGTCCCGTGCGACTGTGCCGTGTTTTAGGTTGTCCCCTTCTGGGGATCTTACCCGTCATAGGCTAACCAGCCATCCAATAGAGCCCTTCAGGATCGACTGTGTGTTGACTAACAGCCGTCCAATTTTTAGGAGATGCTGCGGCTTTAAGGCGGTAAGCCTACTGCTGACGAGCCAAGTTTCCATAGCGTATCAAGTTCTTTAAGCGAATCAGCTGCCCTTAGTTTCATCAAGTAACGCACTGAGTTCTCTTAGACAAATACCCGCAAGGCATTGTCCCGTAATGTCCCAAAATAATGGAAAATCAAAATGTCCATAAGTTATAACACATAGATTCAGGAGGCCCCATGCATGCAGAGCAGAGGCCACACTGCTGGTTAGGTTGTTTGATGCTTGAGCAGCAGGGATGCTTGCAGTGACCGCGGTCCCTGCAGTTGTAGCAGCAGCCGTCTTTTTTATGTCTTGACATTTCCACCGGCAAATCTTCAGGGCCCGCTACCTAAAAACTCAAGCATCCATTATTAAGGGAAAGGCAGTGCTATTCCAGCACTGAGATCAAAAGGTGAGCTGTCAAACTAAAAAAAGAATTATTAGAGTAGAAAATAAAAGTTGATCTCTGCTCACACACTTTGCTGCTTAAGCTCCCACAAACATAAGCTGGCAAAATATCACATTCAGAAATAGTCAAAGAGAAACTGAGGGTGTTTACTGCATTAAAGATAAAGAAAAGCTAAAGGCACTTTGGAAAAATAATTTGTTAGCTGGAATCCTCGAGTCTCTATATACACAGCAATCCTATACCTGTTGAAATAATTCAAATTAATCAGCTATTAAACAAATGAAGTTAATAACAAATAAACGATCCTCTGTCGGAACACGAAAATATCAGGTTATACAACATTAAACATATTCACAGCTGAAGAGAAGTCCCGGAGACAACTATAAATCAAAATTGATTATCATTATAATTGATTATCTAATTAAAATATTCTGAACTTATATGGATATCTATTTATCTATCTATCTATTGATTATCTAATTAGAATATTCTAAGCTTAAATGAATTAACGTTATCTGGATCTATATCTATCTACCTATTTTTTTTTAAGCGCTTAATTATTTGTGACGTCACACTAGACAGACGCACATATAAACATATATTTGTGACATCACATTAACATGAAATTTAGACAAATGCACAGACATAAAGACATATATAAAAGAAAAAAATACAATTGTGTATACACTGAAGAGAGATCTTCTTGTCCCGGCCGGGAAGATGAAATTTAAGTTGTAATTTAATGGAGGACTCTTAAGGGAATCACTCCATACCTTCATTTTGGTCCTCTTGATTTTGTACTTGTTTATTCAATCTAGACTCCTCAATAACTTCGTCTTGATCCTTTTGACTTTGTACCTGCTTTATCAATCTAGATGGTATCCATATTGGAGAGGATTCGTGCTTTGGAAAAACACAAACAGATCCTCTCCCCCAAATTAATACTGGGTCTGAACCCTTCCATGTACCTGAGAGAACATCCTTCCAGTAAACCAAAGGTTTATGTTGTTGGTGTGGGTTCCAGTGTCTATCTCCAGCCGAATGTCCATTAGAATCTAAAGTTAAGAAATTTAGGGTAAACAGGGCAACTGCCAATCTGTCCTTAGGATTTTTCCAGTTTCCATCTTTTTGCTTTAGTAACATATTTTTAAGTGTCCAATTTGCTCTTTCAATTATTCCTTGTCCCTGAGGATTATAAGCGATACCTGTTTTGTGGATAATATTGAACTTTGTACAAAATTGTTTGAAGGATGTGGATGTATATGCAGGGCCATTATCTGTTTTAAGCATTTTGGGGATGCCCAATGCAGCAAAAGCTTGCAGACAATGAGATATAGTATCTTTAACTTTTTCTCCGGAATGTAAAGAAGCAAAAATCATGCCTGAGCATGTATCTATGGTGACATGAATAAATCGTAATTTTCCAAAACTTGGCTCATGTGTGACATCCATCTGCCACAAATGATTGGGCATCAAACCTCGTGGGTTAACCCCATAATGTGGATTGGGCAAAAGTGTTACACAAGATGGACATTCTTTTACAATTCTACGAGCTTGTTCTTTTGTGATTTTAAATTTTTGTCTTAAGGTAGTGCTGTTAACGTGGAACTGGGAATGAAATAAAGTAGCTTGTTGTACTGTAGTAAATATAAATATTGTTTTAGTGAGGGCGTCAGCTTTTTGATTACCTTCATGGAGAGGACCAGGCAGATTAGTGTGAGCTCTTATGTGACCTATAAATAAAGGTTCTTTTCATTGCCATAGGAGATTTTGGATTTGAGAAAACAATTTAAAAGCTGGAGTATGTGGTGCTATTGGACCTGCTAGCTCCAATTTAGGGACAGCATGTACAATATAGTGGCTGTCTGAAAAAATATTCATAGGCTGTTCTTTAAAATTTTCCAGAGCTATTATTATAGCTTCGAGTTCCACTAATTGAGCTGATTTTTGATTAGTGATATGAATCATTTTTTCATTTTGAGTGACTACTGCAGCAGTACCGTTAGAGGATCCATCTGTAAATACATTAAATGCTTTAGGAATGGGTTGATTTTTTATTACCTGTGGGAATATGATAGGATGATTGATACAAAAGGACAGTATAGGAGATTTAGGAATATGATTGTCAAAATTTGCAGAAGTAGAGCATCTAGCTATAGCCCAATCATTATCATTGAAGCACAAATATTCAACCTGTGACGATGAATAAGGAGTAATAATAGTAGCGGGATGAATTCCAAATATTTTAGTAGAGGTTTTAAGTCCTTGAAGAATAAGTTTAGCCACCATGGAGGTATAAGACTCAATTGTACTTTTAGGAGAGACAGGCAAATGTATCCATAATATAGGTCCCTGTTGCCAAAATACTCCTGTTGGAGTATATTGTGAAGGAATAATAATCAATATTAGTGGTTGTGCAAAATCAAATCTATCGCAATGGGATCTTTCAATGGCCTGTTCTACTAATTTTAGAGCTCTCCTGGCCTCAGGAGTTAATGTTCGCGGTGAGGATGGATCAGGGTTCCCGCGAAGGATGTCAAATAAAGGTTTTAATTGTCCAGTAGTGAGGCTTAGTGTAGGGCGAAGCCAATTAATGTCTCCCAATAATTTTTGGAAATCATTGAGGGCGGTCAAATGTTCTTTACTTATTAGAATTTTTTGGGGTTTAACAAAAGTATCCATGATTTTAAAGCCTAAATATAGTATAGGTGATCTGCTTTGAACTTTTTCTTCTGCTATATATAATCCATATTTTTAAAAATTTTTTGTTATTTCACTAAATATATTAAATAAGATTTTTTGATTAGGGTGAGCTAATAAAACATCGTCCATGTAGTGTAGACACATGAGGTCTTGATATTTGTTTTTTGTTTTTTTTTTTTTTTTTTTTTTGTGGTACTGGGGATTGAACTCAGGGGCACTCGACCACTGGGCCACATCCCCAGCCCTTTTTTGTGTTTTTATTAGAGACAGGGTCTCACTGAGTTGCTAAGTGCCTCGCCATTGCTGAGGCTGGCTTTGAACTCGCGATTCTCCTGCCTCAGCCTCCCAAAGTGCTGGGATTACAGGCGTGCGCCACCGTGCCCGGCTTTGATATTTGTTTTTAATGGGCTGTATAGCTCTGTCCACATATAGTTGGCACATTGTAGGGCTATTTGCCATTCCCTGTTGAAGGAGCCCTAATTAGGAAGGGCTGTTGCAGCTAGCTGGAAGCCATAAGTTCCACCTGATATGTATGTGACGCACCTGTAGGCACCCGCAAACCTGAAGGTATATAACCGGGTGAAAGCGGTCCGAGTTAGGAGAACGGAGAATTCAGTCAGCCGGGCAGTCACTCGGTCGGTCAGAAGAATCAGAGCGGCCAGAACGTAGGCAGAGCGGTTACAGAAGAGAAACCAGATAGAAGAAGTAATGACTGGCCAGAGTTAGGCCGAGGCTCCAGAGGACTGGTCAGAGTAAGGCCGAGGCTCCCGAGGAAGACAGAAGACAGAAGACAGAAGAAGAAAGAAGAGAGAAGAAAGAAGCTCTAATCTTTCTCTAAGCTAAGCTCTAAGCTCTACTATATCTTTCTTTCACTCTAAGCTAAGAAGAAAAATCTTTCTTTCCCTCTCTAAGCTCTAAGAAAGTAGAAGTAAAGTAGCAAAAGCTATACTCTGCCTCCGAGAATTTTCCTCCCGTGGCGGCGCCGTGGCTGGCCGTGACAGGCAGCTTACAAATGGTGGTCCGTCCGGGGCTCGGCAGGCAGAGAAGAAAAGCTAAGAAGTAAGGAGAGCAACGAAAAAGCATAGCCTCTGACTCAGTTGAGACCAGCAAAAAGAGTAGTAAACAAGAGAGCATAGCCTCTGACTCAGTTGAAGCCAGTTAAGAATTAAGCTGAAGCAGAGTAGCCGGCCCAAAAGCCGAAGCCGAGTAGCCAGCCAAAAGCCATAAAAAATATAGAGAAAAAGCCTTGAGCTTTAGTATAAAGAAAAAAGCCATGAGCTTAAAAGAAAATAGAGAATTAAATAGCATGGTAAAAACCATGCAGAAAAAAAAAAAAAAAGCCATTGAGCTTTGGCAAGAAAGCCATAAAGAAAAATAAAGAAGAGGAGAAAAAAAAAAAAAAAAAAAGTCAAAGCCGCTTATGCAATTGTGCTTAACTAGGTGCGTTAGCTGCTCCTCAGCATTAGGCTTCCTTAAAGCCACAGCACCTTCTCAAAAAGGGCTCAAATATCCACCCTTTCAAAAATAAAAGGTGAAAAGCTAGGTAGGGACAAGAAAATAAAAGAAAATAGAGAAAATAAAATAGAGAAAATAGAACAAAAGCACCTTTTTAAACTAAAGGGAAGGAATATGAAGGAGCCCTAATTAGGAAGGGCTGTTGCAGCTAGCTGGAAGCCATAAGTTCCACCTGATATGTATGTGACGCACCTGTAGGCACCCGCAAACCTGAAGGTATATAACCGGGTGAAAGCGGTCCGAGTTAGGAGAACGGAGAATTCAGTCAGCCGGGCAGTCACTCGGTCGGTCAGAAGAATCAGAGCGGCCAGAACGTAGGCAGAGCGGTTACAGAAGAGAAACCAGATAGAAGAAGTAATGACTGGCCAGAGTTAGGCCGAGGCTCCAGAGGACTGGTCAGAGTAAGGCCGAGGCTCCCGAGGAAGACAGAAGACAGAAGACAGAAGAAGGAAGAAAGAAGAGATCTTTCTTTAAGCTCTACTCTAAGCTAAGAATCTTACTCTAAGCTATTTCTCTATCTTTCTTTCTAAGACTCTAAGCTGAGAAGACAAGAAGAAATCTTTCTCTATCTTTCTTTCTAAGACTCTAAGCTCTCTCTAAGAAAGTAGAAGTAAAAGTAGTAAAAGCTTAACTCTGCCTCCGAGAATTTTCCTCCCGTGGCGGCGCCGTGGCTGGCCGTGACAGGCAGCTTACACCCTGTGGCAATACTTTCCATTGATATCTTTTATCAGGGCCATTATTATTGATAGAAGGAATTGAAAAAGCAAATCTGGGGGCATCCAGAGGATGTAGGGGAATGGAAAAGAAACAGTCCTTTATATCAAGAGTTATAAGGTAATAGTTTTTTGGAATAGCTACAGGATTAGGAAGTCCAGGTTGGGTAGGTCCCATAATTTGCATTGTTTTTATTAATTTGTCTTAGGTCTTGTAATAGTCTCCATTTTCCCGATTTTTTCTTAATTACAAATATGGGAGAATTCCAGGGAGAGGTGGAAGGCTCTGTGTGTCCTGCTTCTAATTGTTCTTTAATTAATTGATGGGCCGCTTGCAATTTTTCTTTGGATAGGGGCCACTGAGGGACCCAAACTGGCTTATTAGAGAGCCATGGTATTTTTAAAATTGTTTTCTCAGTGGCCCCTAGAAAAAATGTCCTTTGCCTTTTTTATTATGAGTAGGATTTTTATTCTTAACACCTGCAGGCTTGGTTGCTAGGTGTAGCCCCATTTGATGTAAGATATCTCTTCCCCATAGGGTAACTGGCAAGCTGTTTAAAACATAAGGTTGGAATGTTCCTGTATGGTCTTCATTGTCTTGCCAATTTAAGATTACAGCACTTTGTGCTGGGGTATTACTATATCCCAAGCCTCTTAAACTGGTTGAGGCTTTCTGCAGAGGCCAGTGCTTAGGCCATTGTTGTAGATTTATGATGGAAGAGTCAGCTCCTGTATCAATCAGCCCCTCCATCTCTATACCTTGAATTTTTAATTTGCACATCGGCCTCCGTGAACAATCCTGAACCCAGAAAGCCATAGGTCCTGAACCAGTGGAACCGAATGCTCTGCTATTTCTATTTTGTGGCATGCTTTTAAAAGAACTATGGAGACTGGGAATGAGGAGCAGCTGTGCGATTCTGTCTCCTTGATTTACGGAGATGATACCCCTGTGTGTACTTAGCATTATTTTAATCTCTCCATTATAATCTGAATCAATAACCCCTGGTATAACATTAAAGCCTAATAAACTCTTGGAACTACGCCCAAGGATTAGTCCCACAGTTCCTGAAGGGAGAGGTCCCCTGATTCCCGTAGGAATCAGCTGAACCCCCATTTCAGGTGTCAGGACCATCTGGGCAGTAGAACAGAGATCTAATCCTGCACTTCCTCTTGTCCCTCTGATAAGGGAGTTAATGGGTAGGAGGGATTGTGACGAGGAATCATTTGGATCTGAGGGCATTCCTCCTCTAGTGTGCATTCCTCCTCTAGTGCCTCGTACATTTGTGGGCCCCGGGGCATTGGGCCCCGTGCCCCGTTTTTTTGAAATCCTTGGTAAATCATTTCCATATATATCATATCTGGAATGGCATTGATTGGCCCAATGTATACCCTTTTTGCACCTGGGGCATCGGCCTGGAGCGCGGTATGAATTTGATCTTATTACCCTTGGGGGATATTGCTTAGCATATCTTGGTTGATTATAATACTTTTGTCTGGAATATCCTGTTCTAGGTCGAAACCTTTGGGAATTTTGAGGGGAGGAATTTTTCATCACTGCAGCAATTACGTTGCCTGTGATAACAGCCTCGTTAATGTCTTTGCACAGTCTGATATAAATTGATAAGTCTTTTTTACTTCTCCACGGCCTTATTGCATCCTGGCAATATTTATTAGCATTCTCGTACGCTAATTGGATAACTAGAGGCATAGCTTGCTCGACTTCGCCAAAAACTCTAGATGTTGTTTTTAAGAGTCTATCTACAAAATCAGCGTAAGGTTCATTAGGCCCTTGTATAACTTTTGATAGGCTGCCTTGCAGATCCCCTGTGCCTGAGATTGTCTTCCAGGCTTTCACAGCTGCAGTGTGTATCTGGGCATACACACCTGGATCGTATTGTAGCTGATTTTGTAGTTCGGCGAACTGACCCTCCCCTGTGAGCATATCTATATTGCGTTGAGGGAAACCTGCTGCAGCATTTCTCTTTGCTATTTCTGAACAAAGTTCCTGGAATTGAGTTTTCCAGATTAGGTATTGTCCCCCACTTAGTACCGCTCTGCATAGACTTTTCCAATCTGAGGGGGCTAAGGTTAGGGTGTTAAGTGACTCTATCATACTTAATGTGAACGGAGCTTGAGGCCCATAGGTCATTACCGCCTCTTTAAAATTCTTTATTGTTTTAAAGTCTAGGGACTCGTGATATCTTTGTCCCTGTTCATTTTGAAATACTGGCAGTTCTAGGTGCTCCTGCGGTCTATGTTGTTCGAGAGCGTATAAGCGCTCAGAAAGGCCGCCAATTTCTACCTCAAGGGCACGTACATTCTGATCAATACTCCTTATTGTTTCTGTTAGGTATTCTATCCATGAAGGAGCAGAGGGCACTAGTGGTTCCTCTATTTGACGGTCTTTTCTCTTTTTTAATTTCTTTTTGTTCTTTTTATTGGAGACTGTGCTCCCTGAATCGCTTTCTGATTCCTCCTCACTACTAGCTTCATAATTCCTAACTGGCTTAGTGGAGGAGACCGTACTGTCATGGTTTGGCTCCTTGTTACTATTATCACTTTCACTAGTATCCTGAGTTTCAGCTTCTAAGGAGAGTACATACTCCTCAGCTAATTTTATTAAGCTTCTGATGGCTTTTGCAGTTCTTACTTTTGAATTTATATTACTGCTCTCCTTGCTGGTCTCAACTGAGTCAGAGGATATGCTTTCTTGTTCACTTTTCTCACTATCCTCTGAGTTCTCGCTATCAAAAATTTCATTCGTGGCTTTTATAAACCAACTTTTTGTTATATTCGCTCCCATATTTTTAAATTTTCTTTTTTCTTACCTTGCCGCCGAATTCCCCGTACAGGCCACCACTTGTTGCTGCCTGAAGCGGAAACCGCCTTGGAGCAGCGAACGCCGCAGGAAAATTCGGAGGCAGGATGAAAATGAAAAAAGGTCTTTTATTCTTCTTCTCTCTCCAGCTCCAGCAATCACTCCAAACGCTCTAACTCCATCCACCACCTTCTTCTTCTTCCCACACACACTAACTAACTCACCCAGTTATATACATATCGCTTTAACAAGGACACGTGCTTACAGCTCGAGCTTACAGGTGCGTCACGCAGTGTTCACGGGCATACAAAGATTCTTTGGATAATGTATTACTATCAGGTGGAAACTAGAACATCTTTTATGGCTCTCAGCTAACCGCAATCTTTAGCTATCTCCTTGATTATAGGCTCCTTCACATCCCCATCCCTTTTTTGTATTTTATTAGAGACAGGGTCTCACTGAATTGCTAAGTGTCTTGCCATTGCTGAGGCTGGCTTTGAACTCTTGATCCTCTTGCTTCAGCCTCCCCAGTGCTGGGATTACAGGCATGCGCCACCATGCCCGGTCACTATATTCTTAACTAGAATATATTCTTAGAAAGGTCTTGAGTTTCCTTGTACCTAGTTAAGAGAGTTGGGAAATAATTAACTCTTTTTCTGTGTTTGTGGATTATATATTTATCTGAAAAAAAAATTTTTTTTTGGTACCAGGGTTTGAACTCAGGGGCACTCGACCACTGGGCCACATCCCCAGCCCTTTTTTGTATTTTATTAGAGACAGGGTCTCACTGAGTTGCTAAGTGCCTCCCTGTTGCTGAGGCTGGCTTTGAACTCGTGATCCTCCTGCCTCAGCCTCCCAAGTGCTGGGATTACAGCCGTGCATCATCATGCCTGGCTTTATCTGAAAATTTGAAAGAGGTTTTTTTGTTTGTTTGTTTGTTTGTTTGTTTCTGGTGATGCTAGGGCATTACACATGCTAAGCAAGTACTTTACCACTGAGCTACATCCTTAACCCCGAAGAAGTCTTTATTGAATATACTGGAGCACTTAACCATTTAGAGAAAGAGTTATCATTAACAACTTTTTAAGCTTTTTATTTTGAAGTTATTGTGGATTCATAGGAAGTTGCAAAAATAGCACTTAGGATAAGAAGCTGTACAAATATTAATAAGCACATGAAAAGAAGTTCAAGATTATTAATTGGTATAGTTGGATCTAAAATGTCCCCCAACGCCCATGTGCAAAAGACTTGATCACCAGCCTGTGACAGTATTAGGAGGTGGAGCCTCACTGAAGGAAGTAGGACACTGGGAGGGTGTTCTTAATGGATGTATTTTGTCCCTGGCCCTTTCCTCCAATTCTCTCTGCTTCCAGCTGCCATGAGGTAAGCAGATCTGCTCTGCTGTGTGCTCCATGCCATGTATGATATTTTGCCTTACCACAAGCTTATAACCATGGGGCCTCTGAAACCATGAGTCAAAATAAATCTTTTCTCCTGTAAGTTGTTTTTCTTAGGCATTTTGTCACAGCAACAAAAAGCTAGCACATTAGTAATTAAAAAATGCAAATCAGAGCCACAACGTTATACCAATTCACACCCACTAGAATGGCTAAAATAAAAATGATATACAAAAAAAGACAATGACAAGTGTTAGTGAACATGAAGAGAAATTAGAACACTCATACAAGTTGAGGGAAATATAAAATAGTGCAACCACTTTGGAAAACACATAGCAATTCATTAGAAGTTTGAACATAGAGTTCCAATGTCATCAAGCAATTCTATTCCTATGTATATATACAAGAGACATGAAGATATATGTTTACCCCAAAACTGGTACATAAGTATTCATAGCAGCAGTATTCATAATAACCAGAAAGCAGAAACAATCTAAATTTCCATTGACTGATGAATGGGTAAATAAACATGATATGTCAATTCAATGGAATAGTATTTAGAAATAAAAAGTACTGATACATGGTACAACCCAGATAATTCTTTTTTTTTTTTTTTTTTTTTTTTTTTTTGGTACCAGGGATTGAACTCAGGGGCACTCAACCACTGGGCCACATCTCCATCCCTTTTTTGTATTTTATTAGAGACAGGGTCTCACTGAATTGCTAAGTGTCTTGCCATTGCTGAGGCTGGATTTGAACTCTTGATCTTCCTGCTTCAGCCTCCCAAGTGCTGGGATTACAGGCGTGCGCCACCGCGCCCGGCCCAACCCAGATAATTCTTAAAACCATTATTCCAAGTGAAATAAGTCACTTACAAAAGACCATGTTTTCATCAGCTGGCTGGGCTGGCGATATGAGATTGGTTCAAAGGAACTGGATGTAGCAATAACTGAGAAAACGGAGAAGAAACCACACAAAACATGAAAATGACTTTCTAAGGTCGAAGGTGGGACTGCTCAGTGACCCCAAGGGTCAACTCCACACTGGGCAGTGCTGGAAAGAGAGTGTTCACCCAGATTCTTTTTATTTTATATGGGGGACACACACAAGGGAGGTTCGATAGAATGTTCTTCACCAAATAAGGCAGGGAATAGGGTTTCAACGGTGGAGTCTTGTTTGGTGATATCTTGTGGTCAGCAGATTGATTGACATCTTGGCAAGTCATACCCATCTCAGGTGTTGTGTGGGATCACAGGCAGAGTGAGAGGAAAGGTACATTTGCGTTGCACAGCCCAATCAGCACCCAACACCAGACCAGTTCCCTCATATGCTCAAATGCGCATAACTCACACATGCAGCCCATGGATGGCTCACACAACACCATGAGTTGTATGAGTTCATTTATATGAAATATTGAATAGGCAAATCTCTGGAGACAAGGTACATTAATGGTTGCTATCAGAGCTAAAAGGAATGGAAAGCTTGGAGGGTGATAATTAGGAGGTATGAAATTTCTTTTCAAGGTAAAGAAAATATTCTAAAGTTGATTGTGATGATGTAAAACTGAATATTCTAAAGCCAATAAATACTGCCCTTTAAATGGGTGAATTGTATTGGCATGTGAATGATATGTCAATAAAACTGTTTAAAATATATATTTGTATAGTCTAGAGTGTCCTTTGAACTCTACTTATTTCTCCCAATGACATGTTAAAAATAAAGATAGTACAATTGAAATCCAGAAAATTAACATTGGTACAATATTGTTAATTAGATTTTAGATGTTAGCTCTTACATACACTCATTTTTGTGGTGTATGTGTTGTTCTATGCAATTTGGCTCCATATTCATACAACTGCCCCATCATCATGATTTAGAACTATTCCCTTGCTATAGAGGAAATCCCTTATCCTCTGATAGCTACACCCACCCCAGCCCCTTCCCCATCCCCTGGAATCTGTTGTTCATCTCTATAGTTTTATTGTCTTGAGGATGACATATAAATGAAGTTTTACCACCTATTACATTTTGAGATTTGGATTTATTTTTTGTGGTGCTGAGGATTGAACCCAGGGCCTTGAACATGCTATACAAGCACCCTACCACTGAGCTACTAAGATTGGCTTTTTTCTTTTTTTATATTTTTTAGTTGTAGATGGACATAATACCTTTATTTATTTTTATGTGGTACTGAGGATCAAATGCAGTGCCTCACACATGCTAGGCAGGTGCTCTACCACTGAGCCGTAATCCCAGCCCAGACTGGCTTTTTTCACTAAGCATAATGTACTTAAGATCCATGCAAATTGTTGCATGTATGATTATTTCATGTTTTAATAACAGAGACTATGTGGATATAGTAGAGTTTAACATTCACTTGTTGAAGAACATTTGGCTTGTTTCTAGGGTTTGACTATTAAAACTAAAGGTGTTCTGAACATTCTTACACGTATTTCAGTGTGAATGCAAATTTTCATTTCTCTGAGATAAATGCCCAAGAGTGTAATTGTTGGATCATATAATAACTACAAGTTTAGTTTCATTTACTTATTTTTTGGTACCAGGGATTGAACCCAGTATAGCTTAACCACTGAGTGGCATTCCCAGCCCCTTTTAGTTTTTATTTTGAGACAGGGTTTCACTAAGTTGTTTAGGGCCTCATTAAGCTACTGAGGCTGGCTTCAAACTTGAGATCTTCCTGTCTTTGCTTCCCAAGTATCTAGTATTACAGGTGCATACCACCATGCCCTGCGTACATAATTAGAAACTTTAAGTATGTATACCTAGATAATTCATATGTTGAAGCATAAATCATAATGAAGTACCACTGAAAATTATCACATATCAAAACTCGTGGCTGGGTGCTGGGAGCCGGCCTCAGCGGGAGGTACAAATGCGAGCACTCAGCGAAGTATGAAGGCAGAGGGGCAGCGATGGGGAAGAAAATAACACACCAACACACGAGTCAGTCTGTGTGGAATCTTCCCTCTTTACTTTCACTTTGTTGTAGGTATTTAAGCATAATTTTTGGCAGCACAAATTGTTTATATTTTCTTTTGTGATTTTGTTACAGACATGACTTAATTTATAGATTATATTTTAGACATATTAAATTTCTTATTTTATATATTTCAAGGTTTTGAGGTCACTTACACCTTTTCAAGGCCCTGTACATGACTGTCTGGGCATATTATAATTTTGTCATTTTTTATCTAATTAATTAGTCTGGGTAAAAATTTATTTCTCACGGATTCCCTGAAACTGTTTTCTCTGCACACCATTCAGGCTGTCTGATAAAAGTCAACTTTCTCTGTCTCTGATTCCAAAGCACTATTGTTTTTCTTTTTATAGCAGTTGTTTATAAAACCTAGAAGCAGGGAAAGGGGGGGGGGGGCAAAGCTGAATGTTAACTCTGAAGGACTTTTTACTCTAAGGAATTTATATCTACTCTAAAAGTAAGAGAAATGTATTTTTAATCACAAAAATGTTGCCGCCTGCAGCAATGAGACCGCAGGAAAGAAATCGGAGGCAGACTGGGAATGAGTGGTTCCTTTATTGTTCCTTCTTCTTCTTCTTCCTTCTCTATCTTCTGTACTCTCCCTTCCGCCCCCACAGTCTCTTTTTATACTCTTTACCCATCACAGGTACATTAGTTCTCTTAACAGGCATACACATGTCTCATCACAAGCTTGACTTAATGCTACAGCACGTAGTGCCCACGAGCCACCATAAAAGTCAGGTGTAAGTTGTAGTAAACAAAGCCTTGCTTTTAACAAACAAGTAAGCGCCACCTCTTGGCTCTCAGCCAGCCGCCATCTCAGAGCTACTTCCTCATCAAAGGCTCTTACACAAAAAGACTCTTAAAGCTTATTAACTAGGAACTAAGTACTTATAGAAAAAGGTTCTTATTTTTACTTTATGTATTTAGCTTAGATTCCAATAAGGTTAAATTTACAGAATTAGTCTCGATCTAAATAATTGAAATAGCGATATCTGGTGGCCATATATATGAATAAAGAACAGAACAACGAGTAAATAGGAGAACCTACGTAGTCAAAGTTAACTCTTTCAGCACCACAATATCTTTCATGAAAAAAGAGAGGGTTTTATCAACAGGAAGGTTATAGGGAAGCATAGGGAACACGAGCAGATCACATTGGAGGAACAGCCATTAGCCTATCCTTGTGGTCGTTTGATTTTTCGTCATGTGTCAGGGCAACACCCCTGGGCTAGGCCAAGTCCATATATCAGAAAGTCAGAGAGTTATGTTTCTGGCTGACATGTTCTCAATGTCCCCAACATTTCTTTTCCCCTTTTCTGTTTTATTGATGGAAGCCCACCCGACTCAAGAGTGCACCTGTCTTAGGTTGTCTCCTCTCTGGAGATCTTACCCGTCTTTGGCTACCACCCTAGCACTTCAGGTGGACTTACCCAAGGCCAGCAAGCCGCAGTGGCCGAGGGGAAGACATGAGACAGAACAGTTGCCTTTGGGAAGGCTTCCCATGGATGATTTAGACTTCCACATCCTGTCAAGGACCGTGGCCTAGTTCATAGGGCTCCCAATCATCATTGCTGAGGGCAGCATATTGTTGGCGGACCACCACAGGCTGTACCGATTTTGCCCTGTCCTTAAGGAAGATGCCACTAAGATCCTATAGAAAATGCTACAATATTTGGGCTGGAGTTGTGGCTCAGCAGTAGAGCGCTCGCCTAGTGCGTGCGCGGCCCAGGTTCGATCCTCAGCACCACATACAAATAAACCCATTGTGTACAGCTAAAGCAAATAAATAAATATATTTTTTAAAAAACTTAATGATCTTCCTTTAAAAAAAAAAAAAGAAAGAAAAGAAAATACTACAATAGCTGGGGATATAGCTCAGTGGTAGAGCTGCTTAGCATGTGCAATGCTCTGGGTTCAGTCCCCAACACTGAAAACTAAATTGTGGAAAGCAGTACTTAGACGTTAATGATACCTAGGTGGGCATGATGGCACAAGCCCATAATCCCAGCAACTTGGAAGTCTAAACCAAGAAGATCACAAGTTTGAGGACAGCCTTAACAATAGAAAGACCCTGTCTCAAAATAAAAACAAAAAGGGCTAGTGATGTAGCTCAGTGGTAAAGTACCCCTGGGTTCAATCCCCAGTAAAACATACGCATTCCCACACACACACAAAAGAAGTCAGTGATACCTAAGCACATCTATTAAGAAGAACCAAGGGCTGGGGCTGTAGCTCAGTGGCAGGGTGTTTGCCTAGCATCTGTGAGGCACTGGGTTTGATCCTTAGCACCACATAAAAATAAACAAATAATGTAAAGGCATTCTGTCCATCTATAACTACAAAGTTTTGGTTTTTTTTAAAACAACAAATTATCTAGATTTTGAATATTTGGTTCTCTGTTGTCTATTTTAACCTGTACACTTTTCCAAACACTCTGAAAGAGTTTTCTAAATTTTCTTCCACATTAATCATTCAGCAACTTTCCACATAATTCTGCTCTTCACTGTTTTACTGCATTTTAGGGGTTTTGTTTGGTTTATCTTTTGGGTTTAGTTTGGTGCTAAGTTTGACTTAGGGCTTTGCATGGAGCTTGCTCAGCCATTGAACTGTACTCCCAGCCCTTTATTGCATTTTAAAACTTTAGACTTTTTTTTTTTAACATTTTTTCTTTATTTCATCTATTTCACTTTAAGTTTCATCATGTTCTCAGCCACATCCTCTTTATCCTGGTTTATTGTCTTATCTCTGCTTTTATCTCTTATTCATGTCCACAGTTTCTTGTGTGCCAGACACAATGGAAGATTTATACCTGTGTCCTGTAGTAGATTTCTTTCTTTCTTTCCTTTCCCTCCCTCTCTCTTTCTTATTTCTGTACTGGGGGTTGAACCCAGGGGCACTTAACTACTGAGCCATATCCCAACCCTTTTTATTATTTATTTTTATTTTTATTTTTTTATTTAGAGACAGGGTCTTGCTAAATTGCTTAGGGCCTCACTAAATTGGTGAGGTTGTCTTTGAATTTGTGATCTTCCTACCCCAGCCTCCAGAGCTACTGGGATTACAGGTGTAAGCCATTGCACCCTGGCTTTTTTTTTTTTTTTTCCCCATTTTAAGCCAAATTTATTATCTTACAGTTTTGGAGGTCAGAAATCTAAATCAGTCTCAGTGGGCTAAAATGTTCTCTTTTTTTTTAATATATTTTTTTTTTTTGGTTGTTGATGAACCTTTATTTTATTCAATTTATTTACGTGCAGTGCTGAGAATTGAACCCAGTGCTTCACACATGCTAGGCAAGTACTCTTCCACTAAGCCACAACCCCAGCCCCTAAAATGTTCTTTTCAACTGAAAGACTTATCTCAGTTTATGATTCAGCTACCTTGTGAGAGTGTGGAGAATATCAGGGCCATCATTACAGATATCAAACTGTTGCTAAAATACTTTAGAGCTTCTCAAAATGTTGGCAAAAAGTTGATAGGTATATAAATTGATTGATTAGTTTTGCCTTCATAGAGAAAATGTCATTGTAACTGTGTGAGGACAACATTTTACCTATATAGATTTCCCTCAAACCCTATGCTTGTTTTTAAATATAAAGGGAATGCCATACCCCACAGCACTTTTTAAAATTTATTCTAATTAGTTGTACATGGCAACAGAATGCATTTTGACAGATTGTACACAAATTGAGCACAACTTCTTATTCCTCTGTACATGGTGCTGAGTCACCCTAGCACTTTTAAATATTCTCTTTTCTCCTGAGTGGTTTATAAAATTCTTTTGCCTTTGCAGCTTATGGAATTAATTGATGGATGTCCAAGGATCTTTGGTTCTGAACTACAATTCCCTTTCTATGTTTGTTAATCTTTTTATTTTAGGAAATTTTAAATGATGTTTCCTAATTATAATATTTACTTTGTCTAGTAAGATCCCTCCCATTATTAGTGAGCTATAGTAGCTGTGCTTCGTTAATGAATATTTGTTTCTTTTAAAAGTAGAAGATAGGGGCTGGGGTTGTGGCTCAGCGGTAGAGCGCTCGCCTAGCATGTGTGCTGCCCGGGTTCGAGCCTCAGCACCACGTAAACATAAATGCATTGCATTGTGTACAACTAAAGCAAATAAATAAATATTTTTTTAAAAAAGTAGAAGATAGTTGAATACTTCATTAGCACAGCATTTTGCTGATGTTTTCAGTATGTATGAATATATCATGAGAACAATTTTTTATAAAATCTATTTTGCTTCTTGTTTTTGTTCCTATAGAATAACAATATTCACCCTATTAAATGTACAATAAAACACCAGCAAGAAGTGAAGATTTATTTTCCCATCAAGCTTACACCTAGCTTTCTGGCATTTCCTCATCATCCTCTGGGCATGTTATATCGTTATAAAGTACAGGTATGGTATGTTATAACATAAGAAATCAGAAAGAGATAAGTCAGCTTCTCTGATAGATTAACTTATTGAAATTTGGTTAATGTTGTTATATTTCATTTCCCCCACAATCTTTTTTTTTTTTCTTTTTTTGGTACTGGTGATTGAACCCAGGGGCACTCAACCACTAAGCCACATCCCCAGTCCTTTTTATATATATATTTTTAAATATTTATTTATTTGCTTTAGTTGTACACAATGCGTTTATTTGTACGTGGTGCTGAGGATCGAACCCGGGCCGCGCACGTGCTAGGTGAGCGCTCTACTGCTGAGCCACAATCCCAGCCCCTTTTTATATTTTATTAGAGACAGGGTCTTGCTGAGTTGCTAAGTGCCTCACTAAGTTTCTGAGGCTGACTTTGAACTCATGATCCTCTTCCTTCAGCCTCCAGAGCTGCTGGGATTACAGGCATGTGCCACTGCATCCGGCCCCACAATCTTAATACTATAATTCAGTCTTTTGTGACCACCAACCACCAAATCATGCTCTTGGATACTATCATCTACAATAAGACTTGATATGCCTTTTTTTTTTTTTTTTGTATTTTTTAGTTGTTGTTGGACACAATACCTTTATTTTATTTATATGATGCTAAGGATCGAACCCAGTGCCTCACATGTTCTGGGCTACCACTGAGCTACACCCCAGCCCCCTCAGTACTTCCTCTTTCCCTCCTCTTGTCCCTCCCTCATTCTCTTTCTTTCCACACCACCCCCCCACCCCCGTACTAGGATTGAACACAGAGGTATTTTACCACTGAGTTACATCCCCAGTCCTTTTTATTTTTTTATTTTAAGGCAGGGCCTCACTAAGTTGTTTAGGGCATCTTTAAATTGCTGAGGTTCTGAGGTTGGCCTCAAACTTGCAAGCCTCCTGTCTCAGCCTCCCAAGTAGCTGGGATTACAGGTGTGCTCCACCATGCCCAGCTCCTTTTTAAATTCTTTTTTTTTTATGGTACCAGGGATTAAACTCAGGAGTGTTTAACTACTGAGCCACATCTACAAGCCTTGTTTACTTTTTATTTTGAGACACAGTCTCAAAAGTTGCTAACGGCCTTGCTAAATTGCTGAGGCTGGCTTTGAATTTGCAATCTTCCTGCCTCAGCCTCCTGCGCCACTGGGATTATAGAAGTGCACAACCGCTCTTGAGCTCTCTTTCTTTTATGCTACTGATTTTCTATTTATTTATAGCTTTTTCAAAAATAGTGCATTGTGGATATACATAAAGTTGAAATTCACTGTGGTGTATCTATATATGTACATAGGAAAGTTTGATCAGATTAATTTCACTGTTCTTCCTTTTTTCTGTCCCTCCTCAGTTTCCTTTAGTCCCCTTCCTCTAAAATACTGGTCTCTCTTCTATTTTCATGGGACTCTTCCCCACCTCTTTTTTCTTTTTCCTTTATTTTGATCTAACTTCTACATTTAAGAAAAAACATTTGACCCTTGATTTTCTGGGTCTGGCTTGTTTCTCTTAGCATGATGGTCTCCATTTCCATCCATTTACCAGCAAATGCCATAATTTCATTCTTCTTTATGGCTGAGTACAATTCCATTGAGTATATATACCACATTTTCTTTGTTCATTTGTCTGTTGAAGGGCCCTTGTGTCCTTTTTGTTTTTTAATTTTTAGCTGTCAGTGGACATTATTTTATTTATTTATATATGGTGCTGAGAAAAATCCAGTGCCTCACACATGCTAGGCAAGCACTGTACCGCTGAGCCACAACCCCATCTCCCTTTGTGTCCTTTTATTTATTTTATTTAGTTGTTGATAGAACCTTATTTTATTTATTTATGCATGGTGCTGAGAATTGAACCTAGTGCCTCACACATGTTAGGCAAGTGCTCTACCACTGAGCCACCACCCCAGCCCCTCTTGTGTCCTTTTTTAATGTTTCATGACACTACCATTTCTGAACCTCCCTTTAGTGTTATTCTTGCCCACTTAGCTACTTTACTATGTAGCAGGACAGTTTCTTAATTTATACAGAGATAGTTACTAGTTTTATTATTTCCTAAACTTTATTCCATCAATCAAGTTTTACATTTTCACTTAAATTTTATTTTTCCTCCTACAACGATTAAATATAAGGTTGTGCTTTTTTACAGGTAGAGGGTGGTAGTGGCAACTTCACCTGGACCTCTTCTAATGAAACAGTGGCCATGGTAACCACCAAAGGGGTGGTGACTGCGGGTCAGGTCAGAGGGAACAGTACTGTTTTAGCCCGAGATGTACAAAATCCCTTTCGATATGGGGAAATTAAGGTAAATGACTCTACAAAGAAACCTTCTGGTCACTTCTGAGCCACTTCTGTCTAAATTTAAGTACAGTAACATGTTTGAAAATATTTCTAATTCAACTTTGCTATTTAAAACTATTGTTCTAATTCAGTCTGTAAGTACTATTCCTTAAATATTTCTGAACCTGGGTTGAATCTTGCATCACTTAATAACCACTTATTTGACATTTGTGCTTGTTTTCTCTAACATGGAGATTATGTAAATATTTAGTTCAATAATTGAACAATACCTGTGAGAATTAAATGAAAATGTTTACCGCAGCAGTACTTGGTATATATTCAGTGCTTAATGTTAGCTATTTTTTTTCTAATTACCATAAATATGATCATTAATTGACCTTCATAAAGTAGCTTTATTTCTTTTTTAAAAATTTTTAAATATTTATTTATTTGCTTTAGTTGTACACAATACATTTTATTTTTACGTGGTGCTGAGGATCAAACCCAGGCCACGCACATGATAGGTGAGCACTCTACCACTGAGCCACAACCCCAGACTCCTTATTTCTACTCTCATATTTTGGCTTGTTAATCTGTTTCTAAAAGACTGAAAACTTAAAATTTTTTTTTATTAGTTGTAGATAGGTACAATACCTTTTTTAAAAAATATTTATTTGTTTATTTGCTTTAGTTATACACAATGCGTTTATTTTTACATGGTGCTAAAGATCAAACCCAGGCCGCGCACGTGCTAGGCGAGCGCTCTACCGCTGAGCCACAACCCCAGCCCTTTGTTTTATTTATTTATTTTTATGCAATGCTGAGGAGTGAACCCACTGCCTCACACATGCTAGGCAAGTGCTCTACCACTGAACTACATCCCTAGCCCCATATCTTTTACTATTTTTTCCAACTTTAAATGTATGTTGCTTTTTCCTGCAGGATCTAGCATTTTGCCATCACTCAGTATTTATTTATTGAGTATCCCTTAGGTACTTTATACTATACTAGGTATCATAGAACATTAAAAAATACATAGCATATCATCCTCAACACTGGAAAAGAAAAGAAAATAAATGTGGTGTGGTGTGAGGTGATAAATTTAGTTATGGATAAATTTAGTGTAATTCACCTCTGGAGCATCCAATAGATGTTTATAATTGGAAATAGGGATCTGAAGTTCAGCTGACAGTTTAAGGCTGGAGAGTTATCAGCATAATATTGGTCATTGAAGCTTTGGGATTCTGTGTAATATAAGTGTCACTTTAAGAAACATAGAGGGGGTTGGGGTTGTGGCTCTGCGGCAGAGCGCTCGCCTCGCACGTGCTCGGCCCGGGTTCGATCCTCAGCACCACATAAACATAAATGCATTGCATTGTGTACAACTAAAGTAAATAAATAAATATTAAAAAAAAAAGAAACATCGAGGAAGAGGAACTACCAGAAGAAACACAGAAAGTGACAAAAATGACAAAATAAAATATATCGTTTTAAAAAGATAGCAAGAGCTGGGCGTGGTGGCACACGCCTGTAATCCCAGTGTCTTGGGAGGCTGAGACAAGAGAATCTCAAATTCAAAGCTAGCCTCAGCAACTGCGAGGCACTAAGCAACTACATGAGACCCTGTCTCTAAATAAAATACAAAAAAGGGCTGGGGATGTGGCTCTGAGTTCAATCCTGGGTACCAAAAAAAAAAAAAAAAGAAGAGCAGGGCTTGGTGATACATGCCTATAATCCCAGCAGCTATGGATGCTGAGGCAGAAGGATTGCAAATTCAAAACCAGCCTCAGCAATTTAGCAAACTCCTAAGCAATTTAGCAAGATCCTGTCTCAAAATAAACAATAAGCCAGGCAGGTGGTGGCACACACCTGTAATACCAGAAGTCTGAGGCAGGAAAATCTCAAGTTCAAAACCATCCTCAGCAATTTAGCAAGGCCCTAAGCAATTTAGTGAGACTCTGTCTCAAAGTAAAATATAAAAAGGGTTGGGGATGTGGCCCAGTGGTAAAGGGCCCCTGGGTTCAATATCTGGCACCAATAAATGAATAAATAAATAATATCAAGAAAGAGGATGAAGCTGGGGTATAGCTCAGTGGTAGTGTGCATACTTAGGATGGGCAAGGTCCCAGGTTCAACCTCCAGTACCACCACTAACCTCCAAAAAAAGAAAGGAAGAGGCAGTGCTTTAAGTCAGAAGTTAGCAAACTTACTGTAAGAGTGCTGGATACTGGGGTTGAGGCTGTGGCTCAGTGGTAGTGTACTTCCCTGGCATGTGTGAGGCACTGGGTTCGATTCTCAGCACCACATATAAGTAAATAAAATAAAGATCTATCAACAACTAAAAAAACATTTTTAAAAAAAGTGCTGGATACATTTGAAGCCTATATACACTCTTTATCTCATATTCTTCCTTGTTGTTTTTGGTACTGGGGATTGAACCCAGGGGTGCTTAACATCCCCAGCCCTTTTTTTTTTTTTTTTTTTTTTGGTACCAGGGATTGAACTCAGGGGCACTCGACCACTGGGCCACATCCCCAGCCCTTTTTTGTATTTTATTTAGAGACAGGGTCTCACTGAATTGCTAAATGCCTTGCCATTGCTGAGGCTGGCTTTGAACTCATGATCCTCCCGCCTCAGCCTCCCAAGTGCTGGGATTACAGGCGTGCGCCACCGCGCCTGGCTCCCAGCCCCTTTTTATATTTTATTTAGAGACAGGGCCTCACTAAGTTGCTTAAGGCTGGCTTTGAACTCGCAATTCTCCTGCTTCAGCCTCCCAAACTTCTGGGATTATAGGTGTGTGCCACTGCACCTGACTTTGTTATTGTTGTTTATTTTATAAGTCTTTAAAACTATTTTTTAGCTTACTATACAAAAACAGGTTGTGTACTGGCCAAGTTTGCCAGACCCCTGCTGTATAGTGTTAAATGTTTTGAAGACATCCATTGATTTAGGGATGAAGAGAGATATGTTTAGCACCTAGTATATTTACTTGTATATGTCAAATAGTATGCAGTTATTCCTCAGTGTCTACAGGGGATTTGTTCTTGGAATCCTCAGACACCAAAATCTGAGGATGCTCAAGTCTTTTGTATAAAATGGCATTGTATTTGCATATAATGTGCATATATATGCATATCCTCCTGTGTACTTTAAATCCTGTCTAGATTACTTATACATAATAAAATGTAAATGCTATGTAGTAAGTTGTTATGCTGGGGGATGGAGATATGGTTCAGTGGTAGAGGGTCTGCCAGGCATGCACAAGGCCCTGAGTTCAATACCTAGCACCACAAGTAAAAAAAGAGAGTTGTAGCCGGGCGCGGTGGCGCACGCCTGTAATCCCAGTACTTGGGAGGCTGAGGCAGGAGGATCGCGAGTTCAAAGCCAGCCTCAGCAATGGTGAGGCACTTAGCAACTCAGTGAGACCCTGCCTCTAATAAAATATAATAAAATACAAAAAAGGGCTGGGGATGTGGCCCAGTGGTCGAGTGCCCCTGAGTTCAATCCCTGGTACCAAAAAAAAAAAAAAAAAAAAAAAAAAAAAAAAAAAAGAGAGTTGTTATGATATACACACACACACACACACACACACATACATACATACATACGTATATACACACGCACGCACGCATACACACATGCAAACCCACATACCCACATATTCACGTGTGTATGTATTTATTTTATTTTTAAATTTTTGGTGCCTGGCATTTAACCCAGGGACACATAACCATGGAGCAATATGCCCAGACCTTTTAATTTTTTTTATTTTGAAAGAGGTTCTCAGTCAGTTGCTTAGGGTCTTGCTAAATTGCTGGGGCTGATCTCAAACTTGTGATTCTCCTGTCTCAACTTCCCAAGTTGTTGGTATTACAGTTGCATGTGCCATCACTCCCAGTTTGTGTGTATATTTAAATGTTTAAAGAATGATTCCCTTTTTTCTAAGAATCTCCTAAAATGTAAATTGTTTTTCCTCCAGATATATGTCCTAAAACTGAACAAAATGGAACTGTTACCATTTCATGCTGATGTGGAGATTGGCCAGATTATAGAAATCCCCATTGCAATGTATCATGTAAATAAGGAGACCAAAGAGATCACGGCATTCACAGATTGCTCTCATTTATCCTTGGATCTGAACATGGATAAGCAAGGAGTCTTCACTGTTCTGAAAGAAGGTAAGAGTAGCCCTCTTTAATTTCTCCTTCCTCTGCCCTTGAATTGAGGTACCAGTCATCAATTTACAAACTACTAGTCTAAATTAGTATAATTCCTTTTTTTTTTCCCCCCATTACCAGGGGGGTGCTTAAGCAGTGAGCTACATCCCCAGTCTGTTTTGTATTTTATTTAGAGACAGGATCTCTCTAAGTTGCTTAGGGCCTCACTAAATTGCTGAGGCTGGCTTTAAACTCATGATTATCCTGCCTCAGCCTCCTGAGGGCTGGGATTACAGGTGTGCACCACCGCGCCCAGCTTATAATTCCTTTCTTTATAACACGTTTACTTGTTCTATCAATTGCCTTGAAGCAGGTATTGATCTACTTATATATGTAGAAACAAAGACACAGAAATTTAATAACATAGTGGCTGGAAAATATCAGTTTTCAGCTTCTAATAAGGTATTCTCTATCCAGTGTCAAGCTCTTTTCTTATTTCTTTAATATATATATACCATATTTATTTTATTTCTAAGAGAAGTATAGTGCCATTTAATGTCTATATTTTTAAGCTTATTCAAAAAAGGAAAAAATCTTTCTAATAAAAAGAAAAATAAGAATAGTCTATTCATAAAGGTCAGCATCCTTTCTTGCTATTGAGCATCATAGTTGATCCTCATCTCCATTGTTTTTTATATCAGTATGATAGCAGCAACATCTAACATTTCTTAGCATCTACAATTTGCCAGGCTCTGTTCCAAATGCTTTCACATATTAACTCATTTAATTCTCACAGCACATCAACTTTGACTTCTTTTTTCCTTATTGGTATGTAGTACCAATCACATCTCTCTCCTCTGTTCACAGTGCCTCCTCTAACCTTCAGGTTCTCATTATCTCTTATGTAGGGCACACCAATATCCTTCAACCATTCTTGCCTGAATAATCATGGCTACCAGATCAATCTTCATGCAGCTCAACTTCAATATTATTTTTCTGTTCAAAAAATTTTAGAGGATTATCTTTGCCAATAGAATAGAGCAGAAACCCTTTTAATTTAGTCTTCATAGCCCTCTACAGTATAACCCAGTCTGCTTTTTCATGACAGTACAAATGGTTCTAGATAAATCAACTACTTTGGTTAAATTTTCTCTTATATGTCCTTCATACTCATTCATGTCTCATTTATATTTCTTTGTTCAAGTTATTTTGAACTTGAAATACTTTATTTAAAATTGTAGGGCTAGGGTTGTGGCTCAGAGGTAGAGCACTCATCTAACATGTGTGAGGCACTGGATTTGATCCTCAGCACCACATAAAAATAAAATAAAGCTATATGTCCACCTATAACTAAAAACTAAACATTTTTTAAAAATAAATAAATCTTTTTTTTTTTATTAGAAATCACCTTCCTGTCTTCTAAACCTCTATCATACTTAACACTTTCTGGTAATATGTACATGCTTATTCTCCCCTTCTAAACTATAAATGCCTTAAGGTCAGGAGGTAAGGATCTTTGCTCACATGTGTATCCTCACTGTAGATTGAATTATGTCTTACATAATATATGTTTGTTAATAGAAGAAACAGATTTTTACATCAACTTGATAATTGGGCTGTCAGTGTTGCTAAGTGGTAGAGTGTTTGCATAGTAAGTACAGGGGCCCTGATTTTAACCCCCAGCCCCCCCCAAAAAAAAAGGTAAAGAATTAGAGCCTTGTGGTGAGTGTGAGGTGTTTGTTTGTTTTGAGACAGGGTCTTGCTATATTGCCTAGGCTGAACTCAAACTCCTGGATGCAAGTGATCCTTTCACCTCAGCCTCCCCAGTTAGCTGGGATTACAAGTGCATGCCATTGCACCTGTTTTGTTTGTTTTGTTGTGTGTGTGTGTGTGTGTGTGTGTGTTGCTGGAGATTGAACCCAGGGCCTTGTGCATGCTAGGCAAGCACAGTACCATTGAGCTACACCCCAGCCCAAGATGGGTTTTTTTTTTAATATTTTTTTTAGTTGTTGATGGACCTTTATTTTGTTCATTTATTTATACGTAGTGCTGAGAATCAAACCCAGTGCCTCACACATGCTAGGCAAGTGCTCTACCACTGAGCCAAAACCCCAGCCCAGTATTTTTAATGTGTTAGTGAAGGATAAGAAAACCCACGCCAGGAACACCGTGTCAGTAAAAGAGAGTTTTATTAGTGCCATGTGGAAGGGAGGGGGTAAGGAAAACCAGGAGGAACCGAAATGGGGTGTCGAGTGGGAAAGAGCTGCGTGGAAGAGCAGGGAAGGGAAAGGGGAAGAAAAAGGGGAAAAAGGGGGAAGAAGAGGAAGAAGAAAGAAGGGGAAGAAGAAGGGGGAAGAAGGGGAAGAAAGGGGAGAAGAAGAAGAAGAAGGAAAAGGAGAAAAGGGGGCGGTTTCAGTCCAGAGTATGCTTAAGTAGGGCACTAGTGGTCAGTGGGAGGGGTCCCCATCTCCATAGGCTGCCGAGGGTCGAGAGGGGGACCCTTGTGTCGTAATGGGCTCAATAAGGCACCTGAGGTGTGGCCAGTTCTGCTAGCCAGAGGTGTGGCCAGCTTAGGGGATGTGTCTAGTCTTCTGGTACCCAAGGGGTGTGGCCTGGTTAAACTACCTGGGAGGCGTAGCCTGTGGGCCTGGATTTTCTAACAGAATTCTTATATTTCTATAGCCTAATATTTTGGAGAACTTACTAATTATTACCCTACTGCAATAATGTTTTTTGATTCAAAGGTATTCAAAGACCTGGACCAATGCATTGTTCTAGTACACATATAGCAGCCAAATCTCTAGGCCATACTCTGGTAATAGTGAGTGTGACTGAATATGAAGAGTACTTGTGGAGAGCAGTGCCACATTTGCTGCTTATGAACCCTTAAAGGTAAGATATTTCATGGTAAGGCACTGTCATTCAATTTCCTTTCATGGACCCAACTCTACACTTAGGGACTACCTAGTCATCTGTTCACTACGGATCAGTGATATTTGTGTTTTTACTTACCACTTTGTGTGTGTGTATGTGTGTGTGTATGTGTGTGTGTAGTGCTAAGGATCAAACCTAGGGCCTAGCACATGCTAGGCAAGCGCTTTACCACTAAGTTATATCCCAGCCCTACTATTTTGTTTTTAGATATAAACTCTCATCAAACCTGAATTTTGGGGAATTTACTCCCTCATACTTCTACCTTATTCTTGCTGAATTAAGATATTCAGGAATATTTTTAAGTTGCATTAGCAAGTTTTAGATATTTTTCCTTATTTTTTCTTTTTTAAAGAGGTATTAAATTTGTACAGTAAAGTACATTAAGTAGCCAGGCGTGGTGGCACATGTCTGTAATCCCAGCACTTGGGAGGCTGAGGCAGGAGGATCGCGAGTTCAAAGCCAGCCTCAGCAATGGTGAGGCACTTAGCAATTCAGTGAGACCCTGTCTCTAATAAAATACAAAAAAGGGCTGGGGATGTGGCCCAGTGGTCCAGTGCCCCTGAGTTCAATACCCGGTACCAAAAAAAAAAAAAAAAGTACATTAAGTAGTAATATTTTCTTTTTTGTACCAGAGATTGAACCCAAGAGGTGTTTAACTACTGAGCCATATCCCCATCCCTGCATTAAGTAGTAATCTTAAGGTACTATTTGAATTTTTACGTATGTTTGTATCTTTTTTTTTTTTTTTTTTTTTGGTACCAGGGATTGAACTCAGGGGCACTTGACCACTGGGCCACATCCCCAGCCCTTTTTGTATTTTATTTAGAGACAGGGTCTCACTGAGTTACTAAGTGCCTCGCCATTGCTGAGGCTGGCTTTGAACTCGCGATCCTCCTGCCTCAGCCTCCCAAAGTGCTGGGATTACAGGCGTGCGCCACCGCGCCCGGCTATGTTTGTATCTTAGTAAACACCAAAATATAGAATATTAGTATACTCTCTTTTGAAGAACCCTGAAAGATTGTTTTCTATCCAATACAGGGAAGTCAATCAGTCATCATTCACCCTATATATTTAGGGATTTTCCAACACAACAATATTTTGATCTCTAAGGAATGATCCATTATAATGTGGATATTATAAGAAATGGTTTCTACATATTTGATTCGATCAGGAACTAAAAATTGATGTTTATAAGTTCTCACTGCTAGTTACCAACAGATCCTGACTCTGTGACTCTTAGGATAAGGAAAAAGTTAACACTAATAAAAGAAACAAGGTACATTATTAATTTTAAAAAAAATTCTGAGGTACAGTTGGACACAAAACCAAAATAAATAAATAAATAAGAGATTAAAAAAAAAAAAGATAAGTTATACCAGGCACTGTGGTGCATGCCTGCAATCTCAGCTACTTGGGAGGCTGCTGAAGCTAGAATTAGACAGGTAGTCAGTATAGATAAGTAAATTGAGTCAGGTCCGATCAAGGAGGCCAATTTTAGGTGAGTCTCAGGAAATTGGAGACTGTTCCCTGAAGGATTGAAATGTTAATTCCTTCAGAGCCCTTTGTCTACCCTTACCTGCCCTGCTCTAACCTGTTGCTAAGGTAACCTGTCCCAGAAATTGCCCCTCCCTACAGGGAGCTATAAAGTTGTTAATTAGTGTGTCCAGGGCTGCACCATCTGCCCTTTCCCCTTCAGCCCACCTGTTTCTCACATTTTAACCATCCCACTGAGCTTTTCCTAGGTCAAGTCAGGTACCAGGAAAAAGAAAGATAAGGGGAAGAGGGCAGGAGAACAAAAGAAGCCTAGGACACATAAAAAGGGCAGAATACCTCACTTCTGGGGATACCAGGATACCAGCTATGGCCCCCTTCTCCCTCCCGGGAGAATTCTATGTTACCCCTTTCAAATAAACCCTGCTTTATATGTTTGCCTCATCGTCATGCTTCTCTAATTTTCAAACTTCAACATTTGAGGGAGCAGAACTCTTCACCAGTAACTGGTGGTATTACTGAAACAAGAGGATTGTAAGTTCAAGGCCAACCTGGGAAACTTAGTGACACCCTGTTTCAAAATAAAATATAAAAAGGGCTAGGATGTATGTAGTTCAGTGTGGAGCATCCCTGAGTTCAACTCCCAGTACCAAGTAAAGAAAAAGGAAAGAAAAGAAAGTAGAGAAAAGAAAATAAAAAGACAAAAAGAAAGATAACTTGTTTTGTTCATTATAATTTGCATTTTAAGTTGGCCTCATTGCACATTATGCAGTATATGTATTAAACATTTCAGTACATTGAAGATTTGAGTACATTTCATTGGTTCCCTAGTGGAAGAATCATCTTTATTGCCAAATTAAGTGGAAGTGCCTATCTGTGGCTTATTGTAATTTTCTTATTTTTATTGTTAGGCTTATCTCATATTTGTTGTCTATAAATCAGATCTCCTCTGAATGTAAACCATCCTTACAGGAAAGGAAGATGATGATTTTCTTTTTCTACCAAATGCTTTACTCATGCTTCTTTCCCTTTACCTGCTGAAAGAGAGTATGTAAAAGCATATGTATCTTGGATCTGGAAATTTAACTCAAGAGGTAAAAGCACTTATCTAGCATGTATAAGGCTCTGGGCTCAATCCCTAGTACTGAAAAAAAAAAAAAAAAATATGTATATATGTATGTATTCTACCTTTGTTCTCACTATTGTTTCAAAACATGGTATTGTTTTCAATTGTCCTTTTACTTCCAGCTCAATTCAGTTGGTCGGATTAATTTTGGACTATGCATCTAAGAAAAAGAAATTATCTCTGTTTTTCTTTCTTAGAGAAGCCTTCCATGAATCCTCTAAGTTCATTCTTTTACTAATTTCCTCTATAAAAAGTTTATATAACATTCTGGAGTATTTGGGGATGTTTTGCTTCATTTGTACTGGGAATTAAACTCAGGGCCTCATGCATGCTAGGTAAGCATTCTACCACAGAGGTACATTCCCAGCCCTGTGTTGTATCGTTTTGTAATATTCATTACCTACTCCAAAGCTCTTTTCCCAAACTATGAGCTCTACTGTAAAGTAGCACATTATTTGGATTTCTATTACTATATTCCCAGTGGGACATCAGTGAATACTTGTTAAATTGTATGTTTTTACTTGTTTATTAGCCGGGCGCTGGGGTGGCGCACGCCTGTAATCCCAGCACTTTGGGAGGCTGAGGCAGGAGGATCGCGATTTCAAAAGAGAATGCTGCCATTAGAGATACAAAAAAGGACTGGGGAATGACCCATGTTTTGAGTGCCCCTGAGTTCAATCCCCAGTACCAAAAAAAAAAAAAAAAAAAAAAAAAAAAAAAAAAAAAAAAAACTTGTTTATTTATTTATTTTTGTGGTGCTAGGGATTGAACCCAGGGCCTTGTGCATGTGAGGCAAGCACTCTACCAACTGAGCTATATCCCCAGCCCAAAAACTTCTGTTTATTTATTTATTGTTAATATTGGGAATTGAACCTATGGGTACTTTACCATTTGGCTACATCCCCGGTGTTTTTTACTTTTTTATTTTGAGACAGGGTCTCACTAAGTTGTTTAGGACCTCACTAAGTTGCTGAGACTGGCCTTGAACTTGTGATCTTCCTGCCTCAGCTTCCCAAGTTGCTGGGATTACAGGTGTGCTCCACTGTGTGTGGCAAAAATATTTAATTTTAATGATATTCAATAATAAATATGATTGACTAGTTCTGAAAACAAGTAATAAAATGTGGTTTGCTTACAAACTTTTAGAATAATTGTATCAACATTCTACTTCATTTTATGATTTGGTCAGTGTTGTAGACACTTGTGCACCATACAAAAATAACCTGTAGGGGCTGGGGTTGTGGCTCAGCGGTAGAGTGCTCGCCTGGCACATGCATGGCCCGGGTTCGATCCTCAGCACCACATAAAAATAAAAGGATTTGTGTACAACTAAAAATAAAGGATTTGTGTACAACTAAAGCAAATAAATAAATATTAAAAAAAAAAAAAAAGAATAACCTGTACTTGCTGGGCATGGTAGTGTGCACTTATAATCCTAGTGGCTTGGGAGGCTGAGGCAGGAGGATCTCGAGTTCAAAGCCAGCCTCAGGATTTAGCAGATTCTGAGCAAGACCCTGTCTCAAAATAAAACATTAAAGGGTTGGGGATGCAGCTCAGTGGTTAAGTGCCCCTGGGTTCAATCCCTGGTACCAGAAAAAAAAAAAAAAAGAATAACCTGTGCTTCAAAATTACATTATTCTGCCAGGCAACTTGGGAGGCTAAGGCAGAAGGAAGTTCAAAGCTAACCTCAGCAACTTAGCAAGGCCCTAAGCAACTTAGTAAGACCCTGTCTCAACATTTTTTTTTAAAGTAAAAGATTAAAAGGGATGGGGATGTGGCTCAGTGGTTAAGTACCCCTTGGTTCAATCCCCAGTGCAAAAAAAAAAAAAATACTTCATTTCCCCAATGCCAGATTTCTCATATATAAGTGGGTGACAACTCCTCTGTGAACTGCAGTGAATAATACCTATCTTCTCTTTTAGGTTATAAAGTTTTTTGAGAAATATGATTAAGTATATACATGTATTATTTTTATGGTTTTAGGGCAGAAGTGTTTTGATACTTTAGTAAAATATTGGCTTAAAATGCTTGTGCAGTTATTTAAATTATACCTTTTATGTATACAGCCTTGTACTAAATTTCACTGATGAAAAGAAATTGTCTAAAAAAAATTGGGTATAAGTTATTCTTGCCTCTTGAGGAATTTACATAAACTAGAGAACATAACAAGAATTATTAGAGGGCTGGGGTTGTGGCTCATCGGTAGAGCGCTCGCCTAGCACGTGCGTGGCCCGGGTTCGATCCTCACCACCATGTAAACATAAATGCATTGGATTGTGTACAACTAAAGCAAATAAATAAATATTAAAAAAAGGAATTATTAGACTTGTACATAACATTTGGTAAATAGCATTTGGAGATGAAAGGGTACAAATGAGTGGTAGAGATAAATAAAAGTATAGAGGTTGCCGAAATTGTTAGAGTCTGGAGTGACTGGACACAAATTAATGGATAAGGCAATACATCAGTTAGACTTAAATCATAGATAGAATCTAGGTTAGTACAGAGGTTGAGAAGTATTCCAAGTGAGGGGTATGACTTACATTTGACTTAACTTAAGAATTAAGTCTAACATCATATTTACCATATTCTGATAAATAGTATTTCACTTTACAAAAACCGTCTAACCGGGCATGACAGGCATACCTGTAGTTCCAGCTACTTGGGAAGCTAAAGTAGGACGATATCAGGCCCAGAAGTTTAAGACCAGCTTGGGCAACATAGTGAGACTCTGACTCGATAGATAGATAGATAGATTGATTGATTGATTGATTGATTGGGGGAAAAAATTAAAATTTGAATTTCCTAACCAACCTGAGATTAATTTTTTTAAATGTCATCAGGCCCTAAACCCTATGGAAGTGGCATTGGTGACATGGAAGTCTGTGAAGGAAGTAGTGTTTGAAGGGGGCCCTCGTCCATGGATCTTGGAACCCTCCCGATTTTTTTTGGAGCTGAGCATGGAGAGGACAGAGAAGATTGGAGTGACAGAAGTCCGGCTGCCAGCTAAGAGAAAGCAGAACCAGTACATATACCGAATCCTGTGCCTGGATTTAGGGGAACAAGTATGAAAATAGTCTTTTTTTCCCCCTAATATTTATTTTCATATAATATTTCAACTCCTTTGTGCTACCAGCCATTCCTTTTCAGATTCTAATTGATTTAGTTTTTTAACTATATAGGAAAATTCTAATTATTGATTAAAGGATTTTTTTTAACTGTACTATCCTTTATATGTAATCAGGGTTTCAATTTGCTTATCTGAGAATTCTAATAGCTCACTTAACAATTCAAGATTTTTTTGTAGTTATGAATTTATTTTACATTATTTTAACTTTATCACTTTAATTAATTTCCCTATTGTCTAGACTGGAGGACTTTTTTTTTTTTTTTTTTGTACTGGGGATTGAACTCAGGGGCACTCCACCACTGGGCCACATCCCCAGCCCTTTTTTGTATTTTATTTAGAGACAGGGTCTCACTGAGTTGCTAAGTGCCTCGCCATTGCTGAGGCTGGCTTTGAACTCGCGATCCTCCTGCCTCAGCCTCCCAAGTGCTGGGATTACAGGTGTGCACCACCGCACCCAGCCTGGAGGACATTTTGTTTCTTACCTTCAAAGAATTTAAGGAAAAAAACTTTTTCCCCATTTTTTATTGGTGCATTATTATCATACATTAGAATGGTGAGATTTATTATTACATATACATGCACACAATATAACAATATAATTTGGTCAGTATCTTTCCTCAGTATTTCACCTTTTCCTTTTCTCCCACCCACCCCCAACCCACCCACTCTGTCCCTTTCCTCTACCGTACTGGTCTCCCTTTATTTTTTGTGAGATACCCTCTGCCCCCACCTTCTTTTTCTTTTTCCTCTCTAGCTTCCACATGTGAGAGAAAATAAACAACTCTGGACTTTCCGAGTTTGGCTTATTTCACGTAATATAATGTTCTCAAGCTTCATCCATTTTCTGCAAATGACATAACTTCATTCTTCTTTATGGCTGAACTCCTTGTGTATATATACCACATTTTCTTTATCCATTCATTTGTTGATGGATGCCTAGGCTGGTTCCATAGTTTGGCTATTGTGAATTGTGCTGCTATAAGCATGAGTATGCTTGAATCACTATAGTATGTTGACTTTAATACTTTAGGATAAATACCAACAAGTGGTATAGCTGGGTCATAAGTGGTTCTAGTCCTAGGCTTTTGAAAAACCTGTATACTGATTAAGGAAGAGAAACTTTAAAGGGTCAACTGTCTTTTGTAATTTTGAGGAAACAGATCTACACTGGTAAGAATATTTCACCCTCAGTTGAATTGGGTTTTTGTGTGTGTGTGTGTGTGTGTGTGTGTGTGTGTGTGTCAGGAGGCATGGTTATTGGGGATTGAACCTAGGGGTATTGTACCACTGAGCTATATTCCCAGCCCTTAAAATTTTTTTTTTTTTTAATTTTGAGATAGGTCTTGCTAAATTGCTTAGGGCCTCACTAAATTGCTCAGGCTAGCCAAACTTGTGATCCTCCTGCCACGACCTCCCAAGTGTGTGCCACAGAAATTGGTGAATTAACTTTTATTATTTTTTATAGGTATCGTTCACAGCTCTACCCCTGCCTCTAAAAAAACTGGTAACAAGCTGGGTGCAGTGGCACATACCTGTAATCCCAGCCACTCATGAGCCTGAGGCAGGAGACTCTGGAATTCAAAGCCAGCTTCAGCAATTTAGTGAGGCCCTACGCAACTCAGGGAGACCCTGTCTCTAAATAAAATATAAAAAGGGCTAGCCGGGCACGGTGGCACATGCCTGTAATCCCAGCACTTTGGGAGGCTGAGTCAGGAGGATTGAGAGTTCAAAGCCAGCCTCAGCAATGGCGAGGCACTTAGCAACTCAGTGAGACCCTGTCTCTAAATAAAATACAAAAAAGGGCTGGGGATGTGACCCAGTGATGGAGTGCCCCTGAGTTCAATCCCTGGTGCCAAAAAATAAATAAATAAATAAAATTCATAAACCCTTAGCCAAGCTAACAAAGAAAAAGAGAGAGAAAACTCAAAATTCATAATGAAAAAGGAAATACTACAGTAGACACTACTGAAATACAGATGATAATCAGAAGTTATTTTGAAAATTTATACTCTAATAAAATGGAAAATCTTGAAGACATCAACAAATTTCTTGAGCCATATGACCCACCCAAATCAAATCAGGAAAGCATAGAAAATTTAAACAGATCAATTTTAAGCAATGAAATTGAAGATGCCATCAAAAGCCTACCAAACAAGAAAAGTCCAGGACCAGAAGAGTCTCAGCCGAGTTCTACCAGACTTTCAAAGAAGAACTAACACCAATCCTCCTCAAATTATTCTGTGAAATAGAAAAGGAGGGACCCTTCCAAACTCATTCTAGTATCTCCCTGACACCAAAACCAGACAAAGACACATCAAGGAAAGAAAACTTCAGACCCAAATCCCTGATGAACATAAATGCAGAAATTCTTAATAAAAATGCTGGCAAATTTCATACAAAAACATATTAAAAAGATAGTGCACCATGATCAAGTGGGGTTCATCCAAGGGATGCAAGTTTGGTTCACATACAGAAATCAATAAATAATTCATCACATCAATAGACTTAAAGACAAGAATCACATGATTATCTCAATAAATGCAGAAAAATCATTTGACAAAATACAGCATACATTCATGTTCAAAAACACTAGAAAAACTAGGGACAGTAGGAACACACCTCAACATAGTAAAAACACATATGTTAAATCCAAGGCCATCGTCATTCTAAATGGAGAAAAATTGAGAGCATTCCCTTTAAAAAACTAGGACAGGACAAAGATGGCCTCTTTTACCACTTCTATTCAACATAGTCCTTGACACTCTAGCCAGAGCAACTAGGCAGAATAAAGAATTTAATGGGCTGGGGTTGTGGCTCAGCGGTAGAGTGCTCGCCTAGCACGTGCACGGCCCGGGTTTGATCCTCAGCACCACGTAAAACATAAATGCATTGCATTGTGTACAACTAAAGCAAATAAATAAATATTTTTTAAAAAAGAAAAGAGTTTTTAAAAAAAGAAATTAAAAGGATACAATTAGGAAAAGAAGAACTCAAACTATCCCCATTTGCTGACAACATGATTCTATACTTAGAAGACCCAGAAAACTTCTATTACTCTTAAACATTCAGCAAAGTAGCAGGATAAAAAATTAACACCCTAAATCAATTGCATTCCTATTCATCAGTGATGAATCAACTGAAAGAGAAATTAGGAAAACTATTTTATTCACAATAGCCTTAAAAAAATAAATAAAATAGGTCTAGGGAAGCCGGGCGCGGTGGCGCACGCCTGTAAATCCCAGCACTTTGGGAGGCTGAGGCAGGAGGATCGCGAGTTCAAAGCCAGCCTCAACAATAGCGAGGCACTTAGCAACTCAGTGAGACCCTGTCTCTAAATAAAAATACAAAAAAGGTCTGGGGATGTGACCCAGTGGTCGAGTGCCCCTGAGTTCAATCCCTGGTACCACACAAAAAAAAAAAAAAAAAAAAAAAAAATAGGGCTAGGGATATAGCTCAGTTGGTAGAGTGCTTGCCTTGCATGCACAAGGCCCTAGGTTTGATCCCCAGCACCAAAAAAAACAAGCAAACAAAATAAATAAAATACATGGGAATCGATCTAACAAAAGAGGTGAAAGAACTCTACAATGAAAACTACAGAACTCTAAAGAAAGAAATTGAAAACGACCTTAGAAAATGGAAAGAAGCTGGGTCTTTGGGTGTGGTGGCGCACGCCTGTAATCCCAGCACTTGGGAGGCTGAGGCAGGAGGATTGTGAGTTCAAAGCCAGCCTCAGCAATGGCGAGGCACTTAGCAACTCAGTGAGACCCTGTCTCTAATAAAATACAAAAAAGGGCTGGGGATGTGGCCCAGTGGTCAAGTGCCTCTGAGTTCAATCTCTGGTACCAAAAAAAGAAAAAAAAAAAAAAGAAAATGGAAAGATCTCCCATGTTCCTGAACAGGCAGAATCAATATTGTCAAAATAGCCATTTTACCAAAAGTGATATACAGATTTAATGCAACTCCTATTAAAATTCTAATGACATTCTTCATAGAAATAGAAAAAGCAGTCATGAAATTCATTTGGAAAAGTAAGAGGCCCACAGTAGCCAAAATGTGTTTCTCCTTAGTGAGAAAAATGAAGCAGGAGGCATCACAATACCAGACCTTAAATTATACTACAGAGATATAGTGACAAAAATGGCATGGTATTGGGGCTAGGGTTGTGGCTCAGTGGTAGAGCGTTTGCCCTGCATGTGTGAGGCACTGGGTTTGATTCTCAGCACGACATATAAATAAATGCATAAAATAAATATGTCAACAATTTTTTTAAAAAATTAAAAAAATAAAACAAGAATGGCATGGTATTAGCACCAAAACAGACATGAAGACCAATGGTACAAAACAGAGAACACAGAAACAAACCCACTTAAATATGGTTATCTCGGGCTAGGGTTGTGGCTCAGTGGTAGAGCGCTTGCCTAGCATGGGTGAGGAACTAGGTTTGATCCTCAGCACCACATAAAAATAAAATAAAGATTATTGTGTCCACCTACAACTAAAACAAATTTTTAAAAAAATTATACACACACACACACACACACACACACACACATATATATATATATACATATATATATATGCATAGTTATCTCATACTAGACAAAGGCACCATAAACATACATTGGAGAAAAAATAGCCCCTTCAACAAATGGTGATAGGTAAACTGGAAATCCATATGTACTAGAATGAAATTGAGCCCCTATCTCTCACCCTGTACAAAAACTCAACTCAAAGTGGATCAAGGACATAGGCATTAAACCAGAGACCCTGTGCCCCTGTGCCTAAAAAGAAAAAATAGGCACAAATCTCCATCATTTGGCTTAGGAACCGAATTTCTCAACAAGGCTCCTAAAGCACAAGAAGTAAAATCAAGAATCAATAAATGGAAAAAAAAAGACTAAAGGAAATCTGCAATTGAATTAAAAAAAAATAAGAATCAATAATAAATGGGCCAGGCACGGTGGCACATTCCTGTAATTCGAGCAGCTTGGGAGGCTGAGGGAGGAAAATCGTGAGTTTAAAGCCAGCCTCACCAAAAGCAAGATGCTAAGCACTCAGTGAGACCCTGTCTCCAAATAAAATACAAAATAAAGCTGGGGTGTGGCTCAGTGGTTGAGTGCCCCTGAGTCCAATCCCAGTACCCCCCCCTCCCAAAAAAAAGAATCAATAAATGGGATGGTATCAAACTAAAAACCTTCACAGCAAAGAAAAGGATCAAGAATGTGAAGAGAGGTCTGGGGTTGTGGCTCAGCAGTAGAGCACTTGTCTAGCACATGTGAGGCACTGGGTTCGATCCTCAGCACCACGTTAAAAAAATGAATAAATGCATTGTGTCCATCTACAACTAAAAAAAAAAAAAAAAAAATTCTTTAAAAAGAGAGAGAGAGAAGCCGGGCGCGGTGGTGCATGCCTGTAATCCAGCACTTGGGAGGCTGAGGCAGGAGAATCGCGAGTTCAAAGCCAGCCTCAGCAATGGCGAGGCACTTAGCAACTCAGTGAGACCCTGTCTCTAATAAAAAACACAAAAAAGAGCTGGGGATGTGGCCCAGTGATTGAGTGCCCCTGAGTTCAATCCCTGGTACCAAAAAATAATAATAAATAATAATAATAATAGTAATACAAGTAACAATAAATGTTGGTGAGGATGTGGAGGAAAAGGTACACTCATACATTGCTGGTGGGACTGCAAATTGGTACAACCACTCTGGAATGCAGTATAAGCAATATGGAAATTCCTCAGAAAACTTGGAATGAAACTCCATTTGACCCAGTTATCCCACCCCTTGGAATATAGCCAAAGGACTTAAAATCAGCATACTATAATGACGTGGACACATTAATGTTTATAGCAGCTCAATTCACAATAGCTAAGCTATGGAACCAACTTAGGCGCCCTTCAACAGATGAATGGATACAGAAAATGTGGTACATATACATAATGGAATATTACTCGGCCATAATGAAGAATGAAAATAATGGCATTTGCTGGTATATGGGTGGAACAGGAGACTATCATGCTAAGTGAAATAAGCTGATCTCAAAAAAACAAAGGCCAAATAAATGTTCTCTCCAATCTTTGGATGCTGACTTACAATAGGTGGGGAAGGGGAGGAGTAGAGATTCACTGGGTTGGGGGAGGGGAGTGGGAATGGCAAAGACAGTAGAATAAATCAGACATAACTTTCCAACATTCATATATAAATACACAACCCGTATAACTCCACATCATGTACAACCACAAGAATGAGAAGTTATACTCCATGTATATATAATATGTCAACATACACTGTAACTGTCATGTATATCTTATTTCACTTAACATGAACACAGGGGTGCTTTACCTCTGTTACCAATTGGTAAAAAGTGAAAAAACTAATGTGTTACAATTTGTCTTAAGTGGAATTAGAATCCACTTAATTCTAATTCCTTCTATTCTAATTCCATCCATTTTTCTGCAAAGGCCATAATTTCATTCTTCTTTATGGCTAAATAAAACTCCATTATTTGTAGGTACCCAAGTTTTCTTTATCCAGTCATTCATTGATGGACACCTAGGGTGGTTCCATAGTTTGACTATTGTGAATTGTGCTATTATAAACACAGATATGCATGTGTCATTATAGTAAGATGACTTTAATAATTCTTCAGTGTAAATACTGAGAAGTGGTATAGCTAGATCACATGATGGTTCCAGTGCCTAGTCTTTTGAGGAGACTCCATACTGATTTCCATAGCAGTCGTACTAATTTACAGTCCCACCAACAGTGTAAAAGTATTCCTTTTTCTCCACATCCTCTCCAGTATTTATTATTATTTGTATTCTTGAGACTGCCATTCTGACTGGTATGAGATGAAATCTCAGTGTAGTTTTGATTTGCATTTCCCTAATTGCTAATGATATTGAACATTTTTTCATGTATTTGTATTTTCATGTATTTGTTGGCCATTTGTATTTCTTCTTCTTTTTTTTTTAAATATTTATTTATTTACTTTAGTTGTTACACAATGCAATGCATTTATGTTTACGTCGTGCTGAGGATCGAACCCGGGCCGCACACGTGCGAGGCGAGCGCTCTGCCGCTGAGCCACAATCCCAGCCCCTGTATTTCTTCTTTTGAGAAGTATCTGTTCAGTTCATTTGCCCATTTATTAATTGCCTAGCCCTTTTTATTTTGAGACATGGTCTAAGTTGTCCAGACTTTGAACTTGCAATTCTCCCGCCTCAGCCTCCTTAATCATTGGGATTTTGATAGGGATTGCACTGAATCTGTAAGTCACTTTGAGTAGTATTAACATCTTAACATTTAAATCTTCCATTCTGTGAATATGGGATTTGTTTCTATTTAGTAATGTCTTCTTTAACTTCTTTTAACCATTTTTTGTAGTTTTCATTGTACAAGTCTTTCACCTCCTTGGTTAAATTAATTTCTAAATATTTTTTTCCTTTTAAGGCTATTTTAAATGGAATTGCTGTCATAATTTCCTTTTCAAACTGTTCATTGTTAGTTTATAAAAATGTAACTGATTTTTATAACTTGACTTAGTATCCAAGTACTTTGCTGAATTCATGTAGTAGTTCAGTGAGCTTTTGAACCTTGTAGAACATGTTGAATAGAAATGGCAAAAGTATATATCCTTGCTTTATTCTTGAGTAGAGAAAAAAAAATTTTCAGTGTTACCATTGAATATAACATTAGCTGTGGGTTTTTCAATATAAAACTTATGTTGATTTTTATTTATTCTTTTCTTCTTTTTTTTTTAAATATTTATTTATTTACTTTAGTTGTACACAATGCAATGCATTTATGTTTACGTCGTGCTGAGGATCGAACCCGGGCCGCACACGTGCGAGGCGAGCGCTCTGCCGCTGAGCCACAATCCCAGCCCCTGTATTTCTTCTTTTGAGAAGTATCTGTTCAGTTCATTTGCCCATTTATTAATTGCCTAGCCCTTTTTATTTTGAGACATGGTCTAAGTTGTCCAGACTTTGAACTTGCAATTCTCCCGCCTCAGCCTCCTTAATCATTGGGATTTTGATAGGGATTGCACTGAATCTGTAAGTCACTTTGAGTAGTATTAACATCTTAACATTTAAATCTTCCATTCTGTGAATATGGGATTTGTTTCTATTTAGTAATGTCTTCTTTAACTTCTTTTAACCATTTTTTGTAGTTTTCATTGTACAAGTCTTTCACCTCCTTGGTTAAATTAATTTCTAAATATTTTATTCCTTTTAAGGCTATTTTAAATGGAATTGCTGTCATAATTTCCTTTTCAAACTGTTCATTGTTAGTTTATAAAAATGTAACTGATTTTTATAACTTGACTTAGTATCCAAGTACTTTGCTGAATTCATGTAGTAGTTCAGTGAGCTTTTGAACCTTGTAGAACATGTTGAATAGAAATGGCAAAAGTATATATCCTTGCTTTATTCTTGAGTAGAGAAAAAAAAAATTTTCAGTGTTACCATTGAATATAACATTAGCTGTGGGTTTTTCAATATAAAACTTATGTTGAGGGGCTGGGATTGTGGCTCAGCGGTAGAGCGCTCGCCTAGCACGTGCGCGGCCCGGGTTCGATCCTCAGCACCACGTACAAATAAACGCATTGTGTACAACTAAAAGCAAATAAATAAATATTTAGAAAAAAAAAAAAACTTATGTTGAAGTAGTTTTCTTTTTTCCTGTTAATGAATGAACTATTAGTAATTTTAGGGCCTGATTAACTCCCAATTGAAGCATCCTAATTTCTTGCTGTTTCCACAGTGTTATTCATTATTACTTCCACTTAAGACAAATTGTAACACAAGTTAGTTTTTCTATTTTTTACCAATTGGTAACAAAAATTTGTTGGAGGCAAAGATTGAGCTAAATTGATCAAGGCTTGGTTGTTTTTAATTTTGTAAATTTGCTTTACTTCATGGGAGCAAAAATCTTTTTTATTTATTAGAATAGAGATAAAGTTTTCATTTATTAGAATAGTTCTACAAACACATGTTTACAACAAAATAAACCACTGTTCATTAAGACACAGTAATGCAGATTTAAGAATACTTATGGTCAATCTCAGTAGCAAAAGCAGAGCTATCCTCATTGATCTAATTATTGCTGTCTTGATTATGTTTTGTTTTATACATTTATCTTATTTATTTTTATGTAGTGCTGAGGATGGGATCCAGGGCCTCACATGTGCTAGGTGAGCGCTCTACCACTGAGCCATAACCCAGCCCCTGTCTTGATTATATTAACAAACTGGATGCTGGAGAATATCTGGCCAAAGCTCAATTTTTTCCCCTTTTTTCTTTTTTCTTCTCTCTCTCTCTTCTTTTCCTTTATTCCCTTTTCTTCAATTTTTTTAGTTGTAGATGGATATAATACCTTTACTTTATTCGTTTATTTTTATGTGGTGCTAAGGATTGAACCCTCACACATGCGAGGCAAATGCTCTACCACTGAGCCACAACCCCAGATCCCAAAGCTCAATTATTTTAAAGTTCATTTGTTTTCAAACTTTCATGATACCTTTAATGCCCCATAACACAGTTAATTAAGAACTATAATATCTTTAAGGGATTTGTCTGATTACAATGTCCAGATCAACACTCTATAATGGAATTTTTTTTAAAAAATATTTTTATTTATTTGCTTTTAGTTGTACACAATGAGTTTTATTCAATTCATTTTATTTGTACATGGTGCTGAGGATCGAACCTGGGTCACCCACATGCTAGGCGAGCGCTCTACCGCTGAGCCACAATCCCAGCCCACTATAATGTAATTTGAATGACATATTTAGATGGGCACAACTGACATCAAATGTCTATCCATAGGGCTGGGATTGTGGCTCAGTGGTGGAGCGCTTGCCTAGTGCACGCATGAGACACTGGGTTCAATTTCCAGCATCACATAAAAAAACTAAATAAATAAAAGTATTGTGTCCATCCACAACTAAAAATATTTTTTAAAAATGTCTACCCATAATTATCTCTTGCTCTGATATTTCCTTAAAGGTTCTCACATTCCGAATTGGAAATCACCCAGGAGTCCTGAACCCTAGTCCAGCTGTGGAGGTTGTACAAGTGCGCTTCATATGTGCCCACCCTGCCAGTATGTCTGTAACACCAGTATACAAGGTGCCAGCTGGTGCCCAGCCATGTCCTCTGCCTCAGCACAACAAACAACTGGTAAGCATCAAGTCTCTTTCCAACTAGGCATTTTTGTTTTCCATGCTTTAGAAGCAGGGAGGGATCTGAAATATAGTTTTTGTCTCATTAAAGTTAAGGCAACTATTTTGTTACTCATTTTCTAATAGTGAGTGAACTGCGTTAGACTTAGTAAGCTTAGTAATATGACTTTGCTTGTTATACACAGTCAGCTTGTGATTATAACAATAGAGAATAAAGATCTCTCCAAATAGTTTTGCTAATATGCTTCCATAATAAATCTTTTAGTATTGTTAACAAATAATAAAATTTAGCTCTAAACATATAAAGAATAATGATAAGCAATCATATAGTCATTATGTGGGTAGCAAAGAAATGAGGAATAAATTGTCTAATAACCTAGAGGCTAGACCATTGGACTATATAATAAATGAGGTTGACTGTAATTCTAATCTTGGGAGAAGTCATTACTCATCCTATACAGAACAGAACAATCTATTAATTTTTCCCATTTTACATATGAGGAAACTTAGTTGTGTTAGTCAGCTTTTCATTGCTGAAACTGAACTACCTGACAAGAACAACTTAAAGGAGTTATAAGTTTATTCTGAGTTCAAGGTTTCAAAGGTACCATCCAGGTTGACTAACTCCATTGCTCTGGGCCCAAGGCAAAGTATGGTATAGCAGAGAAGAGTTATTCCACTCATGACATCCAGGAAGCAGGAGGTGCTCATGGGGCCACAAGGCAGATGAATTCTTCCAGGGCACATCCCTAGTGACCCATTTTCTTCCTTGAGCCAAACCTCACCTACCTATAGTTACCACCCAGTTAGTCCAGTCAAACTAGAGTGGACTGATTAGACTATAGCTCTAACAATTTAATCATTTCACCTCTGAATAGTCCTGAATTAACACATGAGCTTTTGGGAGACACCTCATATCTAAACCACAACACTGGGCTGGGGTTGTAATGCAGTGGTAGAGTGCTTGCCTAGCATGTGTGAGACACTGGGTGTCTAGGCAAGCAAGCACTCTACCACTGCACTACAACCACTGAGCCACAACTCCAGCTCCCATGATTCACTTTTTAAAAAGTATTTCTAGGCTGGGGCTATAGCTCAGTGGTAGAGCACTTGCCTAGCACGTGTGAGGCACTGGGTTCAATCCTCAGCACCACATAAAAATAAATAAATAAACAAATAAATAAATAAAAGCATTGCATCCATCTACAACTAAAAAAAAAAAAAAAGTATTTCTGGGCTGGGGATATAGTCAGTGGTAGAGCACTTAACTTGCCTCACTGTGTGAGGTCCTGAGTTTCATCCCCAAAACTGCAAAAACAAACAAACAAATGAAATGAAAAAATTACAAGCACTACAAGTGGAATAAAACAAGATTTACCCCTATAACATAATTATCATTCAATGTCATTTTCTTTTCATTTCAAATAATTCAAATTTACAGAAAAGTTGCAAGAAAAAAAGTTTTCCCTGAACCATTTGAGTTAGAGACATGATTCTCTATCACCTTTCCCACATACTTTAGCATATATTTATTTTTATACTTGAGATATAATCCATAAGTCATATAGTTCAACTTCTTGAAATGTACAATTTAAAGTTATACAACAACCATCACACCATCTTACTCCAGCTCTTTTTGTTGTCGTTTGCAGTACTAGGGATTAAACCCATGGCCTTGTGCCCTTTTTTTTTTTTTTTTTTTTTTTTTTTTGTGGTACCGGGGATTGAACTCAGGGGCACTCGACCACTGGGTCACATCCCCAGCCCTTTTTTGTATTTTATTTGGAGACAGGGTCTCACTGAGTTACTAAGTGCCTCGCCATTGCTGAGGCTGGCTTTGAACTCACGATCCTCCTGCCTCAGCCTCCCAAAGTGCTGGGATTACAGGCGTGCGCCACCGCGCCCGGCCCTTGTGCCCTTTTGAGACAGGTTCTAAGTTGCTGAGACTAGCCTCAAACTTGTGATACCCCTGCTTCAGTCTCCTGAGTAGCTGGCATTACAGGCATTTACCACGCCTGGCTTCCAGATAATTTTCATTTTCCCCAGAAGAAGTTCCATACCAATTAGCAGTTACTTTCATTACCTCCTTCTGGCTGCTGGCAACCACTAATAAGCTTTGTATCTCTATGAATTTGCCTATTGAAACATTTCATACAAATCATATAATGTGTGCTATATGTAAAAGTTTAGCTTCTTTCATTTAGCATGTTTTCAAGGTTCATTCGTGTTGTAGCATTTATCAATGCTGTAATCTTTTTTTGTGCTTGAATAGTATTCCACTGCGTAGAAATACTACAATTTGCTTTTCCATTCATCTGTTGAATGGATGTGTTGTTTCTATTTTGAGGCTACCAATAAAATGCTGCCATGAATATTCACATGCAAGTTTTCATGTGAACATGTTTTCATTTCTCTTGAGTATGTATCTAGAATTAGAATTGTTGAATCATATGTTAACTCTCTGTTTAGCCTTTTGAAGAGCTGCCAACTATTTTGCAAAATGGCTGCATTATTTTACATTTCCCCTAGCAATGTATGAGAATAGCAGTCTTTCTGTATTCTTGCCAATACTTGTTAATGCTTGTCATTTTGATATAGCCTTCCTGGAGGGTATGAAGTCGTATCTCATTGTGATTTTTATTTGCATTTCCCAATGACTAATTAGATTATGCATCTTCCCATGTGCTTATTGGCCATTTGTATATCTTCTTTGAAAAAATATATTTTGCCAGCTTTTTTCAGATATTTTGTCAGCTTTTTTCTCCTTGTACTGAGGACCCAACCTGGGGCCTCACACATGCTACTCAAGTACTCTACCACTGAGCTACATCCCCATTTTCTATTTTTGGAAGAAGTTGAGAATGATTGCTATTCATTGTTCTTTAAACATTTGGTAAAATTTATCAGTTAAATCATCCCCATTTTTTTTATTTTCATTTTTTGAGATAAGGTCTTGCTATATTGCCCAGGCTGTCCTGCCTCAGCCTCCTGAGTATCTGGGGTTATTGGCATATACCTCCACAACTAGCCTTTTTTTTTTTTTTTTTTTTTTTTTTTTTGTGGTACCGGGGATTGAACTCAGGGGCATTGGACCACTGGGCCACATCCCCAGCCCTTTTTTGTATTTTATTAGAAGCAGGGTCTCACTGAGTTACTAAGTGCCTCGCCATTGCTGAGGCTGGCTTTGAACTCGCGATCCTCCTGCCTCAGCCTCCCAAAGTGATGGGATTACAGGCGTGCGCCACCGCGCCCGGCTCTCCACAACTAGCCTTTTCACAGTTTTTTTAATTGTCTTTTTATTCTTTTTTATGAGTTCTTCATTTCATATATTCTAGATACAGGTCTCTTTTCAAACTTGATTTGCAAAATTTTCTACTGTTTTATAGGTTTTCTTTTACTTTCTTTTTTTTTTTTAACATTCATTTATTTACTTTAGTTGTACACAATGTGTTTATTTGTATGTGGTGCTGTGGATCAAACCCGGGCCTTACGCGTGCTAGGCGTGCGCTCTACCGCTGAGCCACAACCCCAGCCCCTTCTTTCACTTTCTTGATGGCATTTTTTTGAAGCACAGAAGTTTTTAGTTTATCCAATTAATCGATTTTTGTTATTGTTGCTTATACTTTTGGTGTAGTATCTAAGAAACTATTGCCCAATCCAAGGGCAGAAAGATTTATGACTTTGATTTCTTCTAAGAGTTTCATAGCTCTTAATTTTGTCCTCTGATCAATGTTGAGTTCATTTTTATCTATAGTGTAAGGTAGGAATCCATTTTCATTCTTTTGCATGTGAATATCCAGTTATGCCATTAATTTTTGTGTGTGTGGTGAGGGGGACTAGGGATTTAACCTAAGGATGCTTTACCACTGAGCTACATCTCCAGTCATTTCTTCGAGATAGGGTACTGCTAAATTGCTGAAGCAGGCCTCCAACTTGCAAACTTCAGCCTCCCAAATTGCTGGGATTACAAGAAAGCACCACTTTTTGTTCTTTTTTATGCTATTATAAATGGAATTATTTCCTTAATTTCGTTTTCAGGTTATTCATTGCTAGTAGTATAAATACAACTGAACTGGATACAGTGGCACATGCCTATAATCTCAGGAACTCAGGAGGCTGAGTCAGGAGGACTGCAAGCTCAAGGCCAGCCTCAGCAATTTAGTGAGACCCTCAGCAACTTAGTGAGATCCTAACTCAAAAATAAAAAGGACTGGAGATATAAATCAGTGGTATAGCACCCCTATGTTTAATCCCCAGTACCAAAAAAGAAAGAAAATACAATTGCATTTTACATATTGATCTTGTATCTGCAATGTTGTTGCATTCATTTATTAGTTCTAATAGTTTTTTGGTGGATTCCTTACAGGTTTCTATATATAAAAACTATGTCATCTGAATATAGATAATTATACATCTTCCTCTCTAATCTGGATGCCTCTATCATTTTCTTGCTTAGTTGCCCTGACTAGAAGCTCCAGTACAACGTTCAGGAAAACTAGTGAGAGTAGACATCCTTATACTTTTTCTGATCTTATGGAGAAAGCTTTCAGTCTAGACCGTTAAATCTGATATTTGCTGTGGGTTTTTCACAGATGACCTTTCTAGGCTGAGAAAGTTGCTTTTGAATTTGTTGAATTTTTTTTTGATCATTAAATAGTATTACATTAAGCATGATACTGTTATATATACAACAACATTGAATTTAAAAAAAGTGTTACATTTTGTCAAATGATCTTTCTGCATCTGTTAAGATGATCATGTTTTTTCCTGTATTAATTTGGTATATATGGATTGATTTTCATATGTTGAACCAACTTTACATTCTTTGGATAAATTTCACTAAGAATTGAATCCAGAGGCATTTTGCCAATGAGTCACATCCTCATCCCTTATTTTTCCTTTTGAGACAGGGTCTTTCTAAATTGCTAGGTCCTCGATAAATTGCTGAAGCTGGCCTTGAACTTGCAATCCTCCTGCCTCAGCCTCCTGAGTCACTGGGACTACAGGTGTGTGCCACAGTTCCCGGCCTGTTCTTCAATGACATACTCATCATTTAAAAGTGTGGTTTTTGGCATGGGAGCAGTGGTGCACATTATAATCTCAGCTACTTGAGAGGCTGAGGCAGGAGGATTGCAAATTCAAGGCTGCCCTGCAATTTAGTGAAACCCTGTCTCAAAATAAATAATGCAAAGGACTGGGGCTGGTGTAGCTCAATGGTAAAATGCCCCTGGGTTTAACCACTAGTGCAAAAAAAAATGTATTGTTCAATCTCCCTGTGTTTGTATAGTTTCTATACTTTTTTCTTGCTATTGGTTTATAAAAAATTTCATTATGATCTGACAAAATTCAAGGAATTATCTAAAATTTTTTTTGTATTTTCCAAGATGTGCTTAATGTCTAATGTATGATCTATTTTGAAGAAAGTTCTAAGAACAGCTGAAAAGAAAATATATTCAGGGGTTTTTGGATAAAATATTCCATAGATATCTATTAAATCCATTTTGATCTAAAGTATAGTTTAACTTTGTAGTATCTTTGTTGATTTTATATCTGCATGATCTTTTAGTAAGAGTGGTATATTGAAGTCACCCAGTATTATTGTACTGGGGCCTATCTGTCCCTTTCTGTCAAGTGGTTGATTTTTTTATGAAATTTGGTATGCTGACATTTGGGGCATAAATATTTATAATCATTATATCTTCTTGTTGGATTATTCCCTTTACCAATACATAGTGACCTTTTTTGTCTCTTCTAACTAATTTTGGCTTGAGGTCTGCCTTGTTGGATATAAGCGTAGCTATTTTTACTGTTTTTGGATTCCATATGCATGGAATATCATTTTCTATCTAGTGAGTATGCTTCTTGCAGACAACATGTATTTGGGCCTTATTTTCTAATCTAATCTTCCAGTTTATGTCTTTTAATTAGAGAATTACAATCATTCATATTCAACATTATTATAGAGAGGTATGTATTATTTCCTGTCATTTTGTTTTATTTCTTTTTTTATTTATGATAGTATTATGTATTATAATTCATAATGCACATATATAACATCTTTTTACATACAACTGTTTGTATATAAAGTATATAAGTACCATTCAGATCTTCAATCATGCATTTAGGATAATGATATCCATCTCATTCAACCACCAATTTTTTTTTCTTTTTTTTCCCCCCTCTCTTCCCCCTTGCTCCCTCCTTCCCCCTCCCTCTCCTTTGACCATTATAGTGTTCCTCTAATCCTACTATGTACCCCCATCCAACAACACTGTGAACTAGCCTCTTTATATCAGAGAAAACATTCAGTATTTGGATTTTTGAGATTGACTAATTTCAGTTAGCATTATATTCTCCAACTTCATCCATTTACCTGCAAATGCCATTATTTAATTCTCTTTTATTGCTGAGTAAAATTCCATTTTGTATATATACCACATTTTCTTTATCCACTCATCTACTGAGGGACATCTAGGTTGGTTCCACAACCTACCTATTGTGAATTGTGCTGCTATAAACATTGAAGTGGCTGTGTCACTGTAATATGCTGTTTTTAAGTCCTTTGGGAATAGACCCAGAAGTGGGATGGCCGGGTCATAGGGTGGTTCCATTCCCAGTTTTCCAAGAAATCTCCATACTGCTTTCCATAGTGGTTGCACCATTTTGCAGTCCCACCAGCAATGTATGAGTGTGCCTTTTTCCCCACATCCTCTCTAACATTTATTGTTGTTTGTGTTCTTGATAGCTGCCATTCTGAATGGAGTGAAATGAAATCTTAGAGTAGTTTTGATTTGCATTTCTCTAATTGCCAGCAATGTTGAGCATTTTTTCATGTATTTGTTGATTAATTGTGTATCTTCTTCTGAGAAGTGTCTTTTCAATTCCTTAGCCCATTTATTGATTGGGTTATTTGTTTTTTTGGTGTTAAGTTTTTTGAGTTCTTTATATATTCTAGAAATTAGTGCTGTATCTGATGTGTACATATTAAATATTTGTTCCCAATTAGTTGGCTCTCTATTCACCTCACTGATTGTTTCTTTTGCTGAGAAGAAGCTTTTTAGTTTAAATCTATCCCATTCATTAATTCTTGGTAATAATTCTTGCGCTACAGGATTCTTATTAAGGAACTTGGGCACTAATCCGACATGTTGGAAATTGGAGCTTACTTTTTCTTCTATTAGGCGTATTGTCTCTGGTCTAATTCCTAGGTCCTTGATCCACTTTGAATTGAATTTTGTGCATGGTGAGAGATAAGGGTTTAATTTCATTTTGTTGCATATGGATTTCCAGTTTTCCCAGCACCATTTGTTGAAGAGGCTATCCTTTCTCCACTGTACATTTTTGGCGCCTTTGTCTAATATAAGATAGCTGAAATTATATGTATTAGTCTCTGTGTCCTCAATTCTGTACCATTGGTCCACCATTGTGTTTTGGTGCCAATACCATGCTGGTTTTGTTACTATTGCTCTATAGTATAATTTAAAGTCTGGTATGGTGATGCCCCCTGCTTCACTTGTCTTGCTCAGGATTGCTTTGGCTATTCTGGGTCTCTTATTTTTCCAGATGAATTTCATGACTGCTGTTTCTATTTCTTTGAAGAATGACATTGGGATTTTGATTGGAATTGCATTAAATCTGTATAATGCTTTTGGTAGTATGGACATTTTGACAATATTGATTCTACCTATCCAAGAGCAAGGTAGGTCTTTTCATCTTCTGAGTTCTCCTATGATTTCTTTCTTTAGTGTTCTATAATTTTCCTTATAGAGGTCTTTCACCTCTTTCATTAAGTTGATTCCCAGGTATTTTTTTTTTGATGCTATTGTAAATGGGGTAGTTTTCATCATTTCCCTTTTAGAGGCTTTGTCACTGATGTACAAAAATGCCTTTGACTTATGGGTACTGATATTGTATCCTGCAACTTTGCCAAATTCATTTACTAGTTGTAAAAGTTTTCTGGTAGAGTTTTTTGGGTCTTCTAGGTATATTATTATGTCATCAGCAAATAGTGCTAATTTGAGCTCTTCTTTTCCTATCTGGATCCCTTTAATTTATTTCGTCTGTCTAATTGCTCTGGCCAGAGTTTCCACTACTATGTTAAATAGCAGTGGTGAAAGGGGGCATCCCTGTCTTGTTCCAGTTTTTAGAGGGAATGCTTTCAATTTTTCTCCATTTAAGATAATGTTAGCTCTGGGCCTTGCATAAATAGCTTTTATAATGTTGAGATATGTTCCCGATATTCCTAGTTTTTCCAGTGTTTTGAACATAAAGGGGTGTTGTATTTTGTCAAATGCTTTTTCTGCGTCTATTGAGATAATCATATGATTTTTATCTTTAAGTCTATTGATGTGATGTATTATGTTTATTGATTTCCGAATGTTGAACCAGCCTTGCATCCCTGCAATAAACCCCACTTGATCGTGGTGCACTATCTTTTTGATATGTTTTTGTATCCGATTTGCCAGGATTTTGTTGAAGATTTTTGCATCTATGTTCATTAAAGATATTGGCCTGAAGTTTTCTTTTTTGGATGTGTCTTTGCCTGGCTTTGGAATTAATGTAATATTGGCCTCATAGAAAGAGTCTGGAAGAGCTCCCTCTTTTTCTATTTCTTGAAATAGTTTGAAGAGCATTGGTATTAGTTCTTCTTTGAAAGTCTTGTAGAACTCGGCTGTAAACCCATCAGGTCCTGGACTTTTCCTTGTTGGTAGCTTTTTGATGACATCTTCTATTTCTTCACTTGTAATCGATCTGTTTAAATTGTGTATAGCCTCCAGATCCAGTTTAGGCAAATCATATGACTCTAGAAATCTGTCAATGCTTTCAGTATTTTCTATTTTATTAGAGTACAAGTTTTCAAAGTAATTTCTAATTATCTTCTGTATATCTGAGGTGTTTGTTGTGATATTCCCTTTTTCATCACAAATGTTAGTAATTTGAGTTTTTTCTCTTCTTCTTTTCGTTAGCATCACTAGGGGTCTGTCAATTTTGTTTATTTTTTTCAAAGAACCAACTTTTAGTTTTGTCAATTCTTTGAATTGTTTCCTTAGTCTCAATTTCATTAATTTCTGCTTTGATTTTAATTATTTCCTGCCTTCTACTGCTCTTGGTGTTGATCTGTTATTCTTTTTCTAGTGCTTTGAGGTGTGATGTTAAGTCATTTATTTGTTTTTTTTTTTTGTTTTGTTTTGTTTTTTTCATTTTAAGGAATGAACTCAGTGCAATGAATTTTCCTCTTACTACTGCCCTCGTAGTGTCCCAGAGATTTCTATACAATGTATCTGTGTTCTCATTTACCTCTAGGAAATTTTTAATCTCCTCTTTGATGTCTTCTTCAACCCCTTGTTCATTCAGTAGCATGTTGTTTAGCTTCCAGTTGTTGGAGTAGTTTTTCTTATTCCTTGTTTTGTCATTGATTTCCAATTTCATCCCTTTATGGTCTTATAGAATGCAGGGTAGTATCTCTATTTTTTTATATTTGCTGAGAGTTGCCTTGTGACATAATATATGGTCTGTTTTGGAGAAGGAGCCATGTGCTGCTGAGAAAAAAGTGTATTCATTTACTGAGGGATGAAATATTCTATATATGTCTGTTAGGTCTAAGTTATTAATTGTTTTAAGGAGGCCTAAAGTTTCTTTGTTTAGCTTTTGTTTGGATGATCTATCCATTGGTGAGAGAGGTGTGTTGAAGTCCCCTAGAATAACTGTGTTGTGATCTATTTTACTCTTGAACTTGAGAAGAGTTTGTTTGATGAATGTAGGTGCTCCATTATTTGGGGCATATAGATTTATGATTGTTATATCCTGTTGATGAATGGTTCCCTTAATTAGTAAGAAATATCCATCTTTGTCCCTTTTGATTAGCTTTGGCTTGAAGTCTACCTTATTTGAAATGAGAATGGAAACCCCTGCTTGTTCTGCAGGCCATGTGAGTGATAAGACTTTTCCCAGCCTTTTTTTTTTTTTTTTAATATTTATTTATTTACTTTAGTTGTACACAATGCATTTATGTTTACGTGGTGCTGAGGATCGAACCCGGGCCGCGCACGTGCGAGGCGAGCGCTCTGCCGCTGAGCCACAATCCCAGCCCCTTTTCCCAGCCTTTTACCTTCAGTCTATTGATGTCTTTTTCAACAAGGTGTGTTTCTTGGAGACAGCAAATTGTTGGGTCATTTCTTTTAATCCATTCTGATAATCTGTGTCTTTTGAATGGCGAGTTTAGGCCATTAACATTCAGGGTTATTATTGAGATGTGATTTTTATTCCCATCCATTTTTATTTGTATTATGGTCTTTAGCTTAATTTGGTTTCTCTTTTGGTTGGTATTTCTCTTAGTTTAATATCTCCCTTTGTTGATTTTCATTGTTATTTTTCTCTTCTTCTTCATGAAAAATTTTGCCCAGGATGATCTGAACATAGTCTGATTGGTTTCCCCCTATATGTAATCTGCTTCCTTTCTCTTGTGGCTTTTAATATTCTCTCTTTGCTCAATATATTAGGCATTTTCATTATAATGTGCCTTGGTGTGGATCTGTTGTGATTTTGTATGTTTGGTGTTCGGTAAGACTCTTGAACTTGGTTTTCCATTCATTCCTCAAGTTTGGAAAATGTTCTGTAATTATTTCATTAAATAAATTACTCATTCCTTTGGCTTGAAACTCTGCCCCTCCTCTACCCCAATCACTCTTAAGTTTGGCCTTTTTATGTTGTCCTATAATTCTTGAATGTTCTGTTCTTGGTTTCTTACCATTTTTTACTGTGTAATCTAGATTTTTCTCTAGGATATATATTTTGTCTTCATTGTCTGAGGTTCTTTCTTCCAAGTGATCTACTCTGTTGGTGATACTTTCGATTGAGCTTTTATTTTGGTTTATTGCTTCTTTAATTTCCGGAATTTCTGTTTGGTTTCTCTTTAGAGCCTCCATCTCCCTATTGAAGTAATCTTTTACTTCCTGTATTTGTTTATGGAGTTCTTTGTCAAAATGATCTTTTGCCACCTGTATTTGCTCCCTCATCTCATTTTTTAGTTCATTCTTAAGTTCTGCAAACATTTGGAAAATATAATTTCTAAATTCCATCTCTGGCATTTCACCAACTGTGCTTGCCATGGAATCTACTGAGGAGGTATATTGACTTGTTTGTGTCACTTTCTTCCCTTGTTTCTTCATATTGCTTGTGTGTCTTTTCTTCCTGCACTGTGGGACCTTGACTATTTCGATTTTACCTTAAAGCCTTATGTTGCTCCTGTAGTACAATGCTATCAGATCCCCTTGTAATTCCTTTACACTTTAAAATCAAACACTTTCTATTCAGAAAATCCCAGTTTGATCACAATGTACAGATTTAGTTATCCTAGATATTGTTTCCAATTTACTCTGTACGCTTCTGATGGGGTTTTATAGTTTCAAGTATTGGACTCAGAGGTGATATGTTTAGGAAGAAGGAAGTGAGTGTATTGAATTGTTCTTTCTTAGAGAGTTCTATGGAAGTGGTTTAGTATCAGCAGACGAGAGAGGAAAGAGAATGGAGTGAATGATTAGGTGGAAAGACTGATTAATATATAAACCTAACTTATGCAGCGGTTGAGAGAAGAGATAAAGAAAGATGGAAAAGAAAAAAAAAAATAACAAAGGAGTAGAAATTAGTGTAAGAGACAGGAGAGAGAGAGTCAAGAAAATAGAGAATAAACTATATATAACACCACTTTGCTATATATTTCAATTGCACCCATTCTAGAAATCCCAATTTCTGCATATAACTTGTTTTTGCCTCTGTTGAGTATGCAGTGGCAGGGTGTAAATAGGGAAGAAAAGATACAAAAGTGAGAAGGAAGAAAAGAAAGAAAAGAGGAGCAGAAGCAAACAAACACACTGTCAATCAAAACAAAAACAAAGCAAAACAAAACAAAAACAAACAAAAAAAAAAAAAAACCAACAAAACAAACAAACAAAAAAGTTGAACCCAGGAACAAGCCTCAAACAAAATGGACCCTGGGAAGCCCTTCTTTTTTCCCTTCCAGTTTAAGCCAATTGACCCGGATCACATCCAGTCAGTGATCCTGTTAGTGGAGTCAAGGCTGCACCTTTGGCCAGTTGCAGAATGGCACAGCGGAAGAGTGGCTCAGGGGGATGTGTTGTGTGTCAGCAGCTGAATGGCACCGGGAAAGGGACCCTCCAGAAGGCACCCTTTCCCCAAGCCCACCCACAGTTGTACCTTCTTGGGGCCGCTGCGCTAGCCTCAGACACGCCCTCCCCTCCTGGTTGCCAGAGTCTCACCCAGGTGTGTGCTGTTCTCAGAGCTCTGGCGGATCCCTGGATGTCTGCAGCTACTTTTCCTTTCTTCTTTGTTTCTTTGTCCCGGTCAGCCACTGCTTTCCTCAAATATGGTGGTATTGTCCTTGGGCTCAACAGCAGTTCCACAGACCTCTTGTTCAGGTCGCAGCTGGGCAGGTCGCACTTCCCCCGGGAGTGGAGGGGGCTTTTTCTCAGGTGGGCCCTACATGTAGCAGCAGGGAGCCACTACTCTGGGGGCCCTGGAAGCCAGGCGAACTGGTGGCTGGGCTGGGTCTCTCCTTCTGGGTGGGTGCCTACCTTTTGTTCTGGTTGCAGCTGGGCAGGTCGCACTTCTTTGTTTTATTTCTAATGTCTGATTCATTCCTGATTCTTATTTGCTTATCTACTCTTCTAATGATTTCATTTTTTTTTTTTTTTTTTTTTTTTTTTTTTTTTTTAAATATTTATTTATTTGCTTTTTTGCTCTGCGTTTTTTGTACGTGGTGCTGAGGTCGAACCCGGGCCGCGCACGTGCTTTTTATCTTCTGCTCTCTGTGTAGGATTCCTTTAAATACCTTCTGCAATGCTGTCTTAGTGGTCATGAATTCCTTTAGTTGATGCTTATCTCTTGGAAAGTTTTTATTTTTTTCTCCAGTTCCGAAGGACAGCTTTGCTGAATATTGTGATCTAAATGACAGTTATTTTCTTTCAGGGCTTGAAATATATCATTTCATGCCCTCCTAGCTTTTAGAGTTTATTTTGAGAAATCTGATGTTGTTCTGATAGGTTTGCCTATGTAAGTCACTTGGAGCTTCTCCCTTGCAGGTGTTAAAATTCTTTCTTTATTCTGAATTGTTGGCATTTTAACTATCATATCATGGAGTGGTTCTTTTTTGGTCATGTGTATTTGGAGTTATAAATGCTTACAGTATGTGCAGGTTCACCTTATTCACAAGATTAGGGATTTTTTTTTTTTTTTTTTTTTTTTGCTATTATTTCACTGAATAAGTTTTCTGTGCCATTAGCCAGCATCTTCATTCCTTTCTTGATACCTAGAAAGTTTTTTTTTTTTTTTTTTTTTTTAGGGTACTGGGTATTGAACCCAGGGGTACTTTATCACTGAGCTACATCCCCAGCCCCTTTTATTTTTTATTTTGAAACAGGGTCTTGCTGAATTGCTGAGGCTGGCCTCAAACTTGTGATCTCCCTGCTTCAGCTTCCTGAGTAGCTGGGATTATAGACATGTGCCATGGTGCCTGGCTGAGACCTATTTTTTATTTAAAAAATTTTTTTGTAGTTATAGATGGATAGCATCCCTTTATTTTGTTTATTTTTTTAAATATTTATTTATTTGCTTTAGTCATACACAATGCATGTATTTGTACGTGGTGCTGAGGATCGAACCTGGGCTGTGCACATGCTAGGCGAGCGCTCTACCGCTGAGCCACAACCCCAGCCCCTATTTTGTTTATTTTTTTATTTTTATTTTTTTTAAATGTTAAATGTTGATGGACCTTTATTTTATTCATTTATTTATATGTGGTGATGAGAATTGAACCCAGGGCCTCACACATGCCAGGCAAGTGCTCTACCCCTGAGCCACAGCTCCAGCCCCTTGTTTATTTTTTAAGATTTATTTTTTAGTTGTAGTTGGACACAATACCTTTATTTTATTTATTTATTTTTACATGGTGCTGAGGAGCGAACCCAGGGCCTCACACGGGCTAGGCAAGCACTCTACTGCTGAGTCCCTATTTTGTTAATTTTTTTATGCGGTGCTAAGGATTGAACTCAGTCCCTAACATGTGCTAGGTAAGCACTCTGCCACTGAGCCAGGCCCAGCCCTGGCTGAGACTTTAGAATCTTAAATTTGGTCTTTTAATATTGTCCCAAAGATCTGTTTGTAGTTTCCTTTTGTTTCTTTATTATTGTCTGAATGTTCTAGTTCACCCACCTTGTCCTTGATTATTTTTTCTTCTGCTTCATCTAGTCTATTTGAGAGATTTTTCACTGAGTTTTTTATTTGACTTATTGTGCCTATCATTTCCAAGATTTCTGTTTGGTTCTTTTTCAAACTCTCTCTTTAATGAAATGCTCTTTTCATATCCAATGTTGTGTTCTTTAGTTCATTTCTTAGTTCTTCTTTTATTTCATTGATTATTTGAACTATCAAATTTTAAAATTCTTTGACATTTCCTTCACTTCAGTATCTATGGATTCAGTAATTGGGGAGTTTTGAACTTTTTGAGGCATCTTATTTCCTTGTTTTATCATGTTATCTGTGTTTCTGTGTTGAAATTTGCACTTCTTTTGGGATAAATATATCTACCATTGTTATTTGAGGGTCTTTTTTTGTGAGCTGATTTCTGTTTATGATGTGCCCTGGGCTAGGACTTTATCTAAGCCTCAAAGCACCTACTCAGCATGTTATAAGTGCTATGCTCAATCCAACTCAGCTTTGAGAGGAGAAAGTAACCACCAATAACAGCTACAGCTTGAAAGAAAAATTTATATCAACATATGATAAAAACTTGTTGTAGTTGGGTGTGTTGGCACACACCTGGAAACCCAGTGACTCAGGAGACTGAGGCAGGAGGATTGTAAGTTCAAGGCCAGCCTCAGCAACTTAGCAATGCCCTGAGCAACTTAGTGAAACCCTGTGTCAAAATAAAAAAAATAAAAAGGAATGGAGATCTAGCTCAGTGTTAGAAAGTACCCCTGGGTTCAATTCCCAGTACAAAAAAAAAGAAAGGAAAAAAAAAACTTGATGAAAAATGTTTTCTGCTGGGCATGGTGGCGCACGCCTGTAATCCCAGCACTTGGGAGGCTGAGGCAGTATTGTGAGTTCAAAGCCAGCCTCAGCAATGGCGAGGCACTTAGCAACTCAGTGAGACCCTGTCTCTAAAAAAATACAATAAAAGGGCTGGGTATGTTGCTCAGTGGTCGAGTACCCCTGAGTTCAATCCCCGATACCAAAAAAAAAAGAAAAATGTTTTCTGTGCCTTTATCAACCAAAAAGAAGAAAAGAGAACTGATTATATAGAACAAAATGAAAAATTAGGCACTAAATAAAATTAATATTAAAATATATAGAAAATAGAAAAGGGAAAGAAGGGATGAGGGAAAATTTTAAAACTAAAAAAAAAAAACAGTGTAGGGAGGGAAGAAAAACAGAAAAAAATGAGAAGAGAAAGAGACTAAAAATGAGAGATAAGAAAAAAGAGAAAAATCTAATTGAGTTAATTAGAAATACTTAAAATTATATAAAAACATGAAATAACAAGTAGTGATGGAAGTCAAACAAACCAACATAGAATACAACACAAGTGAAATAAAAAACAGATATTTAAAAACACCAGAAGTCCTCCTTGCCAAGGTATTTAACATGAAGAGACTTCTTTCAGGTGCTTTAAGTTTTGAAATCCTTCAGACATTAGAGGCCTGGCCAATGTCCAAGCCTTGGCTGCATGTACCCTGGCTGGCTGTAGGACTGAAGGCAGCTGACTCCATTGGGCTGGAGAATCTATTTGTCTTTTCCCACATCTGAATCAGTCTCTGGCTTCCAAAAACAACATGGAGTTCAGCCACCTAGTCTATTCATGCAGTTTTCTCCATGCCCTCCTCCTCCAGAGTGAACTTAGGCAGCTTTGGGTGTTCTGCTATGGGCCTATGAGCCAGAGTGCTCCACTGGTATCACACACACACACACACACACACACACACACACACACAAAAAAAAAAAAAAAAAAAAAAGGAAGAAGAAGAGTGTATCCTAGCCAGGTGTGGTGGTACAATCCTGTAATCCCAGCAGCTCAGAAGGCTGAGGCAGGAGGATTGCAAGTTCAAAGCCAGCTTTAGTAACTTAGGGAGTCCCTTAGCAACTCAATGAGACCCTGTCTCTAAATAAAACTAAATAATTATTTTTTTAAAAAGGGCTAGGGATGTGGCTCAACCTGGGTTCAATCCCTGGTACCAAAAAAATAAAAATAAAAAGTGTATCTTGCTGTCCTTGCAAATAACAGATACCTGTTAGGTCCACTTGGTTTATAGTGGTGTTTAAGTCTTTTGACAGATATGACATGTCTAGATGTGGTTCTTGTAAAATTTATTGTGCCAGAAGTTCTTTGAGCTTCTTGAATGTTCATTGTTTTTCATCAGTTTGTTTTCAATCATTATTTCTTCAGGTATTCATTCTTCCTCTTTTTTTCTCTATTTCTCCCTTCAATTTTGTCACTTTTTGCTTCAGGTATTTTTGGACTCTGTTGTTAACTTCATATACATAAAATCATTATACCTTTTTAATAGGTTGACCCTTTGTTATACTATAATGTGATTCTTCTTTGTTGTTGTTCTAAGTAGTTATACATGGCAGTAGAGTGCATTGTGACACATTATATATAAATGAAGTATAACTTCCCATTCTTCTGGTTGCTCATGATGTAGAATCACACAAGTCATGTAGTCATATATGTACATAGGGTGATAAAATCAGATTCATTTTACTGTCCTTCTTAACCCCATACCTCTCCCCTCCCTCCACTCCCCTCTACCTAATCCAAAGTAACTGTATTCTTCCCTGGCCCCCCACTTATTGTGAATTAGCACCCGAATATGAGAAAAAACATTCACCCTTTGGTTTTGGGAATTGGCTTATTTCACTTAGCATGATATTCTCCAGCTCCATCCATTTACCAGCAAATGCCATAATTTCATTCTTCATTAAGGCTAATATTCCATTGTGTATGTATACCACATTACCACATTTTCTTTATCCATTCATTTGTTGAAGGACACCTAGGTTGTTTCCATAGTTTAGCTATTGTGAGTTGACTGCTATAAACATTGATGTGGCTACGTCACTATAGTATGCTGATTTTAAGTCCTTTGGGTATAAACCAAGGAGTGGAATAGCTGGGTCAAATGTTGTTTTCATTCCGAGTTTTCTGAGGAATCTCCATACCACTTTCCATAATGGTGGCACCAATTTGCAGTCCCACCAGCAATGTATGATTGTACCTTTTCCCCACATCCTCTCCAACCTTTATTGTTGCTTGTATTCTTTTTGGGTTTTTTTTTTGGTACCGGGGATTGAACTCAGGGGCACTCGACCACTGGGCCACATCCCTGGCCCTTTTTTGTATTTTATTAGAGACAGGGTCTCACTGAGTTGCTAAGTGCCTTGCCATTGCTGAGGCTGGCTTTGAACTGGCGATCCTCCTGCCTCAGCCTCCCAAGTGCTGGGATTACAGGCGTGCGCCACCAGGCCCTGCTGCTTGTATTCTTGATAATTGCCATTCTGACTGGAGTGAGATGAAATCTTAGAGTAGTTTTGATTTGTATTTATGCAGAGTTAGCTCAGGCTGTACAGTTTTAAGGCACAGTTCCCAGCAAGACTGCACTCATTTCAGACAATAGCCACAACTTGAGGGGCTTACAGGCCACTTTTACTCCTGACAAACAGTTTGATGATTTATTAAAATTATTTACAAGGGGGCTGGGGATGTAGCTCAGTTCTAGAGTGCTTTAGCATGCACAAGGCACTAGATTCGATCCTCAGCACTAGAAAATAACAACAACAAAAAAAGAATGGGGCTGGGGTTGTGGCTCAGCGGCAGAGCGCTCGCCTCGCACGTGCGCGGCCCGGTTCGATCCTCAGCACCACGTAAACATAAATGCATTGCATTGTGTACAACTAAAGCAAATAAATAAATATTAAAAAAAAAAAGAATGACTCACAGTTACAGTTTTATTATAAAGGAAATGAAGCTGTATCAACAAGTTGGGAGAGGTCTGGGAGGGTCCTAGACCTGAATCTTCTGTGCCCTCTACCTATCAAATTAGGATCTGGTGAGAATATGTCAGGTAGAAGTTATCAATGTATTTACCAATCAGGAAGTTCCACCAAGCTTTGGTGTCCAGTTTTTTCAGTGGGATTCCATTATGTAAGCATGATTGATCAAATCATTGTCTATGTGGCTGTACTCAATCTCCAAAGCCACTTCTCTTTCTGGAGATTAGGCTGATATTACCTGACTCAAAGCACCTTTCTTCTAATCACATGATTGTTCTTTCTGTTCTGATCAGCCCTCATCCTGAGTCATCATTAGCATAAACTCAGGTGTGATCCAAGAGGCCCACCATGAGTATTAGATTCAATCTTATTGCTCAAGAAAGCCCAAGTGTTTAGTAATTACCAAATAGGAACTGAAAACAAAAACCGCTCAGTTATAACAAGTTTGTTTTATCATTATAAAATGTCCTTTTTTTTCCTAGTAACATTTTTTGTTTTAAAGTCTATTTTTCTGATATTAATATAAATACTCCAGCTCATTTTTAGTTACTGCTTGCAAAATATATTGTTTTTTCCTCAACCTTGTACTTTTAACCTTTACTTTTCTCTCGTAGACAGCATATAACTGGATCATACTTTTTATCCATTATGCTAATCTCTGACTTTTTATTGGCATGTGTAACTTACTTACATTTAATGCAATCACTGATAAGGTGGCCATTTTGCCAGTTTGCTACTTGTTTTTCCTGTCATGTATTTCTCTTGTTCCTCTATTTCTCCATTTCATCCTCCTTTTATGTTAGATATTTTACAGTGTACCATTTTAACTTTCTTGTTCTTTTATTATATTATTTTTGTGTGTGTGAGTGATATTTTATTTAGTCATGTTTGTTTACAACTGAAACTGTATGAATTCAAAATTAATATCCTTGCCCCATGAGCTTCTTATAACACACCAGAAAAAAAAAAAAAAAATGCTTCAGCCTCATGCTCCACATTGTTCTGCTGTGCTTTTTCCAAATAAACCTTTATGAACTGGCTGCCATCCAGTCTTACTCAGATTGTCTTGCCCACAATTTCATTTGAGAAGACCAACTCCTCAAAGATCATATCAATCATAGCAGTCAGAATGCAGTTCCTGAGACATTTGTGCTTATTTTTGCATGACTTTTTTTGAGTTAGCTTAGGCAGAATTCTTCTTTGAGAAATAAAGATAATGTGCTTCCTGCTGAGTTCTTTCTCCAATTCATATACTAGTTAGATTTAGGCTTTCTGGGAAGGTTTCAGTTGAGGAATGAGAACAAGATTATAACCAATTTCTGACCACCACCAACTTCATTTTCCTTGACTGCTGTTATGTTCAGCTTCCTTCACTGAGCCTAAGTTCCAAGTTCCTCTCCAACTAAAGAAGAGCCTGAGAGATGCTAGACTCAAATCTGGCTAGTTTCTTGGGCTGGGGTTGTGGCTCAGCGGTAGAGCGCTCGCCTAGGACGTGCGTGGCTCAGCACCACGTAAACATAAATGCATTATTTCATTGTGTACAACTAAAGCAAATAAATAAATATTTTTTTAAAATCTGGCTAGTTTCTTGACTTTGGCCTTCACTATCTTCCTACTTAAACTGAATATGACCTTTTCCTTGTTGAGTGCCAATTTAGGAAGCTATATTTTATTTTGAGATTTTTTTTTTTTAGTTTTTTTCCCTGAGGATTACAATTAACATATTAATCTTAAACAATCTAGTTTGGAATAAGAGCAATTTGGTTTCAGTAATATATAGAACTTTCACTACTATATAGCTCAATTTCTTCCCCCTCTTTTTGTGCCGTCATTGTCATTTGGATTACATAGTTCTATATCATATGCCCATCAAACAAATTTATAACTATTGCTTTTTACATTTGTGTTGCGAGCCATCCATGGGCTGTGTGTGTGAACTATGTGCATTTGAGCATATGAGGGGACTGGCCTGATGTTACTGCCTGATTGAGCTGTGTGACATGTGTGTGCCTTTTCATTCACTCTGCCTGTGATCCCACACAGCACCTGAGATGGGTGTAGCTTTCCAAAATGTCAGTCAATCTGCTGACCACAGACATCACCAAACAAGACTTCATCCTTTGAAACCCAATCCCTTGCCTTATTTGGGTTGAACTTTCTATAGAATGTCTTTCCCCTAAATAAATAGAGGGGTTTATGGTGTGCTCTGTCTCTTGCCTCACTTGTTCCCCTTGCCTTCCATCATGGGAGCTGACACCTGAGGTCTCAGAGCTGTCCCTGACCCCCAAAAAAGGTCTTTCTGTGTTTGTGTGGTTTTTTGGTTGCCAGCCTGGCCAGCTGGTGACACATTTGTCTTTTAAATTAGGAGAAAAAACAATTAAAAACAAAACTTATTTCTTCTGTTTCTCTTTAAGTTCTCTGAGTCTTATTCTTTCTTTTAATGCAGGGTCTTGATAAGTTTCTTAGGGCCTCACTAAGTTGATGAGACTGGTCTCAAACTTGGAAACTTCCTGCCTCAGCCTCCCAAGCCACTGGAATTACAAGCATGTGCCACCATGCTCAACTCCCTTTTCATTTCTCATGGGGCAGTTCTGCTAGCAACAAATTCTCTCCATTTTTATTAGATCTTAGGATGTCTTAATTTTTCCATTTTGAAAGGATTTCTGTGCTCAATATAGAATTCTTGATTGGGGTTTCTTGCATTGGGGTATAAGGAGGTTTGTAACTCTTGGTTGAATGGTAGAGCACTTGCCTAGTATACACTTACAAGGCCCTAGGTTTGATCTCCCACACTGGTTCAATCCCCGGTACCAAAAAAAAAAAAAAAAAAAAAAAAAAAAAAAAAAAAAAAATTCTTGGTTGGCAGTCTTTTTCTTTTCTTTTCTTTCTTTCTTTCTTTCTTTCTTTTTTTTCTGGTACCAAGGATTGAACTCAGGGACACATTCCCAGCCCTATTTTTATTTTTTCTCAGTCTCACTGAGTTGCTTAGCACCTTACTGTTGCTGAGTCTGGCTTTGAATTCATAATCCTGTCTCAGCTTCCCAAGCCACCAGGGTTATAGGTATGCACCACCACCCCAGCTCGTCTTTTTCTTTTGTCATTAAAAAAAAAAAAACATTTTATATGTAAATATATTTTGCACATATTTGTTTATACATTATGCATATTTTTAAACATACTTTTTTAGTTTTTGGTGGACACAATATTTTTATTTGGTTCTGAGGATTGAACCCAGTGCCTCATACATGCTAGGCAAGCACTCTACCACTGAGCCATAACCCCAGCCCTCTTTTGTCACTTTGAATATGTCTTCTTACTGTTTTCTGTCCTTCATGATCTCTGATGAGAGAATAACTGTTAATTCCATGAAGGATCCCATATAAATATAAATCCCTTTCTCTTTCTGCCTTACAATTCTGTTTGTGTCTTTGACATTGGACAGACTATGATATATTTAGATATGGGTCTCTTTGAATTTACTATGCAAGGAAATTCTTGAGCTTTTTTTGTAATTCAAACTAGCTTCTTTGAACTCCTTGAATGTTTAATTTTATTCATCAGTTTGTTGGATTTTCAGTCATTATTTCTTCAAATATTCATTCTTCCTCTTTTTCTCCATTATTTCTTTTTCTAGCACTCCCAATTTGCTATTGATACACAAGATGATATCCTACAGGTCTCAGATGCTTGTTCATTTTTCTTCATTCTTTTTTCTTTTCAGTTCATCAAACTGGATAGTCTCATTTGACCTGTATGCAAGATCTCTGATTCTTTCTTCTGCCTGCTCAAATCTGCTATTGAATTTGTCTAGTGAGGCTGGGTGCATGGTGCACACCTGTAATCCCAGCAACTTGGGAGGCTAAGGCAAGAGGATCACAAGTTCAAGGCCAGCCTCAGGAATTTAATGAGGCCCTAAACAATTTAGCAAGACCCTGTCTCAAAATAAAAATTTAAAAGGACTGGGGATGTAGCCCAGTGGTTAAGCACCCCTGAGTTCAATCCCTGGTACAGGAAGGATGGAAGAAAGGAAGAAGGAATTTGTCTAGTGAATATTTCACTCCAGTTATTGTACTTTTCAACTTCAGAAACTTCTTTTGGTTCTTTTTTATAACTTCTGCTCCTTTAGTGATATTCAGAATAAGAGGAGACATCATTCTTATATTTCTTTTAGTTATTTAAACATGGACTCCTTTCATTCTTTGAACAAGATAGTTAATTAAATGTCTTTGACTTGCTGGGTGTGGTGGTGAATGCCTGTAATCCCAGCAGATCAGGAGACTGAGGCAGACAGGAATGGTTGAGTGCCCCTGGGTTCAATCCTTGGTACAAAAAAAAGTTTTTGTCTAGTAAATCCACTGTTTGAACATTTCAGGGATGAGAATTTGTAGCCATGTTTTTTTTTAATTTATTTATTTGCTTTAGTTGTACACAATGTCTTTATTCTTACGTGGTGCTGAGGATCGAACCCGGGCCATGCAAGTGCTAGGCGAGTGCTTTACCACTGAGCCACAACCCCAGACCATGTAGCCATGTTTTTTAAATATATTTTTAGTTGTCAATGAATCTTTACTTATTTATATGCGGTGCTGAGAATTGAACCCTATGACTCTCACATGCCAGGCAAGCACTCTACCACTGAGCCACAACCCCAGCCACTGTAGCCATGTTTTAAAACAGCTATATAATTCATGATATTTTTGGGGGGTGGGGGCATACCCGGGATTGAACTCAGGGCACTCAACCACTGGGCCACATCCCCAGCCCTTTTTTTTTTTTTTTTTGTATTTTTATTTAGAGACAGGGTCTCACTGAGTTGCTAAGTGCCTCGCCATTGCTAAGGCTGGCTTTGAACTCGCGATCCTCCTGCCCCAGCCTCCCAAATGCTGGGATTACAGGCATGCGACACCGCACCCAGCGCAAAAGTTCTTAATGGATGTTAAAATTAGTAGGTAAAATTTGTTGGTAAATGGGATATTCTCAAGATTTCAAAGTACCATCCCAAAGATGGGAAACTGTACTTTTATACTAGAGAGATCTCTAGCAGCAAACACCACCTTTAGCAGATGATCAGATTTGTTATTACTAATAGAACAGTAATATGACATTATATGTAATGATGTGCTAATGAATGTTTAACAGACATGATTTGTAATATTTTCTAATTTCTGTGATGTTCAGACTCCCATCACGATCAGTTTCAAGCTGTGAATCATCATTCTCAGAGTTGTAAAGGTACTAACAATTAGCTTGCCTGTGAACAAGCTCCAGTGTAACACTGAATACACTTCCTGGCATAATGTAATAAGTATAAATCACACATTAGGTGATTGTGTGAAATAATCATCATCATAATAATTTTTTCTACTTGTGCTGGGAATTGAGCCCAGGACCTCACACATGCTAAGCATGCATTCTGCTGCTGAACTACACCCCCAGCCACAAAATTTAATCTGAATATAATCATGAGAAAACAACAAAAGAAATTCAAAATATAGGACATTCAACAACAACCAAAAAAAAAAAAAAAAAAAACTGGACTAGACTCCATAGAATTCAGTGTCATGAAAAACAACAAAAAAGGGCAGATGTGTCTTCATTTTTTTGGTACCCAGGATTGAAACCAGGGGTACTTAACCACTGAGCCACATCCTCACTCATTTTTTACATTTTATTTTGAGACAAGGCCTCACTAAATTGCTGAGGCTGGCTTTGAACTCGCAATCCTCCTGCCTCAGCCTCCCAAGCCACTGGGATTACAGGTGTGTACCACCATGCCTAGCAGATGTGACTTTTCTACATTAAAAGAAACAAAGAGATAAACAACCAAAGATGAGGATTTAGTTCAGTGGTAGAATGTTTGCCTAGCCTGTGTGAGTCCCAAAGTTCCACCCCTAGCATCAAAAAATAAACAAGAGAGGGAGAAACAACCAAATACAATATGTACACTTTGATTAACTTCTAGATCAAAACTAAAAAACAGAATTAATAGGCATTTTAGGGGGCATTTTGGGAAATTGAAATGTTAACTATAAATTTGATGACATTGGGTCTGGGATTGTGGCTCAGTGGTGGGCTGCACTTGCCTAGCACATGCGCGGCCCAGGTTCGATCCTCAGCACCACATACAGATAAAAATGCATTGTGTACAACTAAAAGCAAATGACCCCAGGTTCAATCCTCAGCACCACATAAGAATAATGGCATGCCCTCCTCCCCATACATGGAAGTTAAAAAAGAAGAGGGGGCGCAGTGGCGCACTGGGGTTGTGGCCTGTAATCCCAGCTCAGCACCACTTGGGAGGCTGCTGGGGCAGGAGGATTGTGAGCTTCAAAGCCAGCCTCAGCCATGGCGAGGCACTTAGCAATTCAGTGAGACCCTGTCTCTAATAAAATACAAAACAGGGCTGGGGATGTGGCCTAGTGGTCGAGTGCCCCTGAGTTCAATCCCTGGTACCAAAAAAAAAAAAAAAAAGAATAATGGCATTTGTACAACTAAATAAATAAATAAATTTAAAAAGAAAAAAAAAAAAAGAATTAGTTAATCACCCGGGTGTGGTAGTGCATGCCTGTAATCCCAGCACTTGGGAGGCTGAAGCAGGAGGATAGCAAGTTCAAAGCCAGCCTCAGCAATGGCGAGGTACTTAGCAACTCAGTGAGACCCCGTCTCTAATAAAATATAAAAAAAGGCTGGGGATGTGGCCCAGTGGTTGAGTGCCCCTGAGTTCAATCCCCAGTACCAAAAAAAAAAAAAAAAAAAAAAAAAAAACCCAAAACAAAGAATTAGTTAATCAGGGGCTGGGGTTGTGACTCAGCAGTACAGAGCTTGCCTAACATGTGTGAGGCCCTGGGTTCGATCCTCAGCACCACATAAAAATAAATAAACAAAATAAAGGTATTGTGTCCAACTACAACTAAAAAAGTCAATATAAAAAAAAAAAAGAATTAATTAATCAGGCCAAGTGTGTTGGTGTGCACCTATAATACCAGCAACTTAGGAAGCTGAGGCAGGAGGATCACAAGTTTGAGGCCAGACTCAACAACTTAGTAAGACCCATCTCAAAATAATAAATAAAAAGGTCTGGGGATGAGGCTTAATGGGTTCAATCCCAGGACCAAAAAAAAAAAAAAAAAAAGAATTGGTGAATCTAAATGAACTTTATTCAGGTATTTATTATACCGTTCTTTCAAAATATCCATGGATTTGTAAAATGTTAAATTAGAAAGATGAGGACCTTGGTACTATAGCTCAGTGATAAAGTGCTGGCCCAAGGCCTTGGGTTCAATCCCCAGCACCACCAAAAAATAAAGAAAGAAAAAAGATAAGTGGAAACATGATCCCTAGCTTCAAGGATATCTTACCACCTCTTAGGCTATTGGGCTTTTTTGTTTTTTCATTTTAATGCAGATTCCTGTATCAAGCCTGAGGGACACAGTTCTGGAACTGGCAGTGTTTGATCAACACAGGAGAAAGTTTGATAATTTCAGTTCACTAATGCTAGAATGGAAATCTTCCAATGAGACACTAGCCCATTTTGAAGATTATAAGTCAATGGAGATGGTAGCCAAAGATGATGGCAGTGGGCAGACCCGGTTACATGGTATTGTGAATATTTATGAATCTTTTCTTATGCTATACCTGCTAAATGGTTCCTTACAGGTGAGGGTTTTATTTTGGATTTTATTATAAATCATCTTTCATCTTTATATTTTTTTAGAAAACCTACAGGTAGATTTCCTTGTGTGCAAAGCTAAGGTCTAGGGCCTAACATTTCTCATAAGGAGATAAAAGTAAATTAATTTTAAAATGTGGTGATTACCTATTATTGGCCTGACATTATGGAAATATTATTCATTTATTAGCAAATATTAATTGAATGGCTACCATGTATAGGGCCCTCTGCTAAGCACCAGAGCTATAATAGTGAATAAGGCAGACATGGCCACTGCCCTCATAGATTTAGTTTAGTGGGGAAGCCAGACTTCAAACATTATAACTGTGTTAGCCACTTTGAAGGGCAAATATAGGGCGCCTTTAGATCTTATAATGGGGGACCCGACCTAGTTAAAACAGAGAAGCCTATTTTGAGAAAACAACACTTATGCTGAGACCTGAAATGGGTAGTGAGAAAAGAAAATACAAAGAATGAGCTGAAGAACAGGTGCAGTGGTGCACACCTGTAATACCAGCAGCTTGGGAAGCTGGGGCAGGAAGATCACAAGTTCAATGCCAGCCTTAGCAACTTAGTGAGGCCCTAAGCAATTTAGCAAGACCCTCAAAATAAAAAAATTAAAAGGCCTGGGGATATGACTCAGTGGTTAAGCACTGGTGGATTTAATCCCTGGTACAAATAATAATATCTGAGGAAGGCAAGAGAGACAGACTTAGAGAAGGGACCAGAAGCATTAGAAGAGATTGTAAGAAGGTAATAAGCATGTGCTACCACTGATCACGCCTCTGTTCGTAGCACATTTGCTGATGTTCCTTCACTTAGAGCAAGTCACCTAGCCAAAACGGGAGTCAAGATGGGTGAGGACTGCACAAGGGCATGAATACCAACAGGTGTGAATCATTATGGATCATTAATTTAACAATCTACCACAAACAAACCCCAAAGGTTAAGAAGAAAATATTACAAAGGTAACTTAGTTTTTTGGCATGAGCATTTGAGTGGATGGTAGAACCATTCAGGGGCATAGGGAATCTAAAAAAGAAGAAATAAGATTTAACCCATTCCCTACATGTGAAGAGCTTATACCCAGGGCTGGGGATATAGCTCAATTGGTAGAGTGCTTGCCTTGCATGCACAAGGCCATGGGTTCAATCCCCAGAACTACATCCCTCCAAAAAAAGAGCTTATACCCAAATTTACACAAGTTTAAGACCTTAGCTAGAAAATGTGTCACCATAATACTGAGACCAGTGGCATGGTACAGTTAGTGTAAGAAGTGGGAAAGAAGAGGTGCTCCTTTTATACCTTCTGCTAATCAATCACAAGTACCATTAGTGTTACCTTCTAAATACTTTTTGTTTGATCCCTTCCTTTCCAACTCCGTCACTAATAATGTCCTCATCACTTCTCTCCTGCATTATCACAGTAGCCTCCTAACATATCATCATGTCTCTACTATTCTCTAGTCCAGTCTCCACACTGATGTCCAGATTGATCATTTTGAAATACAAATCTAAATATTTCTCTGAAAATAATGTTTGTTTTTTGTTTTGTTTTGTTTTTGTACTGGGGATTGAAACTAGAGGTGCTTAATCACTGAGCCACATCCCCAGAACTTTTTTAAATTTTGTTATTTAGAGACAGGGTCTCCCTAAATGTCTTTTTTTTAAGACAGTTTAAAAAAAAACACATATATATATATATATATATTTGCTTTAGTTGTACACAATGCATTTCTTTTTATGTGGTGCTGAGGATCGAACCTGGGCTGCACACGTGCTAGGCGAGTGCTCTGCTGCTGAGCCACAACCCCAACCCTCCCTAAGTTTCTGTTGCTGACTTTAAACTCACAATCCTCCTTCCTCAGCCTCCTCAGCTGCTGGGATTACTGGCATGCACCACCATGAGCTGCTTAAAAAACTTTTGGGAGTTAGTATTTACTGAACTCTCAGGACAAGTTGGGCACTGCACCACGTCCTTTATGTACATTTTCTCAAATTATCCTCTTATGTAAATCATGACAGATTGGCATTATTATTCCTGTTTTGTTAATTTACTCATTTATCAAACATTTATTTAGTTTTTACTCTATCAGGAAGACATAAGATTACAATGGTAAATAGGGGAAGCAGCAGACTCAATGACATCGAAGCTCATACTCTTAACTACTGACTATACTCCCAGAAACAATATAGTGAAAGATACAGGAGTATCTTTCAGGATAAAATTCAAATGCTATAGCTTAGCATATCAATCCCTGCTTATTTTTTGGCTTCACCTTTTTCTACCCACACATTCCCTACATTTTCTCACACTGAATTTTAGATCCTTAACCATGACAAGGCTTGTGCCCCTTCCCTTTGCATATGTTGTACATTCTTTTTCCTTAGAACATGCTTTTCTTGCCGGGCGTGGTGACGCACACCTGTAATCCCAGCAATTGGGAGACTGAGGCAGGAGGATCGCGAGTTCAAAGCCAGTCTCAGCAATGGCGAGGCACTTAGCAACTCAGTGAGACCCTGCATCTAATAAAATACAAAAAAGGCTGGCCAGGCGCGGTGGCGCATGCCTGTAATCCCAGCACTTTGGGAGGCTGAGGCAGGAGGATCGCGAGTTCTAAACCAGCCTCAGCAATGGTGAGGCACTTAGCATCTCAGTGAGACCCTGTCTCTAAATAAAATACAAAAAAAAAAAAAAGGGCTGGGGATGTGGCCCAGTGGTCAAGTGCCCTTGAGTTCAATCCCTGGTACCAAAAAAAAAAAAAAAAAAAAAGGCTGGGGATGTGGCCCAGTGGTCAAGTGCCCCTGAGTTCAATCCCCAGTACCAAAAAAAAAGAACATGCTTTACTTGCATTTTCACTGGAATGAAACCTATCTCTAGGGATCTTAGAAATTTTCTGTCTTTCTTTATCTCCAATTTCAAGTAAATATTCCTTCTTTGTACCCTTATTTAATCTCCCTGTGTGTTCTACACATGCTTTTCTATAATAACACTTATTCTGCATCATAGTAATTGGTTTACTCTCAGTGACCCCTCACTAAACTGGGTTTCTTTAAAAGCAAGCATTGTGTTTTCTTCCTTGTTTATGTATCCTAATTACCTACCATGGTAGCTAGCACATAATTGGCCTTTGATAAATCTTTGTAGAATGAATGAATATAGTATAGTCAAGAAATGCTTCAGAAATTTAGGGAGAATAATGTGTTATTATCCTTATGTGTTAAGGCTAAAATAAGAATTGATCTAGGGTTGGGGTTGTAGTTCAGTGGTAGAGCAATTGCCCAGCAAGTGTGAGGCACTGGGATTGATTCTCAGAACCACATAAAAAATATATATATATACAAAATAAAGGTATTGTGTCCATCTATAACCAAAAAATAAAAAAAAAGAATTGATCTAGGGGCTGGGGTTGTAGCTCAGTGGCAAAGCGCTTGCCTCACATGCGTGAGACACTGGGTTCGATCCTCAGCACCACATAAAAAAAATAAATGAATAAATAAATAAAGATATTGTGTCCATTTACAACTAAATAAATGTTTGTTTGTTCTTTTTTTTTTTTTTTTGGTACCACGGATTGAACTCAGGGGCACTTGAACACTGGGCCACATCCCCAGCCCTTTTGTTGTATTTTATTAGAGACAGGGTCTCACTGAGTTGCTAAGTGCCTCACCATTGCTGAGGCTGGCTTTGAACTCGCGATCCTCCTGCCTCAGCCTCCCAAGTGCTGGGATTACAGGCGTGCGCCACCACACCCGGCTCCCTAAATAACTATTTTAAAAAAGAATTGATCTAACTAAAGTGGCAGATTCATGTTTATTAAGTTAAAAAAAGGAAAAGGGGGCTGGGGATGTATCTTAGTGGTAGAGAACTTGCCTAGTTTAAGGGATCTAAACTGATGTAATAAAGTTTAACCATTTAAAATTTTTGAATGATCAACATGACATTTACATAAAAAGAACAGTTTATAAGAGTAAAATGACTATCCCTTTCTTTGTCACTCCCATTTGCAAATTGAACGAAAATTTCCATACACTTCTTTTTTTTTTTTTGTACCGGGGATTGAACTCAGGAGCACTCAACCACTGGGCCACATCCTCAGCCCTTTTTTGTATTTTATTAGAGACAGGGTCTCACTGAGTTGCTAAGTGCCTAGCCATTGCTGAGGCTGGCTTTGAACTCGTGATCCTCCTGCCTCAGCCTCCCAAGTGCTGGGATTACAGGCGTGCGCCACCACGCCCGGCTTCCATACACTTTTTTTTTTTTTTTTTTTTTAGTATTTACTTATTTACTTTAGTTGTACACAATGCAATGCATTTATGTTTACGTGGTGCTGAGGATCAAACCCGGGCTGCGCACGTGCGAGGTGAGCGCTCTGCCACTGAACCACAACCCCAGCCCCCATACACTTCTTTTTAGCCTATTTTTGGACTCATAGACCATCACAGCTGGAAAGAATTTTATATTTTGCCTAGTTCAGTTCCTCATTTAATAAAGGAACTGAGAGAGAAATTGGTTGCTCGGGGTCATATATGAATATAATGGCAGGTCAGCACAAAAACTTGTGTATTTTCCCATTCAGTATTTTTCTGCCCTGCAATAAAACACAATTTGGTTTTCTGGAGGCACTTTCGTATTCCACATGTTATTGTTTCTCAAAGTGTTTTTCTACATGTTTCCAGGTCATCAGATCCTTAAAGTACATCAGATAAAGGGGACTGTACTCATTGGAGTCAATTTTGTGGGCTATTCAGAGAAGAAAAGCCCAAAGGTGAGTGGAGATTGTGGTATTAGAAATATAAATTAGCAGGGCACAGTGGCACAAGCCTATAATCCCAGTGGAGAGGCTTAGACAAGAGGATCGCAAGTTCAAACGCAGTCTCAGCAAATTTGTGAGACAGTCTCAGCAACTGTCTCAAAAAATAAAAAGGGCTGGGGCCATGACTCAGTGGTTAAGCACCTCTGGGTTCAATACCTGGTATAAAAATTAAAATTAAAATAAAATAATATAAAAAAGAAAAAAGAACTCTAAATTAAATGATTGAAATTTAAGTTTCTTCCTTAAAAGTTTTTTGTAACTGATATAGATCTGAGAACTGTGCACCTCTGTGATTCTGTTATTTTTGGCACTTGAGTGAGTACTCAAATTTTCTCTCACTAAACTGAGGAATTAAAAGTTTGCATTTTCCTTTGTGGTTCTTATCACATTTGGTAGGAAATTTCCAACTTGCCTAGATCTGCAGCTGTGGAGCTGCTCCTGGTCGATGATGTAACTGTATTGCCGGAGAATGCCACCATCTATAACCACCCTCATGTGAAGGTAGAAACTTTATGGGTCCACTTTAATGGCATCATATTGGAGGGAAGGTTATTAATTAATAGTATAATAGTTTAAAAAGCTCACATGTGTGTTGAAAATCACTGAAACATATATATCAAAATTACGATGATTAGCTGAAATATCCTTAACAATTATATTTTAACAATCATTTTTTTTCTTTTGGCCTTTGACCTTAATCTTTTAAAAAATATTTTAATTTTTTAATCTTTTAATTTCCTTTGAGTTATTTGTAAACTGAAGGGAATGGAATATTATTTGTCTGATTTCTCCATAGGAAATATTTAGCCTTGTGGAGGGATCTGGTTATTTTTTAGTCAACAGCAGTGAGCTGGATATTGTCACCATCACTTATATGGAAGCAGAAAGTTCTGTCCAGGTGAGTTGTAGAAATATTCCAGATTGATGAGCTAAAACCAAAGCTCCCTCTTACGAGAAAAATTGGGAAAATATTGTATGTTTAATGCTTGTTACAAAGGTAACATTTGTTTCTCTTTCCATTGTTAACCTACATAGATTCTACAACCATAAATTAGGGTGTTTCTTCCTACAGCTAACTACCATACTGGGCAGTTTTTGCTTCTGGTCGAACTTAATTATAAAAGACATCTAGTGCCGCGACCTGCACGGCCACTAATACAGAAACTAGTGAGAGGCATGAGAGATTAGAAAAGACAAACAGAGGGCTGGGGTTGTGGGTCAGCAGTAGAGCACTCACCTAGCACGTGCACGGCCTGGGTTTGATCCTCAGCACCACATAAGAATAAAGGCATTGTGTACAAATAAAAAACAAATAAATGTATTTTAAAAACTAATAAAAATATTTAAAAAGAAAAGACAGACACACAGAGAAAAAGCTGGGACCAGATGGAAGAACAATGACCCAGAGCTAGCTCAGCATGTTTATTATATAGGTTTTATCATCAAAAGGATATTCTGTGAGAAAGTTTCTTCAAAGCAGGCAGTCTTGAAGGACAAAGTACTGGCAACCAATTATAATTGTCTTTTTGCACTCAGAATTCTCTACCCCTGGCAGCTGGTGTCTGAACTCAGGTCAAGACTGATAGTCCTGTGCCTTGCACTAAACCTCTTTAAGCAGGGTGCTACCATAGCAACTGGGCATTCTTTTTTTTAAAATATTTATTTGCTTTAGTTGTACACAATGTGTTTATTTGTATGTGGTGCTGAGGTTCGAACCCGGGCCGCGCACGTGCTAGGCGAGCGCTCTACCGCTGAGCCACAACCCCAGCCCGCAACTGGGTATTCTTGACCTGCACCTTTGCACAGGAAGTTCCCAGCACAGGCTCCTGCTGCAAGACATTCAGAAATCCTAAGCCAAGTCGCCAATCCCCACAATCTAGTTTAAAGAATTTTTGTTAAGCAAAGGTTCATTTATTTTTGTTAAGCAAAGGTTCATTTATACCAGTTTCAATGTACATAACTATGTAGACATTTAAATGTAATATTGACTTTTTAAAAATATTTATTTACTTTAGTTGTACACAATTCAATGCATTTGTTTTTACATGGTGCTGAGGATCGAACCCGGGCCGCGCACGTGCAAGGCGAGCGCTCTGCCGCTGAGCCACATCTCCAGCCCCTGTAATATTGACTTTTTTTAAAAAATATTTTTATTTATTTGCTTTTAGTTGTACACAATGTGTTTTATTCAATGTGTTTTATTTGTACGTGGTGCTGAGGATTGAACCCGGGTTGCCCACATGCTAGGTGAGTGCTCTACCGCTGAGCCACAATCCCAGCCCTGTAATATTGACTTTATAAGCAGAATATATGTTGTTTTCAGCCAGAATGTGACAATTTAAAATATTAAACTGACTCCACAGTCAGTATGCCAAAGGATTTGCTTTCAGTTGACTCACAATAATAAAAATGATACTTGGGCTGGGGTTGTGGCTCAGCGGCAGAGCACTCGCCTTGCATGTGCACTGCCCGGGTTCGATCCTCAGCACCACGTAAACATAAATGCATTGCATTATGTACAACTAAAAGTAAATAAATAAATATTTTTTAAAAAATGATACTTTATGTTAATATATATCCTTATAATAGTGCAAAGAAATTTAACTTACCTTAGTCATACTATTAGTTTTACAAAAGAAAGACTGAGCCACTAGGTTCGGACCCAGAGTGTAAAAACCAAACAAACAAACAAACTTGCTTTTATGCATAGATCTAAGGAAAAAAGCTATCAGTTGGTCAATACTTTCTTCTTCACTGGTGATTGCAGCATTTATGGAATTGATTTTCTTCATGAAGTTTTTTTCCCTGTCCATGATTAAGAAGTGGGAAATGAGCTGGGCATTGTGGTGCATGACTAATAAACCAAGTGACTTGGGAGGCTAAGACAGGAGGCTCACAAGTTTGGAGTCAGCCTGAACAATTTAGCAAGATGCTCAGCAACTTAGTGAGAACCTGTCTTAAAAAGAGCCACACAGGGTGGTGCACACCTGTAATCCCAGCAACTTAGGAGGCTGAGGTAGGAGGATCATGGGTTCAAAGCCAGCCTCAGCAACTTAGCAAGACCTTGTCTCAAAATAAAATATTAAAAGGGTGAGGGATGTGGCTCAGTGGTTGAGTGTCCCTGGGTTCAATCCCTGGTACCAAAAAAGAAAAGAAAAGAAGACAAGTGGGATATGTTTATTGGATCCTGCTTAAATTCAATTAAGTCAAACTCTGCTATTTATCAGCTAATATTTGTTAAGGTACATATTTTACTCTGAAATGAAACATATTAAAGGTACACACAGTGCTATGCCTGAAACATATATCCTGATCTCTGAGAGTGCCCATCTCAAAGGAAGTAAGATGTATTTTTTCATTTGGGTGAAAACAGTTGCTATGATTATGCCTAGAGTATGTTTGTTTGCTTCTTTATCCATCTACAATCTTCTTTGTTCTAGTTAGTTCCAATACATCCTGGATTTCTTACCTTGGAGGTCTATGATCTGTGCTTGGCTTTTTTGGGTCCAGCAACAGCCCACCTCCAGGTGTCAGACATACAAGAGCTGGAACTTGATCTGATAGATAAGGTGAGAGATGTTTGTTTTATCTCAGAAATGAAGCAAGCTTCAATCTCACTCCCCAGCATCACTTAATATTGTCTCTGCTCAACTATTGTGTGTACAGCAGGAATTTTGATAAGGTAATGGAAATACCTTCCCCTAAAGAACAACATTCCAACATTAAACATAGTGGAGATGAAGGGAGAGTGCTAAAGAACAACTTAAAAAGGTACATGAAGATTAAATGGTTTATTTGACCAAAGGCTGACCAGTAACATTTAGCATGAAAAAAAAAAAAAGTCTGCCACCCTCAAAGAGTTAGACTGTCCTTGGTGGATAGGACACCACTGCTACAACCTACCTATTTTGGTTTTTGTTGTTTTCTTTCAAACTACTAGGTTGAGATAGGCAAAACTGTGTTGGTGACTGTGAGGGTTCTTGACTCTTCCAAACGCCCATTCCTAAACAAATACTTCAGAAACATGGAGCTCAAATTGCAGTTGGCATCTGCTATTGTCACCCTGACGTGAGTACCATTTCAATATTTCTCTCTCCTTAATGCTTAATATCATGAGAACCTCCCTCATGGTAGCCTGGTCAGCTGCCCCTTAGGTTATTTCACATTTTCTCCTGTCCTTTTTTGTTACAGTGCCTTTCAGACCATACTCTCTTCTCATATTCAGCTCTCTACAAAATACCTATTCAGTATACTTAGATGTCTTATTTAGGAGCTAAAATCATGTGTATCATCAATAATTTTCATTTTCTGAAACTTATCCTTGGATGATATCTTTTGGGAGTGCTTCAGGCTAGGGGATCTTCAAATTTTTATTAAGGTTCGAGATCCCCAGGACCACCACCAAAAAAAAAAAAAAAAAAAAAAGTCTGTTGAGAAGCAGATACTGGTATACTCCTCTGAGAAAGGAAAAAAAACATGAAAACTCCAAGGCAATTACAATTTTGCCAGTCTTGTTCCTTTGCAAGCCTTTGAACAAATTTTTTGCCCCTCAGGAGCTTCCTGCCATTGCCATGAAATATGTCTTTTTTTTTTTTTTGGTACTGGGGATTGAACTCAGGGGCACTCGACCACTGGGCCACATCCCCAGCCCTTTTTTGTATTTTATTAGAGACAGGGTCTCACTGAGTTGCTAAGTGCCTCGCCATTGCTGAGGCTGGCTTTGAACTCACGATTCTCTTGCCTCAGCCTCCCAAATGCTGGGATTACAGGCGTGCGCCACTGTGCCCGGCTTGAAATATGTCTTGACTCTAAAAATTTATTTTCTGGCCAGGTGCAGTGGCACATGCCTGTAATCCCAGCAATGGTGAGGCACTACGCAACTCAGTGAGACCCTGTCTCTAAATTAAAAAAAAAAAAAAAAAAAAAAAAAATATATATATATATATATATATATATATATATATATATATATATATGTATGTATATATATGGCTAGGGATGTGGCCCAGTGGTCAAGTACCCCTGAGTTCAATTACCCATACAAAAAAAGAAATTTATTTTCTGGAAGTTCATTATAACCAGAGTTAAAATGAGCAGAAAATGTTAACACTTGGAAAGACACAACTGGTCACTTTCAAAACCAAATCTTTCTCACCTAAAAACACATGGGTCTTTGCAGACTAATGGAGGAACAGGATGAATACTCTGAAAATTATATAATTCGGGCTGTCACTATTGGGCAAACCACACTCGTGGCTATTGCCAGAGACAAGATGGGGAGAAAATTCACATCGGCTCCTCGACAAATTGAAGTAAGAAAATTATCTCATTCCAAATTTGTACTTCTTATTTAGCTTTGCTTATCCTTTTCTTTTTAGTTTGCACAAGTTGAAAATCATTTGACTGAAAAAAATAAAACATAGCTGTCTAATTCTTGTACAGCATATAGTATGTTTTTGGCTTTTGTTTTTCTGTATAAAAGTAATACAGTTCCTGAGGCTTGGGCTGTAGCTTAGTGGCAGAGCACTTGCGTCGCATGTGTGAGGCACTGGCTTCGATCCTTAGCACCACATAAAAATGAAACAAATAAAATAAAGTCATACTGGGGCTGGGGTTGTGGCTCAGTGGTAGAGCGCTCGCCTAGCACATGCGTGGCCCGGGTTCGATCCTCAGCACCATGTAAAAATAAACACATTGTGTACAACTAAAGCAAATAAATAATTTTTATAAATAAATAAAGACATACTGTCCATCTACAACTACAAAAAAATTTTTTTTAAGTAATATAGTTCCTGTAAAAAATTTGTTATGCACAAAAAAAGTATAAAAACACAGAATGAAGCCAGGTGCTGTGGCACATGCCTATCATCCCAGCTACTTGGGAGGCTGAGGCAGGAGGATCACAAGTTAGAGGCCAGCCTTGGCAATTTAGACCCTGTCTCAAAATTTTAAAAAGGGCTGGGGGTGTAACCTAGTGGTAAATTGCTCTGGGATTTAATCCTCAAAAATAAAAAATAAAATTTCCATCAAAATTTTCCCCTGTATATCATCATCAGCAGCAGCTTTTTTTTTTTTTTTTTTTTTTTTTTTTTGAGACAGAGTCTTGCTAGGTTGCCCAAGCTGGCTTCTAATTACTGAGCTCAGGTAATCCTCTTGCCTCAGTCTCCCAAGTAACTGTTACAGGTACATGCTACCATATCTGACTCTTACCCTTTGCTTGTTTTTTTGTTTGTTTGTTTTGTTTTTTTGTTTTTGTTTTTATTTTTGTTTTGATACTAGGGATTGAACTCAACGAGTTCTACATTTTCAGAACTTTTCATTGCAAAAGCTGGCTTCAAACTTGCAATTCTCCTGCCTCAGACTCCCAAATTTCTGGGATTAGAGACATTCACCACCTGCTCAGCATCTATGCATTTTTTAATACAAATAAATCATACTGCTTTTTTCATCATAATCTTGTATCAAAAGTGTTTTCTTATGTCATTAAAAGAAATTGTGTACAACTAAGGCAAATAAATAAATATTTAAAAATATAATAATAATAATAGTTGGGGGTAGCCAGGCGCAGTGGCGCACACCTGTAATCCCAACACTTTGGGAGGCTGAGGCAGGAGGATCGCGAGTTCAAAGCCAGCCTCAGCAATGGTGAGGCACTTAGCAACTCAGTGAGACCCTGTCTCTAAATAAAATACAAAAAAAAGGGCTGGGGATGTGACCCAGTGGTCGAGTGCCCCTGAGTTCAATCCCCAGTACCACACACACACACACACACACACACACACACAAAATAATAATAATAATAATAGTTGGGGGTTGTGGCTCAGCGGTAGAGCGCTCGCCTAGCATGTGCGTAGCCCGGGTTCGATCCTCAGCACCATAAACAAATAAACGCATCGTGTACAACTAAAGCAAATAAATAAATAAATAAATAAATAAATAATAATAGTTGGGGGGCTGGGGTTGTAGCTCAGCAGTAGAGCATTTGCTGGGTTCATTCCTCAACACCATATAAAAATAAATAAATAAATAAATAAATAAATAAAATAAAGGTACTGTGTCCAACTACAACTAAGAAAAAAAATTTTTTTAAATAATTGTTGGTAGCCGGGTGCAGTGGCGAACGCCTGTAATCCCAGCACTTTGTGAGGCTGAGGCAGGAGGATCGCGAGTTCAAAGCCAGCCTCAGCAATGGCGAGGCACTTAGCAACTCAGTGAGACTCTGTCTCTAAATAAAATACAAAAAAGGTCTGGGGATGTGACCCAGTGGTTGAGTGCCCCTGAGTTCAATCCCCGGTACCACACAAAAAAAAAAATAATAATAATAATAATTGTTGACTATAGATTGATAATTGTTTAATCTAGATAATTAAGTACCTGAGAGTTTATGATACTGTCCTCTCTAATTTTATATATATTCAAAAAAGAAAGTCCAGGCATGATGGTGCACACCTGTAATCCCAGATTGAGGCAGGAATATAGCAAGTTCATGGCCAGCCTCAACAACTTAAGAGAAGCCATAAGCAATTTCAGAAGACCCTGTCTCAAAAATAATAATAATAGCTGGGGATATAGCTCAGTTGGTAGAGTGCTTGCCTCACATGCACAAGGGCCTGAGTTCAGTCCCCAGCACCACAATAATAATAACAATAATAGTAATAATAATAAGGCCAGTGTGGTGGCATAGGCCTGTAATCCCAGCAGCTCTAGAGGCTGAGGCAGGAGGACCACAAATTCAAAGCCAGCCTCAGCAACTCAGAAAGACCCCGTCTCAAAATAAAAAATAAAAAGGTCTGGGGATGTGGCTCAGTGGTTAAGCACCCAGGTTCAATTCCTGATACCAAAAATAAATAAATACATACATGAATGCATAAATAAATAAGTAAGAAGGGTTGGGGATGTAACTGAGTGGTAAAATGCCCCTAGGTTCAATCCTCAGCACCACAAAAAGAAGAAAAGATGTTTTGATTAACTTTCTTTTTTTTTGGTACTGAAGATTGAACTCATGGGGTGCTTTATCACCAAACACCCTTAAGAACCCATGGCTCCACACATGCTACAAGCACTCTATAAGTAGTTATAGCCCCAACTCCATTGTAAACATAATTTTAATGGTGACTTTTACTGCAATGAGTGAATATGTAGTAACTTTTTTTTTTTTTTGTGTGTGGTACCGGGGATTGAACTCAGGGGCACTTGACCACAGGGTCACATCCCCAGCCCTTTTTTTTATTTTATTTAGAGACAGGGTCTTACTGAGTTGCTAAGTGCCACACCATTGCTGAGGCTGGCTTTGAACTTGCAATCCTCCTGCCTCAGCCTCCCAAAGTGCTGGGATTACAGGCGTGGGCCACTGCGCCCGGCGTAGTAACTTATTTAAGTAAAAAATTTTTCTTTTTTCTTTCTTTTTTTTTTTTTTTTTTTTTTTTTTTTTTTTTTTTTTTTGTTGGTACTGGGGATTTAACCCAGGTACGCTTAACCACTGAGCCACATCACCAGCCCTTTTGCATTTTATTTTGAAATGGGGTCCCACTAAGTTGTTTAGGGCCTTGCTAAATTGCTGAGGCTGGCTTTGAACTTGCAATCCTCCTGCCTCAGCCTTCCAAATCACTAGGATTATAGGCATGTGCTATCACACATGGTTAATTTTTTTTCTATTGTAAATAAAATTAAAATACAAGTTGGGTATTGTAGTGCATGCCTGTAATCCCAGCAACTCAGGAGGCTGATGGCAGGAGAATCACAAGTTCTAGGCCAGCCTCAGCAACTTAGTGAGGCCCTAAGCAACCTAGCAAGACCCTGTCTCAAAAAATGAAAAGGGCTGGGAATGTGGCTCAGTGGTTAAGCACCCCAGTACCAAAAACAAAAACAAAACAAAAAGATTGAAGAGGTAGCTCAATGATAGAGCACTCCTGGGTTCAATCCCTAGTACTGAAACAACAACAAACATGAATAAGATCAATCATTTGTTATAATACTGACTCTAGTCATTGTTGTCCTTTTGTTTTTCTCCTTCAAGGTATTTCCTCCATTCAGACTTGTTCCAGAGAAAATGACACTGATTCCAACTAACATGATGCAGGTGATCTTAAAGGCAGAAAATAAGATTTACCATTTCTCCTTTACACACATACACCCCTCTTCTTATCAGTCTTTGTTTGTACACTCCCAGCCAAGTTCAGTTGTGTCTGATAAAGAAGAAAGTGAGTTTTCCCTGACCCATGATGCTCATGGTATAAACTATCTCTTGGAATCCTGTGGATCATTTACAGCATTTCCATTTCTTCTGCATTTGAGTTGATGTAGGATATGCTGTTCAGTAAGAGGGGGAAGATAAAGAAGTCAAGTTGCTTGTACAAAATGTTGGGGAAAATGATGTGACTTCTAATCCACATTCCAGGCATTCACTGGTATGTTTAAATTCCAGGTAATGTCTGAAGGTGGCCCTCAGCCCCAATCTATCATTCACTTCTCCATCAGTAATCAGACTGTGGCTGTTGTTAATAGGAGGGGGCAAGTTACAGGGAAAGTGGTTGGCACAGCTGTGGTCCATGGCACCATCCAGACTGTAAATGAAGATACTGGCAAAGTCATTGTATTTTCCCAGGTATTAGTTCTTTGCTGTGCTCTTCCTCTACCCTTTCATTTGGGAACCATATTGGGGGTTTGTGGAGGGTGATAAGGAGGGTGTCAACAACCCAGGAAAACTCTTTAAGTCTCTCTCACCTGCTATTCTCTTAATCATGCATGGAAAACATAATCTTTAGTGAAAACCTCACAGAGTACTTGGCATTGTAAAGAACAAAACCAAACATATCCGTGATACCAATTTTTTTGTTGAATGCCAAAAACAACACAACAAACTGGTTATTGAAAGCATATCTGAGCACCCCACAGAAATTTCCTTTTCACCTAAGCTTGCTCTCTACCCTCTTGAGCAGGATGAAGTGCAGATTGATGTTGTTCAGCTGAGAGCTGTTAGGATACTTGCAGCTGCAACTAGACTCATCACAGCTACTGAGGTCAGTATGATGATTGTGTTCTGGCTTAATTATTCTAGATAATGTCAGGTGGGCTAGGCATGGTGGTATACACTTGTAACCCCAGAGATTCAGAATGCTGAGGTGGGAGAATTGCAAGTTCAAGGTCAGCCTGTCTCAAGATAAAAAAGGGTTAGGGCCTAAGTGCATGTATGAAGTCACGAATGGTGTGAATATACTTTGCATACAACCAGAGATTTGTAAAAAAGTGCTCTATATGTGTAATATGAAATGTAATGCATTCTGCTGTCATTTATAACATCTTAAAATAAAAAATAATTTTTTAAAAAAAGGGTTAGGGTATAGCTCAGTAGTAAATCATCTCTGGATTCAATACCCAGTACCAGGAAGAAAAAAAAAAAAAAAAAAAAAAACTGATAATTCCAGGTGGGCAGGATATATAGCATAATACCACCTCTTTTTTTCAGATGCCAGTTTATGTTATGGGTGTGACCAGTACCCAGACCCCTTTCTCCTTCAGCAATGCCAACCCTGGGCTCACATTCCATTGGTCCATGAGCAAAAGAGATGTATTGGATCTAGTACCCAGGCATTCAGAGGTATGGATTTGTCCGTTTATTTTATTACCTTAAGAATTTCTTTTTTCCAGTACTAGGGATCGAACCCATGGCCTTAAAGCACTCTGTCACTCAGCTACAACCCCAGCCCTTCTTCTTTCCTTATTTATTTTGAGATAGAATCTTTTTTTTTTTTTTTTTTTTTTTTTTTTTTTTTGTGGTACCAGGGATTGAACTCAGGGGCACTCGACCACTGGGTCACATCCCCAGCCCTTTTTTGGGATTTTTTTTATTAGAGACAGGGTCTCACTGAGTTGCTAAGTGCCTCACCATTGCTGAGGCTGGCTTTGAACTCACAATCCTCCTGCCTCAGCCTCCCAAAGTGCTGGGATTACAGGCGTGCGCCACCTCGCCCGGCTATTGAGATAGAATCTTGCTAAATTTCTCAGACTGGCCTCAAACTTGTATGCACCACCATACATGGCACCTTCAGGATGTGGATGCTAAATTTATTTTATTTCATCATAGTTTTAGCCTGATTGACACAACTTTCTTAACTGTACAATATCATGACTTTTTTTCCCTTATTTTTTGAACTCTGGAAACCTTCAAACATATGAAGGATCCAAATTTAAGTACTCATATAATTATACATGATTTTTAATACTTTGGACTGAAAAGAACTCTAAAAAGCAGTCTTTCCTTTAGTATCATATTTGTTGTATAATGTTATAATAATGTACTTGTGAGCAAATGACTATGTTATATGAGTAATATATAAATATAAAGTATATGCACAGAGTTTAGATATATAATATTTTAACTTGTTCAGGCATACATTTAATTATATTCATAATCATGTTTGTACTGCATGGTGGGCAGTTGAGATCAACAATAAAAAAGATGGAAATGAAGGGCTATAGATGGTCAAGCAATTTCCTGCATCCACTATACTGGGGCTAGCGAATTGGATTCTTGCCGTAGGGTTGTTAGGCACCATGGGTGCTGTGGGGCTACTGTAGCCAACTGTTTGGCAGCTGATTCTGGATGGGCCCCTTACCTTAATGGTAAATTTTAGAAGGGTGAGTAATTAAACTGCCCCTTTATGGTTCCTTTTGGTATCTGGTGGTATTGGCTCCTCCCAACTGTTGTGTCTGGAACTATGGAAGAACTCAGGATGGCCACTGAAGAAGTCTACAATGTAATTTAAGACTTCAAGTTTCTGAAAATAGGCACATAGCATCATACTTCACACCGAAAGCTAAAAAAGACAAAAGTTTGGTAAGAAACTAAGTAGGATTTTTTGGTAATAAACAGCTACAGCATTGTTCACAAGATTGTTATCATCAGTTTGGTGGAACCCATTCATGATAGTCTGAAAACAGTGGCAGCCACCTAGGTCTGGGCCAAGGTTCTCATAAGGTCACAATTTAGAGCCAATGAGAATAAAAAATTAGAGTTAGACCTTGGGAGAAAGCAGAAGGGTTAGAGGAGCTAGAATTAGGAGAATATTTCTAGAGTTAGTTAAAAATAAAAGAAATCTGGAAAAAGTAAAAACATCTATTTATAATCTTTCTAAAAATATCTTAAAAATCTATAATTTAAGGAAACTGTAGTAGTTGGATCTTCTATCTGTCAAGAACTTCTCAGATTCTGGTTATACTTGGAATTGAATGATAGAACTGTACTTAATTGGGTACAATCCAGCAAAAGGATTTGGCTTTTTTCCTTAAATAGCAAATAGAGGTTTTGTGAAAGGAGGGAATAACCTAGGCCTAAGCCTCTATTCCACTTCTTTTTTTTTTTTTGTACCAGGGATTGAACTCAGGGGCACTTGACCACTGGGCCACATCCCCAGCCCTTTTTTTGTGTTTTATTAGAGACAGGGTCTCACTGAGTTGCTAAGTGCCTCGCCATTGCTGAGGCTGGCTTTGAACTCGCGATCCCCCTGCCTCAGCCTCCCAAGTGCTAGGATTACAGGCGTGCGCCACCGCGCCCAGCTTCCACTTCTTTTTAAAAAATATTTTTAGTTGTTGAGCCTGGGGATATAGCTTAGTTGGTAGAGTGTTTGCCTCGAATGTATAAAGCCCTGGGTTTGATTCCCAGCGCCACAAAAAAATAGTATATATTTTTTAGTTGTAGATGGACATAATACCTTTATTTTTATTTATTTATTTTTATGTGGTGCTGAGAATGGGACCCAGTGCCTCACACATGCTAGGCAAGTGCTCTACCTCTGAGCTAAAACCTCAGCCCCTTCTACTTCTTTCTTTCAATTTTCTCATCTAAGGCATCACTCTTTTTGCTAGCAAAAGAAAGAATTGAGGACCATACATATGTTTACTTTTCCTGCCTCAGACCCAGTATAGGCAAATTTAGTGATGAAATGGGTCAAGCTCTCCATGACCCACAAGGTAGATTCCCTACACTGTGGAAATTCCACATTTAGAGATTGACTTGGATAAAACTATTATAAGCCATTCATTCTTTAACATGAGGCTTTCTTTCAGACAACTGATTGAGATCTACACAATGTGAATGGGACTTTTAATGTTGAGGAACAGGGAAAGACAATTTGGAACTTGGGACTCTATTGTGAATCTAGAGAGCTAGAAAGAAAATCTTGAGGGCTCTGGACAGCGAGAAGGCAGGGGAGATAGGACATGAAATAGTGTTGGAAAGGTAGATAAGTTGCCTACTTCAATATGAATTTGCCTTGGTTTGGGTCCTATCTTCCCTATTACCAGAAATCTGTCAGGTTCTAATTCTCTTTATCCAGTCTAGACTGAAATGGTGAGTATCCAAGTGGGGAGATGATCAGTTTGTTTTGTTTTGTTTTTTGGTACCAGGGGTGCTTAACCACTGAGCTACATTCCCACCCCTTTTTATTTTTTATTTTGAGACAGGATCTAAGTTGCTTAGGACCTCTTACATTGCTGAGGCTGACCTTAAACTTGAGATCCTCCTGTCTTAGCTCCTGAGCTTCTGGGATTCCAGGCATGCACCACCACACCCAGTATGGTTAGCCAGTGTTAATCTAAAATTGGAGTCTCCCTTTTTTCACCTCATCCTTCCTTGTCACTACCATGAACTCTATGAATAGATTACCTCACCTCTCTCCCACCTCAAGTTCTGTTGTCTGAACCCATTTTAGAAATCACTGCCATCATTTCCATTCTTCTCCTATCAATGAACTGACTTTGAGATAACATAAGAGTCTTGGAGGCTTTCTAGAAATAGTTGAACACTGCACACAGAGGTTTGATTTAGAGGTGACTATGCTGCTTGGAATAGGACAAAAAAAATATGAAAACAAGCTCTTGTACTCTAGTTCTTATAGATAGCTATTTGCAACACACATTTTTCTTATTGTTACAAGAAAGAAGGAAGAGCACAACATTTATTCAGGAATGAATATTTATTTATTCTCTCTCTCTCTCTCTCTTTTATTTATTTATTTTTTATTTTGGTGCTAGGGATCAAACAACCAGGGATTCACACATGCTAGGCAAGTGGTCTGTCACTGAGCCACATCCCTGGCCCTCATGAATTTTTTTTTTTTTTTTTTTTTTTTTTTGGCACCAGGGATTGAACTCAGGAGCACTCAACCACTGGGCCACATCCCCAACCCTTTTTTGTATTTTATTAGAGACAGGGTCTCTCTCACTGAGTTGCTAAGTGCCTCGCCATTGCTGAGGCTGGCTTTGAACTCGTGATCCTCCTGCCTCAGCCTCCCAAGTGCTGGGATTACAGGCATGCGCCACCACGCCCAGCCTTTCTTTTTTTTTTTAATGTGATCCATCCACACAGTGGACTCTTTTATTATATGTATATTTATTTTTTAGTTGTAGGTGGACACAATATCTTTATTTAATTTTTATATGGTGCTGAGGATCGAACCCAGTGCCTCATGTGTGCTAGGCAAGCACTCTACTACTGAGTTACAACCCCAGCCCCCAGTGGACTCTTTTTTAAAAATATATTTTTTATAACTTTATTTTATTTATTTATTTGTGTGGTGCTGAGGATCAAACCCAGTGCCTCATGTATGTTAGGCAAGTGCTCTACCACTGAGTTAAAACTCCAGCCCCTGTCATAAGTATTTCTTAATCCATTTCTTCACTGTCTAGGTTTTCCTACAGCTTCCAGTAGAGAATAACTTTGCCATGGTTGTCCCACACGAAAGCAGCTGGAAGGACCAGTATCAAAGTCACCGTTCGATGTGTAAACAGTTCCTCTGGGCAGTTTGAGGGAAATTTGTCAGAACTGTCTGATGAAGTTCAGATCCTGGTAAGCTCTCAAACCTAAATTTTTTTCCTGTGTATAAAGGAGAAGAAAATTATGTTCTTTTATCATCCATAAGTGCTTAATATGGATAGAAAAATTGCTAGAAGGATCCCTGGAATAATTTTGTAATTCCTAGATCTTTATCATTCCTGCTAATTGCTTCTATAGAGACCAAATATTAAAAACTTTAGCACATGTTTCCCTTCAACTCCCACTCTAGGAACACTACAATTACTAGAGAGGGATTCATTTCTAGCAAAGATATTATAATATAGCCATTTAGATATAGACAATGGTACAATGAAATATAGCACTAACTTCTAGTAAGGTGTAAAAGTATGAATAGTTTCTACATATGTTCTCAGACTAAAAGCTAAATGGTCCTATTTTTAGAATTCAAAAGATAAACTACCATTATATGGGGCAAGTAAGTTTCTCTACCTCTGAATTTGAAGCTGTTCCACCCCCCCCCCCCATGTTTTTCCCTTTATTTTGGCTTTGGTTCTATGATTCAATGTAGAGATAAGGAGAGAACACTTTACTAGGAAGTGGAAGAACTGGATGGTTTCCTTTGTGAAAGAAGGAAAAGGCCTTGCTAACTTAATACTATAGGTTCTTGTTAATTTAATATACATTTTTTGTTCCCAAATCTCATTTCAGTTTACCAGAGTTAAAATTAGAAATTTCAAAGTTGCCGGGCGCCATGGTGCACACCTGTAATTCCAGCACTTTGGGAGGCTGAGGCAGGAGGATCACGAGTTCAAAGCCAGCCTCAGCAATGGCGAGGCACTTAGCAACTCAATGAGACCCTGTCTCTAAATAAAATACAAAAAAGGGTTGGGGATGTGACTCAGTGGTCGAGTGCCCCTGATTTCAATCCCTGGTACCACAAAAAGAAAAGAAATTTCAAAGTTATTTTCTACCTAAATAATACAAAGGATACAGCAAGTGTAAACTTTGCTACTTGCCCGTCCATCAGCCAGAAACAGGGCTAATATTAGTTGTCTATTCTAGAACATCTCGATATGTTTAAATTGGTTCATTTTGGAAAGGAGTGTTGTGGGAGATTTTAGATTAATTAAAAGTAGGGCATAACGCTGACTTGTAGTGTGTGTGTGTGTGTGTGTGTGTGTGTGTGTGTGCGCGCGCGCGCATGGTACTGGGAAGCAAACCCAGGGGTGCTTTACCTATGAGCTACTTCTCCAGTTCTTTTTATTTTTTTATTTTGAGACAGAGTCTTGCCAAGTTGCCCAAGTTTGCTTTCAACTTGCAATCTTTCTGCCTCAGTCTCCTGAAGAGCTGGGATTATAGGCATGCACCACCACGCCCCAGACTATAGTTGTCATTTATTTTAGCATGTAATCCCTTGGAGATTATACTGAAGTCCATATGTGAATAAAGATCATAATTTGTCTTTTCCAGAAATGAGGAAAACATTATTTTTTCATTACAGGTGTTTGAAAAACTCCAACTTTTCTCTTCAGAGTGCCAACCTGAGCAGATTTTAATGCCTATGAATTCTCAGCTCAAACTCCATACCAACAGGTAAGGAAAGGGAGAAATGGTCCAGGTTCTAGCTTTAAGTATCTTTAGTAAAAATTGCACATGGAAAGAATTACCCTTGCCTTCCAGGTGATCTGTTTTAACCCCTGAATTTTTTTTTTTAGTTGTAATGAAATAATTCACATAACATAAAACTAACAATTTTAAAATATTAAATCCAGAGGCATTTAGGACATTCACAATATTGTACAACTGTCACCTCTATCTAGTTCTAAACCATTTTTGTCACCACCAAAGGAGACATACTAAGCAGCCACTGCCCATTCTCCCTCCTCCCAGTTCCTAACAACAATTAAACTGCTTTCTTTATGTTATTAACTATTCTGAATATTTCATATAAAAAGAATCATACAACATGCAAATTTTTGTGTTGACTTCTTTCAGTTAGCATAATAGTTTTGAGATTTAGCCACACTGTAGCATGTATCAGGTCCTTATTCCTTTTTATGGCTAAATAATTTTCCATTCTGTAAATATATCATAACATTTTGTTTATCCACTCATTGATGGACATTTAGGTTATGTTTACATTTTGACTATTGTGAATAGGGCTACTATGAACATTCATGTACAAGTATTTGAATGCCTGTTTTCAATTATTTTGGCCAAATAATTTTTTTTTCCAAATAAATTTTTAATGATAAATATGTTTTGATTTTTAAAGAGCTAATCATAACCCAAAGGCAGACTTTTACCTGAGGAACATAAGGTGGGGAGTGGCAAGCAGCTTCCTGAAGGACAGACTCAAATAGTAGTCCTGGAATTCTTTATATCTTTCCCTCTGGTCAGATTCCTTTACTCCTTTCCTCAGAGAAAAAGGCCAACAGTTGCCACTTGCTTCATCTGTTTCCTAGGGAAGGAGCCGCCTTTGTGAGTTCCCGTGTTCTCAAGTGTTTCCCTAATTCTTCTGTCATTGAGGAAGATGGTGAAGGGCTCCTGAAAGCTGGTTCCATTGCAGGTACTGCTGTGTTGGAAGTCACTTCTATTGAACCTTTTGGAGTCAACCAAACAACCATAACTGGGGTTCAGGTGAGTTTGGGGACTTACTCATAAAGGGAGGCCTGTACCGCCCCCCTTTATTCAGGAGGCTGAAACAGGAGAACTGTAAGTTTGAGATCAGCCTGGGAAACTAAGTAAGATACTTTCTCAAAATAAAAATTTTAAAAATGGGCTGTGAATGTAGCTCAGTGGTAGAGCACTTACCTCTAAGTGCTCTAGCATGCATGAATCCCTGATTTGGATCCATAGCACCTCTAAATAAATAAATAGGAATACCATGACTTTAAGAGGCAGGTTTCCTTTCTTAACAACTAGAAATTAGCCGGGTGCGGTGGCGCACGCCTGTAATCCCAGCACTTGGGAGGCTGAGGCAGGAGGACCACGAGTTCAAAGCCAGCCTCAGCAATGGCGAGGTACTTAGCAACTCAGTGAGACCCTGTCTCTAATAAAATACAAAAAAGGGCTGGGGATGTGGCCCAGTGGTCCAGTGCCCCTGAGTTCAATCCCCGGTACCAAAACAAAACAAAACAAAAACTAGAAATTTAGCTGGGTGCAGTAGCACATGCCTTTAATCCCAGGTATTTGGGAGGCTGAGGCGGGAAGATTGCAAATATGATGCCAACCTGGTCAGTTTAGCAAGATCCTGTCTCAAAATCAAAAATAAAACATGCTTGGCGGGGCTGGGGTTGTAATTCAGTGGCAGAGCGCTCGCCTCGCATGTGCGCGGCCCAGGTTCTATCCTCAACACCACGTAAACATAAATGCATTGCATTGTGTACAACTAAAGTAAATAAATAAATATTAAAAAAAAAAAAAACATGCTTGGCAAAGCACCCCAAAGTTTAATGCCTAACACTGGAAAAAGGAAAGACCTAGAAACTTCTATGGAAGTCATAAATGAACCTCTAAGATAACAGGTCAATTTTGACTTGGTTGTAAAACATCAAATTACAGTGTTTGGGGTTGGGGATGTAGCTCAACTGTAGAGTGCTTGCCTCGCATGCCCAAGGCCCTAGGTTCAATCCCCAGCACTACCACCACCAAAAAAAAAAAAAAAAAAAAAAAAAAAAAAAACAGTGGTTTGGGAGGCTGAGGTAGGAGGATCACAAATCCAAAGCTAGCCTCAGCAATTTAACGAGGCCCTAAGCAATTTAGCAATACCCTGTCTCAAAATGAAATAAATAAATAAAAAGGGCTGGGGATGTGGCTCAGTGGTTGAAGCACCCCTGGGGTTCAATCCCTTGTACCAAGGGGGTGAAAAAAAAAAATCAAAAGACTTTAGAGCTGGTGCAGTGGCTTCCTTCCTCTGGCTGAGGAAGGAAGATTGCCAACCTGGGCAAATTTGTGAGACCCTGTCTCAAAATAAATAAAAAGGGTTAAAGATATAGCCTAGTGGTAAAAGCACCCCTGGGTTGAATCCCCAGAACTGAAAAAAAATCAGGCATTAAACATCTATATTCCAGCTACTCTGTAGGTCCTTTTGTGTACATTATCGCTTTTAACTACCACAAAAATTGTACATAGGGCTGGGGATATAGCTCAGTTGGTGTGCTTGCCTTGCATCACCAATACCCTGGGTTCAATCCCCAGCACCACACACACAAAAAATAGTATGTAAGCTAAGAACAGTGGCATGTGCCAATAATCCCCAGTGACTCAGGAAGATGAGACAGGAGGAATATAAGTTACCCATGCCAGCTGGGTAACTTAGTGAGACCCTGTCTCAAAATAAAAAAATTAAAAGGGAGCCGGGCGCGGTGGCGCACGCCTGTAATCCCAGCACTTTGGGAGGCTGAGGCAGGAGGATCACGAGTTCAAAACCAGCCTCAGCAATGGCGAGGCACTTAGCAACTCAGTGAGACCCTGTCTCTAAATAAAATACAAAAAAGGGCTGGGGATGTGACCCAGGGGTCGAGTGCCCCTGAGTTCAATTCCCTGGTACCAAAAAAAAAAAAAAAAAAAAATTAAAAGGGTTGGGCTGGATGTAGTGGCACTCACCTGTAATCCCAGCAAGTAGGGAGGCTGAGGCAGGAGTATTGCAAGTTCAAGGCTAGCCTCAGCAATTTAGCCAAATCTTGTCTCAAAATATTTTTTTTAAAAAGGGTTGGGGATGTAGCTCACTGGTATAGTGTCCCTAGGTTCAGTCCCCAGGTTAAAAACAAAAACAGGGCTGGGGTTGTGGCTCAGCGGTAGAGCGCTCGCCTAGCACGTGCGCGACCCAGGTTCGATCCTCAACACCACGTACAAATAAACGCATCGTGTACAACTAAAAGCAAATAAATAAATATTAAAAAAAAAAAAAAAACAAGTAGCCGGGCGCGGTGGCGCACGCCTGTAATCCCAGCACTTTGGGAGGCTGAGACAGGAGGATCGCGAGTTCAAAGCCAGCCTCAGCAATGGCGAGGCACTTAGCAACTCAGTGAGACCCTGTCTCTAAATAAAATACAAAAAAGGGCTGGGGATGTGGCCCAGTGGTCGAGTGCCCCTGAGTTCAATCCCCAGTACCAAAAAAAAAAAAAAAAAAAAAACAAGTACTGGGGTTGTGGCTCAGCGGTAGAGCGCTCGCCTAGCACGTGCACGGCCCGGGTTCGATCCTCAGCATCACGTACAAATAAAAAACCCACTGTGTACAACTAAAGCGAATAAATAAATATTAAAAAAAAAAAAACAAGAACACCTATTTGAGCAGGGCACAGTGGTATACATCTGTAATCCTAGCAACTCAGCATGCTGAGGCAGGATGATCTCAAATTTGAAGCCAGCCTCAGCAATTTAGTAAGACCCTGTTTCAAAATAAAAAATAAAAGAAAGAGGGCTGGGGATATAGCTAAGTTGGTATAGTGCTTGCCTTACAGGTACAAGGCCCTGGGTTCAATCCCCAGCACCGCAAAAATAAAGAAGAGCTGGAGATGTAATTTAGTGGAAAGTGCCCCTGGGTTCAATCCCTGCTACAGAAAAAAAAAAGAGGTTTTTCCTATAAGAAGAGGAATACCACTCTGTTTTTATCATTGATTATAAATTGTAGAATATGGTAGCAGTTCTTCTCCAATGCATCCTTCTCTGTACCAGTAAAAGGTTTTGTCTCCCACAGGTAGCACCAGTAACATACCTGAAAATGAGCACCCAATCCAAGCTATACACAACCCAAGGAAGGACCCTATCAGCCTTTCCCTTGGGCATGTCTCTCACCTTCATTGTTCAGTTTTTATAATAGCATCGGAGAGAAATTCCACACTCACAATACTCAGCTTTATCTGGCTCTGAACAGGTATGGAAGTCAAAGAAATATTGTTGACACTGCAGCCGATTAGGCTAGTATTGTATTGCAGTTCCAATAAAGTTCTCTAACATTTTAAACTTGGAATCTGATCTTTATTCCTTTTGTTAAGATTTTAAAATAATGGCTGATTGGGGTGGCCCATGCCTGTAATTCCAATGACTTTGGAGGCTGTGGAGGCTGTGAGGCCCTAAGCAACTTAAGCCAGGCCCTGTCTCAAAATAAAAAGGACTGGGCTGGGGATGTGGCCCAGTGGTTAAGTGCCCCTGGATTCAATCCCTGGTACCAAAAAAAAAAAAAAAAAAAAGAGTTTTTAAAATAATGAACTGGGGAGGTAACTTAGTGGTACAGTGTTTGCCCAATATGTGTGAGGCACTAGGTTTGATCCCCAGCAGTGGGGAAAAAAATGGTTAAAAAGTAATTTAGAGTCGGGTGCGGTGGCGCACGCCTGTAATCCCAGCACTTTGGGAGGCTGAGGCAGGAGGATCGCGAGTTCAAAGCCAGCCTTAGCAATGGCGAGGCACTTAGCAACTCAGTGAGACCTTGTCTCTAATAAAATACAAAAAAAAAAAAAGGGCTAGGGATGTGACCCAGTGGTCGAGTGCCCCTGAGTTCAATCCCTGGTACCACAAAAAAAAAAAAAGTAATTTAGAAGGCCAGATTCAGTTAAAGAATGGTACTGTCGATAAAGAAAAATTTCAGTAGGTTTTAAATTTTTCAAGTCCTAATTCACAGAAAGAATCTTAAGGACTAATTGGAGTGTTATTATCAAAAAGTTTTACTGGGGGCTGGGGTTGTGGCTCAAAGGTAGAGCACTCACCTAGCACGCATAAGGCACTGGGTTCGATCCTCAGCACCACATAAAAATAAAATAAAGGTATTGTGTCCACCTACAACTAAAAAAGATAAATAAATATTAAAAAAAAAGAATAAAAGTTTTACAGTAGCCGGGCGCGGTGGCGCACGCCTGTAATCCCAGCACTTTGGGAGGCTGAGGCAGGAGGATCGCGAGTTCAAAGCCAGCCTCAGCAATGGCGAGGCACTTAGCAACTCAGTGAGACCCTGTCTCTAATAAAATACAAAAAAGGGCTGGGGATGTGGCCCAGTGGTCAAGTGCCCCTGAGTTCAATCCCCGGTACCACAAAAAAAAAAAAAAAAAAGTTTTACTGGAACCAGGTTCAGCAAGCAGCACATACCTGTAATCCTAGCTACTTGAGAAGCTGAAGCAGGAGGATCTCAAGTTCCAAGCCAGCCTAGTGAGACTGTCTCAAAATAAAAAATAAAAAGGGCTGGAATTATAGCTCAGAAGTATAGCACTTCCCTAGTGTCTACAAAATCCTGAGTTCAATCCACAGTAATACACGCACACGCGTGGAGCTTTACTGGGAACAACAAAAAAAAATTTAAATCCTTACTGCTGGATATGGAACATTCCTGTAATCCCAGCAACTCAGGAGGCTGAGGCAGGAGGATTACAAATTCAAGGCCAGCCTCAGCAACCTAGCAAGGCCCTGCCTCAAAAGAAAAAATTAGAGACAGGCGCGGTGGCGCACACCTGTAATCCCAGCACTTTGGGAGGCTGAGGCAGGAGGATCGTGAGTTCAAAGCCAGCCTCAGCAATGGTGAGGCACTTAGCAACTCAGTGAGACCCTGTCTCCAAATAAAATACAAAAAATGGCTGGGGATATGGCCCAGTGGGTGAGTGCCCCTGAGTTCAATCCCTGGTACCCAAAAAAAAAAAAAAAAAAAAAAAGAAAGAAAGAAAAGAAAAAAGAAAAAATTAGAGAAACGGACCAGGAATGTAGCTCAATGGTAAAGAGTCCCTGGTTCAATCACCAGTCAAAAGAATTTAAAAAAATTAAAAAGTCTTACTAGTGAAAACTATCATTGTTCTCATTAGAACTGAGCAGGGGAAAATCCTTCTCAGGTACTGTACAAATGAATTTAATAGACTAATCTTGGGCCTGTACTTGTTTACCTTCTATGTGAAAAAGTCCTTCTGAACTTTTGAGATGTTGAGTATAAAATATCGTGTTAGGGTCATCCCCCTAAATTTTTCCTATTTGTTGTTTCTTTTGAGAGATTAATTCAGTGGTTGTTTATTCTTATGCAGTGCCGGGGATTAAATCCAAAGTCCTGTGTATGCTAGCCAAGTGCTCTACCACTGAGCTATATCCCCAGCCATTCTTTTCAGAGATTTCTTCCTTTCATGTCTCTTTCAGAGATGACTTGATACTTATTGGACCAGGAAATAGGAACTATACTTACATGGCCCAGGCTGTGAATAAAGGGGTGACACTTGTGGGACTCTGGGACCGGAGACATCCAGGCATGGCAGATTATATTCCTGTTGCTGTAGAGCATGCCATTGAGCCAGACACCAAGCTTACCTTTGTTGGGGATGTCATCTGCTTCAGTACTCACCTCGTCAACCAGCATGGTCTGTATAAACCTTCTCTTCCTCAACCTCACAAGTGACAGTTCTGTGGATTTCAAAGCAGCTAATGCCATAGAGAATTTTTCCCAAAAAATTATCTAAAATCTGGGCTGGGAATATAGTTCAGTGGCAGAGTGCTTGCCTAGCATGCGTAAGGCCTTGAGTTCAATGGCTACCAAAAAAAAAAAAAAAAGAAAGAAAGAAAGAAAAAAATCTAAAATCTGAGGATCTGAGAAAGAAAATACTTTTTGTTTCATTATTTGTCATGTTAACTGATAATTCTCAGTTTAATGACCATTTTTCTCAATAGTCAGTCAATTACAAGTCAGTCAGTAATACTTAACAAGTGCTTATTGAATACTGAACACACAAAGCCCTGTATTATATAATGTAGACAATATAGGGTACTATGCCTTCTTCATTCCCAGCTTCTAAAGGAGGGTAACATCTAAGTTGAAGAATATTAAAGTATACAACAAAATAAAGGAAAGAGCAGTAAGGATTTAGTTTTAGGAACTAATTCTGTGTACACATTTTACAAAGCACATTTGAAGCCTAACTCCTAATATATCATCACTGTTAGAGGCTTGGCCTATACTCCTAAAACTCTTTTTTTTTTTTTAAATATTTATTCATTTGCTTCAGTTGTCACTTTTTAGATGGTGCTTGCCGCACTGCTAGCGCTCTACCACTGAGCCACAACCCCAGCTAAACTGTACTCTTGATCAGCAAAGTACTTCTGTTCTAAGAAGTACATTTGAGGGGCTGGGGTTGTGGCTCAAGGGTAGAGCGTTCGCCTAGCACGTGCGCGGCCCGGGTTCGATCCTCAGCACCACGTAAAAATAAATAAAGGCATTGTGTACGACTAAAGCAAATAAATAAATATTCTTTAAAAAAAAGAAGTACGTTTGAGTTTAATAATCATATAAAATCAGCCCTTGTCAAGGAAATGTGAATTCTTTGGACTTATAGATAGCATATTCCAAAGTGGTGTATATGCTGTAATCCATCCAAGTAAGACTGGCTGCAGGTGGTGTGTGGTTTTGGCTCTCTGGGATTATGGATACATGTATTTGGGTAAAGTGATGCAATGTTGGATTGATTTTAACATTAACTGCATTTCTTGGGCTTGATTCAAAGAGAGCTCTGTTCAGCCAAGGTCCAATCCTCTAATCCTATAACTGACTTGTAAGCAACCACTACTAATTTGTAGTCCAGGGCCAGTGAGCTAAACTTGTTTTAAGGCTGACAGTGAGAGTTACAGTCCCCTAATTGTAAATCTCTTGTCATTGAAGCAAAGGCCCTTTTAACTCTAGTTTTTACTCTAGTAATAGTTATGCCAGGATTGCCCCTCAGTCTTCCATTCTGAAATTTTGGGGGCATCTTATATCAATACCACTTTGGATGAGGAAACAAAAGGGCCACATGCTAGGATCAGTAATCCTGCATGTTAATACTCTTATTTAATTTTTTATATTCCTTTGCTACCTTGAGAAATTAAACAAATCTTTCCTCCTGCCAGGGTCACTTTCTTACATCTTCCTGCTAGTAACAATCAGTAGCTCCAAGCACATTCATTCTTAGCAGAGTCTACACAAATTTTAATCAAAAGTTATCCACATATCTAGAAAGAGTTTTTCTTTTTCCTAAGAACAACAGTGACATTGTCCAAGTAAGTAGCTTTTATGATTCTGAATGTCAGTATAGGTCTTGTTTTATTTTGCTGGCATGATATATGAAGGGGAAACTTAACATTCAGAAAATATTTATCCTCAAAGCTGAGTATTCTTCCTGGGAAGAGATGTCTGCATTCTTGAAGATATAATAGTCTTTAATGGCCTACTGGAGTTTGAATGAAGTTAGAGTGATTTATATCAAAGGTTGCAGACAGATTTTTTTTTCTTGTCTTTTCCTAGGTGAACCTGGGATATGGATGATTTCTGCTGATAGTATTCTACAGACAGACATTGTCACTGGAGTAGGAGTAGCCAGGAGTCCAGGAACTGCAATGATTTTTCATGACATTCCAGGAGTAGTAAAAACATATCGAGAGGTAAACCTAACTATACCAAGGTGGAAGACTAACTGTTTTCACATATGGGGATATGCATATAGAAAGCACAACCTATGAAAAGCGATGTGCTCACATAACAGATATAAAGCCAAATAGCAAACTTTATTAAAATATAACAATGAAGCCGGGCGCGGTGGCGCACGCCTGTAATCCCAGCACTTTGGGAGGCTGAGGCAGGAGGATCGCGAGTTCAAAGCCAGCCTCAGCAATGGCGAGGCACTTAGCAACTCAGTGAGACCCTGTCTCTAAATAAAATACAAAAAAGGGCTGGGGATGTGACCCAGTGGTCAAGTGCCCCTGAGTTCAATCCCCGGTACCACAAAAAAAAAAAAAAAAAAAAAAAAAATATATATATATATATATATATATATATATGTATGTATGTATATTTTATATATATATATAAAACAATGCTTGCCAGGCACAGTGGCACACACCTGTAATCCCAGCAGCTCGGGAGGCTGAGACAGGAGGATCTCTAGTTCAAAGCCAGCCTCAGCAATGGCGAGGCACTAAATAATTCAGTGAGACCCTGTCTCTAACTAAAATACAAAATAGGCCTGGGGATGTGGCTCAGTGGAAGAGTGCCCCAGTACAAAAAAGAAAGAAAAAGATTCTTTACCAGAGAATGTCTAATCTGATATCTGATTTCTGTTTTCACACTATGGCTGCTGGATGATACTAGACAATAAGGCCAGGGAGTCTGTTGCAATAATCCAGGTAAGATATTATGGTGGACCAGGTTAGGAACAGAGAAGGTGGTAAAAAGCTGAACAGATTCTAGGTATAATTTATAGATAGAGCCAACAGAACCTGACAGCTTATATGTAGTATGAGAGAATCAAGAATGATTAAAAAAAAAAAGAAGAAGGAGGAGAAGAATAATGATTCAAGAGCCAGGTACCATGGACATGATCATGTAGTACCAGGTACTTGGAAAACTGAAGCATGAGGATGACTTGAGCCCAAGAATTCCAGACCAACCTACACAACAAAGAAAGACAATGGCTTTAAAAATAACAATCATCAGGGGCTGGGGTGTGGCTCAGCGGTAGAGCGCTTGCCTAGCATGTGCGTGGCCTGGGTTCCATCCTCAGCACCAAGCACCACATAAAAATAAATGCATTGTGTACAACTAAAGCAAATAAATAAATATTTTTTAAAAAATAACAATCATCATCCATGGTTAATGGTTTATTTTTAAATTTTCTTTCTTTTATCTTTTCTTTTAAGCTGGAGTTTGAACCCAAGGGAACTCTACCACTAAGTTGTATCCCCAGTCCTTTTTATTTTGTAAGACAGGGTCTCACTAAGTTGCCCAAACTGGCCTTCAACTTGTGAACCTCCTGCCTCAGCCTCCAGAGTCATTGGAATTACAGGTTTGTGCCATGTACCTGGCAAGATTCATGTTTTTAGTTGAAGAACTATAAGGATAGCATGACCAGGGCTGGGATTATAGCTCAGTGAGTAAGACCCTGACTTCTAACCCAAACGCAACACAAAACACAAACTGAAAAGGGTAGCATTACTGTCAACAAAAATGGTTAAATCAATACGTAGAACAGTTTTGGAGGGAAAGTCAGTTAGTTTGGACATGTAAAATTGCATATGTCTATTAGATGTCAAATGGATATATTGAGATAGCTGTATAAAAGTCCAGCCATCATTTGAGTCAAGATATTTAAAGCCGGGGGCTGGGGTTGTGGCTCAGCAGTAGAGTGCTCGCCTAGCATGTGCACGGCCCGTGTTCAATCCTCAGCACCACATAAAAAAAATAAAGACATTGTGTACAACTAAAACAAACAAATAAATAAATTTTTTTAAAAAGATATTTAAAGCCATTTGATAGAACACTTGTCAAGCATTCACAAGACCCTGGATTCAGTTCCCAGAACCACACACACAAAAAATTATAAATAAATAAATAAGCAAGAAAGCCATTTGAGCCAGACAGTGACATATGCCTGTAATCCCAGCTACTTGGGAAGTTTAGGCAGAATTAAAAATTCAAGGCCAGGGCTGGGGATATAGCTCAGTTGGTAGAGTACTTGCCTTACATGCACAAGGCCCTGGGTTAAAAAAAAAAAAAAAAAAAAAAACAACTTTTTTTCAAGGCAAAACCAGGCATGGTGGAGCACACCTGTAATCCCAGCAAGTCAGGAGGATGAGGCAGGAGGATCACAAGTTCAAAGCCAGCCTCAGCAATTTAACAAAGCCCTAAACATCTTAGTCTCAAAATAAAAAGGGCTGGGGATATAGCTCAGTGATAGAGCATCCAGTGATACAAAAAATAAAATAAGTAAATAAATAAGCCAAGAAATAGAATGAGTGTAAATAGAAAAAAGGGCTAAGAACTAAGCGTAGAGGCACTAAAATATTAAGAGCTCTGAAAGAAGAAGAACCAAGAGAGTCTTATAAGAAATGACCAATTGTCAGGTAGGATAATCCTTACCTGTTCCTCCTTTTGGAGGGCAGATAGAACATGATAATTGGAGTTCGCATGATATGTGATTAGTGTCTCTGTGTAATCGGGACTTGCAACACCCTGATTGCTTTAAAAAAAAAAAAAAAAGAAAGAAAGAAAGAAATGACCAGTAACTGGGAGTGATGATGACACATGCTTGAAATCCCAGCAGCACAGAAGACTGAAGCAAAAGGATCACAAATTCTAGCCAAGCCTGGGTATTTTAGTTGAGACCCTGTCTCAAAATAAAAAATAAAAAGTGCTGGTGATGTAGCTCAGTGGTAAAGCACCTATGGGTTCAGTTCCCAGTACCAAAAGAAAAAAGTGTGGGGGTTGTAGGGGGAGAGAGGGAACTAGAGAGAAGAGGACTTGAAGACAGTGCATATGAGGACCTCTTCAAATTCTTAGCATTAAGAATTGGGGCAGCAAGGGGTGGGCTGGAGTTGTGGCTTAGCAGTAGAGCACTTGCCTAGCATGTATTGAGGCACTGGGTTCGATTCTCAGCACCACATATAAATAAATGAATAAAATAAAGGTTCAACAACATCTAAAAAATTTTTTAAAGAAAGAATTTTGGGGAGCCAGGTGTGGTGAGCTATGCCTGTAATCTCAGCAGCTCAGGAGGCTGAGATAGGAGGATCTCGAATTCAAAGCCAGCCTCAGCAACGGTGAGGCAGGCGCTAAGCAACTCAGTGAGACCCTGTCTCTAAATAAAATACAAAACAGGGCTGGGGATGTGGCTTAGTGGTTGAGTGCCCCTGAGTTCAATCCCCACTTAAAAAAAAAAAAAAAGAATTGGGGGGGGTCCTAGGGATATAGCTCATGGGTAGAATGTGAGGCCTTGAGTTCAACCCCTAGCACTGCAAAAAGGAAAAAAAAAGAAGAAGAAAGAAATTTTGTGGCTTTTTTTTAAGATAGGAGAAACAATGGATTGGGAATAATTCAGTAGAAAAGGAAAATTTAACATAGGAGTAGAGTTGCTGGAGTGATATCCTTGAATAGGTGAGATGAGAACAAGTGAAGGCTTTATGAAACCTTTTCTATTTGCCCTCAAATACATGTAATGTCTCTTTCCTCTGAGCCCAAAGTATTTGTTTTTATTTTCATTCCTCAAACATAGTAGCCATCAGTTTTTGAGTGTCTACTATGGGCTTGGCATTTCTCATCTGGGATTGTTTTTGTTTGGTTTGGTTTGGTACTGAGAATTGAACCCAGGGAGTCTTCATCACCAAACTACATCCCCAGTCCTTTTCCTTATTTTTCATTTTGAGACAAGGTCTCACTAAGGTGCTGAGGCTGGCCTCAAAACTTTCAATCCTCCCGCCTAAGCCTTCTGAGATGCTGGGATTATAGGCATATGCCACTGCACCCATGTTTGTTTCATCTTGGTTTGGTTTTTAATCCCAGTACATCTGTCATTTCTAATCTTCACAACCTTAACAAAGAAGAGAGTTTTGTCTTTTTCTTTTTTATATATATTTATTTTTTAGTTGTAGTTGTACACAATGCCTTTATTTATTTATTTTTACGCGGTGCTGAGGATCGAACCCAGGGCCTCACAGGTACTAGGTGAGCGCTCTACCGCTGAGCCACAACCCCAGCCCAAGTTTTGTCTTTTTCATATTTGTATTTCCAGAGACCAGCACAATGCCTAGCACATAACAGGGTCCAATGATTGTTTACTAGTTAGTAAATAACTCCTTCCTTCATTGAGATTTTTATTTTATTCTAAGTTGTTATATATGACAGCAGAATGCATTACAATTCATATTACACATATAGAGCACAATTTTACATATCTCTCATTGTATACAAAGTATATTCACACAATTCGTGTCTTCATAAATGTACTTAGGGTAATAATGTCCATCTCATTCCACTATCTTTTTTACCCCCATGTCCCCACCCTTACCCCCCAACCCCTTTGCCCTTTCTAGAGTTAATCTTCCTATGCTCCCTATCCCAACCCCAGTATGAATCAGCCTCCTTATAACAGAGAAAACATTCAGCATTTGTCTTTTTGGGATTGGCTAACTTCACTTAGCATTATATTCTCCAACTCCATCCATTTACCTGCAAATGCCATGATTTCATTCTCCTTTATTGCTGAGTAATATTCCATTGTGTATATATACCACATTTTCTTTATTCATTCATCTACTGAAGGGCATCTAGGTTGATTCCACAGTTTAGCTATTGTGAATTGTGCTGCAATAAACATTGATGTGGCTGTGTCCCTGTGGCATGCTATTTTTAAGTCCTTTGGGTATAGAACCTGGAGTGGGATAGCTGGGTCAAATGGTGGTTCCATTCCAAGTTTTCCAAGTATTCTCCATACTGCTTTCTACATTGGCTGCACCAATTTGCAGTCCCACCAGCAATGTATGAGTGTGCCTTTCCCCCCACATCCTTGCCAACACTTATTGTTGTTTGTATTCTTAATATCTGCCAACATTTATTGTTGTATTCTTGATGGTTGCCATTCTGACAGGAGTGAAATGAAAACTTTGAGTAGTTTTTTGTTTGTTTGTTTTGTCTTTTGGGGGGGGGGGGTTGGTACCTGGGATTGAACTCAGGGACACTCAACCACTGGGCCACATCCCCAGCCCTTTTTTGTATTTTATTAGAGACAGGGTCTCATTGAGTTGCTAAGTGCCTCACCATTGCAACTTTGAGTAGTTTTGATTTGCATTTCTCTAATTGCTAGAGATGTTGAACATTTTTTCATGTATTTGTTGATTAATTGTATATCACCTTCTGAGAAGTGTCTGTTCAGTTCCTTGGCCCATTTATTGGTTGGGTTATTTGGTTTTTTGGTGTTTAGCTTTTTGAGTTCTTTATATACCCTAGAGATTAGTGCTCTATCTGATGTGCAAGTGGTAAAAATTTGCTCCCAAAATGTAGGCTCTCTGTTCACCTCACTGATTGTTCCTTCTGCTGAGAAGAAGTCTTTTAGTTTGAATCCATCCCATTTATTGATTCTTGATTTTAATTCTTGCGCTACAGGAGTCTTATTAAGGAAGTCAGGGCCTAATCTGACATGATGGAGATTTGGGCCTACTTTTTCTTCTATTAGACGCAGGGTCACTGGTTTAATTTCTAGGTCCTTGATCCACTTTGAGTTTTGTGCATGGTGAGAGATGGGGTTTAATTTCATTTTGTTGCATACAGATTTCCAGTTTTCCCAGCACCATTTATTGAAGAGGCTATCTTTTCTCCAATGTATGTTTTTGGTGCCTTTGTTCAATATAAGATAACTAAAATTATGTGAATTGTGCTGCAATTAGGGAGCAGGAATATCTCTCGCAGAGAAGCAGTATTATCACTACTTGAGTCTCAATCACAGAGCAACACAGAATGCGGCCTCCCTCTGGTCTGCCATCTTGGATCCTTTTCATTGAGGGTTTTTTTTTTTTTTTTTTTTTTTCTTTCTTTTTTTAGTTGTAGTTGAACACAATGCCTTTATTTTATTTATTTATTTTTATGTGGTGCTGAGGATCAAACCCAGGGCTGCACAAGTGCTAGGCGAGCGCTCTCCACCGAGCCTCAGCCCTTCATTGACGTTTTAATGTAACTAAATTGGATTTCAAGGTTCTTGAATATTAAAAAAAAAAAAAAAAAAACAACTATAGTAGGGGCTGGGGTTGTGGCTCAGCGGCAGAGCACTCGCCTCGCACGTGCGCGGCCCAGGTTCGATCCTCAGCACCACGTAAACATAAATGCATTGCATTGTGTACAACTAAAGTAAATAAATAAATGTTTAAAAAAAAAAAAAACAACTATAGTAGTACTAAGGAGAATGGACAGTATGCCACATTTAAAAACTTTTGGGGGAAAATATTACATTATTGTCTTCTCTCATAATCATTAAACACTTTCTTTTATACAAGACATAGTATAAGCCATGAATGCTGTGAATATACTTTGTATACAACCAGAGATATGTAAAAGTGTGCTCTATAGGTATAATATGAAATGTAATGCATTCTTCTGTCATTTCTAACAACTTAGAATAAAAAATAAATAAATTATTAAAAAAAAAAAAAAGAAACAAGACATAGTATAAGTCCTACAAAGATAAATTAGGGTCAGATTTGTGTTGTTAAAGAAATTAGAATCTAATAAGGGGAGCTTTAAAAGTATAAAGAAGAGGCTGGGGTTATAGCTCGGTTGGTAGAGTGCTTGCCTTGTATGCACAAGGCCATGGGTTCAATCCCCAGCACCACAAAAGAATAAAAATTCAAAAAATAAAAAGTATAAAGAAGTTCAGCCGGGCGTGGTGGCGCACGCCTGTAATCCCAGCACTTGGGAGGCTGAGGCAGGAGGATTGCGAGTTCAAAGCCAGCCTCAGCAATGGCTAAGGCACTTAGCAACTCAATGAGACCCTGTCTCTAATAAAATACAAAAAAGGGCTGGGGATGTGGCCCAGTGGTTGAGTGCCCCTGAGTTCAATCCCTGGTACCAAAAAAAAAAAAAAAAAAAAACAAGTTCACACCTGTAATCCCAATCAGCTTGGGAGGCTGAGGCAGGAGGATCAAAGCCAGCCTCAGCAATTAAGCAAGACTGTCTCAAAATAAACTATAAAAAAGGGCTTAGGATGTGGCTCAGTGGTTAAATACCCCTGGGTTCAATCTCCAGGACTAAATAAATAAATAATAAATAAAAAGTATAAAGAAAATAAGGCAGAATGCTACAAGTATGTTGAGAAGAACAAAGTACTTTGAAGTTTCAGAGAAGGTTGAGATCATGTGCAATTGAGAAAGAAAACTTCCTAAAGAAAGTTGTGAAGGGGGGGGGGGTGCTGGGGTTGTGGCTCAGTGGTAGAGTGCTCGCCTAGCACGTGCGCGGCCCAGGTTCGATCCTCAGCACCACATAAAAACACATTGTGTACAACTAAAAGCAAATAAATAAATATTTTTTTTAAAAGTTGTGATCATTTTTTTTAATTTTAGTTGGACACAATACCTTTATTTTATTTATTTTTATGTGGTTCTGAGGATCAAACCTAGCACCTTGCACGTGCTAGGCAAGCACTCTACTGCTGAGTCACAAGCCCAGCCCAAGTTGTGATCATTTTTAAAAAGCACAGGGAGTCATATAAAGGGAAGATATGTCAGAAGGAATAATGGACAAAAATTTCTTTCTAGAAAAAAAATATTTTCTCAAAGGTAAACAGATTTTGTGATTCTCATATATTTGATCACTAGGTTAGTTTGTGCAAAATGGATGCTTTTGTTTAAGTTATGAGGGGAAGACAGGGAGGGAACCAGATTCTCTAAGAACATAGGTACAGATTTTCCTTTAATTTGCTGACAGGTGGTCGTTTTTCCTTTGATTTGCTGACAGGTGGTCGTCAACGCATCATCAAGATTAACTCTCAGTTATGACCTCAAGACTCATCTCACTAATACCCCTAATTCAACTGTATTCAAACTTTTCATCACCACTGGCAGAAATGGTGTCAATCTCAAAGGTCAGGAATTTCTTTATAGGTATGAGTGAATGTTTCCATCTTTCCTATCTTCCCTCATTTACCCCTCTGGATTATCTGGATTAGTAACATAAATCTCCTTTTTTTTTTTTCAAACTGGGGATGGAGACGGGCACAGTGGCGCACGCCTGTAATCCCAGCACTTTGGGAGGCTGAGGCGGGAGGATCACAAGTTCAAAGCCAGCTTCAGCAATGGCGAGGCACTTAGAAACTCAGTGAGACCCTGTCTCTAAATAAAATACAAAAAAGGGCTGGGGATGTGACCCAGTGGTCAAGTGCCCCTGAGTTCAATCCCCAGTACCACAAAAAATAAAATAAAATAAAATAAACTGGGGATGGAACCCAGGGACACTTTACCTCTGAGCCAAATACCCAGTCCTTTATTATTATTATTATTATTATTTTTTTTTTTTGGTACCAGGAATTGAACTCAGGGGCACTCGACCACTGGGCCACATCCCCAGCCCTTCTTTTGTATTTTATTAGAGGCAGGGTCTCACTGAGTTGCTAAGTGCCTCGCCATTGCTGAGGCTGGCTTTGAACTCATGATCCTCCCGCCTCAGCCTCCCAAGTGCTGGGATTACAGGCATGCGCCACCGTGCCCGGCTCATCTTATTATTTTTTATTATGAGACAGGGTCTCACCCAGTTTCTGAGGCTGGCTTTGAACTTGTGATACTCCTGCTTCAACCTCCTGAGTCACTGGGAAAGTTTGCTTTTATTTCAAAATCCACTCCATCTTGACAAACCATGGAGATCTATGAGGCCTCATCAGCGGATTAAGTTTAGGTGTTTTTTTTTGTTGCTTTGTTTCTGTTTTTTTTTTTTTTTTTTTTTTTTTTTTTTTTTTGGCACCAGGGATGGAACTCAGGGGCACTCGACCACTGGGCCACATCCTCAGCCCTTTTTTTGTATTTTATTATAGACAGGGTCTCACTGAGTTGCTTAGTGCCTCGCCTTTGCTGAGGCTGGCTTTGAACTCATGATCCTCCTGCTTCAGCCTCCCAAGTGCTGGGATTACAGGCGTGCGCCACTGCGCCCAGCTGTTTTCTGTTTTTGTTTTTGTTTTCTCCCCAGTTTGGGGATGGACTCAGGGCCTTGAGCATGCTAGGCAAATATGAGCTACACCCTCAGCCTGGATCAAGGTTTTGTAATAGGCTTAGTTTAAGTCACTATTGTCTTTGTAGTTTAAAAAATACAGGTTCTTAGGCTCCATCCAGAGATGTGTGTATGTGTGTATGTGTATGTGTGAGTTTTACTGGGGATCAAACCCAGGAGTGCTTTACCACTGAGCTATATCCCCAGCTCTTTTTATTTTTGAGACAGGGTCTCGCTAAGTTCAGGGCAGCTACCACTGAGCTACAGATCCCAGCCCTTTATTTTTTCTTTTTTTTTTTTTTTGGTACTGGGGATTGAACTCCGGGACACTCGACCACTGGGCCACATGTCCAGCCCTTTTTGTGTGTTTTTATTAGCAACAGGGTCTCACTGAGTTGCTAAGTACCTCGCCATTGCTGAGGCTGGCTTTGAACTCACGATCCTCCTGCCTCAGCCTCCCAAGTGCTGGAATTACAGGCGTGCGCCACTGCGCCCAGCTCCTTTATTTTTTCATTTTGAGTAGAGTCATGCTAAATTGCCCAGGCTGACCTCAAACTTGAGACCTTCCTGCCTTAAACTTCAAGTATCTAGAATTATAGGTCTGTGCCACTGAGCCCAGCTTCGTCCTGAGATTTAATAAGTTCAGGGTAAGGCCTAGGAATCAACTATTTTAAAGCATTCCCTGAGTTGAGAATTGTTGGACTAGATTATATCTGGAAAAAATGTTTTTCTTATTTTTTTAAATATATTTTTTCTAGTTGTTGATAGACCCTTTTTTTTTATTTATACATGGTGCTGAGAATGGAACCCAGTGCCTCACACATGCCAGGCAAGTGTGCTACCACTGAGCCACAGCCACAGCCCTTCTTATTTTGTTTTTTAATATTTTTTTTAGTTGTAGGTGGACACAATACCTTATTTTATTTATGTGGTGCTGAGGATTGAACCCAGGGCCTCACACATGTGAGACAAGCACTATACCACTGAGCCACAGCCACAGCCCCTCTTATTTTATTTTTGAGACAGTCTTGCTAAATTTCACAGGCTGGCCTCAAATTTATAATCCTTCTGCCTCAGCCTCCTGAGTAGCTGGGATTATAGGCGTGCACCATGCTATCTTTGAAGGGTTATTTGCTTAGTAGTTTGTCTTGTATGATTTTGTTTCTTTTCATTTCTTTTCTATTTGTGGTACTGGGATGGCAGGGACACTCTACCACTGACCTGCATGCTTAGTACTTTTTGAGATGGGGTCTCCCTAAATTGCCCAGACTGGCCTCAAATTTTTGACCCTCCTAATTCAGCTTCTTGAGTAACTGAGATTACAGGTAGGGGCCACTGCACTTACTTTTGCTTCATTTTTGTTCTCTATGATTTACTGTCAAAAAGGGGGGGATGGAAGAAATTTAAAATATAAAAACCTCCTCATAGATTCCGGATCCTATGCTAGGAATATTTATAAATTTTCTCTCATTTAACAATCTTATCATGTAGTAATTATTATCCTAATTTAAAGATAAGAATACTACTCAGGCATGGTAGTACTCCTCTGTAATCCCAGCAATTTGGGAGGCTGAGGCCTCAGCAACTTGGCGAGACCCTATCTCAAAACAAAAACAAAAAGGAAGCCGGGCGCGGGCACACCTGTAATCCCAGCACTTTGGGAGGCTGAGGTAGGAGGATCGCGAGTTCAAAGCCAGCCTCAGCAATGGCGAGGCACTTAGCAACTCAGTGAGACCCTGTCTCTAAATAAAATACAAAAAAGGGCTGGGGATGTGGCCTAGTGGTCGAGTGCCCCTGAGTTCAATCCCTGGTACCAAAAAAAAAAAAAAAAAAAAGGGCTGGCAATCAACTCAGTGGTACAGCACCCCTGGGTTCAGTCCCCAGTACCAAAGAGGGGAAAAAGATAAAGATGAAAATACTGAGTCTAAAACCAGATTAGGGGCTGCGGCTGTAGCTCAGTGGTAAAGCCCTTACCACTGAGCAACACCTCACAAGTGTGAGGCACTGGGTTCAATCCTCAGCACCAGATAAAAATAAATAAAGCCGGGCGTGGTGGCGCACCCCTGTAATCCCAGCACTTTGGGAGGCTGAGGCAGGAGGATCGCGAGTTCAAAGCCAGCCTCAGCAATGGTGAGGCACTTAGCAACTCAGTGAGACCCTGTCTCTAATAAAAATACAAAAAAGGGCTGGGGATGTGACCCAGTGGTCAAGTGCCCCTGAGTTCACTCCCCGGTGCCAAAAAATAAATAAAAAATAAATAAATAAATAAATAAATAAATAAATAAATAAAGATACTGTGTGTTCATCTACAACTAAATAAATATTTAAAAAAATAAATCCAGAGTAACTTGTGCAAGTTAGCTATTAGTGGTGGAATTGGTAGATATGTCCTACCCCAAAATCCATGCTCTTTTTCCTTTCTTTCATTTTTTTTTAATATTTTATTTATTTGTTTTAGTTGTACACAATTCCTTTATTTTTACGTGGTGCAGAGGATCGAACCTGGGCCGCGCACCTGCGAGGCGAGCGCTCTGCCACTAAGCCACAACCCCAGCCCTCTTTCTTAATAAAGAACAAATTTCAGTGTTTTGTATTGTTGGCCATAAGAACATCCAAAATAGAGTGAACAAATCTATAACATCATTACTGTCTGTAAAACTTAAGACAGGGGCTGATAGGTACAGCTTAGTGGTGAACAGCACATGCTTAGCATGCATGAGGCCCTGGGTTCAATCACCAGCACCCAAAAAAAAAAAAAAAAGTAAAAATAAAATTTAAAATAATTTAACTAGGGCTGGGGTTGTGGCTCAGCGGTAGAGCGCTCGCCTAGCATGTGTGCAGCCCAGGTTCGATCCTCCACATAAAAATAAACTCACTGTAGCCGGGCACGGTGGCGCACGCCTGTAATCCCAGCACTTTGGGAGGCTGAGGCAGGAGGATTGCGAGTTCCAAGCCAGCCTCAGCAATGGCGAGGCACTTAGCAACTCAGTGAGACCCTGTCGCTAATAAAATACAAAAAAGGGCTGGGGATGTGGCCCAGTGGTCTAGTGCCGCTGAGTTCAATCCCGGTACCAAAAAATAAATAAATAAAAAATAAATAAACACATTGTGTACAACTAAAGCAAATAAATAAATATAAAAAAAAAGATAATTGCCGGGCGCGGTGGCGCACGCCTGTAATCCCAGCACTTTGGGAGGCTGAGGCAGGAGGATCATGAGTTCAAAGCCAGCCTCAGCAATAGTGAGGCACTTAGCAACTCAGTGAGACCCTGTCTCTAAATAAAATACAAAAAAGGGCTGGGGATGTGGCCCAGAGGTTGAGTGCCCCTGAGTTCAATCCCCGGTACCACAAAAAAAAAAAAAAAAAAAAAAAAAAAAGATAATTTAACTATTTGCTTTTTTGTCCTTCAGTTGTTGTTTTTTTTTTTTTTTTTTTTTTTTTTGTGGTACCGGGGATTGAACTCAGGGGCACTCGACCTCTGGGCCACATCCCCAGCCCTTTTTTGTATTTTATTAGAGACAGGGTCTCACTGAGTTGCTGAGTGCCTCGCCATTGCTGAGGCTGGCTTTGAACTCGCGATCCTCCTGCCTCAGCCTCCCAAAGTGCTGGGATTACAGGCGTGCGCCACCGCGCCCGGCTTGTCCTTCAGTTTTAAGGACAACATTTTTCATATTAGCTATTTAATTTTGTTACAAATATAATCTAAATTATATACAAATAAAGTGACATTTTTAATGTTTTCTCAGTTCTTTTACAGAGGAAAAAGTACTAAAAATTTCTTTTTAATATAGTCACCCACTGTTGTACGACTTATAATTTTATGAACAGACTACAATTTTTCCTCCTGGAACCTTTCTGAAATTACAACTAATTTTATTGAGAAACTTAATGTGTGGGTCCCTTTGATGTTGCTGATAGTTTCTAAAAGGTCTAAATGGTCACTGGACTACAGGCAAATGAGAATGAACTTCAATCGACTGAAGCTACTGGGCAACTGTGTAGGGGCAAATCTGATTAACAGGACACCAATTCCTACTCATTCTATAAGAGCCCATCCATTGCAGGCAAATCAACCATAGCATTAATTCATTTCTTACTGGCTAGATGGTTCTAGATAAGATACCACTTGTGATGAAGTTCTGTGATTTTTGGATTGAGTCATACTATAAGTAATTATGGAAAACAAACCTTCCTAGACTTAAAAGCTGCCTGGAACCTTTATTGTTAATTGCTATCCAATATCCTCAACCCTGAATTCCAAAAATCTTTGAAGAAGGATACTAATATGTATGATATTGATAATGGAACCCCCACTATAGTCATTCAAAACCTAGCAGATGCTGGGAGTGGTGATGCCTGGAATCCCAACAACTAGGGAGGCTGAGGCAGGAAGATCACAAGTTCAAGACCAACCTCAGTGACTTAGGGAGGACTTAGAGACCTGTCTCAAAAAAAAGGGGGTGGGGGGGAGGCTAGAGATGTGGCTCAACAGTTAAGAGCTCCTGAGTTCAATCCCTGATACAAAAACAAAACCTAGCATAGAGGCTGCAGATGTAGATCAGTATTAGAGTATTGCCTATCATGCATGAGGCCCTAGTTCAATCCCCAGTGCTGAAAACAAACAAAAAACACCCTAGCAGGAGCAAGCAGAGCTGGACAAAAAACAGCTGGGAGCACTAGCTGACCTTTCTTGCTTTTTTTTTTTTTTTTTTTTTTTTTTTTGGTATTGGGGATTAAACCCAGAGCACTTTACCACTGAACTACATCCCTAAACCTTTCTATTTATTTCTTTTGAGACAGGATCTCACTAAATTGCTTAGATCCTGACTAAACTGCTGAAGCTGTCCTCAAATTTGGGATCCTCCTACTTCAGCCTGTTGAGTCATCTTGATTTTTTTTTATGATACCAAATTGCCTCCACATGATGGTCTCATTCCTCATTTTACAAATTCTTGTGACTGTTATTTATGTCTTTTCTGCTTCTTAGGATCCTGTACACCAAATCAGGCCTTGGCCATTACAAAAGTACTTCTTCCAGAGACTCTCATGCTGTGCCATGTACAATTCAGTAATACTTTGCTAGATGTTCCAGCAAGTAAAGTCTTCCATGTCCATTCAGACTTCAGCATTGAGAAAGGTAAGGTCTACCAGTTGAATAGTTTCCCCCTTCTGTTTTCCTATTTGTATAAATGTCACTTTCTTATTGGATTGTATTTATGCTTTCAGTTTTATCTGAAATATTATTGTGGAACCTTTCGCAATCAACATTTTAATTCAGTTGTTTCAACAAACTTTTAACACACGCCTCCTAGAAAACTCTGTGCTTTTCTATTAAAGTTTACCACCGCCCCCGGGCCTTGGTTAGTCTCTACTTTCTCTTTGTAGGCCTGGATTGTGTCTCATTCATCTTTTATCCCTAACATGTAGCACAATGTTTGAATATTTATTTATTTATTGTCTTGGACTGGGATTTGAACCCAGAAGCACTCTACCACTGAGCCACATTCCCAGCCCTATTTTGTATTTTATTTAGAGACAGGGTCTCACTGAGTTGCTTAGGACCTCACTGAGGCTGGCTTTGAACTCACAATCCTCCTGCCTCAGCCTCCCAAGCCGCTGGGATTACAGGCATGCACCACCTTGCCCAGCTGAATGTTTACTTTTTAGCTGAAGGATATTCCAAGCAAAAGAGTAGCTTTAACAAGTGGAAAGTAGAAATAGGTATGACACTGTAGTGACTTTTGATATAAATCAACTGACCTAAAATGAGAGAACTTGTGTCAAATATAATTCACAAAGAGGGTGGTGCTGCATGGGGATGCTCTAGCTATAAAATATAAAAGTAGGCAGTTTGAATGGTATGGGTTATAGGCAACCAAAGAAGGAAGGTTCATTCAGCAATCAACCAAATATAATACCTGGTACTAGGACAGGAACTGTAATTAAAGAGTAAAGCAGGACTAGGGATGTGGCTCAGTGGTAGAGTGTTTGCCTAGTTTGCACATGGCCATGGGTTTGATCCCCAGAGGGGGAAAAAAAGAACTAAGCTTTTAGCCAGACGTGGTTGCACACCCCTGTAGAATCCCAATGATTCTAGAGACTGAGGCAGGATTCCAATTTTGAAGCCAGCCTCAACCAACTTAATAAGGCCCTAAGCAACTTAGTAAGACCCTGTCTTAAAATATATATATATATAGGGCTAGGGTTGTAACTCAATGGTAGAGCACTTGCCTAGCACGTATAAGGCACTGGGTTAGATTCTAGCACCACGTATAAATAAATGAATAAAATAAAGGTCGGGCTGGGGTTGTGGCTCAGCGGCAGAGCGCTCGCCTCGAATGTGCGCGGCCTGGGTTCGATCCTCAGCACCACGTAAACATAAATGCATTGCATTGTGGACAACTAAAGTAAACAAATAAATTTAAAAAAATAAAATAAAATAAAGGTCCATCGATAACTAAAAAATTAGTTTAAAAATATATATGAAAGCTGGGGATACAGGTCAGTTGGTAGAGTGCTTGCCTCGCATGCACAAGGCCCTGGGTTCAATCCACAGCACCACAAAAAACAAACAACAAAAATATATATGAAAATGGGCTAGGGTTATGGCTCAGTGGTACAGTGTTTGCCTAGCATGCATGAGATGCTGGGCTCAATCCCCAGCACCACATTAAAAAAAAACACTAAATAAACAAAATAAAGGTATTGTGTCCATCTACAACTAAAAATGTTAAATATATATTTTTATATATAATTGGGCTGGGGCTATAACTCAAATGATACAGTGCTTAAATTGCATGCACAAGGCCCTGGGTTCAATCCCCAGGACCACAAAACAAATATATATATACATATATATAGATATGAAAATATGTGATACACACACACACATACATATATACATATATACACATACATACATACAGATAGAAGGACTGGGGATATAACTCAGTGATAAAGCACCTCTGAGTTCAATCCCCAGTATAAGAAAGCGGGGGTGGCTACCTGGGATAAAAAAGTTCAATGTTAAGAGTTCCCCTGGGATGGAAGGAAAGGAGGGAGGGAGAGAGGATGAACTAACTGGGAATGTGCTAGATGTGAAGAAAACAGTATATTCCAACCAATACAGAGCCCTGGAGAAGATGGTAAAGCACTTGCCTAGCCTTGTGAGACTCTGGGTTCAATCCTCAGCAATGCTAAAAAAAAAAAAAAAAAAATGTGGTTTGGGCCAGGTTTTATGGTACACACCTGTAATCCCAGTGGCTCAGGAGGCTGAAGCAGGAGGATCCTAAATTCAAAGTCATCCTTAGCAACTGAGTAAGACCCTGTCTCAATAAAAATTAAAAAGGGCTAGAGATGTGGCTCAGTGGTTAAGTGCCCCTGGGTTCAATCCCCAGTAACAACAACAAAAAAGTGATTTGAAGAAAAGCGATTAAACCATGCTCAAAGATTATCTTTATTCTATATCCTCAATCCTTCATTGCCCTGCTTGTGCCATATTATTCAATACTTCCTGACATGTTGACTTAACAGTAAAGATACTTAGGCAATAAATTCAGTTGTGGTATCCCTGGGACTATCTTTCCTTTTTCTTCAGTATCCTCTTTAGTGTGGCCAATAGTGTGCTGACATTGAATACTCATGAGTTCACACTTTTTCTTTTGCTGAATTTACATGTCACCAACTTTCCCTATCTTAATTCTTGGCTCAATAGAACCTCTGGATCTTCCTGCTCAGTTTCTCCTTTTTTTTTTTTTTTTCTCCAGGGGTTTATGTCTGCCTAATCAAGGTTAGACCACAGTCAGAAGAGTTGCTCCAGGTCCTCAGCACAGCTGACACCTCAGTCTATGGGTGGGCCAAATTGGTCAGTGAACGTAGCAAGAATGGAATGCAAAGAATCCTCATTCCTTTCCTTCCAGCCTTTTACATTAACCAATCAGAATTGGTTCTTAGACACAAAGGAGACATTGGGGAGATAAAAGTACTGGGAGTTGACAAAGTTCTTGAGAACCTAGAGGTATGTTAAAGTCTGAACCAAAACTGCAAGGAAAATTAGGGATTTGAAAGACTTTTTCTTTCTCTTTCATTCCAAGGGTAAAGGAAGTTATTGAGTGACCTGATAAAAATCACCATAGGAAATTCTTAAATTGAATGATGAAAACTTTTCTTCACAATGCTATGCAGGAGTCCAAAATGTAGGTCATAAGTTTGTCAATTCCTTTAAAATAATCCTTAGATCATGTTAATCTTTAAATTTTTCCTTAGCTGGGCGCAGCTGTAATCCCAGCACTTGGGAGACTGAGGCAGGAGGATCACGAGTTCAAAGCTAGCCTCAGCAATGGCGAGGCACTTAGCAACTCAGTGAGACCCTGTCTCTAATAAAATACAAAAAAGGGCTGGGGATGTGGCCCAGTGGTCAAGTGCTCCCAAGTTCAATCCCTGGTACCAAAACAAAATTTTTAAATAAATAAATAAATAAAAATTTCCTTAAGTTTATTTTCATCTCAGAGCTCATTTTATTCCTTATCCTTTAATACTCATAAGGAGGGGCTGGGGTTGTGGCTCAGCGGCAGAGCGCTTGCCTCGCACGTGCCAGGCCCGGGTTCAATCCTCAGCACCACATAAACATAAATGGATCGCATTGTGTACAACTAAAAGTAAATAAATAAATATTTTTTTAAAAATTTTTTTAAAAATTTAATACTTATAAGGAGAAGAGAAAGTAAATGATTTATCAGCTGGTAGGTTTAAAGTCCATGTCTTGACAATTCTTGTACTGTATGTGTTTGCAATTGGAACATATTGCTACAACCCTGATTTTTCTTCCAAAAAAAGAAAAAAAAATTCTGTTTTATCTTTTTTAATCAAGGTCTTCCCCAGCTCCCCAGTTCTAGTGATCTCTGGCCATAGGCACTCTCTGCTCACCCCTGGCCTGGCTGTCTATCCTGTAAGAATAGTCAACTTCACTGCCTTCCAGCAGATGGCATCAGCTGTTTTCATCAATATTTCCTGTGTGCTCACCAGTCAAAGTGAGGCCGTGGTAGTGAGAGCTATGAAGGAGAAGTCTGGTGCAGGTAAGCACTTGGGACTATTTTTAATCTAGAAGGAAAAGCAGACAGAATACATTCACCATTTCATTAGTGGGAAATATTGAGCCTCTTGACCAAAATCAAACTAGCTGAGGCTTGGATCTCTTCCAACCTATCCAAAATAATGTGTTTAGTAGCTTAACACTATCTAAATTTTATACTTAAACCACTAAGTCCCAAATTTACAATTCTTCAAATATTTAAATAAAATCGACATAATTGCATTAAAATATGTAGGAAATCATAAACCTAGAGCTCATATATCCTTCATTTTCATTAAGAATGAAATTAGCCGGGCGCGGTGGCGCACGCCTGTAATCCCAGCACTTGGGAGGCTGAGGCAGGAGGATCGCGAGTTCAAAGCCAGCCTCAGCCATGGCGAGGCACTTAGCAACTCAGTGAGACCCTGTCTCTAATAAAAATACAAAAAAGGGCTGGGGATGTGGCCCAGTGGTCGAGTGCCCCTGAGTTCAATCCCCGGTACCCAAAAAAAAAAAGAATGAAATTATAGCCAGGTGCAGTGGCACACACTGGGCCAGGTTTGGGGAGACAGGCAGGAGAATCACAGGTTCAAAGCCAGTCCAGCAATATAGTGAGGCCCTAAGCAACTTAGCAAGACACTGTCTCAATGTTTAAAAAAAAGGGGGGGGGGGGGGTAGGGCTTGGGATGTGGCTAAGTGGTTAAGCACTTTTGAGTTCAATCACTGGTACAAAAAAAAAAATGAATGAATGAAAATACATTGTCTTATAAATATGACATAGGGACAATTCAGTATCTTTTTTTTTAAACAATATTTATTTATTTGCTTTTAATTGTACACAATGCGTTTTTACGTGATGCTGAGGTTCGAACCCAGGCCGCGCACGTGCTAGGCGAGCGCTTTACCGCTGAGCCACAACACCAGCCCCAATTCAGTATCTTTTTTTTTTTTTTTTTTTTGTGGTACCGGGGATTGAACTCAGGGGCACTCGACCACTGGGTCACATCCCCAGACCTTTTTTTGTATTTTATTTAGAGACAGGGTCTCACTGAGTTGCTAAGTGCCTTGCCATTGCTGAGGCTGGCTTTGAACTCGTGATCCTCCTGACTCAGCCTCCCAAAGTGCTGGGATTACAGGCGTGCGCCACCGCGCCCGGCTCCAATTCAGTATCTTTTACGTATATAAGTTGTCCTGTAAATAGGACACTGGGCAAATGTAACTAGGACACTGGGACAAAATGGGTTAAATAAGAATAGTTATAAGATGGGTGTGGTGGCACATGCCTATAATTCCAACTACTTGGGAGGCTGAGTTAGAAGGATTCCAAGTATAAGGCCAATCTGAACAACTTGGTGAGACCCTATCTTAAAATAAAATAATTTAAAAAGAGGGCTAAGGGTGTATCTCACTAGTAGAGCACTTGCCTAGCGTGTGCAAGGCCCTGGGATCAATCCCCAGTTACTGTAAAAAAAGAAAAAAGTAAGTTATGTCAGTTTCACGTAAGTGTCTCAGCTTTGTAAGTATACTATTTATGCTGTTTTAAACTTTTGCTGGATAAGTGTTTTGTTTTCTTCAGAAGTATTCAAGAAATCTTTCCACATCAGACAATGGACAAATGTCAACCCTAGAACAAGACTTAAGATTTGTCAAATCCTGATTTCAGACATTACCCAGTTAAGAAATTATGCTAAATTAGCCGGGCGTGGTGGTGCACACCTGTAATCCCAGCACTTAGGAGACTGAGGCAGGAGGATCGCAAGTTCAAAACCAGCCTCAGCAATGGCAAGGCACTTAGCAACTCAGTGAAACCCTGTCTCTAATAAAAATACAAAAAAGGGCTGCGGATGTGGCCCAGTGGTTGAGTGCCCCTGAGTTCAATCCCGGTACCCCCCGCCCCCCAAAAAAGGAAATTATGCTAAATTAGGATGGAATGGGAACAAGTTATGAAAACAGGTGTTAGGAAAACCAGAGAACCATCCTTCTTATACTTTTCACTCCTCAAGGAAAACAAGTACTGTTTTGTTTTGGGGTTTTTTGATCAAACACAGGGGTGCTTTACCACTAATAAATACCTCCATCCCTTTTTATATTTTTAAAAACAGGATCTTGTTAAGTGGCCCAGGCTGGCCTCAGACTCTAGAGGCTGGGATTAGACATATGCCACTGCATCTGACAACAATTATGATTAGGAGTGAACTGGCCTAACTCTAGTGCATATTCTTTTTTTTTTTTTTTTTTGGTACTGGGGATTGAACTCAGGGGCACTCGACCACTGGATCACATCCCCAGCCCTTTTTTTTGTATTTTATTAGAGACAGGGTCTCACTGAGTTACTAAGTGCCTCGCCATTGCTGAGGCTGGCTTTGAACTCGCGATCCTCCTGCCTCAGCCTCCCAAAGTGCTGGGATTACAGGCGTGCGCCACCGTGCCCGGCTTCTAGTGCATATTCTAATAGGAGTTTTTGTTGACTTTTCTCATGATCAATATACTAAGCATATCTTAAAACTACTGTTTTAATCCTTATCCACAGCCAGGTACAGCAGCAGAAACCTATAATCCCAATAACTCACAAGGCTGAGGCCATCTTAGGCAATTTAGCAAGACCCAATTTCAAAATAAAAAACAAAAAGTTCTAGGGACTTAGCTCAGTGGCAAAGCACCCCTGGATTCAATCCTCAGGACCAAGCCCCACAAAAATAAAATCATCCAGAGATATATTTATTTTTAGATCTCACATTTCTCACTTCCAAATTACATTAATCATACCTGTATCTAGGTTTTTGTTGCTGCTGCTAATGACACTGCTGTACCACAATTAGGCTTTTTAACATTTTGACAATTGTACAGCATAACCATGTCACCAATTTTATTTTTTCTATTTTAACTGACTTTATTTTGAAAATACACTTCCTATTTATTTTATGGACTCTCCGATGGTATTCATAAGCTTCACCAGACTGCCAAAACTGCCCAAGGCTGCCGGGTGTGGTGGCGCACGCCTGTAATCCCAGCACTTTGGGAGGCTGAGGCAGGAGGATCGCGAGTTCAAAGCCAGCCTCAGCAATGGTGAGGCACTTAGCAACTCAGTGAGACCCTGTCTCCAAATAAAATACAAAATTGGGCTCGGGATGTGGCCCAGTGGTCGAGTGCCCCTGAGTTCAATCCCTGGTACCACAAAAACAAAAAAAACAAAACTGCCCAAGATATAAGAACTGCAAGGAACCTGGGCACAGTGGCGCACACCTGTAATCCCAGCGACTTGGGAGGCTGAAGCAGAAGGATGCCAAGTTCAAAAGCCAACCTCAACAATTTAGCAGAGCCCTAAGCAACTTAGCAAGGCCTGTCTCAAAATAAAACAAACGGTGGGTTTGTGGCTCTGTGGTTCAGCACCCCTGGGTTCAATCCCTGGTATTAAAAAAAAAAAAAAAAAAACCTGCAAGGGATGTTGGGCATGGAGGCACATACCTGTTGTTATCCCACCAATTTGGGAGGCTTAGTGTAGCCTCAGCAACTTAGTGAGACCCCATCTCAAAAAATAAAGCTAGGGCCGGGCGCGCCGTGGTGCACACCTGTAATCCCAACACTTAGGAGGCTGAGGCAGGAGGATCACGAGTTCAAGGCCAGCCTCAGCAATGGTGAGGCACTTAGCAACTCAGTGAGACCCTGTCTCTAATAAAATACAAAAAAGGGCTGGGGATGTGGCCCAGTGGTCGAGTGCCCCTGAGTTCAGTCCCCAGTACCAAAAAAAAAACCTAGGAATGGGCTGGGATTGTGGCTCAGTGGCAGAGCGCTTGCCTAGCACGTTAGCGGCCAGAGTTCGATCCTCAGCACCACGTACAAATAAACGCATTGTGTGCGACTAGAGCAAATAAATAAATATTTAAAAAAAAAAAAAAAAAAAAAAACCTAGGAATATTGCTTGGTGGTAGAAATATCCTGGATTCAGTCCCCAGTGCCATTAAAAACTGCAAGGAGCCGGGCGCGGTGGCGCACGCCTGTAATCCCAGCACTTTGGGAGGCTGAGGCAGAAGGATCGCGAGTTCAAAGCCAGCCTCAGCAATGGCGAGGCACTTAGCAACTCAGTGAGACCCTGTCTCTAAATAAAATACAAAAAAGGTCTGGGGATGTGTCCCAGTGGTCGAGTGCCCGAGTTCAATCCCCGGTACCACAAAAAAAAAAAAAAAAACCTGCAAGGGAGGACTGGGGTTGTGGCTTAGCAGTAGAGCACTTGCCTTGCATATGTGGGGACGTGGGTTCAATCCTCAGCACCACATAATAAATAAAACAAAGGTATTGTATCCAACTTAAAAAAAAAAAAAAAAACCGGGGCTGGGATTGTGGCTCAGTGGTAGAGAGTGCTCACCTAGCACGCGCGCGGCCCGGGTTCGATCCTCAGCACCACGTACAAATAAACACATTGTGTACAACTAAAGTAAATAAATAAATATTTTTAAAAATGCATTGACGCATTGTGTACAACTAAAGCAAATAAATAATATTAAAAAAAAAAAACTGCAAGGAAGAGCTGGGGTTGTGGCTTAACAGTAGAGTGCTCTCCTAGCACATGCAAGGCCCTGAGTTTGATCCTCAGCACCACATAAAAATAAATAAAATAAGCTGGGCACGGTGGCGCACGCCTGTAATCCCAGCACTTTGGGAGGCTGAGGCAGGATCATGAGTTCAAAGCCAGCCTCAGCAATGGCGAGGCACTTAACAACTCAGTGAGACCCTGTCTCTAATAAAATACAAAATAGGGCTGGGGGTGTGGCCCAGTGGATGGGTATCCCTGAGTTCAATCCCCAGTACCACAAAAATAAATAAATAAATAAAAGTATTGTGTCCAACTAAAAAATACATTTAAAAGGAAAAATTGCAAGGGAGCCGGGTACGATGGCGCACTCCTGTAATCCCAGCAACTCCAGAGCTGAGGCAGATTTGCCAAATTCAAAGCCATCTTTGGCAATTTACTTGAAATGTCTCCATATTTAAAGGGGAGGGGCTGGGGCACAGGGCCAGGTTTGGGGAGATAGGCATTAGATCATTATCATCAGAATAGACAGAGATGATGCTGTCCACATTTTATTTGGACTCTGATCCTACAGACTCAGAAAACCCAGATTTATACAGTGGGATCTGATCAGAGATTAGTGTACAATATGCATGCACATTAAACCTCAAATTCTTCAGAGGGAAGCAGTTTGCAAAGCAAATAGTGTGAATGAGCTGAGCGTGGTAGTGCATGCCTATAATCCCAGCAGCTCAGGAGGCTAAGGCAGGAGGATCCCAAATTCAAAGGCTCAGTAACTTAGTGAGGCCCTAAGCAACTCAGTGAGACATCTGAAATAACAAGGGCTGGGGACTTGGCTCAGTGGTTAAGCACCTCTGGGTTCATGAGATTATGGTAAGAGGTTAAGGACAGTTTTGGATTTTGTTTTTGGTAAAGTTTTTTTGAAGTCCAGAAGCAGGGCTATGCTAGGGATGCAGAAATAGAAACTAGAGAACCTAGTAATCAATTCATAAGGCCTGAAATTCAGGCAGTTTGGCAAGAGTGGTGTTCATTTATAAGCACTGAAGAATTTAAAAAAACCAAACAGATGCCAAGTTGGCTTCAAAAACATGTCTGAAGTTTTATTGATGAAGTTAGATACAAATTGGAATACTCCCTAGAAATGACACCCTGAAGATAAGGGACCAATGAATATAGGAGGTAACTGGTGATCTGAAGAAATGTTTCAGGTTAGAGTGATTAAAATATAAATTAAGTCAGCATAGACTGTCACAAGTTTGGTGAAAGGAAGCATGTCACCTAGGGTTAAAATATACAGAAAATAGGTGGCTGGGGTTATGGTTTAGCAGTACAGCACTTGCCTTGCATGTGTGAGGCACTGGGTTCAATCCTCAGCACCACATAAAAATACACAAAATAAAGTTTAAAAAAAAAAATACACAGAAAAGATTTTACAGGCATTTTAAGGTGGCAAACAGATTTAAAGCACCCCTTGTAACCTGAGAAGACTAACATTTAAATTCCAAGGTTTTATTATTACTTTGGAGATCCAAGAAGCTCAGAGGTGAAGGAACAAGTTCACACCTCAAGTTTCATAAAAGAGCTAGGTTTTGAGTGCTGGATACTGTGTTTTCAATGAAGCATCTGCCCTGGATGTTTTAACTATTATCTTGTTATGGCCAATGCACAGATCAATGTGAAGGTTCAGGAGTCTTCAAGCGATTCATTGGTTCTTACCAGATCCTCCTCTTTACCCTCTTTGCGGTGTTGGCATCAACAGCTTTCATCTTTCTAGGTAAGGAGTCCTTATATTCAGCACCGTGGACTTTGACTTGGAAACTGCCTTCATTTTATTTCACAAACTAAATAAGGATGAAAATTAGCTGTTTATCACATCTAATTTGTGACAAGCAGTCGACACTGAGTTAGCCTCCCTAGCCCAATCACTTAATGGATGTAATGCCATCTTAGCTTACTATTACAAAGTGATAAACTGGATGTGGCAAACTATGAAATAGCACTGAGATAGAAACCATTAAGTGAAATATCACTGTTGCTAAAACCTTTAGACCACAGCTACTTTTACTCCGATCAATAGCTGGGAATGATTCAAGACACCATCACCATTGGCTACACCATCTTTCAGACAAAAGTTGAAGAAAAATACCTTAAGATGGTTTAAGTTGGGATAAATAAAATTTCCTGTTAATAGTGTATTACTGTGAAGTTACAGTGTCCTAGTATTTTTGGGGGGTATTAGTTCCAGAAGCCCAAAGATATCCCAAATCCAGGGCTAGGGTTTTAGCTCACTGGTACAGCACTTGCCTAGCACGCGTGAAGCACTGGATTTGATCCTCAGCACCACATAAACAAACAAAGGTACTGTGTCCATTTATAATATCCCAAATCCAGGCCAGGTGTGGTGGCACACACCTGTAATCCCAGCACTTGGGAGGCTGAGGCAAGAGTGTAAAGCCAGCCTCAGCAATGGTGAGGTACTTAGCACAGTACTCAGTGAGACCCTGTCTCTTAATAAAATACAAAAAAGGGATGGGGATGTGGCCCTGTGGTCAAGTGCCCCTGAGTTCAATCCCCAGAACATTAAAAAAAAAAAAAAAAAAAAAAAAAAAAAAAAAAAAAAAATCCAGATACTCCTGTACCTTGCTTGTACAACTTATATATTTCCATTTAATTTACATACCCTCCCATATATTTTAAGAAATTTCTAGTTACTTATACTAATACAATGCAAATCCTATAAATGGTTATTATACTATATTGCTCAGGGAATAATAGTCTTCATGTTCAGTATACACATTTTTCCCAATTATTTCTAATCCTCAGTTGGTTGAATCCATGGACAGAGGGCAGACTTAAGCATTTCTTTTTATACCAATACTTACATCCCATGTAAGAGTGGACTTCCAGTGAAAATCATGTAAGCTTTTTTATAACATCTCCCTTTTCCTTTTTCTAGCATACAGTGCCTTCCTAAACAAGATACAGACTGTTCCTGTTGTTTATGTACCAACTATTGGAAGACCACAGCCAGGTAAAGAAACACCATCCTCATCTTTGAGAAGCCCAAATATACATGGTTAATTTACTTACACCTTCATCATCTCCCTTCCCCCTTTACTTCTAGGTTCTTATACCTCTACAAATTCTCCTCCTTTCTTGAGTCCACAACCTCCACTGACCCAGAGTCGGCTACAGCATTGGTTATGGAGCATAAGGCACTAACCTAGGCTTGGGCAAGTCCCCTTTAACTAGGGGAATATTTTTAGCCCTAGACAAGGAGCCTAATAGCAACCTCTACACTAAGCCTCCAAAACAAGGTTTCTGACAATCGTAAATAAAAAATGTTAAGCTGTATTTTTATTAAAGTTGTTTGTGTTCTATAGATTAACAGTCAGTTCTGAATACTAAGAAAACATAAAAGTTACACTCCCATTTATCTAGTATTCCAGTTCTTAAATCAATCTCTGAAGATTCACCCAATGAGCCTATGTGGATAAAATGTCCCAAATGGACTTTTTTTTTTAATTTTTTTTTATTTTTAGTACTTGACCACTTACTTGCCCCAAATGACTCTAGCATTCCACTCTTCTGGATGCCCTGAATACTTGAGGCAGGAACTTCCTAGCAGTTAAACAAGACAATAAACAGGGTATATCCAAAATGTGTTTATTGGGATGTTTTCCCACTCATCTTGATTTCAGGCTGCTTTTAATGTTGCTTCCTCCTGAAGGAACATCCTGAAAGAAAATGATCTGAATGTTACCTGACAGCCTCCATACCCTGTCCACTGCCCCACCCTCATAAAACTAGCAGAAGCCTGGTGATCCACTCTCAGAATGCTACATTTCCCCCTCAACTCCATTAGCTACTTAATTCATTTATACAGATCTCTTTCCCTGAAAAGAGTCAACGCCAAAAAACCACAACATTAAGCCATTTACCTTCTGTAAGTCTTGCTTTTCCTCCCGTAGGCTGGCAGAGGACAGTGGAGCAGCCAACACACAAAACTACTGTTTGTGCATGGCTAAAAACTGTGGTGATTTTATAGCATCCTGGGAGGACAGAAATCAGGCAAAGAGTTAACATTTTTTCGCCAATATTACTCCCATATTTTTCTCTCACTGAACCCCAACATCCCATTAGTATTTTCTAAGACAAAAAAAGTACAATATTTATATGCAATTTTGACCGGAGAGCACTGAATTCAATTACTCCTCCTAAAAAACAAAATTATATTACCAGTTTCATATATTCCAATTTTAGAAAATCAGGAACAGCATTATCTCCATTTTAACAGATTTAGAAACTGAAGCTGCTGAGTTGCTTCAAGGATGTAGCACACTCGCACAGCTTTCCCCAATCAGTGGGGTCCATTGCTTTTCCTGCTACAGCAAGCCGTCTCCTCACCTGGGCATTTCACATCCATGAAATAGGAATTGGGGCTCTGCACCAGGCGCTTCTTCTTGTGTTTCCTCTTCTCCTCTTCTGGAGAGGGATGAAGGAGATCCTTTGCGAGCTAAGAGGGGAAGAAATGCAGAGATTTAGAAACCAACGGCGAAAAGGGGATGATCGAAAACAGCCCCCACTATCACACACCGGGGAGAACTCGCCCCTCGCCGCCCCTGGTGTCTGCGTAGCTGGGCCGCCATCTTATCTCCTCTCCGCTCCCGTCTATGCGGGTGGCCCGAGGGCCGCTGCGGTCTCTGGAGTTAAGGTCCTAAGAAGTGCAGAGGGTTACTGAGGACCCTCTAAGATCCGAAATCAGCGTGAGGGGAGCGTGCGGACAGAAGAGCGAGATCTCCGCCGAAACCTGGACCAAGGAACTCACAGGCATGTTCTCGTGGGGAGGTCGTCACCGCCGGAAAGGAGCGAAAGCGGAAATCCTGCTCCTTATATCCGGCATTCTGCAGGAAGTGACGCTCGGGTCTTGTGTCGCCATGTTGGGAAGGTCCTTCTCTGGTTTGGTCTACAGTGGAGCGAGAATGCGACAGCCATTTTCAGACGGTCATTAAGTGATAGTCTTGTCACGAACGTATGACCATGTTGAGAGAGCTATTTTGAATTCAGCGTTTAGTCACTGTCGATGAATAAATGAACATTTTAAAAATTTCCCGTGCGCTTTGACAGCTGGAACTTTATAAGTAGGCAACCACTGCGGAAAAACCCCTGCAATACCGAACCATATCTGGGATTTATTTATTTTACAATTATCGGTATTCTGTACTATTTCAGATGGCTTAATTTACCCATATTTAATGATTCTGGATGTAAATATAAGCAAAACAGAAAGCCCTCTTCATAGATCTCCCAACCCTAACCAACCCTAGGGTTTAACATTGTGTGGTTTTTTTTGTTGTTGGAGGGGGGGTGGGTTTATTTAATTTATATATCTAGTATTTTTGTGGTGTTGGGTATGGAACCCAAGCGCTCCAGCCCCTCAGCCTCCATTGTTAAAGTTCATTTTTTCTTTTTCAAATCTCTCTGGAAAAAAAGAAAAAGAAAAGAAAGCCGGGCGAGGTGGCGCACGCCTGTAATCCCAGCACTTGGGAGGCTGAGACAGGAGGATCACGAGTTAAATAGCAAGGCACTTAGCAACTTAGTAAGACCCTGTCTTTAATAAAATACAAAAAAGGGCTGGGGATGTGGCCCAGTGGTCGAATGCCCCTGAGTTCAATCCCCGGTACAGAAAGAAAGAAAGAGAAAGAGAAGAGACAGAGAGAGAGAGAGAGAAAGAAAAGAAAGAGAAAAGAAGATGGGCACAGTGGCACATGCCTGTAATCCCAGCAGCTCGGGAGGTGAGCCTGGAGGATCATAAGTTCATAGCCAGCCTCAGCAAAACAAGGCACTAAACAACTCAGTGAGACTCTGTCTCTAAGTAAAATACAAAGTAGGGCTGGGCATGTGACTCAGTGGTCCAGTGACCCTGAGTTCAATCCCCAGCACCATCCCCACTCCCACCCCGCCTAAATAAATAAATAAATAAATAAAACAAGAAAATAAAACTTTTTTTTTTTTTGGTACTGGGGATTGAACTCAGGGGCACTCAACCACTGGGCCACATCCCCAGCCCTTTTTTGTATTTTATTAGAGACAGGGTCTCACTGAGTTACTAAGTGCCTCGCCATTGCTGAGGCTGGCTTTGAACTCGGGATCCTCCTGCCTCAGCCTCCCAAAGTGCTGGGATTACAGGCGTGCGCCACCGCGCCCGGCCAAAACTTTTTTTCTTTAGTTGTAGTTGGACAAAATACCTTTATTTTATTTATTTATTTTTTATTTATTTTTATGTGGTGCTGAGGATTGAATCCAGGGGCTCCCACGTGCTAGGCAATCTCTCTACCTCTAAGCCGCAATTCCAGCCCCAAAATAAAACACTTATACTTCTTTTTATATATTGGGGATTGAATCCAGAGGTGCTTTACCATTGAGCTACATCCCCAGCCCTTTTTCTTCTCCCCCAGGGGTCTCCTTAAATTACCAAGGATGATCTCAAATTTGTGATTCTCTTGCCTGGGCTTCTCAAGTCACTGGGATTACAGGTGTGCATCACTATTCCCAGTGATAACTTCATTCAGTAGTTTTAGTGCACCTGTGGTTTGACTGTGACCTATCATGTGAGAATAGGTGTGGAATTTTTGAGCGGTGTTTCATGTCAACACTTCAAAAATTTCAGAATTTGGAACATTTTTGCTTTCATGTTTTCAAATTAGGGATGCTCAACCTGTATAAAATAAATTAATATAGACACACATGTATATATATATTTTTTCCCACACATTATGTATAAAGATGTAATGATGATAATGTGAAGATAGGTATAGAGATAAATATATTCTTTTGTACCTGTGAGTCTGTATTTGTAGAAAAATCCTAAAAATTGAATTGTTGCATCAATGATATGTACATTGAGGGACTACTAAACTATCTTCCAAAATATTCCTTCATCTTACATGACCACATCCATTTCCCCATATTTTCACCAGCACTGTCTTCATATGATTTCTAATCACCAGAGAATGAGAAGAAAAGAAATATGAAGATTAAAACATCATCCTCTACTATAATGACCAAAGCTCTATAATATCCATTTGTCATAAAGGAGGAATGAAGCCTGATATGGTGGCACACACCTATAATCTCAGTGATTCTGGAGGCTGAGGCAGGAGGACACAGTTCAAAGCTAACTTCAGTAATTTAGCAAAATCCTGTTTCAGGGGCTGGGGATATACCTTAGTCAGTAGAGTGTTTGCCTCTCATGCACAAAGCCCTCGTTTCAATCCTCAGCATCACACATAAACACACACACATACAAAATCCTGTTTCAAAATAAAAAGGGCTGGGGATATTTATTGCTCACCGATGGAGCACCTGCTAAGTTCAATTGCCAGTACCACATACACAGAAAAAGTAAAATTAAAATTAAAAATAAAAGAGGAGATAGCCCAGCGCTGTGGCGCACGCCTGCAATCCCAGCATTTAGGAGGCTGAGGCAGGAGGATCGCGAATTCAAAGCCAGCCTCAGCAATGGTGAGGCACTTAGCAACTCAGTGAGACCCTGTCTCTAATTAAAAAAAAAAAAAAAAAAAGGGGGGGTGGGGGATTGGGGTTGTGGCTCAGCAGTGGAGCACTCGCCTAGCACATGCGCGGCCTGGGTTCGATCCTCAGCACCACGTAAGAATAAAGGCATTGTGTACACCTAAAACAAATAAATTAATATTAAAAAAGGGGGGGGGGGGCTGGGGATGTGGCCCAGTGGTCGAGTGCCCCTGAGTTCAATCCCCAGTACCAAAAAAAAAAAAAAAAAAAAAAAAAAAAAGGGCTGGAGATGTAGCTCAGTAGTAAAGCATCCCTGAATTAATTCCCCAGTTACCTGTCCCCGAGGAGAGAGAAAAAAAAAAAAAAAAAGTAAATTGAAGGCTGGCCTCAGGAATTAGTGACACCTTCAGCATCTTAGTGAGACCCTGTCTCTAATTAAAAAATAGAAAAGAACTGGGGATGTAGCTCAGTAGTAAACCCTGGGTTCAGTCCCCAGTAACCCTCTACTGCAAATAAAGAAAAAGGAAGTCAACCATGCAAAGATCTGGAGGGAAGAGCATTGTAGACTGAGGGACAAACACAAAACCGAATGCCATAATAAACATAATTGAAGGTGTAGAAGGTATTGTTACTGAGACTTTGAGAGCTCAGGAGAGTACTATGAGTTGAGATTCCAATGAAAGCACATGTACACCAGCTTACATATCAGAGAGATGAGCAAGAATAATACATTGCTGGGGATTGAAAGACCAAATCCATGCAAAATAAGACAGAAAGAAAAGGAACTGATGGATTTACACTGGAACATCCACGAAAATTGAAGAGTAATTTAAAGGACAGATGAGACAATTTTGTCAGTGAGAAAAAAATCAAGATTTGTGATACTGCTGAAAGATACAATGAGAGCTAAGTGTGATGATGCATGCCTATATCCCAGCAATTTGGGAGGCCAAGGCAGGAGGATCACAAGTTCAAGATGAGCCTCAACTATTTATTTATTTATTTTTTATTTTTATTTATTTACTTTAGTTGTACACAATGCAATGCATTTTATGTTTACGTGGTGCTGAGGATGGAACCCGGGCCGCGCACGTGCGAGGCGAGCGCTCTGCCGCTGAGCCACAACCCCAGCCCTTTATTTTTTTATTTTTATTTTAAAAAATATTTTTAGTTAGGGGCTGGGATTGTGGCGCAGCAGTAGAGCGCTCGCCTAGCATGTGGGTGGCCTGGGTTCGAGCCTCAGCACCACATAAAAACAAACGCATTGTGTACAACTAAAGCAAATAAATAAATGTTTAAATAAATAAATAAATAAATAAAGTCATTGTGTACAACTAATAAATAAATATAAAAATTTTTTTAGTTGTAGATGGACACATGCCTTTATTTTATTTATTTATTATTATGTGGTGCAGAGGATCAGACCCAGTGCCTCACATATGCTAAGCAAGTGATCTACCACTAAGCCACAAACCCAGCCCAACACTTTTAATTTTTTTTTTTTTTTTTTTTTTTTTTTTTTTTTTTGTGGTACCAGGGATTGAACTCAGGGGCACTCGACCACTGGGTCACATCCCCAGCCCTTTTTTGTATTTATTAGAGACAGGGTCTCACTGAGTTGCTAAGTGCCTCACCATTGCTGAGGCTGGCTTTGAACTCGCGATCCTCCTGCCTCAGCCTCCCAAAGTGCTGGGATTACAGGCGTGCGCCACCACGCCCGGCTTTTAATTTTTATTTTATTGGATTGAACCCAGGTGCACTTAACCACTGAGACTCATCCCCAACCTTTTTTATTTAAGACAGAGTCTTTCTAAGTTGCTTAGGGCCTTGCTACATTGCTAAGGCTGGCCTTGAACTTGTGATCCTCCTGCCTACATCACTGCGGGGATTGCATTTAGCAACTCAGTGAGACCCTGTTTCTAATAAAATACAAAAAAGGGCTGGGGATGTGGCCCAGTGGTCGAGTGCCCCTGAATTCAATCCCGGTACCACAAAAAAAAAAAAAAAAAAAAAAGATCTCCATGAAAAATGATATTTTAGCTTGGTGTGGTGGTACACGCATGTAATCCAAGCAATTAGGGAGGCTGAGGCAGAAGAATCGAAAGTTGGAGGGTAGTCTTAGCAATTTAGGGAACACTGTCCCAAAATAAAAAAGGCCTGAGGATATAGCTCAGTGGTAAAGCCCCACTAGGTTTATTCTCCAGCATCCAAAACATAAATAAATATATAAAACATTTTTAGTCCCAGTATCTCTATTCCTGAGCTATCTGGCCAGATAAATTACACACAGGGAGCCGGGCGCCGTGGCGCACGCCTGTAATCCCAGCACTTTGGGAGGCTGAGGCAGGAGGATCGCGAGTTCAAAGCCAGCCTCAGCAATGGCGAGGCACTTAGTAACTCAGTGAGACCCTGTCTCTAATAAAATACAAAAAAAAAAAAAAAAAAAAAAAAAAAAAAAAAGGGCTGGGGATGTGATCCAGTGGTCGAGTGCCCCTGAGTTCAATCCCCAGTACCAAAAAAAAAAAAAAAAAAAAAAAAAAAAAAAAAAAAAATTACACACAGGGTCCCAGAAGGAGGACAATTCCAATTGAAGTTCGGAATGAGCTTTCCCACGGTTGTCTGTCTTCGTGTTGGGGTGTATAGTAGAACTCCTTCTATATTATAGTTTTGTTTGTTTGTTTGTTGTTGTTGTTTTGGTACTGGGGGTTGAACTCAGGGGCACTCGACCACTGGGCCACATCCCCAGCACTTTTTTGTATTTTATTAGAGACAGGGTCTCACTGAGTTGCCAAGTGCCTCGCCATTGCTGAGGCTGGCTTTGAACTCGCGATCCTCTTGCCTCAGCCTCCCAAGTGCTGGGATTACAGGCTTGTGCCACCGCGCCCGTCCTTCCTTCTATATTATAATCTTGATTTTTACTGTGTTCCAGCAGGGGGCAGACTGACTCAACAATAACCTCTACTTCTGGGCATGCCGCTTTTTTTCAAAGGCAGTTGGGATTCACAGAACTAAGGTCGGAATCATTCGCACTAAAATTTTAGGACTGCTTAATTCAGCTCAGCCCTCCAGAAGGTTTCTAGCATCGTTGAATAGTACCTCCAAAAGTCAGCTTTCGACTTTTGTCAATTTCCAGTGCCATCCCCACCTCCATCCTTACTGACCAAACTGTCCCCTTCCCCTAATGTCTCCAAAATCCCTCTGTCCTTGGTTGTCTTGGTTAAACCTCTACTTTCCTTCACTCCAGCCTCACAATAAAAGCGTGAGATCGAAAGGGAACAACGACAGGTAGTTAGCAAAGGCTGTAGGAACTAGCGAGGAAGGCCCGCCTAGGCTGGGAAGTAAAAGACAACAGGACCGACGTTGGACAGGCCTCCTCCAGCCGAAAAGGGTGGGCGGGCGGGAGGTGGAGCCCAGAGGAGTGCCGCCTCTCCACTTTCCCGGAGCTTGGGCGGAGAGGGAGGAAAACTTCCTGGCCCGGGCTCAGGGACGCTGGGTCTGCCAGCCCTACAATCCCGCCTACCGGTGCCGGGCGCTTCCCCACCCCTCCCCCGGCGCCCCAAGTATCCGCCATGGCCAAAGCCTACGACCACCTCTTCAAGTTGTTGCTGATCGGGGACTCGGGGGTGGGCAAGACTTGTCTGATCATTCGCTTTGCAGAAGACAACTTCAACAGCACTTACATCTCCACCATCGGTGAGCCCACTGGCCATATCCCAGACCCTAAACGCCCTTGCGCCCTCATTTTCAGGCGCCTAGATTACTAGTGACCCTACTTTGCAGTCGCCTTAGGGCAAGGCTTCTAGACTCCAGTCCCTCCACCCCTGCCTCAGACCCATCCCCCATACATATCTGGAGGTACTCAAACCTCTAACCTCTCTGAGGCCTCCAGGTAACCTTCAGGCCAGCCTCTCATTTACTATCTTTCTAGTCTCCCCAAATTCACATGAGTCTTTCTTTCTCTTTTCCCTCTAGCTCCTCTTCCCCAAACTCTATCCACATAGAACTTTTCTTGATTCACTTTCTACCATCCTTGTCTCTACCCTGACATCCGTCTCCCAATTCTGCTAGTCCCTTTCTGTCCCACTGAACTTTCAAGCTCTCTCATTGCATCCCACCTTACCATCTGTTCCCCAGTCTCCCTCCCCTCAACTTAATAGGGTTTTGGACAGAGTAGGACGGGGTGACTGAGTGTGCTCAAAGACTGTGATTATGAATATGCAATTGCCTGATGAGGAAGGGGGGAATGAAGGGACTTTTGGGGTCTCTGAGTCAGCCTAATGATTCATCTTCTTGGGGCCTCCAGCAGCCTAGGGGGAGGTGCCCAAGTTTCTGCTAAGAAGAACATTGTCTCCTTTCCTCCCTTCATTTTTCTTCATGTCCTCTGGCCTGGGAAATAAGACAGATTCTCAAGACAATTCTGGTTACAAAGGGGAAGGGAAAATGCCCCTCTGTTCTCTCTCAGTCTCAGGAGGAATCCTGTGTGAGTCTCGGACCTTAGTTCCAAGCTTGGCCCACCAGTTAATTTGCATGGACTAATATCAGCTACATTTTCCCTTACTCTCTACCCTGAAGTGCCAGGAGGGTGGTGGAATACTGATAGTAGAAGGGTCTAAGGAAATCCCAGCAACTCGGGAGGCTGAGGCAGGAGGATCACAAGTTCAAATCCAGCCTCAGCAATTTAGCTAGGCCCTAAGCAACTCAGTGAGACCCTGTTTCTAAATAAAATATAAAAAAGGGCTGGGGATGTGGCCCAGTGGTTAAGCACCCCTGCATTCAATCCCTGGTACCAAAAAAAGAAAGGGAAAAAAGGGGGGGGGGCTCAAGGAACTGGAAAGAGGAATGTGAAAATAGTTGGAGGAAACAGAGACTAAAGTAAAAGAGTTGTCAGCTGGGATGGCCTTAAGCCCTCTGCAGAATTTTTAACACCTACTCCATAAAATCTAAGTAAAAACAGTATACTCACTATACAAATAGAGCTTTGGGAAAATTCTCATAGTTCTGTACTTCCAATGAGGTTGCTTGCCCAACCGCCTGCCATACAGAATTACCACTGCTGCCTCTGCTCCATTCCTGTCTCTCCCACCATATCCCTGTAGATGCACATACATACACATCTCTACTTCAGTGCACATCTTCTGCTCATAGGAATTGACTTCAAGATCCGCACTGTGGAAATTGAGGGGAAGAAGATCAAACTGCAAGTCTGGTGAGTGAATCCCCCAGGACACCTAACTAGACTTCCCCATTTGTTTCCTACAACCCTTTCCTCCTGTTTGCTTCATTTCTCTCCCTTTCCCTGCTGTTTCTTCTAGCATTGCTCCTAATTTATTTATCTTGCCTATTCAACTGTCCTTCCATCTCTCTTCCTGCTCTACCAATTGTTTTTAGCCTATAATTCTCACTTCCCCCAGGTCCAGAGCATTCTTTGCTGTTTTTTTGTTTGTTTGTTTGTCTTTGTTTTTGTTTTGTTTTGTTGTTGTTGTTTCCCTTTCAGTGCTAGGGATTGACCCAGGAGTGCTTTACCGCTGATACCACTGAGCCACATCCCCAGCCCTTTTTATTTTTTAATTTGAGACAGGGTCTCTCTAAGTTGCTGAGGCTGGCCTCAAACTTGTGATCCTCCTGCCTCTGATAGAGGATTTTTTTTTTTTTAATTAATTGAAAGAGCAGATCAAGGGCTGGGATGTAACTCTGGTGAAGTCCTTGCTTCACATGCCGGAAGCCCTGGGTTCAGTCTCCTGCTCAAAAAAAAAAAAAAAAAAAAAAAAAAAACAGTTGGGCTGCTGTTAAGAAATGGTAGGGGCCCAAGAAACAAGATCTCTTGTTTACTCATTGAATGTTTCCTCTATGCTAAGCACTAAGTATCATTTTATGCGTATGTATCATTTTCTCTAATCCTTACTCTTTGTGAGACATCTTTTATTGTCTCCATTTTACAAATGAGGAAACAGATTTGGAAAGGCTGGATAACTAATGAAGGTCAAGCAGAAGGTGAGTAACAGAAAGGCAAAGACCCACAGACAGGATCTTGCTAAATTGCTGAGGCTGGCCTCGAACTTGTGATCCTCCTGCTTCAACCTCCTGAGTCACTGGGATTATAGGCATGTGCCACTGTGCCCAGTTCATCTGTTCTTTTTAGCCCCACCATGTTGTAAAAGCGAATTTCTTTGGTGGGGAGGAGTCTCCTGGGGGAGACTCCTTCTGTCCCACCTATGAAATCTTCTCCTTCTTCAGGGACACAGCTGGCCAAGAACGATTCAAGACAATAACTACTGCCTATTACCGTGGGGCCATGGTATGATGTGTGGTTCTGGACAGGGCTGAGGGTGTAGGACAATATAATATAGGTTTATGAGTACAGAGGGCCAGGGATCGGGGCAGGGAAAAGTGGGCCCCACATGACCTAGGGTTTAGACAAGTGGATGGGACATATGGGGTCATTTAGAGGGTAGTGGGGAGCCTAAATGGGAATATGGTCCGAGGTGAACTTTGTCATCCCCCAGGGTATTATCCTAGTGTACGACATCACAGATGAGAAATCCTTTGAAAATATTCAGAACTGGATGAAAAGCATCAAAGAAGTAAGAACCCTCCGGAAGAGATGGGGGAACTGGGTAGATCATGGAGGATGAAGGGGTCTGTGAGGATAGGCAGGACTCTACTTTCACTTGTCTTACACTTCTGCCCCCAGAATGCCTCAGCTGGAGTGGAGCGACTCTTGCTGGGGAATAAGTGTGACATGGAGGCTAAGAGGAAAGTGCAGAAGGAGCAGGCCGATAAGGTGAGGGCCAAGCTGGGCAATGTTCTACAACTGTGCTGTGAACACATCATGAGATCAGATTGCAGGAGACTTGGCTGCTGCTCTTTTTCCAGCTCTCTCCTTCTCATTTCACCCCTACAGTTGGCTCGAGAGCATGGAATCCGATTTTTTGAGACAAGTGCCAAATCCAGTATGAATGTGGATGAGGTGAGACCTGTCTCCCTTCTCTCCCTAACCACCACCAAGAAATGGAACATTGAAAGATAGAAATAGCCTCCCCCCACCCCCCGCCCCACCTCCAGTCTGTTCTGACCAATCTCCCCTTTAGGCTTTCAGTTCCCTGGCTCGGGACATCTTATTCAAGTCAGGAGGCCGGAGATTGGTGAGTTGGTTCTGCTGGGACGGGTCCCACTAACAGTGTGTGTCCTGGGACTGTGAGCAATGCTAAGATTTCCCATGAAGGGAAAAAGAGAACTTCCGCTTACAGATTCATAGGCCAACCAGACCTTCACATCCTGACCTCTGTATCCTTCTCCCTCTAGGGAAACAATCACAAGCCCCCCAGCACTGATCTGAAAACCTGCGACAAGAAGAACACCAGCAAGTGCTCCCTGGGCTGAGGACCCTTTGCTGCCTTCCCACCCTGAGCCTGGAGGTGGAACCTGAGGGAGTCAGGGCTGAGGGAGAAATAGCAGGGAGAAATAGCAATGGTACCTGAGAGATAGGTGGGTTGGTGATAAGGAGAATGAGAAGATGGAGAAGGGAAAAAAGAAAAGAAGGAAACCAGAGGCAGAGAGAAGTGCAGGAAGGAATAAAGGAAGTGAAAGAAGGTGAGGGGGTAGGATGAGAGGGAGGAGGAAAGGTAGGATAGATAGCTTCAGGGCTTGGACTTCTCTGAGTTTTTAGGTCACGAATATATGTAAATATATTGAGTTCTTTTGATAATGGATCAGGTTTTTGAGTCCTGTGAGAGGCTGGCTCAGCACCACTCTCTGAAGGTTTGTCACACTGCATGGTCTTTTTCAGTATTAAAGGCCATTATTTGCACAAATGTCGCCCTGTTTGGGTAACTTTCATTGTTGTCAGAATTGCTTTTCACTCAAACCCAGTTCTTATCTCTCCAGGGTGGTTGGTCCGCCTGAGTCCTGCTGGGTACTTCTTTCCCTTTCTCAGATGTTTAACTAGTGAGGAAACCAGCAAGGAGCAGGAAGCAGAGTGACCTGAAGGACTGAACAACCTCTTTCCATTGTGAGGTCTTGAGGACCGAGAATCACTATGATCAGAGCCTTGTTCTTAGCACAGGAAAGTCCAAGAGGACTTGAAGAGCCCTAGCCTCAGGGAAACAACAGGACCTAGTACGGCTTACCAGTGATTTGTGCAAGCTTCTTTGACACTGCCCACCCTTTTTTAAAGGGCCTGAACTCTGGGCCCTGAGCGTGCTAGGCAAGTGCTCTGCCACTGAGCTAAATCCGCAGCCTCCATGCTTTTTTGATTTTGCCAGAAATCTGTTTAGGTATTTGGCAGACATTATTAGCTGCTTTTATAGGGGAGGAAAATGAAACACAGGAGAGGTTTATTTATCCATAAATATTTATTGAGTGTCTATGTGTCAGGCACCATAGTCAGTTAACATAGCCCTTGGGTGGTGGGTTTTTTTTTTTTTTTTTGGTACCAGGGATTGAACCCAGGGCACTTAACCACTGAGCCACATCCCCAGCCCTTTTTACTTTTCATTATTTTGAGACAGAGCCTCACCAACTTGCTGAGTTGACTTTGAACTTGTGATCTTCTGGCCTCAGGCTCTGGGGCTGCTGGGATTACAGGAGTCTCTGGGATTACAGGCATGCACTACCACTACTATCCCTTAGGTGATTCTTTTTTTTTTTTTTTTTGGTACCAGGGATTGAACTCGGGCACTCAACCACTGGGCCACATCCCCAGCCCTTTTTTGTATTTTATTAGAGACAGGGTCTCACTGAGTTGCTAAGTGCCTCGCCATTGCTGAGGCTGGCTTTGAACTCGCGATCCTCCTGCCTCAGCCTCCCAAGTGCTGGGATTATAGGCTTGAGCCACCGCGCCTGGCTCCGATTCTTTTTTTTTTTTTTTTTTTTTTTTTTTAATGCTTCAATAACTTTCCATTATCCTTAGGATACAGTTCTCACTCTTTTTTTTTTTTTTTTTTTTTTTAGTTGTACACAATGCCTTTAGTTTTACATGGTGCTGAGGATTGAACCTGAGCTGCGCACATGCGAGGCAAGTGCTCTGCCACTGAGCCCCAGCCCCAGCCCAAGTGATTCTTACAAGCAGAGAAATAAGCAAATTTTAATAAAAAACAGTTAATTCCTGGGGGGGTGAGAGAGAGAAAAATGCCAAAACTGTTAACATGCAAAAGAACAACTACCAAAAAATTCAGGCTTGATATACTGCCCTCTTAAGTACAAATAGCCCCTTTCTCCTTTTTTTTTTTTTTTTTTTTTAATGATACTGGGGATTGAACCCAGGCGCACTCAACCCCTGAGCTATATTCTCAGCCCTTTTTAGTTTTGATTTTGAGACAGAGTCTAGATAAATTGCTCAGACTGGACTTGAACTTGTGTTCCTCCTGCTTCAGCCTCCCAAGTAGGAATCACAAGTGTAAACCATCATGCCCAGCTCAATATTTTTAAAACTGCAGAATTATCTGACTTTAGAGACAGGGTCTCACTGAGTTGCTAAGTGCCTCACCATTGCTGAGGCTGGCTTTGAACTTGTGATCCTCCTGCCTCAGCCTCCCAAGTGCTGGGATTACAGGTGTGTGCCACTGCGCCCAGCTGCCCTTTTCATTTTGAGACACAGTCTCACTGAGTTGCTTAGGACCTTGCTAAGTTGCTGAGGCTGGATTTGAACTTGCAACCCTCCAACCTCAGCCTCCTGAGTCCCTAGAATTATACCCAGTGCACCTGGCTTGATAATTTCCCCTTCTTCCCTTCCTCCCTTCCTTCCTTCCTTCCCTTCTCCCTGTCTTTCCTTTCTCTTTCTTTCTTTCTTCCTTCATTCCTTGCTTACTTTTCTTTCTTTCTTTGCTGGTGATGGAACCCTTCTAAGTGCTGAGTCTTCTAAGTGCTGGGAAGGTGCTTTACCATTGAACAACATCTCCAGCTCCGGACTTGATCTTTTATTAGGATCAATGAAATGTCAGATTTGCTTTGAACAAAATAAATGTACCATTTGAAGTGTTATTCAAGTAGGGCTGACTGACAGCTTCATCATACCCCAAAGCAGGTATTTAAAAATTCGCTTTCGAGCCGGGAGTGGTGGCGCATGCCTGTAATCCCAGCACTTGGGAGGCCGAGGCAGGAGGATCGAGAGTTCAAAACCAGCCTCAGCAATGGTGAGGCACTTAGCAACTCAGTGAGACCCTGTCTCTAATAAAATACAAAAAAGGGCTGGGGATGTGGCCCAGTGGTCAAGTGCCCCTGAGTTCAATCCCTGGTACCAAAAAAAAAAAAAAAAAAAAAAAAAATTCAAGGTAACTTTTGGTCACTTTGGCCCACACTGGCTGGATCTAATTGGAACTTAGATCTTATGGTTAGGGGGCTTCCTTCTATCATATCTCCCTGAGTTCTGGAATCTGGTCTGTGTAAAGGCCACAAAAGCCCCTTCTCCTTCAGGGTAATTTGTGTTCTTATCATCAGGGAGGAGGCTTTTGGGCCTCCATTTCTTCTGCAGATAATAGGTTGTTTGCTGAGGAATTTAGCATATCCTATTGACTTAAATCAGGCAGGGCTGTGGGTAAGTTGCTTTTTTAAAAGAAAGCAAGTAGAGGTCAGCAAAGTGGGCCCTGTTTGTAGAATTATGCCCTTAACTTTTTGTTACTACTATTTGTGTCTATATGCTGCCTATCATTGGCTCACACCTGTAACCCCAGAGACTCTGGAGGATCTCAAGTTCCAGGCCAGCCTTGGGCAAAACAACCCACCCCGGAGTCTGCCGTGTATTAAAAGGGGTTTATTAACCAGCCCCTAATGGCCGGTGGGGACCGAAAGGGGCACATGGAGGGAAGGGGAGCTAAGGAAAGGAAAGGGAGGCCCGCAAGAAGGGGAAGGGCAAAGATGGAGGGACGAAGAAAAGGGAACAAAGGGGGATGGAAAAGGGGGCAAGTTTCAGCCCCGTGGGAGGTTTAAATAGCGAATCCGGTGGTCCAAGAGACCCCTGACTCCATAGGCTGCCTGGGGTGGGAAGGGGAACCCCTGTGCCATGATTGGCTCAGTAAAGCACCTGAGGTGTGGCCAATGTAAGGTACCTGGTAGGTGTGGCCTTTCGGCCTGGAATTTATCTAACACTCAGCAACATAGTAAGATCTTGTCTCAAAATAAAAAATGAAAAGAAGTGGGGATGTAGGTCAGTGGTAAAGTGCCCCTGGGTTTAATCCTCAATACCAAAAATAAATGGAAAAATGGTTCTATTCAAAGCCATCTTGCCGGGCACTATGGCTCACGCCTGTAATCCCAGCACTTGGGAGGCTGAGGCAGGAGGATCGCAAGTTCAAAGCCAGCCTCAGCAATGGTGAGGCACTTAGCAACTCAGTGAAACCCTGTCTCTAATAAAATACAAAAAAGGGCTGGGGGGCTGGGGTTGTGGCTCAGCGGCAGAGCGTTCGCCTCGCACGTGCACGGCCCAGGTTCGATCCTCAGCACCATGTAAACATAAATGCATTATTGCATTGTGTACAACTAAAGTAAATAAATAAATATTAAAAAAAAAAAAGGGCTGGGGATGTGGCTCAGTGGTCGAGTGCCCCTGAGTTCAATCCCTGGTACCCCAATAAAAAACAAACAAAAACAAAGCCATCTTTGTAGGTAAAGGACACATTGCTTCAAAAATCCCATATTCAAAATCTCCAAAGGTGAACAGAGCATTTATTTATTTATCCATTTATTGGTGTTGGGAGTCGAACCCATGGCCTACACATATGCCAGACAAGTGCTCTATCACTGAGTCACATCCCCACCTCTGAACAGAGCTTTTAAAGGAGAAGAGGCAGGGGAGGAGAGGTTGGAAAGTGAGACAAAAGGCAGGAAATGTACATTTGTAATTTAGTTAGCCTATGCTGCACAGGCCAAGGCAAGGAACAATCTCAACTTTCAGCTTCCTTGGCATCAGAGCAGGAACTTGCAGCCCTTTAGCCTCCAATCTCAGTATGAGGAAGCTGTTCTTAATTCAGAAGGGGAGGGCAAATTCAGCATGCTTCATTAGCATTCATGTTTGTATGGAGTTTAAGTACTTCTTTATCTATTGAGCATCAAAGAAAACTAAACTCACATGGTCCCAGTGTCTGGGAGGCTGCAGTCACACATTATGTATGAAACCAGGAAACAAATTAGGGCAGAATTTGGAGAGTGACTACTAATACATTACCTGACGGAAAAGTGGGTCAAGTCCCTTTTTTTTGTTGTTGTTGTTTTTTTTTTTTTTTTTGTATCGGGGATTGAACTCAGGGGCACTCGACCCCTGGGCCACATCCCCAGCCCTTTTTTGTATGTTATTAGAGACAAGGTCTCACTGAGTTGCTAAGTGCCTCACCATTGCTGAGGCTGGTTTTGAACTCATAATCCTCCTGCCTCAGCCTCCCAAGTGCTGGGATTACAGGTGTGCGCCACCGCCCCCAGCTCCAGTCCCTTTTTTCAATTTTTTTTTTAATATTTTTTTTTTAGTTGTAGTTGGACATGATACCTTTATTTATTTTTACGTGGTGATGAGGATTGAACCCAGGGCCTTGCACATGCTAGGCGAGCGCTCTACCACTGAGCCACAACCCCAGCCCTTAAATGTTTTTTTTTTTTTTGGTACCGGGGATTGGACTCAGGGGCACTCGACCACTGGGCCACATCCCCAGCCCTTTTTTGTATTTTATTTAGAGACAGGGTCTCACTGAGTTGCTAAGTGCCTCGCCATTGCTGAGGCTGGCTTTGAACTCATGATCCTCCTGCCTCAGCCTCCCAAAGTGCTGGGATTACAGGCGTGCGCCACCGCGCCCGGCTCTTAAATGTTTTTATTAGTACATTATAAACATAATATTGAGGTTCACTTTGACACAATCGTACATTCATGGACTATAATTTACTCCAGTTCATTTTCCAGTACTTCTTCCTTCCCTCCCCTGTCATTACAATTTTGAGTACATAGAAGGTTTAACTCCATGGGGATGGGAAGCAGGCTTTCTCTTTGGCCTGGGAGCTGAAATTTTGGACTCAAATTCTTGCCTTCCATTTAAGAGCTTGATGACCTTGGACAAGTTGTTACAGAGCTGGGGCCTTCCAGAAAACTGAGGCAATGGAAAGTCCCTCCCCCTCCAAACCCCAGTTCTTACAATCAAGTCAGAAAGATTTCAGACATGTTGTTTAGAGTAATAGTTTAATAAAGGGATAGGAAAAGGAAAAGGGGATAATCTCAAGGGAGAGAGTGGATCCTCTCAGAGGGGAGAGGCATACTGTGCCTCTCCTGTACTTGTTTTTTGGGGATCCCAGAGAAGTTTCCAGAGTCCCACTCAGGCCACCTCTTAACTTTTTTTGGGGGGGGGGGGTACCAGGGATTGAATTCAGGGGCACTCGACCACTGGGCCACATCTCCAGCCCTTTTGTTGTATTTTATTAGAGACAGGGTCTCACTGAGTTGCTAAGTGCCTCACCATTGCTGAGGCTGGCTTTGAACTCGCAATCCTCCTGTCTTCAGCCACCACGCCTGGCTACCTCTTAACTTTTGACTTACAGCAGTTATACCTCAGATTTTCAAGTCCCCACTGCCATGACAACTCTTAGGTCACTTTGGACCAAGACGACTGGTTCTAATTGGATTATTAATCATAGATTCTTACAGATTTTATGGTTAGGAGGAATTATCCTTATCTCCCTGAGTTTCAGGATCTGGTCTGCGAAAAGAGTCACAAAAGTCTCCCCCTTTAGGGTAACTTGGGTTCCTCTTAACATTATTTCAGGCCTGCATTTCTTCAGCAGGAAACAGATAGTTTGCTGAGAAATGTGACATAGCCTGTCCACTTAAGCCAGGCAGGCCTGCAGGTAAGTTGCTTTTCCAAAAAGAAAGCATCTGGGGGTCAGCACGTGAGCCCATTTTATAGAATTATTCCCTTAACTTCATGTTCCCAACACTTGCATCTGCCTGTTCCCTAACAAAGTCACCTATACTCTCCGCACTTACAAAACAGGAAAATACTGAATCCTCAGGATTACTGAGGATCAAAATAAGCTAAACACTGAATTAAAAAAACTTATATGACATAGAGACAGCTCAATGGTAGGGAGCTTGCTTAGCAGGAATGAGGCCCTGGGTTCCAACTGAGGCACGGAGGGGTGGAAAAAGTGAAGCAACAGTATTGGGAGAATGTTTTCAAATACATTTCATTAGCATCTAGCAAAAAACAGCAATGTACATTAGCATTCCCTTTCACACAGAACACTGAGAGCCACTGTCCTAAGGTCACACTATTGATATGCTCCTGAACCTAGTCTCAGCTCTTCTTAGAACTCCCAATCTCATGGCCGTGAGTGAGTATTCCCTTATGTAGGAGCAAGGGAGAGTGGAAAACATTTGAGAAAGTTAGCCAAAGGAAAAGCTTTGCGAAGTGGTTTAGCAATTAACATCAGAGGGGGTGACGCCGTTCACCTGTGTAGAACAGACTGTGAGCCCAGAACAGTAATGAAGTTTCACCTACACGGTGCTCCTGTACTGGTCACGCTTTTGTGGTGAGGAGAAAATGCAGTCTCGCCTCCATCCCTAGACCGTCAACCGAGCCTTTTCACTGGGCCGTTGGGGACTGAGCAGGTGGGTCGGAAAGGGTGTCAGACGGGTTAGGGAAGCCCAGGATTCGAAGGAGGATCCAAAGTCCTGGCAGGACGACGTACTGTCTCCCTGCTAACCTAGCCCAGAATGGGAGAAAGGCGACAACCCAGGAAGCGGTAAACCGAGAAACCACACGAACCCGGTCACCGCCATTTCCTCCGTTCCTCACTTACTACAGGGACCACAATCCCATAGGGTGCCAAGCCAATCGGCCGCCTCTTGCTGCGCAAGCGCAGTGAAACCCGTGCCGCGCCTCCGCCGGGCACCCACAGCGGAAGACTACAAGTTCCAGCGGGCGGCGCCCCAGGATCCTCCGCGGGAAGGATGGCCGCGCAGGGGGCGGAGGCAGAGGTGAGCGGTGCTAGGCCCCGGCGCCGCAGCCGGCCTTCTTCCCGCGCCCTACGCCCCGGCGTAGGAGCTGGCTTCCTTAGACAACAAATTCATATGTGCTTTTCTCGCAGTGACCATGGAGTCGACCCGATAGAGCTTTTGCCCTGATGGGCAACCGGGTCATTTCACCTTTCTGAGCTGTAATCTCCTGGAGGGGTGTGGAGTTAGCGCCGCCTCTGCGTTCTGACAGGCACGCGGCCAAACTAGCAGGTCCTTCTGTTCCCGACAGGTGCGACACTGACCGCTCCATGCCTGCGGGCACCGGGAGGCGTGGCCTCCCCCAGGGCCTTCACCTGTGCTGGTTGTTCTGTGTTTTCACCTTAAAGCTCTGGTAAGGAGGCGGGGACCGACGGGAGGAAAAGCAGGGTTCCGGAGGATAGTATCGTCCCCACCTGCGGGTATGGGGTAGACCTTGTCCATGGACCGCAGAGGTGGGGTTGCCTGTTTTCTGGATTCTAATTTTTGCCCCTTCGCTCACCCGCTACAGCCACGCAGAGGCTTCCATACGAGAGGAGAAGCAATCAGGTGGGTGATTGTCTGGAAACCCGACGTCCCCCATCGTTTATTGTTTTTAATGTCTTCCTTAACATATTAAGAGCACAGATGAAAAAGGGTGGCACTACACGGAATGAGGGCAAGCGCTGTGTCTGGAATTTGGATGCGTAGAGCTTTGAGAGAAAACGTTTTCTAAAGGCATTTCTTTACCCTTTTAGTGAGCACCTCAGCTTTGCCGTGCTGGCTGGTAGAAGAGTTTGTGGTCGCAGAAGAGTGTGCTCCGTGTTCCAGTTTTCAAGCTGTGAGTATCCCTCCCCCCCCCCCCCCCCCCCCTTTTCCCCCCTGATATCTAGCCAGTCCCCAAGTCTCATTAAGCATGCCTTTGCATTGTTTCTTCTTTCTCCTTGCAGTGTCAGTATATGTCCAAATCTGAACTTGTCTTCCCCCTGAAAACATGTTCCTATCTTTCCAAGTTAATAGCAGTGTTCAGCCGATAACCAGGTTTTGTTCTGTTTTTGTTTGTTGTTTTGTTGCATTGGGGATTGAAGCCAGGGCCCTCTACCATCTAGCCTCATTCCCAGACCATTTTATTATTTTGAGACAAGGTTTAAGTTGTCCAGGCTGGGTTGGAACTTGACATCCTCCTGCCTCAGGCTCCCAAGTTGCTAGAATTATAGGCATGCACCACCATGCCCTATGGATCTATTCACTTTTAATATATCATGCTCTGAAATCTGTCCTTATATCCTTCTAGACTTTTACCCTGAAATGTTGTTTCCAACATACATTTCTAATCATGCAGCCACCACCTTCTGCATCCACATCAGAGCTCTTTTTTAGCTCTGTTTTTCTACCAGCTCTGGCCATAGCACTTGGGCACTTGCCCTTTTGAATGGCAACCTTTCTGTTTCTGCTGGTGCCTCTTCCTAACACATGCTTTGGTTCTTTTCTACTGGCAGAAAACCATCCCTGAGTGTGGTCCCACAGGTTATGTTGAGAAAATTACATGCAGCTCCTCTAAGAGAAATGAGTTCAAAAGGTAAGGACTTTTTCTTTTCTTGTAGACTAATTATCTCCTTTCCTCCTGTGATTTCTTCCTGGGTAGCATGACACGTTGGAAAGAGGAGGGAATTTGGAGCCAAATTACTTAAACCCAAGTCCTAGTTTTACTTCTCAGCCCTGTTATTGGCCATATTTTCTATTCAATAACATCAGTTATTATTATTGTATACCTCATCGGATGATGTAAACACTTTATAAGGCTGACTCTGGTTTTCTCTTTTCCTTTTGGATATTACCTTCTTTTTTTTTTTTTTTTTTTTTAATATTTATTTACTTTAGTTGTACACAAGACAATGCATTTATGTTTACGTGGTGCTGAGGATCGAACCCCGGGCCACACACGTGCGAGGCAAGCGCTCTGCCGCTGAGCCACCACCCCAGCCCAGGATATTACCTTCTTGATGGGGCTGAAGTAGAAGGGAGATGGAAAGGAGAAAATGTCTGGCCTTCCCTGGGAATAACTATTCCTTCCTATCCTCAGCTGCCGCTCAGCTCTGATGGAACAACACTTATTCTGGAAATTTGAAGGGGCTGTGGTGGGTGTGGCTTTGGTCTTCGCTTGCCTTGTCATCATCCGTCAGCGACAACTGGACAGAAAGGCTCTGGAAAAGGTCCGGAAGCAAATTGAGTCCATATAGCTACATTCTACCCTTTTATCCTGGGTCTTACAGACCATATCTCAGACAGAGAAAGTGAAATGGACTGATTTGTACCTTTGGTTCTTTGGAACCTTTTGGTGGTACCCCTTTTCCCCCATCTTCCTCTCCATATCATTAATAAGCACAATAAAAAAGAGTAAATTAGTTTCTTTCTCCCTATAGTAATTTGGTTTGGGGCAGGAAATCATGGGAGCAGAGAGAAAAGGGGGTGGCAATCTCCCAAGTACCTATCTTCCCCCCTTTTACTACTTATTTAAAACTTACAGGATACAATTTTAACTAGAAAGTTTATTTCTTAGTCAAAACTTGTTTCCCTCAACCCTATCCCCAAAGAAGAAATAAAATGACAGATACATAACAAAAGTATTTGAGGTACTCTTTCACATGGGCTAACTGGGCCTCAGGATACAGATATGTCCTGTGTTGTCCTCAGGTGATTCAGATTCCCAAGAGCAAAGACACCTGAGTAGGAATCCCAGTGGGAAGCAGAGCTATAGGGGAACCCTGGATTCCTTATTGTAACGGGGAATGGGCTAGTAACATTCCAGCTCACATCTCATCTGCATGCAGCACAGTTCTGATATGCCTACTAGACCCAGTCTTCACTCCCATCTTCTCTGTCAGTGTTCTTGTTGACCTGTTTACACTCTGGGCTCCAAGTGACTCTCCCATTTTGGACTCTTCCACTGGAGTCTCTAGACTTTCTGTCACATCCATGTGGGTCAAGATGTTTCTGGAAATCACTGTGAGGTGAAGGAAAAAGCACAGAGTAGAGTGTTTCTCTTGGATGGGGGGATCCTAGACAGAATAGGCAGGACCTCTCTCTCAGTTCTTGACTACTACGAACAAAGCCCCCTTGCTCACCAGGGAGCTTCTCACCTCCATGAGGCTGGTAATCTTCAGGCCCAGCTTCTGGTAGACCCTGAAAGGGACTGAAGCTAGGCAGGATGATGAGAACCAAAGAAAAAAGAAGGATCTGGAAGAAAACAAGACACTGGGCTGTGGGCACAGTTAAGGAAGGGAGCAGAGGGCAGTTGGGATTTTCTGGGTTGGGAAGATTGATGTAGCTAGATAGTGGGGTGGGTATCAGGATGGAAGTGTGGGGGGAGATGGGAAGGAGACAGACTGATGGTACCAGAACACAAGTGCTTGTCTGGGCAGCTTTGTTTGAGGTTTGAGCAATGAGTGTCTGGAGCTGACGGAGCTGAGCCACCAAGGACCTAGGAAAGGAGGAATGAGGAGCTACCATCATCTGGGAACCATGGCCCACGAATGGTGCCCTTGTACTCTGCACGTTTCCCACTCCCAGCATATACATGGTGTTTTCACTCACACGTTATGTCTCTCCAGTTCCTGGACTTTTTTCTGTAGCTCCTGGTTCTGTGCAGAACAGGCTGCCACCCTAGGGAGTGGGGAGAAGCAGGACATTGCTCAGCAATATGAGTCCTTTACCTTGCCTACCTTGGTGAGGAAGGGGACCCAGATATAGCTCCTTTCAGAAATGTGATCCCAAACATACCTGTTCTCCAGGCCATCAATGTATTCTTTCTTCCGTCGCCGACTGTCCTGAGCTGACTGCTTGTTACGGATTTTCCTCCTGACTTTCTTGAGGACTCTCTCTTCTGCCTGGTAGCAGGGTGTGTCAGTTCTGGGCCCTTAACCCTTCAACTGCCCAATTTTTCCCTGGGATCCTGGCTCCTCAGAGACCATAATGGATCCTCTGGACTGGGACATCCTTTGGGAAAGGGAAGAGTGTTACCTTGGTGAGGGGCAGGTGAGAGGGCAGAGAAACTCCTTCCTGACCCAGCAGACGCTTCTCCTCATCTGTCAGGAACAGAGTTTGACAGGGCAGCTGGGGAATAGAGAAGATGAGATGGGAATGGGAGAGGGTCATCACATTTTCAGCACATAGCACCCCCACTGTGCCTTCTAGAGCATGCTTACTATTTGCACTAAGGAATAACTCCAACCTAGAGATACCATGCCTGTAATCCCAGCAGCTTGGGAGGCTAAGGCAGAAGGATCGCAAGTTCAAAGCCAGCCTCAGCAATTTAGAGAGGCTCTAAGTGAAAAATAAAAGGGCTGGGAATGTGGTTCATTGGTTAAGAACCCCTGGGTTTAATCCCTGGTACAAAAACAAAGAAACAAAAAATATAGGTGAGCCGAGGGCAGAGACTTGAGACGGACTCTGGATAGAGCCCAAGGGATCTTCGGAGGCTGATAAAGGAGAGGATTTGGTTTCATCATATCTTCTGTTCAGAGACTTGGGACCTGGATATTCCGATCAAGCTAGGGAGTGCCTGTTCTGATCTCTGTCTTCCAGAACTTGGGAGCATCTTAAGAGGATATGAAGTACTCACTATAGTGTGGTTTGCTCAATTTCCTTATAGTAGCAATAAAAATTTAAAAAATCCTTTCAGCAGGTAAACGATGCAGCCATTAACTTCCATTTGGCAGACTATGTTATCCAGTTGCCTGTCAACCACAGGAACCACAAGGTCTGAACTCCACTTTTCAGGCCCCCTCTTAGACAAGGAACTCCTGTAGGCAGTCACACTGAGTGACTTCTCACAGCAAAGTATGTAGAGTGGATAGATAGTGACTTTGGTTAAGCTGGATCCATCAATGGAGTAAATTGCCTTCTCACTAGCATTCATTCCTTTTTGAAAGATTTATGCTTGACTTTGTGACTTAAGAATTTGTTTTGGCTTTTAGCTAAGCCATGGAGTTTTTTTCTTTTTTCTTTTTGCAGTACTGGGGATAGCACCCAGGGATGCTTTTCATTTTGAGACAAGGTCTCACTAAGTTGCTCAGGCTAGCCTCAAACTTGTAATCCTTCTGCCTCAGCCTCTTATGGAGCTGGGACACTATGCCTGGCTTGACTTGGCTTCTGGTTCAAGCTTCACCCGCAAGTTTAGATGAAGGCTAGAACCTGTTCCTTGCTTTGGGCTTAGGAAATATTTCCCAGGATAAAGAAGGAACAGTGACCTGAAGGTAGCCCCCTTTCCAACCTGACTGCACAATCTCCAGCCACCCTTCAGAAGGTATCTGATAGGGTTCCCTTAGTACTGGCCAGTGGGTATTTGCTACAGAGGAAACATTGTTGCAGTTTCTTCTCCATTACCCTGTATCCATCAACCAGTTGGATTCCCAGGCTACCTGTCCCAATTCTGTCCTGACCCAAGGCTGAAACAATGGCTCTGGCTGAGCATGCAATGCACACAAGGTATGGGCTTTCTCCAGAGCTTTGTCTCTCATCCCAACTTCTTAATTGAGTCATCACTACCTTACCCACAAAGGCTCCCTTTCTCACTTCCTTGTCCTTTCCTGCTCTTAAAGTCACTTACATTGCCTTGGTCTTCAGGCACAGTGCCACAAAATGTGGGGCAAAGACACAGTTCCTCATCAGTGTTCCCTTCTGCCCCTTTGCCACTGTCTGTGTGAGGATACATGTATGTATCACAGAGCACTGATTTGATTGATCCCAAGACTTACAAGTGTTGCAGGAGGCACTGGGGCTACAGTGCCTCTAGGCAGGATGTGTGCATGAGCATCAAAGGGCAGTTCGCTGACCATGCAGGCATCTGGCACCATGAATTGTGGCCTCCACTGATCTGAAGAAGACACAAGAATCCGGGAGAAAAGAGAGGTACACCCTGTGGTGGCAGGGACTGGGTAGTGGCATTGGTTGGTGAAATCCCTTTAACCCCATGGCTAGGGCTGGGCCTCTTCCCACAAAGAACACTGACCTAGCTGAATGGAGATGAGTCCTAAAGTTGGCCTAGCTTCCCCCTGCATCCTCTGTAGGGCCTCTGCCTCATAGACAACCTCATAGAGGGCAGGAGAGCTGGGTGTCTGCATTGCAGGGGGACTGTCTGAGCGGCCAGGATCCTCAGAGTTGCCACTGTCACTGCCAGGAGATGCTTCTGTACAGTACACCTCATTGGGATCAATGAAAAGCTTCAGGAAATCTTCAGATTCACTCTCTTGAAGGCCCTATAGTAGAAGAAGGGTATACCAGTGTGCCAGGAAGTCCTACCTGACATCTGACTTAGATCCTTCTTCAGTTTCAGTCCTTTCTTGGGGATGGGGATAGTTACAACTCATATCTATTTTGGATTCACTGTTTTCAGATCTCTTTCCAAGTGGGTGCTGAAGCCTCTTGGGTCTGCTTAGCCCAGAGTTGTGTCTCAAACCCACTTCCATTCCCATTCATCACACTTACACAGCCATGGCCCCCATTAGACTCCCAGCCTTGTAGCCCCTGTTCTTGTAGCCTAGTCATTGGAACCTCTGGAGAGGAACAGTTGAGTCCCAGTTCCAGTAAGGATCCTGTTGAGAAGATATCTTCTGGGGGCTCCAGCAACACATCCAGCAGGTCAGGGGATCTGAGATCCATGCTTCTGTAGAAAGGTGTGTGAGACAGTTACAGAAGGGGGAGATAGTTGTTCCCTACCCCCCACATCTTCTGGGCTTCTCTGCACCCTCTTCCATATCCCCCTTCCTTACCTGCCACAGCCCCCACACTGGCCACCGGGAGATTTTGCCTCTGGCCTATGTCTTAGGTTCAGAAACCTGGGTATTACCTGTTCGAAGAGCCCAACCCTACTGAGCCAGCCTAGCCCGCTGACCGCCCCAAACACTACACCTTTTCTTTTTTCCAGGATCTCATATCCTGGTCCTGCCCAGCCAAACCCCGCCCCCCACCATACACCCGGAAAGCAGGTTGCACTTCGCAAGGAGCCACGGTAGGGGCGCTGTATCTGGGAACTGGGGTTTGAGATGCTGAACGTGCACACACGGAATTGAAGGAAAACATAGGTAGCCATGTCTTTTGTGCCTCAGTTTCTCCTAGCGGTAGATCCTTCTGGAGTTTGATGTCTCCTCGGGGAAGGACAGAGATGGCTGTGACTGCCTGTTCTCCAGCCATCGATTTTATAAGGAGAGAGACCACAGCAGGATTGCAAAAAAAAGTGCTAAGAATCAAGAGTCACGCCCAAAACTTAGGAGCAAGCCCTCTCCCACGACACGGCGCTCTCGTCACGCTGAGTCCTAGTTGGTAGCTAAAGATGTAAGGATTTTGAGGGACATGGCATCAAGCCAATGCAATTATCGGCTCAAGGCTAACTCCTTCGTAATTGGTCAGAATTGGTTTGTGAAGAGTCAGGCCAATGGGGCCGCAGTATTTGTTAGGCGGGGATTTGGTTCCGCTGGACTAAAGGGCAGGGTAGAAACCAGAAAATAAGTTGTGGGGCAGTGAGGAAACGTTTTGGGGATGTGGGTCAGAGCGGCTTGGTTTGGGTTTGTTTGCCACGTGACTCTGAAGCCCCAGGTTATTACCTAGGACTAAATAACCCGTTGACCCAAATTAAGAGACAGGACTTCGCCGGGGGAGGGGAAGTTGCACAATCGCGGGTTTTCCAAATCCGTCGTCCCTGCGTTATGCTACTGTACGTACACAGTCGCTAGCCTGTTAAATAACGGAGGGACAAGGGATTGGAAAAGTGCAATAAGTTTAAAAACCTCTTGCGTTTAGTTTGGGAATTTGCGTATGATTACCAGCAACAGTGTGTGTGTGTGTGTGTGTGTGTTGTTTGTGGTGTTTGTTGTACTATGTGTGTTGTTTGTGGTGTTTGTCATAGTACTGGGGATTGTACCCAGGGGCTTCACCACGGAGTTACCTCCTCAGCCCTTAATTTTCGAGACTGAGGCCTAGAGTTTGCGATCCTTCTGCTTCAGTCTCCTGAGTTGCTGGGATTACAGGCATGTGCCAACACTACCCACTTGTTTTTGTTTTTTAAAATAGGGTGTCAGCGGGGCGCGGTGGCGCACGCCTGTAATCCCAGCACTTTGGGAGGCTGAGGCAGGAGGATCGCGAGTTCAAAGCCAGCCTCAGCAATGGCGAGGCACTTAGCAACTCAGTGAGACCCTGTCTCTAATAAAATACAAAAAAGGGCTGGGGATGTGGCCCAGTGGTCTAGTGCCGCTGAGTTCAATCCCCGGTACCAAAAAAAAAAAAAAAAAAAATAGGGTGTCGCTGGGCGCGGTGGCACATACCTGTAATCTAGGTGACTTGGGAAGCTGAGGCAGTAGGATTGCAAGTTCAAGGCCAGCCTCAGCAATTTAGGGAGAACTTATCTCAAAAATAAAAAGGGGGTTGGGGGGGCTGGGAGTTTGGGGTTGTGGCTCAGCGGTAGAGCGCTCGCCTAGCATGTGCGCTATCCGGGTTTGATCTTCAGCACCACGTAAAGAAAAATACATTGTGTACAACTAAAGCAAATAAATAAATATTTTAAGAAAAAAATGCCTTAAACTTATGAGTAAGGAAAAAGGGGGCTGGGCTGTAGCTCAGTCGCAGAGCGCTTGCCTAGCCTGTGTGAGGCCCTGGGTTCTATCCTTAGCATGACATAAAAATAAATAAAATAGCCGGGCGCAGTGGTGCACGCCTATAATTCCAAGATCATAAGTTCAAAGCTTAGCCTCAGGAACCGCGAGGTGCTAAGCAACTCAGTGAAACCCTGTCTCTAAATAAAATACAAAATATGGCTGGAAATGTGGCTCAGTGGTTGAGTGCCCCTGTGTTCAATCCCCGATACCAAAATAAATAAATAAAATAAAATAAAGGCATTCTGTCCATCTACAACTACCCAAAACAATGTTTTAAAATAATAAATAAATAAATAAATAAATAAATAAATAGATAGATAGATAGATAGGGCTGGGGATGAAGCTCAGTGGTAAAGTGCCTCTTCAATCACCAGTACAAAAGAGAGAGAGAGAGTGTGTTAGGGACTCCATTTCTCCATCGTTGCCTCTGCTGAGCTCAGACTCTCTAATAGCTGGGACTACAAGAGTGCACCACCATGCCCGGCTGCATTCCTATAGTTCGAAAAACTGTTTTTTCAGCCTGTAATCCCAGCACTTGGGAGGCTGAGGCAGGAGGATTGCGAGTTCAAAGCCAGCCTAAGCAACTCAGTGAGACCCTGTCTCTAATAAAATTCAAAAAAGGGCTGGGGATGTGGCCCAGTGGTTGAGTGCCCCTGAGTTCAATCCCTGGTACCAAAAAAAAAAAAAAAAACCTGTTTTCATAAACACTGTTCTCATTTAATCTACAACAGCTCACAGGCAAATAGAGCAGGTGCTATTTTGCCAGTTTTACCCATGAGGAGATGGATGACTAGAAAATAGTCCATGACTAGATAAATAGTAATACCATTTTCATTTTTTTTTTCTTGGATCTAGTGTCTGATGGCCCAGGAATCACTTAAAGTAAAATGATAGAGCTATATTGATATAGCTATGATTGTCATCTGCCTGCCTCCCAGCAGTACTCCGGTAGCTGGTTAAGTAAGGCAGGAAAGTTTGGGGTGAAATTTAAATTGGTATGATTCTCCCTGTGAAGATTTAAACAGGTTAAGTAAAAACAGGAAGGTGCTAATATTTATTGAGCAGCTATTATATGGTCACATTTTCATGTTACTGAAATGAGTTTCACAGCAACGCAGAACACACAGAGAGGTTACTAATTTCCTCATGTTTTCTTTGTAAGTACCTGAACCAAGATATGGATACCTGAACCAACATTCTTCACATTATACTAAACTATCTTACTGGGCTTTCTCAAATTTCCCAACTGTGTCTTTTCCTGCTCATCTCTGCCTCCTGCCCAGGTAGTAAAGAGACAAAACAGGCTTCCAAGGTTGATATAGAGCTCTAATGAAAGCAGAGATATTCTTGTTTAAATCTTTCAGAGAGCAAGGAAGGTAGTTAAATGCATTTCGAGGGGCTTCCTGCAGGCTTAATGTGCAGAGATGATTAAGTGGAAAATATAGGCAGTTTCTGTTTATATTAGAACTGGAAGGACAACTGCCATCATCTGCTAGTTTAACTTCCCTCTTTCCCCTGATTATTAAGCTCTGCAGTGGGAAAATAACTTCCTTCAAATCACATATCAAATTAAGGTAAAGCTTAAAAGATCTGTTGAACAACATAGTGACTATAGTTAATAATGATGTGTATTTGAAAATTGCTAAAAGCATATTTTAAGTGTTTCATCACAAGTATGTAAGGTAATGGATTTGTTAATTAGCTTGATTCAGCCATTTCAAAGTGTGTGTGTGTATACATTTCAAAGTGTGTGTGTGTGTATACATTTCAAAACATCTTGTTGTACACCATAAATATATACAAATTGTTTGGGTACTAGGATTGAACACCAGGCTCCTCTACCACTGAGTGATATCCCCATCCCTTTAAAAAAAAAAATTGAAGCCGGGCGCGGTGGCGCACGCCTGTAATCCCAGCACTTGGGAGGCTGAGGCAGGAGGATCGAGAGTTCAAAGCCAGCCCCAACCATGGCGAGGCACTTAGCAACTCAGTGAGATCCTGTCTCTAATAAAATACAAAAAAGGGCTGGGGATGTGGCCCAGTGGTCAAGTGCCCCTGAGTTCAATCCCCGGTACCAAAAATAAATAAATAAAAAATTAAAAAAAATTTTTTTGTAGTTGTAGATGGATAGCATACCTTTATTTTATTTGTTTATTTTTATGCACTGCTAAAGATCGATTTCAGTGCCTCAAACATGCTAGGCAAGTGCTCTGTGTCTGAGCTACAACTCCAACCCAGCCCTTTTTATTTTTTTTATTTTAAGGCAAGGTCTCACTATGTTGCTTAGGGCCTTGCTAAGACTGGCCTCAAACTTGCAATCCTACTGCCTCAGTCTCCCAAACTGTTGGGATTATAGGCTTTTATTTATTTTTTAAACATTTTTTAAATTGTTGCTAGACCTTTATTTTACTTATTTATATGCGGTGCTGAGAATCGAACTCAGTGCCTCACACATGCCAGGTAAGTGCACTACTGCTGAGCCCCAGCCCCAGCCCCTCTTTTTTTTTTTGTGTGTGTGTGTATGGTACCAGGGATTGAACTCAGGGGCACTCGTCCACTGGGTCACATCCCCAGCCCTTATTTTGTATTTTATTTAGAGACAGGGTCTCACTGAGTTGCTAAGTGCCTCGTCATTGCTGAGGCTGGCTTTGAACTCGCGATCCTTCTGCCTCAGCCTCCCAAAGTGCTGGGATTATAGGCGTGCGCCACCGAGCCCGGCTTTTATTTTTTTATTATTTATTTATTTTGGTAGTGGGGATTGAACTCAGGGGCACTTGACCACTGAGCCACATCCCCAGCCCTATTTTGTATTTTAGCTAGAGACAGGGTCTCACTGAGTTGCTTAGCGCTTTGCCATTGCTGAGGCTGGCTTTGAATTCACCATCCTCCTGCCTCAGCCTCCCACGCCGCTGGGATTACAGGTGTGCGCCCCCATGCCAGCTTATTTTTTATTTTGAGACAGGATCTCACTAGATTGTGGAGGCTAACCTCAAACTTGCAATATTCTTGCCTGAGCCTCACCAGTAGCTGGGATTACAGGAGTATGCCAAGTACTTGGGTGTATACACAATTTTTATATGTCAATTAAAAATTTAAAAATACACAAAATTAAATTATATGTATATAAGTATAGTTGGAACTAGAATCCATTTTTTAAAATATTTATTTATTTGTTTTAGTTGTACACAATGCCTTTATTCTTACATGGTGCTGAGGATTGAACCCCGACCGTGTATGTGCTAGGCGAGCGCTCTACTGCTGAGCCACAACCCCAGCCCAGAATCCATATTTCTTGAGTCTGTCATGATTCCTTGTTAATTTTACTAATTATCAATAATCTTTTTATAAAAAAATATTTTTAGTTATAGATGGACACAATGCCTTTATTTATTTTATGTGGTGGTGAGGATTAAACCCAGGGCCTCACATGTGCTAGGCAAATGCTCTATCACTGAGCCACAACCCCAGCAATTACCAATAATCTTGAAAGTATAATTTGCCACAGTCAAAACAGCATGTGGGCTAGAGTTGTGGCTCAGTTGTAAGAGCACTTGCCTAGCATGTGTGAGGCCCTGAGTTCAATTCTCAGCACCACATATAAATAAATGAATAAAATAAAGGTCCATCAACATCTAAGAAAAAAAAAAAAAAAAAAACTAGGCAAGCACTCCACCACTGAGCTACAACCCCAGCCCAACTTTTATTTAATTGATTAATTAATTTATTTTTGGTGCTGGGGATTGAATTCAGGAGCACTCAACCACCGAGCTACACTCACTAGCTGGTTTTGGATTTCATTTAGAAACAGGGTCTCACTGAATTGCTCAGCACCTTGCTTTTGCTGAGGCTGGCTTTGAACTCACAATCCTCCTGCCTCAGCCTCCCAAGCCACTAGGATGGGCATGCACCAGAGTGCCCAGCTCCAACTTTTATTTTTTAATTAAGAGCTTGGAATAGGCCTGGCACAGTGGCGCACCCCTGTAATCCCAGGGACTCTGGAGGCTGAGGCAAGAGAATGGCAAGTTTGAGGCCATCCTTGGCAACTTGTGGAGGCTCTGTCTCAAAAATAAAAAGTGCTAGGAATGGGGGCTGGGGATATAGCTCAGTTGGTAGAATGCTTGCCTCACATGCACAAGGCCCTGGGTTCAATCCCCCACCCCCACCCAAAAAAAGTGCTAGGAATGTACTCTGTGATAAAGCACCCCTGGTTTCATTTCCTGGTACCAACAACCAACCAACAAAAACTTGGAACAGTAATGATTATTGGTAAATTATGGCCCCATCGTTCTATACATTTCTTTCTCTTACACTACCTTTCTCTATAAATTCTTACATTTCCCCTTAGAGAAATTTCTGGCCTCCATTTCTGCAGCCTTATCTGAGGCATCACTTGGTCCTTTCTAAAGGCAATGAGGCTCTTTCACCTTTACAAAAAAGAGTAGGCTGAGTCCCTTTTTAAAATTTTCCTTTTTTTTTGTACCCAATGTAAGGATAGCAGAGGATACTCATAGCACAGGGCTGTGGGCCAGGAAGATTCAGGCAGGGGAAACAGTGAAGGTCCGGAGTTGAAAATACTTTGGTGCATTCAAGGAACAGAAAACAGAAAAGAGGCCAGCAGGGCTGGAGGGAGAGCAGTAGGAGAGTATGAGATGAAGCTGCAGAGAATCTTGGCGCCATGCCTGAGGCATGGTAAGTGAATTGGAGAAAGGACAGTAAATTGGAGTGTGGGGGAGAGAGGCTGTTCAGTGGATAGGGTTTCAGCAACCCCTGAATTGGGTCCCTCCACTTCTCTACCCCTGGGAAAAGGCTGTGCAGAAGTCATCTGGGCTAGTGGTAGTCTGGAAGGGTTGATTTTTAAGACATGTCTTCTCTTCACTTTTCCACTTTACCATTTTTTCCCCTCATGGGTGCTGGCGAGGTAAGTCAAGCAAGAAAGTTTGTCCCAAGAAGGGAAGGATTTCCTTTTGGCGCCAGAATGCACTGATAGGGTCTTGAAAGATAAGATAAAGAGACTTTGGGCCATAGCCAATCAGATATCCGCAGAGATGCGGGATGGAAGACTTGGGAATGCGGGGCCAAAGATGGGGCATCAGTCTTGCCCGCAGGGTTTCTACCTCTCTTTTTAAAAAAATCTCCGTATGACCAAAACCTTTGTTGTCCCGCCAACTCTGGCCAGTCTGCGGACCTCCATAACTACACCCAGGGCCTGTAGCCCTAAAGTCTTCTCCTTAGTCCCCTCCCTAGCTCTCACTCACTCTACCCCTCCTCGCCTGCTCCGCCCTCTCCTGAGTCGGGTCTCTGATTTCTCCTAACCCACGTCACTCCCGTCCCAGCTCCGCCTATCCCGCGCTGTCATTGGCAGCCGGGCGCGGGTACGCGGTGGCGGAGGGGGAGGGGGGAATCCGTGGGGAGGGGGCGGGAATTCCCGACGCAAGGCCGGAACCGAGTGTAGACCATGTAGTGAGACCCTTGAGAGGTGAGTGCAGGCTCTCCGGAGTGGGGTGGAGGTCTGCCGCCCAGGCTCCCGGGGCCGAGGAGACGGGGTCCCAGCTCATACATTTTTCATCTGCTTCCCGCGACGCTGGCGACCTCTGACCCCGCCTCCCGGAGCCCGGACTTCCAGACACCGCCCTCACCGTCGACTCTGTGGGTCCTGCGACCCCCAGGCTCTTCTCCTTTGGCCATCGGCCAGACGTTTCTGCCTGTGGCTTGCTCTTAGCCTTCCGGGGGATGGCGCTGGGGAAAGGGGAGCGAGAGCGCGATCCAGCACCCAATCTCGTCCTGTTCAGGTGGTCCACGAAGCTATCCAGACTTCTCACCACAGCATAAGTCCCCTTCACTTCATCTATTTCTGTCGGGAGTGGGTCCAGGGAGGCTGGCTTCTACCTTCCTGAGAAGACCCCAGCTCCAGGTCCTATTTGAATTCTCTGGGGGCTCCAGATGATATCCACACTGGCATTATTGTGCCTCAGTTTTCCTGTTGTTGGCTTCCTGAACAAGTCACTTGGGAGAGATAAAGTCCGGGGTGTGTGTTGGGGGGGGGGGTGAGGAATGTTCCTGGTACAGGAGTGGATGAGTCACCCCCAGCTGGGGAAGGCCAGAGAGTGGCTGGGGTGAGGGAACTGCACTTTGCTGACCAGCCTTCCCCTTTCCTTGGCCCCTTTTTTCCTGAGTGACCATTCTCCACCCACTCTGGTTTATCTTTCTAGGTCTGAGAGTCATTGGAACTACCACAACCACCATGGGGCCCTGGGGAGAGCCAGAGCTCCTGGTGTGGCGCCCAGAGGCAGTGGCTTCAGAGCCCTCCGTGCCTGTGGGGCTAGAGGTGAAGTTGGGGGCCCTGGTGCTGCTGCTGGTACTCACCCTCCTCTGCAGCCTGGTGCCTGTCTGTGTGCTGCGCCGGCCTGGAGCTAGCCATGAAACCTCAGGTGAGCCTCTCCTTTCCCCGCCTTTGTGGATGTTTAGAGTAGCTAATGTTTTGGGGCTGGGGGAGGAAACCTAAGGAGGAGGGAAAGGCGGAAATAGCCATTACTTGGATTGGGTAGAGGGGCCTGCAAGTGGTTCATTTGCTCATTCCCCTCTGTGTCCCACTCCTGCCCAGCTTCACGCCAGAAAGCCCTGAGTCTAGTAAGCTGCTTCGCAGGAGGTGTATTTTTGGCCACCTGTCTCCTGGACCTGTTGCCTGACTACCTAGCTGCCATAGATGAGGCACTGGCGGCACTGCATGTGACGGTAAGCACTGGACTCCAGCATGTGACCCAGTGTGCTGGGGCGGGTCCAACCATATACATGGTTGGTGTAGATTTGTTCATGTGTCGTTCCATAACTGTGTGCAAGACTCTTGGCATGTGAGCCTACGAATTGTGATATTCTGTTATAGGGCATAACTTTTTCTGTCTGTTTCTTACCCTTTACCAGACCCTGTGTGCCATCTGTACTGCCTTGAGACAGTGTGAGGAACCTATTAACGGGTGTTTGACTTACTCTGTGGGTTTCTTAGCCTTTTTATACATCTTCCAGACAAAGAGGGCTCTATATCTCTTGGCAAGACGTTCCGTTTGCAGACACGCCCACCAAGGGCAACAAAGCCTCGTTTGCAAGAACTGTTTGTTGCCAAACTTTCTGATTAGCCTCTTGGCATAACATACCGTTTGCAGTATGTTCACCAAGGGGGTGATAAGTGCCTCGTTTGCGAGAACACCTTCACCCATTACTTTTGATAAAACTACTTGTTTTCTTCTCTATCTGTTCTACACCTCTCAGCAGAACGTTCCGTTTGCAGACACGCCCACCGAGGACAACAAGGCCTCGTTTGCAAGGAATCTTGTTGTTAGCCTCTTGGCATAACATACCGTTTGCAGTATGTTCACCAAGGGGGTGATAAGTGCCTCGTTTGCGAGAACACCTTCACCCATTACTTTTGATAAACTACTTGTTTCTTCTCTATCTGTTCTACACCTCTCAGCAGAACGTTCCGTTTGCAGACACGCCCACCAAGGGCAACAAAGCCTCGTTTGCAAGAACTGTTGTTGCCAAACTTTCTGATTAGCCTCTTGGCATAACATACCGTTTGCAGTATGTTCACCAAGGGGGTGATAAGTGCCTCGTTTGCGAGAACACCTTCACCCATTACTTTTGATAAACTACTTGTTTCTTCTCTATCTGTTCTACACCTCTCAGCAGAACGTTCCGTTTGCAGACACGCCCACCAAGGGCAACAAAGCCTCGTTTGCAAGAACTGTTGTTGCCAAACTTTCTGATTAGCCTCTTGGCATAACATACCGTTTGCAGTATGTTCACCAAGGGGGTGATAAGTGCCTCGTTTGCGAGAACACCTTCACCCATTACTTTTGATAAACTACTTGTTTCTTCTCTATCTGTTCTACACCTCTCAGCAGAACGTTCCGTTTGCAGACACGCCCACCAAGGGCAACAAAGCCTCGTTTGCAAGAACTGTTGTTGCCAAACTTTCTGATTAGCCTCTTGGCATAACATACCGTTTGCAGTATGTTCACCAAGGGGGTGATAAGTGCCTCGTTTGCGAGAACACCTTCACCCATTACTTTTGATAAACTACTTGTTTCTTCTCTATCTGTTCTACACCTCTCAGCAGAACGTTCCGTTTGCAGACACGCCCACCAAGGGCAACAAAGCCTCGTTTGCAAGAACTGTTGTTGCCAAACTTTCTGATTAGCCTCTTGGCATAACATACCGTTTGCAGTATGTTCACCAAGGGGGTGATAAGTGCCTCGTTTGCGAGAACACCTTCACCCATTACTTTTGATAAACTACTTGTTTCTTCTCTATCTGTTCTACACCTCTCAGCAGAACGTTCCGTTTGCAGACACGCCCACCAAGGGCAACAAAGCCTCGTTTGCAAGAACTGTTGTTGCCAAACTTTCTGATTAGCCTCTTGGCATAACATACCGTTTGCAGTATGTTCACCAAGGGGGTGATAAGTGCCTCGTTTGCGAGAACACCTTCACCCATTACTTTTGATAAACTACTTGTTTCTTCTCTATCTGTTCTACACCTCTCAGCAGAACGTTCCGTTTGCAGACACGCCCACCAAGGGCAACAAAGCCTCGTTTGCAAGAACTGTTGTTGCCAAACTTTCTGATTAGCCTCTTGGCATAACATACCGTTTGCAGTATGTTCACCAAGGGGGTGATAAGTGCCTCGTTTGCGAGAACACCTTCACCCATTACTTTTGATAAACTACTTGTTTCTTCTCTATCTGTTCTACACCTCTCAGCAGAACGTTCCGTTTGCAGACACGCCCACCAAGGGCAACAAAGCCTCGTTTGCAAGAACTGTTGTTGCCAAACTTTCTGATTAGCCTCTTGGCATAACATACCGTTTGCAGTATGTTCACCAAGGGGGTGATAAGTGCCTCGTTTGCGAGAACACCTTCACCCATTACTTTTGATAAACTACTTGTTTCTTCTCTATCTGTTCTACACCTCTCAGCAGAACGTTCCGTTTGCAGACACGCCCACCAAGGGCAACAAAGCCTCGTTTGCAAGAACTGTTGTTGCCAAACTTTCTGATTAGCCTCTTGGCATAACATACCGTTTGCAGTATGTTCACCAAGGGGGTGATAAGTGCCTCGTTTGCGAGAACACCTTCACCCATTACTTTTGATAAACTACTTGTTTCTTCTCTATCTGTTCTACACCTCTCAGCAGAACGTTCCGTTTGCAGACACGCCCACCAAGGGCAACAAAGCCTCGTTTGCAAGAACTGTTGTTGCCAAACTTTCTGATTAGCCTCTTGGCATAACATACCGTTTGCAGTATGTTCACCAAGGGGGTGATAAGTGCCTCGTTTGCGAGAACACCTTCACCCATTACTTTTGATAAACTACTTGTTTCTTCTCTATCTGTTCTACACCTCTCAGCAGAACGTTCCGTTTGCAGACACGCCCACCAAGGGCAACAAAGCCTCGTTTGCAAGAACTGTTGTTGCCAAACTTTCTGATTAGCCTCTTGGCATAACATACCGTTTGCAGTATGTTCACCAAGGGGGTGATAAGTGCCTCGTTTGCGAGAACACCTTCACCCATTACTTTTGATAAACTACTTGTTTCTTCTCTATCTGTTCTACACCTCTCAGCAGAACGTTCCGTTTGCAGACACGCCCACCAAGGGCAACAAAGCCTCGTTTGCAAGAACTGTTGTTGCCAAACTTTCTGATTAGCCTCTTGGCATAACATACCGTTTGCAGTATGTTCACCAAGGGGGTGATAAGTGCCTCGTTTGCGAGAACACCTTCACCCATTACTTTTGATAAACTACTTGTTTCTTCTCTATCTGTTCTACACCTCTCAGCAGAACGTTCCGTTTGCAGACACGCCCACCAAGGGCAACAAAGCCTCGTTTGCAAGAACTGTTGTTGCCAAACTTTCTGATTAGCCTCTTGGCATAACATACCGTTTGCAGTATGTTCACCAAGGGGGTGATAAGTGCCTCGTTTGCGAGAACACCTTCACCCATTACTTTTGATAAACTACTTGTTTCTTCTCTATCTGTTCTACACCTCTCAGCAGAACGTTCCGTTTGCAGACACGCCCACCAAGGGCAACAAAGCCTCGTTTGCAAGAACTGTTGTTGCCAAACTTTCTGATTAGCCTCTTGGCATAACATACCGTTTGCAGTATGTTCACCAAGGGGGTGATAAGTGCCTCGTTTGCGAGAACACCTTCACCCATTACTTTTGATAAACTACTTGTTTCTTCTCTATCTGTTCTACACCTCTCAGCAGAACGTTCCGTTTGCAGACACGCCCACCAAGGGCAACAAAGCCTCGTTTGCAAGAACTGTTGTTGCCAAACTTTCTGATTAGCCTCTTGGCATAACATACCGTTTGCAGTATGTTCACCAAGGGGGTGATAAGTGCCTCGTTTGCGAGAACACCTTCACCCATTACTTTTGATAAACTACTTGTTTCTTCTCTATCTGTTCTACACCTCTCAGCAGAACGTTCCGTTTGCAGACACGCCCACCAAGGGCAACAAAGCCTCGTTTGCAAGAACTGTTGTTGCCAAACTTTCTGATTAGCCTCTTGGCATAACATACCGTTTGCAGTATGTTCACCAAGGGGGTGATAAGTGCCTCGTTTGCGAGAACACCTTCACCCATTACTTTTGATAAACTACTTGTTTCTTCTCTATCTGTTCTACACCTCTCAGCAGAACGTTCCGTTTGCAGACACGCCCACCAAGGGCAACAAAGCCTCGTTTGCAAGAACTGTTGTTGCCAAACTTTCTGATTAGCCTCTTGGCATAACATACCGTTTGCAGTATGTTCACCAAGGGGGTGATAAGTGCCTCCCCTCGTTTGCAAGCAATGTTTCTTTACTATCTATTCTATATCTCTTGGCAAGACGTTCCGTTTGCAGACACGCCCACCAAGGGCAACAAAGCCTCGTTTGCAAGAACTGTTGTTGCCAAACTTTCTGATTAGCCTCTTGGCATAACATACCGTTTGCAGTATGTTCACCAAGGGGGTGATAAGTGCCTCGTTTGCGAGAACACCTTCACCCAGTTCCAGTTGCCAGGAAGTGCTCCAGGAGCCATCATCACTCTTGCCGCTCTTGTGAGGGGCTGTAGATAAAGGTCACTTCAGGCATTGGACGTGTAGGAGGCAATTCCCAGGGATCTGGTATTGCTAACCAAAAAGGCTTTACCCTGAGGAAGTGGGATGTGGGGAATGATCAAATCCAAATCATAGAAAAGTTCATTATAGGGCTGGGGTTGTAGCTCAGTGGTAGAGAGCTTGCCTTGTACATGTGAGGCATGGGTTCCACATAAAAATAAATAAATAAAATAAAAATATTGTGTCCAGTAAAAGAAAAAAAGAAAAGCTCATTATAGGAAAAACTGAAACAGTTGGGTAGTGATACAGGGAAGTCATCCCGAACTCCTCCTCCCCCCGCCCAAGACTAAGGAAGTAACACTGAATATAATCGTCTGTATTTCTGTGGATAAATGACTATACAAGCCTGAATGTTCCTGGGACACTCATGTGAGCATTTGGAAAGGTGGGCTGGTGTGTCTACGGGTGACACTTCATGTACCTCCACCTCAGTGACTCTCAACTGAGGGTGGTTTCAGCCCCCAGGAAACATTTGATAATGTCTGGAGACATTTTTGGTTGCCATGGCTAGGTTGGGGAAGGGGTATTGTGCTTGCTAATGGCATCTGGTGGGTGGGTAGAGATCACTGAGCACTCTACAGTGAACTAACAGCTCTATGACAAAGAATTTCTGGCCCAGTTGTTAATGGTGCCCAGTTGTTAATGGTGCCAAAGTTGAGATCCTTTGGTCTACATGTAACACTGTGTGTGACACCATATCTGTGTTTGTTATTCTGTGTCTTTCACCAAGTAACTTCATCGTTGTGTGACCAAGAGTGGCTCTGTGTCTGTGTGGGACTTTGAGTTTGTGTAAATGGACCTCCATCAGAGTCTGCATCTGACTCCGCCTCTATTCTTGTCCTATCTCCTGAACTCCTGCCACTTCTGCCCACAGCTCCAATTTCCCCTGCAAGAGTTCATCCTGGCCATGGGCTTCTTCCTTGTCCTGGTGATGGAACAGATCACGCTGGCTTACAAGGAGCAGTCGGGGCCACCACATCGGGAGGAGACAAGGGCTCTGCTGGGAACAGTGAATGGTGGGCCACAGCATTGGCATGATGGGCCAGGGGTGCCACAGGCTAGTGGAGCCCTGGCAGCACCCTCAGCCCTACGTGCCTGTGTGCTGGTCTTCTCCCTGGCCCTGCACTCCGTTTTTGAGGGTCTGGCAGTGGGGCTGCAGAGAGACCGGGCTCGGGCCATGGAACTGTGCCTGGCATTGCTGCTCCACAAGGGTATCCTGGCAGTCAGCCTGTCCCTGCGGCTGCTGCAGAGCCACCTGCGAGTACAGGTGGTGGTTGGCTGTGGAATCCTCTTCTCATGCATGACACCTCTGGGCATTGGGCTGGGTGCAGCCCTGGCAGAGTCAGCTGGGCCTCTGTACCAGCTGGCTCAGTCTGTGCTGGAGGGCATGGCGGCTGGCACCTTCCTCTATATCACCTTCCTGGAAATCCTGCCCCAGGAGCTGGCCACTTCTGAGCAGAGAATCCTCAAGGTCATACTGCTCCTCACAGGCTTTGCTCTTCTCACTGGTCTGCTCTTTGTCCAAATCTAGGGGACTTCAAGAGAGGGGCAGGGGAGGTTAACTACCAGGTGCCCTTGTCTTCCCTCCCCTACCCCAGTGTGTAAGGAATAGGAAGGAATGGGGACAGGAGGTATTGAGAACCAAAGAGTTCTCTGGGATGTAGCTTTTGGAACTATGACTAGCCTAAGGAACAAGATATGGCCAAGTCACTAGAGACATGATCAGGGGATATTAGGATTGGGACAGACCCTGACTGCTACATCAGAGGCCCGACACTACACATAGGGATAAGCTGACACTGGGAAGGCTGGTGGTGGACACCCAGCTGCTGTGGAATAAAGGTAGGGAGAGGTCCAGGGTCAGTTTCCTGTTGGTTCAAGCTCATTTCAGCACTCTGTTGCTAGGAGTGGATCCCTCCTACTTTTCTTACCTCCTACTTTCATATCTATCTCCTTCCCTTCCTCCAGTGGACTAGTGCCAAATGGTCTCTCCCTGCCAGTTTTGATACCTTCTCTGACCTCTCCAGCTCCAATCACTCCTCTATTTTTAAAGTGCCAAACAAATCCCTTCCCTCTTTCTCAAAGCACAGTGATGTGGCACTGGGTCCTACCCAGCACCTCAGTGGAGAAGACCTGCTTGCTCTTAATTTCGGTCCCAGAATCTGGTGTAGGGCAGAAATATTTGCTGGGCTGGACTGGGTGAGGGGAGAGCTGCAGCCACTTACTAGCTGTAGCACCCTAGGATACAAACATGGTCATGGTGCCTCATGCCCGGATGATAAACACTGAGCTGCCAAAACTTTTTTTAATACCTGAGGAGCCCAAGGGAGAATCGTAATTTGTGGGGAGGGCGAACTGTGCATAGGGCCATATTCTGTAGAATCTATTTTACTAACTGACCTGTTTTGGGACATGTTACTCAAATAAAAGACGTTTCTATACATCTCTATGGTATCAGATTTATTTGTCTTGGAAAAGGGGTGGGCATATATATATGGCCGGTCTATTGGAAGACCTGAGTCCCAGATGTTTACAGCTGTTTTAAGATCCTTGGTTTCAACGCTTTTCACTCAGTCCCAACAGTCCTCTTTCCTGAAGATGTTCAAAAATTTTCTCCTTTGTCTCTTCCTTCTTTCCTCCTTGTCTCCACCCCTTCACTTCCCCTTCATTCCCTCCCTCTTCCTTTCCTCTCTTAATCCCTCTCCCCTTCGCGTTCATAGGCTACAGAGTAACATAGAACTACTCCTCCCAGCGTGCCCCGCACAGGGAGTAGGCGAGTGGGTGGAGAGAGCCCCGGTTTCCCGAAGTTGGCAGGGCTGCCGGGAGATGTAGTCCGCTTCCTCTCCGTGCTGCGCGGCTGCGGGCGTGAAGGGGTCACGTAAACAAACTACCAGTCCCGGCGGGCCGCGCGCCGCAGGTCAGGACTAGGTTGGAGCCGAGCCGCGGGGCTCGCGGAGGCGGCGGCGGCGGCGGCTACTGCTGGAGGAGCCTGGCCAGGGCCCGCGGCGGAGGCCGTGGCTAGTACTGGGAAAGTGGCGGGGAGGGACGTGGGAGGAAGATGGCGACGTCGGGGGCGAACGGGCCGGGCTCTGCCACGGCCTCAGCTTCCAATCCGCGCAAGTTTAGTGAGAAGATCGCGTTGCAGAAGCAGCGTCAGGCCGAGGAGACGGCGGCCTTCGAGGAGGTGATGATGGACATCGGCTCCACCCGGGTGAGGGGCCGCGCCGGGGAGCGGGAGCGAAGCAGAGCTGTTACGGAGCGGAGAGGCGGGGCAGGGGCGGGAGCCGCAGCTCAGGAGGCGGAACAAGGTTGAGGCTACGGCAGCGGGCGCCGCCGTCTGGGAGGCGCGGGTTGAGGGCGGAGGGGACTGGAACATGAATTATGCTCGGGAGATCGAAATGCTGGAGAGGTGGGGGATGTGGGTGCGACTGGGGGTCGAGTACGTGAGACGCAGATGAGCCGAGAGGGAAGATGGGCCCTTGAAGTCCAGTGGAGGTGGGGAGTCCTTGTGCATGCCTGGAGGAGTCCCCTTGGGGACTTAACTGAAGCATTCCAGATCTTGGATTATGGATTTTAGGATGGTCTGCTTGTCCCTAATTTGTTTCTCCTGAGGTTATGCTCTCTCGACTGGTCTCTCTGCCCTGTTGTGCCACTCTCAGCACTTTGGTATCTACGGGAAAGGGCCCCTTGAGTGGTTAGAACAAGCAGTGTTGGGTATAGTGGGGCAGGAAGTCCCCTCCTGCGTCCCGTCCCTTTGCTTCCTTTTTCAAATACTTTTTGTGGTTTCCTGACGTGAATGAAGGTGAGGTCCACTGCTCACAGGCTGGTGCTTGGTGTTTTGCCCTGGCCGCCGTGAAGGGAAAGTAGAGTTTTGAATACCAAAACTGGGCAACTGATTTTTTTCTTTTTAGGTTGCATAGAATCCGATGATTTGCTGGACTTTCTAGGGAGGTAGATGGTTGCCCTGTGGGTCGATTTGTAGAGTGCCTCGGAGGGTCCTCCATGAGTAGGGAGTATTCATTCCTAGGAAATTCTTAGAACTTTCAGATCTCTGACAAGCTGCCTCTGAAGCCCCACTGGCCTTGGTTTCTTGCTGCCCAAGGCTGGATGTCCAAGGAGCCACAGTCAAGAGTTTCCCAGCTGGTATGCAGTGCTAATTTAGGGACACATTATTCTCAAATAATAGGTGAGAGGATTTTGCATTGATCCCTCATGGGAAAGAATTAAAGGGAGATGGTGGACATAAATGTTGCATTTCAGTGTTCCTTGTGATTGCATCTATCAATAATTGTGACTCTGATTGTATTTTTGTGTTTTTCCCCTCTGAGTCTGCATGGACCATGTGCCCTAGTTTGTGAGAGTCAGAACAGAAAAAGATAGGTGGGGAGGCAAGTGTGTGTGTGTGTGTGTGTGTGTGTAACCCACTCTAAGTACTATGAGGATTATCCCTTAACTGTTGACTGTTCCTGTTAGGAACTTTTGATCATGGGGGTGCAGAAAGAAGATGGGAGAGGGGCTCATCTTTAGCTGACAGCTCTGCCCTCTGGACATGATTCTAGCAGAGGCATGGTGTGATTTTAGGGCTTGTATGTGCAAATAAGGCTATGAGAAACTCAAAGCTGGGATTCCTATTTGTGGTGCTTTGATTTATCAAAAGGACCCTTCTACCTGTCTTTTCTCTCCTGATTCTTTTCTGCTGTGTAGAAAAGTCTAGTGGACATTCGTGGCCAGGGCCTGAGGACCTAAAAATCTTGAGCTAGTAACGAGAGATCTGGGGTTCAGCTTGCTACCTGGCCAGCTGGGAGAGCTCATTTGAATCAAATATAGCTATATTTATTCCACTGAGAGGCTAGGGTTGCCATATTTATTAACTGTGATTTTGAAGCTTCCCAGAGGTAAGCATAGTGCCCATCAAAATCAGTGGGTTGAGCTCCTGGAACAGGAAGTCAGGTTGATGTAGGCTTACATGGCAACAGTGTGACCCTGGAAGCTCTTGGAATTTACCATCCTCAGCTGCCCTCCTCCCTATGGCCTTGCTCTGGGTCTCTTTGTCTGTCTGGTAGTGGCTGAGCCTTGGCAGTAGGTACTCAATTCTTACAGAAGGACATAAGATCTGTAGGGAGGCTAAATCCATGTTAAGCTGAGGGATATGGTGTATCACTTCTGTGCCAGACATATTTCTCTAAAATAGGGAGATTGCTCTGGCCCAGGCTTGAGTGGGCTCCTGAGCCCTCTCCCACCTCCATTCACTAGGCTTCCCTGCCAATTAAGGGGCCTTAGGATCTAGTAGAAGTATTCTGCTTTTCTAGTGAGGAGAGCTATTGTTTCCTGGATCTTCTAGTTTGGGAGGTACAGGCTGTGTGTAGCCTTCCTGAGGCAAGTGGCATAGCCCAGAAGCCTGTGTTCTCCTGAGTGTGAAGGAGAGAGGATGGCAGTAATGGATCTATGACAACCACCTGTGACTTTGCCCATCTAATTAGTCCTGGATACATCTGGAAATGAAACTAGAGGTGCCTAATAGGCACCCATCTCTGTGACTAGTCCCTGGTAACCCCTAGGGACTTTGCTTAGACTGATGCTGACTGAGATAGGCAGCAGTGATCTCATTGATGGGGGTAGCCTGCAGAAGGGCTGGGATGGATTGTTTGCACCAGGTCTCTGTGGACCTTTCTCCTAGCATTGGCTTTTTTTTCTTTTCTTTTTTTTTTTTTTTTCTCCCCTAGCAGATACTTTAAAAGCTGCAGCAACATATCCTGGTGACAGGGATGGCAAGGATGGCCAAAGGGAACAGTGCTCAGGGCTCTCCCTGACATTCCCATTTGTCCTTCATGTCTCAGTTACAGGCCCAAAAACTGCGACTGGCATACACAAGAAGCTCCCATTATGGTGGTTCTCTGCCCAATGTTAACCAGATTGGCTGTGGCCTGGCCGAGTTCCAGGTGAGTGGACATCAGCCAGGGAGGAGTGGAAGTTCTCTCCTTCCTCTGCTGATTCACCTGTCCCTTTTGGCAGAGCCCCCTCCACTCACCTTTGGATTCATCTCGGAGTACTCGGCACCATGGGCTAGTGGAACGGGTGCAGCGAGATCCCCGCAGAATGGTGTCTCCACTCCGCCGATATCCCCGCCACATATCCTTAATAGAGTTCTGGAGAGTCTGGGAGGTAGTGGGAAGGGGTTCTTTAGGGAATCATGATAGGAAGGGACTTTATTGTTTGTAGTACTGAGGATTGAGCTTGGGTTCTTTACCACTGAGCTACATCACCAGCCCTTTTTATTTTATTTATTTTAAAAATATATTTATTTTTTAGTTGTAGTTGGACATAATACCTTTATTTTATTTATTTATTTTTATGTGGTTCTGAGGATTGAACTCAGGGCCTCCCACGTGCTAGGCAAGTGTTCTACCACTGAGCCACAACCCTAGCTCCCCTTTTTATTTTTTGAGACAGGGTCTTACAAAGTGTTTGCCTGGAACTTGTGATCCTCCTGCCTCGGCCTCCTGAGTTGTGGGGTTACAGGCATGAGCCATCATGACTAATAGTTAGGGACATTAAATGTTGTCTGTGGTTCCATCATTTTCCAGGAGCTCTCCTTTATCCTGCCTCAATGAAAAGTGACCACAGTCAATGTGCCAATGCTGGCTCCTGTGACAGGAGTTGTTGCTTCTAAGGCTTTGCATTCCTCTCTGGCTAGCCTTGGCTATCCTCACTTTGACTCAGTTTGATGCACAAGTAGGGGGCTCCCTGTGTCTCCTGCTAAGGAAAGTTTGATCCCTTCGCTTCTGTTGTTTCCTTTCAGTCTTAGAGACCTACCTATACACTCATCTCCCCTAAGCCCTGTCCAGACAGTCTCCTAGATTGTTTCTAGCTCCATTATGCTTGATGCTTTTTTTTTTTTTTAAACACGGTACTGAGGATTGTACCCAGGGCCTTGCAAATGCCAAGCAAGCACTCTATTGCTGAGCTACATATCCAGCTCCAAGCCCCGTTCTTTTTTTTTTTTTTTCTCTCCAGTATAGGGGATTAAACTCAGGGCCTTGTGCATGCTAAGCAAGCACTTTACCCTTGAGCCACATCCCCAGTCTCTTCATTCTTCGACCCCATTGTTGCCACTTGAAGAGAAAGAGAAAGGTATGTGTGTTTTGAAATAACTATCTAGCCAGGGATAGTGGTTACACCTGTAATCCCAGCAGCTTGGGAGGCTGAAGCAGGAGGATCGCAAGTTCGAAGCCAGCCTTAGCAACTTACCAAGGCTCTAAGCAACTTAGCGAGACCCTGTCTCAAAAATAAAAAATAAGGGGCCAGGGCTATAGTGCAGTGGCAGAGTGCTTGCCTAGCATGTGTGAGGCACTGGGTTCTATCCTCACCACCAAATAAAACAAAGGTATTGTGTCATCTACGACTAAATAAATAAATAAATAAATAAATAAATAAATAGGGCTGGGGATGTGACTCAGTGGTAAAGTACCCTGGTACCAAAAAGAAAGAAATAACTATATGTTATCTCCATTAGTCTCTTTTTTGAGACAGGGTCACCCGCGCCCCGGTTACACCTGTAATCCCAGCAGCTTGGGAGGCTGAAGCAGGAGGATCGCAAGTTCGAAGCCAGCCTTGCAACTTGACTTAGCTACCCTGTCTCAAAACTAAAAAATAAGGGGCCAGGGGTAGTGACAGAGTGCTTGCCTGCTGAGGCATATCCTCACCACCATAAAACAAAGGCTCATCTACGACTCCATTTTTTTACCCTTAAAAAAGAAAGAAATAACTATATGTTATCTCCATTAGTCTTCTTTTTCACAGTTTGACAGTTCTTGGTGACCCCTATCACATTTGCTCCCATTTTTTTCCCTCACATTGACAGTTCCCCCTACATCCCGCCTACTTATCTCCTCCTCCAGAGTCCAGCTGGCGAAGGTGAGTCCAGGTCAGGCAGTCCCCTGCCCACTCTCTGTCACTTTCTGAAGGGGCTGGAGCTAGGTTGGGATACTGGACTAGGGTTTCATCAGTACCTCCTCCTGTATTGGCTTAGCTGGGAGGGTGGGGGCAGCAGGAGTATGTGATCAGAGTCCAGTCTTGGCTGTGTTGACATGTGTAGCCAAGCCTCCCAGTCCAGCCAAAGCAGAGCCAATAGAACTGTAGCCAAGCTGGGTGTGTGTGTGTGTGTGTGTGTGTGTATGGGGGAGGGGAGAAAGGCATGGTGACAGGTGAAAATGGCTGCCTTCTGTCAAGGGTGGGTGCCAGATACAGTGCTGGGACACTATTAGAGCTCTGAACCCCTCCTCTCTCCATCTCAGCCCTAGAACTCATGTCCAAAAGAGTCTCTGGGCTCCAAATTTCCTGTTCAGCTTGTCCTGGCAGAGTGGAGTTGAGAAGTTTCCAGATCTCTTAGATTGACTGGGGGAGGGGATTCATGGGTCACAGGCATCAGAACCAGAAAGAGAAAGAAATGATTCTGGTGCCCAGTCCTCTCTATTTCCATCTTGGCTGCCTCACATTCTCCAGCCCCCATGCCTGCTTTCTTGTCCATTGCCAGCATTCTTCCTCCTCATGACTTTGTTTTTCTACCCCAGGACGATGCCCTGGAGCAATTTCCCTGCAGAAAAAGGGCAGTTGTTTCGACTACCATCTGCACTTAACAGGTGATGGCCCTTGCCTTATTTAGGTCATATCTTCTCTAATCTATACTTTTTGGGGCTCTGTTTCCCCACCCTATTCTGCTCCTGCTGGGCAGGACTGGGCCACTGGGAAAATTATTACTGCTGCCAGTGCTTCTTTACTCCCCTAACAGGACAAGCTCTGACTCTGCCCTTCACACAAGTGTGATGAACCCCAACCCCCAGGACACTTATCCAGGACCCACACCTCCCAGTGTCCTACCTAGCCGCCGTGGGGGTAAGTGGCCAAATCCCAGGGTAGGGAGTAGCCGTGAGCATTTGATTGAATCAGATTGGCAAGTGGGGGCTGCGGCCAACTCTGTTGCATCCCTTGCAGGTTTTCTGGATGGTGAAATAGACTCCAAAGGTATATGTTCTTCAACACATTGTGGGCACCAAATACCGAAAGAATTTGTGGGCTGGTATTGGGGACTTCATACAGGGTTAGAACACAGGACTCCCTTCTGCCTGTCTCTGCTTCCTGTATGCCTTACTGGCTCCTTCTCCAGCCTCCCCATCACCTGTCTTTCTCTTTCAAGTTCCTGCTATTGAGGAGAACTTGCTAGATGACAAACATTTGCTGAAACCATGGGATACTAAGAAGGTAGGTATGGGCCACTGTGTGTCACCCACTTTCCTCTGCTCTCCCCTTCTCATGGGGCAGGCTTCTAGAGTTCCCTACGGAACTCTGTCCTCATTTTCCACATTCTTCCTTTCTTTCTTAGCTGTCCTCATCCTCCTCCCGACCTCGGTCCTGTGAAGTTCCTGGAATTAAGTAAGTTCCTTTATAAGACTGGCTGAGAATAAGAGCGAGGGAGGGAAGTCCAGGGAGATGTGGAAGACGGATCTTTGCTCTTCCCTGACTCTCCTCCCCTCCATTTATACCTTTCTTTTTCTTTCCTGCCCCTAGCATCTTTCCATCTCCTGACCAGCCTACCAATGTGCCTGTCCTCCCAGCTGCCATGAATACTGGGGGCTCCCTACCTGACCTCACCAACCTGCACTTTCCCCCACTGCTGCCCCCCCCCTGGACCCTGAAGAGACAGCCTATCCCAGCCTGAGTGGGGGCAATAGTACCTCCAATTTGACCCACACCATGACTCACCTGGGCATCAGTGGAGGTCTGGGCCTGGGCCCAGGCTATGATGCACCAGGTGAGTGACTTTCCTAGCTGTGTATGTGCCCACTGGATGCTGCTTGTCTAGAGGGATGGAGGGTAGGGAGGTTTGAGTTGGATCCTGTGACTGCCCACCAGCTCAGCAACCCTGCACCCCCGGATCCCTTTACTGCAATTCTAAGCCTATGAGAACTGGTAGGTGTGACTTTTCCTACAAAGAAGATGGAGAACAACCCCCAAGTGGGCAGTGCCAATCTCACTGGCAGGAACAGAGTAGAAAGGACATTGTGTTGCCACTTTCATAGTCCGGTCACTGCAGCCCATTCTGGGTGGAAAGGGGCCTGGTTCTCATCAGTAATGTTGTCATCTCTGGTTTTTTGTCTGTGCCTGCAGGACTTCATTCACCTCTCAGCCACCCATCCCTGCAGTCCTCCCTAAGCAACCCCAACCTCCAGGCTTCCCTGAGCAGTCCTCAGCCCCAGCTCCAGGGTTCCCACAGTCACCCCTCACTGCCCGCCTCCTCGGTGACCCGCCATGCACTGCCCACCACCTCCCTGGGCCACCCATCACTCAGTGCCCCAGCCCTCTCTTCCTCCTCTTCCTCTTCCTCTACTTCATCACCCATCCTGGGCACTCCCCCTTACCCAGCTTCTACCCCTGGGGCCTCCCCCCGTCACCGCCGTGTCCCCCTCAGCCCCCTGAGTTTGCCCGCGGGCCCAGCCGACGCCAGAAGGTCCCAACAGCAGCTGCCCAAACAGTTTTCGCCAACAATGTCACCCACCTTGTCTTCCATCACTCAGGTATGCGTGGCTGCCTTCCCTACACGTCTGTCTCTCTTCCTTTTCTCTTCTCCTGCAGAGTTCTCTCCCTTCAGCCCTCCTTTCCTCAGATACCTCCTCCCCTTACTTTCTGCACCCTTTGTCTCATTCATCCCCTTGTACCCCTGTGTCCTCCACCTGCCCCATCTTTTATTTGTCTTGTCTCCTCTTTGCGTAAGAGTATAAGTCCTGGGGTTTAGCTTTTTGGTTTCAAATCCTGGCTCTGCCTTTTCCTAGGAGTCTCCTTTGACAACTTCTATGTGTCTCAGTAGTCTCCTTTATAAAACAAGAGTGGCTTTGTAAGCATCAAATACAGTACTGTACATGAAGTACTTAGCACCATGCCTACTAAGCCCAGGCCCATGCTTGACAGATGATAGCTTATCTTCTCCTTTTTTTCTTTTCTCTGTTCTTACTCTTCTTATCTCTTTATCCCCCCACCCCCCGTGCTTCTGTCCTTTCCCATCACCTCTCCCATTTCCCCTCCTTCTTTCATAGAATTCATAGAATCAGAGAATCTCAGACTATGGAGCTCAATCTCTTTCCACTTTACAGATGAGGAAACTGGGGCCTAGAGGGAAGGTAACTTCCCCAGATTTACATAGCAAGTTGGAACTGGAACTCCAGACTCATAACTAAGGGCTTTTCCCTCAGTGCTAAAATACTAAGCTCTTCCCTCCCTCCCCAACCTTTTCTTATTCTTTTCTTTCTTTGTCATCTCTGCTCCCCATTTCTTTCACCCTTATGCTTCTCTTTTCCCTCTCCTCTGCCCTACTTTCTCCTCCTCCTCCATTACTGTTCCCTGGAATGTGTGTTCTATGTTCCATCTTTACCTTCTCCTCTAGGACTAAGGCCAGGCCAGTAGATGCTCTGATATTTCAGTGGTGGAGAGAAGGAACCTTCCCTCCTTCCTTTTCTGCTTTTCTTTCCTTCCTCTCCCACTTTCTCTGGCCTCTTCAGTCTTCAGAACAACCCCTTTCAACTGCACTGTGTGTTAACAGGCACTTGTAAGGTGTGTCATGAGTACTTGATTACTGACAACCATTAAACATACAAATGTTGAGGAATGATTAATTTCTGGAGTAGACTCAGAGTTACCCTAGTGTTAACCTCACTCAGCACTTCCATTCTAATATGCATTTTTGAGTTACTGCCACCAAGCTTAGCAGTGCCCATGAGAATATGGAGTGTTATCATGTTTGTATTGAGGATGGCTGCAGCTTAGAGGATGGGAAGCTCTAAGAGTTTTTCTTGGAGGGGTAAGTTTCCCCTATTTTCTTGTTTCTTTTCAGGGCGTCCCCCTGGATACCAGTAAACTGCCTACTGACCAGCGGCTGCCCCCCTACCCATACAGCCCCCCAAGTCTGGTTCTGCCCACCCAGCAACCCACCCCAAAGCCTCTGCAGCAGCCAGGGCTGCCTGCTCAGGCCTGTTTAGTGCAGCCCTCTGGTGGGCAACCCCCAGGCAGGCAGCCACATTATGGGATACTGTACCCACCTGGGTCCACTGGGCACGGGCAACAGTCTCACCACCGGCCAGTGAGTGACTTCAGCCTGGGAAATGTGAGTACTCAGGCTCCTAGCTCAGAAGCAGGGAGAGGGGCTGAGGGCGGGTCTAGGGGGCCTGAGTAGTATCTCTGGTGCACTCTGAATTGGGACATCCAGAGGAAGGGATCTCCCCTCGCCTCAGGTAACAGCACTGCCAGCTTGGGGCTCCTCCTTCCTGCATTTGACCCCTACTCTTACCCCTCTGTTTCTGCTCAGCTTGCTCTTTGATGACTCCTGCCTTGACCCATTCTCTTCCTGGCATGCACATGCTCTGGCCCAGCAGGTACGGTGCCCATACCTACTTCGGGCCCCGTGCTCACTTCTCTTGCTCTGCTTGCTGCCAACCTCCTCTGTCTTTGCCTCTGTTCCTGGGATGGATGAAGATTGCTGGGTGAAGGGGACATGTTAACATCTGGGCAAGGGCAGGCAGGGACATCCTGTTCTGAAGCCTACTTCTTCAACATCTGTCTTTGTGTCTTTAGCTGGAGCAGTTCAGCATGGAGAGCCCATCAACCAATCTGGTGCTGGATCCCCCTGGCTTTTCTGAAGGACCTGGATTTTTAGGGGATGAGGGGCCAGTGAGTGGCCCTCAGGACCCTCACACTGTCAACCACCAGAACTTGACCCACTGTTCCCGCCATGGCTCAGGACCTAACATTGTCCTCACAGGTGAGTGGACATGGGTGGTGATGGGCAATGAAAGGGAGGGAGTGATACCTTTGCTGACACAGTAAGAAATGATGGGTCTTGGGAGAGTTCATGAGGTATGTGGTCCTTACTTATCTCTTACCCACAGGAGACTCTTCCCCAGGATTCTCTAAGGAGATTGCAGCGGCCCTGGCTGGAGTACCTGGCTTTGAGGTGTCAGCAACTGGATTGGAGCTGGGGCTTGGGTTGGAAGATGAGCTGCACATGGAGCCACTGGGCCTGGAAGGGCTAAACATGCTGAGTGACCCCTGTGCCCTGCTGCCCGATCCTGCTGTAGAGGATTCATTCCGCAGTGACCGGCTACAGTGAGGGAACCTCACCACCATCCTTCTTCTTGGCCCCATCTCCCATCACTGTCCCTTTCCTCCCTTTCCCCTGGCCAGTAACGACTCCACTCTCTGCCCCCATATTCTCTTTCTAACATGAACAAAGGATCCTAAGAATGAGAAAAAGCAAGGGGTTTGTCCAGGTGGCCCCTGAATTCTGCACAATGGGTAGGCCTGGGGGAGCTCAAGGGAGGGCCTGAAGCACTTGTAACTTTGAAAAACGTCTTTCTGGAGGTCAGAGCCTGTTGGAAAGCAGCGGGTAGAGGGGAACCCCAGAGGCAGGGCTTATCCAGATGCCTAGGGGTGGGCAGTGCCAGCCCCTCCTCACTACTCTTCTCCTTGCAATGGAGGAAAAGAGCCAGAGTGGATATTATTTTTTATTAAATATATTATATGTTAATAAAAAAAATCCTATCAAACCCTTGGTGTGGTGGCTACCGTTTGGGGTGTGGCTGGGATCTAGGAAATTCTTGAGCTACAGGCCCTTTTATCTGCTAAGCGTGTGGCATATTTTCAGTACTATTATGCTTTGTGGAAGGGCCCTAGGCTCAGAATTTGTATCTGAGATTGAACATGAGGACCTGTGAAGGATGTAGGCTTCCATGATGGCAGGAAGACATGTCCTGTGCCCTCATGTTTGTCTAGGACTCTGCTGCATCAGGGGACTGGCCAGACAAGTTACTCCTCTTCTCAGCCTGAGGCCTGGCAGTGACTTGAGGTTAAGTTACTCCTCTTCTCAGCCTGAGGCCTGGCAGTGACTTGAGGTTAAGGAGATGGCTGCTGGCTGAGCTCACAGGTCTGATTTTTCTGGTGAAATGACCCCAGCTTTCCTGGGGGTAGTTGGCCTCAGTACTAAGGTTTCAGAGAAGAGGGTATTTAACAAGTATGAACTCCAGGTAAGTCTTGGTTGGCTCCCTTGTTATGGTCATTTATGCCTCCAGAACCTAGACAAGCCTCTGTCTCTAGGTATTAGGGAAGCCCTCCATTCCCACTTGGTTCCTAATGCATGAATTATCTCCCCACACCTCCACTCATTTGAGAATTTTAATTCAACAGATCATTGCCTGTATGCATGTGTTTGTCAATGCTCTGGCTGTCTGGGCCTCTGCTCTTTTCCCACCCAGCATAATGTGAAGAGTGATGCCCCTTCTCAGTTACCCCACCTCCACTACTCCGCACCACACCCTACAGTCCTAGTTTCTACTCTTCCTCTTTCCAAAGCTCATGTCATTTCCAGAAAAGAGAACTGAGAGCTTCTGAAGGGAATGCAGTGTGCCCTAAACCTGGATATGCGGGGAGCCACCTGGGTTCCTCAAGTCGAGACCTTCACCTTGTCCCAGGCATGCGCACCACATCTGACTGTAGGACCCAGGGCGCACGGGAAGAAGACGCCGACTTCAGGGCGGCCAGGGGTCAGCGTCCAGAGGCACTGGCTAGGTGGTGGGAAGCCTCCTGGGTGCAGGGGGCCCTCCCAGCCGCCAGGGGTCGCGCTGCAGGCGGCAGGGCGCTGGACCGGCACTTGCTGGGGTCACGGCCGCCGGCCAAGGAGGGGGTTGGGGGTAGCGGCGGCGCCCACGGCCCCGGGGGTGGGGTGGGGGGGAGTGGAGAAAGCGGGGCGCGCGGAGGAGCGCTGGGCCCCCAGCGCCGCGGGAGCTGGGAGGACTGCGCGGCCCGGCTAGCGGAGCGGCTGCACAGTCCCAGCGTGGCGCAGCGCGGCGGGGACGCTACGCTGGGACCGCCCAGATCTCCCTCCTCGCCGCCCCGCGCCCTGGTGCCCTCGGCCGCTTCTTCTTCCTTCACTCGCTGCCCAGGCGGGAGCGGCGCCCAAGTCCGGTGCGCCATGTCCGGGGCCGGGTAGTCCCGCCGCCCGCCGGCCCGCCAGCCCGCCCTCCGAGCCACCCGCCAGCGGGCCGGCCGGTCGGGGAGTCGCAGGGCAGGCAGGTAGGGGCCGGACCGGGCGGGGCGGCGGGCGGGGAAGGAAGGGAGGGAGCGCCGGCGGGGCGGGGGACAGCCCCCAGCTGTTCTCCAACGCTGCACATCTGGTTCCGCTTCCTCTCTCCTGGGGAAGTGAAAGTGGAGGGGAAGGCGCAGCCGGGAGTTAGCTAGCAGTGTCGGGCACCCCGCACCCCTCCTGCTCCCGCGGGTGCCGGAGCAGGAGCACCCCTCCCTCCTGCTCAGGTCACGCGGCGGCCGGCGCTGGTGCCGTCAAGTCCTCGGCCCCCGGCGCGCCGACTTTTCTCTGCCCTCCAGCTCCTTGCTCAGCCTCCTCCCGCTCCGCGCGCCCTCTGCCCCAACCCCAACTTCCCGTCGCCCGGCATGTGGGCGTTGGAAACCAGAGCGGCCCCTGTACCCGTTGCTTTCCTTAGGGAGAAAGGGTTACCCTCTGTAGGACTCTGCCCTGGCTGGGTCAGGGGGAATCCCTGCGCGTGTTGAGCGCATGGGGGCACCCACTCGCCGCTAAGATGGTCCCACCTAACTGCCTTTGCCTGTGCCTTGGGCATAGGGCTACAGTAGATGAGGGAGGGGGTTGTGCCCTAGAGTTAAATCTGGAGGCTGACGCGGACTCCTGGCTTCACCTCCCAGACGTGGAGGCTAAATTTAGCTGGAGTTGGGGCGTGTGTGTCCAGGAGTCAGCCTGGCCCCAGGAGATTCCTTTGCTTCCAGTTCTCTGGGGGAAGAGTGGGCGATTAAGTAGAACTGTATATCCTGGAGCCATGGAATCTCTGCCTTGCTCAGGCCCCTTTGGTCTGAATTTGGACTTGGCATGATGCTGCGCTGGCACCTTCAGCAGTAACCCCCCGCCCTACGGCGCTGCCACACACACCCATAGGCTGACTTCTGCTGAGCTGCAGCTTCCCCTCCACTGTTTCAGGAAGTAACCTCCCTTCCCCTCTGAAGCACTCCCCCACACCTCCCGGCCCCTGATGCAAACCACCCACCAGGCTCTTTCCCAGCTTCTGCACCGTGGGGCGCCTCAGGACCCTTGGGGCTCCTACTCCCTGGGGCGGGCCATGGAGGCAGGTGAGGAAACAGTTACTAAAAGGCTGTTGTGGGCCTAATTCTGTCTCGGGGCTCCGGGGGCTCTGTGGCAGAGGGCGTAGGATGGCTGGATCCATCTCCCAGGCTACTTTGGACCTAACTGGAGATAGCTAAGGATCCTGTAGGTGGGAGGGCACTGGTGGTTGGGCCAGGCTGGTGGAGTTAAGGCAGGAAAAGGAACACTCGAGTCTGGTGAAAAGACACTAAAGCTTGGGTTTTCTGAGATTTCCCAGAAACCTGTAGGGTCCTCTAAAAATTTAGAAGTGGGCTTTTTTAGAGTGTTAGCTGGATCGGGAGGTCCTTAGGATGTCATAACTAGAACAAGAAGGCCAGAAACCCTTAAAAAAAGACTAAGGTTGGTATGATATTGTGGCCAGAATAAATGGTGTCATTGCAGGCTATTACAGAAAATATTGTGATCTCTGTGATGTTATAACTGTATGTAGGTAGTGAGGAGAGATGGGGCCTTTAAAAGGAATACATGAGCAATATGATGTCAGAACCCAGGCTAGCTGTATGTGGTTGAGTTTGGGTTCTTTGGGGAGAGACCTGCCAAGTGGGAGGAACCTGGTCTTTTTAAGGAGCTGTGGTGGGCTGTGAGAGCCTGGTGATGTGAGAGGTGGGATTGACTGACCACTTATCCCATCTTTCTTTGGAAGGATTAGGGACAATAGGGAAGGGGGGGTAGCACTCTGGTTGCCATGGCAACACCAGTTTCCCTTGCTCCATCTCTCCTCCACTTGCCCATTCCAGATGCAGTGAGTGAGGGGGGGGGCCATGGCGGAGGAGCGGCCCCCCCGGCTGGTGGATTACTTCGTGGTAGCTGGGCTTGCAGGGAATGGAGCACCTATCCCTGAGGAAACGTGGATTCCTGAACCCAGTGGACCCCTGCGCCCTCCAAGGCCAGCTGAGCCCATCACAGATGTGGCAGTCATTGCTAGGGCACTGGGCGAGGAGGTGCCCCAGGGCTATACATGCATCCAGGCTTCTGCTGGGGGCCACCCCTTGGAATTCAGTGCTGGGCTCTTGGGTGGAACTCAACCTGTCATCTGCTACCGCAGGGGCCGTGACAAACCCCCCCTCGTTGAGTTGGGGTGTGTGCCTCCTACCCATGCTGGCCTCAGGGGAGGCTGGGAGGGATTATGAGTAAGACAGGAGAGGTAGAGGTAGGGGTTTGGGATGAGGGGAGGGCCAGGGAAGCTGCATGGGTGAGAGGCCAGGGAGGAGGGGCTGAAGTAGTATGTACTTGGTCTCAGATTTGGGTTTGCATGCCAGTGCTGCTGCCAGCTAGCCCTTTGATCTTGGGCAGGTTTTAAGCCCTACCGAGGGCCTGTTTCCTCATCTGCAAAATGAGGACAATAGTCCCTCATAGGATCCTTGATAAGACTGAATGGAATAACCCACTTGAGGGATTTAGTACAGAGTCAATTAAGTCTTAGTGTTTATTCATGAGTGTGAGAGCTGTGGAAGGCATGTGGGGTTGCTACTGACTGACAAATAGAGTCAAGGGCAAAAGAGGGGCTATAGGATTCTGGAGGAGAGTTCAGCAAGAAGGGGTGGGCCTTGGTATTGGATTTGACAAGGCTGAGTGTACAGGGCAGTTTCAACGGTAGGCAGATCTGGCAGGATTGAGGTCTTTCTCCTCTATCCTGTCCTCTTGACATTTCTCTGTTTTCTGTGTCCAGGGTGTTATATGAGGGCAAGGAACGTCCCAAGCCTGGCTTCCAAGTGCTTGATACTACACCATACAGCCACTCAGCCAACCTGGCGCCTCCAGGCCCTGGGCATCCCCGCACCTACCTCACTTATAGGCGGGCAGCAGAGGGAGCAGGACTGCATGCCCTGGGCATCACTGACCTCTGCCTGGTGCTGCCCAGCAAGGGTGAGGGTACTCCTCATACTTACTGCCGGTTGCCCCGCAACCTCAACCCTGGCATGGTGAGTGGGGCTATGGAGCTGAGAGCAGAGACCTGGGTCATTGGTGTGAGGGTGTGGAACTGGGCACAAAGTGCATAAGGGGGCCAGGGGCAGGCCAGAGGGGTGATAGGGCTTGAAGGATTGGGATTAGTGGGAACTCAGAAGACAGAGGACCACTTAGGGGTGGTGGAGAGAAAATGGACCCCAGAAACCTTTGGTAGCTGTGTGTTTGCTTATTTCTTGCCATCTGGGGCAGTGGGGCCCAGCAGTGTACCTGTGCTACAAGGTGGGCCTGGCCAAAGCCAACACACTGGTGTATGAGGCAGGTGAGTGGCTCCTTTGTCCCTCCTAACCTTTGACCCTTTATGTCCCTCTGCCCTGGTGCCTCTTGCTGGTTCCTTCAAGTGTCCCTTTCGCTGCTTGGCCCTTCTCTGGGGTTCCCTGGCTCCTTTCCCTGAAGTCTGATGGACACTCCTCCTTTTGGGTACTCCTCACTCTACTTGGATGCAGAGCTGCTGGGCCGCTACCCAGAGGAGGACAATGAGGCATTCCCGTTACCCGAGTCCGTGCCAGTCTTCTGCCTGCCCATGGGGGCTACTATCGAGTGCTGGCCTTCCCAGACCAAGTACCCCGTGCCCGTCTTCTCCACCTTTGTGCTCACCGGTGCTGCTGGTGATAAGGTAGGTATGCCGTATGTGGTAAGGGGCCTGGGCTATGCAGAACCTGCCTGACTGTCCCTCTGTCCCCTGCCAGGTGTATGGTGCCGCCCTGCAGTTCTATGAGGCATTTCCAAGGGCCAGGCTGTCAGAGCGGCAGGCACGGGCACTGGGCCTGCTGAGCGCTGTGGAACGGGGCCGGGCGCTGGGGGGCCGCGCTGTGCGCAGCCGGCGTGCCATTGCTGTGCTGTCCCACTGGCCTGCCTTTCCAGCCTTCAGAGCCTTCCTCACCTTCCTTTACCGCTACTCTGTCTCTGGCCCCCACCGCCTGCCCTTGGAAGCGTGAGCATGGCTACCCTGACACTGAGAAGGAGTGAGGAGGGGATGGAGAGACCAGGAAAGATTAGGATGGAGATTGGAATGGGCTTTAGTGTGTGGTTGTACAGTTTGGCCATTGGAAAAAAATGTCATGGGTGGAGGAGATGAGTATAGCCACTCTATACCTGCTAGTTGCATCCTGACAAGGGCTGTGTATGATTTGCACAAATCCTATGAATAATAGAGGTTTTAAGTCTGATGCAGGTCTTGAAGTGGGGTTCAGGGAGGAATAAGATTCCTTTTTTCCCCCTATGAAATAGAATTTTTTAACTGATTATTTTTAGTTATATATAACATTAGGGTAGGAATAAGATTCTTGAGGATGGGAGAGAAAGATGGAAATATAGTGGAGGTAGGATAGGGATGGACTGGGGAGTCTGTCTCACCTATTTCCCTCTCTCCCCAGGCACATCTCCCACTTCATTCACAACGTACCCTTCCCTTCCCCACAGAGACCCCGCATCTTAGTGCAGGTAAGAGCTGGGGCTGGGCTGGATGGAAGGAGAGGAACAGGCCTTGGATAGCAATCAACATCCTGACCTGTGGCTTTTTGGCACCCCCAGATGTCTCCCTATGACAACCTGCTCCTCTGTCAACCTGTTTCCTCACCCTTGCCCCTCAGGTATGTGCCCAGGTTTTGGGGGAGGGGATCTTTGATGACTGAGGACATGGTAGGTGCTGGGGGCAGTTGTTGAGGTCTTTGCAGGCTGGGCTCCAGTGGTGTCTGTGCCTGGTGTTTGGGGAAGAGTCTCCAGGGTCTCCTGGTGACCCACTCCCCACCCCCGCAATTGCCTGCAGTGGTGCCAGCTTCCTGCAGCTGCTGCAGAGCCTGGGCCCTGACTTGGCTGTCACGCTGCTGTTGGCTGTGCTCACAGAGCACAAATTGCTGGTCCACTCGCTGAGGCCAGACCTGCTCACGAGCGTTTGTGAGGCCCTCGTCTCAGTGAGTATCACCCTGTCCAGCCTACCTTCTCCTGAACCACCTTCTTTCTGATGCCTGCCTTTCTGGATTTGACTCCTTACTTTTCCTTCCTTGGGGAAGGTTCTCAGGCCCTCTCCCTGGATACAGACTTTAGGGACAAATAGGCACCATCTCCCCAAGGACAGTGCCCTCTCTCCCTCCTGTGTCCCTCACTGCTTCTCCAGTCCCTGTTCACTTGTTCTCACTCTCTGGGCTTCAGATGATCTTCCCCGCTGCACTGGCAGTGTCCCTACATTCCGCTGTGCCCCCTGGTGCTGGCAGATGTGCTGAGCGCCCCCGTGCCCTTCATCGTGGGTATCCACTCCAGCTACTTTGATCTGCATGACCCTCCTGCTGATGTCATCTGTGTTGATCTTGATACCAACACGCTCTTCCAGTAAGAGGCTGGGTCTCATCTGGGGGCTATGGGAGGTGAGCATGTAAGAGCGGATGTGTGGGCTGCCATTGGCTCAAAAGGAGCTTTGGGCAAAAAGTGGAGGAGGCTTGTGAGGAGCCATATCATTCTTTTTCCTCATGTTTATCTCTTAGGACAGAGGAAAAGAAGCTTCTCTCCCCTCGGACCCTGCCCCGCAGACCCTACAAAGTTCTACTGGCCACACTAACAACCCTGTACCAGCAGCTGGACCAGAGTGAGAAGACTGGGTTTGGATGGAAGGCTGGGATCCCTCATTGGCCTCCAGGCTCTAATGTGGGGAAGGCTATGGGAAGCTAGACATTCCTTGAGGAGGTTAGAGGAGTCAGGATCTGGTGGAAGTCAGGCGTTCAAATTCCAACAGAAGCCAGAGGGAAGCTGGGTGCCATGGTGCATGCCTGTACTCCCAGTGAGTTGGGAGACAGGAGGATCACAAGTTTGAGGCCAGCCTCAGCAAGTTAGTGAGAGGGACCCTCAGCAACTTAGTGAGACCCTGTCTCTAAATAAAAAAAAATAGGACTGAGATGCACCCTTGGGATCAATCTCCAGTACAAAAAAAGGAAGAAGCAGCTAGAAGGAGGGGCAAACAGCATTCCTGAACACATCAGGAAGATTGAACTTATCACTGGGGTCTGAAAGAGGCTAACGGTGGAAACAGATGTCAGTGTAAAGGATGGGGATAAGGCAAGCACTGTGAGTGCTGACTCTGACTCTCTGGAGCATTGGTTTCCAGCTTATACTGGACCTGAGGAGGAGGCATCCCTGGAATTCCTGTTGACAGACTATGAGGCAGTTTGTGGCCGCCGTGCCCGCCTGGAGCGGGAAGTCCAGGGAGCCTTCCTGCGTTTCATGGCCTGTCTGCTCAAGGGCTACCGGGACTTCCTGCGCCCCCTCACCCAGGCCCCTTCTGAGGGGGCTCGTGATGTTGACAACCTTTTCTACCTTCAGGGTAATGTGAGCCTATCTCTGCTTAGAAAGGGTATCATGGAAGGGAGTGTCAAGGGGATGGGCAAGGGGGCCTGAGGACCACTAGGTTTCTTATTCCTTCACTCAATAAATGTTTTAATGGCACCTGCTTTGAGCCATCCACTCTTATGGTCTTGGAGGAAGTAAGGGTACAAAGATGTGGCCCCACTCTCTGGGAACCCTGGGTATAGAGTGGTCATAGTGACCCTTGTGAGCAGCCCCTATGGGCAAAGCTCTGTTGAGGGACCTGTCCTTGGAGAGCCCTCAGTGTATGACAGTGGGTGCAGGTAGACAAAAAGGAAGGACTCTGGGAGACCATGGTATTCGAGGAGCTGAGCTGGTCCATGGGATATGTGTCAGTGGGCCAAAGAGATGAAAACCTTGATGGGCATGGGTCCTGAGTGAGCAGGGAGCCAAGAACAGTGGAGGGCAGGAGAGAGCCCTGTAACCTCCCTTCCTTGCCTCATTTTCATCCCCATCAGGTTTCCTCAAGTCCCGAGAACGCTCCAGCCACAAGCTGTACTCTCAGCTGCTGCACACGCAGATGTTCTCACAGTTTATTGAAGAATGTTCTTTTGGTTCTGCTCGGCATGCTGCCCTTGAATTCTTTGACTCTTGTGTTGACAAGGTATTGAGTATTGTCCCTTCTCTATGTGCCCAGTGACCTCTGCTCTCCTTCTGCTTGTCTCTCTTACCCACAGGCCACTGTAAACCCAAATATATCTCAGCTGTGAGTAGGAGGGCACCCCTGGAGTTACATGGCACACAGCGTATGCAGCTGGCTTCTTATACGTAGTGTCATCCCATTCTTGATTCTGTCCCCCAGCTGTGTCTTCAGGACTCCTTCCCTGCGGATGTGCTTTCCTGGAAGATGCCATATTCTGGACATCTGGCTCTGTTCCATGCCCACTGTCTTTTTATTTTATTTTTAGTGGTACTGAGGATCGAACCTAGGCGTGCTCTACCACTGAGCTACAACCCCAACCCTTTTTATTTTTTGAGACAGGGTCTTACTAAGTTGCCAAGGCTGGCCTCAAACTTTCAATCCTGCTTCAGCCTCCCAAGTTACTCTGGGTTACAAGTTGTGTAGCACCACTGCAACTAGCCATGCCTGCTGTCTAATGCTCTCTCTCTCACCTTCCTGTTTAGGTCCACCCAGAGCAGGAGAAGCCTGAGATGACACCCTTAGTGGAGCTGGAAGAACTGTCAGGAAGTGAGCTCACTGTCTTTATCACACCCCCTGAGGAGCCCCCAGTACCAGAGGGCAGTGAATCCACTCCCCAGTACTGGTGAGAGTTTTTTGTCCCCTCCTGTGTCCCAAGTGGACCCTTGGATGGTCCAATTCAGTTGCCTGGCTCTATACTGACTGCCCCTGATATTGGCTCTCTCTGCCCCTCCAGCTATGATGGGTTCCCAGAATTACGGGCTGAGCTATTTGAGTCTCTTCAAGAGCAACCAGGGGCCCTACCTGTGCCAGGCCCATCCCGTAGCACCCCCAGCAGTCCTGCCCCTCGCCGTACCAAACAGGTAACCAGCTAGTGGACCCCATGGGAAACCTGGCTCAGGCCAAGGGCTGCTGCTTCAGTTTCTTCATCTGTTAAATGAGGATAATAATGATACCTATCCCATAGAGTTGTAAGGAAGTTTACAAATGCCTGACACATAAAAGCAGTGTACAAACATTTGCTGCTGTTACTGCTGTCATCGTCATCATCAGTACCCTCACTGTCTTCATTTCTGGGAATTCAGAGGCTGGCTGCTTAGTCCAGGGCACCTGCCCATGCTCAAGAGCTGTAGCCTGTTCAGTACAGTATCCCTCCTCAGAGCACAGACCGTCCTTCAGGGGAGGTGCTGCTGCTCTTGACCTGCCCTGGCATTGTATTCACCTTGTGTTTTCTGCCCCACCTAGGAGATGAAGGTGGCACAGCGGATGGCACAGAAGTCAGCAACTGTGCCTGAGCTGTGGGCCCGTTGCCTGCTGGGCCATTGCTATGGGCTGTGGTTCCTGTGTCTTCCTGCCTATGTGAGGTCAGCACCCTCCCGGGTGCGGGCACTACACACAGCCTACCATGTGCTGCGTGAGATGGAAAGCCGCAAGGTGGTGCTCCCTGATGAGGTAGGCAACCATTTACTATGTGGCCATGTGCAGCCATGGGGGCAATGAGAGGGAAACTTGTTGAAGAAAAGCAGATAGGGAGCCCAAGAGCTGGGCAGATGCTACATAAGCATTCACTAAGTGAGCATGATTCTTATCAGCATTCACTAAGTGAAGACTGCAGAGTAGCATGGTCATCGAGAAAAAGCAGCAAGGGGCCAGTGAAATGTGTAAGAACTGAGAAGGCTGGAAGATGGCACTTGCTGAGACTTGAGGATTTGGGTTGGGAGTGAGTTTCCTATTATTCTATGCCTCTCTTGGCCTAGGTGTGTTACCGGGTGCTAATGCAGCTCTGCTCATACTATGGACAGCCTGTTTTGTCTGTGCGGGTCATGCTGGAGATGCGACGGGCAGGCATTGTGCCCAACACCATCACCTATGGTTACTACAACAAGGTACCTAGTTTGGGGTAGGATAGCTGGCAGTCTGTACACCTGTACCAGGTGTGCATGGGGAGGATGCTGTTCCTTGACACCTGCTTTCCCCAGTCTTGGAGATTGGGCTTGTGCAATTCCACAAGGTCCTGTAACCATTGTCATCCATTGTGCTCCTCTTGGTGCCTAGGCACCAACAATTTTTTTTTTTTTTTCATCTCAGCTATTCTGATTCTCACCCACAACAGCCTTGACGATAGCTCATAGTATTGGCCAATATGTCAGGCACTATTCTAAATACATTATAAAAAATTTTACATGATACATTTTAAGTAATTTTATCTTCACCATACCCTATGGAATAGAAGGATTATTCCCATCTCATAGATGAATAGATGAGGTTATAGAAAATTCATAACTTGCCCAAAGTATCATAGTGAACAAATTAGGGAGTTAGAATATGAGCAAAGACATATTCATATCTCCCATTTCCCAAATTCAGCCCCTTAACCATGATACTAAACTATTTCCTGCTTTTCAGATGATGAAACTTAAGGACTAAAATCTGAAATGATTTCTTTTTTTTTTTTTTTAAATATATATTTATTTATTTACTTTAGTTGTACACAATGCAATGAATTTATGTTTTTACGTGGTGCTAAGGATCGAACCTGGGCCCGCGCACGTGCAAGGCGAGCGCTCTGCCGCTGAGCCACAACCCCAGCCCTGAAATGATTTCTTCAAAGCCACATAGTTTATAAGTAGCAGAGAGTCTAAGAACTTTCTCCATTACTCTGGGCTTCTTGTAGGTCCTCTCAGGACAGTTGCTCACAGTTACACTTGTTTCTGGTTGAGCCATTGGTCAGACAGTCCTAGGCAAGATGTGTGGAGGGGAATGTGGTCCCTGGGGCTCTAGGATAGGAGGTGGGCATCAGGCTGGGGTCAGGTGATGGTAGGAGGCCATCCTGATGGGCGCTGTACTTGGCAGGCTGTGCTGGAAAGCAAGTGGCCATCTGGTACACCAGGTGGACGCTTACGCTGGGCCAAGCTCCGGAATGTTGTCCTGGGGGCTGCTCAATTCCGTCAGCCTTTGAGAGACCGGCAGCGGCAGCAGCAACAGCAACAGCAGCAGGTGGCAGCACACCAAGAGGCCAGCAGTTCCCAGACAGGTGGGCAGGGACTTATGAGGCAGGCTTAGGGAGGGAGTAGCCAGGCTCTGGGAGAGCCAGAGCTGGCTTAGTGGTTGGCATGGGGTTTCTGAGGATGGGTAAACTACACTTGACTGGTAACAAAAGAAATAAAGTTCTGCCTGAGGGGAACCCTGCAAATCTAGGTCCATCCATGGAGCTGTGTTTTAGGTTTCTAGCTAGTTGCCTCTAAATCTCTTTTCTGTCTTCCAGAGTCCTATCTGGAACGCCCCTCCCCGACCCGTCCCCTTCAGCGCCAGACAACTTGGGCTGGGCGAAGTATGAGGGACCTGGCCTCACCCACTGGACGCCTGGTGAAGAGTGGCAGTTTGGGCAGTGCACGAGGAGCACAGCCCACTGTAGAGGCCGGTGTGGCCCACAGTAAGTACCCTTGTCTGACCCTCCTCTTCTCTTCCCCACAGTTAGTTTTCCTAACCACTTGTCAGCAAGAAAGGAGAAGAACCAGGGCCAGCGTTCTGGAAGACTGGGCCTGTGTGGTGGGTAACTGTGCACTCTGAGGAATCAAAAATGTCATGGTGGGGTCAAGAGTCAGAATTTATGCAGCCAGGAATTGTGCTTACTCAAGAAGCAAGCAGCTGGAGGAGAGGCTGGTCTCCATCTTCCTTGATTCTTTTTTTGTCCTGCAGTGATAGAGGCCTTAGGGGTTCTGGAACCCCGGGGATCACCTGTACCCTGGCATGATGGAAGTCTCTCAGACCTGAGCCTGACAGGGGAGGAGCTGGCACCTGGAGGCAGTCCAGGGGGCTCAGGCTTGGCCCTGAGTGCCCAGTCCACTGAGGCCCTGGAAGGGCTGAGTGTGCGAGGGCCCAAGGCTAGTGGGCGTCAGGATGAGGCAGGCACCCCCCGAAGAGGGCTGGGTGCCCGCCTCCAGCAGCTGCTCACTCCTTCCCGCCGCTCCCCTGCTACTCGCATTTCCCCATCTGAGCTGCCCCCTGACCTGCCTCCCCCTGCCCGTCGCAGCCCAATGGACAGTCTTCTGAGGCCCCGGGAGCGTCCTGGATCTACTGCATCAGAGGTAGCCAGCAGGGGGAGGGTCTAGACACCTTAGCATCAGGAGGTCTGCGGAGGGGCTGCAAACGTCCTAAAGGGGGCCCTGAAAGGTTGTTAGACCTAGCATCCAGGGTGAAGAGGAGCATGGAGCTGACTGACAGGGTTTTCTTGTGTAATGGCAGAGCTCAGCTTCTCTGGGCAGTGAGTGGGACCTCTCAGAGTCTTCTCTCAGTAGCCTGAGCCTCCGCCGTTCCTCAGAGCGCCTCAGTGACACCCCTGGATCCTTCCAGCCACCTTCCCTGGAAGTGAGGATAACCCCACCCACACAGCTGTGTTAGAAAATATATACCACATAGTCATCCTGTGAAAGGCAGGGGATGGGGAGGAGGTAGAAGAAGGGCTGGTTGGGATTTGGAGGTGGAAGGGCCAGGAAAAGGGCATGGGCTTCAAGGCACTGAAAGCCAAGCCAGGCCTACTTCCTGGGGTCTCCTTGCCTACAGATTCTGCTCTCCAGCTGCTCCCTGTGCCGTGCCTGTGATTCACTGGTGTACGATGAGGAAATCATGGCTGGTTGGGCACCTGACGACTCTAACCTCAACACAACCTGCCCCTTCTGCGCCTGCCCTTTTGTGCCCTTGCTCAGTGTTCAGACCCTTGATTCCCGACCCAGGTGCCCAAATCAGGGCAAGCGCTGTGGGTGGGACAGGAAGGTAGTGGTCCAAGAGCTGACCCCTTCTGTTATCCCCTTACAGTGCCCCCAGCTCCAACTCTGCCCCTGCTGGTGCCAGCAGTAGCAAAGATGCTCCTGTTCCTGGGGGTCCTGGCCCTGTGCTCAGTGACCGCAGGCTCTGTCTTGCCTTGGATGAGCCCCAGCTCTGCAATGGGCACACAGGGGTAAGGGCTGGGCCAAAGGGGCACAAAGAGTGGGAGCATGTTACCCTGTGTTGAAGGGTGACAAATAGATGGGTATTGGGGGCAAGAGGCATCCCAGAAGCCATTGGGAATAATGGCTTGGTGTGGGAGGCAGGGCACTGGATGGGGCCATGGGATGTACCCACCACTGCCCTTTTACTTTGTGTCTGACAGGGTGCCTCTAGGCGTGTAGAGAGTGGGGCATGGGCATACCTGAGTCCCCTGGTGCTGCGGAAGGAGCTGGAGTCTCTGGTAGAGAATGAGGGCAGTGAGGTTCTGGCATTGCCTGAACTGCCAGCTGCCCACCCCATCATCTTCTGGAACCTTCTGTGGTATTTCCAACGGCTACGCCTCCCTAGTATTCTACCAGGTCTGGTGCTGGCCTCCTGTGATGGGCCTCCACCTCCCCAGGTCAGTATTTTTATGTGGTCTCTGCTTCATACGTGCCTTCTTTCCTGTCTCCCAGCTCTCTGTCTTATTCCTCTGTGTCTTTGGCACTATAGAAAGAGCCCAGACTTGGAGTCTGTTGTGTCTGGTTGACTCCTGGCACCACTCTGGACCACAATTTTGCATCTGTCATAAGCAGAGACCTCACAGGGCTGTTGCACAGACACCTTGTGTAGTGCTTGGTACCTAGAAAATCATTCATTAATATTTATCTATTCATTCCACCAACATTTATTGAGCATCTTTTAGGTTCCAGGCACAGTTTTCAGGCATTAGAGATGTAGCAGATTACAAAACACAGTCATTACTCTGAAGAGCTTACATTCTCATGGGAGAAGATTCCTTTCTCTCTTCTTGATTGTGTCCTGTAATGTCTGTCTGTCTGTCTCTTTGGACATTACCTATTCATTTTTTGTCCTCTGCCTTCCATCTTGTGAGCTCTACTGTCTCTCTTGTCTCAGCTCCCCCAGGCCCCAGCTCCTTGGCTAACTCCTGATCCAGCCTCTGTGCAGGTGCGACTGCTGTGGGATATCCTGACTCCTGACCCTAACAGCTGCCCACCTCTCTATGTGCTCTGGAGGGTCCACAGTGAGTCTGATATTTGACATAGGGATGGGAGGGATGAGTCCCATGCCTAGAAGGCTCAGTGATCCTGGTGACCTTTCTTCCTTTCACCCAGGCCAAATCCCTCAGCGGGTGGTATGGCCAGGCCCCGTACCTGCATGTCTTAGCTTGGCATTGCTGGAGTCAGTGCTGCGCCATGTTGGACTCAATGAGGTGCACAAGGCTGTGGGGCTCTTGCTGGAAACTCTAGGGCCCCCTCCTACTGGCCTGCACCTGCAGAGGTATGATGCTCATCTGAGTGGGCCCTGACCTGTATCAGGCTTCACACCTCTTTTCTCTCCCTTACACCCTTCTGCCTCTACTACAGGGGTATCTACCGTGAGATCTTATTCCTGACAATGGCTGCTATGGGCAAGGACCACGTGGACATAGGTGAGGGAGCAGGCAGGGGAGTGAGGAATTTAAGGATCTTGGGCCAGGTGTGAGAGGCTGAGGTCCTAATGCACTGATTTCCACCCTCTTCCCTAGTGGCCTTCGACAAGAAGTACAAATCTGCCTTTAACAAGCTGGCCAGCAGCATGGGCAAGGAGGAATTGCGGCAGCGGCGGGCACAGATGCCCACTACCAAGGCCATTGATTGCCGAAAATGTTTTGGAGCACCTCTAGAATGCTAGGGACCCTTAAGCTTCCCTCTTCTGCCTGTGGTGGGGAGGGGAGGGATAAAGGATTCTATAGACAAACTCTTCTCTGTTCCCTTCATAGAGGGTTGGGAACAGGCTGGGAAGCCTGTTCAGCCATAAGCTCCAAGTGGGGCCAGCAGAAAGGGGGACCCACTGTTACCAAAAGTCACAATTCCCCCATATCCATCCTGCCTAATTTTTTCATGTCAATGTTGGGGGAGCGCTAGGGGAGTTGGTATAGCTCTGTTCCTCCCCTATCCTATTCCAGGAACTCTTGTCCAGGGCACCCACAGATCTGTACTGCCCTGGTAATTTTAGAAGTTTTTGTTTTAAAAAACAACTGGAAAGATACAGAGCTACTGAGCCTTTGCCCAGAATGGGAGAGAGGGATCTCATTCCCCACCAATGATGGTCCCTCTTCCCTGGCATTGTTGAAGGAGCCCAAGGCTCTCCATGCCTTTCTACCTTAGTGTTTGTATTTTATTTTAAGTTATTTATTCTGGAGCCACAGCCTCCTTGCTAATGAGGCTCTTATGGAGAGTGAGAAAGAGAAGGGAAATGGGGCACCATGGTTTGTAACTCCCTGAAAGCCAGGCAGTGGGAGCTAGGAGAGTCCCAAGCTCCCCTTAGGAAGAATTGGTGCCTCCTCCAGTCCTGATCCTTCTTGTCCACTCCATCTTGGGAATGCCTCACCTACCCAAGGCCCTGACCTGTGCAATAAGAATTGTCCCCTGCAAAGTTTTGTTGTATGTAAATATAGTAAAAGCTGCTTCTGTCTTTTTCCTTCTGCCTCCTGTTTCCTGGGTCTGGGATAATAATGGGGGATACTCATACTACTCCTTTTCTCCTGGCTACACATCCTCTTTCCCACCTTTCCATCCTTTGCAACCTTCAGGTATACCCTGTGTCTCCTGATCATGTCTGGTACTGGCCCCTTGGGGCACTGGGAGTTCTTAGAGCAGGAGGGGGGGGGAATCTGGTGCTGGCTATGGCAGTGCCAGTCTGTGTGGCACTTCTAGCACTCCCACACAATCACACCCTTGTCCCTCGTCTGTACCCCACACAAAGGCTGCATTCTTTGGGGGCCTTGAGCTCATCTTTGCCTTATTTCCTCTCCCCTAATTTGCTCCCCAACTTCTCCAGTACCTCCACAGAGATGACAACCCTTTCCCCAGTAGTTGGTGTTGGCGGCCCTCACGTGTCCTGGGAGACTTGGCAATCAGTCATTCTTGCCCTCAGTTGCTCTAGTTGAAGGTAGTACTCTTCTGATCAGGGTCTCAGCCTGGGGACAGCACTGGAAAGAAAGGGGCTTCTTGTGCTGTGAACATCAGGGAGATGAGCATCACTTTTATAATCCCTTTGGCCTATTCGATGCTCTCCTTTTTTTTCCTGTATAAGAAATAAACAGGAAACAATTCCTAACAGAGCTGCAAAACCAATTACCAAAGGGAATTAGCTAACAAAACAGAAATGCCTTGGGGAAGGAGGGCAGAAGCATCAGTGGAGGAAATGGCTTACATGAATTTTTAGTGTAAATTCCTGGGTGATGGAGATCAGTGGGTGAAAAGAGAAGTACTACTTCTGAATGCTGGGACCTTCATGCCAGAGGATCCTTTCCCATCCTGCCTTGAGCATGGTAGGATGCTTTTCCGGTCCTTAAAGGAGCTGCAAAGGAGGAAACCAAAGGGCTTAGGAAATGCCATCATCTGTCTGGCTAGATGATGATCTCTTCAGAGGCCACCCTAGTTTCTGATTAGACCCCGATCGCCAGAATTGACCTCCTTATTTTATTCCTAAGACCTAAGGACCTTTAATAAGGGTGGATTTGCCCCCCGCCCCCCTCTGTGTGTGTGTGTGTAGTGGTGGTGATGCTGGGGATCAAATTCAGGGCCTCATTCATTCTAGGCAAGTGCTCTACCAGTGAGCTATGCCCCTAGCTCACAGACCTGCCCTCTTAAAATTAATTTGGGTATAATATACTCAGTGCTGCACTTAACTATAGTGAGAAAATTTTAGGGCTCAGTCCGTGTCCAAGTAGAGCATACAATCTTACTGGTCTAGTATGCCCTTTGGTTCCACAATTATAACTCTGCATTCCAACTTATGCTTCTCATATTTGGGCTTCCTTCTAAAGCCCTGAAGTTAGATGAGAGAACTACAGAATTTCATAACTATAGAATATCTGGGAATTCCAATAGCAACTTATGATACCATGACATCTGATATCTGTCTTGTGGCCTAAGGAGCTGTATGAGGGAAATTATATGTCTAAATTGCCTGGCTCAGTTTATTTTTCCAGACTTCAGAGTATACAAGTACCTCAAATTTAACAAATTTGAGGTAAATCTTGTCTCTGCCACTTACTAATCTTATGATGTCAGACAAGTAACTTAACTGCTATGCCTTAGTTTTTTCTCATCTGAAAATGGCAGGGGGAGTCATTTAAAGACTAATTATATTATCCATATGAAATATTAAGCACATTCAATAAATGTTAGCTTCAAAAAGGCAAGTGGGGCATGTCTGTAATTCCTCCCACTTGGGAGGCTGAGGCAGGAGGATTGCAAGTTCGAGGCCAGCTTCAACAATTCAATGAGAACTTCTGCAACTTAGTGAGACCCTGTACCAAAATAAAAAGAACTGGGATGTAGTGTAGTGGTAAAACACCTTGGAGTTCAATCTTCAGTACCAATTAAAAAAAAAAAAAAAAAAAAAAAAAAAAAAAGAGAGAAGAAACAGTGGTAGAGCCTGTGTAGGGCAAAGGTCATGTCCACTACAATACTGGCCTCACTTCTCTAGAGCTTGATCACTCCTGTTTGAAAGTCCCTTTCCAAAGCCTGATTTTTATTTTGTTGGGAGAGACAGGGCAGTTTCTCAGGCCTTGCAGTGTCTTCTTCCTGCCTCAGGTTGGTCTCTTTCACTACTGTATTTCTCATGTTTCTCTCAAAGTTTTCTCAAAGTTTTGAGGTCGGCTTTTTAGATAGCAGAGATGGATGGATGGTAGTTTACGAAAAGAGGAGTGTGCACTCCATGAGGGCAATGGTTTGATCTTGTTCACTTCTATATCCCCAGCACATGGGAGTGACTGGTAATATCATGGGTGCTTTATCATTTGTATTCAATGGCTAAAAAGAATCAGTTAAAGCATTAAGATGATGGGACTAGAGAAATTTTCAGTGCAGCACAAGATAGGTACTGTGGGTAGAAGACCAGTGTAAGTTGATGGGCTGGGGTTGTGGCTCAGTGGTAGAGCGCTCGCCTAGCACGTGCGCGGCCCGGGTTCGATCCTCAGCACCACATACAAATAAACACATTGTGTACAACTAAAGCAAATAAATAAATATTTAAAAAAAAAAAAAAAGAAGACTAGTGTAAGTTGAATTCAGAGCAAAGAGGGTGAAATTGTTGGAAAAGCAAGGAAAATTCTCATAATAGTTACCATTACGTTTATTGAGTGCTTATTGCCTTAATCACTTAAATGTACTATTTTGTAATCCTTACAGTTCCCTTATGAGTTAGGCACTCTTATTCCCATTTTACAGATGGGGAAACTAGGGCATTGAAAACAGAAGTTAAGCTGGGTGCTGTGGTGCATGACTGTAATACCAGTGACTTGGGAGGCTTAGGTAGGAGGATCACAAGTTTGAGGCCAGCTTGGGCAACTTAGTGAGGCCCTGTTTCAAAATAAAAAATAAAAGGGACTGGATGTAGCTCAGGAGTACATACAGTGCCACTGGGTTTGAGCCCCAGTACCACAAAAAAAAAGCAAAAACAAACAAAAAAACCACCCCCCAAGCTGGGCGCAGTGGTGCACACCTGTAATCCCAGCACTTTGGGAGGCTGAGGCAGGAGGATTGCGAGTTCAAAGCCAGCCTCAGCAATGGCGAGGCACTTAGCAACTCAGTGAGACCCTGTCTCTAATAAAATTTAAAAAAAGGGCTGGGGATGTGGCCCAGTGGTCGCGTGCCCCTGAGTTCAATCCCCAGTACCAAAAAAAAAAAAAAAAAAAAAACCACCCCCCCCAAACAAACAACAAAACAACAACCCAGAAGTTAATTAATTTGCATCCAAATCATACAAATGATAAAAAGGCCAAGATCCAAACTCAAGCACTCAACCCTAGACCATGTTCTTTCTTCACCTGGACACTATACTAGCATGGTAACAGGTTTCTTTTCTTTTTTGGGTACCCGGGATTGAACTCAGGGGCACTCGACCACTGAGCCGCATCCCCAGGCTTTTTATGTATTTTATTAGAGACAGGGTCTCACTGAGTTGCTAAGTGCCTCGCCATTGTTGAGGCTGGCTTTGAAGGCGCGCTCCTCCTGCTTCAGCCTCCCAAGTGCTGGGATTACAGGCATGCACCACCGCACCAGGCGGTAACAGGTTTTTTATCCACTTAAAATAAAAACTGAGGCATGCCTCTGGGTGTGTTCAGGGTCTACCTGTCTTTTTTTTTTTTTTTTTTTTTTTTTTTCCCATCTGTCATTACATGGCTATGCCTTCAATTACAATTTCATTTCTATTTCACAGCATGACTTCTGCATGGTTTGAAAAATATGTTCTGCCTCTGGAACCAGTTCAAACCACCGGTTGGTCACTAGCTCTCTGATTCTGGCACATTGTTTAAACTCTCTGACCTGGTTTCCGGCGATACCTGGGTTCAAATTTCGGCTCTGCCACTTTACATGTAACTTTTGAAAAATCATTTGATCTATATCTCATTTTCCTCACTTATAAAATAGGAGTAACAGTCATGAGAAACAAATATGATAATCCATGTAAAGCTCTTAGCACAGTGCCTGGGCACACAGACCCTTCCCCATAACGTTAGATAATATTATTCCCTCAACATACCTCAACATACTTGATCCCTATCCTTAAGGTACTCAAGAAACGCTAAGAGTTTAGGCGGGCCTAACTGCCTCGGGGAAGAAGCAAGGCTAGCAACAGAAGTTGGGCCTTGAGTTGATTAGGTGGAATCAGGTTGGGTGGGAGGCTGTTTCTTCACTGTGAACCTAACGAAACCAGGAGTTCCCGAAAAAGGGTTCTTCGTTGGGTGCACACCGTAATTCCTCGATAAATTTGGCCACCTGCCTTTTTTTCCCCCTGCTGTCGTGGTTGTCACGACAGGAACGAGCAGAGGCCAACCAACGCTAGCAAGCTCAAGGCCTTTGGCAGACGGAGACAGGCCACGCCCCAAATAGACAGCAAGGCCCAAGCGCCTAAAGGTACTTCTATCGTGAAATTCCTGGATTCTGTCGCGATGAAACACCGCTCAACGTAGAGCCTAGCACCGGTCGCCGGTCTCCATCTTTAGAATTGAAAGAATGAGAGCTGGCCAAAGGGGAATCCCGGTTTTGGGAGACTAGGGTACGGCGGCTGCCTGGGGACCAAAACGTCTCTAAGGTAAAGTTGCAGCCTGAAGCGATTTTTTGACCCCCGACACTTAATGGGCTGTCTAAGACCCGGATGTGTCTGGGACTGGCCGAGGTACCCATTAACGCGCCCCCGCTAGACCATCCCCCTCCTTCGTCCAAGATTGGGCCTTATGTACGCCAGTCATTACTTCTCCAGCCACTCATTCTTCAAGGGTGGGGTAAAGTCTAGGCATCCCATTTTTTATTGGTACAGCGAAGAAGAAGGGGGCGGAGTGGCCGGCTCAGGTCGTCCAATGGGCGTCGTGGCGTGTGGGTAAGGCGGAGCCGAGGCGCTTGGCAGCTGCCCAATCAGCGTCCTTGTTTGTGTGGTGCCGCCGCCGCCGGTGCAGCCGCCGCCGCCGCCGCTGCCCCCGTCTGTACCGCAGTGTCTGCTCCGCCCGCCTGCCCCGGTCCGGCCCGCCCCCCTCCCCCACCCCCGTCCCTCGTCCAGTCAGCGGGATCCGGAGCCCACTGTGCGGTCGCCTTTTCCTTTTTCGACGCCTCCTCCGCCGCCTGAGGAGGCGAGCTAGCCGGGAGTTACACCGCCACCACCAGGTGAGGAGCCTTGGCCTAGGCCAGCCTGGCCGCCCGCCCGCCCGGGGGCGGTGAGGAGCGGGGAAGGGAGGGAGGCTGGGAGGAGGCGGTGGTGGCGAAGGTGGGGGAAGGGAAAGGTGGAGGGGCGGGGGGAGGGGAAGCGCCCGCGAGCCGACGCCCGCCCGCGCGCCCCCGCCTTGCGTCCCCCTCCCCCCACCCCGGCACCGCGCGCCCCCGCCTCGCGCTCCCCCTTCACCTCGTCCCCTCCTCCTCTCAGCGCGCGCTCCCCGGTCTTTCGCTTCGCCCTCGCGCGCCCCCAGCTCTTGTCCCTTCATTTCATCTCCTTTTACTCTTTCTCCCCTCCCTCACGCCCCGTTTCCCCCGCCATCCCCGCTTTCACTCACTACCTCATGCCCGCCATGCTCCCCTCTTTTCCTCCCTAGCGCCCCCCCCCTTTTTAACTCTCTCCACCCCCAGTGGTGCCCTCAGGGTGCGGGGGCCGCTCCCTGCTCTCAGTCTTGTGTTTGACGGCGAATGGGACAAATGGGGGATCCTTAAGGGTGAAGGAAGCGAAGGGTAATTATCATTATTTAGGGAAAGGGATCAGGAGCCTAGAACCTTACCCTTTATTTCGTCGTCCACCGTTTCCTCGCCGTCCCGTAGAAGGGAATTGTCTCAGCCTGTGTGGATACTTACCTTCTATAGCGACTAAACCACCCGTTTTCTCAGCTTGGCTAATGGGACACGCTGGATCTGTTTCCCACTTCAGTGCCTGCGGGTCGGTGAAACTAGAACTTATCCTTCCCCGACCAAACAGGGACTTAGAGTACTTTTTGCCTCCCTGCTCCTAATTGCACTAAGGTGCTGGCTACTTTTGCTTATGCGGAGGTTTAGATGCCACTTGCGACCCAGGGCAACCTTCTTCTCTCATAAAGGTGTTGTAGCTTCTTTGGGTTCTTCCCCAGCATCAACTTTCCTCAAAACACAAGGTGTTAGCTCATAGGGATGGCGTTAAGGTGGAGATGGGGTCATTAATGGTGGGTGGCATTTAGATGCTGAGTTAGATATCAGTCTTCCTTTGCTGTCGTCTGGCGAATCAGGTAGCCTCTTGAGAACGTTTTCTCATCTGATAAATGATTATTTGGAGGGCTTTTGTGTGTGTGAGATAAGTGGGGATGCTTACTGTGTTTTAGCAAAGAGAAAGCAGTGTTTTCTGTCCAAACTGCAAAAGAGGGATTTGGACTGGTAGCTGATGGAGTAAAGTGGGTTTTACAGATCCTAGTTGGAGAAGAACTCATGCATTTGTAGTTTAAGAACATTTCTAAATTATATTTTGCGTAGATAGTGCATTCATGTGGTACAAAATCAAATCTTTACTCCTCCTGTCCTGCATCTGGCCAGTATCCTCCTAGTGCACAGGATTTCTGTATTCTAGCAGCATTGTGGTATCTACATGTTGGAAATTAGCCTGTGTGGGAATTTAGTGCTAACTTTATTGCTCTTTCTTTGCTGTACTGACCTAAACTCTTCCTTGAAGTCTGATAACCACTTGGATTCAAATTTTTTGGTGCTGGAGCATTCTTTTTTTTTTTTTTTTTTTAAACATTTTTATTTATTTGCTTTAGTTGTACACAATGCGTTTTATTCAATGCATTTTATTTGTATGTGGTGCTGAGGATCGAACCCGGGTCGCCCACGCGCTAGGCGAGTGCTCTACCACTGAGCCACAATCCCAGCCCCTGCTGGAGCATTCTTGATAAGAGTATTGTACTAGAGGATCATTTCTGTTGCTTGGGATGGAGGCTTCTTCTGGAGGTGCTAAAGGTGGTGGTATGGAGGGGTTGAGTATATTTTGAGTGAAGGCCCACACCTATTAGAAATGGTGGGATTTCTCTCTCTCTCTCTCTCTTTTTTTTTTTTTTGGTTGTGGTGTTGATCTCCCTCCCCACCCCATCTTTTACCCCGCCTCTAGCTGTTTGAGGATAGGTTAGCTGAGGATATGCTTTCCTTGGGCTTTTTAAGTAGATGAGTTATGTGAATAATTAGTTAACAGGGAGTTAATTAGTTAACAGGGAGTATTGATATGGTAGGGCTGTCAGTTTTTAAAGGAATAGTTTTTAGGCTGGAGACAGTGATAATCATCATGGTATTAGGTATATATATATATATAATTTTTAAAAAATATTTATTTGCTTTTAGTTGTACACAATGCGTTTATTTTTACGTGGTGCTGAGGATTGAACCCAGGCGGCACGTGCTAGGCGATTGCTGTACTGCTGAGCCACATCCCCAGCCCCAGGTATATTTTTTAAAAAATATTTATTTTTTAGTTTTAGGTGGACACAATATTTTATTTTTATGCAGTGCTGAGGATCGAACCCAGTGCCTCATGCATGCTAGGCAAGCTCTTCACCACTGAGCCACAATGCCAGCCCATGTATATAAGTATTAATCAGCAAGAATCTTAATGCTCAACCTGTAGATTGAGTGGCCCAGTTTGAGAAGAGAAGAGGTTTATAGACTTTTGTCCTATTATCCTTAGTTGAGAACATTCTTGATGAGGTGAGAGTGATTTCTGGTTGACAGCAGCATCCATCTTTATGACACTGTGGTTTGCCTCCCCTGACTGTGATGTCTGTTAACTTCCTGTTTAGAGGCTTTGGAAATATGGTCTGAATAGAGGTTGCTTTCAGATACTTGTCTAGAAACAATGTTAACCAGGTTTCCCTTTAGATCTAAGTTCTGGCAGTAACTTTTGCAAATGCTGTGTTTAGCATAGGTTCATATGGTAGTAAGAGAAGTGTGAGGAATTTGTCTGAACCTCATAGCCTTGAGGTACTTTCAAAAGGGAATCTACCCCCCCACACACACACCTTTTTTTTTGGGGGGGGGGGTGTTTCCAGTTGGGCCAGGCTAGACCAATCAGTTGGGTTTTGGTTAGAAAATAGCAGAATGGAAGAGTGTCATTGTGTCCATGTGTCCATGAAAGTATCCTAATCATATGCTGGGACCTCTGGATTCATCTTGGCTTTAAGCATTGTGTTTTGTATGTTGTAAAGCAGGCCTCTTGTTTCAATTTACTGATTGATTTTTCCTTCCTTTTCTCCCTCACCTACCAAGCTGAAAGTGTATGTGTAGAGAAACAGCAGCTGTGCTGTCCTGGTTTCTACACTTTGGAGCTTATTCCATGTTAGCCACCCCATTGGGAGTCATGCTGACAAGCAGCCCCTCTGCACTTAGTCAGAAGGCTCATGTTGCTTGGCTCATTGAGAAAAGCCAAACCAGCTTCGGTTGATTAAAACAACTGCTAGAGAAATTTTAAGATTTGAGCCATAACTGGGACCTAGGGACTCTTATTTTCCAGACCTTTGCAGTACTTAAAGCTTTGCATCATTGCATCTTAAGACCCAATAGCCAGACATTTTCTGGGGAGGTTTGGAGGAAAATAAGGGGGGGAAAGACACATATCCAATTGACTATAAATCTGACCCTGGCAAAAAGCTGTCCACTTTTTGCTGGAGAAAAATCCAACCTATCACACAATGCCACACAAAGTTGCAGTTCCCTTGCTGTTGCCTAAGCATGGGAAAAATACATGAGGAAGTTCTGTTTCTGTTGAAAAGGACTGGCTTTGGGGGGCAGGGGACTTCTATTAGCCTTGTTGTTTGGTTTATCCCAGTAGTCTGTGACACTTTTTCTGTAGGTGCTGATTGGGGATTTTGGTGGCTCCAGAATCTATAAAGCAGGGAATTTCATTTCTGTGTAGTAGTGATGAAAGTTTCTGAAGCATAGGTCTGATTTGAAATGGTTCCCATCTCATGTTCTACCTTTTACCTTCTTCCTTGTGGATACATAAAATATTCCTATACAGCTTGAGTTCATCAAGCAGGAGAGGATGATCCATGGTCATTAGGGCTTAACCTGTCTGAGGTGTTTCTTAAATGGTGGTTCAGTAATGTTTGGTGTCTCCCTCAACCTCCCCACGCCCCCAACTTATGCCACTGTCTTAAGTTGCTATCAACTGGAAAGCAACTATGAAGATTTTGGTTAGTAGCACCAAAAGCAACAGATGAAAAATGACACATATTTTGTTACTTTTGAGGTATGAAATATTCAAATGCTATATCTTCCAAGAATCATAGTAATTATAGAAGCATCTTTTAACAACATGTGGACTTAATTGTTAAAAATATTAACAAGTAGCCGGGCGCGGTGGCGCACGCCTGTAATCCCAGCACTTGGGAGGCTGAGGCAGGAGGATCGTGAGTTCAAAGCCAGCCTCAGCAATGGTGAGGCACTTAGCAACTCAGTGAGTCCCTATCTCTAATAAAATACAAAAAAAAAAAAAAAGGGGGGCTGGGGATGTGGCCCAGTGGTTGAGTGCCCTTGAGTTCAATCCCCAGTACCAGGAAAAAAAAAAAGTGAACTACTAAGGAAAATGATAATAATTCTTCCTGAGACATCTCTTGTTGCTTTTCATACCTGGCTAGCATACTTGTTTTTTGTTTGTTTGTTTTTTAGTTGTAGTTAGACACAATACCTTTATTTTATTTGTTTATTTTTTACGTGGTGCTGAGGAAGAACCCAGGGCTGCACACATGCTAGGCGAGTGCCCTGCCACTGAGCCACAACCCCAGCCCTTTTTTTTTTTTTTTTTTTTTAAATGATGGTATTGGGGATTGAACTCAGGTACTTGAACTACATCCCCAGCCTTTTTGTTTTGTTTTGTTTTGTTTTAAGGCAGGATTGTTGCTCAACTGCCATTGGTAACCTCTAACTTGTGATCTTCCTATTTCAGCCTCCCAACTAGCTGAGGTTACAAATGCACACAGTCTGCATTTTAAAAATAATACCATGGGGCTGGGGTTGTAGCTCAGTGGTACAGAGCTTGCCTAACATGGATGAAGCACTGGGTTCGATCTTCAGCACCACATATAAAGTAAATAAAGGTATTGTATCCATCTACAACTAAAAATATTAAATAATAAATTCCAGATTATCTGAATCAGGAAGGCCTACTTTAAGTCTCCTGTTCAAAACTTTTTTTTCTGGGGGTGGGGTGGGTAATTAGAAATTGAGCCCAGGGGTCCTTTACCACTGAGCTACATCCCCAGCCCTTTTTATTTATTGATTTTATTATTATTATTAGTGGTGCTGGGGATTGAACCCAGGGCCTTGTGCGTGTGAGGCAAGTACCCTACCAACTAAACTATATCTCTAGCCACCTTTTTATTTTTTATTTACTTAATTGTTTTTGGCACCGGGGATTGACTTCAGGGGCACTCGACCGCTGGGCCATGTCCCCAGCCCTTTTTTGTATTTTATTAGAGAGGGTCTCACTGAGTTGCCAAGTGCCTCGCCATTGCTGAGGCTGGCTTTGAACCCGTGATCCTCCTGCCTCAGCCTCCCAAGTGCTGGGATTACAGGCACCTGCTGAGGGAGTTGCTGAGGGAGGGTCTAAGTTACCCAGGCTGGCCTCGGACTTGTGATCCTCCTGCCTCAGCCTATGGAGTCACTGGAATTTCAGGCATCTACCACTGTTCCCAGCGAAAGTCACCTTTTCAATGAGGCCTTATTCTGCCTTTCTTTAAAATTGTACCTATGCCTGGATTTCACCTGTGATAGTCCTTCCCTGCTTTATTTTTTTCCCATAGCATTTAATGATATGTTTGTTAACATTTATTGCTTATTGGTTCCTCTTCCATGATATAAAACCTTTAAAAGCATGGATTCATATCCATGGTATTTGTTTTGGTATTTTGTTTAGTGCCTAGCATATAGTTAATACTTAATAAATATTTGTGGATCAAATAGGAATAATAACCCATCCTCCTAACCTCATGTTTGTTTATAACAAAATATGAAATGTGGTAAGCATAACATGGGATCTTAAAATCCTTTTGCTTCAGCCTCTTGAGTATCTGGGATTACAGGTGTGCATCATCCTGCCTGGCCTGTCACTTTTTCAAACTACAGTTTCTTCTGTATTTCCACTGCTCGTCTTTTAGTTCAGACCCACAGCAATCTTATTTGGAATTTTGCCTGCCATAATTTCTTGCAGTTTTTAGTCTTTTTTCCTTTTGGACTCTCATTATATTGTCTTCAAAATGGTCTTAAAGATATCTGATTATTTGCAGTCACCTTCTTACAAGTATTCAAGTTTTCAGTCATTACTACTCCAAAGATACAAAACTTAAACTTTTTTTTTTTTTTTTTTTTTTTGCATAGTATTTCAAAGACCTCTATGGTTTTGGCCTTTGCCTTCCTTTCCATCCTTACTACTCCACCTTATAGTTAATACATGAGCAAATATAGTTCTTTTAGTTCCCAGATTAGCTTCCAAATCTCATTTCTCAAATGCTGCTTCCTCTGGAAACCTTTCCCTTACTTGCCCCAAAAGATTTAGATGCATTTTCTTCTTTGATCTCACTATACTTTATAAATATTGCTTGTTTCTCTCCAGTGGTCTATAAGCATCTTGAAAACAAAAGGTAGCATTTTTCTTTTTTTTTTTTAAATTTTTTTTTTACTATTCTATCTACATTGCCTGGCATGGTGCATTTCACCTGAAGGATATTAAAAAATATTTTTTGAATAAAGGAATATTCCTGTGGGTTGAGAAAATGCCACATATATTTAGAAGATACCCCTTCTGTTGTTCTGGGAGTAGAAGAAAAGGGTTGGAGTCTCAGTTTTGCCATTTACTCTGTGTATGATCTTGACTGAGTCACTTTAGGTCATTGAGCCTTAATTTTTTCAACTAAGAAATGAGAGTCAAGGGGCTGGGGTTGCGGCTCAGCCGGTAGAGCGCTCGCCTAGCACGTGCGCAGCCCGGGTTTGATCCTCAGCACCACGTAAACGTAAATGCATTGCATTGTGTACAACAAAAGCAAATAAATAAATATTAAAAAAAAAAAAAAAGAAATGAGAGTCAATGACTGCTTTGTCTATTTCACTGGGTTTCTGTGTTAATCAAATAAAATTATGCATGGAAAGGTGCTTTATAAACTGTAAAGTACTATACAATTATTAATCATATAACAATATATGTGTCATATAGTTATGTGAGACAGGCTGAACTTCCCTCACAACTTAGTTTTTTTCTCAAACATATTAAGTTAAATTTTTTTTAAATCTTAGAAACCATAAATATTCTTCTATAACATTGTTCTGTTTATATCTGTTTTCACCAGTAGGCATACTGTGCATCTGAATATTATCCTAAAGCTTGAAGTGAAGGCTTTCCTCATATTCCAGTGGATTAAAAATGGTTACAAAATCCTCGGAAGTTGTGTTTTTCAATGATTCCCTCAACCTTGAATTCTATGAGTTTTTTTTCCCCCTCAGATTTCAAATTAAATTGCTTTTTCATATCTTAAAAAGAATTTTAACAATGTAAACTAATTTGTTGGTACTTTCTTTGTGTAATGGTTTGTGCTACTTTAATTCTTACAGTAACTGTGAGAGAGATATTGCTCTCATTTTACAGAAGAGAAAATTCAATTACTAGGGAGGTTGTCTTTTTTTTTTTTTTTTTTTTTTTTTTTGGTACTGGGGATTGAACTCAGGAACTCAGGGGCACTCGACCACTGGGCCACATCCCCAGCCCTTTTTTGTATTTTATTAGAGACAGGGTCTCACTGAGTTGCTGAGTGCCTCGCCATTGCTGAGGCTGGCTTTGAACTTGAGATCCTCCTGCCTCAGCCTCCCAAAGTGCTGGGATTACAGGGTCATTTTGTTAGAATCTCACAGATTTAAAAAAAAAAAAAAATAGTGAATCCAACATAATTTGAACAACTCTGCAACTCAACCTGACTCCAAAAGTTGAAATCTTAAAATTCTAGTGTTTCTTCTAGACATTTGGTTTTCCTTTTTTAATCTTTTTCAACAGTGGTTCTCTCAATAGGTCTTAGGTGAAAGAAATATGCATTAGTGGTAATTACATGGTCAGATAGGTTATTGAAAAAATCTGGGGTAAGAGATTTCTTTTTAAGACATGACTTCCCAAAGCCCTGCCTGTCTAAATATACATATTGTACATTGGGAGTGGTAAAAAAATGATTAAAAGATTCAGTGCTGCAGCTGGGTGTGGTGGCGCATGCCTGTAATCCTAGCTCTTGGGAGGCTGAGGCAGGAGGATCGCGAGTTCAAAGCCAGCCTCAGCAATGGCGAGGCACTTAGCAACTCAGTGAGACCCCGTCTCTAATAAAATACAAAAAAGGGCTGGGGATGTGGCCCAGTGGTCAAGTGCCCTTGAGTTCAATCCACAGTACCAGAAAAAAAAAAAAAAAAAAAAAAAAAAGATTCAGTGCTGCCAGGCAAGATGGTGCACACCTGTAATCCCAGCTGAGGGAGGCTGAGGCAGGAGGATCGCAAGTTCAAAGCCAGCCTCAGCAAAAGCGAGGCACTAAGCAACTCAGTGAGACCCTGTGTCTAAATAAAATACAAGATAGTACTTGGGTTGTGGCTGAGTTCAATGCCCAGTACCCGTTCCCCCCTCAAAATTAAACAAACAAACAAAAAAAACTGTTTCTCAAAATTATTTGACTTTGAAAAGAGAATCCTGGGGCACTAGTCATCTCACTGAATGCTTTGAGAATACTACACTTTGCTGTCCTTCCCTATAGTTCTATGTGTTGTTGAGTTTTTTTTTAAGGTTTGTCACTCCGGAATGAAGGAACTAACTATATTTATGTCCTTAGTTGTAGCTGGACAAAATACCTTTATTTTACTTGTTTTTATGCAATGCTGAGGATAGAACCCAGTGTCTCACATGTGCTAGGCAAGAATTTTGCCGTTGAGCTACAACCTCAGCCCTCCACCCCCTTTTAAAGACAGATACTTCAGTGGTATGTGGACGGTCATTCCCCCCCCCCCCCCCCAAGAATCTTTTAAGGCAAATGGTGCAGCTCAACCAACTTGGCTTTCACTTTCAGTTTATTCCTAGGAGATGACTTGTAACTGAGCTGTTGCCCCATCTTTTATCTGATATGCTAGAAACAGGACTATAGCTTTCAACATTGTGACTGAACAGAAATTCTTAAGTTAGGAGCAAGAAATTCTTCCTTTGTGGAGAGATGGTTGTAACATATCGAGAAAGCTATGAAGCCAATCATTATTTCTTTCCTGTGAGGCATACAGACACACCTATGGATCAAAGAAAAGGAACTCTTATTGCCCTGTATCATTTAAAGGCATAAACACCTGAATGGTGTTCACCTCTGGATTTGAAATTTTTATTTAGTATGGTGAAACTCTTATCTACCAGTGGAAAACATTAAGGAAGAGTTCCTGAATAGATTAACATATTTTTGGAGGTAGAGGGACATCTTCAATCTCTCTCTTTTTTTTTGTTATCAGGGATTGAACTCAGGGGCACTCGACCATTGGGCCACATCTCCAGCCCTTTTTTGTATTTTATTTAGAGACAGAGTCTCATTGAGTTGCCAAGTGCCTCACCATTGCTGAGGCTGGCTTTGAACTTGCGATCCTTCCAAGTGCTGGGATTACAGGCGTGCACCACCGCACCAGGCTCCTTCAATCACTCTTTAGCATTTATATGGCTAGACCGAGGAATTTATGTGGCTATCAGAGGAATTGAAACATTTGCTCCTACTGAAGTGTGTGTTCCTACTGCCATGGACTGGTTGTCTAGAAGACCGTTGGAGTATGGAGCTATTATTTTTTTTCTTTTTTTAAATTATATATATATATATATATATATATATATATATATATTTTAGTTGTTGATAGACCTTTATATGTGGGGCTGAGAAACCGAACCCAGTGCCTCACACATGCCAGGCAAATGTGCTACCTCTGAGCTATAGCCACAGCCCTGGAGCTATATTTTCTATGGGAGTTTGATGTGAATAGCATGATACTCTTTGACTTATAGTTAAGTGTCCATAAATAAATTGTGTCACTCGGATGCCATTTTCTCTTACATTGTAATTCAGATAGTAAAGAGTGCTCAGCTCCTCAGCTGAACTTATTGTGAATTTGAAAATTTTGCCTTTTTAGAGTTGTTTGTTTGCAGTCTTGGGGGTGGAACCAAGGGCCTTGTGTATTATTAAGCAAGAGCTTTACCACTGAGTTATGTCTAGCTCTTTTTTTATTTATTTTTATTTGTTTATTTTTTATAATGTATTAATATTGAACTGAATGCTTTCAAGGAATATGGGTGACTTGAAAAAGTTCTTTTTTTAAAAAATATTTCTAGTTGTAGGTGGACACAATACATTTATTTATTTATTTATTTATTTATTTATGGTACAGGGGATTGAACTCAGGGGTACTCAACTACTGAGCCACATCCCCGGTCTAATTTTGTATTTTATTTAGAGACAGGGTTGCTTAGCACCTCACCATTGCTGAGGCTGGCTTTGAACTCGCGATTCTCCTGTCTCAGGCTCCTCCTGAGCAGCTGGGATTACAGGCATGTGCCACCGCACCCAGCTGGAAAAGGATCTTTTATAGCTATGTTTTACAGTCGCATCTTCAAAGAACCTTGAGGATTCAAAGGAATATTAATTTTCTTGATAAATTAGTGGTAAAAAGTTGAGATCTTGATCTAAAGTTATGCATACATACCATATATACATATATCTACAGAAGTTGTATCAAAAAATCTAATTTAGCTGGGCACGGTGGCACATGCTTGTAATCCCAGCAGTTTGGGAGGCTGAGGCAGGAGGATCATGAGTTCAAAACCAGCCTCAGCAATTTAGCAAGGCCCTAAGCAATGCAGTGAGACCCTGTCTCTAAATAAAATACAAAAAAGATCTGGGATATGGCTCAGAGGTTAAGTGCCCCTGGTTCACCTGGGTACAAAAAAAAAAAAAAGAAAGAAAGAAATTGAAAAATGTCTAGTTGTGTGACTTTTGTATTTTGTTCTAGATGCAGTTGGGTTGAGGATGTGAAAAGACTGAATAAGAGTTGTTGAAGGGTGTAGAAAGGACAGTGAGATTTTTACGTATTGTTTTACAGCTTTCTGAATTAGATGAAAAAGGCTTTGGAAACTGACATTTTAATTTTGTTGTTAATTTTTGTCGATGTGCAGCTTAGCATATTTCCCATGAGCTGCTTATATACCACATTAGCCCTTTCTTTTGCTGGTTATTCTGAAAAGTTTTGTCAGTGTGTGTATTTTGTGTTTTTGTATTCTTGCTCTTTTAAATTACCCAAGCTGGCGCTGTAGCCCAGCACCTGGGAGGCTGAGGCAGGAGGATTGCAAGTTCAAAGCCAGCCTCAGCAATGGTGAGGCACTTAGCAACTCAGTGAGACCCTATCTGTAAATAAAATACAAAAAAGGGCTGGGGATATGGCCTAGTGGTCGAATGCCCATAAGTTCAATCTCTGGTCTCCCCCCCCCCCACACACACACACACAAAGAAAAGACTCCCATGAATCAAAATATTTTAGCTATATATTTGTCTAACTTCTCACTTAGAGGAACACCTTTTATTGTACCACATACTTGACAAGTGTTCATCTGCTCTCTGTGTGAACATCACTAGTAGTTTATGAATTTACCATGAAGCCCTTGTCCATTTTTAGGCAGAATAGTATTTTAGAAAATTTGCATATCTATACATGTAACAATTTTTTAAAACTGAAAATAATAGTATTTAGTTTTGTCAAATTTGAAAAAATATAGAAAAAAAACAAATCTCAATAGCACCATGGTAATGAAAAGTACAAATTGAATGAGAAAACCCTAGGTTCAAATTTCTGCTCCACCCCTTATTTAGTTGTGAATCTTTTACTTCTGGGTGCCTGGAAAATAATAACTATTTGGTATATGTTAGTCATGCTTTTAAAGGGTAATGGTAAACTGGCCAACAGGTTTGTGTGTGTGTGTGTGGGGGGTAAGATGTACATAAGATAAAATCTATCATTTTAGGGGCTGGGGTTTTGGCTCAGCGGTAGAGTGCTCGCTTAGCACGTGCGCGGCCCGGGTTCGATCCTCAGCACCACGTAAATATAGATGTGTTGCATTGTGTACAACTAAAGCAAATAAATAAATATTTTTTTAAAAAATCTATCATTTTAGGCTTTTAAAGAATGCAGTTCATGGGACTGTGGATGTGGCTCAGCGGTGGAGTGCTTGCCTAGCACGTGTGCAGCCCGGGTTCAATCCTCAGCACCACATAAAAATGAAGGCATTTTAGCCGGGCGCGGTGGCGCACGCCTGTAATCCCAGCACTTTGGGAGGCTGAGGCAGGAGGATCGCGAGTTCAAAGCCAGCCTCAGCAATGGCGAGGCGCTTAGCAACTCACTGAGACCCTGTCTCTAAATAAAATACAAAAAAAGGGCTGGGGCCGGGCGCGGTGGCGCACGCCTGTAATCCCAGCACTTTGGGAGGCTGAGGCAGGAGGATCACGAGTTCAAAGCTAGCCTCAGCAATGGCGAGGCACTTAGCAACTCAGTGAGACCCTGCTTCTAATAAAATACAAAAAAGGGCCGGGGATGTGGCCCAATGGTCAAGTGCCCCTGAGTTCAATCCCGGTACCAAAAAAAAACAAAACAAAACAAAAAAGGGCTGGGGATGTGACCCAGTGGACGAGTGCCCCTGAGTTCAATCCCGCGGGTACCACAAAAAAAAAAAAAAAAAAAAAAAATGAAGGCATTTTGTACAACTAAGACGAGTAAATAAATATTAAAAAGAAGAAGAAGAAGAAAAGAAAGAATGCAATTCAGGGCTGGGGTTGTGGCTCAGCGGTAGAGTCCTGACGGTGCGCGGCCCTGGGGTTCGATCCTCAGCACCACAATATTGTAAAAATAAATAAATAGAGGTATTGCATTGTGTCCAACTAAACAAATAAATAGATATTTTTTTAAAAAATCTATCATTTTAGGCTTTAAAAGAATGCAGTTCATGGGACTGTGGATGTGGCTTCAGCGGTGGAGTGCTTGCCTAGCACGTGTGCAGCCCGGGTTCAAATCCTCAGCACCACATAAAAATGAAAAACAAAAAAGGGCTGGGGATGTGACCCAGTGGAACGAGTGCCCCTGAGTTCAATCCCCGGTACCACAAAAAAAAAAAAAAAAAAAAAATGAAGGCATTTTGTACAACTAAGACGAGTAAATAAATATTAAAAAGAAGAAGAAGAAGAAAAGAAAAGAATGCAATTCAGGGCTGGGGTTGTGGCTCAGCGGTAGAGTCCTGAGGCCCTGGGTTCGATCCTCAGCACCACATAAAAATAAATAAATAGAGGTATTGCGTCCAACTACAACTAAAAAATAGATATTTTAAAAAAATAATAATAATCCCAGCATGTGGAAGGCTGAAGCAGGAGGATTGTGAGTTCAGAGCCAGCCTCAGCAGTGGTGAGACACTTAGCACTCAGTGAGACCCTGTCTCTAATAAAATACAAAAAAGGGCTGGGGATGTAGCCCAGTGGTCGAGTGCCCCTGAGTTCAATCCCCGGTACCAAAAAAACCAAAAAAAGCAGTTCAGTTCACAGCATTTACATTCTTTTTTTTTTTTTTTTTTTTTTAATATTTATTTATTTGCTTTTAGTTGTTCACAATGATTTATTTTACGTGGTGCTGAGGATCGAACCGGGCTGTGCTCGTGCTAGGCAAGTGCTCTACCGCTGAGCCACAACCCCAGCCCCAGCATTTACATTCTTTGTGCAACCATCACCACTGGTTTCAGAACTTTCTGTTTTTTTCCAATCTGAAACTATACTCATTAAATAGTCACTCCTTCTTTCTCCTCTGCCACCCCCTGGCAACCACCATTCTACTTTGTTTATTTTTTAATTTAATTTTATTTATTTATTTATTTTTGGTACCAGGGATTGAACTCAGGGGCACTTGACCTCTGGGCCACATCCCTAGCCTTTTTTTGTATTTTATTAGAGACAGGGTCTCACTGAGTTGCTAAGTGCCTTGCCATTACTGAGGCTGGCTTTGAGCTCGAGATCCTCCTGCCTCAGCCTCCCAAGTGCTGGGATTACAGGTGTGCGCCACCACGCCCAGCTGTTGTTGTTGTTTTAACTGAAGAATGAATTGAGCTACATCCCCAGCCTTTTTTTTTTTTTAACATTTTATTTTGAGACAGCGTTTTGCCAAGTTGTCAGGATCTCGCTAAATTGGTGAGACTAGCTTTGAACTCAGTTTTCCACCACAGCCTCCTGAGCTGCTGGGATTATAGGTATGTACCACCACACCCTACTCCTAGCCTTTTTTATTTCTTGATAAAAGGTCTCAATAAATTGCCAAGGTTGCCCTCAAACTTGCCAACCTCCTGCCTCAGCCTCCCAAGTCAAAGGATTTATAGTTGTGTACCGCTGTGCCTGGCTCTGCTTTGGATTCTTTTTGGTATATATTTAAAATTAGAATTGTTAGATCATGGTAATTCTGTTTTTGAGGAACTATTGTTTTCTTTCTCTCTCTCTCTCTCTCTCTCTCTCTCTTTTTCTTTCATCAAGGATTAAACTCGGGCATTTAACCACTGAACCATACCCCCGGCCCTTTTTATTTGTTTATATTTTTTATTTTTATTTTATTTTATTCTTTTGTACCAGAGATTGAACTTGGGGGCACTCAACCACTGGGGCCACATCCCCAGCCCTTTTTTGTATTTTATTTAGAGACAAGGTCTCACTGAGTTGCTAAGAGCTTCACCATTGCTGAGGCTGACTTTGAACTCAAAATCCTCCTGCCTCAGCCTCCCAAGTGCTGGGATTACAGGTGTGCGCCACCACGCCCGGCTTATTTTTATTTTGAGACAGATTCTTGCTAAGTTGCTTTGGGCCTTGCTAAATTGCTGAGGCTGCCTTTGAAGTTGTAATCTTCCTACCTCAGCCTCCCCAGCTGCTTGAATTATAGTGGAGCCCCACTTAACATGCCTGGCATAATTGGTTTTTTTTTTCTTTTTTTTTTGGTACCGGGGATTGAACTCAGGGGTACTCAACCACTGGGCCACATCCTCAGCCCTTTTTTGTATTTTGTTTAGAGACAGGGTCTCACTGAGTTGTTAACTGCCTCGTCATTGCTGAGGCTGGCTTTGAACTCGCAATCCTCTTGCCTCAGCCTCCCAAGTGCAGGGATTACAGGCATGCGCCACCGTGCCCGGCTGGCATAATTGTTTTCTACAGTGATTATATATTTACATTTCTACCAGCAATGTACAAGAGTCTGATTTCTTCATATACTTGCCCAACATTTGTTATTTTTGTTTGTTTTTTATAATGGCTATCCTAATAGGCATAAAGTAGTATTTTATTTCTTGTGTGTGTGTACACTCATGCATGCACACACATTCATGCACAAATTTAAGAATCTGAGGCAGGAATATCACAAGTTCAAGGTCAGCCTCAATAATTTAGCATGGCTCTTTCTCAAACAATAGATAGAAATAGAACTGAGGGTGTATGTAGTTTGGTGGGGGAGCATACCTGTCTTTGACCCCCAGTATTACAGAAACAAAAGAAAAAACAAAAACAGGGGCTTTATGTAATCAAGGTGGTCCTGATTCCTGGTCTCAAGCAGTCCTCTTGTCTCAGCCTCTTGAGTAGTAGATAATATAGGCACATGCCACCGTACCTGGCATCATTGTGATTTTGATTTTTGTTTCCTTAATGATTTGTGATGTTGAGATTCTTTTCAAGTGCTTATCATTCATTTGTGTGCCACCATGCCTGACCTAGTATTGCTAAAGTCAATTCAAATTCTTTGCTCTTTTTTTGGAGGGGGGGGGGGAAGGTGGGTACCAGGAATTGAACTCAGGGCACTCGATTACTGAGCCACATCCCCAGCCCTATTTTGTATTTTATTTTATTTATTTTTAAAAAATATTTATTTTTTAATTGTAGTTGGACACAATACCTCTATTTTATTTATTTGTTTGTTTATTTTATTTTTATGTGGTGCTGAGTATCAAACCCAGGGCCGTGAATATGCTAGGCGAGCGCTCTACCTCTGAGCCACCACCCCAGCCCCCTATTTTGTATCTTAAATTTAGAGACAGGGTCTCACTGAGTTGCTTAATACCTTGCTTTTGCTGAGGCTGGCTTTGAACTCGCTATCCTCCTGACTCAGCCTCCCAAGCCGCTGGGATCATAGGCATGTGCCATTGTGCCCAGCAGTAGTATCCTTTTGTATATAGAAGTATTTTGTTATAAAGCCTAGTTTATTTTTATTTATTTTCCTGTGCTTTTAGTGTCTTATAGCAATACTAGGTCAGGCATGGTGGCACATGCCTGTAATCCCAGCAGATCAGGAGGGTGAGGCAGGAGGATTGTGAGTTCAAAAGCCAGCCTCAGCAATTTAGTGAGGCCCTAAGCAACTAAGGGAGACCCTGTCTCAAAATTTAAAAAAAATAAAAAGGGCTGGGGATATGGTTCAGTGGTTAAGCATCCTGGGTTCAAACCTCAGTACCAAAAAAACTAAGGAAATCATTGCCAGGACTGGGAATGTGTCTCAGCAGTAGCATGCATGCACAGGGTCTGGGTTTGATCCCTAGCACCACACACACATACCAAAAAAAAAAAAAAAGGAAAAGGAAAAGAACAAAACAAATCAGTGTCAAATCCAGCATCATGAAGCTTTTCCTCTGTTTTCTTCTAGGAATTTTATAGTTTGAGTTTTTTAATCTTTGATTCATTTTGTGTCAATTTTTCTGTATGGTATAAGGGTCCAACTTCATTTTTTCATGTGAATATTCAGTTTTCCCAGCACCATTAATTGAAGATTGTCTTTTTTTTATTGAATGGTCTTGGCATCCTTGTCAAAAAATTACTTGTTGGGTGAGATGTAGTTCAGTGGTAGAGTGCTCGCCTAGCATACACAAGGCCCTGGGTTTGATCCCAGTTTGTGTGGGGTTTTGTGTGTGTGTGTGTGTGTGTGTGTGTGTGTATCACACAAAAACACTTCACTTGACCATGTCTGCAAGGCTTTACTTTTGGGTTTTCTGTTTCACTGATCTGTATGCCTGTCTTTATGAAGGTACGTTACAGTTTTTTTTGTTTCATTTTTTGTTTTTTTTTTCTGGTGCTGGGGATTGATCCAGGGCCTTGTGCCTGCGAGGTAAGCACTCTACCAACTGAGCTATATCTCCAGCCCTGCATTACAGTTTTGATTACTATAATTTTGTAGTTAATTTTGAAATCAGAAAGTATGAGTTTTTTTTTTCAAGATATTTTGGCTATTTGGGGTTGAATTTTACGATAGGTTCTTTGTTCACATGTTTTATATTGGTATAAAAATTGAAATGGGATCCTTTTTTACAGTTTGGCAGCTGACTAAAAAGATTTTTCATGGGGCTGGGATTGTGGCCCAGAGGTAGAGTGCTCGTCTAGCACGTGTGCGGCCTGGGTTTGATCCTCAGCACCACGTAAAAATAAACGCATTGTGTACGACTAAAGCAAATAAATAAATATTTTTAAAAAAGTTTTTTCATGTAGTTCCATGGATCACTGTATTTTTCTTTATGTATTACAGGTTTTTTTTGTTTTTTTTTTTTTTTGAGGTGGGGTTTTGCTGCTGTTGCCCCAGGATGGTCTTGAACTCTTTGACCCAGAGAATCCTGGTACCTCAACCTCCAAAATAGCTGGGACTACAGGAATGTCTCTTTGTCCACCCAGAAGTAACATTATTGCTAACATCTTTTTTTTTTTTCTTTTTCTTTTTTTTAACTATTTTTAGTTGTAGGTAGACACAGTACCTTTTATTTAATTAATTAATTTTAATTAATTTATTTTTTTAATATTTATTTACTTGATTTAGTTGTACACAATGCATTTATATTTATGTGGTGCTGAAGATAGAACCCGGGCCGCGCACGTGCTAAGCGAGCGCCCCACCGCTGAGCCACATCCCAGCCCTTAATTTATTTATTTATTAATATTTATTTCTTAGTTACAGGTGGATACAATATATTTTTATGTGGTGCTGAGGATCGAACCCAGTGTCTTCTGCAGGGTAGGCTAGTGCTTTACCTCTGAGCCACAACCCCAGCTCATCTTTGCTCTTAAAAACGAGCCATTTTGCTTTGGTTGGAATACTTTATTTTTATTTTAATTTTTTTAATATTTATTTATTTGCTTTAGTTGTATGCAATGCATTTATGTTTACGTGGTGCTGAGGCTCGAACCCAGGCCGCACACGTGCTAGGCGAGCGCTCTACCGCTGAGCCACAACCCCAGCCCGGAATACTTTATTTTTATTAAAAAATTTTGTTCTTGGGGCTGGGGTTGTTGCTCAGCGGTAGAGTGCTCACCTAGCATGTGCGTGGCCCGGGTTCAATTGTCAGCACCAGGTAAAAACAAAGGCATTGCCGGGCGCGGTGGCACACGCCTGTAATCCCAGCACTTTGGAGGCTGAGGCTGGAGGATCGTGAGTTCAAAGCCAGCCTCAGCAATGGCGAGGCACCTTAGCAACTCAGTGAGACCCTGTCTCTAATAAAATACAAAAAAGGACTGGAGATGTGGCCCAGTGGTCAAGTGACCCTGAGTTCAATCCCCAGTACCAAAAAAAAAAAAAAAACCACACACACACACATACACACACACAAAAAAAAGGCATTGTGTATAACTAAAACAAATAAATAAATATTTAAAAATTTTTTTGTTCTTATTTAAAATAATTAAATTGTAGAGTGAAGGAGTTCTCATTGTCTTTTACCTGCCTAGTTTTAAACTCCATCACTGTTGCTCCTTTCTTTTCTGTCATTTCAGAAATTTCTTTATATGTATATGTATGTATGTACATGTACATACATATATATACACACATATATATATGACCAAATTATTCTTAGTTTTCTTCTTTTTCAACAAAATGTAGCATAGTTTTCCACATTATGCCTTTTTCACAGTGTATAGGAGATTGTTTTTATATCTATACATAGAGGAATTTTTCTCTCTCTCTCTCTCTCTCTCTCTCTCTCTCTGTATACTGGGGATTGAACTCATGGGCACTTTACCACTGAGCTACACTCCCAGCACATTTTATTTTTTTGACACAGGGTCTTGCTAAATTGACCAGGCTGACCTGGAACTTTAAATCATTCTGCCTAACTCCTGAATTGCTAGGATTACAAGTGTGTGTGCCACCATACCTGGCAGTTTACATGTCCCTTAAGTGAAAGTTTTAAAGGTGAAAATTCTTTCATGGATATTAAAACTTTATTAGGAAAGAATATTCTGGCATTGAGTAGCATGTCCTATTACGGAAATTGGCTGTGTACATTTCATATTGCCTACAAATCTTGCTCTTCAGTGATTTTCATTGCTATTATTCCCTTAGCACTGAATAAACAATTTGAATACTATTGGGTCATTAAATTTAGTTTAGGAATGCTTTATTGCCTTATTCATGAAGTCTATTTTATAATTTCATTTAGTCTTCCAGATCTCAAACTGTCAGAAAATCCAGGGTTCTGATCATTGATACAGGGTTACTTTTCTAATTCCTGGAGTATATACCCCCACTGTGCTTTTTTTTTTTCTGATTTAGACTGGTTCAGTGTTGCAAATAAAGAGAAAACTGTTTACTTTGTACTAAATTCTGCTGGTTGTGGAAAACTAAAAAGGCCTTGAATAATCCTATATTCACAGAATATTTGTTGTACATATTTAATGTAAACAAAACAATACACCCAGGTGTCTTAGAGGATACGAAGATAAATGATTTTAGAAGATAAATCATTTGAGTTATTTAAAATAACAACTAAAGGGGCTGAGGTTGTGACTCAGTGGTAGAGTATGCTTGCCTAGCATGTGTGAGGCACTGGGTTCGATCCTCAGCACCACATAAAAAATAAAACAAAATAAAGGTATTGTGTCCATTTATTAAAAAAAAAAACTGCTCAATAAAACATTTATATGCTTACCTATTTGTCATACTGGGGATTGAGCCTAGGGGTGCTCTACCACTGAGCGACATCTCTGACCCTTTTTATTTATTTTGAGACAGGGTTTTGTTGCCCAGGCTGGCCTTGAATTTGCAGTTCTACTGCCTTAGCTTTCAGAATTGCTGGAATTATAGGTGTGTGTCACTGTGCCAGCTAGATAAAATACATTAAAATTTAGGTAACCAAATTAGAACTAAGTGCCTCTTAAAGTGTTTCACATCTGGGATAATGGGATAAAATGGGTTAAAGATGGTTTTTTTTTTTTTTTTTTTTTTTTTTTTTTGAGGGTGGGATGGGTACCAGGGTTTGAACTCAGGGGCACTCAACCACTGAGCCACATCCCCAGCCCTATTTTGTATTTTTTTTTTTTTTTTTTTTTTTAAGAGTACCTTGCTTTTGCTGAGGCTGGCTTTGAACTCATGATCCTTCTGTCTTAGCCTCTAGAGCTGCTGGGATTATAGGTATGTGCCACTTTATTAAACTAAAAATACTAGATTGGGCTGGGAGTGTATAGCTCAGTGGCAAAGCACTTGCCTAGCATGCATGAGGCACTGGGTTCGATCCTCAGTACCACATAAAAATTAACAAATAAAATAAAGGCATTCTGTCCATCTACAACTACAAAAACTTAAAAAAAAAAAAAAAATACTACAGGTTAAGTTTTACTCCAAATGCCAGAATCTTTAAGCATCAACATTTTAAGATTACAACCCACTCCATAGTTGCCTTCATTCAGTCTAATACTATAAACAGGTCACCAGTAACGAGAAAATGCAGCTTTTAGTTTTTTATTTATGTTCCTTCCTTTTCAAATGTCAATGTCAAATAGTAAGAAAATAAAAAGAAGAGCAGTGGATCTAAACCTACAATGGTCAAAAATCAAAATCAAGAGTTATTTATGCCTTAGAAAGGAAATGCTAATAAGGTACATTTAAGTGTTCCAAAAGGCAGTTTTTACCACTGGCCAGCCATGCTGTTTCTCTCAAGTTTAGATTTAAGTTATATTGCTTTAGAAACTTCATAACCTGTGAATGTAAACTGATAAAAGTTTGGGAGGGATAATTTAACAATTGAGGCAGGAGGATGGCAAATTTCAGGCAAGCTGAGCAGTTTAACAAGACTCTGTCTCACAATAAAATCGAAGGGGCTAGGGACAGGACTCTTTAATACTACTATTTTTTTTTTTTTTTTTTTTTAAGGAAAAAAAGTTTCCAAGGAGTATATAATGATATACCATAAGATTTTTTAAAATTTGCAGAAGAATATGATATTTATAAAGACACGCCTGCATACATCAAGTAAAAATACTGAAGAAATTCATGGTAGTGATTAAACACTAAATCTAATATAGTGGTTACCTTTGAGGGAAAAAAGAGAGGGAAGTAAGTAGGAATAGTTTCTCAGAGCTTCAGTTTTTTTTCTTTCAATATTTATTTATTTGTTTTAGTTGTACACAATGCCTTTTTTTTTTTTTTTTTAATGTTTACTTATTTATTTAGTTGTACACAATGCTGTTGTTATTCTTATGTGGTGCTGAGGATCGAACGCGGTCCGCGCACATGCTAGGCGAGCGCTCTACCGCTGAGCCACAACCCCAGCCCCCACTTTTATTTGTTATGACATTTCGTAAACTAGATGGTGAGTAAATGGTTGGTTTATAACATTATTCTCTTAACTTTTTTGTAAATTTGGAATAGTTAATAAAAATAATACAGATTAGGGTAAGCAAACTAAGGATCTGCAGGCCAAATTCTGTTTGCAACCTCTTTTTGTCCACCATGAACTAAAAATTTTAAATGATTTGAACAATGGTTGGAAAAAACTATGATTATTTCATGATGTGAAAATTACATGAAATATTCATATTTTGGGGTCCATAAATAAAAATCTTTAAAAATTTTTTTTTGCTTTTTTAAAAATATTTTTATTTTTTAGTTGGACATAATACCTGTATTTTATTTATTTATTTTTACGTGGTGCTGAGGATTGAACCCAGGTCTAGGCAAGATGTGCTAGGTGAGCGCTGTACTGCTGAGCCACAACCCCAGCCCCATAAATAAAATTTTATTGAAAACAGCCACACTAATTTGTTTATATATTGTCCATGCTGCTACAGTGTTAAAGTTGGTAGCTATAACAAAGATGGTAAGGCCCCAAGCTTAAAATATTTACTATTTGGTTCTTTGCTGAAAGAGCTTGCCAGTCTGTGTCATAGATGAATTTTGGACCCAAATGAATGGTGCTGTGACTGGACAAATGAGTTACTAGTGAATACTTGTAGTGAGTTGGAGATAGTTATCACCCAATTGTGCTTTTTGGACTTTTTTTTTTTTTTTGGTACCAGGGATTGAACTCAGGGGCACTCGACCACTGGGCCACATCCCCAGCCCATTTTTTAAAAATTTTATTAGAGACAGGGTTTCACTGAGTTGCTAAGCGCCTCACCATTGCTGAGGCTGGCTTTGAACTCGCAATCCTCCTGCCTTAGCCTCCCAAGTGCTGGGATTACAGGCGTACGCCACCACGCCCGGCTGCTTTTTGGACATTTTAATCAAAGGAAAATCAGTCACCTAGATAATTTTCATGGAAGGTTTCAAAATGGTTGCCCAGTAGGAGTCTCATCTTGTTAAGTCTAATGCCAATACATTTCTGTCCTATGAATCACTCTTGTTATTAAAGTTCCCCATTCTGATTTCACCTTGGAGGCCTGAAAATTTTAAATACCTGCCAGAGCCAGGTATGGTGGCCCATACCAGTAATTTCAGCAACTCAGGAGGCTGAGGCAGGAGGGTCATAAGTTTGAGGCCAGCCTCCATAGCTTAGCAAGACCCTGTCTCAAAATAAATAGAAAGGGCTGGGGATGTGGCTTGTTGGTATAGTGTCCCCTGAGTTCAAACCCCAGTGCCCAACACATAAACACAAACTTACCAGAACTATGTGATTTGAGATTGGTATTTTGGTAATTTTATTTATTTATTTCCAAGAAAAAATAATTTAGACACAGAAACGTGCATAGGCTGGGCACTGTGATGCATACTTGTAATCCTAGCAATTTAAGAGGCTGAGACAGAAGAGTCCTAAATTCAAGGCCAGCCCCAGCAACTTGGCAAGACCCTGTCTCATAATAAAATGTCTGGGGAATATAGCTCAGCAATAAAGCTCCCCTAGGTTTAATTCCTAGTACCAAAAGAATAAGATCCTAGAAACATACATAGTCAGTGAATAAGTGCATCTTTTTCAGCATTTTTTCTTTTTGGTGAGTGGGTGTGAGTACTAGGGATAAAACCCAGGGCCCTAGCCGGGCGCGGTGGCGCACGCCTGTAATCCCAGCACTTTGGAAAGCTGAGGCAGGAGGATCGCGAGTTCAAAGCCAGCCTCAGCAATGGCGAGGCACTTAGCAACTCAGTGAGACCCTGTCTCTAATAAAATACAAAAAAGGGCTGGGGATGTGGCCCAGTGGTCGAGTGCCCCTGAGTTCAATCCCTGGTGCAAAAAAAAAAAAAAAAAAAAAAAAAAAAAAAAAAAAAAAAAACCCAGGGCCTTATACAGACTAGGCAAGTGCTCTACCACTGATTTACTTTTTTTTTTTTTTTTTTTTTTTTTTTGCTGGGGGTGGGTACTGAAAATTGAACCCAGGGTGCTTTGCCACTGAGCTGCATCCCCAGCTTTTTTTTTTTTTTTTTTCTTTTTTTTTTTTTTTTTTTTTTTTTTTTTTTCTTTTTGAGATGGGGTCTTCTGAGTTGCTTAGGGCTCCTGAGTTGCTGGGGTTACAGGCTTGTGCCACCACACCTGGCTTCCTTTATTTATTTATTTATTTTTGTAGAGAGGTACTGGGGTTGAACCCAGGGGCTCTTAACCACTGAGCCATGTCCCCAACTCCCCCTCCCCCCCCCCCCCCCCCCCCCCCCCTCCCCCCCCCCCCCCCCCCCCCCCCCCCCCCCCCTCCCCCCCCCCCCCCCCCCCCCCCCCCCCCCCCCCCCCCCCCCCCCCCTCCCCCCCCCCCCCCCCCCCTCCCCCCCCCCCCCCCCCCCCCCCCCCCCCCCCCCCCTCCCCCCCCCCCCCCCCCCCCCCCCTCCCCCCCCCCCCCCCCCCCCCCCCCCCCCCCCCCCCCCCCCCCCCCCCCCCCCCCCCCCCCCCCCCCCCCCCCCCCCCCCCCCCCCCCCCCCCCCCCCCCCCCCCCCCCCCCCCCCCCCCCCCCCCCCCCCCCCCCCCCCCCCCCCCCCCCCCCCCCCCCCCCCCCCCCCCCCCCCCCCCCCCCCCCCCCCCCCCCCCCCCCCCCCCCCCCCCCCCCCCCCCCCCCCCCCCCCCCCCCCCCCCCCCCCCCCCCCCCCCCCCCCCCCCCCCCCCCCCCCCCCCCCCCCCCCCCCCCCCCCCCCCCCCCCCCCCCCCCCCCCCCCCCCCCCCCCCCCCCCCCCCCCCCCCCCCCTCCCCCCCCCCCCCCCCCCCCTCCCCCCCCCCCCCCCCCCCCCCCCCCCCCCCCCCCCCCCCCCCCTTCCCCCCCCCCCCCCCCCCCCCCCTCCCCCTTCCCCCCCCCCCCCCCCCCCCCCCCCTCCCCCCCCCCCCCCTCCTCCTCCCCCTCTCTTCCTTCTCCTCCTCCTCCTTTTTGTGGGGGTGGTGGTGCTGGGGATTGAACCCAGGGTCTTGTGCATGCTAGGCAAGCACTCTACCAACTGAGCTCTATCCCTGGCCCCTGCCCCAGCTTCTTGAGCCACTGGGATTTTAGGCATTCACCACCACACCTGGCCTGTCTGTGTGTGTGTTACTGGGGATTGAACTTAGTGTTTAGTACTCTGTCACTGAGCTACCTTCCTAGCCCTCCTTTCCACCATAAGGCACTCAAACCATTTTGTTTTAATAGTACCTTCTACTTTCTGTTTTGTTTTAGTTTATCCCTTCTGCCACACTTGTTGGAATGTAGAATTCAGTACTTGAGTGGCACTTTTGATTGGGGATAGGCAACTGTCCTAATATTAGGAGCCAATATCTGTGTTCATGCATCTTTCTTTTTTTTTTTTTTTTTTTTAATATTTATTTGCTTTTAGTTGTACACAATGTGTTTTTACGTGGTGCTGAGGACCGAACCCGGGCCCGCACATGTGCTAGGCGATCCCCAGCCCTCATGCATCTTTCTTTAATGCTGTTAAGAGATTTCCTTATTGGAGGGCAGGGTTTAAAGAGCCTTATTTCCAAGTCAAACTTAAAAAAGTCTCAAAGATACTTGATCCTGACCTATGATGTGACCATCAAGCTTAGAAGGCCTTGTAAGTAGAAAGGAGTGGGTAACTGTAGCTGTATGAATAAAGGAAAGACCTGAATACTGCCAGCTCTCTTGAAATCAAGGGTTAATCATTGCATCCTCAAGAAATGTTTGCTGACTTTTCTCCCTGCCCCTCAGATGCCTTGCTACTTCTGTACCTCATTTCCCTTGGCATTGAGTTAAGGAAATACTACCAGTTTCTTGCTTATCCATTTTTGTTAACCATTCCCCATTGTACAGAGTGTATATATGGTGGGGAAAAAAGATTTTATAGAGTGACCACCTAGATAGAGGTATAGAAAATTAGCCCTACCCGTAAATCATCTTCATGCTCTCTCCTAGTTATTGTCCTCTCTATCTACAAAAGTGAATCATGAGGGCTGGGAGTGAGTGTAGCTAGATGGTAGAGTGCATGGGTATCATTTGCAGAGCCCAGTGCTCAATCCCCAACACCAGAGAGGGGGGAAAAAAAACCCCAAAGAGAACCATTATTTTAACTTTCTGTAATAGTATTTTTTTAAAAATACCTTCACTTATTTATTTTTTTTGTGGTGCTTAGGATTGACCCAGTGCCTCATACACGCTAAGCAAGCGCTCTATACCGCTGAACCACAACCCCAGACCCCCTGTATTTCTGTTCAACTACAGTGTTGAGACTATTGGAAATAACAGCCACAGACTTCTGGAGGGTAAAATTGTATTGGTGTGGTTTAATGTAGTGATTCTCAACTGGGTAGTTTTTTTTTTTTTTTTTTTTTTTTTGTGGTACCGGGGATTGAACTCAGGGGCACTTGACCACTGAGTCACATCCCCAGCCCTTTTTTTGTATTTTATTTAGAGACAGGGTCTTACTGAGTTGCTAAGTGCCTCGCCATTGCTGAGGCTGGCTTTGAACTCGCAATCCTCCTGCCTCAGCCTCTCAAAGTGCTGGGATTACAGGCGTGCGCCACCACGCCTGGCTAACTGGGTAGATTTTATCCTTCAGATGACATTTAGCAGTGTTAGAGGGGACATTTTTGGTTCTCAAAACTAGAATTGTGGGGCTGGGGCTCAGTGGTAGAGCACTTGCCTAATATGTGTGAGGCACTGGATTCTATTCTCAGCATTGCATATAAATAAATAAATAAAGGTCTATTGACAACTAAAAAAACAAAACAAAAAAACTAGAATTGTTGGCATCTAGTGTATAGAGGTCAGAGGTGCTGCTAAACATTCTACAGTGTATAGGATAGACAGTTCCTCACAACAAGGGATTATCTGGCCCAAAATATTAATAGAACTGATATTGAGAAATTCTGTTTTAATAGGGCCCATTAAAGTGATTGTGGCAATAAGTGATACATTAAATTGTTGAAAACGCATTTTGCTTTTGAAACTTTTGTAGAAACCTTCATCAAAATTCTCCAAATGGTGCTGGGTGCAGTGGTGCACTCCTGTAATCCCAGCTGCTCTGGAGGCTTGAATCTAGGAGTTAAGGCTAGCCTAGGCAACATGGTGAGACCCTGTTTTTTTTTTTTTTGTTGTTGTTGTTGTTGTTTTTAATATTTGCAGGAAGCGCACGCCTGTAATCCCAGCACTTGGGAGGCTGAGGCAGGAGGATCTGGAGTTCAAAGCCAGCCTCAGCAATGGCGAGGCACTTAGCAACTCAGTGAGACCTTGTCTCTAATAAAATACAAAAAGGATGTGACCTAGTGGTCGAGTGCCCCTGAGTTCAACCCCAGTACAAAAAAAAAAAAAAAATTTTTTTCAGGAAACTCATGAAGGTAAATGAACTCCCCCCCTTCACATTTTTTATTGGTGCATTATAATTGTACACAATGATGGGATTCATTTTTACATATTTGTACGTGCACACAATAAAACATAGTGTGGTCAATATTACTCCCCAGCACCCACCCTCCCTCCTCTGGTCCCTTATCTTTACTGATCTCCCTTTGATATTCATGAGTTACCCACTCCTTGACTTTTCTTTTCCTTTTTCCTCTTTAGCTTCCATATATGAGAGAAAACATACAACTCTTAACCTTCTGAGTTTGGCTTGTTTAGTTTAATATAATGTTCTCAAGTTTCATGCATTTTCCTGCAAGTGACATAATCTTATTTTTCTTTATGGCTGAATAACACTCCTTTGTGTATATAATACCACATTTTCTTTCTCTCTCTCTCTCTCTCTCTCTCTCTCTCTCTCTGTACTGAGGATTGAACTCAGGAGTGCTCAACCACTGAGCCACATCCCTAGCCCTATTTTGTATTTTATTTAGAGACAGGGTCTCACTGAGTTGCTAAGTGCCTTGCCATTGCTAAGGCTGGCTTTGAACTCGTGATCCTCCTGCCTCAGCCTCCCAAGTGCTGGGATTAGCTATATGGTGGTTCTTTGCCTAATATTTTGAGGAACTCCAAACTGATTCCCATAGTGATTGTACTAATTTTGCAGTCCTACCAACAGTGTAAAAAGTGTTCCTTTTTCTTCTACATCCTCTTAAGCATTTATTATTGTTTGTATTCTTTTTTAAAAATATTTATTTATTTACTCTAGTTGTACACAATGCAGTGCATTTATGTTTACATGGTGCTGAGGATCGAACCCAGGCCAGGCACATGTGAGGCGAGACTCCGCTGAGCCACAACCCCAGCCCTTGTTTGTATTCTTTTGGTGGGGGGAGGGGTTGTCCTTACTGGGGATGGAACCCAGTGGTGTTTAAACACAGAGCCACATCTCCAACCCTTTTTATTTTTTATTTTGAAACAGTTGCACTGAGTTGCTTAGGGCCTTGCTAAATTGCAGGGTCTGGCCTCCTGAGTTGAGTAGCTGGGATCCCAGGCCTGTGCTGCCATGCCTGGTTATTGTTTGTATTCTCTCTCTCTCTTTTTTTTTTTTTTTTTTTAAACTCAGGGCCTTGTGAAGACAAGCAAGCACTCTACCAACTGAGCTATATCCCCAGCCCTGTTTGTATTCTTGATGACTGCTATTCTCATTGGTGTAAGGTGAAATATCTAGTGTAATTTTGATTTGCATTTCCCTAATTGCTAATGCTGTTGAACATTTTTTCATATATTTCTTGGTTAATCTTCCTGCTTCAACATCCAAAGTTGCTGGGTTGGTGGTGTTTTTTTGAGTTTTTAAAAACATATTCTAGACATTAACCCTCTATCTGAAGAGCAGCTAGCAAAGATTTTTTCCCACTCTGTAGGTTCTCCCTTCATATCCCTACTTGTTTCCTTTGCTGTGCAGAAGCTTTTTAATTTAATGATATCCCATTTATTACTCTTGGCATTATTCCCTGAATTTTAGGGGTCCAGGGGTAAACTAACTTCTTAAGGTAAATATATACCACTTTGGAAAATGATAATCCTTCTGCCAGTGTACTAGATTCAGGTGACTACAGTTAAAAAAAATTTTTTTTAAAGATATCATCTCTTTATTTTATTATTTTTACATGGTGCTGAGGATCAAATCCAGGGCCGCGCACATGCTAGGCAAGCGCTCTACCTCTGAGCCACAACCGCAGCCCCTACAGTTAAAAAAAAATTTTTTTTTTTTTTTTTTTTGGGTACCTGGGATTGAACTCGGGGGCACTTGACCACTGAGCCACATCCACAGCCTTTTTTTTTTTTGTATTTTATTAGAGACAGGGTCTCACTGAGTTGCTAAGTGCCTCACCATTGCTGAGGCTGCCTTTGAACTCACAGTCCTCCTGCCTCAGCCTCCCAAGTGCTGGGATTACAGGTGTGCGCCACCGCGCCTGGATTACAGTTAAGATTTGGAGGGATGTCTGTCACTAAACTAAAGAAGAGTAAAACCTTTTTCCCTTACGTTTTCATGTGCTCCATAAGGCTAATAGGCCAGTCTAAGTTAATAATCTGCCAGAAGCTCTAAGTGAAATGCAGACCAGGCAGAGTATTTCTCTTGGACTTTATTTAGGGTTTTTTTTTTTTTTTTTTTTTAATGATACTGGGATTGAACCCAGGGGAGCTTAATCACTGAGCCACATTCCTAGCTCTTTTTTATTTCTTTTTTTTTTTTTTTTTTTGGTACCGGGGATTGGACTCAGGGGCACTCGACCACTGGGCCACATCCCCAGCCTTTTTTTTTTTTTTGTATTTTATTTAGAGACAGGGTCTCACTGAGTTGCTAAGTGCCTCGCCATTGCTGAGGCTGGCTTTGAACTCTCGATCCTCCTGCCTCAGCCTCCCAAAGTGCTGGGATTACAGGCGTGAGCCACCGCGCCCGGCTCTTTTTATTTCTTATTTTGAGACAGGGCCTTGCTAAGTTGCTGAGGCTGGTTTTGAAGTTGCAATCTTCCTGCCTCAGCCTCCCAACTGAGGATAAAGGCTTGCACTATCCTGCCCAGCCTTAAGTACAATTTGAGAGCACATTATCCAGTCCTGCATGAGTTTGTTCTTCCTTCATTTCAGTATAGAAGTTTCTTTGCACATCTACTGGATAAAATATCAGTCTAATGTTGAATCCATTTTGATGACCAGATTCTTAATTTATGATATTGCTGGATGGGAGTGATAAGTGTTCAGTATTCCCCCCTGGAATGTCTAGTCCATTATTTCTGAATTTTGTTTTTTTTTTTTTTTTTTTTTTTTTTTTTAAACCAGGGATTGAACTCAGGGGCACTTGACCACTGGGCCATATCCCCAGCCCTTTTTTTGTATATTATTAGAGACAGGGTCTCAATGAGTTGCTAAGTGCCTCGCCATTGTTGAGGTTGGCTTTGAACTTGCAATCCTCCTGCCTCAGCCTCCCAAGTGCTGGGATTAGAGGCCTGCACCACCGCTCCCGGCTTATTTCTGATTTTTTTAAAAAAATGTTTATTTGTTTGCTTTAGTTGTACACAATGCATTTTTTTTTAATTTTTAAAATATTTATTTATTTGCTTTTAGTTGTATACGATGCGTTTATTTGTACGTGGTGCTGAGGATTGAACCTGGGTCGCGCATGTGCTAGGCGAGCGCTCTACCACTGAGCCACAACCCCAGCCCATTATTCTCATTTTTTAATTTAATGATATCCCATTTATTACTCTTGGCATTATTCCCTGAATTTTAGGGGTCCAGGGGTAAACTAACTTCTTAAGGTAAATATATACCACTTTGGAAAATGATAATCCTTCTGCCAGTGTACTAGATTCAGGTGACTACAGTTAAAAAAATTTTTTTAAAGATATCATCTCTTTATTTTATTATTTTTACATGGTGCTGAGGATCAAATCCAGGGCCGCGCACATGCTAGGCAAGCGCTCTACCTCTGAGCCACAACCGCAGCCCCTACAGTTAAAAAAAAATTTTTTTTTTTTTTTTTTTTTTTGGGTACCTGGGATTGAACTCGGGGGCACTTGACCACTGAGCCACATCCACAGCCTTTTTTTTTTTTGTATTTTATTAGAGACAGGGTCTCACTGAGTTGCTAAGTGCCTCACCATTGCTGAGGCTGCCTTTGAACTCACAGTCCTCCTGCCTCAGCCTCCCAAGTGCTGGGATTACAGGTGTGCGCCACCGCGCCTGGATTACAGTTAAGATTTGGAGGGATGTCTGTCACTAAACTAAAGAAGAGTAAAACCTTTTTCCCTTACGTTTTCATGTGCTCCATAAGGCTAATAGGCCAGTCTAAGTTAATAATCTGCCAGAAGCTCTAAGTGAAATGCAGACCAGGCAGAGTATTTCTCTTGGACTTTATTTAGGGTTTTTTTTTTTTTTTTTTTTTTAATGATACTGGGATTGAACCCAGGGGAGCTTAATCACTGAGCCACATTCCTAGCTCTTTTTATTTTCTTTTTTTTTTTTTTTTGGTACCGGGGATTGGACTCAGGGGCACTCGACCACTGGGCCACATCCCCAGCCTTTTTTTTTTTTTGTATTTTATTTAGAGACAGGGTCTCACTGAGTTGCTAAGTGCCTCGCCATTGCTGAGGCTGGCTTTGAACTCTCGATCCTCCTGCCTCAGCCTCCCAAAGTGCTGGGATTACAGGCGTGAGCCACCGCGCCCGGCTCTTTTTATTTCTTATTTTGAGACAGGGCCTTGCTAAGTTGCTGAGGCTGGTTTTGAAGTTGCAATCTTCCTGCCTCAGCCTCCCAACTGAGGATAAAGGCTTGCACTATCCTGCCCAGCCTTAAGTACAATTTGAGAGCACATTATCCAGTCCTGCATGAGTTTGTTCTTCCTTCATTTCAGTATAGAAGTTTCTTTGCACATCTACTGGATAAAATATCAGTCTAATGTTGAATCCATTTTGATGACCAGATTCTTAATTTATGATATTGCTGGATGGGAGTGATAAGTGTTCAGTATTCCCCCCTGGAATGTCTAGTCCATTATTTCTGAATTTTTTTTTTTTTTTTTTTTTTTTTAAACCAGGGATTGAACTCAGGGGCACTTGACCACTGGGCCATATCCCCAGCCCTTTTTTTGTATATTATTAGAGACAGGGTCTCAATGAGTTGCTAAGTGCCTCGCCATTGTTGAGGTTGGCTTTGAACTTGCAATCCTCCTGCCTCAGCCTCCCAAGTGCTGGGATTAGAGGCCTGCACCACCGCTCCCGGCTTATTTCTGATTTTTTTAAAAAAATGTTTATTTGTTTGCTTTAGTTGTACACAATGCATTTTTTTTTAATTTTTAAAATATTTATTTATTTGCTTTTAGTTGTATACGATGCGTTTATTTGTACGTGGTGCTGAGGATTGAACCTGGGTCGCGCATGTGCTAGGCGAGCGCTCTACCACTGAGCCACAACCCCAGCCCCCTTATTTCTGATTTTTAGACTTCTACACCATTTGCACGTTAATTGTTGAGTAGATGTATATTAGTGACAGTTCTAGTTCTTGAGTGATGCTGTTTTGACCCCAAAGACTCCTTTACTTAGCAATTATTTAATAATTTATCAGCTACATCATTTTTCCTAGATCTCTCTTTTTTTTTTTTTTTTTTTAATTTTAGATGGACACAATACCTTTTTTTATTTTTATGTGGTGCTGAGGATCGAACCTAGTGCCTCACACATGCTGGGCAAGTGCTCTACCACTGAGCCACACCCCAGCCCATAGATCTCTGATCTTGAAGTCTTTGCTGAACAGGATCTGTTCCTGTTGAGTTTTGCTAGTGGTTTATATCCTCTGATGAAGCCTGGGAACTCTGTTTTCATTGTTCATATATATCTTTATTAATAATACATTGTTCGATCATTGTAACAGTTTAATTTTTATTCAGTTATATTGTGTGATATAAAATTCACATTTAGGAGAAAGGTTCACAGTAAGAAAAGGGGCACCTCTCTGGAGGCGGAACATTTCTGTTTTTTTGGAATCTTTCCACTGATATTCTAGACATTTATAAACTTTAAAGGACTTTCCTCCACATTTAAAATTTCTAACTTTTTATTCTGACTTCAAATACACACCCAAATAGAGTATAATTAAATTTCATGTATTCACCACCAAGATTGAAAAATGTTGCCATTGTTTACATTAATGTTGAAATAGAACTTTTTTTTTTTTAGATATTTATTTATTTGCTTTAGTTGTACACAATGCATTTGTCTTTACGTGGTGCTGAGGATCGAACCCGGGTTGTGCACATGCTAGGCTAGTGCTCTACCACTGAGCCACAACCCCAGTCCCTGAAATAGAACATTTTGAAGATAACACAGATTTTGATAATATGGGTTTATGTGCCCCTCCTTTTTTTTTTTTTTTTTCCTCCTCCCTTTTTGCAGTGCTAGAGATCGAACCCAGGACTTCATGCTGCATCTCCAGCCCCCGGATATTCCTTTTTATTTTGTTCCTTCAATTTTCTCACTAGTATTGTATGAGGAAGTAGTGTGTGTTTGTCGTGAAATTCTGGTAACTGAATGCTTCATGAATTTACCAAGATTGTCCTAAAAGAGTGAAGTGAATTCTGGATTTGCCATCAGGACAGTAGGCTGTATATCAGAGTGATATTTTTTTTCTTTTTGTGGTACTGAAGGATGAACCCAGGGATGTTTTCCTACTGAACTCTACATCTCCAATCCATTTTCTTATTTTTTATTTTGAGAGGGTCTAAGTTGCTTATGGCCTTGCTAAGTTCTGGGGTTAGCCTGGAACTTGCAGTCCTCCTGCCTCAGCCTCTTGAGTTACTAGTATTATAGGTGTGTTCCACTGTGCCCAGTTCCAAAGTGATTTTCTAATTATACATAATACTCATATTTGATAATTAAATCTAGTTCAAGCATAACCTATTGAAGGTAGGGTAATTATGAAAGGGAGGATAGATTAAAAGATTTATGAAGGGCTGGGGTTGTGGCTCAGCGGCAAAGCGCTGGCCTCGCACGCGCGCGGCCTGGGTTCGAACCTCAGTACCACATAAACATAAAATGCATTATTGCATTGTGTACAACTAAAGTAAATAAATAAATATTTAAAAAAAAAGATTTATGAAAGTCATTGACTGTAGATGTGATGACTTATTTTCTTATCTTAAATTCCCTTTTATTGCTGGTTGAAGTGGCACATACCTGTAATACCAGCTACTTAAAAGGCCAAGGCAGGAGAATCACGAGGTCAAAGTCAGCCTCAGTAATTTAGCATGGTGTTGTCTCAAGAAATTAAAAAGGTTGGAAAGGTACCTCAGTGGTAGAATGCTTTATAGCATGCATTAGGGCCTAGGTTCAATCCCCAGTACTTTTAGAATAACAACAACAACAAAAACCTCTCTTATTTTCTTGTGATTGGAGGTTCTTAGAGATTGAGTCAAAAATCAATATGTAGGATGTAGCTATTTTTGTTTCTGCTTTTGCATTATTTGTAACCTTTTCACCATAAGTGAAAGATGAGGCTTAAGGTGGAGTAAAATATCTGCAGTTCTATATTAAACTAACTGTTCATAAACTGGTAAGTTGTACTGTAGGAAAAGGAGGGAGAGGCTCACAAAGAGACACTGGTAGATAGAGAACTTGTAACAGAAAAATGCCAGGTCAAAATAGAGTTCAGGTGGTTATAAAATTTGTAGCAAAACAAATTAATGTGACTACAAAAACTACTTTTCTTTTTCCTTAGTGATACTTAGTTGATGATGGAGGTAGTCCATTAAGGTATTTTGAATTAAATTTTATTGTCAGATAAATGAGAATGTTTTTGATTTGTCTACAAATTTGATGCTTTTACAAAGGTACAAGAAAAAAATGAAATAAAGTCAGCAGTCAAGTATTAAGAAATGAAGTATTGGGGCTGGGGTTGTAGCTTAGTGGTAGAGTACTTGTCTAGTGCCTGTGAGGCACTGGGTTTTGATCCTCAGCACCATACAAAAATAAATAAAGGTATTGTGTCCATTTACAACTTAAAAAAAAAAAAAAAAAAAGAAATGAGGTATTCACATACCTGTTTGCCCATAATCAATAACATACTGCTGCCAGACACAGTGGCACATGTCTGTAATCCCAGTACTTGGGAGGCTGAGGCGGGAGCATCCTGAGTTCAAAGCCAGCCTCAGCAATGGTGAGGCACTTAGCAACTTAGTAAGACCCTGTCTCTAATAAAATACAAAAAAGGGCTGGGGATGTGGCCCAGTGGTCAAGTGCCCCTGAGTTCAATCCCTGGTACCAAAAAAAAAAAAAAAAAAAAAAAAAAATACTGCTAAGTAAGGATCAGAATAAATTAGAAATTTAGAACTACTGTAGTTAGATAGCTTGTGGACTCCATTAGAGTTGATTTGTCTTGTGAAAGAGATGAATTATGATTTTGTAGGCGTTTTAAATAGTAATTTAATACTCTAGATGATTTCTGATTTTTCTGTTTTTCTAGGTATAGGCAGTGGAATTCATTTCCCATGCTCTTAGATAAACTACCCTCACAGAAAAGACATCTAGGGGCTGTGGTTGTGGCTTAGCAGTAGAGCGCTCGCCTAGCACGTGCGCAGCCCGGGTTCGGTCCTCAGCACCACTTAAAAAAATAAAATGCATTGTGTACAACTAAAGCAAAATAAATAAATATTAAAAAAAAAAAAAAAAAAGACTAGCTGGGCATGGTGGTGCACGCCTGTAATCCCAGTACTTGGGAGGCTGAGGCAGGAGGATCAAGAGTTCAAAGCCAGCCTCAGCAATGGCAAGGCACTTAGCAACTCAGTGAGACCCTGTCTCTAATAATATACAAAAAAAGGGCTGGGGGTGTGGCCCAGTGGTCGAGTGTCCCTGGGTTCAATCCCCGGTACCAAAAAATAACCAAAACAAAACAATAAAAAAAGATATCTAGAAACTTCTTGTGCCACATGAAAGATGAAATAGTTGAAGTAATTTACTTCCTTTGTTTCCTATATGATGATTAAGTTATTGAGTAGAATATGACAATTTTTTGTCTTTATTTGCAGTATTTGATAGTCTATACAACTAAACAACAGTCTTATATGTTGTAAATCCTTAATGAGTGAATGCTAAGGAGTGCTACTTTGAGAAAAATGCCACTCCCTTATATATTTTCTTACTCATGCACAATGCTGGGGATTGAATCCAGGACCTCCATCATGCTAGGCAAGCTCTCTACCACTAAGCTATGTTCCCAGCCCTTCTCTAATTTAAATGCCATCTCAGGACTTGGAATCTCGTTTCCTCTTGTACTGGTGTAAGACCTATCCCATATTTTGCTTTATAAGGAAGTGTACTGCCATGTGATGTGGCATATGCCTATAATCCCAGCTACCTGGAAACCTGAAGTAGGGAGATTGCAAATTCCAGGCTAGTCTGGACAATTTAGCAAGATCCTGTCTCAAAATAAAGTAAAAAGGACTGGGAATATGTAGCTCATATCCTAGTGGAGTACTTGGTTATTGGGTCTTGGGTTCAGTCCTGTGTGTGTGTGGTGGGGGTGGAATACTTAGTTTATGTTTTAAGTTGTAGACAGACACAATACCTTTATTTTATTTGTTTTTATGTGGTGCTGAGGATCAAACCCAGTGCCTCACACGTGTAAGGCAAATGCTCCACCAACTGAGCTACAACCCCATCCCCTTAACCAGAATTTTAATAAATTTTAATAAGCATCTTCCTTGTTAGAGGTAGAGGTTTGTCACTAATTTTAATTCCCAACTGATTTTTTTCCCCTTTTTGTAGAAATCATTTCATTTTAGCAAATGAACACAAAATACCTGTTTCCAGAGACTAAATCAGTTTATTGGTTTAGATGTAATTTCTAATTTATCAGGGATTGGGGAAACACAATGGTTTTCTGTTATTTATTTATTTATTTATTGGTACTGGGGGTTGAACTCTAGGGCACTTGACCACTCAGCCACATCACCTGCCCTGTTTTGTATTTGTTTTAAATTTAGAGACAGGGTCTCACTGAGTTGCTTCGCACCTCGCTTTTGCTGAAGCTGGCTTTGAACTCAAGATCCTCCTGCCTTGGCATCCCAAGCTGCTGGGATTACATGCATGTGCCACCACACCTGGCTTATCCTTTTAATTTTTTGTTTTTGAGTCTGGGTCTCACTAAGTTGCTTAGGGTCTTGCTAAGTTGCTGAGGGTTGACTCAAACTTGTGATCCTCTTGCCTCAGCTTCTTCCATATGGGTGCTACCATGTCCAGATTGGTGTTTTGTTTTTGAACCGTTTGTAAATTTTATATAGATTAATTGTGTAGGCCAGACACTTGGCCATATTGTGGTATGTTTGGCTTTTTAAAATAAAGCTATTGTTTAGCCTTAACAACAGTTGTAATTATTATTACTTTTTTTTTTTTTTTTTTTTTTTTGTATTGGGAACTGAACCCAGGACCTTACATGAGTGAGACAAGTGCTCTACCTCTGAGCTACATCCAGAGTCCTTTTTAAAATTTTAAGACAGGAAGCCGGGCGTGGTGGCGCACGCCTGTAATCCCAGTACTTGGGAGGCTGAGGCAGGAGGATCAAGAGTTCAAAGCCAGCCTCAGCAATGGCGAGGCACTCAGCAACTCAGTGAGACCCTGTCTCTAATAAAATACAAAAAAGGGCTGGGGATGTGGCCCCTGAGTTCAATCCCCTCCCCGGTACCAAAAAAAAAAAAACAAAACACTTAGTTCCTGCCGGGCGCGGTGGCACACGCCTTGTAATCCCAGCACTTGGGAGGCTGAGGCAGGAGGATCCCGAGTTCTCAGCAATGGCGAGGCACTTAGCAACTCAGACCCTGTCTCTAATAAAATACAAAAAAGGGCTAGTGATGTGGCACAGTGGTCAAGTGCCCCTGAGTTCAATCCCCGGTACCAAAAAAAAACAAAAAACAAAAAAACTTAGTTCCTCAGATAGACAAAGATCCTAGAGCAAAGATGCTCAGCTCTAGATCTCCACCAAAACAATTCCACTGCTCTCCCCTCTGGTTTGTTTGATTTTTTTTTTTTTTTTTCCCCTTACTACTTTCTGATCCCTTATCAGTGTTTTTGGCAAATGGAAACTCCTTACAAGATGATTGGAATCAGTTGCTCTAAAACAGAAAAAGAAACAATAGTCAAGGGACCAGACTCACATGTCTAGCATCCAGATCTGTCTATAGAATGACACAGGATGTAGCGAGGCTGAAATCTCAGCTGCTAGGTAGGCTGAGAGACAGGAGGGATCATAAGTTTGGAGCCAACCTGGGCAACTTAGCAAGAACCTGTCTCAAAATAAAAGCCTTTTTTAGAAATCTAGAACTGCGGGCTGGGGTTGTGGCTCAGCGGCAGAGTGCTCGCCTTGCACGTGTGCGACCCGGGTTCAATCCTCAGCACAGCATAAACATAAATGCATTGCATTGTGTACAACTCAAGTAAATAAATAAATATTAAAAAAAAAAAAAAAGCTAGAACTGTAACTGAGTGGTAGAGTGTTTGCCTGTCATACAGGAACCCTGGCTTCAATCCCATGTATCACAAAAATTAAAAAAAAAAAGTGGGAGCTGGGGTTGTGGCTCAGTGGTAGAATGCTCTCCTAGCATGAGCGCAGCCCTGGGTTCAATCCTCAGCACCACGTAAAAATAAATAAATAAAATAAAGGTATTGTGTCCAACTACAACTTTAAAAAAGAAAAAAGGGGGGGGTGGACACGGATGTTTATGGAAAATGGGATGTAGTGGTATGGAGATGTTTGAGGCAAGCCTGTTCTAGCTGTGACATAGGAAAGTGGAATAATATTGCAACCAGAATTGTGGTAAATATACATAACAGAGGCTTAAGCTTTTTTTTTTTTTTTTTTTTTTGGTGCTGCATATCTAACCCAGGGCCTCTAGCATACTAGGCAGGCTGTCTACCTTTGAGCCCATCACTTGTCCCTGTGTTATTTTTAGTGTGCTTGGAGCTGGGGAGCCACAGCACAGGAGTAGAGCTTGTACTTAGTATGCTCAATCAAGGCTTTGGGTTCAATCCCTAAACACCACCATCAAAAAAGGAAAGTCAGAGTGTGCATTATTATCATGACTAGTTTGCTGTAAAACTTTGCTGTGATTTGTTTTAGGTGTGGATACAGAGCCCTGAATGGTGTCAGTTGATTGGGTAAATCAGATACTACCTGTGGGACTTGAGGAAAAAAATCTTTAATGAATGCATCTCCTGTGTTATTAGTAACTGTTCCCTAGCACTAGCAGTGAGGTGTAAAGAAAAGTTGCTTAGTAGACAGTATGTCTTCATTTTGTTGTAATTTGTTTGGTGTTGATTCTGTGATTTCCTGTCTTATATGTTGGCTTTGGAAACTAAATAGTTAAAGCATCATGATTTTGAGAGGAAACTAGCTCTCATGAATGAAGGCAAACTTTGGCACTAGGCCAGAATAATGGGGGTTAGTTGGGGGGGGGGGGGGACTGACTTTTGTACCACAAAGGACTTTTAAAAATTAAGAGATAATTCCATGTCCTAAGGTTATAAACCGGCTTCAACTGGTTTTTCTCTCCACCCTCTTGCCCCCGCTAGGCATCATGGGTAAAAGTAAGCATCCCCCTGTTTCTTTTGTTTAATATAACAGTATGCAGTACGCCATGTGATTGGCAGGGCAGTGCCCGCTTGGAGACTGAGTTTGTGCAGGTCTCTTAAGGGGGCTGGCATGCATGGTAGCACCCCTGGGCTACAGAAGGAGCTTCTCAAGATAGGAAAGAGACAAATAATAGAGAAAAGGATCCTCCCGGTCAGGGTTATAAACTAAAAACCTAAATTCATCTCTTACTCCTTTTTTCCTTTTTATGTTTTTGTTACCCCCTTTCTTATTTCCAATTTGTTTGGCAGCTAGAGGAGGGAGCAGGAAAATATATGCCTATAACTACTTCTGTCTTTCTCCCCACCTATTTTTTCTTTATCTAAAAGCAGAAACTCATTTGCTTTGTGTTCTTCAGAGCAGTTTCCTGACTCTGTGTAGCAAGTGATAAGGCTGAGGTTTCTGATGGAATGGAAATAATAAATGTTGTTGCTTTGAAAAATCTGTTAGAGAATAATTGTTTCTTATGCAAAGCTTCTTTCAGTTTGGGTCCTTTTCCCCTTTGCTTCATCCATTTGCTGTAGTGGTAAAGGGTTTCTGGCTTCCAGTCTTCAAGCTGAAGCTTTAAGCTGAGTGTTATGTTAAGGTTCTGTCTCTCTTTCTCTCACTCCTTTTTAAAATTTTCTTTTGTCTGTAGCAATGATGGTTCTAGCTCCCCCGTACCCTTACTACCCGACCCCCCCCCCCATGTCAGCTCCAACCCTGCTCTGTGAATGGAGTCAACCAGCTGACTGAGTGCTGGCATCATGCCAGGGCTGCAAAGCAATGAGAATGTGCGCGCGCTCGTGTGTGTAAGTGTATACAGAACACAAAGGGAAAGGCCTGCAGTCTAGGAAATCACAGGCTATTATATAAGGAAGTCTACGTCATCTCTGCTTGGGCTGATGGAGGGAGGGTGCTTAGAGCAAGAAAAATTCTCTCTTGCGCGTGCACACACACAGAGACCACTATTTTCTTTACTGTCTTAAAAAACAACAGGTATTTTGTGTTCCTGCACAGGAGAAAGCTTCAGTGTGCAAACACTGTTGACCATGTTCCTCATGGAAACAGTAACTCTTGGGGAGGTGAAGCAGTTTTTCTGGGTCTCTTCTTTGCCCCCATTCAGAGGTGTGTATACTTGAGGTGTGTGTACTGAGTCCCCCTTTGGTGACTCGTAGAGAAATGCCTCCTGGACTTAACAGCTGTGATTTGTTAAGATACTATTGGATGGGGGTAGAGGAAAGGCCAGACTGTTTCTAATCATTCAGAATTGCCAATGGTACAGGGGTGGGTGATGAGAAGAATTGCTTTTTTAAGGAGAAACAAAAAGACAGAACATAAAGCAGGTAATATCTATTAGCTAACCCTTTGAATTCCCTCCTTTTTTATTTTTTCTTGTTCTCTTTAGTATATTTTAAAAATGTGTTCTTACCCTGCCATCTGCTGCAGAGTTAGAGTTGTACAAAAGGAAAGTCAAATAGCACATGGAAGGAAGGAAAAAATCTAAGATTGTTCCAAGCATCTAAACATTTCAGTTGTTCCAATTTTGGGATTTAGTTAATGATTGTCTTCCATTAGCCATAGATCCTCCTGCCTCAGCCTCCCAAAGTGCTGGGATTTTTTACAATCATAAATTATAATTCATTTGTTTAATTTACTATGGCGCCTTTCTTCTTAATCCTGTTTATGTGCTTTCTAGGTGTGATGTATACATGAAGTAGCTTTGTGTTAGATGAAAATGTGTATTTGTATTTGTGGACATTCGACCACTGGGCCACATCCCCAGCCCTTTTTTTGTATTTTATTAGAGACAGGGTCTCACTGAGTTGCTAAAGTGCCTCGCCATTGCTGAGGCTGGTTTTGAACTCGCAATCCTCCAGCCTCAGCCTCCCAAGTGCTGGGATTACAGGCGTGCGCCACCGCGCCTGGCTGTTTGTTTTATCTCTCAAGAGGTCCTCCGTTGCTATTTGGGAATGTCTGAAGAGGGGCTGGGGCTGTAGTTCAGTGGCAGAGTGCTTGCCTAGCCAGTGTGAGGCACTGGGTTTGATCCTTAGCACTACATGAAAATAAACAAATAAAATAAAGGCATGCTGTCCATCTACAACTACCCCCCCCAAAAAAATTTTTTTTAATGTCCGAAGAGTAGTTTGTTTTTTTAAATATTTATTTATTTGCTTTTAATTGTACACAACGCGTTTTTACGTGGTGCTGAGGCTCTAACCCAGGCCATGCACGTGCTAGGCGAGCACTCTACCACTGAGCCACAACCCAGCCCCCGAAGAGTAGTTTTGAAGGATATATGAAATCTGTCCTTTGACCATCTCTGTCCCCTTCAGTCTTACACTACCTATCTAAGTGGTGTCTGGCAAATATTTGGTTATGTTAGAACTTTGGTGTTAATTTATTCAAGGAGATAGGTCTGTTTACCTCCTATCCATTAGCTTTTAGACTGCATATCCTACCTAGCTTGTCACATTTAAGAAATAGGGGCCTTTATGATCCTTAGTATATATTGCTAAAAATTATGTCACCTACTATAAATTTACCCACATTCTTCCTCTCAAGGATGTGAGCAAAATGTTTGTGTAGGGAATTCAGTAATATAAAAAAGACACTATAATAGCAAGTAAACAAAAATGATCTGTTCATTTTTATTTAGAATTAGTGCCTTTGTGTGTTTGTGTGTTGGGGATTGAATCTAGAGGCACTGTACCACTGAGTTACATTCTCAGACCTATTTAACTTTTTTTTTTTTTTTTTTTTTAATATTTAGTTATTTACTTTTAGTTGTACACAATGCCTTTATTTTTACATGGTGCCGAGGATTGAACCCGGGCCACGCACGTGCTAGGTGAGCACTCTACCACTGAGCCATAACCCCAGCCCCTATTTAACTTTTTTTTTGGGGGGGGGTACGGGGATTGAACTCAGCGGTACTAGACCACTGGGCCACATCCCCAGCCCTTTTTTGGATTTTATTAGAGACAGGGTTTCACTGAGTTGCTAAGTGCCTCACCATTGCTGAGGCTGGCTTTGAACTTGTGATCCTCCTGCCTCAGCCTCCCAAAGTGCTGGGATTACAGGCGCGCGCCACCCGGCTTTAACTTTTTTAAAAAAAATATTTATTTATTTGCTTTAGTTGTACACATGCCTCCTTTATTTTTATGTGGTGCTGAGGATCGAACCTGGTCTGCGCACGTGCTAGGTGAGCGCTCTACTGCTGAGCCACAACCCCAGCCCCAACTTTTTTACTTTGAGACAAAGTCTCACTAACATACTGAGGCTGGCCTTGAATTTGGTGATCATCCTGCTTCAGCTTTCTGGGTCATTGGTATTACAGTATTGCACCAACATGCCTAATTTAGATAAAGACTTAGTTTAAACTAGTTTAGAATTAGTCTAAACTAGTCTAGTTGATTAAAAAAATGACAATATAGATGGCATAGTATGGTGGTTAAGAACATGGACTCTGCTGGATGTGGTAGCACACACCTATAATCCTGGCAGCTCAGGAAGATTCTAAGTTTGTCACCAGCCTCAGCAGTTTAGGCCCCAAGCAACCTTGCGAGATGCTGTCTCAAAATAAAAATTAAAATGGGCTAGGCTGGGGATGTGACTTTGTGGTTAAACACTTCTGGGTTCAATTCCTGTGTTGTTTTGTTTTGTTTTAATTCTGATTTGTTATATATGACAGCAGAATGCATTACAATTCATATTACACATATAGAGCACAGTTTTTTCATATATCTGTTTGAACACAAAGTAGAGTCACACCATTTGTGTCTTCATACATGTACTTAGGGTAATGATGTCCATCTCATTCCACCATTTTTCCTACCCCCATGCCCCTTCCCTTCCCCTGCTACCCCTTTGCCCTATCTGGAGTTTGTCTAATCCTCCCATGCAATTCCTGGTTTAAAAAAAAAAAAAAAAGGTACATGGAGTCTACAGTAAGATGGGGCTGTTTTTTAACCAGACTTGGTCATTTACAGACTGATACCTTGAAATTACTTTGTTTTCACCTCTGTAAAAGGAGGATAATTATTTACCTCTTTGAAAAGGCTTAAATGAAATAATGTATTGTAAGACATTTTAGCACAGTGCTTAGCAAATAGTAAGAGCTCAGTGAATGTTAGCCTCTGTTTTTTAATATTTCTACCTATTGATTTTTCTTTCCAATATTCTTAGTTTCTTTAAGCCAGTCTGTAGTTACTTCCGTTTTTTTTAAATTCTTGGCAGATATCTTGTGTTGATTAACCTATGGTTAGGAACATGTTTACAAAAACAAGCTGCTGCCTGTTCTTTTTTTTTTTTTTTTTTTTTAATATTTATTTATTTGCTTTAGTTGTACACAACGTGGTTTTTTTTTTAACGTGGTGCTGAGGATCAAACCCGGGCCGCGCATGTGCTAGGCGAGCGCTCTACCGCTGAGCCACAACCCCAGCCCCTGCTGTCTGTTCTTGTAAATAAAGTTTTGTTGGTGTACAGCCACACATACTTGCCTATGAAAGCAGTTTAGTGGTTTACCCATAAAGTCTAAAATATTTACTATCTGATTCTTTACAGAAAAAAGTTTTGAAGACCCTGCTCTAGATAGTTATTTTTCTTGGGATGGGAACTCAAGAAACAAGTTCTAGAAATCAAAAAGGAAGTTATTCAAATAGACTAGATTTAAATGGACCATGAGGAATAATATTTTCAGGTTTTTTCAAATAGGATTTTGTATCCTGGATTTAGAAGTAAGATTTTATAGGAAGAGGGTCCATGATGTGGCTAATATTAATTGAAGAAAAATACTTTCGGAAGTTGGTTAGACATTAATAATATTTACTTAGTCTATTATAGGGACATTTCATCATAGTCAATATTAAAGGAAAGTACAGGGAAGAAAGGTTCGGTACCTAGAAGTTTGCATTAAACTTGGATAATATGAATGAGTAAGTTACCTACTGAACAGGCCTCAGGTCTATTAGAGAAGGTTAGTAGTTTTCAAAGTAGGTTTGAAGTTGGTTAGTAGTCTCTAAACCCTGGCGATCCCTAAAAACTCCTCCTTGAGTTGGTGCCTTTTTCACTGCATTGACCTTTTTTTTTTTTTTTTTTTTTTGTGGTACCGGGGATTGAACTCAGGGGCACTCGACCACTGGGCCACATCCCCAGCCCTTTTTTGTATTTTATTTAGAGACAGGGTCTCACTGAGTTGCTAAGTGCCTCGCCATTGCTGAGGCTGGCTTTGAACTCGCGATCCTCCTGTCTCAGCCTCCCAAAGTGCTGGGATTACAGGCGTGTGCCACCGCGCCCGGCTTGCATTGACCTTTTCATTGATGCAAAAGCACTGGTGATTAAAACTCCTGGCACCTTAGTGAAACTTAAAGTAGTACCAAACTGTACTAAAGGAAAAGGTACTGTTGTTTGGGTTGCAAGCTGACTAGTTGCTTCATAGAACACCATTTTTTGGTGAAAGAACAACTAACTATGGTGTTTGATTTGCGTATTGGGAAAACTTTTTGAAAAATTTCAAGAAAAACAGCTGTGTAGCCAGCAATAAAATTTTTGAACAACTCCTAGATCTTTTAAAGTTTATATACTGTGCCATGAGTTTGACAGCTTCCCAGTATATTGTGCCTGGCTTATAATTAGAATTGTTGTAAGAAGTAAGTGTCTGTGAGTGCTAAAACTAGTGGACAGAAGTTTGATGGGAAATAGGATATTTGTATAGCTTCTAAGAATCTCTCCTTAAAAATATTTCAGTAGATAAACTTAACCAAGTGGTTTAAGTTACCGTCACCAGTAATACAATATTCAGATGCTTCTTAATAGTGGGGTTATATACTGATAAATCCATCATAAGCTGAAAATATCATGTCAAAATACATTTAAAACACCTAACCTGCTGGGTGTGATAGCAAGTTAGGTGTAATCCCAGTGGCTCAGGAGGCTGAGGCAGAAAGATCACAAGTTCAAAGCCAGTTTTCAACAATTTAGTGAGGCCCTAAGCAAATTAGTGAGACCCTGTCTCAAAAAATAAGCACTTTTGGGGATGTGGGTCAGTGGTAAAGTTCTCCTGGGTTCAAACCCAGGTATCAAAACAAAACAACACCTAACTTTCTGAACATCAAAGCTTAGCAACAGAATACACTGCAAATTGGTTGTTTACCCTTGTTATCTCACAGCTGACTGGGAGCTCTATGGTTCACTGCCACTGCCCAGTGTCATAGGAGAATATCACCACATGTCACTATCCAGAAAAAGATAAAAAATTGGAAAAGTGGTTTTTGCTGAATGTGTATTACTTTCACACTATTATAAAGATAAAGAACCTGTTGTAAATCAGGACTGTCTGTATTGACACCATGTACTTGCCATAAAAATAACACTGAGATGATCACAACATTGGTTCTTTGATGTTCTTGCCGAAAATGCATGACCTCAGTCTAAAATGTCAGATCCAAATTGAGGGACATTTTACAAAAGAACTGGCCGGTAATCTTCAAAATTAAGGTGAGCTGGGTGTGTGGTAATGCACTCTTACAAACCCAGCTACATGGAAGGTTGAGGTAGGAGGATTACAAGCTTGAGGCCAGCCTGGTTGTTCGGTGCTTGCCCAGCATTTGCAAGACCCTGGTTTTATCCGTAGTACTGAGAACCACCCCCCACCCTGATAAAACAAATTAAGGTGAAAAAAGACTAAGAAACTATCAAAGATTGAAGGAGACCAAGGAGACAAGACAACTAAATGCAATGTGGGGTTGTAGGTTCTGTCATTAGTAAGAAATCTGGTGAAATTTGAGTAAGATCAGGGGAGTAGTTAGTAATAGTATATCAATACTGTTTCTTGGTTTCAGTAATTATTCTGTTAGCTGGGCATGGTCTCACGTGCCTGTAGGTTCAGCTACTTAGGAGACAGGAGAATCACTTGAGCCAGGAGTTTGAGGACAGCCTGAATTACATAGTGGTGTTCCATATCAAAAAAGAAAGAAAAGTGGGGGGTGGGGAGAAAGAGGCTGGGTGCCGTTGCTAATCCCAGTGACTTAGGAGGCTGAGACAGGAGTATCACAGGTTTGAGGCCAGCCTCAGCAGTTTAGCAAGGCCCTCAGCATGTCTCAAAAAAATTAAAAGAACTGGGGATATAGCTCAGTGGTAAAGTGCTTTTGGGTTGAGATACCCAGTATCAAAAAATGTGTTGGGGTGGATTTGTGAGGCCCTTGGATTTGATCCCCAGCACCACGAAAAGGGCAGGGGGAGAGGGGAAGAAGCAGCAACAACAGCAGAAGAGATTTTATTTAAAGAGGAAACAAGAAACCACCCTGATCTCTGTATAAGTAACACAAAGGATGTATCACACATATCAGACCAAAAGTGCTAATTATACTTAATATATCTGTCAAGGATATTAACCAGAAGATTAGAAATAAATTAGGGTTGGCCGGGGTGTGGTGGTACATGCCTGTAATCCCAGGACTCAGGAGGCTGAGGCAGGAGGATCACAAGTTCAAAGCCAGCAATTTAGTGAGGCCCTAATAAGCAATTCATTGAGACCCTGTCTCAAAATAAAAATTAAAGGGGATGGGGACGTGGCTCAGTGATTAAGAGCTTTTGGGTTCAATCCCTGGCACTTGAAAATAAAGAAATTAGGTGGGCTAGTTCTGTAGCTCAGTGGTAAAGTGCATGAATGAGGCCTCCAGTATAATCCATAACACCACAAAAAAAAAAAAAAAAAAAAAAAAAAAAAGAAATTTGGCAAATGAGAGAAAATAACATGACACAAGTATGGAAGACACTGGCAGATTACTATAAACATCACTAGTAGTGTTATAAGGTAAAGTATCAAGTCTGCAAAGAAGGAAGCTGAGGTTCAAAGAGAAATAGAGTTCACTTTACCAGCTTTTCTGAGCCAAATCGTACTGCTCTAAAATAAAGTTGCAAAAATTATAGGACACTGAATTACAGTTTGTCTCAGGCTTTTCTTAGGTAGAGTGTCATGGTCCTACTTAAACTGATCCACACAAAAAACAAAGGCTCATTAACCCTTTCACATAAACCCTGCTCTATTTTTATTTATATACCAGACATTTCTCAAATACTGGACATTTGCTTGGATCCGTTATGGATCACACACAGATATCTGAATAACTAACACCAGGGTATCAAGAGCCCCTAAATGGTACTTGTGAATATGATTTAGAGTGGGAAAATGAACAATCAGGGCCAAACCAGAGAAGCACCTCAAGACCCTTACAACAGAAGAGAACTGTTTCTCAGCTGACTTCTCCTTGTTACTTCAATTTATCAAACAAAACTAATAAAGCCTTTCAAAGTGTTATGTTACTTGTTGCCTGGCATCCTAGCTCTGCCCTCCTAATCAAGCTAAGCTGTCCCAATCTTACATAAAATAGTCTCAGTTCTATATTTGCACATACCACCATCCTAAACCTTCTTTTCCCATGCTTCTACATAAATAAATAACTGTCCTTTATCTGATAAAATATATTCTTTTATATTTTATTTTATGTTTATTCGCCTGATGTCCTAATGATGGTTTTGCTTTCTGGCCCTCACTATTAACTCCCTTTCTTCCACAGTAATGGAAGTACTAGCCACATGGTTTTTCAGAAAGGTACACATTTCCTAGCCTCCCTTGTTGAGAGGTAGGCTAAATTCTTGGCGAGGGAATAAAGAGGAGGTGATGTGCCACTTCCTGGCTGAGAACTGAAAAACAGTAGTCCAACACTTCCATGTTCTTTTCCCTTCCCATTTGGCTGCAACCCAGCTTGCAAGGGATGATAGTGCCCTAGAATGTGATCCTCCTACCAGTGGCATGAGCATTTTCTGGGAACTTGTTGGATATACAAATTATTAAATCCTATCCCAGACACACTGAAACATATTCTGGGAATAAGAACTAAGAACTGCCGGTCGCGGTGGCGCACGCCTGTAATCCCGGCACTTTGGGAGGCTGAGGCAGGAGGATCGCGAGTTCAAAGCCAGCCTCAGCAATGGTGAGGCACTTAGCAACTCAGTGAGACCCTGTCTCTAAATAAAATACAAAAAAGGGCTGGGGATGTGGCCCAGTGGTGGAGTGCCCCTGAGTTCAATCCCTGGTACCACAAAAAAAAAAAAAAAAAAAAGAACTAAGAATTTTTTTTAAAAGCCCTTCAGGTGATTCTAACAAGCATTAAAATGTGAGAACCATGGTAGGGATTAGCAGAAAAATCAGTGTAAAATATCTGGAGTCCCTCAGTTAACACTGAATAATAGAGCAACAGGGACTGTTCACGTTGCTCAATTACATGAAAGAAATACTTTTTTTTTTTTTTTTTGGTACCAGGGTTTGAATTCAGGGGCACTTGACCACTGGGCCACATCCCCAGCCCTTTTTTGTATTTTATTAGAGACAGGGTCTCACTGAGTTGCTAAGTGCCTCACCATTGCTGAGGCTGGCTTTGAACTTGCAATCCTCCTGCCTCAGCCTTCCAAGTGCTGGGATTACAGGCGTGTGCAGCACGGCAGGAGGACACTCTTAAAACTCAAGGGACTCCAAAGAGATTTTGCTTTGTGGGCTATAACTAAAATAGTCATCACAGTAGAAACAGAATTCTTAAAAATATTAATTCATGGTAATTCATTAAAAAATAACAGACCCATTCCACATTAAACAAACAATTTATTGTTTTTGGAAAATAGTTATTTTTCATAAACAGAACAATTTAGTGAGGATAGTGGTATTGTTTTACATTTTTACAAATTCTTTAATTCTGCATTCGGTCTGGTGTGATATATTATTTTGGTTGAAGTACTTGAAAAAAAATTTTGTTCTTACACGGATAGAGTTAGAAAAGGAGTACTTTAAAAAGTTTTAAAGTTTGGGCTGGGGTTGTGGCTCAGCGTAGAGTGCTTGCCTAGCACGTGTGCAGCCCAGGTTTGATCCTCAGCACCATGTAAAAATAAAGGTATTGTGTACAACTAAAGCAAATAAATAACTATTTTTTAAAAAGTTTTAAAGTTTTTAATGAATTCATCTTGGGGGATTGGGGGGAGGGATTGGGGATTGATTCCAGGGGCACTTAACAACTAAGCCACATCCTCAGCCCTTTTATTTAATTTTGAGACACTTAAGTTGTTTAGGACCTCACTAAGTTGCTAAGGCTGGCCTCAAACTTGCAGTTCTCTTGCCTCAGCCTTCCAAATCGCTGTTATTACAGGCATGCACCACCATGACTGGCAGTGAACTTTTTTTTGAGACTTTTTATTTATTTATTTTTAAATGGAGGGCAATACAGGGATTGAACCCAGGGGCACTTTATCACTGAGCTACATCCCCAACCCTTTTTTACTTTTCATTTTGATAGAGTGTCACTAAACTGCACAGGCTGGCCTTGAATTTGCAAACCTCTTGCCTCAACCTCCCCAGTGACTGGGACTGCATATGTACACTACCACACCCTGCCTAAATTTTTTTTTTTTTTTTTTTTTTTTTTTTTGGTGTTGGTTGGGGGGGGAGCTACTGGGGATTGAACTCGGGGGCACTGGACTGCTGAGCCACATCTCCAGCCCTATTTTGTATTTGAACTCGTGATCCTCCTGAGCCACTGGGATTACAGGCGTCTAAATTTTCTTCTTAATGAGAAGTAGTTAATAGCACTCAGATACCCACAGTGATGCTATGTTCTTCTCAAGCCCATATCTGTATTTCACTCTTAACAGTTGCTATATTCCAGAGATTGTACTTCTAGGATGGTGGGAAAGCAACCTCCAAAGTAATCCCATTAAATGGTACTTTTTGGAGATAATTTCACTCTTTGTAGCATCTAAAATGAAACGTGTTCTACAGCTATTTTGCTATTTTCTGTCAGAGGCTTTTATGCCATTTGAGGAATTTGTTTTACATTTTGGTTTGTATGTTTTGTAAGTTCCTTTAGGGAAATGAAATGGAGAGGTTATATTCTTGATGTACAGAGTTAAATGCTACAAATGATTGTCAGTACATCAGGTAGCTTGAAAGGAGCTCAACTGTCTGGTTTGCATTAGGGCAGGTGGGAGATGGTGCAGAACGGGGACCATTGTTCTATGATCTTTGCTAGGACCTGGAAATGCATTTTTGTTTCCAGTTTGGTTGGAAGACAAATGGTTTCATTCTCCTATAAGGTTGCAAGTAGAGGGTACAGGTCCGCTAATCTCTGAAACACATTTGAGATAGAATTTATTTGGATAATTATTTTTTTTCCACTTTAAAATACACAAGTTGTTATTATAAAGAAACTGTATTAAGGTCCACTCTTTCTGGAATAAATTTTCTAGCTCAGCTACTACTGGATTAGCTATACTTACAACATTATCCTTTATTTGACTAATTTAGTATGCAGAGCTGTGAATATTCTTGAGGGATATTTTAGAGAAATTTTTGTGAGACTTTTCTGAGGTTTTAATGACTGCCATTTCCTTGTCATGACCACATCCCAGCTCCTATTTCTCTAAAGTGCAAAATGTGGTTACCCTCATAGGCTGCTGCATTCAGATGCCTCTAGAATTATTTGTCTGATTATGAGAGTGATATGGTAAATACATGGTTTGTTTATATATATGCTGCTGTCTTTGTTGTATCTGTGTCAAACAATAATTGGCTAAATTTGTTTTACTAATGAAATGATGTTACAGGTAATCATCAATAGCATGAGTAGCAATTGGCTGAGAGTTGAAACCTACTTACCATCCCTGTGATAGAAGGCGGGGGAGTATTCTGGTCATTAGAAGTAGACATAGATTTTTTTTTTTTTTTTTTTTTTTTTTGGTACTGGGGATTGAACTCAGGGGCCCTTGACCACTGGGCCACATCCCCAGACCTTTTTTGTATTTTATTAGAGACAGGGTCTCACTGAGTTGCTAAGTGCCTCACCATTGCTGAGGCTGGCTTTGAACTCTCGATCCTCCTGCCTCAGTCTCCCAAGTGCTGGGATTACAGGCGTGCGCCACTGCGCCCGGCTTAGACATAGATTTTTAATCTTTACCTTTGATGTATAATCTTCGGTGGGTTTATCTAGTATCTCCTAGTCTCAGTTCTTCTTCTTCCTCTCCCTCTTCCTGCTCCTCCCCCTCCTCCGCCCCCTTCTCCTCTCTCTCCTTCCCCTCCTTCTTCCTTCTTTTTTCCTTTTTTTTGGGGGGGGGGCATTGAACCCAGGGACACTTAACCACTGAGAGCCATATCCGCAGTCGTTTTTATTTTTTGTTTTGAGACAGGGTCTCGTTAAGTTGCTTAGGTTCTCACTAAGTTACTGAGCTGACTTTGAACTTGCAGACCTCCTGCTTCAGCCTCCTGAGCTGTTGGGTTTACTGGTGTGTGCCACCACTCCCAGCTCAGTTTCTTCTTTTGTAGGATGGGAGTAATATGAACTTATAATTAAATGAGTAATTTTTCAATGATTCCTTCCCTCCCTCCCTCCCTCCCTCCTTCCTTTGAACTTGTGATCCTCCTGCCTCAGCCTCCCAAAGTGCTGGGATTACAGGCGTGTGCCACCACGCCCGGCTTATGTTATTTTTTTAATTTTTATTTTTTTATTTTGGGATGAGAGTGAGTCTCACTAAATTACCTAGGGTCTCGCTCAGTTACTGAGGCGGCCCTTGAACTTGCAATCCTCCTGTCTCAGCTTCCCAAGCCTCTGGGATTACAAGTGTGTACCACCATGCCCAGCAGAACCCTGTCTCTTAAAAAAAGATAGCTATAAGCCCGGGCGCGGTGGCTCACGCCTGTAATCCCAGCACTTTGGGAGGCTGAGGCAGGAGGATCACGAGTTCAAAGCCAGCCTCAGCAATGGCGAGGCACTTAGCAACTCAGTGAGACCCTGTCTCTAATAAAATACAAAAAAGGGCTGTGGATGTGGCCCAGTGGTCGAGTGCCCCTGAGTTCAATCCCCAGTACCACAAAAAAAAAAAAAAAAAAAAAAGATAGCTATAGTAGGTATAAAGTGCTCATTCCTCAAAGATGTCTACAAACTAACCCCCAGAACCTGTGAAGGTGTTCAGTTTCATGGCAAAGAGTTATTAATAAATGGAATTAAGGTTGCTAATCAGCTGGCTTTAAAATATGGAGATTATTCTGGATTTTCCAGATGGGCCCAGTGTAATTATAAGATCCTTAAAAAAAAGAGAGGTAAAAGAAACAGAAATGGTAACATGGGCAAGTATATGCCAGGCAATAATGGCTTTTGAAGATGGAGGAAGCAGCCATAAACCAAGGAAAATAGGCATCTGGGAAAGGCAAGGAAATGAATTTTTCTCTACAGACTCCAGAAGAAAACTTAGGAACTCTTATCAATACCTTGAATTTAGCCCAGTGAGACCTGTTTTGGACTTGTGTATTCCAGACCAAAAGGTAAAATTTATATTGCTTAAGCCACTAAATTACAGCAATCATGGAAAACAATGTATTTGCTTCTCAAAGAAACATGGACAGTGTAGTTAGCCTCATCTAATGAGTACCATCATCTCAATGGTGGAGCACTGTGCGTAGTATGTGTGGGCCCTGGGTTTTTTGATCCTCAGCACCACATAATTAACAATAATTCCCTAATGTTATATTCCTAGTCCATTTGAAAATTTACTTAGTTGTTCTTCATAGTATCTTTGTGGCTTTTTTAAATTTTGTTTATTTATTTGAGTCAGGGTCTTACTGTGTTGCCCAGGCTGGTCTTGAATTCCTGGGCTCAGGGTGTTCCTCCTACCTTAACCTCTCGTCCTAGGACTACAGGTAGACACCAGCATGTCAGGTTTGAAGCTTTTTTTTTTTCCCCAGACACTTTCAAGATCATAGTTTATTTATTATTTCAGATAAAAGAGACTCCCTTAAAATTCAACTGTAGAGTTATATACACCATTTAGTACTTTTGCAATGACTGTTAATCAAGAAATTCCTAAATACCTGAAAGTCCCACTATTAACATAAACTATAGTAATAAAATATTGAGGGCTGGGGCTGTGGCTCAGTGGTAGCACACAGGGCTTCCTTGGCATGTGTGAGGCACTGGGTTCGATTCTCAGCACCACATATAAATAAATAAAATAAGTAAAGGTCATCAACTAAAAAAAAAATTGAGGGGCTGGGTTGTGGTTCAGTGTGGAGCACTTGCCCAGCGCGTGCAGGGCTCTGGGTTCGATCCTCAGCATCACATAAAAATAATTTTTAAATAAAATAAAGGTATTATGTCCAACTACAACTAAAAAATTCTTTAAAAATTCACATTTAATTTGTTGAATGTATAATATTTACATTATGAAACCAATGGTGGTATGATTAAACACTGATAAAGAAATAGTAAAAATAAACTTTAAAAACAAAGGTTTCTAGTCTTATAATGTGCTAATTATAATTATATATAAAAAAATAGCAGAGTTTTCTGTTAGAAAATTCTTAATCATCTGAGTTGTAGTTGAAGCTCTTTTTTAATTTTTTTAATTGTAGATGGACACAATACTTTTTTTTTTATAATTTTTATTTATTTGCTTTAGTTGTACACAATGTGTTTATTTTTACGTGGTGCTGAGTATCGAACCCGGGCCGCGCACGTGCTAGGCAAGCGTTCTACCGCTGAGCCACAACCCCAGCCCCTGGACACAATACTTTTATTTTGTTTATTTTTTATGTGGTGCCGGGGATGGAACCAGTGCCTCATGCATACTAGGCAAGCTCTCTACCACAGAGCCACAACCCCGGCCCCTGAAGCTTTTTTTTTAAAAATTTATTTATTTGCTTTAGTTGTACACAATGCGTTTATTTTATTTTTACGTGGTGCTGAGGATTGAACCCGGGCCACCCACGTGCTAGGCAAGCACTCTACCGCTGAGCCACAACCCCAGCCCCCTTGGAGCTTTTTTTTTAAACCAAGATCCAATCAAAGACCATACTTTTTGCATTTGATTATAAGTTTTCTTTAACCTAGAACCGTATGTACTTCCCTCCCTCCCCTCCCTCCTTTTTTTTTTTTTTAATTCATATTTGGGAGTGAACCCATTCACTGATTTTTTTTTTTTTTTTTTTTTTTTTTTTTAAGTACTGGGGATTGAACTCAGGGGCCCTTGACCACTGGGCCACATCCCCAGACCTTTTTTGTATTTTTATTAGAGACAGGGTCTCACTGAGTTGCTAAGTGCCTCGCCATTGCTGAGGCTGGCTTTGAACTCTCGATCCTCCTGCCTCAGTCTCCCAAGTGCTGGGATTACAGGCGTGCGCCACTGCGCCCGGCTTAGACATAGATTTTTAATCTTTACCTTTGATGTATAATCTTCGGTGGGTTTATCTAGTATCTCCTAGTCTCAGTTCTTCTTCTTCCTCTCCCTCTTCCTGCTCCTCCCCCTCCTCCGCCCCCTTCTCCTCTCTCTCCTTCCCTCCTTCTTCCTTCTTTTTTCCTTTTTTTTTGGGGGGGGGCATTGAACCAGGGACACTTAACCACTGAGCCATATCCGCAGTCGTTTTTATTTTTTTGTTTTGAGACAGGGTCTCGTTAAGTTGCTTAGGTTCTCACTAAGTTACTGAGCTGACTTTGAACTTGCAGACCTCCTGCTTCAGCCTCCTGAGCTGTTGGGTTTACTGGTGTGTGCCACCACTCCCAGCTCAGTTTCTTCTTTTGTAGGATGGGAGTAATATGAACTTATAATTAAATGAGTAATTTTTCAATGATTCCTTCCCTCCTCCCTCCCTCCCTCCCTCCTTCCTTTGAACTTGTGATCCTCCTGCCTCAGCCTCCCAAAGTGCTGGGATTACAGGCGTGTGCCACCACGCCCGGCTTATGTTATTTTTTTAATTTTTATTTTTTTATTTTGGGAGAGAGTGAGTCTCACTAAATTACCTAGGGTCTCGCTCAGTTACTGAGGCGGCCCTTGAACTTGCAATCCTCCTGTCTCAGCTTCCCAAGCCTCTGGGATTACAAGTGTGTACCACCATGCCCAGCAGAACCCTGTCTCTTAAAAAAAGATAGCTATAAGCCGGGCGCGGTGGCTCACGCCTGTAATCCCAGCACTTTGGGAGGCTGAGGCAGGAGGATCACGAGTTCAAAGCCAGCCTCAGCAATGGCGAGGCACTTAGCAACTCAGTGAGACCCTGTCTCTAATAAAATACAAAAAAGGGCTGTGGATGTGGCCCAGTGGTCGAGTGCCCCTGAGTTCAATCCCCAGTACCACAAAAAAAAAAAAAAAAAAAAAGATAGCTATAGTAGGTATAAAGTGCTCATTCCTCAAAGATGTCTACAAACTAACCCCAGAACTGTGAAGGTGTTCAGTTTCATGGCAAAGAGTTATTAATAAATGGAATTAAGGTTGCTAATCAGCTGGCTTTAAAATATGGAGATTATTCTGGATTTTCCAGATGGGCCCAGTGTAATTATAAGATCCTTAAAAAAAGAGAGGTAAAAGAAACAGAAATGGTAACATGGGCAAGTATATGCCAGGCAATAATGGCTTTTGAAGATGGAGGAAGCAGCCATAAACCAAGGAAAATAGGCATCTGGGAAAGGCAAGGAAATGAATTTTTCTCTACAGACTCCAGAAGAAAACTTAGGAAACTCTTATCAATACCTTGAATTTAGCCCAGTGAGACCTGTTTTGGACTTGTGTATTCCAGACCAAAAGGTAAATTTATATTGCTTAAGCCACTAAATTACAGCAATCATGGAAAACAATGTATTTGCTTCTCAAAGAAACATGGACAGTGTAGTTAGCCTCATCTAATGAGTACCATCATCTCAATGGTGGAGCACTTGCGTAGTATGTGTGGGGCCCTGGGTTTGATCCTCAGCACCACATAATTAACAATAATTCCCTAATGTTATATTCCTAGTCCATTTGAAAATTTACTTAGTTGTTCTTCATAGTATCTTTGTGGCTTTTTTAAATTTTGTTTATTTATTTGAGTCAGGGTCTTACTGTGTTGCCCAGGCTGGTCTTGAATTCCTGGGCTCAGGGTGTTCCTCCTACCTTAACCTCTCGTCCTAGGACTACAGGTAGACACCAGCATGTCAGGTTTGAAGCTTTTTTTTTTTTCCCCAGACACTTTCAAGATCATAGTTTATTTATTATTTCAGATAAAAGAGACTCCCTTAAAATTCAACTGTAGAGTTATATACACCATTTAGTACTTTTGCAATGACTGTTAATCAAGAAATTCCTAAATACCTGAAAGTCCCACTATTAACATAAACTATAGTAATAAAATATTGAGGGCTGGGGCTGTGGCTCAGTGGTAGCACACTTCCTTGGCATGTGTGAGGCACTGGGTTCGATTCTCAGCACCACATATAAATAAATAAAATAAGTAAAGGTCATCAACTAAAAAAAAAAATTGAGGGGCTGGGTTGTGGTTCAGTGTGGAGCACTTGCCCAGCGCGTGCAGGGCTCTGGGTTCGATCCTCAGCATCACATAAAAAATAATTTTTAAATAAAATAAAGGTATTATGTCCAACTACAACTAAAAAATTCTTTAAAAATTCACATTTAATTTGTTGAATGTATAATATTTACATTATGAAACCAATGGTGGTATGATAAACACTGATAAAGAAATAGTAAAAATAAACTTTAAAAACAAAGGTTTCTAGTCTTATAATGTGCTAATTATAATTATATATAAAAAATAGCAGAGTTTTCTGTTAGAAAATTCTTAATCATCTGAGTTGTAGTTGAAGCTCTTTTTTAATTTTTTTTAATTGTAGATGGACACAATACTTTTTTTTTTATAATTTTTATTTATTTGCTTTAGTTGTACACAATGTGTTTATTTTTACGTGGTGCTGAGTATCGAACCCGGGCCGCGCACGTGCTAGGCGAGCGTTCTACCGCTGAGCCACAACCCCAGCCCCTGGACACAATACTTTTATTTTGTTTATTTTTTATGTGGTGCCGGGGATGGAACCAGTGCCTCATGCATACTAGGCAAGCTCTCTACCACAGAGCCACAACCCCGGCCCCTGAAGCTTTTTTTTAAAAATTTATTTATTTGCTTTAGTTGTACACAATGCGTTTATTTTATTTTTACGTGGTGCTGAGGATTGAACCCGGGCCACCCACGTGCTAGGCAAGCACTCTACCGCTGAGCCACAACCCCAGCCCCCTTGGAGCTTTTTTTTTTTTTAAACCAAGATCCAATCAAAGACCATACTTTTGCATTTGATTATAAGTTTTCTTTAACCTAGAACCGTATGTACTTCCCTCCCTCCCTCCTTTTTTTTTTTTTTAATTCATATTTGGGAGTGAACCCATTCACTGATTTTTTATTTTTTTTTTTTTTTTTTTTTTTTTTAAGTACCAGGGATTGAACTCAGGGGTATTCAACCACTGGGCCACATCCCCAGCCCTTTTTTGTATTTTTATTTAGAGACAGGGTCTCACTGAGTTGCCAAGTGCCTCGCCATTGCTGAGGCTGGCTTTGAACTCGAAGTCCTCCTGCCTCAGCCTCCCAAGTGCTGGGATTACAGGCATGCACCACCACGGCCGGCTCACTGATATTTTTGTATTAATCAAGTTTAGCTCTTAAAGAAATAAGAGCTACATCCCCAGTTTTTTGTTGTTGTTGTTGTTGTTTTTTTTTTTTTTTTTTTAATTTGAGAAAGGTCTTGCTAAGTTGCTGAGGCTGGTCTCAAATTTACAGTCCTCCTGCCTCAGGCTTCAAAGTCACTAGGATTATAGCCATGCACCACCACTCCTGGCATAGTTGCACTTCTTAACAGTTCAGGGCTCAAACTTGAGTGTTCTGGCAAGTAAAACAAGCTGCATTGCTTTTTATGACCCAGTTTCAAAAGCCACACAGCATCATTTCTGCTATACTCCACCAGTTGAAGCAGTCACAGATCCACTCAGATTTTTTTTTTTTTTTTTTTTTTTTTTTTGGTACCAGGGATTGAACTCAGGGGCACTCGACCACTGGGCCACATCCCCAGCCCTTTTTTGTATTTTATTTAGAGACAGGGTCTCACTGAGCTGCTAAGTGCCTCGCCATTGCTGAGGCTGGCTTTGAACTTGCGATCCTCCTGCCTCAGCCTCCCCAAAGTGCTGGGATTACAGGCGTGCGCCACCGTGCCTGGCTAGATCCACTCAGATTTAAGGGAACACAGACCCAACCTCTTTTTTTTGTTTCTTTTGTTTTGTTCTTTTGGTACTAGAGATTGAACCCAGTGATACTTAACTACTGAGCCGCATCCCCAGCCCTTTTTAAATATTTTATTTAGAAACAGGGTGTGACTGAGTTTTTAGGGCCTTGCTAAGTTGCTGAGGCTGGCTTTGAACTTGTGTGATCCTCCTGCCTCAGCCTCCCGAGCTGCTGGGATTAAAGGCATGTGCCGCCTTGCCCTGTCTAATGCTTGATGTAAGACATTTCAGAGAATTTGGGGGGACTGTTTTTAAACTGCTACAGCTGCCATTAAAACATTTTGAGCATACAAGCATTTTTAATGACCACTTTAGTTTTTCTGAGGAACAGTTTCAAAAGTATTGCAAGTTGGGCATGGTGCATGTGCTTGTAGTCCCAACACTTGAGAGGTTGTGTCAGGAGGGTCATTTGAACTCAGGAGTTTGAGACCAAGCAGGGCAACATAGTGACAGCCTGTCTTTAAAAAAAAAAGAAAAAGAAAAAAGAAAAAGTATTGCAATAGTTTAGGCAGGAGGTGATGTTTTGGGTTAAGGTGATAACATGAGAATAAAGGATGGGATAACATTTGTTTTTGTGGCACTGGGGATTGAACCCAAGGGTGGTCTAACACTGAGCTATATGCCCAGCCATTTTTAAAAAATATATATTTATTTGTACACAATGCCTTTATTTTTACGTGGTGCTGAGAATCGAACCCGGGCCGCGCACGTGCTAGGTGAGCGCTCTAGTGCTGAGCCACAACCCCAGCCCCCTACCCAGCCATTTTTAAAAAAATATTTATTTATTTACTTTAGTTGTACACAATGCAATGCATTTATGTTTACGTGGTGCTGAGGATCGAACCTGGGCCACGCATGTGCAAGGCGAGTGCTCTACTGCTGAGACACAACCCCAGCCCCCCCCAGCCATTTTTATTTTGAGATAGGATTGCACTATGGGCTGGGGTTGTGGCTCAGTGGTAGAGCGCTCGCCTAGCACGTGTGCAGCCTGGGTTCCATCCTCAGCACCACGTAAACATAAATGCATTGCATTGTGTACAACTAAAGCAAATAAATAAATAAATATAAAAAAAAAGAAAAAGGATTGCACTAAATTGCCAAGGCTGGCCTTGAATTTGTGATCCTTTTCCTCAGGCTCCCGAGTGACTGGGATTATAGGCATGCACCACCCAGGCTGACTAGGCAAATTTAGAATATATTTAGGAGGTAGTTCTGATAGAATTTTCAGATGGAATGCATGTAAGGTGTGAGAAACAAGAACCAAGAAGGACTTCAAAGTGTTTGTTTTGAGCAATTGATTGAATAGTGGTTGTGTTTCTTGAGATGGAAAACACTAGGGAAGAGAGAGTTGTTACTGTTTTTCCTTTTAGAAGCAGAATTTCTTTTAAATACATACATGCTTCTTCTCTTTACCTGACAGTTACATGGAGGAGGCAGGCAATTCTGCAAAAAGTAGTAGATGCTTTTCTAATAAGATTTTGCTTTAGAGTTCATAAAACTGGGTAGAAGTTGGTAGATATATTCCACATTTTGGAAATTTCCCTTGCCTTTCCTATAATTAAATTTTTTTAAAATTGTAAATACTCATAAAATTTACCATTTCAACTATTTAAGTGTATAGTTCAATGGCGTTTAGCACAGTCACACTTTTCTGCAGCCATTACCACCATCTGTCTTTGGAATGTTTTCAGATTTGCAAACGTGACAATCTGTACCCATTAAACAAGTCTTGCCAATTGCCTCCTCCCCTGTCTCCTGACAATCACTGTTGATCTAGGACGCAAAGAAAAGACGACTGACTCCAATTTTAAATCAAATTAAAGCAAGCTTATATTGTGTACACAAAGAGAGCTGACCAGTGGCTGCCTCTCCCAAACACCGGGCTCAAGATCCAGCCCTGCTCTCTGGGAAGACAAGGTTTTTATACCACAGAAAGTTACAAAAAAGGGGGGTGGGGTGGGGGATGTCTTGCGAACTTAGAGCTAACATGGTTCTGGCAAATATGATACAAAGGCACATAGCAGGCTAATGATCTATATGGCTTAACATTTCAAGGTAGGGAGTAATTAAGATTCCTGTTGGAATTTATGAGGCACCACTGAGGTTTTAGGGAGGGGTGTTATCTGGTCAAGGAGAGCCAGGCCTGTGTGAGTTCAGAGCACAGGCAGGAATTCCAAGCAAGATTAACTCTCAGAGTATAGTCAGGCCAAATAAATATCTTAGTAAAACAGAAATGATTTTAGCCGGGCGCGCGGTGGCGCACGCCTGTAATCCCAGCACTTTGGGAGGCTGAGGCAGGAGGATCACGAGTTCAAAGCCAGCCTCAGCAATGGCGAGGCACTTAGCAACTCAGTGAGACCCTGTCTCTAAACAAAATACAAAAAAAGGTCTGGGGATGTGACCCAGTGGTCGAGTGCCCCCTGAGTTCAATCCCCGGTACCACAAAAAACAAAAAAAAAAAAAAAAAAAAAAAAAAAAAAAAAAAAAAACAGAAATGATTTTTTTTGTTTTTTTAAATTTTATGGCTCCCAATCTTAGGATAGAATTAGTTGGGTTCATCATTCCCCCTTGTCTTCTGTGTCCCTTTCAAATCTTTGATAGGGTAGATGGAGGGCTCTGGAGGAATTCCAGTCCCTCAGGGGACAGTCTCCAACTTCCACACCTATTCAAAATTGGCCTCCCCGGTCTGACCTGACTCAATTTACCTGTATATACTGTCTTATTTTGGCTTCATATCCCCCTTTCTAATTTGAGGAACATTTTATTGCTGTAAGGACAAAGGGTGACGGACGTGTTCTGGCTGCTTTATAGCTGAGAGGGGGCAATGTGTCAAGGTGGGGCAAATAGTTTGTAGTTCCCTTTTAGAGGTCAGGTTGGATCAAAGTCTAATTAGGAAAGAACAGGTTGTGAAGTCATCTGGAGATGCGTGCTTCTATGAGAAACAAAAGAAAACATGAGTACTGAATAAATATTGCAGCATCTGGAACATGTCAATGAATGTCATGAAGATGATGGAAGTCCATAGTCTCTCACCAGGATGTGTGAGGGCTAAGAAGCTTTCCCCATAATAAGGCCAGAGTGGACAAGGTCTTTATTTGGGAGTGTAAATCTTTAACATTCTCAGAGTTACTGGGAATGTAAAAACAACATTTAACTTTTAATGTCACAGAAGTCTGACCCCATAAGATGTAGTTAAGCTACTTAATGTCATCTGATCTTGTAAAACCTTTCTACTGGTATGACTTCTGTGTCTAGTAGAGAACCGTTTATTTCTGTTACTTAGGGCTAGATAATTATGTTAGCAAATATTAATCCTACCTGTGTAGGAGGTTAGGAAGATCTATAGGCCTTAAACTGACTAAAAACTTCTGACTCAGGCCGCCAGGTGCGGTGGCGCACGCCTGTAATCCCAGCACTTGGGAGGCTGAGGCAGGAGGATTGAGAGTTCAAAGCCAGCCTCAGCAATGACGAGGCACTTAGCAACTCAGTGAGACCCTGTCTCTAATAAAATACAAAAAAGGGCTGGGGATGTGGTCCAGTGGTCGAGTGCCCCTGAGTTCAATCCCCAGTACCAAAAAAAACTTCTGACTCTGCAATTTCATTTGATAGTTATTAGGCATTCCTTCCTAAGAATCTCTCTTTTTAAAATATTTTTTTGTTGATAAACCTTTATTTTATTTATTTATATGTGGTGCTGAGAATTGAACTCAGTGCCTCACACATGGCAGGCATTGCGCTACCACTGAGTCATAGCCCCAACAAGAATCTCTCTTTTATAGTCTCCAGTCTTACTTATTTTGGGGGCTAATACAAGAGTATATCATTTTTTTTTAAAATATTATTTACTTTAGTTGTACACAATGCAATGCATTTATGTTTTACGTGGTGCTGAGGATCGAACCCGGACCGCACGCATGTGAGGCGAGCGCTCTGCCGCTGAGCCACAACCCCAGCCCCACAAGAGTATATCTTGAGTTACATTTAACTATCACTATTATTATTATTTAATGTTCAGGAGCAGCTATGTTTTGGTTTTAACTGTTTTTGCTAGGTGTTTAAGATCAAATTGGTCAAAATTGACTTTGTGTCTATCTGCTATTAAGAGTCAGCTGATATTAGACATTTTATAAACATCAACATTTTATTAATTTTTGACCACCTAGAGAGACTTGTGAGTTAAGTTTAATTTTAAAGACATCTTTACTTATATCTGCTTACCCAATTTAAATTGAACCATTTTAAATCATGTGAATTAAAGGTATTTGGATCCTTTTTTGTTTATCATGGACACTCATTTCCTATCTGCCAATCTTTTTTTTTTTTGTACCGGAGTTTTTTTGAACTCCGGGGCACTTGACCACTGGGCCACATCCCCAGCCCTATTTGTATTTTTTTAAAAATATCTTTATTTATTTCTTTATTTTATGTGGTGCCTAGGATCGAACCAGGGCCTCACACCTGTGAGGCAAATGCTCTACCACTGAGCTACAGCCCCAGCCCCCTTTTTTGTATTTTATTAGAGACAGGGTCTCACTGAGTTGCTAAGTGCCTCGCCATTGCTGAGGCTGGCTTTGAACTCATGATCCTCCTGCCTCAGCCTCCCAAGTGCTGGGATTACAGGTGTGCGCCACCACGCCTGGCTCTATCTGCCAATCTTGATAGCATGTACATGACATATGGACTCACACATATGGACAGACAATACAGTACACAGTGTGCACACAAATAACATTGCAGTGGAGATTTACGTAGCTTTCACATGTGAATCTCCATTGCAGTGTTACAGATGTTTAGAAATTCCATAGTTGAATAAAAATTGGGACTGATCAGAAAAAGAAAAAAAAAACATTAACTTGGGACCAAAATCATGAATTCAAAAAATATACAGAACCTAAGAAAAAAACAGAGTCCTAGAAAAATGACCAGCTGGTAATTAGTAAAGTACCATACAATTTGCTTTTTGGTTTAGTCTAATGTAAGTTCAGGTAAAAGACATTTTTACTTTTTTGGAGGGTCTGGGGGAGGCTGAGCCATCTCCTACTGAGCTTGCTTGCTTCCCCATTTGTATTTCAATGTAAGTCCTGGCTGAGGTCTGGAAGGAGCTGGGGAAAACTGCAGTTCTGAGCAGAAACCTCATGTCTAAGGAATTTTAACCAATTTTTAGTTGGTAACCCGATAGGTTTAGATGAAAATTATGATACCTTAGTTTTTATTGCTTTTGAGAACAAAGCAATGTTAGGCTCCTTAATGAGGTCTATTTCCTTGTGATCATTTCTAGGATTATTTATCCTTTCTTAGTGACAAACAGGTTAAATCTTGCTTTAAAGCCTGTTCATAACTCAGAGGGAGTAAACCTTTTGGTAATAGGCTGTTCAGATATTTCTAAAAGGTCTAAGGAAAGAGGTGAGAACAGAAAAGCTGGCGCTTGAATTCAAGGGAAAATTGACCTCTTGGCTCCCTACGGAGAAGCAGGGGAAGCACACCTGGGGCATTTGAGGCTAATGTTTGGCTAAGTAAAAGCATAACATCTTTCCAGGTGAGGTCAAACATCTGGCATAAGTTCTGGAATATCTCAATATAAAAATACATTGAATACATCTGAGCACAGTAACAGTAATAGGAGATTTTAGACTGGTTTATGAAGGCTAACTATGGGAACAGAGGAAACCTGGATGTTTCTTACTAACTATCCCATGGCTTTCTTTTTTTTTTTTTTTTTTTTTTTTTTTTTTGTGGTACCAGGGATTGAACTCAGGGGCACACCACCACTGGGCCACATCCCCAGCCCTTTTTTGTATTTTATTAGAGACAGAGTCTCACTGAGTTGCTAAGTGCCTCGCCATTGCTGAGGCTGGCTTTGAACTCACGATCCTCCTGCCTCAGCCTCCCAAGTGCTAGGATTACAGGCGTGCGCCACCACGCCCGGCTTCATGGCTTTCTTTAGTCCTACAATCTTAAGTATTAGTGTCTCTGATCAGAGAAGGAAAGGGAGCATACAGGATGGAATGGATGGCGGCGGGGGGGTGGGGAGGGAATCCTCCTGAGAGTCCAGCTATGCTCACACATTAGAGGCAGCACCCTTTGCATCTAACATAGTTTTTGACTGTTAAAACTCCTTATTAATTATTTTATCTCTGACAAATCAACTTTCAGCTGCAAGATTGTATTATATTTTAGAAAACCATTCAAAGACCAGATTGTTACAGTAAAACATCATTTAGACACGTTTACATCTATAGGTGACCAATTTAGCCAAGATCGTTTCCAAGAAACAATCTATAAGATCAGTATATTATTGCCCATGTCTTAAAGGGCAAGAAACAGATACAAACAAAAAAACACAATGACAGAGAGGATCCCCAAACTATGACAACAAATGGGAACCTTTAAAACAGACCAGATGAGGGAAAATCTCTCCAAGTTCCCAATTCCCACTTAATCGTGGCTCCTGCTCCAGTGGTGTCACAGCGGTCCCCACAAAGGAACCAGATGCCCTCACAAATGGAAAGCAAAAGTGTAAAATCAGGGGTCTCAGTGTGGTGACTTACTGCATTCAGTTTTCTTTTTCTCAAAGTAGACAAAGATGGAGCAATCCTTACAGTGCAGGGAAGGAAGGCAGGAGTTCCCCGAAGCAAAAGGGGCTTCTGCAGCTGCTGGGAGTTCCTCAGTCCCTCCCCTTACTTCCAGGAATAGCTCCTCTGGTTTGGTTCGACCTTAGGCACAGTCTCCTAACTTCCCAGTAGTCTGCTCTCAAAAAGTTCACCTTACATCCTCAGCATGGAAGTATAATTGCTTGGATTGCCAGGCCTGCCCAGGAAAGCAGAGCGGGTGCTGCTCCAGGGTGCCAAGATTTGTAATAGAAAGTTCAGTCCCTGTCTCCAAAGCCAGTTAATGCCAATTAAATAATGAGGACATGGTTTTGAGAAAAAGGGGGAAAAAAGGTGTATTGTTTTGCTAGCAAAGGAGAAACACAGGGGCTTCCTGTCCCAAAGGCTGTGACTCTATCATGTGGGACAAAGGGTTTTGAAGGAATTTTTTAAGAGTTACATTCCAGTAGGGGTTCCCGGGGTGCCCTGATGGCTGTTAGGATTCATTTGTTAATTTGGTAGATACTCATTTCCCAGATCCCCAGCAGGTATCTCCCTCATGTAGTGGATGTGCTCAAAGTAGCCACCTAGGGGGGAAAAAAAGATAACATCAGCTTCCTAATCCTGCTTAGTAAAGGGGGGTAAGGTTTGTCAAAATTCCTTAAAACACAGCTCAAAGGAGTATCAGGCTTGCTTGTTTCATTGCCCGTTTTTTTTGTTCAATTATCTATGTTTATACCAGAGAAGACACACAATGAAAAGGCAGAAAAAAACTATATAGAGCACAGAATGAACGAGACACAGGGGAACAAGAACCAGGCGCCAAACAAAAACTAGGGAGCAGTGCAACATCTTGCTAATGCTCCGGACAGGAGTGTGTATGTGCCTCGCCAGACACCTCACTGCCCCCACCATACCGCAGGATGGTACAACACTTCGCAACCATCCTAGACAGGAGTGCATATGTGCCTCACCAGACACCTCACTGTCCCCAGAAGGAATTTCTGACCAGACCAGTACCAGAGGACAGTGTGACATTTTGCTACTGTCCTAGACAGGAGTGTGTATGTGCCTTGCCAGGCACCTCACTGTCCCCCGAAGAGATCTCTCTTAAAACCCAATACCAGATGTTATGGGTGCACTACCTACTTGTAGAGGCTTTCTCCAGTAGATGCTTGCTAATTCTTTGGGTGAAAGTTCCCTCTAGCAATCTGAAGAACCGAAGGCACACCCCGGGGCCTTGGAACGTCTCAAGGTGCGCACCCCCTGGGGTAGCACTCCATCCCGGAGTCCCAGAATGAAGGTCCGGCTTCAGAATTTGTGGTGGTCTGAATCTCGCTGGGGCCTCCAAAAATGTTGATCCAGGACAGAAAGAAAAGACCACTGACTCCAATTTTAAATCAAATTAAAGCAAGCTTATATTGTGTACACAAAGAGAGCAGACCAGTGGCTGCATCTCTCAAATACCGGGCTCGAGGTCAGCCCCGCTCTCTGGGAAGGCAAGGGTTTTATGGCATAGAAAGTTACAAAAAAAGCGGGGGGATGTCTTGGGAACTTACAGCTAACAGGGTTCTGGCAAATGTGATACAAAGGCAGATAGCAGGCTAATGATCTACGTGGCTTAACATTTCAAGGTAGGGAGTAAATTAAGATTCCTGTTGGAATTTATGAGGCGCCACTGAGGTTTTTTTCTTTTCTTTTCTTTTTTTTGGGGGGTACCGGGGCTTGAACTCAGGGGCACTCGACTGCTGGGTCACATTCCCAGCCCTTTTTTGTATTTTATTTAGAGAGAGGGTCTCACTGAGTTGCTAAGTGCCTTGCCATTGCTGAGGCTGGCTTTGAACTTGCAATCCTCCTGCCTCACCCTCCCAAAGTGCTGGGATTACAGGCGTGCTCCACCGTGCCCGGCTGTGTGAATCATTTTATATTTGTCTTTTTAGTTATACATGGCAGTAGAGTATATTTTGACATATTTATGCAGATGTCTTCTTCTCATTAGGATCCCCAGTATAAATCTTCAACTTTAGGAAAAAACATTGAATCCTGAAAGGATAAATGATTCTGGATATAGTTTTGTAGAGGACTGAAAGAAACCAAAGAGTTCATGAAAGCAACCAGAAAGATGAAAACTAGATTTAAACTTCTCTACGCCAATAAGAAAGCAGGAAGGGCTGGGGATATAGCTCAGTTGGTAGAGTTCTTGCCTTGATGCACAAAGCCCTGGGTCCAATCCCCAGCACACACACACACACACACACACACACACACACACACACACGGCAGGAAATTATTTACTACAAGAGAATAAGGCAATTAGAACTCTGCTTATTCTGGAGTGGGAATGGAATGAAAATGTGTTCAAAGACCTGAGCATGTTTACCCCTTAGTTGTTCTGTTAAAAGAACTAATAAGGACTGGTAATATAGCTCAGTTGGTAGAGTGCTTACCTCGCCTGCACAAGGCCCTGGGTTCAATCCCCAGCACCACCACCACACAAAAAAAATCTAATAAAGGACACATGTCCGGAAAAAGAATAAGAATGGTGGGCAAAATTTTTAAATTGTGGATAAATCTAAATTTGCTTTGTATATAACACATTATTGATAATGACTAATTTGATAGAAGTTAAAAATAAGACAGGAGGGAGGGAAAGGGAGGGGGCAAAAGGGTCAAGAAAAAAAAAAAAAAAAAGATGGTAGAATGAGATGGATATCATTACCCTAAGTGCATGTATGAAGTCATGAATAGTGTGAATATACTTTGCATACAACCAGAGATTTGTAAAAATGTGCTCTATATGTGTAATATGAAATGTATGCATTCTGCTGTCATTTATAACAGAATAAAAAAATAAATTTAAAAAATGGGGGGCTGGGGTTGTGGCTCAGCGGTAGAGTGCTCGCCTAGCAGTGCACTGCCCGGGTTCGATCCTCAGCACCACGTAAACATAAATGCATTGCATTGTGTACAACTAAATAAATATTTAAAAAAAAAACAAATAAGACAGGAAATAGTGAAAAAATAAATTAAAAAAAAAAAAACTTTAATCAATCCAATAGAAAGCATAGAAGAAGAAAATCACAGAACAAGCAAGGTAAATAGAATGAACAGAAGAAGGTAGAAACTAAATATTTGTAATTAAACTAAAAACTAAAGGTTATTAATCATGATAAAATAAATGCACTGAACAGTTTCTTTCTTTTTTAAAAATAATCATCAGATTGAATAAAATATTCAGGTAAACACTGTTGAAAACATAAAAGGCACTAAAGTTGAAATTGAGAATGAGAAAATGGTAGAGCAACATGTATAGGCCCTGGGTTTTATTCCCCAGCACAGCCCCACACACACTGAGACACACACAGATACACGCAAAGAACGAATGTAATAAGATGTTCCATTTGAATACTAACCAAAAAGTTGATGTCCCCAATTTAATATGAAGAGAAAGTGAGATTTAAGGCCAAAAAAATTATTACGGAAACTTTAAGATAGAAATAAGTACAAATGGGCTGGGGTTGTGGCTCAGCGGCAGAGCGCTCGCCTCGCACGTGCGCGGCCCGGGTTCGATCCTCAGCACCACATAAACATAGATGCATTGCATTGTGTACAACTAAAGTAAATAAATAAATATTTTAAAAAAATAAGTACAAATTGTAAAGAAGATTATGTGTACAGCACTGTGCCTAGCCTATAAAAGGGAAATTTAAAATTATTTTTTTACCTTTTATATTTGAAAAGTATTTTTTGGCAGTTACAGTATTCCAAGTTGGTAGTTTTTATTTTCTTTCAATATTTTAAAGATGTTACTCTTCTCCCTTTGTGTTGTTTCAAATAAGAAATTAATGCTATCATCTTTATATAACATGCCTTTTCTATTTCCCCCCTCTGGGTGCTTTTAAGAGTTTATAGAACTTTTTGAGTTCGTTGTTTTTTCCAGAGTCAGGACAGCCTAGGCAACAGGCTGTCTTGGAATTCCTGGCCTCAAGTAATCCTCTTGCCTCAGGCTTCTAAGTAGCGGCCACCACACCAGCTTTTTTTTTTTTTTTTTTTTGTGGTACCGGGTCTTGAACTCAGGGGCACTTGTCTACTGGGTCACATCCCCAGCCTTTTTTGTATTTTATTTAGAGACAGGGTCTCACTGAGTTGCTAAGTGCCTCGCCATTGCTGGCTGGCTTTGAACTCGCAATCCTCCTGCCTCACCCTCCCAAAGTGCTGGGATTACAGGCGTGCGCCACCGCGCCCAGCTCACACCAGCTTTTTTATAGTGGTTTTGAGCAATTTCATTATACTATGACATTTATTATACTTTGGATTTATTAAGCTTCTTGGATGTGTAAGTTTATTGTTTTCACAACGTTTGGTAAAAATTTGACCATTATTCCTTCATATATTTTTTTCTGCCCACTCCTTCTCTGTCTTGTCTTTGAGGGACTTGGTTGTCTATATGTTAAGCTGCTTAAAGTTGTCCCTATTCCCTTGACACTCTTTTTGTTTTATTTTGGATAATTGTTATTGCTATGCCTTCTGCTTTGCAAGTATTTTTCATAATTTTTAATCTGCTGCTAAAATACGTAACTTTTTAAAAAAACATTTTCATTGAGGTTCGTATAACAATAAAATTTGCCCATTTAGAGTCTACAAATGCACTAGTTTTGTATTCACAGAGTTGTGCGATCCTTACTACAATTGAAAATTAGTACATTTCGTGTAAAGAATCTCCCCGCTCATTAGCAGTCTATTCCCTTTTTGCCCTCCTCCTATCCTTAGGCAATCACTAATTTTTCTGTTTATAGGTTTACTTTTTTTTTTTTTTTTTTTTTTTTTTTTTTTTACTTTTCATATACAGTAATTACCCCTTATCCACATGAGTTATGTTCCAAGACCCCCAGTGGATACCTGAAACTAAGGATAGTACTGAATCCTCTGTATACTATGGTTTTTCCCTATATGCCCTGCACATTGCCACATAGTACCAGAGTTAATCGTCCTTCCATGTTTCATGCCCTGGTGCCTCCTTTGCATCACTTTTATGCTTTGGAGCCATTATTAAGTAAAATAAAAGTTACTTAAATATAAACACTGCAAGATAATGACAGTCATCTGATAATAGAGAGTAGTCACCAAGTGACAGATAAGCAATTAATGTGTACAGTGTGGATACACTAAACAAAGAATGATTCAAGTCCCAGGCAGGACATAGTGAGGTGGTGTGATATTTCATCACATTATTCAAAACAATATGCAATTTAAAACTTAGGACTTGTTTATTTCTGCAATTTTTCCACTTGTATTTTCACACCATGGTTGACCACAGATAACTGAAATCATGGAAAGCAAAACCAAAGATAAGAATACTGTAAATGGGCTGAGGCTGTAGCTCAGTGGCAGAGCGCTTGGCTAGCATGTGTGAGGCACTGGGTTCGATCCTCAGCACCGCATAAGAAAAATTAAACAAAGGCATGCTGTTCATCTACAACTATAAAAAATATTTTTAAAAAAATACTGTAAATGTAAAATATGTAACCTATTATATCTGCTTCTTTCATTTGGCATAATGTTTTCAAGATTCATCTATGTTATAACATGTATCAATATTTTATTCCTTTTTTTTGGCTTATGATATTCCATTTTATGGATATACCACATTTTATTTATCTCATTAAATGATGGACATTTGGGTTGTTTCCATGTTTTAGCTATTGTGAATAGTACTGCTGTAAACATTACTTGTGGACAAATTAATTGTGTGGGATGGTGTTTTCAGTCCTCTTGGGTATCTACATTGCAAGAGAATTATTAGGTGATATGGTAACTCCGTGGTGATATGGTAACTCCGTGGTTAACTTTGTGATGAACTACCAAACTATTTTCCAAAATAGCTGTATCATTTTACTTTGCCAGCAGCAGTAGATGAGGTTTTCCAATTTTTCCATGGTTCCCAATTACTTGTTATTATCAGTCTATTATAGCCATTCTAGTAGGTATGAAGTGGGATATCTTGCTTTTGATTTTCATTTCCCTGATTACTAATGACATTGAGAATCTTTCATGTGCTTATTGACCATATGTATCTCTTCTTAGGAAAATACCAAGGTTTCCATTGGTTGGCCCCAGCTGAGGTTGGGCTAGTATACTGCCTGTTTTAAATTGTGTTATTTGGTGTTTTATTGTTGAGTCATAAAGAGGTCTTTTTGTATTCTAGATATAAGTTTTTCAACAGATATAGGATTTGCAAATTGTTCCCCCCTATTTTGTTGGTATCTTTTCACTTTCTTAATGGTATCCTTGGAAGCACAAAAATTTTTAATTTTTGATGGAAGTCCAATTTGTTTCTTTGCCTATGTCATTGGTATGTATATAAGAAACCATTGTCTAACTTAAGGTTACATACATTTACTCTCTTTATTTTAAGAATTTTCTAGTTTTAGTCCTTACATTTAGGTATTTGTCCCACTTTTACTTAACTTTTGTGTGGAGTGTGAGGTAGAGGATCCAATTTTATTCTTTTGCATATAGATAGCCAGTTTTCTCAGAATCATTTGTTAAGACAGGCTGTCCTTTCCCTGATTAAATTATCTTGGGGATCAGTTGATAAATATTAGAGTGTATTCCTGGGCTCCAAATTCTATTCCATTGAGCATATGTCTATCTACCACACTTTATTTTTATCCATTGTAGTTTTCATCACAGACACTAGTTTTTAATCTATAGAAATTTGCCATTAATCTTCTTGTACACTTTCCATTTCTCTACTTGACATTTTGAGTATTTGAAATACAGTTACAATATCTCTTTAAAAGGCCTTTTAGAGCTGGGATTGTGGCTCAGCGGTAGAGTGCTCACCTACCAAGTGCACGGCCAGGGTTCAGTCCTCAGCACCATGTAAAAATAAACGCATTGTGTACAACTAAAGCAAATAAATAATTTTTTTTTTAAAAGGCCTTTTAATTTTAGTGAAATTAATTCTGAGTAAGTAGATTTCTGTTACTTGATTTTGCATCTCATGGGTCATGTTTCGCTGTTCTTTGCATATCTGGTAATCTCTGATGGGATTCTGGACATTGTTAATTTTATATTTTTGGATGTTGGGTTTTTTTTTTTTTTTTTTTAATTCTTTTTTTTTTTCTCGCAGGGGGTGGGGCACTGGGTATTGAACCCTGGTATTGCTTTACCACTGAGCTACATCTCAGCCCTTTTTATTTTGAGACAGGGTCTTACTAGGTTGCTTAGGGCCTGCCTCTCACCAAATTGCTGAGGCTGGCATGGAACTTGCAATCCTCCTGCCTCAGCCTCCTGAGCTGTTGGGATTATAGATATGTATTGCCACACCTGGTTTTTCTTTCTTTTTAAAATAAATCTTGAAGTTTGTTTTGCAATTTAGTTAATATGATTAACACTCTGGTCCTTTTGGGTCTGTCTTATGATTTGTCAGGCCAGTCTGAAGCAATATTAAAAATTCTCTACTACTAAGGTAAGACTTTCCTCAGCACTCTACCCAGTACTCTGTAAATTATGAATTTTTCCAATCAGGTTATTAAGAACAGGCACTATTCCTGACACTGTGTGTGAATACTAGGCAGTATTTCCGTTTGGATGGTTTCAAATAGTTCCTTTCAAATTGTTTCCTCATGTGCATATACTAATCAGTTCTCTGATCCCTTCAGTATTTTGAGAATGTTGTTTTGCAGATCCCTGGGCTTCTCTTTGTAACTGTCTCTTATATATGATATTCTGTCTTTTGAAATCTAGCGACTACCATTGTCCCACCATACTCTCAGCTCCCATCTCTTCAACTCAAAGAGTTTGTCAGACTCTACCAGGCTCCCTGCCCTGAGCCATGTCCTTAAAACTCTTTAAGGCAATAAATGAAAGCAATTGTGGGATCACTGTCCTTCAGACAATTGTCTTGGAAACTCTGTTAGATGTTTTTTGTTATTGTTATTTCAAGTGGGAGGGTAAATCCAGTGTGTACTTCAGTTTGGCTTGAAGTGGAAATTGTGTAGCATTGGTTTCAACATGTGTCAGTGTTCAAATGGAGAATGCATGAATATAATAATAATTTGGAAAGTGGCATTCTGCACAGTATTTAAAATAATTGAACTAGAGTTTTATGCATTTACTTGGATAAATCTTAAATATAAAAAATTGAATATTAAAAGACAAAACAAAGGATATGTTCAAGAGCTAAAAAGTAATTTTCTAAAAATGTACAAACTGCTGGGCATAGTGGTGCACACCTGTAATCCCAGTGGCTCAGGAGGCTGAGGCAGGAGAATCGCAAATTCAAAGCCAGCCCAAGCAACAGCGAGGTACTAAGCAATTTAAGTGAGACCCTATCTGGGGATATGGCTCAGTGGTCGAGTACCCCTGTGTTCAGTCCCTGGTACCAAAACCAAACCAAAAATGTACAGACTACACATTAAACTTAGAAAATTATTCATGAGAATGGTAACAATAATTCCATCCTGGGCTAGGGTTGTGGCTCAGTGGTAGAGCGCTTGCCTAGCACATGCATGGCCTGGGTTCAATCCTCAGCACCACGTAAAAATAAACATATTGTGTACAACTAAAACAAATATTTTAAAAAATAATAATAATTCCATCCTACTGTCTTTCTCAGAGAAGGGAAGGAGGAGGGAGGATAGAGAATGAATTGGGAATGAAGTTACAGAGAAGATGCTTCAACTCTATAATATTTTATTTCACTAAAAACAAATTAGGGGTCTGGGATTGTGGCTCAGTGGTAGAGCACTTGCCTGACATGTGTGAGGCACTGTGTTTGATTCTCAGCACCACACATAAATAAATGAATAAATACAGGTCTATCAACAACTAAAAAAATATTTTAAAAATATTAAGTTCTGGTATGGCAGTACACACCTGTAATCTCAGCAACTCTGGAAGCTGAGGTAGGAGGATCACAAGTTCATGGCCAACCTCAGTAACATAGTGAAGACTGGGAACGTAGCTCAGTGATAAAGTGCCCCTGGGTTTAATTCCCAGCACCAAAAAATAAATGTATGATGAATGACTAGTATCTAGTATTTTGAGGCTAAAGAAGTCTCAAAACTCAGCAGCCAATAAACAAACAAACAAAAAACCAGTAAATCATTCATTAGAAAATGAGCAAAAATTGTGAGCAGCAGTTTCACAAAAGAAACTATACATGGATGGCAAATAAGCATGTAAAAAGTAATTAGCCATTAAGGAATGTAAATATGTATATTAAACCCATGATAAAATATTACTATATACCTATCAGCATGACTTAAGTAAAAATGACACCACCAAATTCTTCTGAGGATGTGAAGAAACTGGATTTCTCACACATTGCTTCTGAGAATTATATGATGTTATGGCTACTCTGGAAGAGATTGACAGTTTCTTACAAAACAACATTTACTTACCATGTAACTCAACAGCGGCACTCTTGGGTATATGTCCCAGATAAATGAAAACAAGTTCCTACAAAAAACTTGTATGTGGATGGGGCTGGGGTTGTGGTTTAGTGGTAGAGCACTCACCTAGCATGCATGAGGCACTGGGTTTGATCCTCAGCACCACATAAAAATAAAATAAAGATATTGTGTCTACCTAAAACTAAAAAGTAAATATTTAAAACAAACAAACAAAAACCTTGTACATGGAGCCAGTCACAGTTGTGCACACCTGTAATCCCAATGGCTGGGGAGGCTGAGGCAGGAGGATTACAAATTCAAAGCTAGTCTCAGCAAAAGCAAGGTGCTAAGCAACTCAGTGAGACCCTGTCTCTAAATAAAATACAAAATAGGGCTGGGGATGTGGCTCAGTGGTCAAGTGCCCCTGAGTTCAATCCCTGGTACCAAAAAAAAACAACTTGTACATGGATGTTCATAGCAGCTTTATTTGTAATAACACAAAACTAGAAACAGCTCAGACAGTGAATAAACTGTGGTACATCCATACCTTGGAATACTATGTAACAATTAAAAGGAATGAGCTACTGGTATATGTTACAACTTGGATGAACCTCAGAATTATCCAGAGTGGAAAAAAGCCAGTCTCAAAAGTTACATATTCAGGGGCTGGGGTTGTGGCTCAGCGGTAGAGTGCTCGCCTAGCATGTGCGTGGCCGAGTTTGATCCTCAGCACCATGTAAAAAGCATTGTGTACAACTAAGAGCAAATAAATAAATATTTTTTTAAAAATTACATATTCAGGGACTGGGGTTGTGGCTCAGCGGTAGAGCACTTGCCTAGCATGTGCACAGTCCGTTCAATCCTCAGCACCACATAAAAATAAAGGCATTGTATACAACTAAAACAAATTTTAAAAAAGTTACATAATCTGTGACTACCATTATATATGTGGCTGGATATGGTGGCACATGCCTGTAATCCCAGTAACTTGGGAGGCTGAGCCAGGAGGATCACAAGTTTGAGGCCAGCCTTAGCAATTCAGTGAGGCCCTAAGCAACTTAGACCCTGTCTCAAAATAAAATATAATATAGGCTGGGGATGTAGCACAGTGGTAAAGTACCTCTACGTTCAATCCCCAGTACCAAAAACAACAAATGTCTGTGCATATGTATGTTATACTATATGCATATATGTGTGTATACGTGTATGTATGTGTATGTATATGTTTGTGTGTGTGTGTGTGTGTGTGTGTGTGTGTGTGTGTTTTGGTATAGGTTCTCATTATGTTGCCCAGGCTGATCTTGAACTTAGGGGCTCAAGTGATCCTCCTAGCTCACCCTCCCAAATAGCTGGGGCTACAGGCATGTGCCAACCTGTCCTATATGTTTTTGAATAGTCAGAATCTTAGAATTAGAAAACTGATTCATGTTTACCATGGGTTAGAGATGTGGCAGATTCTGGGGAGGGATGTGATTACAAAAGGGTTACATGAGAGATCCTTGAGGTATATTGGAATGTTCTGTATCTTTTTTTTTTTTTTTTTTTTCTTTTATTTTATTTATTTATTTATTTATTTATTTATTTATTTATTTATGGTACCGGGGATTGAACTCAGGGGCACTCAACCTCTGGGCCACATCCCCAGCCCTTTTATGTATTTTATTAGAGACAGGGTCTCACTGAGCTGCTAAGTGCCTCGCCATTGCTGAGGCTGGCTTTGAACTCGTGATCCTCCTGCCTCAGCCTCCCAAGTGCTGGGATTACAGGAATGCGCCACCATGCCCGGCTGAATGTTCTGTGTCTTGATTTGACAGTGGATGTATGACTTTCCAAAATGTTGTAAAATTCTGTAGAACTGTACACAAATAAGTACAAGTAAAATTGGGGGAATCTGAATAAGATCTATAGATATTGCAGATGTTATTATTGCAGGGAAACTAGTTAAAGAATATGTGAGAGCTTTCTTTAATAACAATAATGTTATTATTAATGTTGTTTTGTTGTTATTATTTCGGGCTTCATGCATACTAAGCATGTGGTCTACCACTATGGGATACCCAAGCGCTCTCTGTATTTTCTCATAATTGTGAATCCACAATTATTGCAGAATAAAAAAATAAATCAAAAAATTAGGGGCAAAATATTAAGATTTGACCATCTGTTTTTCTTCAGTTCCATATTGTGACCATTTAGAAGATGGACCAGAAAGAGAGAAGTCAGTATGAAAAAATAAGAAACAAAATTTTTTTACAAATTTATTAATATTTATTTAAGTCTTAAAATCAAAAACTTTTCTAGTTTGTTTATTTAAAAGTGAGAGCCTACTCTTTTTTTTAATTTAAAAGTCTTTTAAATAAAAAAAACTGGAAAAGGTTTTGATTTTTAAAAAAGTAACTATCAGAATTTGTGAGAAAGATATTTAAAAAAAATTTTTTTTATTCCTATTTAGGATTTTGAAACTGTACTTTTTTACTTTATTTTTTATGTGTTAGATACTATTTTGTAAGGACTGTTGTGTCTTTATAAGTTAATAAATTGTTATATATTTAAGACATTATAAAATATCATAAATATTGAATTCTTTATAAAGTCACAGCACATTTTGTGATCTTAAGACTATTTTTACTTAGATTTTAAGGTCATTATATATGTATAATAAACTGTAGGCTTAAATTTTATCATTCTTGAAAATTAGTGGTTTCTCAACTAACAATTTATATTTTTCTCTTAATTGTCTGTGATTAATGTAATTGGGGAACAAATATAAAGGACTTTTGTATATTGTATAATACAAGGCGATGCAAACAATAAATGTTAATTCTTTTTTTTTTTTTTTTCACTCTCTGTTCCCTCATTCTCTATCTTTTTGGTTCCTCTTAGTCTTTGCTGCAGATCTGGACTTGAGTGTGAAAATGAGTTGAAAATGTGATACATGTGTATCTAGAGCTGTATTATCATTTGGTCATTGTTATTTCTTATAGCAATAAACAGTAAATTTAAAGCTAGACATTTTCCTGGCACATTTGCTTGACACTGTTAATTACTGTCTTGAAAATTTAGTTTGTTGTCATGTCATGCTTTCCTAATTTTCTCCCAAGTTCTCTGTGTCTTAGTTTTCTTTGACCAACTAATCCTTAAATCTAGATTCTATCCTTGGCCCTCTAACTATATATTCATTCTGTCTGGGCAGTTTTACTCTCCCTACATATTACTTTAATCACCTTCTTTACCTGTTCAGATATAGATCTCTAATAGCACTGACCTGAGCTGTGGCTCTTTTGTTTGTATACCATGTATACAACTCTTTATTGAATATTTCCATTTTGTACTTTTGACAGTTTTCTCCATTAGGATGTTTCCAGTTTATGTACAGAAAACCCAGTTCAGGTTAGCTTAAACATTAGGAAATTTATTGGCCTCTGTAACAGAAATTCAGAGACTAGCTTCAGGGCTATCTGATGTGGTGCCACAACTGGGTAATTTGCTCCCGCCTCTCAGTGCTCTGCTTTATTTATCACAGTGTCTGCTTTTATCATCCACAAGCTACCTGTCCTCATGGTTACAAGATGACTACTGGCAGCAACACACCAGGCTAATATTTTCTCATTTACATTCAGAGGGAAAAAAATAGAATAAACAAGATTTTGTGACTTAGTTGTTTGTTTGTTGTTGTTGTTTTTAAGAATCAAAAAAAGTCACAGATGGATTCCCAGGTTAAGCTTCTGCCTTTGGGTGAATTTAGTTCTCTTTACGTAAATATAAGGATGAAAATCAGAACACTCTAACGTAATGATGGTTCATTTTAGGATTTTTTTAACTTTAGGATGGTGGGGAAGCAATATACAATTAGTAGAAACCTACTTCAAATTTGAGTTTGAATCATTTCTGAAGTTAGTGATATATATGTGTGTGATGCAACACTTTTGTGATGCTGGGCAGTAGCAGCAAGCCACTACTTCTGATCAGTCCTGAGATCACAGAGGAAAGAATTTATTCGCTAATGTTGCTAAGTTATGATGTTCAGGAGGTTAGGCATATTAAATGCACTTTTGACTCAAGTTTTCTTTTTTCTTTTTCTTTTATATATATATATATATATACTGGTGGGTAATGAACCCAGGGCCTTATGCATGCTAGGCATGCAGTCTACCATTGAGCCACATCCCCAGACATGGTATTTTCATCTTATGGCTTCTTCAGGATTTAACCCCATTGTAAATCAAGGAACATCTCTAGAGGATGGTACAAAAAATAAGTCCATGTAAATGACCAAGTATTTCTTTTTATTTTTTTTAATGTTTATTTATTTGCTTTAGTTGTATACAATGTGGTTTTTTTTTTAGTTTTACGTGGTACTGAGAATTGAACCCGGGCTGCGCACATGCTAGGTGAGCGCTCTGCCGCTGAGCCACAATCCCAGCCCCATGACCAAGTATTTCTTACAAGCACATCCATCTCCTACCAAAATGAAATTGTGAACAACAGCAACCTAGTCTTTTTTTTTTTTTTAATATATTTATTTATTTACTTTAGTTGTACACAATGGAATGCATTTATGTTTACGTGGTGCTGAGGATCGAACCCGGGCCGCACACGTGCGAGGCAAGCACTCTGCCGCTGAGCCACCACCCCGGCTCCAACCTAGTCTTTTTGTTTGTTTGTTTTTAATCTTTATTCCTAGCTCCTAACTTGAACTTGACACATAGGATATGCTAAATGAGAGAATGGATGAATGATGTATAGATATTATAAATATACAACACTGCTTCTTGAGATGTCTTGTTCTGACCAGGGATAGATTTTTGAAGTGAGCTAGACCAGAGTTGTTAATTCCATAATCACTGTCTAAAGCTTTGCAGTCTTGGGATACTTGATCTGACACTTTTTTCCTATGTGAAGTAGGGCTAATACCACCTTCTTAGGCATGTGTTGAAACAATTTAAGTAAGAAAACATAAAAAGTACCTTAGTAGCATGTTTGTCTTTAAGAAATACTGTAATAGCTATTAATATTAGCAGCACAGGAGAAATGAAGAAGATTGGTTATGCATTTAAAAGGAACATACAGCATTCATTTTACATAATATTTGTTTTGTTTTTTGGAGAGGGATTTTGTGTATGTGGTGCTGGGGATTGAACCCAGGGCCTTGTGCATGTAAGGCAAGCACTCTGCCAACTGAGCTATATCCCCAGCCCTTGGAGAGGAATTTTTGTGTGACAAGTTTTAAGCTTTATTGGGATATAATTTAAGTATAGAATTAATGGGTTTTTTAAAGTATATTTACAGAGTTGTACAACTATCACCACATTCTAGTTTTAGTGTATTTGAATCACTCTGAAAAGATTGTTTATGCCCATTTGTAATCAGTTTATTATTTTATTGGATTTTTTCCAATTTTATTGTAGTAAAATATTATGCAACATAAAATTTACCATTTTAAATATATAATTCAGGGCTTTAAGTGCATTTACAGTGTGATGCAGTTATCACCACTATCCATTTCCAGAACTTTTCCTTTATCCCAGAGATTGTTTTCATTAAACAATAATTCCTTATTCCCCCACTACCACCACAATAGCTGATAACTTGTATTCTACTTTTTAGCTCGAGGTACTTTTTGTTTAAGTGAAACTGTACATTCATCCATGTTACATTGGATTTGGGATGTGGGTACCAGGGATTGAACTCAGGGGCACCCAACCACTGAGCCACATCCCTAGCCCTGCTTTGTATTTTATTGGAGACAGGGTCTCACTGAGTTGCTAAGTGCCTTGCCATTGCTGAGGCTAGCTTTGAACTTGAGATCCTTCTGCCCCCTGCCTCACCAGCCGCTGTGATTACAGTCATGCGCCACTGCGCCCGGCCCATGTTACATTGGATTTTGAGGCATTTATGACTGAGTGCATGAAGTTGAGGTTTATAGATCAGTTATGACAAAAGTAGGCATGGGCAAATTGGTCAGGGTTCACAAGCCATCAGTTGGGAAAGATTACTTACCTCAGACATTAAAATATCTGGATTTGGGCTGGGGTTGTGGCTCAGCGGTTCTTCGATTCTCAGCACCACGTAAACCACGTAACATAAATGCATTGCATTGTGTATAACTAAAGCAAATAAATAAATATTTTTAAAAAATATCTGGATTCTGGTTTCTCTTAACCTCCAGTTACAGCAGCTTCCTTCTTGTATCATTGGAGCATGGAGAAATGATTTGAATTACTTTCAACTGCTTGCGTAACTACTAGTTCAAGAAGCCAGGGTAATGATGGCAACCCAAACTCCATTCCAATTTTTTTTTCTTTTCTTGTAGTTGTAGATGGACAGAATGCCTTTTTTATTAGTTTTATGTGGTGCTAAGGATCTAACCCAGTGCCTCACAGATGTGAGGCAAGCACTCTGCTGTTGAGCCACAGCCACAACCCCCATTCCAGTCATTTTATTATTTTGTTTCATTGTATACATTCTGTGCTCATGGATATAATTTATAGCAAAACCGAACACTGTAGTGAATTAATTTATATTGGTATGTCTTTTTTTATGTATATTTTTATTAGTTGTTGATGGACCTTTGTTGTATTTACTTATTTATGTGGGGTGCTGAGAATCAAACCCAGTGCCTCACATATGCTAGGCAAGCGCTTTACCACTGAGCCACAACCCCAGTGCCCCCCCCTTTATTTTGATACAGGGTCTCACTATGTTGCTTACAGCCTTGCTAAATTACTGAGGCTGGCTTCAAACCTTCCATCTTCCTGCCTCAGCCTCCTGAGGCACTCACTGGGATTATAGGTGTGCTCCACTGCACCCAGACTCTTTCCATCTCCCTCTCTCTCTTATTTATTTATTTTTTAGTTTTAGGTGGATACAGTATCTTTATTTCATATTTATGTGGTGCTGAGGATCAAACCCAGTGCCTCATACATGCTAGGCAAGCACTCTACCACTGAGCCACAAACCTAACCCCTACAGTTTTATATATCTTGCTGTGTGCTTTTCTAAAAGTACTTTTTGCATCCGGGTATCTAAGCAGTTGAGCAACAGTCTTTGCTCACCCTCTGCAATTCCCTATTCTGTTCTCAGTTATATCTTCAATATGTAGTATTGATTGAGTTACCCAAGACATGCGCCATCACACCTGGCAAGTTTTACAGGTTTTTATGTTTCTTATATATAAGATAATGGGACATAATGGATTAAACGCAGAGATACCATACCACCCAGCAATTTTTCTCCTAGGCATGTACTCAAGAGAATTGCAAACATTATTTCCACAGAAACCTTATCCATGCCTGGGCTCGGTGCAAGCCTGTAATCCCATCCTACTTGGGAGGCTGCGGCAGAAGGATTGCAAGTTCAAAGCCAGCCTCAGCAAAAGTGAGGCGCTAAGCAACTCAGTGAGACCCTTTCTCTAAATAAAATACAAAATAGGGGATTGGGGTTGTGGCTCAGTGGTTGAGTGCTCGCCTGGCATATATGAGGCACTGGGTTTGATTCTCAGCACTACATAAATAAATGAAAAAATAAAGGTTCATCAGCATCTTTAAAAAAATTTTTAAAAATACAAAATAGGACAGGGGATGTGGCTCAGTGGTTAAGTGCCTCTGAGTTCAATCCCTAGTGTCCCCCCATAAAAAACAAAAACAACTTACCCATGAATGTTCAGAGCAGTATTATTCATAATAGCAAAAAGTGAATATAGCCCATTTGTCTACCAGTTGATGAACAGATAAAATGTGATAGTCATAAAATGAAATATTACTTAGCCTTAAAAAAAGACATATTTCAGCTCTGCACTTCTCCCTGGTGAGCTGCGAGACTTGTGGGTCTGCTCCTTGACTTCCCTCACAGGATGGCCCCCCAAGTGCCAATCTTTGCTCCAGTCTCAAACGAAGAAACCCAAACTGCCTGCCATCCCAAAGCAAATGGGTTCATCAGCCTCTCCGGGTTTGCCGAAGGGAGAAAAAGAACAGCAAGAAGCAATTGAACATATCGATGAAGTACAAAATGAAATAGACAGACTTAATGAACAAGCCAGTGAGGAGATATTGAAAGTAGAACAGAAATATAACAAACAGAAATATAACAAACTCCGCCAACCATTTTTTCAGAAGAGGTCAGAATTGATTGCCAAAATCGCAAATTTTTGGGTAACAACATCTGTCAACCATCCACAAGTGTCTGCACTGCTTGGGGAGGAAGATGAAGAGGCGCTGCATTATTTGACCAGAGTTGACAGAATTTGAAGATATCAAATCAGGTTACAGAATAGATTTTTATTTTGATGAAAATCCTTACTTCAAAAATAAAGTTCTCTCCAAAGAATTTCATCTTTTTTTTTTTAAACAATAGAGGGAAAGGTTGTTTATTTATTTATTTACTTTAGTTGTACACAATGTAATGCATTTATGTTTATGTGGTGCTGAGGATCGAACCCGGGCCGCGCACGTGCTAGGCGAGCGCTCTACCGCTCAGCCCCAGCCCCAGCCCCAGCCCCAGCCCCAGCCCCAAGAATTTCATCTTAATGAGAGTGGTGATGCATCTTCAAAGTTCGCTTAAATCAAATGGAAATCTGGAAAGGATTTGATGAAACGTTCGAGTCAAACGCAGAATAAGGCCAGCAGGAAGAGGCAGCCTGAAGAACCAGAGAGCTTCTTTACCTGGTTTACTGACCATTTTGATGCAGGTGCAGATGAGTTAGGAGAGGTCATCAAAGATGATATTTGGCCAAATCCATTGCAGTACTATTTGGTTCCTGATATGGATGATGAAGAAGGAGAAGGAGAATAAGATGATGATGATGGTGTAGAAGAAGGATTGGAAGATATTGATGAAGAAGGGGATGAGGATGAAAGTTAAGAAGAAGATGATGATGAAGGGGAGGAAAGAGAGGAGGATGAAGGAGAAGATGACTAATTGAAAAAGGTTGGATTCCAACCTTTTTTTCTTTCTTTCTTTCTTTTTTTTTTTTTTTTTTTTTTTAATTTGGTCCCTGGGAGCAAGTTGCAGTCTTTTTTTTCCTCCCTCCTTCCTCCTTGTACTCAGTCACCCTGTTCTTGAGATCTCTTTTCTCAAACCATGGTTCTCAACTTATTTTGGGGGGAAATACCTTGAGCAGAGTACAATGGGGAAAGAATCTCTACACCCTTCTGTTCTAAATTCATTTTTATCCCTTCCTGTCTCAAAAAAAAAAAAAAAAAAAAAAAAAAAAAAAAAAAAAAAAAAACACTATGGAATCAACACCACTGTGCTCTGTGGGAAAAAAGAAAAACCTTCTGCTCCCTTCACTCTGCTGGAAGCCGGAGGGTACTAGGCCCCTGTGTAGTAGTGCATAGAATTCTAACTTTTTTCCTCCTTTCTCTGTATATTGGGCTCAAGAGATTACACTGTGTCTCTATGTGAATATCGACAGTTAGCATTTACCAACATTTATCTGTCTACTTTTTCTTATTTAAAAAAAGAAAAAAAACTTAAAAATATGGGGTTATAGAAGGTCAGCAAAGGGTGGGTTTGAGATGTTTGGGTGGGTTAAGTGGGCATTTTGACAACATGGCTTCTCCTTTGGCATGTTTAATTGTGATGTTTAATGGACATCCTTGTGGTTTAAGATGACACTTTTAAAATAAAATTCTCTCCTAATGAAAAGAAAAGAAAAGAAATACATTTCAGGGGTAGAGCTCTTGCCGAGCAGGTGTGAGGCCTTGGGTTTGATCCCCAGTACTTGAGGGCAGGAGGGCTGTAGTAATGATATAATGATAATAACAGCATGAATGAGCCTTGGAAACATAATGCTAAATGAAAGAAGCCCCTCACAAAAGACCATCTATTCTATGATTTGTATGAAGAGTTCAGAAAGGGCAAATGGTAGAGACAGTAAGTAGGTTCATTGTTTCCTAGGTCAAGAGTGAGTAATATGAGGGGACAAAGAAGTGACTACTGAAGGGTGTGGGGTTTGTTTTATTGTTGTTTTGTCGGGCAGGGCTTGGTGATAAAAAATGTTCTAAAATTGTGGTGATAGTTGCACTGTGTGAATATACTAAAAATCATCTGTTTGTGCACTTTAAGTAAATTGTATGGAAAGTGAATTATTATACCTTGATAAAGCTTTTTTTTTTTTTTTTTTTTTTTTTTTTCTGTACCAGGTATTGAACTCAGGGGCACTCGACCACTGGGCTACATCCCCAGCCCTTTTTTGTATTTTATTAGAGACAGGGTCTCACTGAGTTGCTAAGTGCCTCCCCATTGCTGAGGCTGGTTTTGAACTCGCGATCCTCCTGCCTCAGCCTCCCAAGTGCTGGGGTTACAGGCGTGCGCCACGACCGGCAAAGCTATTCTTTATTTTTTTTTTTTTAATTTATTTATTTACTTTAGTTGTACACAATGCAATGCATTTATGTTTATGTGGTGCTGAGGATCGAACCCGGGCCGTGCACGTGCAAAGTGAGCTCTCTGCCACTGAGCCACAACCCCAGCCCCAAAGCTATTCTTAAAAAGAGGGAATTAGCCGGGCGTGGTGGCGCACGCCTGTAATCCCAGCACTTTGGGAGGCTGAGACAGGAGGATCACGAGTTCAAAGCCAGCCTCACCAATGGCAGGGCACTTAGCAACTCAGTGAGACCCTGTCTCTATTTAAAATACAAAAAAGGTCTGGGGATGTGGCCCAGTGGTCGAGTGCCCCTGAGTTCAATCCCGGTACCAAAAAAAAAAAAAAAAAAAAAAAAAAGAGGGAATTAGGGGCTGGGGTTGTGGCTCAGTGGTGGAGCACTCGCCTAGCACCTGGCCTGGTTTGGTCCCTGGCACCACGTAAAAATAAACACATTGTGTATAACCAAAACAAATAAATAAATATTAAGTTTTAGTTGGGCATGATATCTTTATTTTATTTTTATGTGGTGCTGAGGATCAAACCCAGTGCCTCATGTACCCTCTCTGTAACTTTATTCCCAATTCATTCTCTACACTCCCTCCTCTGTCTTTTCTGGGAAAGACAATAGGATGGAATTATTGTTACCATTCTCATGAATAATTTTCTAAGTTTCATGTGTAGTCTGTACATTTTTGGTTTGTTTGTTTTTGGTACCAGGGATTGAACACAGGGGTACTCTACCACTGAGCCACAACCCTAGCCCCCTTTTTATTTGGTCTCTATTAAAAGATATATTTCCTCTTCTTAGAAAATTTGTTTATCCTTTTATCTCCCCTCCCATTATAACCAGGGGTTAAAAAAAAAAAAAAAAAATCAGCCCTTATTTTGCCCTGAACTGCAGTTTTCTTTGCAAGAGAAACAATTAATGTTGGTAGTCTTTTGTGTCCTGTTGTTACTTGAGTCTGAATTATTGAACCCATTCCATACCTCACATGTGAAAGGCATGTCCCTAGAGTATAGAAATCAAATTTTGTTGAGTACCTTTTAAGTACTTTATTTTTACAGACGAAATGGAGACTTGAAGAGGTAAGAAACTTATTAAATATTTAACCTGATAAAAGTCAGTAGCAGTTTGAACGTGTTTCTATCACTTAAAAAGTTTGTTGTTTTTTTTGCCAGGCGTGGTGGCTCATGCCTGTAACCCAGCACTTGGGAGGCTGAGGCAGGAGGATCTCAAGTTCAAAGCCAGCCTCAGCAATGGCGAGGCACTTAGCAACTCAGTGAGACCCTGTCTCTAATAAAATACAAAAAAGGGCTGGGGATGTGGCCCAGTGGTCAAGTGCCCCTGAGTTCAATCCCCAGTACCAAAAAAAAAAAAAGTTTATTTTCCCCCTGTACATCATTGCTATTTTCTACAAGGACAGTAGCCCCAAATTTTAAGGTGTTGGAGAAAATCTAAATCTGCATTTAGATTTTTTTTTAAAAATATTTTTATTTATTTGCTTTTAGTTGTACACAATGCATTTTATTCAATGCGTTTTATTTGTACGTGGTGCTGAGGATCGAACCCGGGTCGCCCACGCGCTAGGCAAGTGCTCTACCGCTGAGCCACAATCCCAGCCCCTGCATTTAGATTTTATTAGTATAAGATAATCAAAATGAAGCCAGGTGTGGTGATGCATTCCTTTAATCCCAGCACCTTCAGAGGCTGAGGCAGGAGGATGGATCGCAGGTTCAGAGCCAGCCTCAGAAACATAGTGAGGCTGTAAGCAACTTAGCAAGACCCTGTCTCAAAAATTAAGGGAAAAAAATGGGCTGGGGATGTAGCTCAGTGGTTAAGCGCCCATGGGTTCAATCCCTGGTACAAAAGAAAGAAAGAAAATAGAAGGTGATGGTTAGTTTGCCTTGAATAATTTTGCTGCGTGAGTAGAGAAAATATTCTTAACGACTAAGTACAGGAATTCTTCACTAAGAAAAGCAAAGTGTCTTAAGATTTTGAATTTGGTGTGTGTGTGTGTGTGTGTGTGTGTGTGTGTGTGTGTGTGTTAGTTTTACTGGGGATTGAACCCAGGGCCTCAAGCATGCTAGGTAAGCTCTCTACCACTGGGCTGTATCCTCAGCCCTTGAATTTTTGTCTATATAGAACTGGGACAAAGAACAACAGGTTCCTTTTGGTCTTTGGAATATCCAGTCAACTGAGGCTTCCTGGTAGATGCCCTTTGTCTAGTTCATCTTTCTCATATTTTTCCACTCCTAAAATAGGGCAATTAGCTGGGCATGGTGATACACACCTATAATCCAAGCTACTGAGGAAGCAGAGGCAGAGGATTGCAAGTTTGAGGCCAGCCTTGGCAACTGAGCAAGTTGCCAAGTTTTCAACATAAAAAAGGCTGGGGATGTAGCTCAGTGGTAGAGTGCCTCTGGATTCAGTCATCAATTTAAAAAAAAAAAATAGGCCTGTTAAAGATAGGCTTGGGCCGGGCATGGTGGTGCACGCCTGTAATCCCAGCACTTGGGAAGCTGAGGCAGGAGGATAGCAAGTTGAAAGCCAGCCTCAGCAATGGTGAGGCACTTAGCAACTCAGTGAGACCCTGTCTCTAATAAAATACAAAAAAAGGGCTAGGGATGTTGCCCAGTGGTTGAGTGCCCCTGAGTTCAATCCCTGGCACCAAAAAAAAAAAAAAAAGGTGGCTAGCAGGCTAGGAGTGTATCCAGATATAGAGCTCTTGCCTAGAGTCTGTGAGGCTGTGAGTTTGATCCCCAACACCACGAAAAAGAAAAAGATTCTTAATAATTTTACCACTCCACTCTCTTCCCTTATAGACTGTTTAATGGACTTTATTCTGATCTCACTTGTGGTGTTTTTCTTTCCATAGGATGGATAGAATGACAGAAGATGCTCTTCGACTGAATCTTTTGAAGCGAAGCTTGGACCCAGCCGATGAGCGAGATGATGTCCTGGCAAAACGACTGAAAATGGAGGGGCATGAGGCCATGGAACGTCTGAAAATGTTGGCACTGCTCAAAAGGAAGGATTTGGCAAATCTTGAAGTGCCACATGAGTTACCCACCAAACAGGATGGCAGTGCTGTCAAGGGTTATGAAGAAAAACTCAATGGGAATCTCAGGCCTCATGGAGACAACAGGACTGCTGGAAGGCCAGGCAAAGAAAACATCAATGATGAGCCTGTGGATATGAGTGCTAGACGGAGGTATGGCTCCGTTTAGCAGCCTCCAGAGATAGGGTCTTCTCATAAACTAAGCCTGTGAAAACAGAATGAATTAAAATGAGGGTGTTTTTCATCCCACAGCTCTCAAATTTACTTATACCATGCTGAGATGATCATAGTTCTTACTTTTAAAATGGTCATTTCTGGATGAAAGGGAGCACTAGAGAGTTGATAACCCAATTAATATACACCTTCATTCTAATTTTTTTAAATATAATTTTTAAAAAATATTTATTTATTTGCTTTAGTTGTACACAATGCAATGCATTTATGTTTACGTGGTGGTGAGGATCGAACCCGGGTCGCGAACGTGCTAGGCGAACGCTCTACCGCTGAGCCACAACCCCAGCCCCTCATTCTAATTTTATAGCAGTATTTTTTTTTTTTTTTTTTTTTTTTTTTTTTTTTTTTTTTTTTGTGGTAAAACTCAGGGGCACTTTTCACTGGGTCAGATCCCCAGCCCAGTATTTTATTTAGGACAGGGTCTTTTTGTTTAAGTCTTCCCCATTGCTTGGCTTTGAACATCGAAAAAGCCTGCCTCAGTCCTGGCTTTTCTTGCGCCATCTTTCAGAATTAAGAAAGAAAAAAAATTAAGTCTTTGTCAGATCATTCCAGAAGTTTTAGGATCTTTTTGTTTTAGAGTCTCAGCTTTTATGACATCAAAAAGCATGGTCCTGGCTTTTCTTATGTCAGAAAAGAAATTAATCTTTGTGTGGTAAGTTTCTACATTCTTGCTTTGTCTGTGCTACTTTCCCCATTTTCTATATATGGATATACATTCCTTTAAACACACATACTCACTTACATTCTCACTTTCACTCTGTTGCACATACACATTTTTATAGACCTTTTTTTTTTTTTTTTTTTTTTTTTTTGGTGTTTGTCAAGGTTGATTACTTGACACTACAGCATACATTAAGGAAAGGTACCTGGAGCTGACTGAGTGTTGAGTCAGCCTGGACAGTGGATCACAGTGTAGATAATCCTCATTTTAAGAACATTCTTTTTTTTTTTTTTTTTTAAATATGCTTTTATTAGTACATTATAGTTAAACATAGTAGTTGGGTTCATTTTGACATAATCATACATGCATGAAATTTAATTTGCTCCATTTCAGTTTCCTGTGTCTCCTCCCCACTTACCTTATTCCCCTTCCTCTAATAGAGGGAAGAAGGTCTTCTTTCTATTTATTGGCTTTTTTTTTTTTTTAATTGGTGCTTCATAGATACACATAAAAGTGAGATTCCTCATGGTATATTTATACATATACAGAGCATAATTTTGTCAAACTCATTCTGCATTTCCTTCCCTTTCCTGTCTTGCCATCCTCTCCCTCAATCTTCTCCTCTATTCTCATAAATTGACCCCTCCCTCCCCCTTACTTTGCTCTAGCTTCCACATATGAGAGAAAATATTGAACCCTTGATTTTCTGAGTCCAATGGGTGGTACCCGAGATTGAACTCAGGGGCACCCTGCCACTGAGCCATGTGCCCAGCCCTATTTTTTTGTATTTTATTTAGAGACAGGGTCTCACTGAGTTGTTTAGTGCCTCACTTTTGCTGGGTTTGGCTTTGAACTTGCAATTCTCCTGTCTCAGACTCCTGATGCTGCTGAGATTACGGATGTGCGCCACCCCGCCCAGCTTGAGTCCAATTTATTCTAATAAATAACAGTCAGTTTTATTAGTACAGTGGCGCATCCCTGTAATCCTGGTAACTCAGGCATCTGAAGCAGAAAGTTCAAGTTCAGCCTCAGCTGGACTTCACGTGATCCTGCCTCAAACAGGGTTGGGGATGTGACTCAGCGGTAAAGCACTCCTGGGTTCAATCCCCAGTCACCCCCCAACACCAAAAAAAAATTTTTTTTAATTGTAAATAAAAAGGACTGGGGGGCTGGGGTTGTGGCTCAGCAGCAGAGCGCTCGCCTGGCACGTGTGCGGCCCGGGTTTGATCCTCAGCACCACGTACAAATAAACCCATTGTGTACAGCTAAAGCAAATAAATAAATATTTTTTTAAAAAAGGGACTGGGAATGTAGCTCAGTGGTAAAGCATCCTTGGATTCAGTCCCCAGTGCCAAAAAGAAAGAAAAAAGTTCAGAAACAGCTAATAGATGTGAGAAATCCTCTTTAGTGTTGACTTGCCCTCCAAAGGCCTTGCTGACTTCGTCCTAGGCTGATCCAAACCAGGATTTTTAAGAAGCTGGAGTAATGGAGAAAGAAGAAGAAGGGCATGGTTATAACCTTACATGTGTTTCTTTACCTTTTAATGTTTACTTACTTATAAAGTCTGGTCCCAGGACTATTTTTTAAACCACATCACATGAGGGAACATTATTCTTGGTAATAGTATTAAAAACCCTTTGTAAGGGCAGGGGTTGTGTCTCAGTGGTAGAGCGTTCGCCTAGCACGTGCGCGACCGGGGTTTGATCCTCAGCACCACGTAAACATAAATGCTATTGCATTGTGTACAACTAAAGCAAATAAATAAATATTAAAAAAAAACCTTTGTAAACCTCAGATAAACTCCCTAATGGTTCTGGAAGAGGAGAAAAGTCCTTGGAAGCTATAGGTAGTATCAGTGGAATATCATGTTAAATAGATTAATCTTTAGCTCCTTGGAACAAAGGAATTGGGTGAATGAGATCATATAACTGAACAACCCACTTGCCCCTTAATCATCCTTACCTTTCTGCAACAAGTGGCTAAAATCCACTTCATTGGGGAGAAAGAAGAGGTGAAATGCTAGGTAGATTCCTCACATGTGAAACTGAAACCCTTAAGTGCATTTTTCATAGACACATTTTGGCAAGATCTCAGGGCTGTTGGAATTAAACTATATTACATATACATTATATGTTAAAAAGTCAGTCTTGGGAGCTGAGAATGTAGCCCAATAATAGAGCATCTACTTATTAGCATGTGTAAGTCAAAGGTGGAGATTCCAGGTATATGGACAGTTATTTCCATTAGCTCCAAGCTGTTCTATAAAAATGAACAAAATTAATAGATTCCCAGGAAGAAGAACCATGGGATAAAAGGAAGAAATAAATTGAAAGCAGAAGGAAGGAGTAATTTTTAACATGAGAGTTATGTTGTAATTGCCTGCATATATTATTTTGCCATTAGTTGGACAAGTTATAATATCTATGAATTTGTAGGTATCTATATTCATATCTATAAATATGTGTGAAACCAGTACTATACATATTTTGGAATGCTAGAGAAACAACAGTTCTCTTTCTATTTAGTTGGTTTTACTATGGGGGTAAGAATTAAGAGCTTTATAGCCTCTGGGAATATGCCAGACTGAATCATAAGTGATGTTCATTAGCAAGTTGGACTTTTAATAATCTCTCACTAATAGGGAAGGTTTCACCCTTAAGAAACCCAAATAGGGCTGGGGATGCATGCACACGGCGCTGGGTGTAATTCCCAGCACTACAAAAAGCAAATTTTATAAATCATAAATACTTTTGGGAAAGGAACAAAATAATTTTTTTCCTCTGGAATGTTTAAGAAATGTGCCTACAATTCCAGGTCAAAGTTTTTAAAAATTGAGGAACAAGACCTGACTTGGGCTTTGCCTTATCTGTGCTATCTAATGTGAGTCTGATTGTATCTGGGAATAAATATCATTTTGGGTTGCTCTCAGATGTAACTTCCTGATAATGCCATACAATTCCAAAATCTCCATCTAGGAATGTCTCTGCCTTTCTTGGGACTGAACAATCTCTTTAAGTAGTAGTTAGCACTGTACCACTGATCTACATTCCCAACCCAAAGAAAATTGTTTTGCTCTTAGAAACAGTTTTCTGTAATGCCTGTGTCTAGCCAGAACCAGAATTTTTATGTTTAGTTTTGCAGTACGGGGGATTGAACCCAGGTCCTTGCAAATGGTAGGCAAGTGCCCTACCACTGAGCTACATCTTCATCTTTTTTTTTATTGTTATTTTAAGACAGTGTCTCATTAAGTTGCCCATACTGGTCTTGAACTTGGATCCTCCTGGCTTAGCCTCCCAAGTAGCTGAGATTACGTGTGATACTACACTTGATTAAGAGCTACAGTTTTTGAAATCTTCTGAACCGGGCACAGTGGTATGCACCTGCAGTCCCAGCTATATGAGAGGCTGGAGCAGGATTGTTTGAGCTCTGGGGGGAGAGGCTGCTTACTGGTGATGGCAAATCAAGGAGAGAATGGGGATTCTTCTATACCTTAAAATTATTCACCCATTTAGCCGGGCGCGGTGGCGCACGCCTGTAATCCCAGCACTTTGGGAGGCTGAGGCAGGAGGATCGCGAGTTCAAAGCCAGCCTCAGCAATGGCGAGGCACTTAGTAACTCAGTGAGACCCTGTCTCTAACAAAATACAAAAAAAGGGCTGGGGATGTGATCCAGTGGTCGAGTGCCCCTGAGTTCAATCCCCAGTACCAAAAAAAAAAAAAAAAAAAAAAAAAAAAAAAATTATTATTCACCCATTTAAATCTTATGGGTAAGGGTAAGAAGGAATATAGAAATGATAACTAATGATGTGCCTTGGCACATCCCTATAATTCTAGCAATTCTGGAGGCTGAGGCAGGAGGATTATAAATTCATGGCCAACCTGAGCAATTTAGATGCTGTCTCAAAAAAAAGGAGGGGGGGGGCTGGGGTTGCAGCTTAGTGGTAGAGCACCCCCCAGGTTCAATCCCCAGTTCCAAAATAGAAATGATAAGTAAACCACACAAAGAAATGAATTCAAGCACTTTATTTAGGACTGACCATTACTCCAAGAATTTGGGATTAGAAAACGAAAAGCTCTTTTCTCCCCCTAGTGGCTTCTAGTGGCTTCTTTCTCTGTGAGAATGCATTCTCAGCTTGTGGTTTAGAACAATCCAGGCTTAATAGTTCACAGGATAGTTGTTCTTGCTCTGTCCCCCCATTCTCTTTCCTCAGCTAAACTTAGTTGACTTTAATAATTCAGATGTATCCTATTGAGAAATTAAATGCCCGTTCCAACTATCAGCTATGCTTTGTTCAAAAGGCTTCCACAGGCTGGGAGCATAGCTCAGGGGCAAAGCACTTGCCTTCCTCGAAAAAGGGCCCTCAGTTCAATCCCAGCATCGCAGAAAACAAGGCTTCCATATCCCAAAAGTAACTGAGACAAGAGAAATGGTGGATAGACTTTCATGCCTAATGATCTATAAGCATTAAGGTTTTAAGTTACATGGTTAAAATAAGACTTAAGAACACATTGCTTAAATGGATGGAACTGGAGAATATTATACTAAGTGAAATAAGCCAATCCCAAAGAACCAGAGGCCAAATGTTTTCTCTGATATGTGGATGCTAATTCACAATGGGAGGTGGGTAGATTAGAGGTACTTGGGATTAGACGGAGGGAAGTGAAGAGAGAGAAGGGGGTGTGGGGGGTAGGAATGATAGTAGACTAAATCTAACATTATTACCCTATGTGCATATATGATTACATGACCTGTGTAACTCTACATCATGTACAACTGGAAGAATGTACTACTCCATCTATTTTAACTCTATCTGTTAAAATGCATTCTACTGTCATGTATGACTAATTAGAACAAATTTTTTAAAACTTAAAAACAAAACAAAACAAAAAACATTGCTATAGACCTATGTGCTCCCAGGAATTCCGACAGTCTCAAAAAGTAGGGTCTGGGAAGCGATCTTGGAAATGAGAGGAAAGTTAGAAGATATAGTCATTAATTTGGATCTAAGGCAATTAGAGTTTCAAGGATTCTTGTATTATCTAGGTGTTAAGCACTAAGTGCCATTATTCATTACTTTACAGAAAAAAGACTAACCCTAGATTGTCTTAAGAAATAGGATTATGAGTATGAGCCAGTGTGAAAGATTTAGATGTCAAAGTAATTTCTGGTCAATTTCTTTCTGCGGAAAAGTGCTAGGTAATACTCTAAAAAAGTCAATGTGCATTTACTTCTAGAGGGTCAGTCCTTTCCCAGAAGATTGTAGACTTTATAATTGGCACTTTCATATTCTCAAGCCACGAACAACACCTTTTGCCTATTCTTCAGTACCTCCTCTTAATGTGATAGACTATCATTGGATAGTCATATCCCCCTTTCTTATAAATCCTAGGTTAGCCAGGACCATGTTGTTGTTATTATAATAAGCTGCTTTCTTATAACACCTTTCCACTGTCTTCCCTGTAGGAGTGTTTCCTTCTTGAGCCTCCCTGTAACAATAGCCCAAAGGAGAGTTAGATATAGGAAAAACATTTAGAATTAAAATCTGTGAAGCCGGGCGCGGGTGGCGCACGCCTGTAATCCCAGCACTTTGGGAGGCTGAGGCAGGAGGATCGCGAGTTCAAAGCCAGCCTCAGCAATGGCGAGGCACTTAGCAACTCAGTGAGACCCTGTCTCTAAATAAAATACAAAAAAGGGCTGGGGATGTGACCCAGTGGTTGAGTGCCCCTGAGTTCAATCCCCGGTACCTCAAAAAAAAAAAAAAAAAAAAAAAAAAAAAAAAAAAAAAAAAAAAAAAAAATCTGTGATAAAAACATTTATCTCTTACACCTAGTTCCTTGTATCTTTGTGTCTGCATCCTCTATAAGGAATTTAGATGAGGAAAATACCTTGTAAGGTTTGTGTGGGTTTCTTTTTTTTTTTTTTTTTTTTTTTTTTTTTGGTGGGGGGTCATTTGTTTGTTTGTTTTTAAATATTTTTTTAGTTGTTGACGGACCTTAATTTCATTTATTTGTGTGTGGTGCTAAGAATCAAACCCAATGCCTCACACATGCCAGGCAAGTGCTCTTCCACTGAGCTACACTCCGGCCCCTTTGCTAAGGTTTTGCCATCACATTTTGGTGATCCTGGGAGTTCAGTGTCCCATGTATTTCCCTGGGTGAACATCAGGAGAGACCTAAGTTCCCTTAGATTTCTTTGTTCAGTGCAGAAAAAAAAATTCTCTTTAATTTTTTTTATGAAACCTTTGCTGTTGGAAATGTTGTAATTTTTCCTTTTCTTGTCTAGTGAGCCAGACCGAGGAAGGCTAACTCCCTCCCCAGATATCATTGTTTTGTCTGACAATGAGGCTTCCAGTCCTCGTTCCAGCTCCCGAATGGAAGAAAGACTCAAAGCAGCGAACCTGGAGATGTTCAAGGTAAAAAAAAAGATTTATTTCCTGCTCCTTCTACTCTCTTTAGTTCCGTAAGAGTCCTAGTTCTGTTTTTGTTTGTTTGTGGTACTAGGGATTGAACCCAGGAGTACTCTACTGAGGTACATCCCCAGCCTTTTTTATTTATTTATTTATTTTTATTTTGAGACAGGGCTTGCCAAGTTGCTAAGGCTGGCCTCAAATTTGTGATCCTTCTGTTTCAGCCTCCTGCATAGCTGGGATTACAGGCATGTGCCACCACTCCTGGCCCTAGTTTTGTTTTTCACTATTTACTTTTTGAATCTGAATAACTACCTATTGATGAAAACTCTTGGTAATGATACTGAACTTGAGGGGTGGGTGTGCCCTTTAAGAGGGAACTGTTATAATCAAGTGGAGAAGATAGTTTGAAAAAGCATGTATATATAAGCCATTAAACTCAATAGGATTTATTTTTGGAAAATGAAAACAAAACCTTACAATTCAAGTCACATATACACTTGGCTAGAAGGGAATACACTTTATACTTTATCTAAAATCTCAGAATATGAAGAGCTTCTTAGAGAAATGTGGCTTTTAGATTTTAGAAAACATGTTGAAAGAAAACAGTGTCTCTGGGCTGGGATTGTGGCTCGGCGGTGGAGCGCTCGCCTAGCACATGCGCGGCCCGGGTTTGCGGCCCGGGTTCGATCCTCAGCACCACGTACAGATAAATGCATTGTGTACAGCTAAAGCAAATAAATAAATATTTAAAAAAAAAGAAAACAGTGTCTCCCTTTGGTCTTTCTATTTTGCCAGGAATCTGACTGATTAGCATTTATACATGGTCTGTCCTTTCATTCTATAAGCATTTTTTGAGTACATACTGAATGCCAGGAAATGTGCGTTCCCCAGGGATACAAAGATAACAGCCCCATTACCACACCTGCTTCTTATGGAAGATGAAAGTTTCAGACCTTAGAAGTACAGTTATCTCTTGCAGAAAGGGATTCTAGGTATCTGCTGCTCTAATAGTCTCCATGTTTACTTAGGGGAAAAGGCATCGAGGAACGGCAGCAACTTATTAAGCAGCTGAGGGATGAGCTACGATTGGAAGAAGCCCGACTGGTGCTGTTAAAGAAACTAAGACAGAGTCAGCTACAGAAAGAGAATGTGGTCCAAAAGGTAATGTGCCCTAGAAATAAAGGACTAGGGGAAAGAAGAAGAAAAACTGGTTTGAGAGTGGACTACCTACCCCTGGTAGATTTAGCTTTGTGGCTCATTATCCTCTGATTCCGTAGGTTTCTAGTCTCTAGGAGTAGTATGTGTGTGAATGGTATTTTTCCTTCTGGTGAACAGGAGCTTCATACTGACAAGGAAATTTAAAAATCTTTAAAAATGCACCAAAGTCAACTTTTGATTATTGGCCTTTTCTACAGTCTCATTTTTTCTTCGTTCTCCCAGACTCCAGTTGTACAGAATGCAGCATCTATTGTTCAGCCATCTCCTGCACATGTGGGACAGCAGGGCTTATCCAAGCTTCCCTCCCGGCCTGGGGCACAAGGGGAACCTCAAAATTTGAGAACATTACAGGTATGTGACACATAGTAGGATCTTAGTGTTGGAGGGCCCTGCCTATCCTCTTTGTTTTTAACTCTTGTGAAGGTTCTACAAGAACCTGGTTGTGATAGAGGTGCTTTTTACTACAGATAGACTTTTTGGTCCTTTATGGCATGATTTAATTTGCAGTATAAAGAAAACTTTCATCTTTACACTGTAGTCTTTTTTTTTTCTTTTGTACTGGGGATTGAACTCAGGGGCACTTGACCACTGGACCACATCCCCCGCCCCTTTTTTGTATTTTATTAGAGACAGGTTCTCAGTGAGTTGCTAAGTGCCTTGCCATTGCTGACGCTGGCTTTGAACTCGCTATCCTCCTGCGTTAGCTCCCAAGTGCTGGGATTACAGGCGTGCGCCACCACACCCAGCTCTAGTCTTTTCTTCTCTAGAGAATTTCTAACTTCTCTAGAGAAGGGTTGATTTTTTTTTTTTTTTTTTTTTTTTTGGTACCGGGGATTGAACTCATTGCACTCGACCTCTGGGCCACATCCCCAGCCCTTTTTTGTATTTTATTAGAGACAGGGTCTCACTGAGTTGCTAAGTGCCTCGCCATTGCTGAGGCTGGCTTTGAACTCGTGATCCTCCTGCCTCAGCCTCCCAAAGTGCTGGGATTACAGGTGCGCGCCACCGCGCCCGGCTGATAGTTTTTTTTAACTGTCCAGCCATATAGAATTACTTTATACCAAATAGCTAAGGACTTTCTAGCCACTAATGAGCATTAAGAGTTGATAAATTTATCCTATAGAGCCTTAGATGAAATTTTCAAGTCTGACTTATGTTCAGTGGTTTTATTCAGTTTTGAATTATAGACAAAAGTGTTTTCCCATTTGCATTTTATGGAGCATTATACCACCTGGTTCTTTTCCTCATCTTCCCCTTCAGGGTCACAGTGTCATCCGTTCAGCAACCAATACCACCCTCCCACACATGTTGATGTCTCAACGTGTTATTGCACCAAATCCAGCCCAGCTACAGGGTCAACGGGGGCCACCTAAGCCTGGCCTTGTACGTACCACAACACCCAATATGAATCCCGCCATCAATTATCAACCGGTAAGAAAGAGCCCTACCTACTGTGGAAACAAGAGAAATTTTTTATTTGCTTTTCTTGTTGAAGGGTCCAAAGGTTTTTAGTTTTTGTACATAGAGAAACTAGGACAACAAGGTTGATTTAGGTGGAGCTTGAGTAGAATTCATTCCCCAAAATGGAAACTTTGAAGAGTTATAAAAATAATAGTAGAGAAAAAAAAATAGGTTGTATAGCAGAGCTGAATTAGCTAAAAATCTGCTTAAGAGAAAGAAATGGACCTCGGTAATAAAAAGCATAAGGATGTATGACAGAATCCCATTTTTTTTTTCTCTTTTGTCAGTTTAGCTCATAGACATCATCATCCTTTTTTTCCTATATGCCAGAGTTCTCTTTCAATGAATAAGTTGAATTTTTTCTGTTTTGAGGAAATGAAACAGTCCTTTATTAAAAAAGCAAGAATTGGTCTCCCACATACCAACCGTCACTGATACCTCTTCTCAATCTATTTCAGCAGTCAAGTTCTTCTGTTCCCTGTCAGCGCACAACATCCTCTGCCATCTATATGAACCTTGCCTCCCATATCCAGCCAGGAACCGTGAACAGAGTGTCCTCACCACTTCCTAGCCCCAGCGCCATGACTGATGCTGCCAACTCACAGGCTGCAGCCAAATTGGCCCTTCGCAAACAGCTGGAAAAGACACTCCTGGAGATCCCACCTCCAAAACCTCCTGCTCCTTTGCTTCACTTCCTGCCTAGTGCAGCCAATAGTGAGTTCATCTACATGGTAGGCTTGGAAGAAGTCGTACAGAGTGTCATTGACAGTCAAGGTAAGACTGTTTCCTTGGGTCAGTCTCTTTATCTAAAGCAAGAGGTTTCTAGGCCTGATTGGCATAGGCAGAGTATCACATAGTACCATGCAATATTAAATAACCTTTCCTTACTATTGCCAAGCCATCTACCATCACTTATTTATAGGCTGTTTGGGAACAATATCCAGAGAGCTTTGTGTGCATGTGGTGTGTTTGTGTTTTATATATCTTTTATATTTTTTCAGTATATTGTGTAGATCTTGAAATGGTGCCTAGCTATCAGTTTAGTTCTCAGCACCACATATAAAAAATAAAAGATATCTTGCATGACACATGCACAATGTGATGAATAGAACTTATATTAGTGTGGCTTTGTGCTGATTTATTTTTTGTTTTGTTTCATTTTTGGGTTTTTTTGTTGTTGTTCCAATTAGTTATACATAACAGTAGAATGCATTTTGCACATCACACATAAATGGAGTATAACTTCTCATTCTTCTGGTTGTACATGATGTGGAGTTACACGGGTCATGTAATTGTATATGCACATGGTAGTAATGTAAGATTCATTCTACTGTTCCTACTCCCATACCCCCTCCTCTCTCTTCATTCCCTCTGTCTAGTCCAAAATACCTCTCTTCTCCCCCCACCCCTTTATTTTGAATTAGCGTGGGCATATTAAAGAAAACATTTGGCCTTTGGTTCTTTGGGATTGGCTTGTTTTGCTTATTAGCATAATATTCTCCATTTCCATCCATTTACTGGCAAATGCCATGACTTATTTTTCTTTTTCCTTTTTTTTTTTTTTTTTTTTTTTTTTTTTTTTTTTTTTTTTTTGGTACCGGGGATATTGAACTCAGGGGCACTGACCACTGGGCCACATCCCCAGCCCTTTTTTATATTTTATTAGAGACAGGGTCTCACTGAGTTACTAGTGCCTGCCATTGCTGAGGCTGGCAGCCTCCCAAGCCACCGCGCCCGGCTCTTTTTCCTTTTCCTTCTTTTTTTTTTTTTGGTGATATTGAACTCAGGGGCACTTGACCACTGGGGCCCTTTTTTTATATTTTATTAGAGACAGGGTCTCACTGAGTTGCTAAGTGCCTCAGCCTCCCAAGTGCTGGGATTACAGGCGTGCGCCACCGTGCCCAGCGACTTATTTTTCTTTATGTCAACCAGGCAGAGTAATATTCCATTGTGTATATATACCAGTTTCTTTATCCATTCATCTGTTGAAGGGTACCTAGGTTGGTTCCATAGTTTAGCTAGTGTGAATTGAGCTGCTATAAACATTGATATGGCTGTGTTACTTAAATATACTGATTTGAAGTCCTTTGGGTATAAACCTAGGAGTGGTATGACTGGGTCAAATTGTGGTTCGTTTTTATTTTTTTGGTGCTGAGGATTGAACCCAGGATCTTGTGCATGCTGGGTAAGTGCTTTGCCAGCTGAGCTACATCCTTAGCCCTGTGCTGAATTATTTGGTTCCTGCCCTTTGAATGCTTATACACACTCATGTGGATAACCAAATATGACCACATAAAACTATAAGGTAGTACTGAACCAGACTACTAATATCATATAGTCTAGACTAACAAAGTTATTAAGCTTAAATTTCCAAACATGTATTTATGGGGACACCTTAGAATAGAGGAGTGTACCTAGAGGACTCAGTATTGGCTGTAAACAGATCATGAAGTGACCAGTTCACACTGATAACTCAAAAGTGTAAATGTATATAAAACAGGAAAAAGAGCCGGGCGCAGTGATGCACGCCTATAATCCTAGTACTTGGGAGGCTGAGACAGGAGAATTGAGAGTTCAAAGCCAGCCTCAGCAACAGCGAGGCACTTACCAACTCAGTGAGACCCTGTCTCTAAATAAAATACAAAAAAATGGTTGGGGATGTGGCTCAGTGGTCGAGTGCCCCTGGGTTCAATCCCTGGTACAAAAAAATAACAGGAAAAAGTACAGTGTGAAGTAAGGAGATGCTAAGAAGTAAAATGTATTGGTTAAATCAGGCTTGGGTAGCGCAAGCGGGAGGCTGAGGCAGGAGGATTGTAAGTTTGAGGCCAGCCTGGGCTTAGCAAGACCCTGTCTCAAACTAAAAATTTTTTTAAAGGGCTGGAGATGAAGCTCAGTGGTGGAGTGCTTGTGCAAGTGCAAGGCCCTAAGTTCAATCCCCAGTACTGGTTGGGGTAAAGTACTGGTTGAGTTAGATGGGAAGTACTTAGATTCTGACTTGACACTTCATTTTCTTCTCAATGTAATATACTAGGAAATCAAAAAACATGGATTCTCATACCAGCTCTGTCAGTTAAAGGAGCTGTGTTTCTTAGCCTTCGTTTCCTTATTTGTAAACTAAACTCCTTATAAAGTGCTAATGTTACAGTTAAATTAAATGAAATAAGTTTTTTCTAAATTGTAGATTTTTTTTTTTTTAGAGTCTTTCTTTAATTCAGCAGAAAAACAACTGGAAAATATCTATTTGATGAAGAGAAACAGAGGAGATATGAAACTACTAATTATTATTTTTGTTGACATCTAGGCAAAAGCTGTGCCTCACTTCTGCGGGTCGAGCCCTTTGTATGTGCCCAATGCCGCACAGATTTCACCCCTCACTGGAAGCAAGAAAAGAATGGTAAGATTCTGTGTGAACAGTGTATGACCTCCAACCAGAAGAAGGCTCTAAAAGCTGAACACACCAACCGGCTGAAAAATGCTTTTGTTAAAGCCCTACAGCAGGAACAGGTAAGAATTCTGACTTCTACTCACCAACCACCTGTGTAGATTTGGTTTTCCCAAAGCGTTGTTGCTTCTAGGTTGGAGGAATTTTCCATTACCCATATGATTCCCCACAGACCTCTGGACCTAGAGACCTAAATTTCTTTTTTATTACCCCCCCCTCTTTATAATTATGTCTTTCCCATTTCCATTTGACTATTTCTGATTGGGTAAGCGTATATAACAACATATATGGCTGAAGTTAAGAGAAAGACACAGAAGGCTTGAGTGGGTCTTGGTTTTAGCCGGGCACCCTGTAATCCCAGCGGCTCAGGAGGCTGAGGCAGGAGGATCATGAGTTCAAAGCCAGCCTCAGCAAAAGCGAGGTGCTAAGCAACTCAGTGAGACCCTGTCTCTAAACAAAACACAGATTAGGGCTGGGGAGCTGGCTCAGTGGTTGAGTGCCCCTGAGTTCAATCCCCAGTCCGTTCCCCACCCCTCCCCAACTCCCACCAAAAAAAAACAGAGAGTCTTGGTTTTTTCATAACACTAAAGTTTCTGTATTCTCAACTTCATTTTCTCCTCAAACAGATTTTAGCCAGGCATGGTGGTACATGCCTGTAATTCCAGTGACTTGGGAGGCTGAGGCAGGAGGATTTCAAGTTCAAGGTCAACCTCATCAACTTAGTGAGGGTCCTAAGCATCTTAAAGAGACCCTGTCTCAGAATAAAAAGGGCTGGGGGTGCTGGGGTTGTGGCTCAGTGGTAGAGCACTTGCCTAGCTAGCATGCGTGAGGCACTGGGTTCGATCCCTGGCACCACATAATAAATAAACAAATAAAAATAAAGGTATTGTGTTCATCTACAGCTAAAAAATATTTAAAATAAAGGGTAGGGGGGCGTGTCTAGGGGATGTGGCTGAGTGGTTAAGCACCCCAGAGTTCAATCCCCTCTATCAAAAAGGGCGGTGGGGCTTGGTGGGGAGATTTATATTTGTACTAGAATTATCTCAAAGAATTAATTATCTATGGTCTATACTTGACAAAGAAACGACAAAGGAAAGAAAAGATTATGAAGTAGCCCAGTGAAGAGTAATGGTGTTAGAATGTATGAACATCTCCTGTTGTAGTTATAGAACGAAAATATTTTGGAAAAGGAAAATATATTGGGAAGTTAAGATCCTTTTCACTATCTCATTTCTCACTCTACCACCCATCAGAGTTTTTTTGTCTTCTGGAAAATAGGCAAGAATTAAAAGTAAAACCTCAGCAGTTCATCAGACTTAACTACATTAGTCAGCTCATTGCCACCACCAGTTTCCTCCAGTTACCCTCAAAGATCCAGGGTTCCTGGAGAGAGGAATCCCCTAATAAGTGAAACATGTAGGTTGCTTGTCATCAGAGATCTCAAAAGTAGCCACCCCACCAAACTCTTTTCCTTTTTCCATACTCCTCCAGTTAATTATAAACATTACAGATAAGACCTTTAGGTTTTCTGATTAGGAAATTGGGTGCTGTCCTGCTCAACCTGATATGATGACTCCCAACAGGAAATTGAACAGCGATTACAGCAGCAGGCAGCCCTTTCCCCTACTACGGCTCCAGCTGTGTCTAGTGTCAGTAAACAAGAGACCATCATGAGACATCATACACTTAGGCAGGTAAGGAACTTTTCCCTTGATCCTGATTTCTCTTCAGGGTTTGTCAACCATTTATCCTGTTTATTATTTTTTTCTGAGGGAAACCATACTGTTTGTCTCTACTCCTTTATTTTTGCCTCCCATTTAACTTTCCATTGTGACAAAGTTGTATTAACTGTCTCCTCATTGTTGCAGGCTCCACAGCCCCAGAGCAGCCTCCAGCGTGGCATACCCACATCTGCCCGCTCCATGCTTTCAAACTTTGCACAGGCTCCCCAGTTGTCTGTGCCAGGTGGCCTCCTTGGTATGCCAGGTAAGAGGGGCTGCTCAGAGAACATTCCCAGGGGGTCAGTTGATTAGTACACAATTCTAGTAGCCCTGTTAGATGAATTGTTCCTTCCTTTCCTTTGCCTTTTTTCCTTAGGGTATACTTCCTCACTGTTTTGTTATTTAGCAAATGTTTGCTAAATTTATATTATGTACCAGCCATGGTGCACTACATTTTTGGTGTTGGAATCGACAGTCCCTACCATTATAAATTTTAATGTCTAATGTGCCTTCAGTGAGCAAGTGGTTATCAATCTCTTTTAGCTAGGACAGTAGGGCCAACTAACCTGTTTAAATGATCCAGGGTTGCTTCTTCACAATCAGTGGCCCCCAAATCAGAGCAGGTTCAATGATTCCATCTCTTTGTCTTTATCATTTTTCTCTCACCACTGTTTTATCGGTCTGTCCTCTATCATCAGGAATGTGTTCATTATTCCTGGTAGAAGTTAAAATTTCAGAAAGATCTCTTTCCCCAAAGCTTTGGAGTAAAAGGGTAGTTGCTACTGAAATAAAGCTAGGGGCTGGGGCTCTAGCTCAGTGGTAGAGTGCTTGCCTAGCATGTGTGAGGCACTGGGTTCAATCCTCAGCACCACATAAAAAATAAATAAGGCATTGTGTTCATCTACAACTAAAAATATATTTTTAAAAAGAAAGCTAGCCATGTATATATAGATGTAGTTAACTTCTAGTGTCCCCTCCCCGTCTCCAAAACTGCAGCCCCAAGGTAGTACCAAAGGCAATGTCATTTCCTCTTTTAATACCTATCCACTTTTCTCTCCTGGGTCTAGGTGTCAACATTGCATATTTGAACACTGGCATTGGAGGACACAAAGCCCCCAGTTTGGCAGACCGACAGCGTGAATACCTTTTAGACATGATCCCTCCCCGGTCTATATCGCAGTCCATCAGTGGACAGAAATAACGCCTGTTCCACTTGTACTACCCCAACCTTGAATCCTTTACCCTTTCCTCTCCTGTTTCCCCCAACTTCCGTCGCATGCAGTGCCTGTACTGGTGCCTACCATACACGGAAAGCAAAACTGAAAAACAGAAGACAAAAAATAGAAATCAACAAGAAAACACATGCCCTGCCCCGCCACCTCCCCTGTATTCACTGCTGCGATCTGTTCTCCTGCTTTTCTGTCTTCTCTTTTTGATTTTCTTTAACAGTGAGGTGGATCTTTGCCTCTGATAGAGGTCAGAAGGAGGTCCTGGGGAGAATTTAAGCCCTCTGATGTGTATTTCTAAAGTTTGTTTTATGCTACAATTATTATCATTTTTAATTATACTGTGTGTCCTCCCTTTGTTCAGTGAACGGTTAAACCTTTTTCCCCCCCAGTCTTTTTCTTTTTTCCCTTCTCTCCTTACCTGCTCTTCCTCCCTCCCTTTCTTCCTTTTCCCAATTTTTTTTTTTTTTTTTTTTTTTTTTTTTTTTTGGTAAACACAATGACATTCAGTTCAATGATAGGAGCATTGCAGATTGCAGTAGGATCCTCAGCTGCCAAGCCAAGTAGGACATGACTGGGAGTATTAGGGGCAAAGATTTTGAATGCACTTAACCTGAGTTGTGGTGTGAGTGGCATCAAACAAGGAGGATTAGCACCCTAGCTATGGGTGTTTTGGGGATGGGCAATTTAGGAGACTATGTTTTAATATTGAAGTTTGGCTCTAAGAATGAAGGGAAAGAACCTGCAAGGAGAAGCTTTAAAACAGCCACCCTGGAATTTACTTATGAAAGGAGAAGAAAGAGGTATGGATAGTAAGCATAATGATGAGCCAAGGAGGACTGAGACTAGGTCCTGACCTTCTGGATGTTGGAGGAATACAGTTGGTCTCCTGTCCCCAGGAGCATGGAAGTCTGTTCCAGACCAACTAGCCCAAAATAGTTTCATCTAATTTTCTTTGTAAAAGTGTCCCTCCACCCCACTCTCACTCCCTTTTTAAAAATCCTAATCTTCCCCCACTAACCACAGCCCCATATAGAGGAATGGCTGTCCCCTGGCTGAGTTTTGCTGGTGTCCTAGAAGTTTAAATGGGCATGAGTGAGTCAAGTGACAAAAGTTTGAAATAGAGGAACTGATTTCTCTCCTAGAAGTTGAGATTCATACATTTGTCTGTCCTTCACCCTCTAAGTGCAGAGAGGTAAGAGAAAGGGCCCTAATCAGCCCCAAGTCCTGCCCTGACTGTGCTGCACTGACTGCAGAACCAGCTGCTTAATACCAAACAGCTCACTGTCAAAACCAACTCTGGACCTCTGCTATACAAGTGTTGTCTTTCTCCACGTCATCCCCCACCTACCCACCCACCCACCCCCACCCACCCAGAATTCTATTAATTTTGCTCTTTTGTCTTGTTTTTGTTTTTTTTCTTAAGTGCTACTAATGTAGAGAATGAATTGAATTGTGCAATGTTGCTGTTCTGGGGATTAGGGAGATTAGCATCCCATTTGCCCACACTGTGGGGAAGGGGGAATGGACCAGGCTGTTTTCTGAGGTGAAAGGAAGCCCCTTAAAAGGAAGGGTTTCTGCCCTCCTCAGTAGTGTACACCCACCTGCCTCTGCAGCTCTAGAAGCTGCCAGAGTGTGCTGGGGATACTCTTAGCAGAGTGGTGTGAGGAGTTGTTTAATATTTTGTCCTTGAAAGCCACCTGAGGAAGTTCCCTCATTTTTATTTTTTAAAATTAAATAATTTTTTTAAAGTAAAAAGGCACTTTTAAAATTAACACACACACCCAAACTGCACATCTTCCCCATAAAATTTGGGGGCAGGGTGGGAAAAGGAGCTGAAATCAGGCTTAGTTCCCCCACTCTGGCCTCTACTCCCCACACCCCAGTACCACTGAGGGTGATTATACTGGCCCTACGGGCCTTCCTGGCTTTTTTTCTTTCCTACCTTCCCCCAAATTTCATTGAGCACTTAATAAAGGAGCAGAGATACAGCCAGTGTCTGGGCTCCCCAAGTGGTGAAATGATCTGAAAGCTAGACACAAGTAACAGGTAGTGTCAGGTCATTTCGAGTATTTTTCTGGGGAATGTCGTACCCCTGACTGTAAGTGGTGGGAGAGGGAGGGGGGTTAATGGAACTGGGTCTGGGATTATTTTAAATTTTTATATATATATATATATAAAGATATATTCTTACATCTTTTCTTTGCCCTCTGTGCTTTGAAAGCACTGGATAAATTGTTTGGTTTTGCTTTTCTCTTCCACAAAATTGGAAGCTTTTTTTTTTCCCCTTCATGTTTTTCCTACAAGTCATTTTGCCTTGTGGCATGTCTGTCTAGCCTCCCCCCACCCCATGATGAAGTGCCATTTCTGTTATGTCTCCCTGACCCCCAGCTCAGAGGTGCTCAGAGGTACAAGGTGCCCAAGTTTGTCAGTTGAGATTAAAAGTTAGGAACAGAGAATGTGCAATACCTTCTGGCTGGGGGCTGTCCCTGCCCTGAGCTGAGTCCCTGCCCTGGGAGCCAGGCCACCTTAAATGGGATTTGGAAGTAAGATGTGTAGAGATGGGGAGTGGTGGGGAAGGAAAGCCCATAGTCCAGTATCTGCTTAGGTGCTGAGACCATAGGGGAGAGGGTAGAATCTTACCTGTTTTAATCCTCTCTGGGTCAATTACATAGATGCTGCTTATTAACTAGTATAGCTCTATGACCCTTTGCTCAATTGCTGAGATTTGATTTCTTACCCTCTCTCCACCCCATCTTCATACCCTTCCCAGGGATTAGTGATGGAGCAAGTTCTCCTTAATCATGGTAAAGCATTAGCCTCCACCTCCTCCCCACCCTCCTCTCCCCATTCTTCAGTCTTCCTCAAGTCTCTACTTTTTCATCTCTGATTGTCTCATGTCCCTCCAAGTCTAGTGTTGCTATCATCCCTAGGCCTTGGTCAGGCCTTATAGACACTAATCCTTGTGCCCTGAGGATGGGAGGAAAGACCTTGTGTTCACAGAGTTGTCCTTTACCCCTGGACCTTTGAATTTCTGGGTATTATTAGAGTGAGGACCCCACCAGTTCTGCCTGGCTTCCTCCAGACCCAGTGGCACTACAAGCACTCATTCATGGATGGTGTCTTAACTCCCTAGAAACGGGAGACAGGTGGATTAGTGGTAAGACTTGGGTAAAACTGGGGGACAGAGGTCCTTATTTGTCAGTTTTATTTTGTCACTTGACCACAGCATCTGGACTCCCTCCATCGCTGGAATAAGTATTTTCCCCACATTTTTGGATTTTATGTATGGTAGACATTTTTTTTTTTTTTTTTTTTTTTTTTTTTTTTTTAAGACACAGAGATAAATGTTTTCCTGCTTTGGTTACCTTTTACCTTTCCTTTTCCCTTTGAAAGGAATTAGCTGTAGAACTGCTTTGTAAAGATGCTTCTTGATATTTTACTTTTGTTCCTTTTCCCCAACCATTCCCTTTTTCTCCCCATTTCTCCAGAAGGCATAACCCTTCTCTCCACATGCCCTACCTTATCCCAGTCCTAGGCTCCCTTCCCTTTCATCAAGATCTTCATTAGCTTATGATATTTGCTGCCGAGATGTTATAACAAGGACTCATTGGTGTATATAAGCTATTTCTTGATCCATTTAAAAGGAATTGTACATTGTGTAGAAAAAAAAAAAAAAAAAAAAACCTGAAAAAGAGAAAAAAAAAAAAAAAGCCCTAGCCATGGATATTGTGAAACTGTGTTATGTCATTTTGTAATGTGCCCGTTTGTGTATGATCCGTGCAAAAGGGTTTCTGGGGAAGGGGTGGGGGTAGGGAGGCAGGGCTGTGGAGGGTGGGTAGGGGAGTGGGCCGGGCCCAGCACACTGAGACTGGCAGCTGCTCCAACCCCATCCCTCCTTAGAGATGCCACCTCCCCCACCACCCACCCCTAATTTGTGCCTTGCCTCCCCACCCTGGAGTAGTCCCTCCGGGTCACCAGCACTGCCTTGGCAGAGCCCACTCCCTACCCTAACCTGCCCACCCTCCCTGCCCCCCAGCATTAGGTTGATACTGTGGGGAAGTGCTGGGGTTTGGGAGGCAGCCGAGGAATGGGGCAGTTCCCCGGGGGCATCGAAACCAAGTATTATGAATTGTAATTGTATTTGCACTGTTTTTTTTTTTCCCTCTGATTGCATCAGCATATATAACAATATACCTATATAACAAAATTCAGTGTCAAGCTTTCTTATGCAAGGGATTTCCCCCATCTCACCCCCCACAAAAAGAAAGAACCTAGTCTAATGGACCTTTGAAGATGGATTGTCAGGGGATGGTAGGAAGAAAGGACCTCCTTAGGAGGTCTCACCTTTTGAGAGCCACAGCCATCTGCACAGTTTTAGGCTCCATGAATTGAGGTGAGGTTGGGCTCCTCTGAATGCTTGTCCAGGACTGTGGAGAATAAACACCAGTACAAAGAGGGGCATGGCCAGGAGACCTGGGGTCTCCTAACTTGGCTGTGTGTTCTTTGGTAGAGTTAATCTGTGAAGGATGAAATCATCTAGCCACTAGTGTTGAGATTCTAAGCTTCCTTCCCACCTGCCAAAAACAGAAATCAGCTTGAGGTGAAGGAAATGTTGGGCTGAGACAATACGGAGGAAATGAAAGCCACTAATGTTGAAGTAGTTACATATGTACAGTGCCCTTGGAGAGCTGCCAGTCCCTTTAATATTTTTGTGAGAGGTGGCAGAGTGATGTTCAGGAGGGCAGATAGACAAGTGATATCTTTGCCCTTATGTTTCTAGCTATCTGAGGGCAGGGATCAGGCCCTAGGCCCCAATCCCACCTCACAGCCAGCTACAGAGCCCTTAAGGATGGTTGACCTTGGATGCCCAGTGTTTGGTCTAGTTACTTACTCCCTTTGTGAGCTACAGGATTTTGAACTTCCCCTGTCTTGGTGACAAAATGCGAGATCTTGATAGAGCCCACATCTTTCCTTCCCTCAGTTTCAATCTGAACCCCTTAAGTAGGCAGCTTTTTCATAGACTGTCTTCTTAAGGGGCTCAATTTCCCTACAGCCTGGGCTGAATACTCCCACTCGTTTTAAGTTCTTGGGGTAAAGCCTGGAGAGGATACAAGATGATGGGTGAGGCCTTGGTGAAGGTGGAAGGATGGATTGGGGTTTGGGGTGGGGTGGGGAGCAGGGAGGTGGGATGGGAAATTGGCCTTCCCTGAATAGGGTGGGTGGGAGGGAAACAAGACCCTTTTGCACAACTCTTTTAAGTTTCCTTTTTTTTTTTCTTCCTTTTTCTTTCTTTCTTTTTTTTTTTTTTTTTTTTTTTTTTTCTTTTTTTAACTCATTCTAATTTTCTGCATTGTTTGGGAAATAAAATGAAAAATCTTAAGACCAATAGAAACTGGTTTTCAAAAAGGCAAATACACTCCCATCTGTTTCAGATGCTGCTGATCATTTCAGCAGTGACAGATTCAAATAATAAGCTAATTTTTGGAGAAAGGATTAAAAGAAAAAAAAACTTTGTAATATTTATCACTTGCAAGCTATGTTTAATAAAGAAAGGAATGGTTTCTAAATTTCCCTGTGGCTTGTGCTTTAGTCATGGAGGGGGGCAGTTTGATGGGAGAATTTTAGGGGTATTTGGAAGGTAAGCTATGACTTATACTTCCTACAGTCCAATGATGGTGTATTTTTTATTTGTACCCTTTAATTATGATTACTTAAAGCTCTTACCTATTTCTGTGTTCTTTTCTTTATTTCTAATATTCTAGAAGCCACTGACCCCCACTTCAGTTGCCTGATGAGTTAATGTCCGAAGATATCAGGGGTAGGTGAGTGGGTCTTCATTTTTTCCTAGGGAGAGGTACCTCCTGGCTGTCCTTGGCCCTTCCTGTCACACCACACTAGTGTCTTGTAACAATCATTTGTAACTCTGGTTTCTTTACATGGGGCCTTATCACAGTAGAGGTTCATGCTGCTCTCTTCATAGTATACTACAGTCTATCATTCCTTAACAGTCTAAATGCAGCATTTCCAGAAAGACCTAGAACTGTGTTCCCATCTCCATATCACTCTCTACCCCAAGTTTTCCTTTGAACCCAGAGCATTAACCAGACCCCTTCCCCCCCCCAACCCCCGCTTTTCCATTTGTGATTTTATTTCCAACAAAGTACTCAGACCAGGCCCAACCAGAGGAGAAAACATTATTTCCTCGGGGACTTGAAGTTTGGGGCTGCTCTTAACCCCCTTGTTTCCCTTCTACATTTCATAGTTAATGGATACTTTTGTACCTTGTGCAAAGCACCCCTGTGGAGGGCCAGGACCCAGCCTTTCTAAAATCTTGTCCTTGGTACTAGCATTATTCTACATGAGCACAGCAATAGTATTTGGGGTCCCCTAAGCCCTGTGCTTTCCTTTCCCTGAGACCCTCCCCCTTTTTAGCACAGTATGGGACAGCTTTAGAGGGAGAGGTTGTTTGAGGTAGTGGCTGGGGCTTTGGCTTTACAGCATGACAGCTGGATGAAGAGGAACTGTGGGATGCTGAGTGCCACAAACTGGCAAAGGGACTGGTAAAGAGATGTTCTTTGGGCTCCTCAGATTGGAGGGGATGATAGGTGGGATGCCCTAAAGTTTCTGAACCCATTCTACAAGGGATTCAAGGCCACCAAAACCCCGAGTCAAACTAATCTCTTAAAAATAGAAATCAGGGGCTGGGGTTGTGGCTCAGCAGCAGAGCGCTCGCCTCGCACGTGCACGGCCCGGGTTCGATCCTCAGCACCACGTAAACATAAATGCAATTCCATTGTGTACAACTAAAGTAAACTAAAAAATTTTTTTTAAAAAATAATAGAAATCAAATGGGGAGGGATGCCCTGAAGAGGAACCAGTGCTTTGGATCTGGGAAGGGGGCAATGGGAATTTGGTTGCTCAGAGAAGGAGCTCATGTGAGCTCAGATGTTCAAGGACTTGTGGTGTTGGGGACAGGGGGCAATGAACTTGGTTCCCCCTTTGCCCACTTGTTGACTCAGACCATGAGAAATACAGTTACCTGTCCCTCTGTCAGACTTCAGCTTGAGCAAGAAGAGACAAAAGCAAATTTCAGACTCGAGGAATTCTGGTTTTGTGATGGACATGGTAACAAAGCCCCTTGTCCTGCTTCTCTACTTTGGAGGGATCTTTAAAGCTATAAATCTTTGGGTAGGTTTATATTGGGATCAAGAGGGGTTATGAGGTAGGAGTAACTGGGTAGAGTAACTCCAACTGCACTTGGCTTAGTTTAAGATTATTTAGTGTGTTGCCTGGAAGGACGCAGATTCTCCCATTACTTGATATAGGAGGAAAAAACAGAAACCACACCATTTTCTCTCTTGCTATGGCCAGGCTTGCCCCTTCCCAGAGTGGGGCTGAGGAACCTTTGGTTCTTTCCTGCCTCCAGGGTAAAAGGGACAGGTGAGGTAGATTCTTTGGTGGATCCAGAGTTAAATGATATCTGGGAGGAAGGCAACTTGGAGGGCCCTAGGCCAAGGGTTGTTCCATGGTCACCTGAGGGTGAAGGAGTAGTAGGGCCCTTGTCCCAAGTTCTCAAGCTCACCAGTTTCCCCACCAACTCTCGACTTGAACCCACTCACCTGAGTGATGAGCTCAGACTTCTCCCCCGGCTTCCCTCCACTCTGAGCCTGGCCTGCATGAGCTCCAGCTCTGTCTACCACAGGCTGAGACACTGCCCAACATTCTTGGGACCCCTGTCTGCAGAAGAGGCTGCCCAGATAGAAAGTCAGCACCATGACCTGTTTAGGGCCTCCCTCTGTCTTAGAATGGACCCCAACCTTCACCCTGTTCCATTTTTCCTAGGGATGGAGAGGGATACCCCTTCTTCCTGCTCCTGGATTGCAGGGGAACTGGCTCTGGCCCTTATTTTCCACCTTTGTTCTCTGTCTTGGGAGTACTAGTTTTCTCTGCCCCATTTGTTTAGCCCAACATGCCTCCCTCCACTCCTGGTACCACACAACTCTGAAAAGAACTACCTGCCACCCACCTCATTCTCCTTTGTAAAATTGGTGAGTAATGGACAAGGGCTCTACACTCCTTTTGGTCATATGCCACAGTAATGACTCTCCTTAAGTTTTCCACATTGCCTGGGTCTTACCTATGTCTCCAGCTGAGGAAAAGACAAATGAGGGCAGCCAGCCCCACATGGATGCCCACCACAACCCCAGGCAGTGAGCTGCTTTCACCTTGGCTGCAAGAACAACTGGTATTGGACTCTGTAGATATAAAACTGTCTGTCACAAAACCATGGTTGAAGGCAAAGCCCAGATTCACCCTCCCTCTGAAGACTGGCAGCCATAGGTCCTGTTGGAGGGGTCTGCTCTGATCCCAGCCCTGGTACTCTCCTACTGGATCCCACTCACCAGCAGTGGCCAGTGGCACATCATGAAAAGAGACAAAGCAGGCGCTGCTGTTTCCATCCCCATTGCTATCAAATGCCTGGAGCTTGATCTCATAGACGGCAGCTGGCTCTGCAAGAAGCAGGGGAGTGTGAAGGGAATGAGGTTTTCTAGGCCAGGAAGCTCAGTGCCTGGGGCGAGATCACACTAAAAAAGGTAAAAAGGTTCAGGAACACCAGGCAGACCCAATGGCATGATCCCGTAGTCCCAGCTACTCAAGAGGCTGAGGCAGGAGGATCACTTGAGCCTGGGAGTTTAAGACCCCATCTCAAAACAAGAAAAGGTTCAGCACCTCACCCAGGTCTGTGTAGAGGAAGGAATGACACTGCTTGCCAAAAGCAGGGGCCCCTCAAAATGGTCAGCTGGCACCTTACAGTGAAAGAGTTTGAAACCTTGGATGGGCCCCAGCTGGGGTGGCAGCTTCCAGGAGGCCTGCACAGAGATGGCATTAAGCACTTTGGTGGAGAAGCCCAGGACAGCAGGTGCTGCAGAGGAAAATGGATGCACTGGTTAGCAGCCCCTGTCCACCTGAGGCCAGGGGCTCTGTAGGGCTGGTGCGGTTGTTACTCACTGTTGCCCATGGTGGAGGCGAGGATTGGGGCAGAGTCCTGACTGGCACCCTCTGCTGAGTAGGCACACAGGTGGACAGTGTAGGTAGTGGCAGGCTCCAGGTTGGAGAAGACATGCTTAAAAGTTCCTTTACTCACAGCCTCTTGAAGCTCCAGACCAGCCCACTCTGAGAATAGCTTGACTTCTCAACATCCTCTCTCACTAGCCACATGCCCCATCTCATATAGTGCGGATGAAGCCAGGCCCCCAGGGAGACAGGAAAGGGGATGTAGGATTTGGAACCAGGCAGAGAAAGGAGCCTACAACTTTAGGCCAAAGAGCAATAGAGAAGCATGAAAGGACTATATGCAGAAGCAACCAGCTTAGAGAATTATAGACCAGAGGTCTGGGGAAAGTCCATGAGGGTCTGGGAGTCTCTGAGGGTGCTGGGGCCCAAAGAGGGAGAAGGACTTGCCCACCATACCACCAGTTGGGCAGAGGTAACCAGAGCAGGAACTCCAGGCCCTTGGCTTGAGCTTTGACTCAAAGCCCTTCCCACCCACCCACACCCACCTCCCACGGCCAAGGTGCAGCACATAGCCAATGATGTTTCTTCCGGAGGAGGGTGGCTCCCAGGACACTCAAATAGCAGAAGTAGAGAGAGCCATGCCTGCAGGCCCCCAGGGGTGGAGGGTGGCTCTGGGGCCCCAGGTAGGCACTGGCCTGGTTGGAGCCTGCACTGTTTTCTGCCATACATTGGTAGATTGCCTCATTCTGATGGAGATCCCAATCAGCATCAGCATGCTAGAGGAAATCAGATACAGCTGCTGGAAACCATTTCCCACCAAACCCCATATGCTAATGGAGTGGCCTTAAAGGAGAAGACTGCTGATCTCAGAGACCCCATGAACCTGCCCCCAGGCAGAAGGAAACACCAAGCCGGGCGCAGTGGCGCATCCTGTAATCCCAGCACTTTGGGAGGCTGAGGCAGGAGGATCGTGAGTTCAAAGCCAGCCTCAGCAATGGCGAGGCACTTAGCAACTCAGTGAGACCTGTCTCTAATAAAAAAAAATCCCATAAAAGGGCTGGGGATGTGACCCAGTGGTCGAGTGCCCCTGAGTTCAATCCCCGGTACCACAAAAAAAAAAAAAAAAAAAAAAAAAAAGGAAACACCACCTGTGTGGAGGCATTACCTCTAGTGGAGCTAGCAGGGCAGAGCCTTCTGTGAGTGGAGCTACTTGCTAGGGGCTGTGTGTGTGTGTGTGTGTGTGTGTGTGTGTGTGTGTGTGTATTTTATAGTAGATTTAGGCAAAGAGTATTGCATGTATGTGGGGGTGGATGCCTAGGGTGGGTGGAGGTACCCACTGTGCAGAGCTGAACACAGTGGGGACTGGTAGGATATAGGTACCTGTTATTGTGAGTCAGCCTGACATTATCCCCAGGACTCAGCACTTTCCCATTCTTCAGCCAGACCAGTCTGGGCTCAGGGACACCCTGGGCCACGCAGGTGAAGATGGCACTGCTGTCCGGAGGCTTGAATAAGGATTGTGGCCACTGGACAAACTAGAGGAGCTGGGCAGGCAACGGAAGGGAGGAAGGCTCTGTCTCTTTCCCCATCCCACCTGGGCCCTCTCCTGGTCCAGGGAGCTGGGATGCTCCAGGACCCTCCCAGTCTGCCCTCCAAGGCTCACCCTGCACAAGCAGGATACCCTGTGCTGTGCGCCAGACATGAGTGCCCGGCGGATTGCCAGCACAGATGTAGACACCAGAATGCTGGACCGACAAATCCGAGATCATAAGATTCCCAGTGCCCAGGACTTGAATGCCCTCCACACTGATGGAGCGGCCATCTGTGGGAAGGCACTCAGATCAGGGCTGGAAAAGGGGAGGATTGAGTGGGGCTGAGGTGGGGGGATGGGGCAGCTGCACATCCAGGCGGCTCCAGGAGACTAGTGGCCTTGGGTTGCCGGTGGCGATGCACTCCAGCACCACAGTCTGGTGCAGTCTGGTGCACCGTGAGCATCAAGTTCTGAGGCCCAGACAGGATCTCTGGCTCCTGCAGCAGCTGCGGGGGTCCCACTGAGTGTTGGAAACAGGCACATTGGATCAGAAAAGAGCCCTCTTCCACCCCCTATCCTCACTTCTTTTTTTTTTTTTTTTTTTTAAACCGGTGCATTATAATTATACATAATGGCGAGATTTGTTAATACATAATGGTTCATGCAACCCTATACTCACTCCTGCTTCAAGTGCCCCCTTCTAACCCACATGCTTTGCGTTCCATACCTGATTTACAAATAAATGAGTTACCGAAAGTCCCATGACAGTGCAGATTAAGCAGGCCCCAGTTACACTGGGGAGGAGAGAAGAGAGAGTGAACATGCTCTTCATTTATCCCCAGTGCAGGGCTTGCAGCAGTGTCAGGACACTGGGTAGCCTCACTTTCCAGAGTGCCTCCCTAGGGGGAAGGGGCGAGGCCTAACTTCCTTTCCTGAGGCACCCCAGAGCTAGAAGACCCTCCCTCAGAAAGAATGCCAGACCCCAAAAAAACTTGGCCTGCCTCAACTGCTTAGGAGAAATGCTATTTTAACCTAAATAAAGTCCCATTTTATGTCTAAAGCACATCTTCATTTTATGCCACACCTTCCCACCATTTTATTACTTTTTAAATTCTTTTTTTGTTTGTTTTTCGTTTTGGTACTGGGTGTTTTATCACTGAGCCACTTCCCCAGCCCTTTTTATGTTGAGACAGAGTCTCACCAAGTTGCCCAGGCTGGCCTCAAATTTTCGATCCTTCTCTCTCAGCCTCCTGAGTCACTGGGATTACAAGTGTGCACACCAGGGCCATCTTACTGCTTAATTCAACAAACCATCATGAGGGTTATCATGTGCCAGGCATACCCTCACATAGGGACTACAGTTGTGAACAACACGTGTATGATACACCTTAGTCTTCCTTCTGCTGTAACTTTTATATTTTTGTTGCCACCTTATATTTTCTTTTCTTTTTTTCTTTGTATTTTATTAGAGACAGGGTCTCACTGAGTTGCTAAGTGCCTCGCCATTGCTGAGGCTAGCTTTGAACTCGCGATCCTCCTGCCTCAGCCTCCCAAGTGCTGGGATTACAGGCGTGTGCCACTGCACCCAGCTCACCTTATATTTTCTGAGCCTTTCCAATATACCTTTGAACTATCATAACTGTCCTTTATTAAGAACTTTTCACTGGGTGCTGTGGCACGCACCTGTAATCCCAGTGGCTCAGGAGGCTGAGACAGGAGGATCACTAGTTCAAAGCCAGCCTCAGCAAAAGCAAGGTGCTAATCAACTCATTGAGACCCTGTCTCTAAATAAAATACAAATAGGGCTGGGCATATGGCTCAGTGGTCAAGTGCCCCTGAGCTCAATCCCTGGTACCCCACACACACACAAAAAAGGGACTTATCAAACCAGGTACATTGGCACACACCTGTAATCTCAGCTACTCAGGAGGCTGAGGCAGGAGGATTGCAAGTTTGAGACCAGCCTGGGCAACTTTTATCTCAAAAAATTAAAAGGGCTAGGGATGTAGCTCAGTTATTAAAACAACTCCTGGGTTAAATCCCCAGTCTTAAAAATAAAAATTTTTTAAAAAAGGAACTTTTTGGGGTTGTAGCTCAGTTGGTAGAGCATATGCCTTGCTTGTGTGAGGCACTGGGTTCGATCCTTAGCACCACATAAAAACTAATAAATAAAGGTATTGCATCTGTCTACAACTAAAAAAATAAAAAAGGAACTTTTCAGATGAAATTATGTGTCTCTGAAGTGAAAATTTTTCAAAGACTGGTATAAAGTTAGCCACATCTTTAAACATTCATCAAGATCTAGAATAGGATTCATTGACTGTATACCAAAGGTCTGCTTTTGAGCCAGGAACCCCCCAATTTGCAGCCTGCAAGCTCCATCCAGTACATGCTGTGGACTTCCCTGGGATATTCTGGCCTCACTGAAGAAGGCAGTGTTCTTTCTGGTGAGTCTGTTTGGTAGGAGCTGGACCATGTAGTGATGCTGCAGCCACCACTGGCCTAACGTATCCACATGCCAGGCATTGTGCTGATGCCCCATATGCTGGCCCCATTTAATTCCCACTTTGGCTTGAAGGTTTTCTTATTTCCCTCAGTTTATGTGGGGGACTCAATTATCAGAGATGAAAAGTAACTTGTCCCCTGGTGTAAGTACTGGCAAATCTGACACTCCTGAATCTTGGTAGCCTTGGACAGCTGACAAAAAGCATCTTCTTTCTACTGTAAGCCCCTTCAAAGTCTGGGAAATCTGTCTTAGCCTGGTCCTATCAGGGAAATTGCCTGCCTCAGGCTCTCTGTCAGGTGAGTGCTTTAGAAGTGGATGATTTGGGGTCTTGGGTCCCCACTTCTGCCTCTGGGAAAGAAGCTACCCTGATCCCAACTGCTTTTCTGACATTTAGACAGCCCTCGAATGATGTTTGCTGGGTGCACTTCTGCCCTTTATAGTCTGACACTTGGCTAGAAGCACTCAGCATCATGGAAGCATGGCACCCTACCTGACCTCCTGTCCAAGACAGCAGATGGGAACCTTAGAGGACCCTACACACATTTCTCTCTGCTATCTGACCCTTACCCTTTGCTTTGAGTTTCTAAGTCATTTCCAGATCAGAGACACAACAGCTCTTCCCTTCCCATTTCAATCTTCAGTTTGAAAAGTGTGCATCCTTGTAATCCCAGTGGCTCAGGAGGCTGAGACAGGAGGATCGCAAGTTCAAAGCCAGCCTCAGCAACAGTGAGGCACTAAGCAACTCAGTGAAACCCTGTCTCTAAATAAAATACAAAATAGGGCTGGGGATGTGGCTCAGTGGTCAAATGCCCTGGTACCAAAAAAAAAAAAAAAAAAAAAAAAAAAGATGTGCACCCTTAGGTGAACTTTTTTTTTTTTTTTTAATATTTATTTATTTCCTTTAGTTGTACAGAATGTGTTTTATATTTACGTGGTGCTGAGGATCGAACCGGGCCGCGCATGTGCTAGGCGAGCGCTCTACCGCTGAGCCACAACCCCAGCCCCATAGGTGAACTTTTGTCAGGTGTTTTGAAACATCTGTGCCCTTGGGGCTGGGGTTGTGGCTCAGCGGTAGAGCGCTCTCCTAGCACGTGTGCGGTCCGGGTTCGATCCTCAGCACCACGTAAACAAAAAATGCATTGCAAGCCGGGCGCGGTGGCGCACGCCTGTAATCCCAGCACTTTGGGAGGCTGAGGCAGGAGGATCACGAGTTCAAAGCCAGCCTCAGCAATGGCGAGGCACTTAGCAACTCAGTGAGACCCTGTCTCTAAATAAAATACAAAAAAGGGCTGGGGATGTGACCCAGTGGTCGAGTGCCCCTGAGTTCAATCCCCGGTACCACCACACACACACAAAAAAAAATGCATTGCATTGTGTACAACTAAAGCAAATAAATAAATATTAAAAAAAAAAAAAATCGGTGCCCTGGCGCCCCTGTTTCCCACCTACACTTGCTTTCATCTATACTCGAGAGCCCCCTAGTGGCTGATGCTGACATGACGTCTCAGATACCTGTGGCAACTCCACTTCAGAGGCAGTCTGACCTTAGTCTTTCCCACTCACTATACACCAGTTCCTTATAAGTTCATAAGGAGCACAAACTCTCACACCCAACTTGGCCTGTAAGTGGGGGCTTCCTGGGTGCTTAATCTCAGATACAAAGCTTTTCATTCTCATCTCAAAGAGAAAACACACGCAACTGTGCACACACATTCATGCACGTGCCACACGCACACATCCAAGACACAGGCTGACTGAGGCCTCACTCCAAAACCATCCAGGGCTCCCACCACTGTGGATCAAGGTTTGAACTCCTTTCATGATGGGCTCTGCCTACTTTCTGACACCAACCCTGTTAACCCTGAATTCTCCACTTTCAGCAACATTGAACCGCCTCTGTGAACTGTGCTGTTTTCACTCTTGTACATTTGCATAAGGAAATTCCCTCTCCCCACCTTCTTGACCTTGGTCTGCTTCTCTTTGCTCATTCTTCAACACCCAGCTTGGTGTAGAATGGTACAGAAGTCCCTGACCATCCTTTGCCTAAGTTCAGGCCCGGTTCCCATCACATTTCCTCTACCAGGTGGTGAGCTGGAAGCCATGATGGAGCAGGCCTGCCTAACACCTAGTAGATCCTTGAAATTACAAAGTGTCTTACCTCAGACAACCACAGTATCTACACCCTCTCTCTCCCCAGAGCCCACCCTAGTCCTTGCTTACCAGTCAGGGTCACTTGGGTATCCTGGCTATGGCGGGTACTGGCCACATTTTGTGCAACACAGTGGTAGGTGCCCACGTCAGCCTGGCTCACATTGGTGATATGCAGGATGCCACCAGGCAGCAGTGTGACCCTGAGGATGCAGAAGGCGCAAACCCACAGCCTGCTCCATGCCCCCTGCCCACCACCCCATTCATTCCTAGCTGGTGCTCACCGGTGGTCGGAGGTATTCAGGGCTGTGCCATTGTGCTCCCAGGAAATGGAGGGCTCAGGCAGCCCCCGGATCAGGCACTGGAAACGAGCAATTCCACCCTGCTCCACCTCAACCGACTCTGGATGTTGGTGGAAGCAGGACAGACCTAGAGTGTGGAGGCCCACATGAGTACCCACAGAGCAGCCCCGGGCAGGCCCCACCTCTGTGCCCACATTGCACTTCCTGCTGCCTTCTTCACTGTGCAACCCCTGCAATCTCAGGTTTATGATTTTTATGGGTCATAAGAACTTTGCCTTTCTCCATTAAAATGTTTTTACATTTCACAATTGCATTGGTATAAAGTGATATAAAGACAATTTTAATCCAAGCTGAATTCATTCTCGTTATTATTCTATTCATGTTTTTTCTTCTGGTTTTAAATAAATTAGAACATTTACTTGGGCCTAGCATGGGCCTAAAGCGTTGTACATCCATGTGTAATAGTTGAGCCAACCCTTCCAGCCCACTTTGGGCAGCTCTGTGCCCTGTGGGTGTCCCTGGGTTGCACCCATACACTTTTGTTCCTCATCCCCAGGAACAGCCCGGTCACTTACTTGCCCAGCTAGCTGTACCCTGGCCCGCCAGCTCACCAGCCTCCCGTAGCGGTTCTGGGCCACACAGTGGTACTCGTGGGCATGGGATGAGGGATTCTGGCGGGAGGGCAGAGCAGCCAAATGCAAGGAATCATCTGGCATCAGAGTGGCACCACTGTTGTTGGCCAGGACCAGCCCATCCCACAGCCAGGAAATGGACACAGGTGGCTCCCCTGGCTCCCGGACGAAGTCCAGTTCAGAACCTGTAGCATGGCCTGCAGGGACAGTCAGCACAGCCTGGACGTGGTGGTCTCCTGTGGCCCAACCTCTGCCCACTGCCTCCCCCTCAGTTTTGATGCTCTCTGTGCCTGAGTGAGGGACCAGAAGACAGGACTTTGACCTTGGAGGGGCTTGGGAGTAGCAAGGGAGGAGCTGGGAGGGAAAGCAGGGCCTGGTTGTCTGAGCAGGGCTGGCCACTGTCTGACTGGCGGTGCAATCCTGGGCCTGGTGGGCCAGCCTGATTGATGGCCTCTTTCAGTCAGGCCCTGGCAACGGAGAGGGGGTAGGGTGGGCACAATGGTTGAGGTCAGGGGCTGAGGTGTGGGCATTGTGCTCCCCAGGGGATAATGGGGTGGCTCCCTCCCTCCCCTGCCTGCCCATCTGCCTGTCGGCCCACAGGGTCAGCTTCCCAGGACTCCTGGTTCTCCCCGTCCCCCCTCCTGCCACCAGGACCCCAGCCTCTAAATAGAGGAGGTACATGCTTTGGCTCTCACACGCTCACGGAGGACGCACACACTAAGCTTAGAAATCACAACCTCACAGCCCACCTCACCTCAGGGCACAAACAGGTTCTACCCCAAGCACATGCTCCCAACATCTCTACAGACCCAAAGTCAAACACACAAACACAGGGCCACAGACACTGAAGTCACTGGCCCAGAAGTGCATGAGAACTGTGAACACACACACACACACACACACACACACACCACTGCTCAGCCAGCTGGCAAGGGGTAGCCTCGGCGGGACAGACATGGCCTCTGAGGGCCCACAGGCCTCAGGCTCAGACAGACACATCTAGGAGGACACTTGTGGGTCTCTGCCTCTCCCAGACCCACTGCTTGCCCTGCCCCTTTCTCATCCCATGTGACCTCCCAGCTCCTCTTCCAGTTGTCTGGTCCCAGGGCAGTGCCCAAGGTCTCCCTCCCTCCCCCCTTTCCCCTGCATTACAGCCCCTGCTGCGCCCCCCTGCTTCCCTCTCTCTAGCCCTTCAAGGTCTCTTCCCTTCTACTCCTGCCCCCTGTCCTCTGCTCCTCCCCAGTCTCGCTCCAGCTCCTCCAGCCCTGTCTCCCCCTAAACTTCCTCTACCGCTCATCCACTCCCCCACCGCCCTCACCTGGCTTCTCCCCTCAGACCCTGCTGGCCTTAGCCCCCCTTGCCCCAGCCCTGGAGCAGCAGCAGCAGCAGCCCCAGCCCCATGTCTACCAGGCCCGGCCCCCTCAGTCCTAGGGCTACTTGCCAAGCGGCCCTGGCCTTCTGCCTTCAGCCTGGGGGCCCCAGGGCTGTGGGCATTCCCCACCCCACACTTAGGAGCACAGTGTTCAGGCTCTGGCCTTGTTTTGGGGATCCCAGGATCTGGGGGGCTGAGTCTTGGGTCGGGGCTGGAGACTGCTATCCTTCCCTCCTCCTCTTGGAGCTGGGTGTCTCTGTGTTTTCAGTTTGAGCCCCTTCCCCACCCCTGTCTTCACTGTCCCCTCCTCCCAGGGCCAGGACCCAGACACAGAGACAATTGGGACAGTGGGGGGAGGGAGGGGCCGATGAGAGTGGGGCAAACTTGGGGGGGTCAGACCCGCCCCTTTCCCAGCCTCCAGAATCTTCTCCCAGCCAATCAGCCCAACCCCCTGCTCCCTCTGAAACTTTCATCAGACGGAGTGAGAGTGAGTGAAGTTCTAGGGGGATTTGGAGCATCTGCTTCCTCAAGCCCATCTGGGGGATCTAGAGACTGAATAGGGTGGCTTGGAGATTGGTTGGGGGATCCCTGGGAAGGGTGTAGAGACACCCCCCACTCCCCCTTTCCTAGCAGAATCATTGTCCCAGGTGCTGAGCTAGGGATCAGGGAGGGGACCTTATCCCCTTAGTTCAGTCACAGCCCTCACCCTCAGACACACCCCCTTCACCATCATAGTGTCATTTTCCAAAGCTGTTCTCTCTATTCTTCCTGGGACAATGGATTGGGGCCTCCAGGGGCCGGGAGGTTGCCAGCCAGTGGGAGGTGGGAGACCCAGCCTCCACGGCTAACGAGAAGAAAAGCCCATACCTCCTTCCCTTGACAGACTAACCACCTAAAATTTGCAAAAAGAGGGGGTTACTCCTTGATAAAGGGGTCTGGGACTCAGAAAGATTTTTATTGCAGCAGGAACCCATAAACTCTAGCCTCCCCCTAAAAGCAGTTTCCAGAAAAATGGGGGGGTGTTCCTGGAAGTATAAAGGGGCACCTGGGGATAAGGAAAAAAGCAGGGCTGGGGTTTGGATGGGCAAGACTGGCCACAGTAGACAGGCTTTTACCCTAGAAGCTGGCCCCTGGCTCAATCTCTCCTTGAAGTCTGTCCCAGTCACTCTTTCCTGCAGCTTGTGTGGCTGGCTTTGTCCTACATAGCTTGGCTGCCCCAAAGCGCTTTAGCAGAAGCTCCAGTCCTCAGCCTTCACCTCTGAACCTGCTCAGCAGCCTCTCTTGCCCAGCTCACCTTCTAGCCTCTCCCAGCTCACAGCCTCCCTCAGCTCAGCCTCCTCCTCCCAGACAGGCCATCCTTAGGGTCTGTGCCACCAGCCTGGGCTACCTGATGAAGATTCCTACCCCCTTTCCCCAGAGGGGCTCCTGAGTCAGAACACTTGAACAGGGAAAGCACATAGGGACCCAGGGTCAGGGAGAGGAGGCCCAAATCAATTACTAGCTGTGTGTCATTGGGTAGGCAAATTGACCTCTCTGAGACTGCTTCATCTGTAAAATAAAGGTGGGTATGTGATTTAAAAACAAAAACAAAAACACCTTGGGGGGCTGGGGTTGTGGCTCAGCGGTAGAGCGCTCGCCTAGCATGTGCGCGATCCGGGTTCGATCCTCAGCGCCACGTAAACATAAATGCATTGCATTGTGTACAACTAAAGCAAATAAATAAATATTTTTTTAAAAAAACCTTGTGTTCAACAGAGAGGGTGACTCAAATGCATTTTCTTTCTTTTTTCTTTTTCTTTTTTTTTTCACACTGGGGATTGAACTGGGGGTGCTTTACCTCTGAACTACCCTACCCTATTTATTGTTTGAGATAGGACCTCCCTAAAGTAGCCCAGGAAGGCCTGGAATTTGTGATCCTCCTGCCTCAATCTCCCAAGTCACTGGAAATTACAGGTGTGTATCACCATACCCAGCTTCACATGAGTATGATGATGTCGTTGATGATTTCTCCTGCTAGGGACTGAATTCTGTGCCCCCAAAATTAATTATGTGGAAGCCCTAACTCCCAGTGTGACTCTATTTGGAGGGAAAGCTTTTTAGAAGATAATTAGGTTTAAATGAGGTCATAAGGGTGGGATCCTAACCCAGTACAATTGGTAGCCTTTTAAGAAGAAGGGTGATATCTCCCTATGCACATGCCAAGGAAAGGCCATGTGAGGACAGCCAGTGAGCAGAAGGGTAGACCCTCACCAGACACCAGCCCCCTGGACCCTTGATCTTGGACTTCCCAGCCTTCAGAGCCATAAGAAATAAATTCCTGTTGTTGGCATTAGCTGTGGCAGCTGGAAAGGCTAAGATGGCCTCTCTCCCTGCCTGGTTTTCCTGTTACTTGCCTTGACTGAATTCACACTCCACATGGCCTAGACATCAAAGGACAGGGGCTGGGGTTGTGGCTCAGCAGTAGAGCGCTCGCCTTGCACGTGCATGGCCTGGGTTCAATCCTCAGTACCACGTAAAAGTAAAGGCACTGTGCAAACTAAAACAAATAAATAAATATTTAAAAAAAAATCAAAGGACAACCAATAAAGAAGACCTGAGTTAAGTCTCTAACCAGCCATCTGTAGTTTGCTGACCCATAAAATTTAGGGTAGGAAGGGTGAGGCCTACCTCCCAGAGTTGTGAAAGAATTGAACTTGGGGACACTCAACCACTGAGCCACATCCCCAGCCCTGTTTTAAGAGATGAGCATGTCCTCTTTTCCCCAAGAACAGCTTTATTAAGATATACTTTTGAGGGCTGGGGCTGTAGCTCAGTGGTAGAGCATTTGCCTAGCATGTGTGAGGCACTGGGTTCGATCCTCAGCACCACAGAAAATTAAATAAATAAAATAAAGGTTTTATATATATATATATATATATATATATATATATATATATATATATATATTTGCGGGGCTGGGAATGGCTGAGCATTTATCTAGCATGCTTGAGGCTCTGGGTTTGATCCCCAGCAAAGCAAACAAAATTTTTAAAGCCATATAATCTGGGGGCTGGGGTTGTGGCTCAGCTGTAGATCAGTTGCTTGCCTAGCACATGCCAGGTGCTGGGTTCGATCCTCAGCACCACATAAAAATAAATAAATGAAATAAAGATATTGTGTCCAACTACAACTAAAAAAATTTTTTTAAAAATGTAATCGACATAGCAGAAAGTTCATCCACGTAAGGCATACAATTCAAAGTTTTTTAGTATTTCATAGAGTTATACAATTTTCACTGTGATCTATTTTTTTTTTTTTTTTTTTTTTTTTGGTGGTACCAGGGATTGAACTCAGGGGCACTCGACCACTGGGCCACATCCCCAGCCCTTTTTTGTATTTTATTTAGAGACAGGGTCTCACTGAGCTGCTAAGTGCCTCGCCATTGCTGAGGCTGGCTTTGAACTCGCGATCCTCCTGCCTCAGCCTCCCAAAGTGCTGGGATTACAGGCGTGCGCCACCGCGCCCGGCTCCTATTTTTTTTAATTATTTATTTATTTGCTTTAGTTGTACACAATGTGTTTATTTACGTGGTGCTGAGGATCGAACCTGGGTCGCGCCTGCAGGTACTAGGCGAGCGCTCTACCGCTGAGCCACAACCCCCGCCCACTGTGATCTATTTTTTTAAAATTGCTTTTTATAGAGACTTTTGTGGGTAATGGTAAGCCTTGAACCCAGGGCCTTGTGCATGCTAGGCAAGTGCTCTACTGCCAAGTAATATCTTCAGCTCCATAATCTATTTTATTTATGTATTTATTTGTTTGTTTGTTTTTGGTACTGGGGGTTGAACTCAAGAGCACTTTACCACTGAGTTAGGTCCCTAGCCCCTTTTAAGTTTTGTTCTTTTTTTTTTTTTTTTTTTTGGTACTGGGACTGAACTCAGGGGCACTTGACCACTGGGCCACATCCCCAGCCCTTTTTTGTATTTTATTAGGGACAGGGTCCCACTGAGTTGCTAAGTACCTCGCCATTGCTGAGGCTGGCTTTGAACTGGAGATCCTCCTGCCTCAGCCTCCCAAATGCTGGGATTACAGGCGTGCGCCACCGCGCCCAGCCCCTTTTAAGTTTTGAGACATGGTCTTGCTAAGTTACTTAGGGCCTCACTAAATTGCTGAGACTGGCTTTGAGCTTGCAATCATCCCACCTCAGCCCCCTAAACCACTGGGATGACAGGTGTGTGGCACTGTGCCTGGCTCCATGACCTATTTTAGAACATTTTGGTCACACCAGAAAAAAACTCGTACCCATTAACTCTCCCTCCATATCTGCCTCCTCTCAGCCCAGGCCACCATGGTCCTACTTCGAGTCTTTACAAATCTGACTACTCTAGGTACCTCAGGCAGGTGGAATCACATATCTGTCCTTCTGCACTTGGCACAGTGTCCTCAAGGCTTATCCAGGCAGATGCTCATAGTCATTCCCTCTTGTAGCTGAATAATATTGCGTTGTGTGGAGATCCCACGTTCTGTTGATCTACTCAGGAGGATCTGATGGGCATTCAGATCATTTCCACCTTTTGGCTATTAGGAACAATGTTGCTATGAACATTCATGCACACCGTTTTGTGTGGACGCATATTTTCAGTTCCCCTGAGCACACACCCAGGACTGGAGTTGCTGGGTCATGCTGTGACTCTCCTCAACTCTTCCACAGTAACAACAGCACTTTATATTCCAAGCATTGGAGGGTAGGGGATACTGAGAACTGAACATACAATGTTCAACCACTGAGCTACATCCCCACCCTGTTTTATTTTTCATTTTTCTTTATATTTATTTACTTGCTTTAGTTGTACATAATGCCTTTTTTTTTTTTTTTTTTTTTTTTTTTTTTTTTGGTACCGGGGATTGAATTCAGGGGCACTCGACCACTGGGTCACATCCCCAGACCTTTTTTGTATTTTATTTAGAGACAGGGTCTCACTGAGTTGCTAAGTGCCTCGCCATTGCTGAGGCTGGCTTTGAACTCGCGATCCTCCTGCCTCAGCCTCCCAAAGTGCTGGGATTACAGGCTTGCGCCACCGCGCCCGGCTTCCATAATGCCTTTATTTTTACGTGGTGCTGAGGATCGAACCCGGGCCGCACACGTGCTAGGCGAGCGCTCTACCGCTGAGCCACAACCCCAGCCCCTTATTTTTTATTTTGAGATAGGGTCTCACTAAGTTGCTAAGATTGGCATCAAATATTTCATAACTCTCAAAATAGGAGTTAACTTTTTTGTAGGTGCCAAGTCCCTTTGAAAATTTGAACACAGCCTGGCCGGGAAGTGCCATCCCATGGAGAGAGCACCTAGGAGAGGCTGGCAGGACTGATTTGCTGAGAGTGGCCCCTCTTTTCTTCCCTCTCCAACAGCTACTGGCCCAACCCACCCAGTGCTCTTGCTCACCTGAGGTTTCACAGCTGCCCCAAGCTTTTCTGAAGCAAATTCTCTGGAAAGTCTCCGCTGGCAGATGAAATCCCCTGAGGATCCTGTAGCATGCCTCGGACACTGTCTTCTCAGTCGTACATCCTTTCTCTCTACCTAGCTCTGTATCCGTCTCCCAGCATTTCCTCCTGACTCCACCTCTCTCGGGCTTTCTCTATTGGTCTCCCATGTGTTATCAGCAGACCAGGTCCCTGGAGAGATCCATGTCCTATTCCCCAGAACCTTTGAATATGTTAGGGTATATGGTGAGGGGAACAAGGGTTCCTAATCAGTTGGCTTTTTTTTTTTTTTTTTTTTTTTTGGTACCAGGGGTTGAGCTCAGGGGCGTTTGACCACTGAGCCACATCCCCAGCCCTTTTTTGTATTTTTTATTAGAGACAGGGTCTCACTGAGTTGCTTAGCACCTCACCATTACTGAGGCTGGTTTTGAACTCCCGATTCTCCTGCCTCAGCCTCCCAAGTGCTAGGATTACAGGCGTGTGCCACAGTGCCTGGCTTCAGTTGGCTTTAAAATGGCAAACGTGAGGCCCTGGATTTAGTACTGCTATGGAAAAAGAAAGAGATAGGGAGGGGAGAAGGAGGGAGGAAGGGAAGAAAGAGAGAGGAAGGAAGGAAGGAGAAATAAAGAAGAGAGGAGAAGATAGAAAGAGAGAGGGAGGTATTGATTATCCAGGATTATCTGAATGGGCCCAATGTGATCACAAAGGTCCTTAAAAGTGGGAAGAGGCAAAGGATTGTAGAGGAAGATGTGACCATGAAAGAAAATCAAAGCCATGTGATGTGTTGATGTGATGAATGGAAGGCTCCATCTGGTTGCTGGCTTTGAAGATGAAGGATGAGCACCACAGACAAGGATTTGGTGTCCTCTGGAAACAAGAGGAAGCACTCTCCCAGAGCCTGCAAAAGGAAACAGGACCCTTTCACATCCAGAGTCCATCTCAATGATACCCTGTCAGATATCTGACCTGACCTACAAAGATTTGTAGTGTGCTCTCTCTCTCTCCACCGTCCCCTTCCTGTCTATTCTGACATTGTCATTACATGACATTTCATTCACATCTGCTTGTTTTTTGTCGTGTTCCCTTCACTGATATGTGAGTTCCACCAGGGTGGATGTGGACATACCCTTTGCTTTGCAGCCAAAGTCCAGAGCAGAGTCTTCCACACTACAGACTTTCTTAGAGGAAGGAGGGAAAACCAACTGTTTTTGCAAACCCATACCCACAACTCACTCCACTCTGGTGGGGGTCCAAATCGCTCTAGCATGGAGCCCGGCTCCAGCCGCAAATCCTGCTCATGGTTCCACCACTCCTGCTGCCTGGGCTCCCACTATCCAATCTGCGAGCTCCAAAAATCTCTGCCCAAGGCTGTGCAGGACCCAGTCCCAGCCAGCACCCACTCCCCACCTGTAGTTCATCAAACTCAGCCCAGTTACTGGAATTTCACAGGTCCTGCTCCCTCTACTAGGCCCATCTGTTCTCCAGTTTCCCCTTTCTCCGATTTTTTTTTTTTTTTTGGTGGTGCTGGGGATTGAACCCAGGGCCTTGTGCATGCAAGGCAAGCACTGTACCAACTGAGCTATATCCCCAGCCCTCTGATAGCATTTTCAAATGAATCCAGGATACCAGATCATTGCACATCTACATACTTATGTGTATCTTTTTTAAAAAAATATTTATTTATTTGCTTTAGTAGTACACAATGCGTTTATTTTTACGTGGTGCTAAGGATTGAACCTGGGCTGCACACATGCTAGGCGAGCGCTCTACCGCTGAGCCACATCCCCAGCCCCACTTATCTTTAAATAATTGTAAGCCTTTTTCATAACCATAACGTCATTATTAAATCTAATAAAATTAACAGTAATTCCTTAATATCACCTAATACCTGGTCCATAATCAGATTTTCCTGATTGTCTTAAAAATGTCTTTTTAGTGTTCTTTTCTTTCTTTCTTCTCTCACCAAGGACAAGATCTATCCATGCTTGGGTGCAGGCCTGTAATCCCAGCAACTAGGGAGGCTGAGACAGGAGGATTCCAAGTTCAAGGTCAGCCTTAGCAACTTACTGAGACCCTCAACAATTTAGCAAGATCTTGTCTCAAAATCAAAAATAAATAAATAAATAGGACTGGGAATGTTACTCAGTGGTAAAGTGCCCCTGGGTGCAATTTCAATACCCATACAAAAAAAAAAAAAAAACAAGCCGGGCGCGGTGGCGCACGCCTGTAATCCCAGCACTTTGGGAGGCTGAGGCAGGAGGATCACAAGTTCAAAGCCAGCCTCAGCAATGGCGAGGAACTTGGCAACTCAGTGAGACCCTGTCTCTAATAAATTACAAAAAAAAGGGCTGGGGATGTGGCCCAGTGGTCCAGTGCCCCTGAGTTAAAAAAAAAAAAAAAAAAAAAAAAAGAGTTCATTCACTATATTAATTGTTAAGACTCTTAAGAGTGTAATCAAAAGTAAACACTGTTCCCCCCGACCCCTTATTTCCCCATTTGAATGCCAATGAGTTGTTGAAGAGACTGGGTGAGTTGTCCAGTGGAATCTCCCATATTCTGGACCTGTATGTTGTCTTTCTTTTTTTTTTTTGGTGGTACTGGGGATTGAACTCAGGGGCACTCGACCACTGGGCCACATCCCCAGCCCTTTTTTTGTATTTTATTTAGAGACAGGGTCTCACTGAGTTGCTGAGTGCCTCGCTATTGCTGAGGCTGGCTTTGAACTCGCGATCCTCCTGCCTCAGCCTCCCAAAGTGCTGGGATTACAGGCGTGAACCACTGCGCCCGGCTTGTATGTTGTCTTTCTTTTGTGTGAGTATGTTCCTTTATAAGGCAGTGTTGGCTATACAGGCTCTATTTACTCAGGCTTCACTTTAGGCAAGAAAAATTTATAGGAGCAGGGCGCCATGGCACACACCTGTTATCCCAGCACTTGGGAGGCTGAGGCAGGAGGATCACGAGTTCAAAGCCATCCTCAGCAATGGTGAGGCACTTAGCAACTCAGTGAGACCCTGTCTCTAATAAAATACAAAAAAAGGGCTGGGGATGTGGCTCAGTGGTTGAGGTCCCCCTCCCAGTACCAAAATAAACAAGGAAACTCCCTCCCCCAACCAAAAAAAGAAAGACCAAGGAAATGTGGCACTGTCCCTTATCAGCTAGGACAACCTGATATCCTGAAATAGAGTTCACATAGGAGAGAAGGGACAAATGTTTAATTCTTTCCTTTTAAATGCTGTTTTTCAGAGTCAGGAGTTGGTGCTCTAGCTAAGGTTTTTCTTGAGCTTTTTATTCCTTTGTATCTCCCCTGCTCTGAACTGATACTTTTTAAATATTCAAGGTTTCCAGTGCAGTCATCAATCTTTTTGACATTCAGATTGCCCTGTCCCAGGGAGGATGGAACCTTGTATCCTTTTGTGTCTACCCATTCTTTGGTATCTATTTTCTGGCACAGTATGTTCCAGGCTCAGGTTGTTCTGAGTACTTCCTGCCCTAGAACTGGAATCAACCCTTCTTCCAAGGAGCTGGGCACCAGAAGATTACATCTGATTGTTCTTTCTTTTTGATTGTTCTTTGTTTCTAGGCTGCTTTTTCAGATACCTTCTACAGGTTTTTTCCCTCCAGTGCAGGGGCCTCACATGGTAGGCAAGGACTGTTTTTTTTTTTTTTTTTTTTTTGTTTGTTTGTTTTTTTGGACAGGGTCTCATTGTTTGCCCAGGTTGTCTAGAACTCCTGAACTCTGACAATCCTCCTACTTCAGCCTCTCAAGCACCTGGGACTATGGGAGCAGCCACCAGGCTTGGGCAAGCCTTCAAGGATTCATTCCTCCCTCTCCCTGTTCGCCTCTTCCCTCCTTCCCTCCCTCTCCCTCCCCTTCCTTTTTTTTTTTTTTTTTTTTTTTTTGGTGCTGGGGATTGAACATAGGGGCACCAGGCTACATCCCCAGGTTTTTCTCCTTTTTTACTTCTGAGACAGGGTCTTATTAAATTGCTGAGACTTTGCCCGAACTTGTAATGCTCCTGTTTTAGGCTCCTGAATAACTGGAATTACATGCATGTGCTGTGGTACCCAGCTACAAATTACATACCTGACAGAGGACTTGTGTCTGAATAAGAGAAAATGTTTTGGGCTGGAGCTGTGGCCCAGTGGTAGACAGCTTGCCTAGCATGTGTGAGGCACTGGGTTTGATTTTCAGCACCACATATAAATAAAATAAAGGTCCATGGAAAGAAGAAGAAGAAGAAAAAGAAGGAGGAGGAGGAGGGAGGGGGAGGAGGAGGAGGAGGAGGAGGAGGAGGAGGAGGAGGAGGAGCTTCTTATAGCCTGGCGCGGTGGCACATGCCTGTAATCCCAGCGGCTCAGGAGACTGAGACAGAAGGATTGCCAGTTCAAAGCCAGCCTTAGCAAAAAAACGAGGCACTAGGCAACTCTGTGAGACCCTGTCTCTAAATAAAATAGGGCTGGGGATGTGGCTCAGTGGCTGAGTGCCCCTGAGTTCAATCCCCAGTACCAAAGGGGGGGGGGGGGGAAGAAAAAGTAAAAAGAAATAAAGAAAGAAAAAGTTTTTTATAATTCAAGACTAAAGTAAATACCCAATTAAAAACAAATAAGGAATTTGAATTGACATTTCTCCAGAGAAGATACACAAATGGCCAGCTAATACAACATCATTAGCCATCAGGGAAATGGAAATCAAAACCATAATAAAATAGACATCATACCCATTAGTATGGCTATGATGATGGGCTGGGGATATAGCTCAGTTGGTAGAGTGCTTGCCTTGCATGCATAAAGCCCTGGGTTCAATCCCCAGCGCCACCAGAAAAAAGAAAAGGAAAGAAAAAAGAAATGTATGGCTATGATGAAAAAAGATAACAAGTAGTACTGGTGAGAAGTAGAGATATTGGAGCCCTTAATACACTGCTAATGGGAATGTTAAAACTATGTAGCTACTGCAGGAAACTGGCAGGTTTCTTACAAAACTAATAATTTGACCTAGCAATAATTCCATTCCTAGATATATGCCCAAGAATACTGAAAATAATGTCTCTACACACACACACACACACACACATACACACACACAAAAAAACTTTGTTTTTCTTTTTTGTATTTGGGATTGAATGCAGGGCATTTTACCACAGAGCTATATCCCACACCTTTTTATTTTTATTTTTTTATTTCTAAATATTTATTTATTTACTTTAGTTGTACACAATGCAATGCATTTATGTTTACGTGGTGCTGAGGATCGAACCCGGGCCGCGCAACGTGCCAGGCGAGCGCTCTGCAGCTGAGCCACAACCCCAGCCCACCTTTTTATTTTTTGAGACAGGGCCTTGCTAAATAGCTGAGGTTGGCCTTGAATTTGAGATCCTCCTGAGTCACTGGGATTACAGGAATCCACCATCTTGCCTGGCTATATAAAAACTTTTTTTTTTTTTTTTTTTTTTTTTTACCGGGGGTTGAACTCAGGGGCACTCGTCCACTGGGTCACATCCCCAGCCCTTTTTTTGTATTTTATTGAGAGACAGAGTCTCACTGAGTTGCTAAGTGCCTCGCCATTGCTGAGGCTGGCTTTGAACTCGCGATCCTCCTGCCTCAGCCTCCCAAAGTGCTGGGATTACAGGCGTGCGCCACCGCGCCCGGCTATATAAAAACTTTTATGAGGATGTTGAGGGCAGCATTATTTAAATAGCTAAAACATGTAAACAGCCCAAATGTCCACCAACAGATATGATACCTCTGGTTACCAGTGACAAGTTCTGCTCCCTCAAATGTTGAAGTCTGAACATTAGAGAAGCACGCCAAGGCAAGCATATAAAGCAGGGTTTATTTTATTTATTTATTTTTTTTTTAAATATTTATTTATTTGCTTTTAGTTGTACACAATGCGTTTATTTTTACGTGGTGCTGAGGATCGAACCCCGGCTGAGCACAGTGCTAGGCGAGCGCTCCACCGCTGAGCCACATCCCCAGCCCAAAGCAGGGTTTATTTAAAAAGGGGTAACATAGACTTCTCCCAGAAGGGAGAAGGGAACCATAGCTGGTATCCTGATATCCCAAGAAGCAAGGTGTTCTGCCCTTTTTATGTGTCCTAGGCTTCCTTCATTCTCCTGCTCTCTTCCCTTTATCTTTCTCCTTCCTGAGAATGTGACTAGGCCCAGGATTGCTGGGTGGGATGCCCAAAACGTGGGAAACAGGTGGGCTGAAGGGAGAAGGGCAGGATTGGGCAGCCCAGGACACACTCATTAACAACCTTATAGCTCCCTGGGGGGAGGGGCAATTTCTGGGACCAGTTACCTTAGCAACAAGTTGGAGCAGGGACTGGTAAGGGTAGGGAAGGGCTCTGAAGGAATTAACATTTCAATCCCTCAGGGGACTGACTCCAACTTCCTGGATTCACTCAAAATTGGCCTCCTTGATCTGACCTGGCTCCATTTACCTATCTGTACTGACTGCCTGTCTAATTCTGGCTTCAGATAGATGCATAAACAAGAATAAGGTCCAGCCATACAGTAGAAGATTAGTCAGCCTTACAAAAGAATGAGGTAATAGGGCTGGGTGCAGTGGTGCACGCCTGTAATCCCAGCAATTGGGAGGCTGAGGCAGGAGGAGCTCAAGTTCAAAGCCAGCCTCAGCAATGGCGAGGCACTTAGCAACTCAGTGAGACCCTGCCTCTAAAACAAAATAAAATGAAAAAATATAAAATAAATAAAATAAATAATAAAATAAAATAAAAGGGGGGGGGCTGGGTTTGTGGTCCTGTGGTCAAGTGCCTCTGAATTCAATTCCCGGTACAAAAAAAAAAAAAAATCTTGGGCTGGGAGTGTAGCTCAGTATAAAGTGCTTGCCTAGCGTGAGTTAGGCCCTGGGTTCCATCTCCAGCACCGCAAAGAAAAAAAAAAAAAAAATTTCTCCCGCGGTTTGCGGGCTAGACGATCAGGGAAGAAGATGCCAGGTACTCCGGCCACTCGTCTTCTGGTTACACGGTGAGTTTGGGTAGTGGCAGCAGCACACAAGTGCGCAGGCGCCTTTCCTGGGTAGGCCGTGCGGAAAGGCTCGCCCCACCTAGGCAGGATGACTCCTCCCACTTCTACGGCCTGCTCTGCCTTCCTGGCACACCGGGATCCGAGCGCGCGTCTTGGCGGGTGGATCCCACTGGGCGGATCCCACTGCTGGCCGCCTTGCTGCTGGCCCCTTTGCCGGTGTCTTACTGCTTTCTCCGATTAGTTGTCCCAGGTAGCGCCTAGGCTAGGAACGTTTTGTTAAGCCCCACTAAAAGTGATCACCAGGTGTCGCCCGTGTGACCCTCCCCGACCTCTCGAGCCACCTCCTGTTCCCTGGAGTCCATTGGGCGCGCCGCAGCATCTGTGGGCTCGAAAAATTGCTGCCCAGCGAAGGCAGGATGAAGACCTGGATCGGCGGTAGACGAATTTTTCTCCTTCAAAGCCACTCAGTGAATAGTTAACGCTTTGCAGGCCATGCTGTCTCTGTCCTGATCACTCAGCTCTGCTGGTTTGGCACAAAAATAGCCACAACTACAAAGGAATGAGTGTGACTTTGTACCAGCAAAACTTTATGAACACTGAAAATTGAACTCCTATAATGTTGTCGCCTGAAGGGCTTGGAGCAACGGAGCCGTGGGAAGAACTTTAGAGGCAAACTGAAGACAAACAGCTTTTTATTTTGATAACTTTTCTCTGTGGTTCTAACAACGACTAACACACGCCACACACACTACCAAAATGGCACTGACCCGATCAGCAATTTCGGCCAAGTCACTCCAGATCCCGCAACAAGTCCCGTGAGACTACGGGTCGGGCGACAATGCCCAAATCTCCGCGGCTCATAGTCAACCACAATTCAAGCCAATCCCCAAACAGGGCTCCTACACTATAATAGGTTTTTACATGTCATGCAACATTCTTTTGATTTTTTTCAACCACCTAAAATATAAAACTTTAGGGCTGGGGTTATGGCTCAGCGGCAGAGCGCTCGCCTTGCACGTGCGCGGCCCGGGTTCGATCCTCAGCACCACGTAAAACATAAATGCATTGCATTGTGTACAACTAAAGCAAATAAATAAATATTTTAAAAAATATATATATAAAACTTTAGTTAGCCTGCTCCACTGGCCCTACAAAACCAGGCCAGCATAGTTTGCTGACTCCTGCCTTGAGACTGGGTTGGGATGGGCTGCCCTTTAGCCTAACCTTTTGTTTGCCAAGGACAAGTCGCCTAAAGTCCCCAGAGAAGACTCTACAGAGATGAGGCCCCCTTCCCTGATTCAAGGACACAGTGAGAGGTGACATGTATTAGATATGGAAAATGACAAACCCAAAAGTAGTGAGACCCAGGGGAAGGGGAGAAGGAAAGCCGTACATTGAGAGCACTGGTCCTTTCCCAATACAATTCTTTCTGGGTGATAAAACAAACTCTGAGGAGGAGGTGTCCATCAAACCTGGGAAGAGGCTGAAGCATTAACCCTTCTGTAAACAAATACTTCCCAGATACCAACCACTGACCCCAGGCTCTCCATCAGGTCCAGTACAATAAATTTCAGAAACTGACCTCTGACCCTAGACTCCCTCCCATTTTGCCTCGTAAAACAGACCCTTAATTCCTAAGCACTAAAACTGACTCCTTCACTGATTGATAAACAAACTCCAAGTTCCTGGGTGCCTAAGGAGAAGTGATATGCTTATTAGGCCACCTCTCAGAATAACCTATATAAGCCCAGGCCCTTTCTTCGTTTGGGGGCTCTTTTTCCACCAGGAAAGTGGGTCCTACTATGACATCATTTTGTCCCTGTATCCCCTGCTCTTGTGTGAAACTTAGTTCCTGAATAAAGCAGTGGGCTGATTTGTGAAGTTTGCGTTTGTCTCAGTCTTTTTACGCTAACAACATGAACATCCTCTGGCTGGACTGTCTTGTCTTTGTACTGAGGGTGTCTTAGTAGTTGACCAAACTCAGAGGAAGGGAACTCACACCTGAAGTCCAGCTCAGTTCATCTTTGCAGTTTTCTCATAGACCCTTTTAATTTTTTTTTTTTTTTTTTTTTTTTTTTGTGGTACCAGGGGTTGAACTCAGGGGCACTCGACCACTGGATCACATCCCCAGACCTTTTTTGTATTTTATTTAGAGACAGGGTCTCACTGAGTTGCTAAGTGCCTCACCATTGCTGAGGCTGGCTTTGAACTCGCAATCCTCCTGCCTCAGCCTCCCAAAGTGCTGGGATTACAGGTGTGCGCCACCTACCCCTTTTAATTTTACTTCAATTTTTGTTTTGTTTTGTTTTTTGTAGAAAATGTAATTCTTTTAAAATTTGTTTTTAGTTTTAATCGTGGTAACTGGAAACCAAATTCTTTTGATCACAGGTTTCAGGCTTGGAAGCTTTGCATTTCTACCACTAGTTGTAGTTGAGAACTGAATGGACTGGAGGACAGATGGCCAGGTCTGCTTCTGGCTCAGCCCCTGTAACAAAATCCCCCTTCTCACAAGATGACAGCAGGGACACTGGAGTCAGGAGGTTGAGGAACCCCACCCCTCTCTTCAGTGGCTGGCTTCTCAGCTGTGAGAAAGAGGGGTGTCTAGATTATAGACTCCCCAAATTTAGTATATCTGTGTGTGTGTGTGTTGCTAGAGATTGAACCAAGGGCCTCATGTGAGCTAGGTAAATATTCTACCACTGAGTACATTCCCACCCCATTCGTTTCCCCCAAATCTAGTTTGTTTTGCCTGGTTAAAAATCTTCCCCGCCAGGCGCGGTGGCGCATGCCTGTAATCCCAGCTCTTTGGGAGGCTGAGGCAGGAGGATAGAGAGTTCAAAGCCAGCCTCAGCAATGGCGAGGCACTTAGCAACTCAGTGAGACCCTGTCTCTAAATAAAATACAAAAAAGGTCTGGGGATGTGACCCAGTGGTCGAGTGCCCCTGAGTTCAATCCCCCCGGTACACACAAAAAAAAAAAAAAAAAGAATCTTCCCCAGGGCTGGGCCTATGGCTCTGCGGTAGAGCGCTCATCTCACACGTGTGAGGTTCTGGGTTTGATCCTCAGCACCACATAAATAGAATAGAGGTATTGTGTCCACCCACAACTAAAAAAAAAAAAAGTAAAAAAACAAAGCCGGACGCAGTGGCGCACACCTATAATCCTAGCACTTTGGGAGGCTGAGGCAGGAGGATCGCGAGTTCAAAGCCAGCCTCAGCGATGGTGAGGCACTTAGCAACTCAGTGAGACCCTGTCTCTAATAAAATACAAAAAAGGGCTGGGGATGTGGCCCAGTGGTCGAGTGCCCCTGAGTTCAATCCCTGGTACAAAAAAAAAAAAAAAAAAAAGAGTCTTCCTCAGGTCCCAACCACACCTGATGTTGTGAAGTGTGGGCTGGCCAAAGGAGGCAGCATTTCTGGGTACCTCTGTCTACCTCAGCCATTTGAACCAATCTCTCAGGCCCTCCAGCTCCTCAGAGTGCAGTAGAGGCTCTGTACTAGGAGTAAAACTGAGATGGGAGCTTGGTGTGATGGAGTACACCTGTAATCACAACTGCTTGGGAGGATGAGGTAGCAAGACCCTGTCTCAAAAAATAAAAACAGGCTGTAGCTCAGTGGTACAGCACCCCTGGGTTCAATCCCCAATACTGAGAACAAACAATCAAACACAAACCCAACTAGGATGGGGTTCATAGGCGTACAAACAAACATCAACCACCAGGGATTTTCCCAGGACCAGGATCAGATGGAGTCATCTGAGATGAAAAATAGCAAGGTCCAGACACTGGACTCAGGCCATATGTAGTTAGGACAGGCATGATGGAGACTGTGGCTCCAGAGGAAAAGCAGTTCCACACAGGCTCAGAAGGCAGATGTGCAGATCAGAAAGAAAAAGTCACACTGGCTTTGGTCCCATTTATTATAAAATGACAATAAACTGATATAAAAAAGATCCCTGATAGTCCCTGGTATACCCACAATGGCTACCACCCCTCAGCCGTCCCTCCCTCAGGTGCCTCAGGCATGGAAGCTCTCAGATTCGAAGTTCCCCAGCCAGAAGGGCATTGTACCGTGCAGGTGTGAGGGGCAGGTAGGCACCTACAATCTGGTCCAGAACGTAGAGTGGGTCAGACAGTGTGCTCGGGTTAAAAACCCTCATTTGCCATCCGAACCTTCTGCTGTTTGAAGGTCTCGGTAGTGGCCAAAGATTCCTGGGAAGAGGAAGGGGGCCAAAAAAAGGTGTTGAAGGAAAGTGTATTCTTCTCAGTTAGTTCAAGTGAGTTGCCTAAACTTTGTTAAGTGGCAAATCCGGGGACAGGGGCCATTAGCTAAGGCTAAGGGGAAGAGGTGACAGGGAAGAAAAAGATCCAGGCCTGGGGAAGGAGGGGGATAAGGAAAGAGGGGGAATGAGGAGTGTGTGTCTGTGAAGGCGCTGTTCTTTCTCTTACAGTGTCTTACATGGGAGTCCCTGTGTGGAGTTTAGGAATCACCAACTGTTGAGGATATTGGGGTGAAGGGGCTGGGGCAGGAGTGGCCAGTTACCTGAAGCCTTAGGAACCGAGGCCGCGCATAAGGGGGCAAGTTCTCAGAAACATGGGTGTAGAGCTGCACAAGGTCTAAAGCATGGGGGGGACGCAGAACCAGAGCTGCCATTCCAGCCCTGCCTTCATGTCCTGGAAGGTATAAAGAGCAGTCTTAGCCATTCCATGGCTGGCCACCAGGAAGACCTCACGCTTCTGGCACCCAGTCATTACCAACTTGGAGTGATGGGCTGGAAGACTCCCCCAACTCCCATGTGTAGGTACCTGGCACGGTGACTCCATAGACATTCACCTCCTGAAGAAAATCCAGGGCCTCAAAGACCCCTGCCACCTCAGTTGTGGCCACATTCTCCCCTTTCCACCTGTTAGAGAGCAGAGGTCTAAAACTGGAAGTCAGGGGTAAGAGGTTTGGGAACTTGATGCGGAGAGAAAGAGGTCAGAGGTCAGGGTACCAAATTATCAGAGGGATTAAATGTTTATGAGGTCTGAGAATGAAAGATTGGATGAGAATCCAGGTTGAGGTAGATTAGGGAGTTGAGTTCTCGGAGATTTGGGTCACAGAGATCAGATGTCTAGGGTAAGGAATCAGAAAGTTATGGAGAGATACCTGAAGGTGTCTCCAGTACGATCATGGAAGCGGAGAAAGCCTTGGTCATCACAGACCAACAGGTCCCCAGTGTTGAAGAAAACATCTCCAGGCCGGAAGACATCCATCAGCAGTTTTCCCCGGGCCAGCTCTGGCCCCCCAGCGTAGCCCAAGAATGGGGAATGCTGGCTTACAGGGGCCACCAGCAGCCCTGGCTCACCTGGCAGAGTCACTGGGGTCAGGAGTGACTGTCCATCTCACCCAGAGCTTCCTGGCCCCTGGCCCTACCCCATTCACCAATTCTAATCCTCCTTCACCACCACCACCCACCCCACCTGAGCACAAACCTGGAGACGTGGCTACACAGTGACCCTGGGCATCCCGAATTGGCTCCCCTGTGGTGACATCATAGCGAATCAAAGAGAAGGGGAAGATGTGCTGGGGGAAGGGAGACCCAGCACGGGTCATTTCAGTTGCATGGGCCCTCCTTCCCACCAGCCTTCCCCTGTTCTGTGGGGTTCCTCTCACCTTATAAAGCCAGGAAGCACGTCCCACAGCACCACGCTGTCCTGTATAGTTGAAAGTGGCCACATTGCCCTCTGTCAGTCCATATGTCTCCAGCACCTGCAGAGGTCCAAAGCGCCGCACGAAACGCTCCCAGGTGTCTGGGCGCAGCCCACTGCCCACTGCCAGCCGGACCTTATGGCCGTGTTCTGCTTTGCTCTGAAACAAGTGGGAGAGAGGTAGGGGTTTCACACCAAATTGCCAGTTCACCAATGTGAAGTCCCTCTCACCGTGACCTCTTTCAGATGCCCTAAGCATCAGATAGCTTATGGCATCTTGGGCTCCTTGTATGCCACCACCATTTCTTCTTGTTTCTTTCCCTCCAACTCCCAGACAACGGTGTCAGTGTTTCCCATTGTCCATCCTTCTCCCTGTGACCTAGCCAAACGCACCGGGGGCTGGTTGACAAGGTATCGGCACAACTCCCCGATGTACTGGAACACCGTCACCCTGTGCTCCTGGCAGTCCTCCCAAAACTGGCCAGCTGAGAACTTGGACTTCAGCACCACTGTGGCCCCTGCCAGAAGCAGGAAGCGAAGAGGGAAGGAGGACAGGTTAACAGCCCAGCCCCTCCTTCCCAGACACTAGTTGTGCAAGTTCCCTGGGAAAAAGCCGCAGGGAGATCCATGCCTTTAGCAGGTCAAGGTATGGATTGGGGTACATTCCTTCTTTCCTACCCATGCCTTGGAAAGGTTAATAACCCTTCTCTGATTCCCAGCCCCAAATATTCCATCCCTGTACCCTGGCTCAAGTCCCACCTTCTTCTATACCTTTTCTTAGACTGACAGCACCCTTGCCTCACTTTGTCCCTGGAGTCTGGAGTTCTATGAATTGTATGGCCTCCCTAGTCACTCAATCTGTAAGCAGAGCATGAAATATGGTACATGATTCCCACTGTACCAAGAGCTCTGGAGAGTAAGGCCCTGCCTCCTCCTTTCTCTGGATTCTCTACTCTCAGAACTCATCCCCAGGGAAGCATGCCACAGTTGATACTTAATCAACATTTGCTGAAAGAATGAGTGGGGGGCGGGTTGGGGGAGACTGACCAATGCCCAAGCAGCCCACAATGCCCAACAGGGAGCCAGACATGTGGTAGAGCGGCAGGGCGAGGTAGATCACATCCTCCTGGTGAACACCGCACAACTGGTAGAATCCCTGGCATTGCAGGATCTTCAGGTGACTGATCAGAGCAGCCTTGGGGAGGCCTGTGTGGTGGTGGGAGGCGGGTGATCAGGGGAAGAGCCTCAGCTCTAAGTCCTAGCTCCATTTTCCCCCTGCTGGGGAAGGTGGAAGCGGGGAGCAGGCAGAGACAGGTCAGAATCAGAGTAATCAGAAATTAGAGGGAGGTCAGGCCATCCAGGAAATGTGGGTAGTCTGGGGAGGTGAAAAATGTAGCGGAAGTGGCGGGCTGGAGAGGAGGTGCCGCTAGGATAGGTATCCCCTCTAGGAGATTGAAGAGATGGTCTCGGTACTTAGGAGGTCCCAGTTCCTGTACCCAGACCCTCCCTTCCTCTGCCTTAGTTTCTGGGAGGTAAGCATAGTGTCCAGCCCTCACCCGTGGTGCCAGAGGTGAAGATGTACAGGCATGTGTCCGTTATGTTCTGGGGGGCAGAGAGGTATCCCGGCACTGGCTCATCTATTTCGGCTGCTGCCTCAGCCAGAAAATCTCTGATTCCAGTCAGATGGGTTTCAGGACCTGTAGCCCACAGGTGGAGCCCCATGGCTCTCAGGGCCGGCAGGTCGGGCTCCAGGGACTCCAGGAATTCTAGAAGGGGTAGGAAAGCACAGCTCTGCGACTGTGGAAACTTTCCTACCCCTGGCCAATTCTCCATTCCTCTCCGCACTGCTCTTGGATGAAGGTGAAGGGCATGCACATTCCATCACAGGTCTGGGACTTGAAGCCCCATTCCTTGGAGAGTTCTTGGGGAACCAGATTCAGACCATCTGTTCAAAAACCCAGGGACTCATATCCCACTCACTTCTGAACCCCAGGGAGATAGTTTGGCGGTTTCCCGGACCAAGACGAAGCCCTTCCCGAACTCCAGACGTGCCCCTCCCGGTGGCTGGCCCAGCCTCGGGCAGTTCGGCACTCCAGCCTTACCTGGTGCCAACACCAGCGCGCGCGCACTGCAACTGCGAAGGCAATGCAGCAGGGGGCCCCGACGCAGGGCGGTGGGCACGAAGGCCGTGCACAGGCCGGCCTTGGCCAGCCCGAACCAGAGCCACAGGAATTCAGGGCTGGCGGGGAGGAGAAGCGCCACGGTCGCCCCAGGTGCCAGAGGGGCCCTGTCTCCTTCACCTCTGGCCACCCCATCCTCTGCACATTCAGCAAGCGCCGCGCTGCTTCCGGCTGCTGGGTCTCCTGCCCTCGAGCTCCCCGCCGCCCTGAAGCCGCCGCCGGGTCCCTGGTCCCAGCCCCGCGCGCGCAAGAAGGCGCGCGCAGCCCGGTTACTCTCACGCTCCGCCTGCGCATAACTAAAGCGCCGCTCGCCGTGAATGAGGAAGGTGTGCGCTGGGCGTTGCTGAGCCAGTTGCGCGAGGCGCCAGGCCAGGCTGCAGCCCCCCTCTGGACCTTCTGGGTCGGCGGCAGCCGCAGCCAGCGCACGAGCTCGAAGAGCCCTTTTGCAGCGTAGGGCGCGCACCGTGAAGGCCAAGTCGGCCGCGAGCCAGCGCAACTGCGGCCAGAGGTGTAGCTTCAGTAGCAGCAGAGGCAGCAGCAGTAGTAGGGGAAGCAGTAGTAGGGCAGCCATGGTGCCCTCTTCCTTTCCTGGGCACCGACCGGCCTTAGACGCTCACAAACACTCCTGATACTCCCTTCCGAAAAACTGGGCCCGCTCCTTCTTGCTGAGACCTCTCCTTTCCGGGAGCGCGCGTGCGCTGGCACACGCCCCTTCCCACCCAGCCCCCCCCACCCACCACCAGCAGCGAGCTGACCCGGTAGCGGAGGGGTGGGGGAGCGGCCCCTGGCCCTCCCCACAACCTACGCCCCGCCCTGGGCGCACTCCCTCCCAGGCAACTCGCATTGCTCTCGGCCCTCACCCTATCAGGTCTTCAGTGGTGTTATCCTTCCCTCAATCCCAGGATTGTGTGTTCCGTTTTAGATTCTTTCTCCTCTTGGGAGATTTAGGCTACTGGCTGGACTTTGGAGTCCCAGTCTGAAAGCCAGAGCGTTTAGACTGCAGTCCATCCTTCAGTCAGTGTTTCTCATTTTCACCCGTGATGGGAGGATACCATTGCTCCTTTCCAAGGGAGACAGAAGAACTTGGCTCCTGGCCCATTCTGTTCTACAAGTTCAGGCTCGACAGCCAGTCCCAAGCCCATCCTTCAGCGGCAACGCCAGGGATGGGTGGGGGGCTCTAGAGTTAAGTAAGTGAAAGGTGGAGGCCCAGACGGCTAGATTTCTGGAGGGGATATAGGGGAAGACTCCTCCCTTTGGGCAAGGGTACAATAACTTGGGCCAGCCAGCGAATGTTTTCCATCCTGGTTCTAATTGGGGCAGAGGAAACTAGGGAAGGTAGGAGGAAGGAAAAAAAAGAGGCCTCTGGTGGTTTAGATTTTCAAAGGAAGGAGTAGCAAGCAGTTCCGAGGGAGAGGAGAACCTGGATTCTGTAAAAAGGCAAATTTTCAGGGTGTCTGCAGTGAGCCCAACCTCACTCCTCTCTGCTCAGCAGGCCTCCAATCTCCCTGGACAGCAGAGGAACAAAGCATAGCCAAAGAACTCTTTTTTGCTGGTACATGTGGACCAGAAAGTGGCCAGACTGGAAGTGAAGGTGGTTCCCCAAACCTGGTATTTGAATTTTCTCTCCCAAGCACACTTCTTTCTTTAAGGTCGAAGACTGGACCAATCCTCCCTGACAGTGCAACTGACAAGCATGCAAACTTAATAAACTGGAATATGACAAATAACTTTTAGAAGCCTCTCTCCTTTTTTTTTTTTTTTTTTTTTTTTTGAGTCTGGTAATTGAGCACAGGGTTTCATGCATGCTGGAAAAGTGTTCTACTGATGAGTTACATCCCCAGTTTGAGGAAGTCTAGTGTCTTGAGGAGCAATGGACAAGGACAGACCTCAGCCTGGATAGGTCAGTGTTTGGCTCACACCTCCAAATGGTAGGATGGGGGAAGGGCAAAGTTCCTCCTGCATTAGATAAGAGTGGGTAGGCAGGGCAGGAAGGGAAAGGAGGAAAAGTTGAGGCCACAAATAGGAGAACCAATTAAATTGAGACCACTCTACACACACAGAGTAAATGTGGACACCAATTCCGGCACAAAAGATCTCTGGCTTGTTTTATTGTCATTTAAAAACAATTTTTTAAATGCGATTATCTCTTGGGGGGGGGAGTCAAAAAGGAGGGGGAAAAAAAAAAAGCAAAAACAGAATCTAGGAAACCAGACCATTTGACAGTTCTGAGGAACTTGCCTCTGGGACTTTCCTGGGCTCTGGCCCAGCTTTAGGTGTCAACTGCAGATCAACCCAAGCCTCCTGGGCACAGTCCCTTTCAGGTTCCTTCCCGCAGGTTTATGGCATCTGCCTGGAATGAGCGGCCACCATATCAGGTTTGATGGCCATTACACACTGGTATGTGGAGAATGACTATAGAACATCAGTTCAGAGCAAATCCAGAATGAAGGGGAAGCAGGAAGGGACACCCACACACAGCATCTGCTCTTATCCTAGCTTCTCTGCCCTTTGTCATTTCCCTTCTCTGTTGAAATGGTTCTTTGGGAGATGGGGTGGGGGCTGAAGGAGGGGCAGGGATGAACAATTCCACCAGGGTCTGGTTTGCCACAGCCTCTGGCTGCCACGAGAACCCAAATGTCAGTGGAAGCAGCAGTGTGGGGGACTGGAGGCCCCAGGACAGAAGGGGCAGAGTGGGGGCTGCATAGCAGCTTTTCAGGCTGGGTGACAGAAGCAGCTCATCCTTTCCACTGGGCAAGCTTGGGGGTGGGGAGGGTATTTTCCCTGTATCTCCCCAGCCCCTATTACCCTTTGATTCACCAGGGAGAGGGCAGTCCAACTGAGGGTAGGATAGGGAACATAGGGTCTCAGTCACTGTCGGAACCCACTGCAGAAGACCCTTTTCGTTTCCGCTTGGTGGGCTTTGGTTTTGTGTCTTCTTCCTCCTGGAAGAGATAGGGAGGGGGAGGAAGAGGGAAATCACTAGCTGGGCAGCTGCCTGCTAGCCCACATTCCATCTGCACCCATTGCACCTTTCCTCATGTGTGCAGGATGGGGGTCTCACCGAAGCACTGCTGGAGCCCGACTCTTCCTCAGCATTGGGCGGCTGAGTGGCATTCTTCCGACTTCGAGGGCTAGAAAGAGCTGCTTTTCGCCGGCTTTTGGGTGGCTTAGTGGAAGAGTCCTCATATTCCTCTGCTAGGGAGAAGAGGTCACTGAACCTAAGGGGAAGGAGAACAAACTCTCAAGAGTGGGACATCCTGACCCTGTGGCCACCTCCCATCCTGTTTTCTGCCCCTAGGCCTAGGTCTGTTTCTCTTATCAACCTCAGGGTTTTTTTTTTTTGTTGTTGTTTTTTTTGGTGGTGCTAGGGATCAATCCCAGAGCCTTGTACATGCAAGGGAAGCACTCTACCGGCTGAGCTATATCCCCAGCCCAACCTCAGGGTCTTGCTTGCTATTAAGGTTGTGTTCCCAGCAGGCCTCCTCTCCCCTAGGCTTCCGCCCACTACTTCCGAAGACCAAAAGTAGAAGGAGCCTCACTTCATCTTGTGGGCTTCATCACAGCTTGCCTGGACATGCTGAAGTGCCTGGAGGATTGGGGTCTGGCTAAAAACTAGAGGGAGAAGGAAAGGAGATCAGGGAAGAAAAATGATTAGATGCCTAGGAGCTTATTTATTTATTTATTTTTTTGTACCAGGGATTGAACTCAGGGGCACTCGACCACTGGGCCACATCCCCAGCCCTTTTTTGTATTTTATTAGAGACAGGGTCTCACTGAGTTGCTAAGTGCCTCGCCATTGCTGAGGCTGGCTTTGAACTCGCGATCCTCCAGCCTCAGCCTTCCAAGTGCTGGGATTACAGGCATGAGCCACTAGGCCCGGCTCTGGGAGCTTAATAAACCACACCAAAGCTTGTTTCCTCCCAAGAGTCTGGGTTCTGGTCTTGCCCCTGCCACCAGCCTGGCTTCAAGGGTGTCTGAGCACTAGATCCCAAGAGGGTGAGAAGCATACAGTTTTGCTTGGTGTTGGTCAGGTTGAGTCGCAGGTTGTCCAAGTGCTCCAGGATCTGCTCTAGAGTCAGCTGGGCCAGTTTGCTGCTTGAGCTTCTGAGACTGCACAGGGAGGTTACAAGAGCTGGTATGAGCCCAAACAGAGGGTTCCAGTCATGTGAGACACCTCTACCTCACCAAAGTCCCTCCTTAGGATGGAGGCAGTCCATTCACCAGGAGAGATGGCAGGATTGGGTGTGCTAAGGAAGATGTAGGAAAGGGGAGCAGGAGCAACACTGGTCCTTTATGCCACATGGCTTCAGACCACTAGATGTCACCGACAAACCAGGCTGGGACAGCACTGGCAACCCACCACCTATGGGCAGCAATCACTATAGACTGCCCTGGTGATGGCCTGTTGATAGTGAGCAGGAAACAAGGACCACATCCCACCTCTGCCTTTTGCGAGGGAGGCTATTGTTCTTGATGAGCAGGGACTTGATGTGCTCAGCCAGCAGCTCATCATGCTTCATGCACCAGTGCCGCAGAATGCTGGTGGTGAACTGGTCATCAGGATGACAGGGCCGGCTCAGTACCATCTTTACCATCTCTTCACTGGGCCTGGGGGTGAGAGGGGTGCTGGATGCTGTGCCCACACACTGGCCTTAGGAGCTGCTTATTTATTATTTCTTTCCTAAATCTGAGCCTCCCTGCCCCACCCAAGCCTTGCTGTCACTTCCTACACTCATATCCCTCTCCCCCTTCTCTTTGGGCCAAGGAATACATGGTTGCACTCTCTGAAGAAGCCAGATGAGAAGTGAGATTCTTCTGTTTGATGGTGGAAGGTGTGCAAGTGTGTGTCAGGAAGGAGGCCCGACAAACTCCTAGCTTCCTCAGAAGAGTCAGGAGGGAGGCTGAGAGACAAAGGACAAGTCTGTGGTCCCCTGCCCTGCTGGAGCTGGGGGTGAGCCTAGTATCCAGGCTGAGGGAGGGGGCAGGAGAGAGGGCTACAAAGCCACAATCAGCACACAGGCCTCCAAACTTCCCACTTCCTCAGGACATTCTGTACCATTTCTAGTGTCTCAGGAGAAAAGGTGGAAGGAAGACAAGAAGGTAGGAAGGAAAAGACACACAGTTGTTGCCCCATTAATCTGGGGATGTTGTTAAGTTGCCCGTGATGGAAGAGGAAATTTCTGCTTTCTTGCCCTCTATGCCCCACCCTTGGCAGGGGCACAATGGGTCCAGCTGGCTCTGCACTGTGCAGGTTAAGGGAGAGGATGGGTGTGACCCCTCTACTCTGACCCTTCCTCCTCTTGGATTAGCCTGTGGTAGCCTGCAGGAGCATGAGGGAGGGGAACATGAGCCACTAGGATTAGAACTGCTGTGGCAGCAGGAAACAGGGATGTCCGGTCCCCACCTCTGAGGACAGTTTCTGGTGGGCAGCGGGATAAAGTCAGAGGAAGCCCAGATCCCAGGGGATCTGCTTATTTGTAAGTCACATTGCAGGGAGGGCAGAATAAGCAGATGTCAATAATAGGAAAAAATATGGCAAAAGGAGGACAGAGCCCTTTATGCCATAGTATCTCTTGGGACATTGGGACTAAGGGCTAAGGAGTCTCCAGGGGTGGAACTCACTTTTCTCTTCGGAGCTGCAGCAGCAGGCAGGACAGGGCCTCTGGGTGTTCTATGGGGGAAGGGTACAGGCTGCTCAGAGGAATGTATTATTCCAGGAATAGATCTGGGTACCTCTCCCACACCCCCAACCAACAGCCACTGGAAGAGCAAGGACAGTCCTTGATGAAAATCCAGGAAGAATCCCCTACCCTGATCTGAGTGCCAGAGGCACCTGAGCCACAGCCCAGGGGCCAGGCTCAGGATGGACCTACAAAGCTCACCTACAGAGCCAGTGACCAACAGTGAGCCTGCTCTCCACACCATGGTGGGAAGGAGCAGGGCCTCTGGCTCATCCTAGAAGCTGGAGGCCTCAGTCTTGCCCCAGCTGCAATGGAGGTGTCTTCTCCCCACCTGCAACCCTACTCACCCTTGTATTTGAGATGCTGCAGGATGGGGATTATGGTCTCCAGGGGGATGTTGTGGGCCAGGAAGAGTTGCCAGGCACAATACTGCTCAAAGGTTTCCCAGTCTAGGCTCTGGACTGGAAGAGATAAGAAACCTCCATCTTTCTGTCTCTCTCTCACACATACACAGCCGGAAAATCACTGGCTACCAGCACCCCAAACAGGTATGAGATAGGACAGGGATGGCATAAGGATAGGGACAGTGACCTTAAATCTAGGCCCTTGCCCTTCCACATAACACTTAATTTCCAGTCTTCACAGGGCTCCTGTATTCCCATCCACCCTGAAGTTAGAGGGACAGAGGTAAACCTTTCCATCTTATGAAAGAGACCAACCCAAGACCACACAGCAGGGTGGGTTGGGGTGGGGTTCTACCCCTCAACTCCCCAGCCTCAGAACCAGCTTTCTCATTACTGGAAAACAAACAAGGCTGACACCCTCTCCTCTCCCAGGAATCTAAAAAGGTCTGGTCACTTACTGAGTATGTTGAGGACTGAATCTTTTCGAAACATGACCAGGTTCCCCATCATCACATGGCAGACTAGTTCCTGGAGCTATGGAAGAGGAGGGAAAAGGCAGAGCCATCAGCCCTAAAAGAGGCCAGAGGCCAGTGCAAAGGTAGAGGTATGATGTCATGAAAGCTACAGTTTCTGAAGATGAAGGGGCTGGTAAAATAGCAACTGATCTGAGTGGGATCCATGGACCTATTTCGGGGCAAGAACAGTTGTGGAAAACTATTCACACCCTGATGGAAGAGAAAAAGGACAACTTTTCCTTCTGGTCTTACTTAGTTTAGGCCTGGGCAGGGAGGATCTGGGAAGCTAGGTTCTAGACCTACATGTGGGCAGGTAAAGGCAAAGAAAGGACAATTGTCAAGTGCTAATTTCCAATGAGTAAACAGGAGAAAAAAGGATCCTTAGTCCAGGCATGAGATAAACCCCAGCATAACTAATCTCTCGGGGCCCTAGGCATGGTGGAAAAGTCAAGTAGAGGGCTGGGATTGTGGCTCAGCAGTAGAGCACTTGCTTAGCATGTGCGCGGCCCGGGTTCGATCCTCAGCACCACATAAAAATAAAGGCATTGTACACAACTAAAACAAATAAATAAATATTAAAAAAAAAAAGTCAAGTAGAAATAATATGATGATTTTCATTCTGAGCTAAGGGGAAGGCCAGTTGAGAGCAAAACAAAAACAAAAAACCCCTCAACAAGTGTGGTGGTACATGCCTGTAATCCCAGTAATTTAGAAGACTGAAGCAGGAGGATCAAAAATTTGAGGCCTAAGTGGGAAAATTTAGTGAGATTCTGTCTCAAAATTAAAAAAAAAAAAAAAAAAAAAAAAAAAAAAAAAAAAGGTAAACTGGGCACAGCAGCGCACATCTGTAATCCCAGCACTTGGGAGGCTGAGGCACTTAGCAATTCAGTGAGACCCTGTCTCTGTCTCTAAATAAAATACAAAAAAAGGGCTGGGGGTGTGACCCAGTGGTTGAGTGCCCCTGAGTTCAATCCCTAGTACCAAAAAAAAAAAAAAAAAAAGGTTGTAGCTCAGTGGTAGAGCACCCCTAGGTTTAATCACCAGTACTGAAAAGTAAATAAATAAAAAATAAATGAGCCAGGCACAGTGGCGCACACCTATAATCCCAGCAGCTTGAGAGGCTGAGACAGGAGTTCAAAACCAGCCTCAGCAACAAGCAAGTTGCTAAGCAACTCAGTGAGACCCTGTCTCTAAATAAAATACAAAATAGGGCTGGGGATGTGGCTCAGTGGTCGAGTGCCCCTGAGTTCAATGCCTGGTACCTACCCCCCCAACAAACAAACAAACGGCAACCCCAGCAGAACTGGCCTTTGATCTGCACTTTTCCTCCCCATTCTCCATGGCCTAAAGTACATCCAACTGCAGCCAGGAGGCAGTGTGCTGTGGAGCATGGGCTCCTGCCTGTATGCTTGAACAGAAAGCAGAGGCCCTGATTTCCTCAGTCCTGCCTTCCAGGCCATTCTGCAGATGTCAAAGTTCCATGTTCACCTGTGCAGAGTCAATAACAGCCACGATCATATTCAGCAGCTCCCCACTCCTCAAGGTTTCATCTGGAAACTAGATAAAAAAAGAGGGAAACTAGAGGAGGAGTCCAGGGTGGTCCCCTTGGCTTTCACTTTACAACCCATACACCTTCCTTATCACAAGCTCATGGTCTGGCTGAGTTGGCCAGACACAGATCCTAACATAACTCCCTACATTATCCAATAGCTATGAAGCTGGGATAAACCTTCAAGATGCCACATTTTTTTATCTGTATATGCACGCCACAAGGGGTGTGTGTAAGAAGAGAAATGGGAAAAGCCTGAGCTGATAGGACACACAGCTGGCTCTGGGTGGGAATGGCAACAAACAAATATTTATACACCTGGCAGCAAATAAATCCAATTTATGCAGAATCTCATACAAAGAGAAGATATAGAGTGAGTGTGTCTAGGGGCTTGTGAGGGGTGGGTAGGATAGGCAGAGCCCAGTTTAGAGAGGGAAGGGCAAAAAGAGGATATGATAACCTCCAACCCCCTGTCCCTAGTGTGTGGCTGAGATCACAGTTCCTCCAGTCAGGCCACACCCTGGATCCTCATTTCCCTCTTCCTAGGAACTTCTACCAAGAGGAAGAAGAGTTGATCTCTCTTCCTCCATCCCAGTTCTGGAGAAGATGCAAATGAACTGGGAGAAATGAAAGTGAATCTCTGCTATAGGAGCTCTGGTCTTCAGGAACCATTAGAGAGAATCCAAAGGTGAGCCATCAAAGGGTGAGAGCTTGGGATATACCAACATGAATCTGGTTGGGGGACCTGTCCTAGGTCCAGATGATGGGCTGAAACCAGGAAGCCAAGCATATGGATCCAGACTCCAACTTACACCACAGTTAAACCAAAGGACAAGAATTCTCGGAGCTTCAAAAAATTTTCAACTTTTAACCAAAAAAAAAAAAAAAAAAAAAAAAAAAATGGTGAAGTGAGAGTTATGCTGTGAGAAGCAGTGGGCACTGAGGTAAGAAGGGGTTGCATGTGATGCTCAGAGTGTACACCAAGGTAGGTGGTCTCTTGTGAGCCCCTGTACTACCCCCCGACCATGGGTAAGGATGGATGCACTGACCTCTGTGTAGATGGAGGGTGTTAGGTGGCATAGAAGCCTCACGTCGTCCTCCTGGCAGGCCTTCATGTCCATCATTAGGCAGGTGTGCAGGTCACCCAGTTGGGTGGCCTGGGCAAATGACTCATACAAGTTCATCTTCCCAGCAGCAGCTTTGCTGCAAAATCAGTTGGGCTTAAGTCAGTAGCCTGACCACAGCACCAGAACTTCAGATGTTCTAAAACATGCTTGCTCCTACCCTGGAATGCCTTCATCTCTCCTATGTACCCTATGCTCATCTGTCCCTTTTTATTTATTCATCCCTTCCTGCCTTTCCCAAGGGCTTGACAACCTAAGAATCAGGAGACACTCTTATTTCCCCATTCCTTCCCAGTGCTCCACATAGGGCTCTGACTGAAATCAATGAGGCTACTCATTGCCTAGAGTGACAGGAGAGGGAGGATTAGGGTGGTCAGGTTAGAGAAAGCTCTCTTGCCTTCTGGGTTCTATCCAGGAGAGCAGTACCAACTCATACCATATACAAAACTTCACTCAAAATGGCTTATAGGCTTAACCATAAGAACTAAAACCATACAACACTTAGTAGAAAACAGGAACAAATCTTCACAATACCAAAAACAAGTGAGAAAGGAAAAACAGATAGAGCTCCTGGAATTACAGGTGTGTGCCACCATATCCTGCCACTTTTGTGTTTTGAAGGGTATCACCAAAAAAGTGAAAAGAGGGGCTGGGGTTGTAGTTTAGTGGTAGAGTGCTTGCTTAGCACATGTGAGGCACTGGGTTTGATCCTCAACACCACATAAAAATAAATAAATAAAATGAAGGTATTGTGACCATCTACTTCTAAAAAAAAAAAAAGGGGAAAAGACAGGCTGGGAAGGTGGCAAGTGAAACTAAGTGCTAGAACATGAGCTCAGCATATGTGAGGTACGGGGTTCAATCCTCGGCACGAAAAAAGTAAGACAACCTCTCTCCATATTATTATAATATTACGTGCCTCTAATCATCATCAGGAGGATGAGGCAGGAGGATTGCCAAGTTTGGGTCAGGATGGGCAACTTAAAAGAGACCTCAAAATAAAAAGGGCTGGGGATGTAGCTTAGTGGTAGAGTGCTTGCCTGGCATGTGTGCAGCCCTGTTCAATCCCTAGTACCAAAAAAAAAAAAAAAAGAGAAAAAAGCTAGCAATAAAAAGACAAATAACAGGGTTAAAATCGGGAAAGACTAAGTATGGCAGTACTAGCCTCCTAGGAGGCTGAGGCAGGAGCATCTCTTGAATCCAAGAGTCTGAGGTTAGCCTGGGCAACAAAGAACCCATCTTAGAAAGGGGTGGGAGAGAATGAATAAGGGGGTTTCTTTTAGAGGTGATGAAGTGTTTTAAATTACATAGCAGTGATATTTGTATAATTTTGTGAATACTCTAAAAAACACTGAACTGTGCACTTCAAGAGAGTAAATTTTATGGTATGAAAATTATACCTCAATAAAGCTGTTATTTAAAAAATCAAACACCTAGTATGCACAAGGCCCTGGGTTTAATCCCTAGCACCAAAACAAACATATGGAAGGTGCTGGTGAAGAGAGCCAAGGGTAAGGGAATCAACGTGCACAGGAGAAATGCTGGCTCTCCAGGTGCTTCCTGCACCCACCTGGCCCTCAGGTAGTAGAGCAGGTGGTAGCCAATCTTGGGCTGCTTCTGATATAGCTCAGACAGAAGGTCCAGAAGCAGAGAGAAGCTGCTGTTGTCTTCCTGCATCTGGCACAGGTTCCTGAAGGTAGGATGAGAGGAGAGGCATTACCCAGAGAGGATATCTGCCCACCACAAACCTCCTCCTCTCTGGAAAGAGAGCTGTGTGACCCAGGACAGGGACAAATGTGTGCTATAGGGAGGATGGAGGGCAGACCAGTCCCTCTTACCACTGGGTGCTTACCTAAATATTAGGTAGAGAGGTTTCCCTACAGATTCCTCCAGGGACCTGCGAGAGAAGGGTTACACATGAAAAACCACAGAAGGGTAAGGGCAGCTACAAGCAGATCATAGGGGGGACCATGCAGAGGCCAGACACCAGCCTGCTCCTATGCTACCCAAAAGGCAAACTTCCTGTGGCTTCAGATAGTTGGTAGCAGAGAAAATAGGTTCCCAACATGGAATCACAATCTGAGGCTATCATTATCACAGAAAGTGAGATTTCCTCTCTTTAGGGAGAATCTAGGATCCAATTCTACCTGAAGCAGTTAAGGTTGGGGCTACTGACCCAGCAGCAGGGCTAGAAGGACAGGGCAGGGATACCAGTCTACCAATCCAGTACACACAGGGTCCAGCAGGCAAAATAAGCCCTCATTTTAATCAGTACACATCAGGAATCAGAACACCAAGTGAACAGATTCTTATTCTCAAGTCTATAGCACGGTGCCTCTTGGGCTTGGGCTGTAAGAACATATTTCTGGCTCCTGAGGCCAAGGGCATCAGGGAAGATGAGCCTTACTCCTCTGTGACCTCCTCGGGTAGCACCTCTCCTCGGAAGTGGGCCTTGAAGAGCTCTTGTAGACAGGAAGCAAGGACAGACAGCTGTTCTGAGTCGAAGTCTTCCTGGGTGGTGAGACAAGGGAAGGAAGGGATATCATAACCTAGATCCAAACCTCACTGCCCTCACTGCCCCCACTGCCCCAAAGCCTCTGAGCTCATCTGCTTCCACCTCCAGGATCAGCAAATTCTCCAGGCCCCCTGAGAGAGACTCATCTGGGGAAGAGGAAGGAGGGAGTCACATTCCTAGGGAGACATCTGCATGGGGAGCTCTAACTTGGACAGGCTGGGCTCCTTCCTCCCTAAGGGAGTGGGTTCCTCCTCACCTCCAGGACTTGGTCCACAATTTCCTGCATGACCTCACACTGGGCCTCCGTATCACTGTAGTACAGAAGTGAGAGGAAATCCCAAGGGCATAAATGATAGCAGAAGGCAGGACACAGAGAACACTATACACAAGCACTTACATGAACAGAGACAAAACAAAGGAGCTCTATGTAAAATCCCAGCTTGGGTGGGGGCAGAATTTAGGGCAGAATTTGCTGTTTTCTGGGCAGAGGCCCAAAGAATAGGGAAATCCCCATCCATCCTGCTTCTGTTCTCTGAGGCTCTTATCCCCAGAACCTAGGAGTAGGAACCCAAGGTGTTAGGGTACAAGCCAATCCACTCCCAGCCTGTACTTGTACTCCCCAATATAAGCTGTGGAAGACATTACTCATGAAGCTTCCGCAACCGTTCCATATACCCCATCACATTTCTCTCCAAGTCACATCATTCTGCCATACCTACCAGGCACAAGGGAGAAAGCATGGACTGGACACCCCCCCACACACACACACACACAAGGTGGGGAAAAAGGTCTGTACCTACCTCCCCTTCTGTAGCTGGAGTACTTTGTCCCTTAAGGACTCATCCAACTGGTCAAGGTAAGGGGTGATATCAACTGGCTCCTCCACAACTGTCTCCTTGATAGGGTGGAAACGAAACTCTCTCTTTTTTCCTAAAGGGAGTGATTTAGAAGTCAATTTGCCCAAATGCCAGCAACACAGACAGTCCCCCTAAATCATCTGTTCCTTCCCCATGGTCCTTGGGGACTGTTTACTCAATGCTGTACATGGAGTGATTGTATACATGTCCTAGCTCTTACCCACAAACAAGCAGGAACCACTTTATTTTACCTCTTAAATTAAATGCAGGGCTGCACCCTTGAGTCTTATTCAGTAATGCTGTTAACAAAATGGACTCATGTGTGCAAAGATGATAGGATAGAAAGACTGCAGATATGCTGCTCCTGGGAGATGATCCTCCCAGGGCTGTCGCAGTCCTGAACCACCCCTTGCTGTCAGCCTCACCTTTGCTGTTGAGATCCTCCTCGTCATCACTGAAGGCTGCCTCAGCATTGTCATAGCAACTCTCATCCTTATCTGACATATGGTTATCCATCTCCATGGAAACTGGCTCTTCAATTTTGACTTGGGAGTAAAGAGAGAAAGGTATCTGATAGCCTCTAGTATGTCCCATGTGGGAGAATAGAGTTTATGTGCTAAATGGAATACTGACCCTGCAAGGACAGACTTCTTGTCCTTACAACCTTCTATGACCTGGAGGGAGATGTTGTCAGGAACAGGAACAACACAGGACATAAATTTTCTATGCTTAGCTCAGGATGAGTGCAAAAATAAAGATGGAGACACTCTCTTGTGCTCTATAGTTTAAAACCAAGTTGGGAAATAGTACTTGGCTTAAGCATTTATCCCAACACAAAAAAAGTATGTGGGGGATGGCTGCCAGGGAAATGGCAGACTGGGATCAGAGGCAAGATTTGAGACCTACTGCAACAACCTCTCATCAGGGGCCAGGGTGGAGGGATGGGAAGAGAGAAGGGATGGGTATAATGAGATAACAAACATTTCATGAAAGCATTCTACTTACTGAAATGACATTAATTAAGAAAGAAAAAAAAGAGTTAAGAGAGCAAGAAAGATAAGGGGAAATCAAGTAAGATTAGATGGAGAGAGAGAGAGAGAGAGAGAGAGAGAGAGAGAGAGAGAGAGAGAACGAGAACCAAGGGAGACAACACAAAAATGAATAAAAAGAGAAAACTTGAGTGTTAAGAGAACTCCCCAGGGACAACATCACAAACAGGGCTGTAGTCTACACCTTGGATGGCTTCACCTCTCTTCTAACACAGTGGGAGGACTACCATACCTTCCACAGGTGGGGACGGTGAGCTGCAGAACTCAGGAAATTTCTCTCTCAGCATGGCCCGCAGCTCTTTATCCAATTTAGGGTTGTCAAACAGGGGAGCCAAGTGTCTAATGGGAAACACAAATGAAGGTCAACATCAGAGTTCCTCATTTCTAACTCAACATAGATATAAAGAGTGAGGTCTAAGCCCAGTCAGTAAGACTGGGCCATCCTCAGATCCTTCCAAGGGGTTAACAGGGGAAAGGAAGGCATTTGAAGCCCTTTGTAATATAAATGCAGGAGAGAAACTCCTCTAAGAGTCAACAGGACATATGCCCCATAGTTGGGGGGAGAGGGAACCAGTACTTGTTATGCCTGCCAGGGAGAAGTATCAGCAGTGTTATGGCAATATTTGGATGTGCCTGACCCAGAGGGGGCTGGACCTAATGAAAAATGGGAGAACCCCCTACCTCCACCTCCCTACACATAAACTCCTTACGCCAAGACCCGTTTCTCCACAATGTGGTTGAGGGAAGAAAAGACACCCTGCCGCACATGGCCTTCCAAAGGTGGATAGAAGTTGGGAATGATCTGGAAGGGAAGAAGAGGAGGGAAGAATGGCACGGGACTCTGCATAGAGTGTTCTGTTGAACTAGATCTAAAAAAAACTAGTTTGGTTTTGGTCAGGGAACACTGGAGTAGTATGTCTGCAGAGAAATGGAGAATTTCTGACCATTTCAGGCTAGGCAATTGGGACACTTACTGGACCCAGCTGCTCCTCAAGGAGACTAGATTCTACCTTGAGTTATCATCCTACAATTGAGAAACTCCATGGAAACAAGGGATGATCCAACTGAAGCAGTGGTAATGTGAAAGGGAAGCATTCACTGAATTGACCACTTCTGCTCCAGACAAGGGGGACAGGGAGACCCAATCAGTGGAAGACTATGGATATAGTATCCAGAAACTGGGAGGATAGGGGGCTACGGCACTTACACGGCACATGAAGTCCAGGAGTGTGGCAGTGATGGCTGGATGGGGCTTCATAGAATGATGCATTACCAGGATGGCTGGCTCTAGAGAATGTAGAATTAAAGGGTCCCCCCACATCAGACATTCTGTTTCCACCTCCACAAAATGGGATGTCAATACATATTGAATGGCTCTGGGAAGTGCTCATTCCCATCAAGCAGCTCCAAGAGCAACCAGTCCCCCCAACTGTTCTTAGCTCTCATTCTCCCTTCTTGCCTTCAGCATACAGCTTTGAAGAATGGACGTAGGAGGAGAGGAAAAACAGGACAGGGCATAGTCTTTTCCTCTGCCCAGGCCCTTCCCACCCAGAGCCCAGGGATAAGGCTATGGGAAAAGGGAGGGGGTGGTGATTGCTCAGCCTCACCAAAGCAATTTTACTTCTAGGTCAAGGGAGAGCTTTTTTTTTTTTTTTTTTTTTTTTTTTTTTTTTTGTGGTACCAGGGATTGAACTCAGGGGCACTTGACCACTGGGCCACATCCCCAGCCCTTTTTTGTATTTTATTTAGAGACAGGGTCTCACTGAGTTGCTAAGTGCCTCGCCATTGCTGAGGCTGGCTTTGAACTCGTGATCCTCCTGCCTCAGCCTCCCAAGTGCTGGGATTACAGGCGTGCGCCACCACGCTCGGCTAAGGGAGAACTTTTGAGGAACAACAAAACTGCTCCCAGATAAACTGCTTCCACTCCATGCTGCCCTAAGATTTCTGACTACTGTCACTAGGACAAGGCAGTGGGAGCCTGGGGAATGGGAAGGTGGTACTGCCTGGTCTGGGCCACATACCTATGTTCATAATGCTATCCTTGTCTGGACTAAAGAACAGCCAGTCGTAAAACAAAGCCAGCTTAGCATTAGAGGCAGCAACATTTGACTGGAAAAGAGAAGGACAAAAATAAAAGGCTAGTTTTATCAACCATCTCCAGGGCTTACTTTGTTGCTGCACCTGTGAAATTCAGTTACGATTGAAACATGGTGTAACCCCACAGATCTGAGTCTGTGTTACATGTGAGTATGAGAACCTGTGGTCTTACCAACCAAGGGGATGGGACTGGCCTGGGATCTTCACACACCCAGCAGGATATACCTCTACTCCCCTAAGGGAGAACACTTGGACTTAGGAGTTCACTGATTACTCCTGAGTAAAGGCAACACTCTGGTCCCTGGGCTGCCCCTTGTGGGCTCCCCCATACATATTTCTGAAGAAAATACCCTCTAGGAATAGTCTCTTGTCATATTTGAATCAGTACATTTCAAGGATCTAGTCAGAGAGGAAAGGGAAACCCTGTCAGAAGATGTCAGAGAATGGATAGTTTTCTACCTAGGCACAGGAAGGAAATGGCTCCTTTATCCAAAGCTGATGCTAAAAAGCACAGAGGTGATGGTCTAAAGAATGCAAGCCCTAACTTTGAAAAAGGAACAATTCAGAGAAATAACTATATGTGGTATCTAGAAGCTCAAAGGAAAAAGGCAAGAATGCTTCAGAAATCCAGGCTTTTGGGGGTTAGTAATAAAGAGATAGATGGACCTATTCAATCCCCAACCCAGATGAGAAATAATGAGTCTAACAAAACTTCTTGAGACACAAAGGTAGTGGAATAAGACCCTGAAACATTTGAAAGACAAAAGTGAAAGAAGGGCCCTTAGGGGTCAAACGACCCTGGAGAGTCAGCAAGAAGTAGAGAAATACAGAAGACATAATGGGAGAGGCATCCTTCACTACCCAACATCCTCTACCCTGTGGCCTACCCCCCTACCGTGCATGTTGTTAGGAGCCAACCAATGATGGCCCATCGAGGCAAGATGTCAGAACTCAGCACTTCATTAGAAGGGTGGACTACCCCACAGATGTAGCGAATGAGATCACAGCGCAGAGACTGACTGTCTGGGGTTGACAAATACTGGCGCTGGAACCAATCTTGGTATCTCTTTTGTTGACCAAACCGCACCTGAGGAGGGAAAAGTTGGAAAAAGAAACTTGGAAAACAGGGTGGAATGTATGAGCACCATTAAACTCTATGTTTAACCTAGGCTTCCATTTCTTCCCCCGACTTACTCATTAGCTCACATTGGCTCTTGAGTCTCCTTTCCTTTTGGGGTATTTCATGATTTTAAAAAGTGCTCTAAGTCTTTCTAGGCTGCCTTGCATGTCAGGGGTGCATTCATTCCTAGCACGGACCTGATGCCACATTTACCCCTAACAACTGTGGTCTACTTTTGGCTCCCTGCTCCTGCCCTGGTCACTGAATATTTGGTCCTAAGTACAATCTTTTCTTATTTTCCCCAGCCTACTGGACAACAAGGAATGTTCCTTGAAAGCAAGAACTAAATCTGTTCACTGTTCAGCACTGAGTGCTTCCTGCCATCCAGCAACCTAACAAGACCATATTATCCAAGGCATAGACTAAAAATTTCTTGCAGCAGTACTTCACTGAACAGAACCAAATGGTTACAAAGAGCAACACTAAAAAAGGAGGAGGATCTGTTTTCCTCTTCTATTCCCCTATCAGAAGAAATCAAAATAACAGAAAGGTAAACAAAAAGATACATTCAGACCACACTTCACAACAAAACTTCCTGCAATGATGGTAGCCATGAGCAGTTCAGATATAGCTACTGCAACCAAGATACTAAATATTAATTAACTTAAATTTAAATTGCAACATATGGCTAGTGGCTATCACAAAGGACACCACAGGTCTGGACAGTTCTCCTAGATGACTTGGGGATCCAAAAGTTGGCTAGGGCAGTGGTTCTTTAACGCCAGGCTGTCTGCAAAGGAACTATCTTAGAAGTCTTCTAAAAAATAGATTCTTCAATCAGATTCTCTGGGAAAGTAGAGCCCAGAAAGTTCCATCTATAACAAGTTCCTCAAGCAATTTTACCATCGTTCAGCCATATTTGGACACCAAAAGATCACAGCTATCTTGAAAGCTCATGATTCCCCTGGAAGAACCACGGACAGAATAAACATTCTCACTCTACCCTTTAAAAAAAAAAAAAAAAAAAAAGTATCTTTTTTAAAAATATTTATTTATTTACTTTAGTTGTACACAATTTGCAATGCATTTGTGTTTACGTGGTGCTGAGGATTGAACCCAGGCAGTGCATGTGCGAGGCGAGCGCTCTGCCGCTGAGCCACAACCCCAGCCCTCTCACTCTACCCTTTAATAACACAATTCACACTTGTAAATAATATTTGCATACAATTCTTGGCATAATGGCTACTTTGGATAGACTGAAAGCTTCACAGAGCTAGAACGGCATCTCTCTTATTCAACCCTAAATCCCTAATTCTTAGCACTGAGCACAGTGTACAGGCACAGAATTAAGACAGGAAAAAGCCAGTAGCCATATGGATAAGGGGTACCCACTTAACTACCACTCTGTGGATCAGTACTCAGTAGTAACAGATCTGCAGACAGAAGCAAGAAGCCCAACTAGCACCTGAAATTCCTCTTCCTGTTGCAATATGTGAGCTCACCCGGGATGTCATGAAGAGGAGCTTAGTTTCCATGTCTGGGGTTAGACGACATGCTAGGAATTTTCGGGATGTTCTTGACTGAAGAAGCTGTAGGATACCTGAGCCAAGTGTGGTAGGGAAGAGAAAAGAAAAAAGCCTGAGAACCATGGAATGGTAGGCAGATGAGGAAACTGGGCCAGGTACTGATGGCCAGTGATCTTTTTCATGAGGTAATTCCAAGCATCAGTACATGTGGGGATTCTAACCAGCATCTGTGCGTTCTGTCCCAACTAACTATATTCCTGTTACATTAATTCCTTTCCTCTGCTGGTTTTCCAGAGTTCCCTACCCCCATTATTGCAGTTGGCAACAGGTGGGAAAATTGAGAGAAAAATACGGGAAACTCTAGCCTTGTCTTCCTGCTCCTGAAGGTTCTACCACTAGATCCTTGCATCAATGTGATGTAGTAGCATAACCACAAGCTCTGGAGTCAGAACGACCTGATCCAAATCCTGCCTGCCACTTACACTTGAGCAAATTAATCTCTTTGAACCTCAGTTTCTTTTCTTTCTGTTTTTTTTTTTTTTTTTTTTTTTTTTAAGTGGTGATATTAAGGGTGCTCTACCACTAAGCTACATACATCCCTAGGCCTTTTATTTTTGAGACAGGGTCTTGCTAGGTTGCCCAGGCTGGCCTCCAACTTTCAATACTCCTGCTTCAGCCTTCTGAGTCCCTGGTATTATAGATGTGTGCCACCATGGTCAGCTCAGTTTCTTTATCTGTGTGGGAAATAAAATACCCATCATCTAGAGATGTTCTGAGGATTAAATAACATAAGTGTGCCTAACACAGAGGTGACACTAAAGTAACCTGACACATGTTTGATGGTAGTGCGTTATCAGGTAGCACCAGCTCATTCCCCACTTTCCTTACTTCTCAGATTCTGGAAAAGTACTTTGTGTGTGTGCATGCATATGTATGAATGTAAGTTAGAGGTGATCTAGGGAGCAAAGCTGTAGAGTTTTTGTTCAGACCATACCAAGACCCTAGGAAAGGGAAAGGGACATTAAAAGGATCATGTCAGCTGGGCGCGGTGGCACACGCCTGTAATCCCAGTACTTTGGGAGGTTGAGGCAGGAGGATCGCGAGTTCAAAGCCAGCCTCAGCAATGGCAAGGCACTTAGCAACTCAGTGAGACCCTGTCTCTAATAAAAAAAAATACAAAAAGGGCTAGGGATGTGACCCAGTGGTCGAGTGCCCCTGAGTTCAATCCCCAGTACCACAAAAAAAAAAAAAAAAAAAAGGATCATGCAAGGGGAAGGAACACAGAGACTCTCTCCCCTAAAGATGATTTTAGCCAAGTTAGATACTTGGAATTAAGAGGCCAGACTGCTTCCAGGGAGAGGCCATCTCTTACAGGACTAATTCTAACTCCTCTGCTGACTCAGTCTCATGAGTTGACCTCTGACTCCCTGCCAGACTCAATGAAGCCAAAGACTGGTCATCAGCTCATTCCTGAGCCAAGGAGCTTCCAGGAGAGGAAGAAGATCATAGTTTTCAGTCTCACTATTTTCTTAGGAGTAATGACAACTGGAGTCTGCCAAGTAGGGACTGTCTAGGAATCACATGAATGGTTCTGTACTTTTGCCATTCTAATATCCAGCTGTACTTGGCAAAGCCTGCTCTGTCCCAAGCTTTCTCTATGATTGCCAAAGGCTGTTCTACCCATTAACCTCTGCCCTCTTAACTCATATAGGACATAAATGCTAACTTGCCATCTCTCAAGGACAAGACGCCCAGGGCTTACTTACCTGTAAACTGAGGACTCAAGGCCTGAGGGTTATGGATAATATCTTTCCAAAGCAGTTCAAATTCTGGTATCCTAGCAACATTCTGAAGTAGTCTTACAAGGTCCCGGCCAATCATCAAACATTCCATGAACTTGATGTGGGGAGGCGAAGGAAGTGGGGACAGAAAAGAGAATAAAAACATGGATTGTTTACTTTCTGGAGGGAGGACAAAGGAACAGCATGTTCCAGGAAGGGAAGGAAAGAAGGCTGAAGGGACTATATGATTTCCTCTAGAACCAAGGGATTGGTTCCTACCTGTTTAGGGAAGAGAGCTGGAAGCTAGGGACTGATACCAAGGATGAAAAGTTACTGGGAAGTGCTGAAGCACTGCTGACTTTTACATTAACCTACTCCCCTATCCACCCAGAACTGTTTAGGCAAGCGGAGCCCCAGACACCCTAACACCAAATTCTTGTCTAACAGAACTTTGTGTGGTAATGAAAATGATCTACATTTATGTATTCCAAACAATACCCATTAACAATATGTGACTGACATAATTAAGAAACTTTAAAATCTGACATTATTTTAATTTAAATTACCAAATGTGGTCAACAGCCACCATATTAACATAATTCTAGGATCTCTCTCTTGGGAGATCTGATAGCAGACAATTCATAATCCCACATGACCATGGCAATTACTTGAGTAGGGGGTAGGGCGACAAGAACAGCTTAAGTGGGTATACAAGAACAGCTTGTGTCTGTTGTACAACAACATAACAGTGTTCTTGACAGTGACCAGGAAAATCCCCAGGATCCATTTCTAGGAACTAGGGTTATTCCACACTGACTCTCCCTCCTTAGACTCTACCCTTATCTAACGACAATGAAAAATACTAGATTTTAAACCACTTCCACATCTGAAAAGGTATCTCCAGTCCTGGTGCATGAAACCTATAGGGGCATTCCATCTTAGGTCTCATTTCCCCATACTGATCTTATCCTAGTTCCTCACCCGTTCCCGAAGCAGCGAGATGCAGAAGTCCACCTCCTTCTGCCGAAGGGCCTGGAGCTGGGCAGTCCCATGGTGGTCAACAATGAGGCGGAGATATGTGTAAACAGCCATGGCAATGAGGATGCTGCTCTTCAGTACCCATTCCCTGCAGGAAAGAAAAGACACTGCATCTATACCCTGTCTGTAGACCTGCGCATGCACCCAAATCACCCGCTTAAACTTGGCTCCAGTGCCTCAGTAATGTTTGATGATCAGATACTGGGAGGAGGTTCTTTGTTTTGTTTGCTTGCATAGGCTGTTATCGCAAAACTATTAATCAGCTAACAGAAGGACAACTTACTTTTGACACTTATAAAAATAAGTGTCAAAAGGAAAAAAAATATTTTCTTACCATGTAACTACTTATGTAACTTCCAATAAAATAATTTTGTTCATTGACTCGCTTATTCAAACATTTACTGAGTGCCCATCATGTGCCAAGCAATATGTGAGATACTAGGGACAGAGATGAACTGTTTCTCCCCAGTTCATCTGTGGGGAAAAGTTTTGTTAAGTCCATAGTTCTTAAGTGTGGTGCAAGGATCTCTTGGGACTTCCAAGACCCTTTTAAGACCAGGAGTTCTCAAGAACACACTGTGCTAGCCCTTCTATCACATTTGTCATTAACAGTCTACCATGCCACAAACCTTTCCCTGGCTCTCTCTCTAGCTGCTGACCCCACCCTCGGACAATGAGTCACCTGCTCTAAATCATAATCTGAAAAAAAGAACCTAATTCTGGATGGCAAAGCTCATTTTCCCAGGAGTTTTAGAATTTCCCTGGGGGAAAACAGGCTAATGAAAGAATTATTTGTTCCCTGCTGTTTTTAAAGGGGTAAAGAGAAAAACACAGTGGGAAGATTCCTAAAATCCCTAATGCTGCTTCCTTGTGCTAGTCCTGTGGAGTAGTATCCCCAAGCAAAGAGTCTGTAATGGTTTTGGCACCCCTGCTGGAAGGCAGGAACTGGAGGAAGAAGACAGGGAGTTTAATTAATCCAACCAGGCAACATCCTGATTCCGGAAAAGTGCTCAAGTCACGTAATTAAAAGAATCTGGCATTTTCCTTTCAAGAAAGAAAAAAGAAAACAAAACAAAAAAAACACTAGCCAAAGACATGAGCCCTGCCCCCAGCTACCTTTTACCCCTACAGCCCTGAAAACACTTGGAAGGGGGTGAGAAGGAAGGTATGGAAGAGGACAGTTTAAACTTTGAAGTACTCACTTTCACCAAAAAATGAGTTTTTGGAGGGTAGGGAAAGGGTAGACAGTTATCAAGCTGTTATTTGACACCTATATGGGAAATTCAGTTTTAAGGCATGGGGACAGGATACATCTGGAACCAGGAATAAAATGAGAAAAATCACTTTTCAAGAAGATTGCTAACAGGAATGATGAACATATCTGAATTGTAGAATGGCATAAAAAAGAGAAAGAGGGATGCAAGTGAGGCCTTCTAATCCAGGACAGTAAAGAAATACTGATACTTGCCGGGCGCAGTGGCACACGCCTGTAATCCCAGCAGTTCAGGAGGCTGAGATAGGAGAATCACAAGTTCAAAGCCAGCCTCAGCAATGGTGAGGTGCTAAGCAACTCAGTGAGAGTCTGTCTCTAAATACAAAATAGGGCTGAGGATGTGGCTCAGCGGTAGAGTGCCCCTGAGTTCAATCCCTGGTAACCTCCCCCCCCAAAAAAAAAACAACGAAATACTGATACCTAAGAGAAGCAGAAACTGGTAAGAAACTGTTACTATCTTGCCCATATTGGTGCCATGTTGCCAGGTCCAGTGCAGCTGCACATCTGTGCCATGGCACTAGGTGGCACTGCACAGCAAGCCTGTGTGGCTCTCAAGGCTTGGCAGTATGCAGCACAGAATGATGGCTTTCACAAGTGTGAATCATGGGAGGAGGTCCATTCTTTGAAAATGTAGACAATATGAACACTATCAGCACTCTCAAGAATCTTATTATTATGATGTCCTTTATCCAGAGAGAGACTCAAAAATTAAGCAAAAGAAGACTGGGGCCACAAGACCAAGGGGGGAAGACCTCATTCCCAAACAAATTCAGAAATGGAAGAGTGCTCATAAAATTTCTGGTCCTTCAGTTTGATGAGGAAGGGAAAGAATCAGCCAGAAAGTCTTATATGCCTCTCTCTACCATTGGAGCCCCCAGGCCCTATATGGGGGATCAGGATCTCTATTACCTCCCTACCCCTGCTGCCCTCTGCACCACTTCAAAAACAGTATATGTTTGAGAGGTTTGGAAGGGAGAAGAGGTACCTGCCAACCCTGGGTGGTTGGCTGGTCCCACTCTGTTGAGTTCATTCTTTCCCTACCTCCCCTCCAAAGATAAACATTCCAAGGAGGTCTGGATCAAAAATAAACCCTTATCAGATGAAGTGGGTTTTTCCTGGGCTCAGAAAACAAGGCCCTTCTTTCCCACTCCTTTATCCCTTGGGCCATACTACAGCATTAATTCCTTTACTTGCCATCAATATGGTTGTCTCCCCTACTTGATGCTGGCTTCTTCCTCTCTAACCCTAAGGTGTTTTGGGGTCACACAGTCCTTTCTTCTCCACCTCCCACACTCATACGCCTTGGTCATATCTGGTTCTTGCCCCACCCTTCATGATGGACTCTACCTCTGCTCCGTCAGGATATCCAGAACACTTTCTGCCAACCAGATATTTTTGGTTGTAACATCTCCACCTGATTTTAAGAAGGGGAGGGGGAGAGGAAAAAAAGAATCAGAATACAGTAGCTCTAATTAGCAACTCAGCTAATCCATCTCTTCACTCATCTTGCTGGTCTGCCCTGTTACCCATCACTGCTATCCTGTTAGGATAAATTGTCTTCTCTTCCATCAGATTTTTTTTTTTTTTTTTTTTTTTTTTTTTTTTTTGTGGTAGCGGGGATTAAACTCAGGGGCACTCGACCACTGGGTCACATCCCCAGCCCTTTTTTGTATTTTATTTAGAGACAGGCTCTCACTGAGTTGCTAAGTGCCTCGCCATTGCTGAGGCTGGCTTTGAACTCGTGATCCTCCTGCCTCAGCCTCCCAAAGTGCTGGGATTACAGGCGTGCGCCACCGCGCCCGGCTTCTTCCATCAGATTTTTAAAAGTTTCCCTCTTTGCCTCCAGAGAGAAGAAAAGAGAAGGGAATGTTCTGAATTTTTCTAGAACCCAGAGCTGTTGCTTTTCCAGTCTAGAAACTGGAGTGGGAACACTCTGGCCCTTGAAAAGGAATCCCACTGTTGGAAAGAAAGGATGATGTCTCAAATAGGGCCTGAGAGGTGCAGGCGGCTGGCAACAGCTGCAGTCCAGCATCTGGATGTCCCAAGTCCTATGCTCAAGCTCACAACAAGCTAAGGGTTTCTTGTTTCCAGGTATCAGTCTTCAGTTCTTGTTGTGGAACTTCCTGGGGCAGAATTAATATGCAGCAATGCCAGGCTAAAGTCTTGGGATAAGAAGTGGGAGCTGGGAGTGCCAAATAGGGAAGAAAGTGCTGGAGAAAGGATAAAAATAACCAGCACAACACTGCTATACCTTGCCCTAAGTCCCAATTAAAAATTTCAATGGTCACATAGTTGCACATTACACATATTATGGTTCAAACACATCAAACAGGGGGCATCAGTGTTATATAAAATTCTAAAGAGAAAGCTGAGCAGCAATGGGCAAATAATGAGGTAAAACAGAAGCGTAATTTTTAAACAAACACACAATCTTCAGAGTAAAAGAGGTAGCTCAGGCAGGCCTCTTTCATATTCAGCGGCTAAGACAGATGTCACCAATGCTAAGATGATAATAAAACCTAAATGTCAGGGTCTGTTCAGTAACATCCTTTGTCCCTTAGACTGGTTCTAATCAGTTGTCATAATTATTAGGGAGCAACTGTTCAGAACATAGGGGTGGAACCAGGGAATATGTCTAGATTTCTGAAAGCTTAACAATATAGGGGTGAATTATTTCCCCTTACTTTTCTCCTCATTCCTTCCTTTTATTGCCACAAAAATCCAGAATGAAGCCAAATTTTCTGTTAGGCTTTGGATTTGACAGGAAAGAAAACAAAGCAAAACTTATTGCTTCAAAAGGGCCCCTGTGATTTTTTAATCAATTTCTTTCTGAAACACATGGAAGCCAGATATCTGTATCAGAAAGAAAGAGCCTAAGTAACCCAGGAATCAGGTTCCATAGGTGCTTAATCATTCTTCATTGCCTAGACTTGTCTCTGGGCTCCACTCCTTTCTTCTTCTTCTTAAATATTTTTAGTTGTACATGGATGCAATGCCTTTATTTTATTTATTTATTTTTATGTGGTGCTGAGGATCAAACCCAGTGCCTCACAGTGGAAGGCAAACATTCTACCACTAAGCCTCAACCTCAGCCCTCTCTCCTTTCTTTATGCTCTTGACATTAAACTCACCTGCAATCTGCTTCATAAATGTCATGCAAACACCATCAGCTCCCAGAACCCCACTCTTCACTAGTTCCCGTACCAACCACACCAACTAGAGAGAGGAGAAAATATGAAGAGCACGAACTGTGAGTTTGAAAAAAGAGCTAACTTAACCATATTACAAGTTAGGTACACAACCCAATTCCTCCTTCCCTTCTATGTAAGAGGATCTAGCCCTACAGTTATGTCTTTGAGCTGGATCCCCTCTTTTTCTTTTTTGGTGCTGGGGACCAAACCCAGGGCCTTGTGCATACTAAGCACACACTTTACCACTGAGATACACTCCCAACCCCCGGATGCTTCTTTTCTTCCTAGCCTTACCTGAGTACGGCAGGTATCCTGCAACTTTAGGTACTTCTCCATAAGTATCTGGTTGATTTTATTCAGGACAATATTCATGCCATCACGACTCACCAGAGCCAAGTCTCGGTAACACTGCAAAAAGCAAAGTTTGTGAGCAATTAGTAAGTTGAGGATAAGGCTCCTGAGCTCACCCACAGTGGACCTCCTGCCCTCTAGTCTCTTAAACTTAACACCAGTAAGACACTGAGTAGCGATGAAACACTTTCCATTCTGGATATTTTCCTTCCACAGGGCTCCTTTATCCCATACTTACCCCTTTCTCTTGTCACACAGGGTGGGGAAAAAAACACTGAGCAATTCTCTAATAAGACAGGAAAGCCTGCTGGACAAAGCTCCTAGTCCTATCCCTGTTCCTCTACCTCCCTTCTCAGGAAGTATCATACTGTTTGATGTCACAAACTGAGCAAAACCAGGTGGAGGCCATCTGCTTTTCATCTGCCAGTAAAAGGTCACTGCAGAATGGGTTTAGTTGAGTAAGTCATAAAGTAACCCAGAGGTTTTTAGACCTGATCTGACCCAGACAGATGCCACAAAGGAAGCACTAAGGGATCAGGGCTCCAGAGAGAAAGGACAAAACCCAAACTGAATTTTCTTAACTAAATGTCTTTCTTCTTTTTTCTGGGATGCCCTTTGCTTCTGTCAAGTATTAAAAGAAGAAGGGTCCTTCAGTATCCCCACCCCAAGGGGAGGGATGCAAGGACAGTTTTTTCTGTGAGAGTTGTTGCTTCCTTTTCTCTTGAGCTTTTCTCACTAGTCCTTCCAGTGAGCTCAGACTCCTGGGGGAACACCTTCAGGGATCTCATTAGTAGCCCCCTTAGCCTGCTCAGTTCTATCCTGTCAGGGTCTCATCTAAAAGGCTATAAAGTAGGTAGGTAGCAAAGATGGCATCAAGAATAATAACAATAATAGCTACTATTCATTTGCCTTGTATTATATATATTAGTATACTTGATACACATAACAACCCTTTGAATTAGGTAGTACTTATGATTTCTAGTTTTTTCCAGATGAGGAGATAGGCAGAAAAGTTAAAGCACATAGCCCCAGGTTACATAAGAGATTAGAAGAATAATCAAGATTCAAATCCTGGCAGTCTAATTCCAGATTCCATGCTTAACCACTAAACTGAGAAATAACTAAAAAAGAAAGACCCTGCTGGGGATGGAGGTAAGAATTTGCAATGGCTTTGAAGCTACTACATTCTAAATTCTTTCATCCTAAGCACTGAAAAGAGATGTACACATAAAGACCAGTTGTTCTTTGGCCTTAGTGTGATGAGGGACTCCTCCTATCCTTCTTGTACTTAAGTCAAACCAATCAATCTGATGAAAATAACAGATATCCTCCATATGCCACAAACTTTCATACCCAAAGCAGAATTTATCCTTCACACCATCCAGGAGATGGTTGAGAGATCAAAAAAAAAAAAAAAAAAAAAAACAAACAAACAAAGCCGGGCGCAGTGGCGCATGCCTGTACTCCCAGCACTTGGGAGGCTGGGGCAGGAGGATAGCAAGTTCAAAGCCAGCCTCAGCCATGACGAGGCACTTAGCAACTCAGTGAGACCCTGTCTCTAATAAAATACAAAAAAGGGCTGGGGATGTGGCCCAGTGGTCAAGTACCCATGAGTTCAATCCCTGGTACAAACAAACAAACAAACAAACAAGGCATGAGAAACGTGGGGAGGAGGTGGGAGGTGGGGTGGGGGCAGGGCAATGAACTACTGCCAACATGCTGGTTAGCAAATTGGGCAGATCAGTCAGAGGTAAGTCACAGAATGGGTAGAGGGGATGATCAGGGAGGTGAAGGCAAAAGGAAACTCTATGTTGGACCAAGGACAAAGACAATAAACATAAAGGAGGCTTATCTGTTCAAATCAAAGTCAAAACCCCCAAAATGAGGAAAAGACCAGGACAGGAAAGGAAGACAATTATCTCAGGAGATACAGGGTCAGATGAAGAGAACAGATAATGCCTGCCTAATTTCATGCTCCATCTGGGACCTTTAACAACCACAACTGCTGGTAACACATGGCAGCTGGGTACCAAGAGGCTCATATTCCTGATGCTGCCAGCTGTCTTACCAACATCTGTGCCAGTTTGCTAACTGGCTTAGAAGAGAAGCATATGGGAGAAAAAAAACAAAACTCAGCAATGAACAGAGAAGAAAAGCAGAGGGTCTCAAAGAAAGGAAGGGGGACAGGATGGTACTGAGGTAGCACATCTAGTCTGACCTTCTTGAGAGCAGTGACGTTCTAGCCTCAGCTCCCAACCTTCTTTCTGGAGCTGCCTGCTGAGAGAAATACCTAGACCAAGAAATGCCTTGAGAGTCTCTGAGGGAGTGAGACCTTGGCACTAATGTTAAATCCTTCCCAATTACCTTAATCTACAATTACCATAATCTTTCCAACTCTTAAGGAGGGAAGCTAAAGCCTACACAGCTTTAGCTTCCCTCCTTACCAGTTTCCCAGCCAGGCCTGCTCATAGCTATTTAGTTCAGATACCAAAAAGGAAATAAGCAAACTCAAAGAATACAAACACTCCTAAGAACAGACAAGAGGGCAGATCAAATCAAGAAGGTACGGGCTGGGGTTGTGGCTCAGTGGCAGAGCGCTTGCCTCGCACGTGCGCGGCCCGGGTTTGATCCTCAGCACCACGTAAACATAAAATGCATTGCATTGTGTACAACTAAAGTAAATAAATAAATACTTAAAAAAAAAATCAAGAAGGTACTACTGGGGCCCTGGTTCGATCCTCAGGGACATTTAAAAAAAAAAAAAAAAAAAAAAAAATCAAGAAGGTACTACTCAGCATGGCTCAGCGGTAGAACACTCGTCCAGCGCAGCCTGGGTTCGATCCTCAGCACCACGTAAAAATAAACGCATTGTGGCCGGGCGTGGTGGCGCACGCCTGTAATCCCAGCACTTTGGGAGGCTGAGACAGGAGAATTGCGAGTTCAAAGCCAGCCTCAGCAATGGCGAGGCACTTAGCAACTCAGTGAGACCCTGTCTCTAAATAAAAAAAAATACAAAAAAGGGCTGGGGATGTGGCCCAGTGGTCGAGTACCCCTGAGTTCACTCCCTGGTACCACAAAACAAACAAACAAACAAAAACGCATTGTCTACAACTAAAAGCAAATAAATACATATTGAAAAAAAAAAAAAGGTACTACTGGAACCCACCCCATGAATATCCTACTTTCTACATGAAAATTACTGCTCATTCCTTAATCGTGTTATCTTCTCTACCCACACTAAGACGTCCCAGATGGAGCTGATCCTAACTCCATGAACTTGCCACCATAACTGACAGAGGCTCCCCAGCTCATGCTTTCCCAGGGCAGGTTTCTTTTTTTTTTCTTTTTTTCTTTTTGGTACCGGGGATTGAAAACTCAGGGGTGCTTAATCGCTGAGCCACATCCCAAGCCCCATTTCATATTTTATTTAGAGACAGAGTCTCACTGAGTTGCTTTGGCCTCACTTTTACTGAAACTGGCTTTGAACTTGTGATCCTCCTGTTTCAGTCTCCAGAGCTGCTGGGATTACAGGCGTGCACCACCACACCTGGCCTTATGTTTTATTTTCAAAGAGGGTCTCACTAAATTGCTGAGACTGGCTTTGAACTTGAGATCCTCCCACTTCAGCCTCCAAAACTGCTGGGAGCCAAGCCTAGGACAGGATTCTAACGAGTTCAAGACTCAGTTTCCACTATCTTTTCTTCCATCCCTGCCTCTTAACTCTTGGCCTGTGGAGATTCAGGAACAACTAAATCTCAAGTCCATCCCGGGATTTTTGTTCCAAAGGTGAAATTAACCTCAAATAAACTTTCAGAAAACAGTTCTCTTGCTGAAGCCTAAAACAGCATGTTAAGATCAGTCCTGCCGGGCGCGGTGGCGCACGCCTGTAATCCCAGCACTTGGGAGGCTGAGGCAAGAATTCAAAGCCAGCCTCAGCAATGGAGAGGCACTTAGCAACTCAGTGAGACCCTGTCTCTAATAAAATACAAAAAAGGGCTGGGGATGTGGCCCAGTGGTCAAGTGCCCCTGAGTTCAATCCCAGTACCAAAAAAAAAAAAGATCAGTCCTTTTCAGTAACTCCTACCTAAAACGTTTGCAAAACAGAACTATTTCACAAGACAATCACCGTTTTAGGGAGAAGGATCAAAGCTCAAGGGAGGTATATCACCCGTTTTCCCACCACACTCTGATTTGGCTCAAAGTCTGAATGAGTCACTACCTAATAAATAGCTCTTCACTCACCTAAAACTGTGTCCTCCTGATTCTGTCTCTACCATTTTCTGAAGAGGCCTGACCTGGGGACTCAATCTGAGTCTCATTGGTAAAGGATTTTACTTGGAAATAGCATGTGAACATGAATCCTGGTGCACCTGTCAATAAGTGAAGAGACCCAAAGTGAGATGTCCGAACTCCCCAGAGAGCACAGGCCTCCCTTACGTGGCTGTCCTAATACAAAAAGAGGAGTGCTCTAGCCCTTGCTGGGTTTGGATGGCCTAACTCATATGACATGACAAACACAACATAGAGCCCAGTGGCCTCTTTCACTACCATGCCAGGTTAAGAACCAGAAATATCAGATATATCTTACTCTCTTCACTGAGGTTTATTGATTTACCCTGTCTGATTTAGAACTCACCTGAAACAAACAAACAATCTTTTCCAGCAGGCAAGAGTAAGTTGTACTGAGATGACTAAAAAAGGTTTTGATTTTGTTGCTGCTGTTTTGTTTTAAGTGCTAGTGCTCTAACCCAGGGCCTTGCACATGGTATGCAAGTGCTCTACCATTGGACTACATCCCCAATACTTTAATGAGATTTTAGTTGTAGTTTTTTATAAAAATCTATACAAGATGGAATAGTGGAGGCTGGGGTAGTGGCTCAGTGGCAGAGCACTCGCCTCGCACGTGCGCGGCCTGGGTTCAATCCTCAGCACCACGTAAACATAAATGCATTGCACTGTGTACAACTAAAAGTTAATAAATAAATATTTAAATAAAAAAAAAAGATGGAATAGTGCAGGGCATGGTGCCTGAGACATCAGGATCAAAAGTTTTGAGTCCATCCTGACAACTTAGCAAGACCCTGTATCACAATAAAATAAAAAGGGTTGGGGATATAGCTCAGTAGTAGAGCACCCTTGGGTTCAATTCCCACTATTGTGGGAGAGGGGGCAAATTAAAATTAGAACTACCATATGACCCAGCTATATACCACTCCTGGGTATACATTTGAAGAAAATGATGTCAGCATACGAAAGAGGTAATTGCATACCCATGTTTATTATGGTACTATTCTTTTTTTTTTTTTTTTGTAATATTTATTTATTTGTTTTAGTTGTATACAATGCCCTCGTTTTTTTGTGTGTGTGTGTGTGGTACCGGGGACTGAACTCAGGGGCACTCAACCACTGGGTCATATCCCCAGACCTGTTTTGTATTTTATTAGAGACAGGGTCTCACTGAGTTGTTAAGTGCCTCGCCACTGCTGAGGCTGGCTTTGAACTCGCGATCCTCCTGCCTCAGCCTCCCAAAGTGCTGGGATTATGAAGGAGCCTATAATCAAGGAGATAGCTAAAGATTGCGGTTAGCTGAGAGCCATAAAAGATGTTCTAGTTTCCACCTGATAGTAATATATTATCCAAAGAATCTTTGTATGCCCGTGAACACTGCGTGAGGCACCTGTAAGCTCGAGCTGTAAGCACGTGTCCTTGTTAAAGCGATATGTATATAACTGGGTGAGTTTAGTTAGTGTGTGTGGGAAGAAGAAGAAGGTGGTGGTTGGAGTTAGAGCGTTTGGAGTGATTGCTGGAGCCGGAGAGAGAAGAAGAATAAAAGACCTTTTTTCATTTTCATCCTAACTCCGAATTTTCCTGCGGCGTTCGTTGCTCCAAGGCGGTTTCCGCTTCAGGCAGCAACAGGATTACAGGCGTGCGCCATTAACAGGCGTGCGCGCACGTGCGCGCCCGCTCTGCTAGCCACAACCCCAGCCCCTACTATTTTTTTTTTTTTTTTTTTTTTTTTTTTATGTACCGGGGTGAACTCAGGGGCACTCGACCACTGGGCCACACCCCAGCCCTTTTTTGTATTTTATTAGAGACAGGGTCTCACTGAGTTGCAAGTGCCTCGCTTTGAACTCGCGATCCTCCTGAGCCTCCCACTGGGAACAGGCGTGCGCCACCGCGCCCCTTATAGTACTATTCTTGATAGCTAAAATATAGAATCTTCTCTGTGCCCATTAACAGATGAATGAATAAAAAGTATGGTACATATACACAATGGAGTACTATTCAGGCATAAAGAAGAATAAAATCACATCATTTGCATGAAAATGGATGGAAGTAGAAGAGGGACCATCAGGGTCAGGGAAGGGTAAGGAGATCAGAAGGAATGGGAGAATGGGGAAAGAGAGAGAAGGGCAAGAAAGGGTGAATGTAATTAAAGCCTAATATATGGATGTATGGAAATAACACACTGAAATTAATTAATTTGTATAGCGTTCATTAATAATAATTTTTTTTTTTTTGTGGTACCAGGGATTGAACTCAGGGGCACTTGACCACTGGGCCACGCCCCCAGCCCTTTTTTTTTTGCATTTTATTAGAGACAGGGTCTCACTGAGTTGCTAAGTGCCTGCCATTGCTGAGGCTGGCTTTGAACTCGCGATCCTCCTACCTCAGCCTCCCAAAGTGCTGGGATTACAGGCGTGCGCCACCGCGCCCGGCTAATAATAATTTTAAAAAGGAAAAAAAATCTATAGAAGAGAAAATTAAGCCTTCCACCCTCATCTTTGCCAACAATTTCTTTCTTTTATTTTTTAATATTTATTTATTTGTTTTAGTTGTACATAATGCCTTTGTTTTTTGTTTTGTTTTGTTTTGTTTTGGTACCGGGGATTGAACTCAGGGGCACTCGACCACTGGGCCACATCACCAGCCCTTATTTTATTTAGAGACAGGGTCTCACTGAGTTGCTAAGTGCCTCGCCATTGCTGAGGCTGGCTTTGAACTCGTGATCCTCCTGTCTCAGCCTCCCAAAGTGCTGGGATTACAGGCGTGCACCATCGCGCCCGGCAATGCCTTTGTTTTTATGTGGTGCTGAGGATCGAACCAGGGCTGCACACGTGCTAGGTGAGCACTCTACCGCTGAACCACAACCCCAGCCCCTGCCAACAATTTCTTTAAAATGAAGGAGATCTGCTGGGCGCAGTGGCACACGCCTGTAATCCCAATGGCTCCCAAGGCTGAAGCAGGAGGACTGCAAGTTCAAAGCCAGCTTCAGCAAGGCCCTAAGCAACTCAGCGAGACCCTGTCTCTAAATAAAATATTAAAAAGGGAAAAAGGGCTGGAGTTGTGCTCAGTGGTTAAGTACCTCTGGGTTCAATCCCCCATACCAGAGGGGAAAAAGAAGGTGGTGGTGGGAGATAATATACTGTTTAATACTACCAAATGGGAAACATTCATTTTCAAGGATCTTAATAAATTCAGTATAAAAATGAAATAACAATTTTACTCAACAAAGTCCTAGTCCAAAATCACCTGGGATCTCCTGGGAACCAAGGAGGCTGAGGCAGGAGGATCGTGAGTTCAAAGTCAACGTCAGCAAAAGTGAGGCGCTAAACAACTCAGTGAGAACTGTCACTAAATAAAATACAAAATAGGGCTGGGGATGTGGTTCAGTGGTTCAGTGTCCCTGAGTTCAATCCCTGGTATCCCACCCCCACCAAAAAAGGATTTTGGATACTTGCTGCATCACCATCTGCCTAAGCTCAGACCCTATTCTATTACAGCTAGCATCAGAAAACTACAAACAAATCAAGTTGCCATGCCCATAAATCCTTCTCCCCAAGGTTAATCCAAACTGCTATGCCAGAATACCGTAAGCATCCTATCCTTATCCCTGGGAGTGAGTCTCCTTTGGTTATCCCTAACAAGGATGACATCTATAACCACCAAATTACCAAACAGGTAAAGCGAGAGCAGACTGCGGGGACAGAAAAAAGACCCTTTTTTGGGGACAGAAAAAAGCCCACTTTTTTGGAAACATCAAATGAGATCTTCTCTGGACATAGCCTAGAAGAATGTTGCACAAAGAACATGTCCGCTTCTTTCCACACCTAGCTTGTTCATGAAAGAGCCAGTGAGAATGCCAAGTTCCCCCAACTCTGGGGGAGTCAAACTTGCCCAAAGCCAGATTCTTTTTTTTAATATTTATTTATTTGTTTTAGTTGTACACAATGCCTTTATTTTTACGTGGTGCTGAGGATCGAACCTGGGCCGCGCACGTGCTAGGTGAGCGCTCTACCACTGAGCCACAACCCCTACCCCAAAGCCAAAGCCAAATTCTTAAACATTTTAAGCCAGATTCCAGACACATATTTTATATTTTTGGTACCAGGGACTGAACCCAGGGTCGCTTAACCACTGAGACACATCCCAGCACCCCCCTTTTTTTGGTACCGGGGATTGAACTCAGGGGCACTTGACCACTGGGCCACATCCCCAGCCCTTTTTTGTATTTTTTATTAGAGACAGGGTGGGTCTCACTGAGTTGCTAAGTGCCTCTCCATTGCTGAGGCTGGCTTTGAACTCACAATCCTGCTGCCTCAGCCTCCCAAGTGCTGGGATTATAGGCATGCGCCACGGCGCCTGGCTTTTCCCAGCCCATTTTAAAATATATTTAGAGACAGATTCTTGCTGAGTTGCTTAGGGCCTCAATAAGTTACTAAAGCTGGCTTTGAACTTGCAATCCTCCTACCTCAGCCTCCCCAGCTGCTGGGTTTACAGGCATGTACCATCACACCTGGCCAGACACATACTTCAAATAATCATGCAAAGACTCAAAGGACATGGAATTAGTGGAAAGGGGAAACGTGGGCAGGCAGAGGACTAAAAAGAACAGAATCCAAAGAGATCATACTGCCTAGTCCTTCACTTCAAGGAAGGATCCCAATTACACCATTCTGTGTAAAGACTCCTTTTCTGTTTACAAAGAGCTACAGACTAGGTTTACTATACTCCTCAGTAAGTTGGGCTCCAGCACTCTCTAGTTTTTTTCTTTCTTCGTGGGACTAGGAGTTAAACCCAGGGTCTCCTGCATGCTAGGCACATGCTGTATCATGAGGTATATCCCCAACTCTTTTTTATTTTGAGGCAGGGTTTCACTGAATTGTCCAAGCTTCCACTGCCACAGCCTCCTGAGTAGCTAGAATTACTACAGAGCCCAGCTTACAATTTATCGTAATTACTACACTGTTACTGCACCAATCATGTAACATTGACCTGAGTTGTCTAATCTAAATTTTACTTGCTGTCAATTTTTTTTTTATACTGGTGATTGAACTTAGGGGAGCTTACCTACTGAGCGCCATCCCCAGCCTTTTTTTTTTTTTTTTTTTTTGTGGTACCGGGGATTGAACTCAGGGGCACTCGTCCACTGGGTCACATCCCCAGCCCTTTTTTGTATTTTATTTAGAGACAGGGTCTCACTGAGTTGCTAAGTGCCTCGCCATTGCTGAGGCTGGCTTTGAACTCGCGATCCTCCTGCCTCAGCCTCCCAAAGTGCTGGGATTACAGGCGTGCGCCACCGCGCCCGGCCCCAGCCCTTTTTTATTCTGATACAGAGTCTTTCTAAATTGCTTAAGGCCTCACTAAATTGCTAAGCCTGGCTTTGAATTTGCAATCTTCCTGCCTCAGCCTCCCAAATTGCTGGGATTACAGGTGTTGCACCAGCACACTCAGCTACTTGCTGCAATTTTAAGCCTGCTTTCTATTCATCTGCTAATGGTCATGCTCTTCTGAATAAGAACTTTCACTGATATCATTACAGTGGTTTTCTTCTCTCCTAGGAGTAAATCTCAGCCCTTTGAGCCTCACCTCATATACCTAAAACTTCAATCTGTGAGTGCTTTTCACTGTCACAACTGCCTTTTTGCTTCAGGGTCTGGGAATAGAAAGAACGGAGAATAACCAATTCACTGAGAATAAAAAGGGAGTTGAAATTACATTTGGAGAACAAGGTGATTCAACTGTAGTCAAAGAGTCTGCTATGTCCCCAGTTAAGTGGTAAATCCCACCATATTCCCTGATCATGTCTGAGAGGGTCTGTGGTCCACAGCAGGTATCTTACCTTCTGGGCTTGGGCAGGTTCTGTGAGGACAAGAGTAAAGAGGCCCAGGCAGATTTCCTCATGCTGGGGGGGACCTTTGCAAACCTGGAATGTGAGAAAGGGAAGAAGGTAGTTGGTACTCTAATTCAAACACAATTTCACCCCAAAACTAAAGCCTTCTAACATGCAATGGAGAATGATCAACTCCTAAATCTGATTATTTTCTTCTCTTAAAAGGAATGAAACGCCGGGCGCGGTGGCGCACGCCTGTAATCCCAGCACTTTGGGAGGCTGAGGCAGGAGGATCGCGAGTTCAAAGCCAGCCTCAGCAATGGCGAGGCACTTAGCAACTCAGTGAGACCCTGTCTCTAATAAAATACAAAAAAAGGGCTGGGGATGTGACCCAGTGGTCGAGTGCCTCTGAGTTCAATCCCTGGTACCAAAAAAAAAAAAAAAAAAAAAAAAAACAAAAGGAATGAAACTAGGTGGACACAGTGACCCATGCCTGTATTCCCAGCAACTGGGAAGGTGGGAGAATCTCAAGTTTAAGACTAGCCTCAGCAACTTAGTGAGGCTCTGTCTCAAAAAAAAAAAGTGTGGGAGAGGGGCATGCTCAGTGGTAAAGCGCCCCTGGGTTCAATCCCCAGTATCAAAAAAAAAAAAAAAAAAAAAAAAAGGACGAGAAAAAGGATGAGACATCTATTTTAGGAGAGAGGTGGAGGGAAGGGATAACCCTTTATTGCTTTCTGGAGCCACCTGAAGTAAGTGAGAGGTAGAAAAAAGGGTGTTTAAGCCGGACGCGGTGGCGCTGTAATCCCAGCACTTGGGAGGCTGAGGCAGGAGGATTTTGAGTTCAAAGCCAGCCTCAGCAAGGGCAAGGCACTTAGCAACTCAGTGAAACCCTGTCTCTAATAAAATACAAAAAAGGGCTGGTTGAGTGCCCCTGAGTTCGATCCCCGGTACCAAAAAAAAAGGGTGTTTAAGATAGGAAAAATAAAGCCAAAAAATCCTCCTCCCTGCTTTATCAGACCTTAGCAGCACTCAGTAGAAAGGCAGCTGCTAAGAGCCATGACTATGCAAAAACAAGCATACCTACCAAACCATAACCATGGGCAAATCATTGAATCTCTGAAATTTCTAAAATGAAGGCATAATAATAATAATATACAGGGGCTGTGTTGTGGCTCAGTGGTAGTGTACTTGCCTAGCAAAAAAAAAAAAAAAAGGCATTGTGTCCACCTACAACTAAAAATAAATAAATAATATACAATAATAAGCAGGTAATGCCTACTGAATATTTACTGTGAACCTGAGATTACTCTAAGTCCTTCACATGTACTATTTATTTTGACCATACAGATCAATGGAAATGTAGAAGATAAAATACATGAGAATGATTGACAAAGAAAAAATTACTATAGAATTGAATTTATTAAAATGTTGTTATTTAAAAACACTAAGACTCCAAGAGATAGTTTTCCACCACAAAAGAGGAGTTAAGAAACCCAGATTAGGGAGCCAAGATATAAACTTCAGTCCCCTAGATCATAGCCATTTAATCTTTCCATCTTTCTGGTTTATCTCAGAACTTTCCAGAAGCAGAAATGGGTACGAGGAGTGTTATACTTACATAAGCATTAAGGGCATCATTGGCCTCTCTCTCAGAGACACCAGTTGTCATTGACGTCACAATGTTCATACACCTTTCCAATCTCTGGGGAGGGTGAGAACAAATTAACAGTTTGTCAGTACCACCTATGAAGTACTACATTTTTTATTTTGGTACTGGGCATTGAACCCAGGGGCACTTAACCATTGAACCAAATCCCCAGCCCTTTTTTTTTTTTTTACATATTTTATTTAGAGACAGGGTCTCAGTGAGTTGCTTAGGGACTCCCTAAGTTGATAAGGCTGGCTTTGAACTTATGATCCTCTTGCCTTAGACTCCCAAACAGCTGGGATTATAGGTGTGCAGCAGTGTGCCCAGCTACTCCACCTACAAAGTACATCTGGCCTCAAAAAAGTTTTTTTTTTTAAAAATTCAAACCTGATCATGTCTCTAGCTCTAATTGCCTTTAAAAAAAAAAAAAAAAAAAGGAAAAAGTTCTTCCTTATAGTAGAACACCAACAAAAGCAGAAATAATAGCAAGAATAATAGTTGATTTAGGCAAATATTTTCAATGGATGTTTACCAGCAGGTAAAACTTTCAAGAGAAAGAATATATACTCAAACTTATAAATCTCAGAGGGAAAATAATAAATGTAAGAAGACCAGGAGGGCATCACCTTAACCAAGGAACCAAAGTACACCATATGCCTCTGATAAGATGCACTGAAGATAGGTGGTGGCATATGTGGAGTCCCAGCTACTCAGAAGTCTGAGACAACCCAAATGGAGAGATTCCACGAAATAACTATCCTGTCCAAAAAAATGCCTTAAGGTTAAAAAAAAAAAAAGGCTAAGGTCAGGAAAGACAAAAATGGACTATGAACCTGTTACAGACTAAAGAATCATAAAGACCTAAATACAATGGTGTGATACTAGACTGCCATAATTGGGATGACAGGTAAAATGTGAATAGGTACTATAAATTAGATACTAGCAACATGTCTATGTTAAACAGCAACATGTCCATGTTAAATTATCCACCCCTGCCAGGCGTGGTGGTGCACACCTGTAATCCCAGCACTTGGGAGGCTGAGGCAGGAGGATCACAAGTTCAAAGCCAGCCTCAGCAATGGCGAGGCACTTAGCAACTCAGTGAGACCCTTTCTCTAATAAAATACAAAAAAGGGCTGGGGATGTGGCCCAGTGGTCAAGTGCCCCTGAGTTCAATCCCCAGTACCAAAAAAAAAAAATTATCCACCCCTACCCCCCAGGGTACTGAAGATTGAACCCAGGGGCACTTTACTACTGGGCTCTAAACCCTTTTTGGGACAGGGTCTTATTCAATTGCAAGGATGGGCTTGAGCTTGTGAACTACCTCAGCCTCCTGAACTGCTGGGATTATAGGTGTGTGCCACTGAGTGCCTAGCAAATTATCCAATCCTGATAATGGAACGGTGGATATGTGAGGGAAGATACTTGTTCTTAATAAAATCAGGATACCAAAGAGATACTTGCACACCCAGGATTATTGTGGCACTATTCATAATAGCTATGGAACCAACCTAGCTGCCCATGAACAAATGAATGGATTAAAAAAAAAAAGTGATAAACATATACAATGAAATATCATTCAGCCACAAAAAAGAATGAAATCCCATCATTTACAGTAAAATGGATGAGACCATAGGATGTTAGCTTAAGTAAAATAAGCTAGATATAGAAAGACATGCATGTAATTTCCCATGTATGTAGAAGCTAAAAACAAAGTCACTGTGAATCTATTTACTGATATTAGAGGTTGGGAAGGGCAGTGGTAGGAAAGGGTTAATAAACAGGCTGGATTTGATTAGTGCATGCTGCCTGCATGTGCAAAATATCACACATACAATTAAGACATGTTAACTAAATGTAAAGTATTTTTTTAATATTTATTTATTTACTTTAGTTGTACACAATGCAATGCATTTATGTTTACGTGGTGCTGAGGATCGAACCCGGGCCGCGCACGTGCGAGGCGAGCGCTCTGCCGCTGAGCCACAATCCCAGCCTCTAAAGTAGTTTTTTTTTTTTTTTTTTTTTGTGGTACCAGGGATTGAACTCAGGGGCACTCGTCCACTGGGCCACATCCCCAGCCCTTTTTTGTATCTTATTAGAGACAGGGTCTCACTGAGTTGCTAAGTGCCTCGCCATTGCTGAGGCTGGCTTTGAACTCGCGATCCTCCTGCCTCAGCCTCCCAAAGTGCTGGGATTACAGGCGTGCGCCACCGCGCCCGGCTCTCTAAAGTATTTTTTAAAAATCTTTTGTTCTTGGGAAATATATGTGGCTGTATTTAAATTTAAAGGGGCACCATGGTTGCTACTTTCAAAAGAATAAAATACCTGTATATACAGAGTAATACAGCAGATGTGCTGCATCTAATAATCAGTAAAAATAAGTGAAAAGTGTATGAGAGTTCTATGTATTATAATTTTTCTTTAAGTCTGAAATTATTTTGAAATAAAGTTATTAAACAAATTAAAGAATCAGGATTGGGGAATGTAGCTCAGTAGTGCAGCACTTGTCTTAGGATGCACAAGGCCCTAGGTTCAAACCCCAGCCCTGCCAAAAAAAAGAATCAGGCTGGAGATAAAAATCAGTGGTAGAGTGCTTGCCTAGTATGCACAAGACTGAGTTCTATCACTAATACCACACACTCACACAAAACTTTTTTTTTTTTTTGGAAGAGTTTTATCAACAGAATACAAGGTATGGATCTTATTTGATTACTGACTTGAAATATTGATTATATATTAAGAAATTGTTAAAAAAAATTGGGGGGATGGAAAGGTAAATAAGAAGTAAAATGAAAAAGAAGCAAACATAAGGAAGAGAAAGAAAAAGCAAGCAGAGAGATAATCACGAGGCTTCCAGAAAAACCCAACAGAGGACAGAGGTGAAGCCAGGAGATGGCTTAAGGGAGAGTACTGTTAACATTCATAGGTATGATATTAGTATTGGGTCTGTGCTAAAAAGAGTCCTTCTCTCACAGACATTCATATCAACTATTTAAAGATGAAATGAAGCCAGGCATGGTAATGCATGTCTGTGATCCCAATGACTCAGGAGGCTGAGGCAGGAGAATCTCAAGTTCAAGCCTAACCTGGGCAACTTAGTGAGATGGTGTCAAATAAAAAAATAAAAAAGCCTAGAGATGCAGCTCAGCGGTAGATCATCCCTAGGTTCAATCCCTAGCACTGCAAAAAGGAAAAAAAAAAAAAAAAAGTTGAAATGATATATCTTAGACTTGCTTCAATAATCCCAAGGGGATTGGAGGAGGTAAAACAAGATTGCCATGTACTTATTGGTAAGTACTAAAGCAGAGACATAGCTACATGGAGATACTGTTCTACCTAATGTCCCCCAAAATGCTAAAAACAAACTTAAAAAACAATGAGAGTATGAGGAAAGAAAAAGAGCGACAAAGAACAAAAGGCCAAACTAAAACTTGCCAAGGTCTCTAGTTAAAGTAAGGTGGGGACAGCTGTATTAAAGACCATCCAAACGCCATTCTAGTTTCAAAGACCACCCAAACATGGCATGTGCTCAACATTCTAAGGAGATCTTAGTCCCTGTTCCCTTGTTCCAAATATACATTTGATACTAAACATTAGTTATTGGCAAAATATATCTCATGTATTTTGACAGAAAGCTTCTCCACTATCAACACCTAATCCTTAGTCCTTTAAAACTTTTATCACGAGGATTAACCCAAAAACTATTTAAGGAAAAATGATCCCCAATGATAATGCTGCTGGCAAAATTGTGACAAAGGCAGGCTGGTTTACTTCCCTTTGACCTTAGAGGTCGGAACAAAACATTTTATTGAGAACTGAATATAAGGACAATGGAAAAAGGCCTAGGCATGAAAGACAACCATGTTTCTCTTCTGACCATCATCCTGAGGTTGTGTATGTCTATCCTGGGCAAGAACATAAGTGCCAGAGGGTAGAATTTTGTGTTAGTGTAAGCAACTCTGGTAGCTACAAAACTTCAACCTAAAATAAACCCAAAGCTGCCAGGTTTGCAGGTATTACAACTTCACTGGAAATGTCAGGTCTATCTCCCAAATTAGGTCAGATCAGCAGGCTCCACCTTAATAAACAGCACCTGCGTACTTGTGAAAAGGAACTGTGAGATCACATGAAAGCTGAGCTAACTCTCACAAACCACCTCTCCAACAAACTCTGAGATACATCATTACCTAGTACACCTCGTATATGAAAAGGGAAGGGAAGGAAAAACCTCACACTGGGCTTCCTTTTTTTTTTTTTGTGGCACCGGGGATTGAACTCAGGGGCACTTAACCACTGGGCCACATCCCCAGCCCTTTTTTGTATTTTATTTAGAGACAGGGTCTCACTGAGTTGCTAAGTGCCTCGCCATTGCTGAGGCTGGCTTTGAACTCGCGATCCTCCTGTCTCAGCCTCCCAAAGTGCTGGGATTACAGGCGTGCGCCACCACGCCCGGCTTGGGCTTCCTTTTTTAAAAAATTTCATCCTTTTCTACCTAAGATACTTACCAGGGAACTGGAGAGTCGGTTTTTATAGCTGCTAAGTCTAGACTATTTTTGCTGGGACCCTGTATCCAACCTTGTTAACCTAGGTTAACAAGCAGTTTCAGAGTTGAGGGAGACAGTGAACAAGCAGCAGCATAGCATACAAAAATTCTAAATACTGTTTCCTATCAAAGGAAGAAATCTCTGCTGAATCAACAGAGAGAGGAAAAAAATCAAACAGCAGCTAACTAATGCAAACTGACAGGAAACACAGTATAGCAGGAACTGTGCTTGCTAGTTAGCCTTAGGCTCATCTTGGGTGAGTTATTTACTCTTTCTAAACCCCGGTTTTCTTATCTTAAAGAGATAATGCCTATATCACAAGGTTGCTCTGAGGATTAAATAAGTTTGAAAGCATCTAGCATACAGCCTTCACTGCATTAGAATCTATTCAATGTCTAAGGAAGCTCATCAGTTGCACAAATCTACACCTACAGACAGACTCTTCAAACCATTTGCTACTATTTCTAATTGCATGTCCTTAAAGATTCCTGAAAACTAACCCCTTACCACAGGCATGGATAAATGCTTGAGTAGGCCGAAACGCTTCCTCTCCTACTTATCCTCTGTAAACCTTTGACTTCTAGAAGAGCCCTGCCTGATGGACCCTGTACCAAAATCCTATAAAGCTGGCTACACAGCCCATTGATGTGTAGAATCTCTGGCTATGATTTAACTCTCAGAGACCTTGGGTGGAACAGTTTCTCTAGGCCCCTCCTAGATATTCTAAGCTCTGCTCAAAGGCCTGAGTCAATTCTATGGGTGACTGCCCAGTTAAGGACAAAGTGGCCTCTTGAAACAGGGAGGCCCAGCTAAGGAGGTAGAAAGCAGCAGAGTCCAGAATCTAGATAAGTAGTTAAACACAATGAAGAGAGAAATGTGATGGGAAGTCCTTTACAGGCAACAGAAGTATAGAAGACACTAGTCTTCATGAACTATAGAAAATTACTTCTCCATATGAGATGGAGAATTAACGATTCAGGATGTCAAAAGCACCACATACCCTCAAAGAGGGCCACAGGAAACTAGATTCCTACAATCCAGTAACAGTATCCTTCTACCCCCACTCTCTGGAGGCCCTTAGTAAAGATGAAATCATATATGTAGCTGCCAACAATTGCTGGCAGAATGGCTCTGCTCAGAATAAACGCTCTAAGACAGAATCTCAGAGAGCTGAGTAAATATTTATCATCTCCAGGAGCTCCTCAACTAATTTTCTAGTACTAAGACTGCCTGACCATAACTACCATGACAACAGCAATAGATATCTGCCAGTATATACCTGAAGCTGAAAACTGACATTGGAGTCTCAAGATAAAGGAATCCCTCTAACCTTTCATTTCCCATCCTCAGCCAAGTAAATATATAGTGTGGTAAAAAGTATATAGTAAAATTTCAGCTACTTAGGATACGGAGGCAAGAGGATCATAAGTTCAAAGCAGCCTGGTCAAATTACCAAGGCCCGTCTCAAAAAAAAAATAATAATATTAACAGCTCAGTGGTAACGCACTTGCCTAGCACATATGGGGCACTGGGTTTGATTCTCAGCACAGCATGTAATTAAATAAAATAAAGGTCCATCGACAACTAAAAAAAAAATTTTTAAAAATAATAATAAAAGAAAGAGGGCTGTGATATAGCTCAGTTGGTAGAGTGCTTGCCTCACATGCACAAGGCCCTGGGTTCAATCGCCAGCACCACAAAAAAAGAAAGGAAGGAAGGAAGGGAGGGCTGGGTATAGCTCAGTGGTGGAGTGCTTGCCTAGCAAGGTAGGACACTGGATTCAATCCCTAGTGGAGGGGCAGGGTGTATAATATATACTGCTGCTTTATGGGTCATTATGACCTTGAAGGACTAAATTCTATGGTCTTCAGAAAAGGAAGAAATGATCCAGTGGGCAAAATCATCAAGGACCCACATCAATCAGGAGTTATTGAACAGCAGGTTCCAAGCACAGCTAGCCCTTCCTTTCCACATACACACAGAATGACATAGGGGCTTAAGCATTTCAGATTTTGGCATCCTCTGGTGGGCCTAGAACCAATCCCCTATGGATACTTAAGGACAACCTATATTCAACAACAAAGAGTCCCTTGTATGTGAAGTAATGATTTATGGAAAAAAACTGGAAATGACTCAAAGCCCATTCCCTAGAGAGGATATAAATTAGTCCGTGGGGAAAATGCATCGGGGACATACTTCTAACTAAATGCAACACTAAGACCTATCCATAACTTTAAGTTCTGACTTGTTTAGGCCACAGCTCCTGCTTTCAGCCTCACTTCAAAGTGGCTGGTCCCTTCTTGACAAAAGAATAACCAGGAGCTGCAAAAGATCAAGAAATTAGGAACTATATGTTCTAAACTCCTCCAATCTCTGGCACTATTTTATCCCATTCCCTCCCTAAATTGGGTTGGGGATGAGCAAGAAGACTTTGGTCTTCAAAGGGAGGAATGAGGCCAAAGAGAAGAAAGGATACAACAAACATTCCCTCGGGTAGAAGAGTCTCAGCCCCTGACCTTGACTAATGCTTCATACTCCAGGCCTCTAAAGAGCCTTTCCAAATCATACCCAGCTATAATGACCCCATCTTCTTCATTTAATTCTAATCAGTTCTTCTTTGTTTTAAACCTTCTTGTGGTGTGTTAATTCAAGTCTTCAGATGATAAACTGTGGAAGGCAGACTTTGGGTCTCACCCATCTTATTTTCCTATAAAACTCAACATAAAGTAAGTGTCCATGGTCAGAGGACTACCTCTGCATACCTGTGGAATAGATAGATCCGTAAAGGAAAATTACCAAACCAGAACAAGCAGAGGTCAGTTGGTCAACAACCAGGTTTTGATAACTTCTGTGTTCAGAGATCTGTACTGAGGCCCAGATGAAGAAGACAGAGCCCTTAAAGACATTCTGGTCTAGTGGGGTTGATAGAACATGGGGGGGAAATAGTGTGGCAAGGCTAGCTGGAAAATTTGAATGTAAGGGACAAAGAGCCAAGAAAGATGAGGAGTGGAGGAGCTTGAGGCACAGTAAGAAACATCTATACCATGAAGGAGATTGGGGGGAGGGGGAAAAGGGACCCTCCCTTCCTCTTCTCCCAGGAAACAGTTAAAAGTTCATTCTCAGACAGTCTAAAAAAGTAAGAAAATAAATGCTTCCCTTCTTTTGTAGTCTCCTCCTGCCATATCATTTTGTTTACTGCTCCAAACAGGATGCTGTCCTACCCTGTGGTTTAAATTAAATCAGAGGTATGATGACCCCTGTAGGAATCAGGATGAGAAATAAACAGATTATCATCCAACCCTTGTAGTCTTTTCCCTTCCATACACACTGATAGAGGGACCAAAGGCAGTAAAACTATTGAGTTTGTACAACCCTAGAGCTCCAGTACTACAACACAGGTCTCAATACAGTGACATAAAAAGTGGCCATTTCTTTCTCTCTTGTTTTGGTGTGGTACTCAGAGATTGAATACAGGGCCTCATTCATGCCAGGCAAGCACTTTACTATTGAACTACATCTCTAGTCCCCCAAATGGTCATTTCTTAAAAAAAAAAAAAAAAAAAGGATAATTCAAATTGCCAGGTAATTTAAAATAAATTTTAAAAAATTAATTAATTTTAAAATTAATTTAAAAAATCTAAAGCTAGATTTTTTTTTCTAATATACTAAGTCAATTTTATGTTTTGGGAATACTCTATTTTTTAAGTATCATTTACATTCCTAATTCCTAATTATATTTATTTTGTTTGGTTAAAAAAAAAAACCACAGAGCTGGGAGCAGTGGCATATATGCCTGTAATCCCAGCACTTGGGAGGCTGAGGCAAGAGGATCACAAGTTCAAAGCCAGCCTCAGCAATGGCGAGGCACTTAGTGACTCAGTGAGACCTTGTCTCTAAATAAAATACAAAAAAGGGCTGGGGATGTGGCCCAGTGGTCGAGTGCCCCTGAGTTCAATCCCCGGCACCAAAAAAAAAAAAAAAAAAAAACAAACTTTATCTAAATGTTCATAGAATTATTGGGGGAAGCATGATGGGAAGCCAAACTACAAGTAGACATTTGCTGCTAGGTAATGCTCAGTTGCTATTCAGCCACCTCTTGATTCACAAAGTCCCACTGTCTTGTGTCTGACCTAATAGTTTTTCAAATAAACTATGAGTTTCACCTATCTGCTTATCTACCCTCTAATAACTGATAAAAGGCTATGACAAAATCAGAAGCAGGAAAATGAATAGTGAAGAGCCAGGACCTGTTAATTTCCTCATCCTGTCTTTAAATAACCACTGAGTTGAAGCACTGAATAGGCTTTACAGATAGTTCAGCAATCATGCCTCAGTTCTGGGCTGGGTCTTATATTCCTATGTCAATATCCTTGTGTATAGCATAGGAAAGGGATATGTAATCAACTCTGAGCCAGCAGGGACAAGGGGAAGAACAATTGGGGAAAGAGAAGGGAGGGACAACTACCAAGTTCTCTAAGAATTCCCATTCTGTTCTATGGCATTGCCTCACTCCATCCTTTTTAAAAATGAGGTACTAGGGATTAAACTCAGGGCATGGGGCATGCTTGGCAAGTGCTCTACTACTGAGTGAGCTACCTCACCTGCCCTACATTCCATACTCTTCTCAGCAACTATGTGTTCTCTATCTGTTCTAAGGAACATGGTCCCCTAGGTCACCTCACTTTTCACCCCATTGCTATAGCTGAGACTACTGAACTAACACTATTATATGTACTCATTCTAAATGCCTAGTTTACTGGCAACTGGCTGTGTCTGCACGATGTCAATAATACCATCTAACAGGAGAGTCCAAGGTCTGCTGCAAGCTCCTATCAGCCCCCAGACACTTCCACACACACATACCATTACTTCTCAAGTCAACATGATCTGGGCCTGAAACAGAATGGACATTAAAAATAGCTGTGGTAGCCGGGCGCGGTGGCGCACGCCTGTAATCCCAGCACTTTGGGAGGCTGAGGCAGGAGGATCGCGAGTTCAAAGCCAGCCATCAGCAATGGCAAGGCACTTAGCAACTCAGTGAGACCCTGTCTCTAAATAAAATACAAAAAAGGTCTGGGGATGTGACCCAGTGGTCGAGTGCCCCTGAGTTCAATCCCCAGTACCACAAAAAAAAAAAAAAAAAAAAAAAAAAAAAAAAAAAAAGCTGTGGTGTGTATGTGGAAAGGAATACAAATAAATAAATTCGGTAAATCTGGATGCTTGTATCCCTTCCATCACCAACACCCCTCACCCATTTTCAGGCTAGTGGCTGCTGTTACTATGACAACCTATCCAGGAAGTTGGCCCACACTTCTTCCTTCAGGAGCAGGAAACTAGAGCAGTGTTTGTGTTGCCTTGGAAAAAACTTGAAGGCCTTTGCCCCCCCCACCCACCCCATATCCGCTCCAGTATCCCTCAACCCAATTTCTTAACTCCCTTTCCCACCCCCCACACCTACCTCCTCTAACTCATCCTTGGCATCCAAACTGGTTGAAAGTAGCAGCCTCCCCCCTCCTGGGGCTCCTGCTCCCGCTCCTCCTCCACCTCCCGCCGCTCCCGAAGCAGCTGCTGCTGCTGCCCCTTTTCCCTTCTGTAACTCCATGGCTGCAGCCAGGAGACGGGGAAAGGCCGGGGAGTGGATGGGTGGAAAGTCCTAGAAATGGGGAACTCTGGGTCACCAGGGAAGAGGGGCAAGAGAAACAAGTGGGGGAGGGGAGGGCACGGGCCCCTGTCCTCTGCACTCCGCCCTCCTCTCCGAAAGGCCGCGCCTGCGGAGGGAGCGAAGGCGGCTAGTCCTCCAAGTGCTGCTTCCGGAGTGGCAGGGCTTAAGAAAAGCCGTTAGCTCAGAAGTACGGTAGGGTAAGGGTCTGTGCCCCTGTGGGTAGGCTAGAGGAGGCTTCCGCCCCTGAAGAAGTGGAAAGGGAGCCCTTTCTGGCTTCTGACCCTAACAGAGGGGAAAACCCTAAGTTTCTGCCTCTAGGGGTGGGGGTCGGGGGAGGATAGGGGTCCTGCCCCTGTAGTAGGGGCTAGGATATCTTCCTAGCTGGTGCCCCAAGGTTTGAGGAGCGAGGCTCCTTTGGATCCGTCCCCTAGAGGGTGAGGTTGAGGCAGTAGCGCTACAGGAGGACACGGAGGACGAGCTTCTCCTCACACCACACAGAGGCGGCCATGGTGGAAGGGTAGGGGGTGGGAAGGCTGAGGCGACGGAGGGGGTGGGAGAAATCGTTGCGTCCCGCGCCGGAAGTGAGCAGTCGCGGTCTCGCGCCTCCACCAATAGCTGCTTCCGCCGTGGCTCTGGCTCTCCAAGGGGAAGGCAGGCGCCGGAGGACTGATCTTTTCCCGGCTACCAATGGTATTGAGAAGAAACGAGCCCGGTCTGATGGGCAGCCAACTTGTTCAGTCGTATCCCTTCTCTGCCCTCAAAGGGGCGGGACAATCTACACCGGTGGTAGGATGGGACTGCGAAATGATCAAGGAAGAAGAGAGGCTGCGCGTGCGCGGACTAATGAGCACGCGCGATGTTTGCCTCTGTTCTCCCACTCTTGGAGCAAGGGTGGGTTCGGGAATCTGGGCACTGTCCCTGCGTGGCTTCGAGAGATACGAAGCCTGTCCTCAAATTGGCAGTGCAGGGGAGGGAACCGAGCACCAACTCTCAAGCGTTCCCAGAGCAAACCTCAGATGGTATTGGAGCCAGCTCCCTGAGCTGAGTGCATCACACAGACAACTGTGTGCTCCTATACAAGTGCAGTTATCACTTTGCTAAAGTGCCTTAACTCACGTGCGCAAACCAATTAGAATCGTGCCAGCACTAGCTCTAATAAAAATTTGCTGACTGGAGAAACAATTTCATATTCCCTTGAGTCCCTGGGACTGCCCCACGCCACTGAAATCATTGTATTACTCAGAAATTCACTGAGGAATATTGTGAACGCAGTGCAGTTGTTTGGTTGTGTGTGAATTCATTTTTACTTTGTTCCCCATTCTTTAGAAACACTTTAGAGATTGCCTTATACAGATCCAAAGACAAAATTACTTTCTCTTTTTTTTTGGCTAGTGCTGGGGACGGAACCCAGGGCTTCACTCTTGCTAGGCAAGTGCTTTGCTTTGTGCTTTACCACTGACCTTCATCCCTAGCCAAATTTTGCTTTGTGTGTGTGTGGGGGGGTGTGTGTGTGTGGGGTTACTGGAGATTGAACCCAGAGACACCATACTATCACTGAGCTACATTCCCAACCCTTTTCTGTAAAGTGGAGACCAGAGCAACCTGTTAGCATTGAGAAAACTATGTGAACTAATGTATATGAGATCATTTTTAAAGCTGGAATGGATTGTACTAGCCATTACTACCCTAAGCTGGCTGTGGTGGCACATACCTAGTAGTCCCAGTGACTTGGAAGGCTGAGGCAGGAGGATTACAAGTTTGAGGCCAGCCTAGACAATAAGCAGACCCTGTTTCAAAATAGACTGGAGATGTAGGTCAGTGGTAGAGCACCCCTGAGTTAAACCCCAGTACCACAAAACAACACACACACACACACAAACCTAGTCATCACTATTCTACATATAGAACTATGTTTTAAAAATTCTTTTAGTTGTAGATAGACACGATATCTTAATTTAATTAGTTAATTTATATGTAGTGTTGAGGATCGAACCCAGTGCTGCACACGTGCTAGGTAAGCGCTCTGCCACTGAACTCCAGCCCTAGAACTATTTATTTTCACATTTGCAGTATCTTGTTTGAACTGTACTTTTCATTATATTTTTTCTTATTTTTAAAAAACTATATGTTTTTATTGAAATACTGTGGTTGTACCTTCAAGGCGGCTCAGTCATTTGTTATTTTATTTGTCTTGCTAGGCTTCATTTTGACTTTGTGTATTTTAATTATGCACAAAATAAGACCTAGACTGGCTGATATCTCTCTCTCTCTCTCTCTCTCTCTCTCTCTCTCATTCTTTTTTTTTTTTTTTTTTTTTTTGGTGGTACCAGGGATTGAACTCAGGGGCACTCGTCCACTGAGCCAGCCCTTTTTTGTATTTTATTTAGAGACAGGGTCTCACTGAGTTGCTAAGTGCCTCGCCATTGCTGAGGCTGGCTTTGAACTCGCAATCCTCCTGCCTCAGCCTCCCAAAGTGCTGGGATTACAGGCGTGCACCACTGCGCCCGGCTATCTCTCTCATTCTTAATATTTATTTATTTGCTTTAGTTGTACACAATGCCTTTATTCTTACGTGGTGCTGAGGATCGAACCCAGGCCGCCCATGTGCTAGGCGAGTGCTCTACAGCTGCGCTGCAACCCCAGCCCTTGGCTGATCTCTTTTTTTTTTTTTTTTTTTTGTGGTACCGGGGATTGAACTCAGGGGCACTCAACCACTGGGCCACATCCCCAGCCCTTTTTTGTATTTTATTTAGAGACAGGGTCCCACTGAGTTGCTAAGTGCCTCGCCATTGCTGAGGCTGGCTTTGAACTCGCGATCCTCCTGCCTCAGCCTCCCAAAGTGCTGGGATTACAGGCGTGCGCCACCGCGCCCAGCTCTGGCTGATCTCTTAATACCTTTTCAACACTTAGTCTGCAGTTTGCTTGAGTATGCTTTGGGTTCTTTCTAGGTACAAAGTACTGCTTTAGCCATTGATGAATACAAACTTAAGTTATTGCAATAGCATTATTCTGTGTAAGTGGAAACACACATATCAGATGCAAAATGAAAAATAAGGTGTAGAACATTATGTTTATAATGGCTCTATTTGTGTGTGGGAGCCTGGATGACATACATATGTAAATACATAGACTATCTCTGGAAACATACACAAAACCCCTGTAATACTGTTTGTTTCTGGAGATTTTTTTTTTTTATATATATATACTGGGGATTGAACGCATGGTATAGCTTTACAACTGAGCTATACCTCCAAGCCCATTTTTAATTTATTTTTTTTCAATTTTTGAAAATATGTATTTAGTTGTTGATGGACCTTCATTTATTTTTATTTATATGTGGTGCTGAGAATCAAACCCAGTGCCTCACACATGCAAGGCAAGTGCTATAACACTGAGCCACAACTCCAGCCCCATTTTTTATTTTGAGATTGGTTTCTCACTAAGTTGCTAAGGCTGGCCTCCAATTTGTGATCCTCCTGCCTCAGTGTCCTTCGTCGCTAGGATTACAGGCATGTACCACCCTGCCCAGCATGATGATTTTTAAAATAAACTCCATTTAGGGGTTGGAGGTGTTTGCATAGAATGTATGAATCTCTGGGTTCAATCTTCAGTACAACCTAAATAAATAAATAAATGAAGTAACCATGTAAATGTAGTGTTTGTTTTTTGAAAACACACCTGACTTAAATATTTTTTTTAATATTTATTTATTTGTTTTAGTTGTACACAATGCCTTTTATTTTTACATGGTGCTGAGGATGGAACCTGGGCCGCGCATGTGCTAGGCGAGCGCTCTACCGCTGAGCCACACAACCCCAGTTTACTTTCCCCTGACTTAAATCTTTTTATAGCAAAGTTTACATGGTTTTCCCCTTCTCATTTAACACACTTGGGTCAGGAAATAGGCGAGCGCTCTACCGCTGAGCCACAATCCCAGCTGTAGTTCTTCTTATATAGATAATAATAAATTAAATAATATTGCATTTATCAAGCACTTGCTACATGCCAGGCAATATTCCAAATACTTTTCATGGTTTTCTTTTCTTTCTTTTTCTTTTTTTCATTTATTTTATTTATTCTTATGTGGTGCTAAGGATCGAACCCAGGGCCTCCTATAGGCTAGGTGAGCGCTCTACCACTGAGCCACAACACCAGCCCTACATGCTTTTCTTTTCTTTTCTTTTTGTACCAGGGACTGAACTCAGGGGTACTTAACTACTGACTCACGTCCCCAGCCCTTTTTATTTTTTATTTTGAGATAGAATCTCACTAAGTTGCTTAGGGGCCCTGCTAATTGCTGAGGCTGGGCTCAAACTTGCGTTCCCCTTGCCTCAGCCTCCTGAGTCTCTGGGATTACAAGCGTGCACCACAGTAACATTATTTATTATAGCCCAAACTAGAAACGATTCAATATCCCATCAATAATAGAAAGTAAGTTATAGGTATATTTACATAATGAAATACAGCAATAAAAATGAGCAAATTTCATTACTCCCACAATACTAGATTCCTCTCACAGACATAATGTTAATTGAAAGAATCCAGACACATTAAGTACATCTTAATGTATATAAAATTCAGGAACAACAAAACTTAACTATGCCATAGAAATAAGAGTAATAGCTCCAAAAGAGTGAGGGTTGGGGAAATATTGAATGGGTAAGATGAAAGAATCTCTGGAGTGCTGGTAACAATCATCTTTTTCTAGGTGATAGGTCTATGAGTGTATATAAATGTAAAACTTTATTAAGCTATATACTTTAGGTATGTTTTACCTCAATCTTAAAATATGAAGTAATATGCTTAGTAGTGGAGCACTTGCTTGGCATGCATGAGGTCCTGAATTTGATGCCCAGTACCACGAAGAAGAAAAAAAAAAAAAAAAAAAAACAAGAAGAAAAAGCACATAATTCTAAACTGAGAAACCACTTTTCATCTGTCAGGTTGGCAAAAATTCCAAAGGTTGAAAACGTTGTTAGTGTTTACTTGTTTTGTAGTACTGGGGTTGAACCCAGGGGTACTCTACCATTGAGCTGCATCCCAGCCCCCACCTCTTTTTAATTATGAGACAGGGTCTTACTAAATTGCCCAGACTGGTTTTAAACTTGTAACCCTCCTGTTCTTTAACATTTTGGGAAATTAGTTACACTCATGCATTTCTGGTAAGCGTGCAAGTTGGTAAACCCCATATAGGAAAAATAGATATAAAAACTGGAACAGATATAAAAATTACATATTACAGTCAGGTAGGGTGAACCACACCTGTAACCCCAGATGCTCAAGAGCATTACAATTTCAAAGGTGATCTAAATGAATTAGCGAAACCGTCTCTCAAAAATAAAATTTAAGGGACTAGGATTGTGGCTCAATGGTAGAGTGCTCGCCTAGCATGCATGAGGCACTGGGTTCGATCCTCAGCACCACATAAAAAAATTATATAAAGATATTGTGTCCACCTAAAACTAAAAAATAAATATTTTGAAAAAATTAAAGCCAGGCACTATAATCCCAATGACTCAGGGCTCTGAGGCAGATATCTGTAATCCTAATGACTCAGGACTCTGAGGCAGGAGGATCACAGTTCAAGACTAGTTTCAACAACTTCAGGAAATGCTGTCTCAAAATAACAAAAAGGACTGGGGATGTAGCTCAGTGGTTGAGCAGTCTCGGATTCAATCCCTAGTACTACCCCCAAAAATGCATATCTCACTTCTAGGTGTTTATCTTGAAGATATACTGTTTGAAACATGACATAGATAAGATAGGTATGGGTATGAGATCCCTTCAAGGGATTGAACCCAGGACCTACTGCATGCTAGGCCAGTGCTCTACCATTGAGCTGTACCCCAACCCTATTTATATTTAAATATATTTTAAGAGGGAAAAAACCCTAAGAAATATGAAAAATCAGCCAGGTGTGGTGGCACATGCCTGTAATCCCAGTGGCTAGGGAGGCTGAGGCAGGAGGATAGTGAATTCAAAACCAGCCTCAGCAAAAGCAAGGTGCTAAGCAACTCAGTGAGACCCTGTCTCTAAATAAAATACAAAATAGGGGTGGGGATGTGGCTCAATGTCTGAGTGCCTCTGAGTTAAATCCCTAATATCCCCCCCCCAAAAAAACAACAAAGAAATATGAAAAATCCCTAGAAATGACTACATATTAATTATTTATCTATGTGTTTGTCTTTTGTCATGAGTAATGATTTCTCTTGCTTTTTTTTCACCTAATGGCATAATAAATACTACTTTCTATGATAATACAGTACAAATCTCCCTTTATTTCTTCTCCTTCCCCCCTCCCCCCCTCCTCTCTCTCTCTCTCTCTCTGGTAGGGGGGATTGAACCCAAGGGCACTATACCACTGAGCTACATCCTCAGCATTTTAATTTTGAGTCAGGGTCTCACTAAGTTGTTTAGGGGCTCATGAAGTTGCTGAGGCTGGTTTGTAATGTGTGGTCCTCAGCCTCTGGAGTTACTGGGATTACAGGTGTGCCACCATGCCCAGGGATATCCCTTTATTTCTTAAAACTTCATGACATCAGTACCACATAATTTAACCATTTTTCTATAAGTGAATTTTGCCTTTAAAAAATTGTATTTCTGGGCTGGGGTTGTGGCTCAGCGGCAGAGCGCTCGCCTCGCACGTGCGCGGCCCGGGTTCGATCCTCAGCACCACGTAAACATAAATGCATTGCATTGTGTACAACTAAAGTAAATAAATAAATATTTTAAAAAAAAATTGTATTTCAGGGGCTGGAGCTGTGGCTCAGCGGCAGAGCGCTCGCCTCACACGTGCGCGGCCCGGGTTCGATCCTCAGCACCACGTAAACATAAAATGCATTGCATTGTGCACAACTAAAATAAATAAACAAATATTTAAAAAAAAAATTGTATTTCGGGCTGGGGTTGTGGCTCAGCGGTAAAGCGCTCGCCTAGCACGTGCGCGGCCCGGGTTCGAACCTCAGCACCACGTAAAAACACATTGTGTACAACTAAAAGCAAATAAATAAATATTTTTTTTAAAAAATTGTATTTCAATGGAAAATGATGTGTTATCTACCCTTCCAGGTTATAAATTCTAACACAGTTCCTTGTCTTTGAGAGATTTGTACCTTTTTGTAAATTGCATTTGACATTATATATATGTAAAATCTGTCCAACTGGTAATTATTTCTTTAGATTCACAATCCCACCCCACCCCATGGAAAACCAATTTTGTCTCACCTCAACATTCATTTACTTCAAATATATCTATGCTATTTTAAATTTTCCTTTGAAATTCTCATAACATTTGCCTGATTCCCTCATAAGTAAAATAAGTTCCTTAACACATGTTTATTTAAATATATATATATATATTATAAATATAAAAGCACTGGGGATGCTTTTATATATATATATATATATATAAAACAGGGCCAAGGATCGAGTCACAAATCTATAATCCCAGCAATTTAGCAGGCTGAGGTAGGAAGATCACAAGTTCAAAGTCAGCCTCAGTCATTTACCAGGCCCTGTCTCAAAATAAAAAATAAAACGGGCTGGAGAGGTGGCTCAGTGGTTAAGGACCCCTGTGTTTGTTCCCTGGTACCAAAATAAATAAAATAAAATAAAAAGGGCTGGGGGCGGGTGCTGGGGTTGTGGCTCAGCGGTAGAGCACTCGCCGCCTCAGCACATAAAAATGCGTGGCTGGGGTTGTTCAGCGGCAGCGCCCGCCTCGCAGCCCGGGTTCGATCATCAGCACCATGTAAACATAAATGCATTGCATTGTGTACAACTAAAGTAAATAAATAAATATTTTAAAAAAAAAAAATAAAAAAAAAATAAAAAAAAATAAAGGCATTGTGTACAACTAAAGCAAATAAATAAATATTATTTAAAAAAAAAAAAGGGCTGGGGATGTAGTTCAGTGGTAGAGCACTTGTTCTGCATGCTGAAGCCCCTGGATTTGATTTCCAACACTGCAAAAACAAACAACAAATAGGCAGGTATGATGGTACAAGTCTGGAATCCCAGCGACTATAGGCATGGCTGAAACAGAGGGATGGCAACTTCCAGGCCAGCCTCAGCAAATTAGGGAGACCCTGTCTCTACAGAATATTTAAGTCTTTCTGCGGGCATTACGGTTTTGGGTGCAGCTCATACTGTCCACTCATGCTCCTGGCTCACTTCTGTTCTCTCTTGCCCAGGAACAAGTCCCTGGAAAGACACTGTGGAACCAGAGGTGGGGATTCACCAGATTAGAATTGTGCCGCCATGTGAGATCGCTGAAGAAGATGTGTGCTGAGTTGATCAGAGGGGCAGAGGAAAAAAATCTCAAAGTGAAAGGACTTTGAGACCAACACTGTGAAAGAATTACAAGAAAAACACCTTGTGGCCACACCCTGTGGCACACGCCTGTAATCCCAGAACTTGGGAGGCTGAGGCAGGAGTTCAAAGCCAGCCTCAGCAATGGTGAGGCACTTAGCAACTCAGTGAGACCCTGTCTCTAATAAAATACCAAAAAAGGGCTGGGGAATGTGGCCCAGTGGTCGAGTGCCCCTGAGTTCAATCCCCAGTACCAAAAAAAAAAAAAAAAAAAAAAAAAAAGAGAAAGAAAGAAAGAGGGCCTGGGATTGTGGCTCAGTGGTAGAGCGCTCACCTAGCACATGCGTGGCCCGGGTTCCATCCTCAGCACCACGTAAAAATAAACGTATTGTGTACAACTAAAGCAAATAAATAAATATTTTTAAAAAAAGAAAGAAAGAAAAACACCTTGTAGTTAAGGTTCTAAGATGAAGAATGGTTTCCGGATGAGAATCCAGGGGCACTTTACCACTGAGTTGCATCCCCAGTGCTTCTTATTTTATTTTATTTATTAAATTAAATGAAATTTTATTTTTTTGAGACAGGCTCCTAAGTATTGTTGAGGTGGCCTTGAATTTGAGATCTTCCCGTCTCAGCCTCACTAGTCTAGAATACAGGCCCACCCCCTGGCTCTTTCTGAGATTGTTAAACAGACTACTTACATCAGTATTGAGCCAGTAATGGAGGTTGAAGTCATCATTGCTGATGCCTAAGTCAACTATTTTAATAAATTGATTATCTGTTGTTTTTCTGAGAGAAAGATAGAAGGAAAGGGAAAAGAAAAACAACTGACCCAGTGGGTCATGCCTGTAATCCCATCTACTTCGGAAGCTGAGGCAGGAGAATGGCAAATTCCAGGCCAGTCTTAGCAATTTAGTGATGTTTGGGGACAGAGAGATGTGAATGGTGGAAACATGAGATTAAGGGAATAAGTCTATAAAAAGATCCCACAGTGCTGACCTCCTAATGCTTTCTTTTCCAAAAAGCAATTTTCCTACAAACTGCCTGGCTTAAGTGGACAGGCTATGTCACATTCCTCAGTAAACTACCTGTTATCTACAGGAGAAATGTAGGCTCCAAATAATGTCTGTAAGAGCAGCACAAGTTACCCTGAAGGGGGAGCCTTTTGTGACCCTTTTCTTAGACCTGATCCCAAAACTCCTCCTAACCACAAAATCGGTAAGAATTTATGGTTCAGAATTCAGTTGAGTCAGGCCCGGTGACTATGCCTGTAATCCCAGCAGCTCAGGAGGCTGAGGCAGGAGGATCTTGAGATCAAAGCCAGCCTCAGCAACTTAGTGATGCACTTAGCAACTCAGCAAGACCCTGCCTCTAAATAAAATATAAAAAAAAAGGTTGAGGAGCTGGGGCTGGGGCTGTAGCTCAGTGGTAGAGTGCCTGCCTGGCATGTGTGAGGCCTGGGTTCAATCCTCAGCACCACATAAAAATAAACAAAGGTATTATGTCCATCTACATATAAAAAAAAATTAAGTGGGGGACTGGGGATATGGCTCAGTGATTAAGCACCTCTGGGTTCAATCCTCAGTACCCTAAAAAAACAAGAATCCAACTAGAACTGGTCAGCCAGGGCCACAGTGACCTAGAGTTGTCATAGCAGTGGAAACTTGAAAGTTTGAGGTCATCCTGCTATCAGTCAAAAGTTAAGAGGTGAACATCTGGGCAGGATTCTGCAGAAACCTCCCTGGGGTCCCCAACAAAACTGGGGTGCAGGAGAGGCACATTGTCTCTCTCCTCTCTGAGGACCCACTCTCTCCCTTAAGAGTGTCCCCTTTCCCTTTTCCTATTCCTTCAATAAATTCATGCCTGTTACTCTGAGTGACACATCTGAAATCTTTCTGACTCAATGGCAAGATCTGGGTTTTGTAAGGGGGTGTCTTTGCACAGCCTCAGTTTCCCAGAAAGCTCCAGCTTTGTAATAGTGAGACCTGTCTCAAAAAATAAAAAAGGACTGGGCATGTAGCACAGTGGTAAAACACTCCTGGTTTCAATTCCCAGTACCAAAAGTAAACAAATAAATGTCAGGCAGTTCATTTCTTTTCACAATATAAATATTTATTTCACACATAATTTTGTATTCTTTTTTAAGAGGACGCATCAAACTGTATAAGCCTCAGGCCCCACAACACCTGGATTGACCTGGCTGGGGGTCAGCTAGAGAGGAAATTGGGGAGAAAGTAAACCTGTCTAGTAAGTTTTTATTCTATTTTTAAAGTTTTGTAAAGCTGGGTTCACAGCCGGGCATGATCTCCTATAATCCCAGCACTTGGGAGGCTGAGGCAGGAGGATCACGAGTTCAAAGCCAGCCTCAGCAATGGTGAGGCACTTAGCAACTCAGTGAGACCCTGTCTCTAAATAAAATACAAAAAAGGGCTGGGGATGTGGCCCAGTGGTCGAGTGCCCCTGAGTTCAATTCCCAGTACCAAAAAAAAAAAAAAAAAAAAGAGGGAGCTGGGGCGCGGTGGCACACACCTGTAATTCCAGTGGCTCCAGAGGCTGAGACAGGAGGATCATGAGTTATTCAAAGCCAGCGTCAGCAATGGTGAGGCACTTAGCAACTCAATGTGACCCTGTCTCTAAATAAAATACAAAACAGGGCTGGGGATGTGGCTCAGTGGTCAAGTGTTCCTGAGTTCAATCTCTGGTATCCCACCGCCCCCCCAAAAAAAAAAGAAAAGAGGGATCCTCCTATAGCACCTTTCCAAGTAGCTAGGCGTACCACCATGTGTCACCATACCTAGCTATGTGTAGTAGTTTTAGATAGAAACACTGCACATACCCACTTTTTTTTTTTTTTTTTTTAACATTCTGTGTGAAATCTTTAACAAGGAAGTATATTTCACTTTAAGAACAGAGAACAAGCTCAGGGTAGAGCGTTTGCCTAACACATGCGCGGCCGGGTTCGATCCTCAGTACCATGTAAATATAAATGCATTGCATTGTGTACAACTAAATCAAATAAATAAATATTAAAAAAAAATACTTTAAAAAAAAAAAAAAAAAAAAAAAAAAAAGAACAGAGAACAAGCCGGGTGCGGTGGTGCACGCCTGTAATCCCAGCACTTGGGAGGCTGAGGCAGGAGGATCACGAGTTCAAAGCCAGCCTCAGCCATGGCAAGGCACTTAGCAACTCAGTGAGACCCTGTCTCTAATAAAATACAAAAAAGGGCTGGGGATGTGGCCCAGTGGTCAAGTGCCCCTGAGTTCAATCTCTGGTACCAAAAAAAAAAAAAAAAAAAAAAAAAAAAAAAAAAAACAGAGAACAAGGGGCTGAGGTTGTGGCTCAGCAGTAGAGCACTCACCTAGCATGTGCGCAGCCCAGGTTCGACCCTCAGCACCACGTAAAAAAATAAAATAAAGGCATTGTGTACAACTAAAACAAATAAATAAATATTAAAAAAAAAAAAAAAAGAAGGAAATGTTTGTTAAAAAAAAAAAAAAAAAAAACAACAGAGAACAAGGTGAAATAAATGGATTAACAGCAGCAATGTGAGAAAACTGGGGGGTGGAAGGAGGCATTGTACATGTGACCACAAGTGGCCAATTGTGTTACAGATGTAGGTGGGTGACAGACAATTTGTCTGCTTTCTTCAGAATGCACCTGGACCATTCTGCTCCTGGGGAGTGGAAGACAGGTTGTTAAAGGGACATCAATAAACTAGAGCAAACCACGAGACCTCACCCAGAGTGGTGGAATTTGGAGTCAGATCTTGGCAAAACCTGTAAAGAAACTAGCGATGTTATACTGTGGAGACTCCAATATGGATCAGTGACCAGGCAGATACCATTGTTAGAAAAGAAGGTAGACTTCAGCATAATTTGAAAAGCCAGTGGTAGGACTGGGCACAATGGTGCATGCCTGTAATCCCAGAGGTTTGGGAAGCTGAGGCAGGAGGATCAGGAATTCAAAGCCTGCCTCAGCAATTTAGCAAGGCTAAGCAACTTAGTAACTCAGTGAGACCCTGTATCTAAAAGAAATACAAAAAAGGGTTGGGGGGGCTGGGGTTGTGGCTCACGATGGAGCACTTGAGTGCTTGACTAGCATGTGCACGGCCCAGGTTTGATCCTCAGCACCATGTAAGAATAAAGGCATTGTGTACAACTACAAATAAATAAATATTAAAAAAAAAAAAGTGTTGGGGACTTGGCTTAGTGGTTAAATGCCCCTGGGTTCAATCCCTGATACCAAATACAAAAATAGCATGATCTTAGTTAGTCCTTGAAAGTTTTCCAATAGCATAATAACTCTTTTTTTTTTTTTTTTTTTTTATGTTACCGGGGAAGTGAACTCAGGGGCACTGGGCCACATCCCCAGCCCCTTTTTGCATTTTATAGTCTCACTGAGTTGCTAAGTGCCTCGCCATTGCTGAGGCTGGCTTTAACTCGCTCCTCCTTTCCCAAAGTTAACAGGCGTGCGCCATCGCGCCCGGCTGGATAATTCTTTTTAAAAGGATTTCAGCCCTGGGTGTGCAATTAAACTGTACAAAACCTTTACTTTTTCTCCTAATGTTAAGATTTTTAGATCTAATGCCTCTCACTAAGGTGTCCAGTCATGAGTTGACTTTCACTTCTAACTGTTCTCTGGACATCAGGAACTCTTTCTATTTAACATTAGAGTTTGTATAACGTAGACTTTTTTTTTTTTTTTTTTTTTGGTACCAGGAATTGAACTCAGGGGCACTTGACCACTGTGCCACATCCCCAGCCCATTTTTGTATTTTATTAGAGACACGGTCTCACTGAGCTGCTAAGTGCCTCGCCATTGCTGAGGCTGGCTTTGAACTTGTGATCCTCCTGCCTCAGCCTCCCAAGTGCTAGGATTACAGGCGTGCGCCACTGAGCCCGGCTAACGTAGACTCTTAATGTTAACAAACTTTTATCCAGTTCTTACTACCTGCCAGCCAGAGTTCTAAGCATGTGTCAGTAAAAATTAACTCTCATAATCCTCAAAACAAACCTATAAGGGTTGGGGTTGTAGCTCAGTGGTAAAGCACTTGCCTAGCATGTGTGAGGCCCTGGGTTTGATCCCCAGTACCACATTAAAAAAAAAAAAAAAAAAAAAAAAAAAAAAAAAACTAAATAAACAAAATAAACTAAAAAATATTTAAACATATAAGGTAGGTCTTCTTACGATCATTCCTGTGTTCCAGAAGAGAAAACTGAGGGCACAAAAAAGTTAAATAATTTGCCCATGGTTACAAGGACTATAAATGGCAGAGCTGGGATTTGAATCCAGGCAGGCTGTCTGCCAAGTCCAACCTCTTAATCAACATTGTACTGCCTGTCACTTCATAGGAGTGTGCACTGAACACTGAGGCCTCATGGAATTTTGTCCTAGTTTTTGGCTGCTGGGAATTGGTGTGCTGAGACACAGCAAGATGACCTGATCTTTGGATACACAGCAGCCAAGGTATAACATATGCTTTCCACATTTGGAAGCTAAAGGCAGTAGTTAATATTGGGATAGCATCTAGTCCAGAAAGGATGCTACAGTGATTAATCCATGTCCTTGAATATGGAATCTTTGCTTTGCAATGGTTCTTAAAGGCAACCAGCCCGACCACTCAACTCACTGGAGCCTGTCCGTATGTGTCCTATGGAAGTGGGTAGATGTGTGTGTGTGTGGGTTGTTTGTTTTGTTTTCTAAATAGAATGGCTCACTGCTTCTCTAACCTTGGATTTGAACTATAGTCAAGCAGTGTTCTACCTCCCACCTCCTCTTTTCCTGCTGGAATGGTATCTGGGATAGTCAGGGCTTTGATGTCATGCTCCTCAAGAGCATCCTTGCCTCTGCTTTGTGCAACACCAAATTTTATCAGCATCCTGATCCTTGGGGTAAACACCTCTGGAATCTTACTTGCATTCCAACCCAATGAGATTAAATCTCTCTGGACAGCATTTTTTTAAATGGTTAATTTATTTATTTTTAAGGTATTTTTATAGCCTCTGCAATTTAATTAAAGAATGACTTTCAGGCTACAAAACTGGTCTCTTGCTAATTAGGTTCTGTGGGATCTGTCCTAAAAGGTATAAATCATTTTTAAAAAGATAACTAAATGTCCTGCTATGACAAATAAATTACCCAAGTGCTTTGACGCAGAGAAAACAGGGGCTGGGAAGGATATTTGTCTGCTTCCCTCAGCTCTATTTTTTTCCAGGTCCTGTCCTTGCACAGGGGGCTGGTTGGGCTGGAGGTCCTCCTACCCACAGCTGAGCAGCCTTTTCTGTCAGCCCCTTTCTTCCAGGAGTGTCACATGGGCTGATGAGATAATGTATGCGAAAGCCTTTGTAAACTTCAAGGCACAATTGAATGCCAATTATTACTGTTGTTATTCTTAGCGCACTCTAGGGAAACCCTGTTGCCCCTACCACCACCCCTCCCAAACCTACTAGTCAGGACAGCCCAGGGAAACTCTGAGGCTAGACTGCCCCTCCCACGTGGGTGGAGGCTGCTGGCACAAATCAGTCTCCCTTGCTTTGGGGGGAGGGCGTTATTGCTACCCTCCCCTCCATTAATAATGGCTTTCCCAGTTCTTCCTGATTTCTGGGGCCTTCCTCCGGAAGGAAATCTCCTCAGTTCCAGTGAAAGTTCTGAAGCTGCTGAAATCATGGACTCCTTGGGCTTCTCCTCAGGCCCACCTCCCAGCCCCCTCCCCTCCTAGTGCCTGCAGTGGAGCCAGGCTGCCCCGGAAGGATCTGACCGGCAATTTCCTAGAATTGTCTTGCTGGAGCTCCTCAATCATCCCCCCCCACCCCCCATCACACAGTCTCCCTTCCCCAGAGCCCAGATCCCTCTGGATGTCCCAGCCCCCACCTAGATCTCTTTTCTTAGTCCCCACAGTACCCTTTGTCATAGCCATTCTCTTTTGGGGCTGTCTGCTACTCCCGGGAGGAGGAATTGGGGCATGGGAGTCAACATGGCCACCAGGGCCCACAGGAAGTTGAGTATGCTGTGGTTGCCAGGGCAACCATCTTTCCTTCGGCCTTCCCAGTGTTTTTCGTCCTCAGCTTGGCGGGTGAGAAAGGCTTGACCACGGGAGCTCTCTCTCCCAATAAATCAAGTCTGACGGAGGCCAAAATGGGTGGGTAGGAAGCACAGAACATCCAGAAGAGTCACTGACCAGGAGGGAGAACAATTTATCCTTCCTTCATCCCCCAAACCACCACTTGTATATTAGGGAGTAGTGCCTTATAGGCAGACCTCTAAGCTCCATGTAGCCCACCCCTACCTCCAGATCCTATTTGGCATGGACTCCAGGAAGGGGCTTGGGAGGTCAGGGAGAGGCCTGTCTGCACTTGATGGATGATACTGAAGAAATGTCTGGCACTTTCCTTCCCCATGGGGGAGGTGAAGCTGTAGCCACCTCTCCCCCGCATTCCTGCCTGCCTGCCTAGGGAGGAGGTGGGGTGGGTGGCTCAAGCAGGGAAAGGAGGGTCCTTAACCCTTTGGAGAGGCATTTTGCAAACTATCACATTTGTCTACACTGACATGGGAAACAGGAGTAGGTGGACAATCCCAAATCTTGGTGAGTTTAAAAGGGATCCATAGACATGCATGGTGGCACATACCTGTAATTTCAGCTACTTGGGAGGCTGAGGCAGGAGTATTGAAAGTTTGAGGCTGGCCTCAGCAACTAAGCAAGACCCTGTCTCAAAACAAAATAAAAAGGACCGGGGATATAGCTCAGTGGTATCCCTAGGTTCAATCCCTAGTGTGGGGAAAAAAAGGGTTAGGGGTAGAGCTCAGAGGTAGAGTGTCCCTGGGCTCAGTCTCTAGTACTACCAAAAATAAACAAACAAATAATAAAAGGGATCCATATGATTCCACTTCTTGACTCCCAGGCCTGATTCAACCCATACTAATTATGCTATTTCTACTGTATATCGGCCATTGGGTGATATAGCAGTTCTCAAAGTGTGCTCCACAGATCCTGGGAGTCCCCAAGACTATTTCAGAGGATAGATGAGGTCAAATGATTTTAATAATAATACCAATACCTTATTTGGCTTTTTGATTGTGTTGACATTTGGGTCAGAAATAGAAAAGCAGTGGGAGTAAACCTACTGATGCCTTAGATAAATCAAGACAGTGGCACCAAATTAGTCATTGTATCCTTCACTACTGTGTACTAAAAAAGGCCAGTTGCTCTTAAGAATGTCCTTAATAAAGTAGTAAGAAATTATTAACATGTAATGGGTTTATTATTGTTATCTTGAATGACTTAATAAATAAGCATTCATTTTACTTTCTTTGCTGTTATTCTTTTCATTTCTAATATGACCAATATCAATAAATATAACCCACATAAAAGTTCTCAATAAATTTTCTGCATTTCTGCAAAATTCATAGACTGTTCCATGGTCTCCTCAAATTCGGAGGTGACTGCAGGCTTTTTCAGAATCTACATTCCCAGTTTGAGAAACAAGTCTTTTTGAAGCAGAAGGTAGAGAACATGGCTATGTTTTCTGGCAATACTCTCTCCCTTAAGTAGACAGTTCACTGGAATAAAGATTTTAATGGTCTCTGTTCACAGGAGAACAAGGCATACAAGACCACAGCCCCTCTCCATCGCCCCTCTTCTCGCCTGTGCATTGTGCCCACTGTTGGGTGGAGGGGTGGGTGGTGTTGATGGGTGGATGAGGGATGGTATTTGTGGTCCATGTGGCTCAGGCCCAGGTCTGGACCTTCCACCCCCTCCATTCACTGGAGTCTCTTTTCTTATCCCCTGTGGTAATTTACCCTTCAATAAGAGTCACAGTGTAGCAAGGCTGAGGGAGGAGTATCAGAAGCCCATTAGGGTAGGCAGAGGGAACATGTGCCTACTCGGGTGCCATTTTGTCTAAGTGTGTGATTTGGTCTGTCCTGTCAGCTTGGAGTTCTCCCCTATACCAGTCGTCTCTTAGAGGTTACATCTGGTGTCTCTACTGAGGGCCTGAGCTGTTCAAACCACTTCTCTCTGATCCTTCTGCAGTGGTGGGGCTGCTGAGGGAGAGGTGGAGACCAGGCATCTCTTTTGCCTCTGGCAGAGGGAAAGGAGGTATGGAGAGAGAGCAGGGAGGCAGGTCAGCCTCTGGTGCTACTCCCCCGCTCCCCCAGGAGCCAGTAGGTCCGAACCTTGCCTTTGCCCTGGAGGGAAAAAATAAAAAGGAGGTTGGGATGGGGAGTGGCACACCTACTTTCCCAAATCAGATGAGAGGCCTAGAAATGGGAGTGGCATTGGCTGCCAGAGAAGGGTACCCCCATTCCAGGACCCAAGGGATAGTGATGGCAGGGACTTCTTTCTCTACCTTCATTTCCACATCCCCTCGAAGTTCCAGCTCAAAACCATCAAACTCCTCTAGGACAGCTTTGGTTTCAGAAGACAGATGGATCTTCAGGGCTGAGTAGAACAGGGGAGAAAGAAGATGAGGAGTGTAAGGGATGGGAGCAGGCAAAAGAGATCAGGGACTGTGGGGGTAGACAGATGCTCTCCCTCTATCCTTTGGCCCCGAAGCCTCTTAACTCAGAGAAGTCCCACCCTTTCTATGTATGTGTGACTATATTGGCTCATTTAGAATTTTAGAGCTGTGCTGCCTAACACGGTAGCCATTAGTCACATGTACCTGTCTAAATTAATTGAAACGATATACAGTTAAAGATTCAGTGTTTTGATGGGCTCAGTGGTGCACGCCTGTAATCATAGCCATTTGGGAAGCTGAAGCAGGAGGATCACAAGTTCAAGGACAGCCTCAGCAATTTAGTGAGACCCTGTGTCAAAATAAAAAATTAAAAGGTCTGGGGATGTAGCTCAGGGGTAAAGCACCCCTGGGTTCAATCCCCAGTACAAGAAACAAAATAAAAGATTCTGTGTCTCGGTTGTGGTAGATACATTTCAAGGGATTCATAGCCACATGTGACTAAAGTTTGCAATATTGGACAGTAAAGATTACAGAACATTTTCATGACTGCAGAAAATAGTATTTGGAGACAGGAATGGTAGCACATGGCTGCCTGTAATCCCAGCAACTCAGGAGGCTGAGACAGGAGGATCACAAATTCAAGACCAGCCTTGACTTTTTTGTTGTTGTTTTTGTTCCAGGGATTGAATCCAAGGGTGCTTCATCACTGAGCCACATACCCCGTCCTTTTTATGTTTTTTTTTTTTTAAAAATATGTTTTTTAGTTGTCAATGGACCTTTATTTTATTTATTGATATGTGGTGCTGAGAATCAAACCCAGTGCCTCACACATGCTAGGCTCTGCCACTGAGGTACAATCCCAGCTCTTTTTTTTTTTTTTTTTTTTTTTTTGTACCAGGGATTGAACTCAGGGGCACTCGACCACTGGGCCACATCCCCAGCCCTTTTTTGTATTGTATTTTAGAGATAGGGTCTCACTGAGTTGCTAAGTGCCTCGCCATTGCTGAGGCTGGCTTTCATTCAGTTCCAGAGGAACAGTGTAGCATAGTGGTTAGAAGCTGTGGCTCCTGCTCTGCCTCAGTATGAATTCCTTAGACATTTGCTTGGATAACTAATATAAACTATGTCTCACTTTCTAAATCTATGAGATGCTGATAGAGAAAGTACCATCTCAAAGGGATGCGTTCCTGTTGTGAGAATTAAAATTACTCATCTGGGTTGGATCCCCAGCATTATGAATAAATAAATGAATAATTCAAACAACATGTGGCACATTGGAAGCTTTGTGTATGTCATTGCTATCACTGTTATTTGACTCAATACTCTCATTTTATGGCTGAGAAACTGAGACCCGGGGCATAAGATCTTTCCAAGCTGTTGAGGAGGTCAGTGATGGGCCCACCAGTCCAACACTCTCTCTTTGGCCACTGTCTGACCTCATGATACTTCTCCCAGGGTCTGCATCATTGTGGCCTCTTGTTATTGAGCCATTCCTGAGAATGTGCTCCTTGAAGAGTAGACCTCAGTGAGAAGCTCTCTCCTACCCAGCCTCAAACACAGGGCCCAGGGACTGTCTGCTGAACCAGATGCCACAGAGCTCCCCAAACTGGCTCCCAAGTAGCCCTTCTCCCACCATGAGGCTTGGATGGGGTCCACATAGACTCCTCAGCTAAACACTGGCCTGGCACAGATATTTATGGCTTAATAAATATTTACTGACTTGAATTGTGTCAAATAGAGCAGCTGGATAAAAAAGAAACAGAAAGCAAGATGAAGGGAAAGGGTGAGAGCAAGCATTTATAGATACCTACTGTGTGCCAGGAGTTGTGCTAGGTTTTTTTTTTTTTTTTTTTTTTTAATTGGGGATTGAACTCAGGGGCACTTGACCACTGGGCCACATCCCCAGCCCTTTTTTTTTGTATTTTATTAGAGACAGGGTCTCACTGAGTTGCTAAGTGCCTCGCCATTGCTGAGTCTGGCTTTGAACTCAAGATCCTCCTGCCTCAGCCTCCTGAGCCACTGGTATAACAGTGGCGTGTGCCACTGTACCCAGCATGAGGTAGATATTTTATCTTCATTTTACAGATAAGGAAAACCAAAACTCAGAGAGGTATAGCACATTGGCACAGCTAGCTCTGGAGCTGAGAGTCACACCCAAGTTGTCTGGCTTTACAATCATCTTTACCACACCAAAGATGGAGCAGAGGACCTTAAAGTTGTGATTCCTGCTAGGCATTGTTGAACACTAACCCAGAAAAACTTTCTTTTTTGGTACTGGGGATTGACCCCAGAAGTGCTTTACTATTGAGCTACATTTCCAGAACTTTTTATTTTTTTGTGGTACCAGGGATTGAACTCAGGGGCACTCGACCACTGGGCCACATCCCCAGCCCTTTTTTGTATTTTATTTAGAGACAGGGTCTCACTGAGTTGCTAAGTGCCTTGCCATTGCTGAGGCTGGCTTTGAACTCGCGATCCTCCTGTCTCAGCCTCCCAAAGTGCTGGGATTACAGGCGTGCACCACCGCGCCCGGCTTGAACTTTTTATTTTTTATTTTGAGACAGGGTCTCACTAAGTTACTTAGGCTGGCTTTGAATTTGCAAGTCCCCTGCCTCAGCCTTCCACAGGTATGCACCACTATGCTCAACTGGTCCTTGACTTTTATTATGGTCCAATTTTTTGACTTGTGATCATGTGAAAGCCACATAAATTCAATTATTTGAATTCTGATCTCTTCCTGGGCTATGTGCAGTACATGTTCTCCTGCCCTTAAACACTCACCTGTGTGTGAACATGAGATATTCAATACTTCATTATAACATATGGTTTGTGTTAGGTGGTCTTGCTGACTTTAGGCTAATGTAAGTGTTCTGAGAATGTGTATGGTAGGCTCTGTAAGCTATGATAGTCCCATAGGTTAGGTGTATTAATGTATTTTCAACCTAGGATATTTTCAATTTACAATGTGACCCCACCATAAGAGGAGAAACATCTGTATTTTGAGAAGGGCATTTGGGAGAAGAAAGGGCTAGGAGCTGGAGCAGGGACAGGATAAGCATAAGCTGCCACAGCGTGGCATTCCCTTGGCTACCCGGCCCTCCTATTCCCTTTAGGAGGGGCACTATACCTTCCCCATTCGACTCCATTCTTGAGGCTGTGTTGACAGTGTCCCCAAAAAGACAGTAACGGGGCATCTTCAACCCTACAACGCCAGCACACACCGGTCCTAGGAGGGACAAGGGAGGGAACAGAGCCTATCAGCAGTAACGGGGGTGGGAAGGGTGTTAAAGGAGACAGGTAGGCGCTCTGGAGAGGCAGGAGGTGGGATATGAGGTCTGTGTGAGGGACAGAGAAGGGGGGGACAGACAGAGAGAGAGAAAGGAGAGAAGAAGAATTAGAAGAAGGGGAGGAGCGGGAGGAGGAGGGGAGGAGGAGGGAAGGAGGAGGGGGAGGAGGAAGAACAGGAGAAAAGAGAAGAGAGAAAAGAGGAGAGAGGGTGGAGAGAAGGGAGGAGAAAGAGAAAAGAGGGAGAGAGAGGGAGGAAGAAAGAGAAAGGGAGAGAGGGAAGAGAGGAGAGAGAAGGGGAGTGGGGAGAGGGAGGGGCAGAGAAAGAGATGGGGCTAAGGTGCCGGTCCTAGGGACAAGTTCTCCTTGCGTAGCTCCGCCTCCAGGATCCACCTCCCCATCTGTGCGACTGGTCTCCGCACCTGTGTGGATGCCGATGCGCAAACGCAGCTGCTCCTGGGGCCGGTGGCGGATGCGGAAGGAGCGCACTGCGTCCAGCAGTGCCAGGGCCATTCGAGCCACTTCTCGGGCGTGAAGCCGCCCATTACGCACCGGGAGTCCCGACACCACCATGTAGGCGTCGCCGATTGTCTCCACCTGTAGGGGAGGCAAGATAAGGCAGGGCAGGAGGACTGGAACTCCCTTCCCTGTGCCACCTGCTGGCCACACCCACGAGCACCGTCATTTTGCCTCCTATCTCCCTGCCCTATGCTCACCCCGCCCCTCTGCCTGTTGGTGGGTCTCCCTGAGTCACTGCCTCTGCCCATATGCCCTAGACTTCTCTTTCATACTACCTGAACCTCACCTTTTTTTTACCCTCTCCATGTCTGTCTGTCCCTTCCCATCCCTACCTTGTACACATCAAAGTTGTCTATAACAGCATCAAAGCAAGTGTACAGGTCATTGAGCAGGGTCACCACCTGGAAGGCACAAGAAGCCAAGTGGGACTGGGAGTAAGGGTCCTCCCTGGGGTGGGGTGGGAAGAGTGAACCAGAAGGCAGACCTTGGGGATGGAGAAGTGACATCACGCTGACCCACCTGGTCTGCCACCTGTGATTGCACCCTGGCTTACCTGCATGGGTGTGCTCTCTGCTGACAGGGCAGTGAAGCCCACGATGTCACTGAAGTAGATGGTAACGCTGTCAAAGGCCTCAGCCTGCACTGTCTCCCCGCGTTTCAGCTGCTCAGCCACTGAGCTGAGGGGTCAGGGCAGGTGCAGACCAGTGTGAGGTGTGGGGGCAGGGACAGGGGCAGTGTGTGTGGTGGGGGCAGGGAGGGTCTGAAGAGATAGGTACTCACTGAGGCAGAATCTGGTAGAGCAGGGCCTCTGCCTTGCGCTTCTCCTCCAGGTATGCCTGCGTCCGTTCCTCTACTAACTCCTCCAGGTTGTTGGCATACTGCTCCATGCGGGACAGCAGGTTGTCCAGGATATTGCTGCTGTTCTCCCTGAGGGCCCAGGGCAGTGGTGGGGGAGGTGAGAGCGGAGCTGCACAGTTCTACCCTGGAGAGCCCTCCCCCGGGCTCTCACCCTACCTAGGCTTAATGTCAGCCCACATTCCAGCTGCAGCAGGTCCCTTGTGAAGGTCAGAATTGGGGCACAGCAGGATAGGGGTGAGCAGGGGAAAAGGATGGGAGGAAAGTTCAATTCATCTCTGAGAACCCAGGGTCAAGTATGAAGCTTTAGACATTTCGATACTTTGTTCATCTTCATTGAACATGAGTGAGTTGGAAGGAGGTGGGGTGGTAGGCACAGTGGCACACACCTGTAACCCCAGCAACTTGGGAGTTTAACAATTTCAAGGCTAGTCTTATTATTATTATTATTGCTGTTATTATTGTGGTGGTTGTACTGAGGATTGGACCCAGGGGTGCTCTAACACTGAGCACCTTTTTATTTTTTAAGACATGGTCTCAAAGCAGGGCACCATGGTGCACACCTGTAATCCCAGTGGTTTAGGAGGCTGAGGAAGGAGGAATGAGTTCAAAGCCAGCCTCAGAAACTTAGCAAGGTCCTAAGCAACTCAGTGAGACCCTGTCTCTCAATAAAATAAGGTGCTGGGGATGTGGCTCAGTGGTTAAGCACCCCTGGGACTCAAAAAAAAAAAGACATGGTCTCTCAGGATGGTCTTGAATTTAATGATCCTCTGCCTCAACCTCTTGAATCACTGGGATTATAGGTATGTGCTACTGGGCCCAGCCAGCCTGGGCAATTTAGTGAGACCAAGTCTTAAAATAAAAAGGCTGGGGGTTGTAGCTCAGTAGTAGATAGAATGCCCCAGGGTTCAATCCCCAATGCCAAAAAAAAAAAAAAAAAAAAAAAAAAAAAAAAAAAAAAGAGGTGGAGAGGGACAAGGATGAATTAAGAACAAAGTGACAGGCACACAGGGAGCAGAAAGGTGTGTCTGGGGATCTCTGAGTTCCACTGAGAAAGGGAGACCAAAGGGCTGGGGCAGGAGCTCATGGGAAGGGCTGAGGCTATGGGGAGGGGATGAGAGGCCAAGGGTGTGTGGCCCATTTATTCTGTACACCACTGAAAAGTCCAGGGCCCAGTGTGGGAAGTGGGCAGGGTGGGGGGTGTTGCTGTTGGTGGAAGAAAGGGGTCTGAATGGTAGGGACTGAGGGGACAGCCAAGTTGTATAGTATTTGCAAAGGGCTGAGAGGCTGTGGTAGACTGAACTGACCCATGCATGAGAAGGATGCAGCGGGCTCCCTCTGTGGCTGCAGAGACAAACTGAAGTGTGGGGTTTGTAGTGTCTGTAGTGAGTGGGAAAGGAAGATGGCCATGACTAACACCAGTGACCTGTTAAACTTGCGTAGTGTCAGGCGGATCTGCTGAAAGGGTGGCCGCTCCTGTGGGTCCTCAGCCCAGCATCGCTGCATCAGCTGCCCCAGTTCCTCCAGGTGGCTCTGCAGGGCCAGGGAGGGCCGGAAGGGGGGCTGCTCACCCCGAGTCACACGCTCAATGATCTCTGTATTGTGTGGGGGAGAGGGGTTAGCCAGGGGCCCAGTAAGAGGCTGCGGGCAACCAGCTGGAGTTGGTTAGGGGAAGCCTAGGACCAGCTGGGCTTGGAAATAGTTACTGGCATCAATGGAACAAAGGGTGGAAGCCAAGCCCCACTTCAGAAGGAAGAGGTAGGGATGCTTCCAAGGGTCCCTCTCCCTGGGGCTGGGGTTAGAGGTAGAGGACATTGTGGCCCTTTCACCTTTGGGACTGAGGTCTAAACCTTCCACATGGAAGACCCCACTCCTCAGGGCAATCTCCTGAAGGATGATCCCAAAGCTGTACACGTCACCAGCCTGGGAGCCCCGGGAAGGGGGCGAAGCCATTCGCAGAAGCTCAGGAGCTGTCCATAATTTTTCTGTGGGTCAGAGGTCAGGAGTCACATGGTGAAGGGCCCCAAAGTGAAGGGATGAAGGACTTTACATTCTAGTGGGGAAAGAAAAACTAGCAAATGAATATAATATTTCATGGCCAAAAAAAAAAGCAACAATAGAAATAAAGAAGAATAATGTGTTAATGCTGGGGAAAAGAAAGCTTCAGATGGGGGAGGGGTGAAGGAAAGCTGTGAACAAGCTTGTGGCTGGGACTGGTTTGGACACATCACACTGTGTTTAGAACTGGAAGAGTCTAGAGATCACTTAGGCTGTCCTCCCCCTTTTTGCTAATGAGAATTGAGTTTGGATTCAATAGAGGCATGCCCAAGCCAGGCAGATCCCACACCACAGTCCCCCTACTAAGCTACACTGGCGGTGCTTATTAGGTAGATGGGGTTAAGGGTTGAGAGTTGGGCTCACTGGCATAAAGGATGTGTCCTTGCTCTGGCTCCGGGTCCCTGAAGCTCTCCAGCCCATAGTCGGTGATCTTAAGCACAAAGCGCCCATCTACCACACAGTTGGATGACTTGAGGTTCCCATGGGAGCAAATGGCCCCATTGTGTAGAAACAGCATTCCCTGGGAAATTTGGGGAGGCAGAGGTCTTGGGTATGAGTAGGACCTACAACCATGACGAGGGGAGAAGCATACTCATTCCTCATCCCAACTCCCAACACTCAGTGGGTTCTCTAGGCTTACCTTAACAATGTCATTGGTGAGTGAGTACCGGAACATCCAGTCCAAGGTGATGCTCTCATTCTCCAGAATGTCCTGCTGGGGAGAGTCAGACCTGTACCCTCCATGGGAGTGGGAGGAGGATGCAAGGGTCCTACTGACATAAACTGGTAGAACAGAACATCACACTGGATTTACTCTAGCTTCATTTCCCCCATTCCCATTTTACAGATGGGGCCAATAAAGTAAAAAAGAGGGAGGCTTGCGAGGCTCATGTGGCCAGTCAGGGACAGAGCCAGGGCTGGAACCCAAGTTTCCTGATTTTTTTTTCCTTTTTTTTTTTTTTTAGTAGTACCAGGGTGTTTCTATTACTAAGCCATATCCCCATCCCTTTTTATTTTATTTTGAGACAGGGTCTTACTAAGTTGCTGAGGCTGCCTTTGAGCCCGCAACCCTCCTGACTCAGCCTCACAAAGTAGCTGGGATAACAGGAGTGCCCCGCCATGCCCAGCTTGGAACCCTGGCTCACTAACACTCCCTTGTCCCCCTCACCTGTAGGCTCCCTCGGGGACAGTACTCTGTGAGGATACAGATGTTGGGGGGGTCAGTGCAGGCACCCACAAACCTGGTCAGGTGTTCATTCTGTACATCCCGCATCTGCAGGTGAGAAGCAGCATCAGGGGTGTGGCAGAGACCTCACTCCTCACCAGACTGCCCTCTGGCCTCAGGGACCCCTCCCCTTTAACTCCCTATTCATTTTTTTGCAAACATGTTCATTGGCCCATCCTCCCTCACAATCTGCTTCCTACACCCTCTGATTCTTTGACTTTTACCCCCCAGGTACACCATGTATGGTCCCTCAAGGACCGACCTCCAGGGTATCTCCAGAGATCTGATTTCTCATCTTATGATTGATCCCCTACTCCCATCCCCAAGATGCAAGGGCCCATCCCAGGTCCACAGACCCTAGCTTTCCTAGGATACTCTGATAACCATAACCTCCACAGACAGCTCTATTGGCCATCTCCCCACAGAGGCCTCTTCCCCAGGCCACTGCCTCACTCCCCCACATTACATGCTTCAGTTCAAACAGGACTTTTCTCGTCAGCTCAATGCGTTTACGGTTCACGTGTTTCACAGCGACCAGGTTGCCCTAAGAAAAGAATGGAGACTGTCACTGTGTGGAGCAGGACCTGATGCCCTGGGAACTCCAACTGCTCCCGACAGCTCACCCCTCCCTCCAAGACCCCCAGCTGCTCCCAGCAGCACACCCCACTACCCTGAGGATCTCCAACTGCCCCTTGAGAGCCCACCCTGGCACCCTCTGCCAGTCCTCCACAGAGCACACCTCCACTGCAGTACTGAGGACCAGAAGTCTTTCCCCAGGCCCACCTTATAGTACGCTGTCTTGGCAAAGACTTGGAACTGGCCCTCTGTGGTGAGCAGGGAGCCATAATTGGAGCCTCTCTGAAGGGGTGGAGAACAGGAGGCGTAGTCAGCCTAGAGGCCCAGACTGCATCCTGGGTGCTTGTGCTCTGGTCTTTCCTACCCTTCCTTATCTTTGTGTCACCCTCCTTTATGTTCCACATCATGAAATCCTTCCCTCGTTTACTTGTTTTATATTGGTATATATATTTATATTGTTGTCACATACACAGCTTCCTTTGACCTTTGAAAGAGCCCTGTGAAGGAGGCTCTATAGAAAGCCCAGTTCAGAGAGGGAATGTGACTTGCTCAAAGTCATGTAGCAAAGGAAGGCAGAGGTGGGAGTAGAACCCTGTTTTCTACCCTACGTATCAGGCACTACTCTTGGTACCTAGGTCCCCCTTGCAAACACCAGTGTTGCTCCCCAGTCCCCCCTCAGACACCAGCATTCTCACCCCACTCAAGGTCAGCCGGCTGCCCGCACTCCGGAGGTGCCTCTCCAGGCTACTGGGCTGCACATCCTCCCAGCGCACTCGCCACAGCTCGGAGGCCAGCTCCTTCTCCAGCTGCATCTTCCTGTGGCATGAAGCCTACACCTGAGCCCATGTATGAACCCCCCACCCTGGTCGGGAGTGGTCAGTAGTCCCTCCTCAGAACCCTGACACCACTCCAAGTATTAAGAGGTGAATGAGGGAATTCGGTCTCCCAGGCTGAGGGTCAGGAAGCCTGGGTAAATTCTGCCTCAATTGGGGATGTTAGGGTAGTCAATGGAAATTGGGGGCCACTATATCTATTTCATTCACACACACACACACACACACACACACACACACACACACACACACTGGGTATTAAATCCAGGGATGCTCTACCACTGAGCCACATCTCCATCCCTTTTTTTTTTTTTTTTTTTTTTTTTTTGGTGGTACCGGGGATTGAACTCAGGGGCACTTGATCACTGGGTCACATCCCCAGACCTTTTTAGTATTTTATTTAGAAACAGGGTCTCACTGAGTTGCTAAGTGCCTCGCCATTGCTGAGGCTGGCTTTGAACTCGTGATCCTCCTGCCTCAGCCTCCCAAAGTGCTGGGATTACAGGCGTGCGCCACCACGCCCAGCCCTTTTTATTTTTTATTTTGAGACAGGGTCTGACTACATGACCCAGGCTGGCCTCAAATTTGCAATCCTCCTGTCTCAGCCTCCTAAGTTGCTGGAATTATAGGTATGCACCCCCCACACCTGGCTTCATTCTTAACTATTATGAAAATAAAAAGAAATATTGTGTGTGGAAGTGCCTGACACATGGTATATGCTCAATAGGCATAGATTTTTCTTCCTCCCTCCTCTCCTATATCATGAATTTCCATTTTAGCCTCACTGGAAGGCAGGAGTGGGGCTCTGGCACAGGTACACAGCAGGGCTCATCAAAAGGGGCCCAGTTCCCAGAGGTTTTGAACCGTTGCTTCCCATCTGGCTGCAGGGGTAGCAAGGAAAACCAGTTCCATACCAGGATCCACTCTGCTATGATGTCACTTCTCAATCTTTCTGCTCCTTCTTACATCTCCTTGACCTTCCCAGGCCACTCCTGTTCCTGTCTCCTCTCTCCTCTCACCCCATTCTCTGTTCTCTATGTCCTAAGGCTATTTATTTTTTTATTTATTGTGATACTGATGCTAGGTAAGTGCTCTACCACTGAACTACATTCCTATCTTTTTTTTTTTTTTTTTTTTTTTTTTTGGTGGTACCAGGGATAGAACTCAGGGGCACTCGACCACTGGGCCACATCCCCAGCCCTTTTTTGTATTTTATTAGAGACAGGGTCTCACTGAGTTGCTAAGTGCCTCGCCACTGCTGAGGCTGCCTTTGAACTTGTGATCCTCCTGCCTCAGCCTTCCAAGTGCTGGGATTACAAGTGTGCGCCACCACGCCCGGCGCCCAGCACTTTTTTGTATTTTATTTAGAGACAGGGTCTTACTGAGTTGCTAAGTGCCTCGCCATTGCTGAAGCTGGCTTTGAACTCATGACCCTCCTGTCTCAGCCTCCCAGGTGCTGGGATTACAGGTGTGTGCCACCGCACCCAGCCATTCCTATCCTTTTAAAAATTAATTATTATTATTACTATTATTTTGGTACCAGGGATTGACCCAGGGGCCCTTAACCACTGAGCAATATCCCCAGCCCTTTTTATTTTATTTTTTTTTATTTTGAGACAGGGCCTTGCTAAGTTTCTTGAGGCTGGCTTTGAACTTGCCATCCTTCTTCCTCAGCTTCCCAAGTTGCTAGGATTACAGGTGTGTGTGCCACTTAGCCCAGCTTTTTTTTTTTTTTCCCCTAAATTTTGGCACAGGGTCTTCCTAAGTTGTTGAGGTTGACCCCAAACTTGTTATCCTCCTGCTTCAGTCTCCAGAGTCCCTGGGATTATAGGTATGTGCCACTGCACTGTGGCATCTTAAGGCTTTTTAGTTTCTTTTCTCCCTGTCTCCCTCTGCCTTCCCCTGCTGTCTCTTCACCCCTACTCTTCCCTCTAGGTCCCCTACCACCTCCCCTACAGTTGGTTCTCCAAGTTTCCCTATGTCATTCCACACCCCCATGCCACAGCTCACCTGTATACAAAGAAGGAGATGATCAGAATGCTAAGCAGGGCGAGGCTGCCTACCAAAGCCAGTACCTCCAGGGTGGAAAAGTGGTCTGCAGAAGAGAGTCAAGTTGTGGCAAAGTGATTTGGGTTCTACAGCAGGAGGAAGAACCTTCTAAGAATCAACCAGTGATAGATGAAGGGAAGCAAAAGGCAGGAGGAGGCTTTGTTTCCAGAAAAGCGTTGGAAATGGAACATCTATTTAATTCCTTTTGGGAGGAGGCAGAACAGAAACCTGCAGAGCAAGGGCCAGTCACCTTGGTTGCAGGATGGGTCCTCGTTGTCAAAGCCACATTTAGGGATGTCAGGAGGAGGGTACCCCAGAGGCCAGTATAGTTTGCGCCCTGACACGGCCACCAGCTCTTGGGAAGTCCCATTGTAGTTCAGTACAACCTATGGGAGAGCAGGAGTGGTGAGTGGTCAAGGGCCTGGCATGTGGCCTCCTGTCCAGTAATACAGTGCTGCCTCCCACCTGCCTCATCAATACTTCCAGGGCCTGTATCTGGGCTGCAAGGAGTCACCAAGCCCCTGCTGTGTCCGTGGAATTAATGGGCAAACATTTGAAAATGACTCAAGGGCTTTATAAAGAAAACTGCATATAGAACCCCACCCCTACACTCCAGGAGTTTATACTCTTGATCAAAGCACAGAAACAGGAAAAGGTAGCATTCATCTCAATCCACATTCCCAGGCCAAATCAGTGTAGTTCTCTTCCAGGAAGCCTTCCTGGATTTGATCCTTGATGCCTTTGGCCTCAGTCCCTCCCAGTCTACACTGTGTTTACCGAGCTGTGCATATGCATTGTTGGCCCAGAGTCAGCCTGACTGCTAGGAGGAGGTCTTGCTTACCTCAGGAACTCCCCAAGGAAAGGGTTTTCCTTAGACATGGGGTTCCCCATGCGAGTCCCTATCATTCTGGTTGCTCCCCAAGAATGGAACTGGGTCTGTTTTGTCCCGGGCTTTCATAGATGTCCAAGCATGGTAGGGTGATCACAGAAAAAAACAGATGCCCTGGCAGGGCTGTGGGGGAGGGTAGGAGGGTGAGACGTCATCTTGAGTTGACAGTGTTCTGAGAGTGCACACATACCCTAAAGGCACCGGTCTCAGGATCCATATCCCAGAGGGAAAAGTCAGTCTCCCGATCTCCACTGCTATCAATTTTCAGGTTTCCTGTCACACCTGTGGGCATGGGGTGACATAGCTGTGTTTTGAGAAAATTCACGTTCAGGGAGGCCCCACTTCCATGTCTCCATCTCCTGATCTTCAAACATACATATGTACAGAAGAATAGCAAACAGGACAGCTGTGTTGGCAGCAGGAATGACTGAGGTTGGACACTTAGGAGGACTTGATGGATCTGGGGTATGAGGGAAGGAAAGCCTGAAAGAAGCTATAGAGGTTCTTATAAAAGAAAGGAAGGGCTGGGGTTGTGGCTCAGTGGTAGAGCGCTCGCCTGGCACAAGCATGGCCCTGGGTTCAATCCTCAACACCACGTAAAAATAAATAAATAAATAAATAAATAAAATGAAAAGAAAGGGAAAGACTGGTATGGGCGAATGGTTACCTGTGTTGCAGGGCTACAGGCTTCTCATGGCCTCCTGCTGGGGCACATGGTACTCACCCCGCCCCCCCCCCCCAAAATAAAAAGCCTTTTCCAATCACTTCCAGGCCCTGACCTGTGAAGCTTCGGTTCCACATCCTCTGAGTGATGTTCTCCCCATTGGTGACAGTTCCCCCGTGTGCCAGAGTCTCTGACACTGCCTGGACATAGAGCAGAAGCCCATCATGGAAGGATGCTGGGATGATATTCTCCTGCAGGAGCAAACAGAACTGAGCTGGGGGGAAAAGGGATAGATGAAGGGTACAGAGTTGGGTGCTATGAGGAGAGAACAGAAGGCACGGGGAGCTCAGAAGAGGATACATAAAATAACACCCACATTATACACATTATAGAGAAATGGAGCTAGGCAGATAGGACAGGCTTAGTCAACCCCATTTTACTGATGATGACTTGAGGTTTAGGGGTTGAACTTGTTGCTGTCACCTCTATCATCCAGAGAGATAAGGAGACAATGGGAAGGGAGGGAAGGGGAAACCCGGAAATACTGGGATGTGTTAAAGAACAGGATGGAGGCTGGAAGAGAGCCATGAAGTAAAGGCTGGAGGTCCATTCTAGAAGATTCCAGGACCCCCTCCTACCAGGCCATCTTCCATGGTGAAGTTGAACTGCTCACGGGCCAAGAGTTTGAGCTGCTTCAGGAATTCCAAGTACTCAGGATTATCCGGTTCTTTATAAGTAATGATTTTGGCAGCCTGAGGAAGGGGTCAGAGAGAGAGCTAGGAGCTGATTCTAGTTCTCCCAGTACCCTGTGGCACCAGTTGTCAGAGTGCCAACCTGTTAGGCCAGCCTCTCTGCTTAGGTCAAGGTCAAATTATGCCCTATTTCCTGCATGAAGTGGTCCCTGCTCTTGAGCAAAGGACTGGATTTTTTTTTTTTTTTTTTTTTTGTACCGGTGATTGATTTCAGGGCACTCGACCACTGGGCCACATCCCCATCCCTTTTTTGTATTTTATTAGAGACAGGGTCTCACTGAGTTGCTAAGTCCCTCGCCATTGCTGAGGCTGTCTTTGAACTTGTGATCCTCCTGCTTCAGCCTCCCAAGTGCTGGGATTACAGGTGTGCACCACCACACCCAGCCAGCATGTGTAACTTTAATGTACTCCTACTTCATGCCCCATTCTCTTATCTTTTTAGCTTTCTGGCTCTGAAGTCCCTCATGAGCATCAAGAACACCTTTTTTGGAATCCTTTCAGACACTTAGGGGTACAGTGTCCAGAAACCAAGTGTCAACAGCTCAGTCCCTCACCATGGGCAAACCCTGGCACTCACTTGAAAGGCCTGGCGGGCACTGACATCCTGTCCATCTCCCCTCTCCCAGGGCCTGCGGGGAGCAGGGCCCTGTGCCCCTTGTAGGCTTTGCCCGAAGACATCCAGGTGGAAGAAAACATAGTCTTCCCCACTGAGGCCAGCGTCCAAGGCCAAGAGCATCAGCGTTCTGAAGGCATCTGGGGAGCTGCAGATGTAGATAACTGGAAGGAAAGGAGGAGTCGGAGAGGGAAAGAAAAGGGTAGGGAAGCTGGGGTTCACAGGGGAGGAAGTTGGGAACTTGGTGGTGGCTAAATGGCAACTGCTGGCTCAGTTTAGGCACTGGCAGGAGAAAGTTGAAAAAGGGTGGGAGGAGGAGGTGTGGAGGGTGGAAAAGGAAGGAGCCGAGCTAGGCAGAGGGGGGAAAGGAGAACAGAAGGTGGGGGCAGGTGGGACAGGAGGGGAGGGAGAGAGAGAGAAGGGCCAGCTGGAGAGGGGATGGGTGAGAGGGTGTATGGGAGCAATGGAAGGAAAGGCTGGAGGAGGGAAGATGGCAGTAAGGAAAAGAGAAAAGGGGAGAAAAAAGGGGACAGGGGGGCTGGGGTTGTAGCTCAGTGGCAGAACGCTTGCCTAGCATGTGCGAGGCACTGGGTTCAATCCTAAGCACCACATAAAATTAATTAATTAATTGATTAATTAATTAATGGTATTGTGTCCATCTACAACTAAAACAAATTTAAAGAAAAAAGGGCGGGGGACAGGCCATACTAAGCCGAGGACATACTGTGTGCTAGAATGGGAGCATGCACTTTTCCCCTCGTGTTAACTCTGGACAATCAAGGAAGTAGGGGGAGGTGATAGGGTAGGAACGTAAATGGGGGTGGGGGTAGGAAAAGAGAGGGAAATAGAAACCCAGAAGTTGAGGAGCGGGGGAGGCTGAGACAGGAATGAAGAGCCTCCAGAAGAAAACAGGCTGGCTCGGAGAGGACAGGAGAGGAAGGCCAGCGCCCTGCACGCCATGTACGCAGTGTACGCTGTCAAAGGTCAAAGGCATTAGGGCAAGGTGGAGAATGGGGGTGGGGGCTTCTCTCACCTCGGCCTTTGCTGCGAACGGTCCGCAGCAGCTTGGTGTAGTGGTCGTAGTCGCCCTCGGCGAACTCCAGGTGGTCCACTGTGATGTTGAGGCGATCGCGGACCCGCAAATACAGCCCTTCCACCACGAAGAAGCAAGGCTGGTCGTCGCCGGGCCGGTAGGCGTAGAGCACCAGCGCCCGGCGCTCCCAGCCCAGCCGTCGATGCAATGCCGCCACGAAGTCGCCCAGCTTGGCGTGGCTGGGTCCTGCGCGGGTGGTCAACGCGTACTCGTCTTTAGCCCCAAAGCCTAGAGCCGGGGCGCCAGCGGTCAGCAGGGGTACCCGCCAGTGCGCGGTGAAGCGCCCCACTGGAGCGGCGGCGTACACGCAGCCAGGGCCCAGGAACACGGCGGGGTTGTGCTCCCACTTGAGGTCCACTGCGGCCAGGGGCGCAGCGGTGTCGGAGCAGGCTCCCAGAGCATTCTCACTGCTACCCAGCACTGTGCGAACTGTCCAGCCTGGCAGCAAGTCGGGCTGCGCTTTCACCCGGGTCAGAGCCAGCTCCACCGCGGGCCCCACGCGCGCCCACGACCACGGGTACGAGGTATTGGCTAGCGGCAACACCACGGCTACAGTCAAGTTGCCCGCATAGCTGCCCTGGAGCAGTAGCAGCGGTAGCAGGAGCAGAAGCAAGCGCAGGCCGGCGCCGGCCGGGCCCTGGCTCGAGGGCATGGCTTCAGTGGGTACCGCGGCGGGCAAGGGCTCCCACCATGGTCTCCTTTGCTCAGCGGCGGGTCCCAGGCATCAGGCGCGCCCCTGCAGAAAGGAGCAAGAGCGAGTCGGGGCGCTGCCCACTGAAGCTGCGACAGTGAGAGGCGAGAGCGCAGGAGGCTGGGCGCGCCACCCAGGGGTGTGCAGAGGGAGACTTGGAGCAGGTGGGAGCGAGAAGAGCGGCGGGAGGGAGACCGCCCGAGTGTGAGTGAGCGAGGTGTGTTAGAAAGCGAGAGAAAGAGAAAAAGCGTGAGCACGCGCTCCGGGGAGAAGGGTGAGAGAGGGCGCGCGAGGGAGGAAAGGAGAGTGTGTGTTCGTAGGCGTGCGAGAGCGCCTGCCCCAGGAGTGTGCCAGAAGGGGCGTCTGGCCGGCCTAAGTCTCCGGCTGTCCGGGGGGAACCGACCGGGACCCGAGCCAAGCTCTGAACCCTCCCTCCCGGCTGTTTCCCCTCCCAGACTTGGTGACATTAGAGCCCGAAGAGCCAATCCTAGATCTCGAACTCCTTCCTCCCAACTCGAAGTCCGCGGCTCGCCCCCGCCCCGGGCTGGCGCCCTTTCCGCAAAGACCCTCTTTCCGCTGCACCGCTGCCGGACGTTTTCCTCCTCTAGGGCAGCACCCGCCGACTGGGAGCCCTCGCCGGGATAGGGAGGAGTTCGGGAGAGACGTGTGTGGAAGGAGCCAGGGGCCGCTGGCTCCCCACCTTTTCCCTTCCCTCCTACCTGGTTCCCTCTGGGGAAGAGGGAAACAAGTGTTGGTTTGGGATCTTGGCAGGAAAAGGTGTGTTTGGACGTGTGTATTTGGGAGTGGGGCAGGAGAGCGACGGGTTTCTGAAAAAAGGCGTTGGAGAGTGAGCCAGAGCCGGTATTACCCAGTCCATCTCTATTTCCCTTTCCGTCCCTCCCCACAGCCGTCCAGAATGTGCGGATAGCGAACCAAAAGGACCAGGTGGAAGGGAGGACTTAACTCTTTAGTTCCCAAATGGTAGTGGGAAGGTGGGAAGAGCAGGTGGTTGGCTGGGGACTGGGCGGGGTGGCGGGGTGAGGGGAGAGTCAACCTCGGGGCCACTCCAATAATGTAAGTATATGTAAGGAGGATTGCTAAAATGGGGTCTGTGGTGGCAGTGGGAAATGATGTTGGAAATGACCTTTGAAGGTATAAATTGAGGAGAGGATTTGGGGGCACTTGACCGCGGGGCCCCCTAGCTCAGATCGCTGTGGAATCAGTCTGCCCTCTAATGTTCATCAGGAGTCATTGACAACCTCTTCAGAACCTGGAACCTAAGCAGGACCTATGATAAGCAATCTTCCGTTAAGCAAATAGTACAATATACACTAAGCACTGCAACAGAGACAAGAATAAATTGTTAAAGGGCCTAGATAAGGGCTATTAATTCTGCTTGGATTGGGGCCAGGAAAATCTTCAAAGAGAAATAATTCAACAAGGGTAGAAGAATGAGAAAGGTATTCTGTGTAGAGAGAACATAGTATTTTTAAAAATTTGTTCTTTTTAGACATACATAACAGTAGAGTGTATTTTAATATATTATACATACATGTTGTATAAGTTATTATAATTAGGATCCAATTCTTGTGGTTATACATGATGTGAAGTTACACCAGTTGTGTAATTCACATATGAATATAGGAATGTTATGTCGGATTCATTTTACTGTCTTTCCTATTCCCATCTCTTCTCCCTTCCCTTCATTCCCCTTTGTCTAATACAATGAACTTCTATTCTTCCTCTCACCTTATTGTGTATTAGCATCCACATATCAGAGAGAACATTTGGCCTTTGGTTTTTGGGGATTGGGTTATTTCACTTAGCATAACAGTCTCCAGTTCCATCCATTTGCCACCAAATGCCATGATTTCATTCTTCTTTATGGCTGAGTAATGTTCCATTGTGTATATATACCACATTTTCTTTATCCATTCATCTGTTTCTGGGCCCCTGGGTTGGTTCCATAGCTTAGCTATTGTAAATTGAGCTGCTATAAACATTGATGTGGTTGCACCACTATAGTATGCTGATTTTAAGTCCTTTGGGTATATACGTCAGGAGTGGAATAACTGTGTCAAATGGTGGTTCCATTTCAAGTTTTCTGAGGAATTTCCATACTGCTTTCCAGAGTGGTTGCACCAATTTGCAGTTCTACCAGCAATGTATGCGTGTACCTTTTCCCCACATCCTCATCAACATTTATTGTTACTTGGATTCTTGATAATTGCCATTCTGACTGGAGTGAGATGGAATCTTAGTGTAGTTTTAATTTGCATTTCTCTAATTGTTAGAGATGCTGAACATTTTTTCATATATTTGTTGACCAATTGTATTTCTGTTCTGTGAAGTGTCTGTTCAGTTCCTTTGCCCATTTATTGATCGGATTTTTGTGTGTGTGTTCATTTTTTTTTTTTTTTTTAGTTCTTTATATATCCTGGAGATTAATACTCTATCTGAGATGCAGGTAGCAAAGATTTACTCCCATTCACATTCTTGACTGTTTCCTTTGCTGGGAAGAAGCTTTTTAGTTTGATACTATCCCATTTATTGATTCTTGATTTAATCTCTTGTGCTTTAGGAGTCTTGTTGAGGAAGTTGGTTCCTAAGCTGACATGTTAGTTGTGCATTTTCTTCCGTTAGGCACAGGGTCTCTGGTCTAATGCCTAGGTCCTTGATCTAATTTGAGTTGAGTTTTGTGCAAGGTGAGAGATAGGGGTTCAGTTTCATTTTGCTACGTATGGATTTCCAGTTTTCCCAGCACCACTTGTTGAAGAGGCTATCTTTTCTCAAATGTATGTTAATGGTATCTTTGTCTAGTATGAGATAACTATTTAATGTGGGTTTGTCTCTGTGTCTTCTGTTATGTTCCATTGGCCTCCATGTCTGTTTTGGTGCCAATACCATGCTGTTTTTATTACTGTAGCTCTGTAATATAATTTAAGGTCTGGTATTGTGATGTCTCCTGCTTCACTTTTCTTTTCTTTAAAAAAATTTTTTTTAGTTGTGGTTGGACACAGTAACTTATTTTATTTATTTATTATATGTGGTGCTGAGGATCAAGCCCAGCAACTCGCGTGTGCTAGGTGAACACTTTACCTCTGAGCCACAACCCCCCCCTTCACTTTTCTTGCTAAATTGTTAAATTGCCTTTACCTAATGCCTTTGACCTTTGACACCTTTTTTTGTTAAATTGATTCCCAAGTATTTTACTTATTTTTTTCTTTGAGGCTATTGTGAATGGGATAGTTTTCCTAATTTCTCTTTCAGTTGATTCACCATTGATATAAAGGAACACAATTGATTTATGGATGTTAATTTTAGATCCTGCTACTTTGCTGAATTCATTTATGAGAGAATATAGTATTGAAGTATATTTCCTATACATTCAGTTTTTTTAATATTTTTTTTAGTTGTAGTTGGGCACAATAACTTTATTTTATCTATTTATTTATTTTTAATGTGGCGCTGAGGATCAAACCCAGGCCTCGCACATGCTAGGTGAATGCTCTACTGCTGAGCCATAACCCCAGCCCTCCTGTTTTAGGAAACATATGAATTTTCTTATTGTCTATAGTTGGTGGCCCAGAGGCCAATTTCAGATTGTAAATATGCTTTGTTTGGCTTGCATGAACCCAAAGTCTTGCATAGGCTAACAAGCGTTTTAACACTGAGCTACATCCCCAGCCCTTTTTATTTATTTTGAGACAGTCTTACTAAGTTGTGGGAGGCTAGCCTCAACTTGCCTCAGGCTTCCAAGAAGTTGAGATTACAGGTGTGGGCCACAACATCCAACTATGCTTTTTCTATATATTTCATTAAATTGCCCATATTTAGGGCTGGGATTGTGGCTCAGCGGTAGAGCGCTCGCCTGGCATGTGCGTGGCCCGGGTTCGATTCTCAGCACCATGTAAAACTAAAAAAACACATTGTATACAACTAAAGCAAATAAATAAATAGTTTTTAAAAATTGCCCATATTTAAAAATCAGCAGATGGGCCAGGCGCATGGTGCACACCTGTAATCCCAGCATTTGGGAGGCTGAGGCAGGAGGATCGCAAGTTCAAAGCCAGCCTCAGCAATGGTGAGACACTGTGAGACCCTGTCTCTAATAAAAAAAAAAAAAAAAAAAAAAAAAATAGGGCTGGGGTTGTGGCTCAGCGGCAGAGCGCTTGCCTGGCACGTGTAATGCCCGGGTTCGATCCTCAGCACCACATAAACATAAATGCATTGCATTGTGTACAACTAAAGTAAATAAATAAATATTTTTTAAAAAATACAAAAAAAAATAGGGCTGGGGATATGGCCCAGTGGTCGAGTGCCCCTGAATTCAATCCCTGGTGCCAAAAAAAAAAAAAAAAAAAAAAAAAAAAAAAAAAAAATCAACAGATAGTACATAAACATTGGGATTTCTAACTTTTCTTGAAACATTAGTAGAGCTGGTAATATAGGCCCTTCCATGAACAATCAGTTGGAACAAGAATCTATGACCTTCTTGAAGTGAGTATTTCATTATGGTTCTGTCTTAGTTGGCTTTTTCACTGCTGTGACTAAAAGAACTGACCAGAACAATTTTAGGGTAGGAACATTGATTATATTTGGGGGGACACATTTTCAGAGGTCTTAGTCCATAGAAGATCAGCTCCATTCCTTGGGACTCCAGGTGAGGCAGAACTCATGATGGAAGTGTGGCAGGAGGAAGCAGCTCGCATGATGATCAAGAAGCAGAGAGAGGGGCTGGGGCTGGGGCTCAGTGGTAGAGTGCCTGCCTCCCATGTGTGAGGCACTGGGTTTGATCCTCAGAACCACATAAAATAAATAAATAAAGATACTGTGTCCATCTACAACTAAAAAAAGAAGGAGAGAGAGAGAGAGAGAGAGAGAGAGTCCACTTTCCAGATACAAAAATATAAGTTGGGTGTAGTGTCCCTCACCTATAATCCCAGTGGCTTGGGAAACTGAGGCAAGAGGATCACAAGTTCAAGTCAGCTTCAGCAACAGCAAGATGCTGAGCAACTCAGTGAGACCCTGTCTCTTAAATAGAATACAAAACAAAGCTGGGGATGTGGTTCAGTGATCGAATGCCTCTGAGTTCAATCCCTGGTACCCCAAAAAGAAAAACAAACAAACAAACAAAAACAACAAAATTATGGTTCTGTCTTAGTTGGCTTTTTTCACTGCTGTGACTAAAAGAACTGACCAGAACAATTTTAGGGTAGGAACATTGATTATATTTGGGGGGACACATTTTCAGAGGTCTTAGTCCATAGAAGATCAGCTCCATTCCTTGGGACTCCCGGTGAGGCAGAACTCATGATGGAAGTGTGGCAGGAGGAAGCAGCTCGCATGATGATCAAGAAGCAGAGAGAGGGGCTGGGGCTGGGGCTCAGTGGTAGAGTGCCTGCCTCCCATGTGTGAGGCACTGGGTTTGATCCTCAGAACCACATAAAATAAATAAATAAAGATACTGTGTCCATCTACAACTAAAAAAAGAAGGAGAGAGAGAGAGAGAGAGAGAGAGAGTCCACTTTCCAGATACAAAAAATATAAGTTGGGTGTAGTGTCCCTCACCTATAATCCCAGTGGCTTGGGAAACTGAGGCAAGAGGATCACAAGTTCAAGTCAGCTTCAGCAACAGCAAGATGCTGAGCAACTCAGTGAGACCCTGTCTCTTAAATAGAATACAAAACAAAGCTGGGGATGTGGTTCAGTGATCGAATGCCTCTGAGTTCAATCCCTGGTACCCCAAAAAGAAAAACAAACAAACAAACAAAAACAACAAAATATATACTAGATAGCCATTCCCCCAATGTCCCACCTCCTCCAGTCACACCCTACCAGCCTTCAGTTATCAGTCAGTTAATCCCTATCAGGGGATTAATTCACTGATTGGGTTAAGTCTCTCATAACCCAATCATTTCTTCTCTGAACCTTCTTACATTGTCTCACACGGGAGCTTTTTGGGGACACTTCACATTCAAACCATAAGAGGTTCCTACTCAACATGCTTTACTCAAGTGCATTACATGCCTGGCTGCAGTGGGAGCTTGTGTTTTCAACTCTGATCTGAGATGTAAGGTGTGTGCATTAGGAATGACTGAGGAGTAGAGGCAGGAAAGAGGGCAGAGGAGGATACATCACGAAGGCTCCCTCTCCTCTCTCTCTCTCTCTCTCTCTCTCTCTTTTTTGTGGTACCGGGGATTTAACTCAGGGACACTCGACCACTGGGCCACATCCCCGGCCCTTTTTTGTATTTTATTTAGAGACAGGGTCTCACTGAGTTGCTAAATGCCTCGCCATTGCTGAGGCTGGCTTTGAACTTGTGATCCTCCTGCCTCAGCCTCCCAAGTGCAGGGATTATAGGCGCCGGGCTCATCACGAAAGCTTTTGTGTGATAGGCATAATGTCTTTGTCCTACCTTGGGGAGGTGAGAGGCCTGATGTTGTAGAGGTAGATACCAGATGGGGAAATGTTTTGTAGTATCAGATGAACTTTGCAGAGTAAGGGTTGAGGTGACATTGACCACATTAGTTGAGAAATTGAAGAAGGTGTTTTTTGGGGGAGACTGATAATTTTAGTTTAGAGTTTGAGGTGTCTATAGATACCCTAGTGGAGGTGTTCACTAGGCTTCTGAATTAGTGGGAATGGAGCTCAGAAGTAATGACTGAACTACAAAAACAGTTTAGTAATTGAACTCCTCTCCATAATGGAGTAACTCTAGTAGCAGACAACTAAAAATGTATTTAATAATTTTTTTTTTTTTTTTTTTTTTGTGTGTGTGTGTGTGTTGCTACAGATTGAAGAATCAAGGGCTTCAAGAATGTTCTACCGGGGCTGGGGCTATAGCTCAGTGGTAGAGTGCTTGTCTCGAATGTGTGAGGCCCTGGGTTTGATCCTGAACACCATATAAATAAAATAAAGGTATCGTGTCCACCTACAACTTAAAAAAAAAAAAAAAAAAAAAAAAGTTCTACCTCTAAGCTACATCTTCAGCCCAGAAAAAAAAAACTTTTTTTAAAAAATAAAAAAACCATAGAGTGCTTGCCTAGCATATGCAAGAGCAGGACCCAGGGCTTGATCCCTAGCATGGGAAGAAAAAAAAAAAGAAAGAAAGGAAGGTAGGTGTGGGAGGGGGGAGAAAAAGAGAAAGAAAATCAAAGAACTAATAAGATATCGAGGAAGAATTATTGGTGTAAGAACAGGGGAGGATAGGAAAGCAGAGAGGTGAGTTTACTTTGGGGTCATTTGCTGATGCAGAATTGCTGGCAGAAAATAGGTTATGTGGAGCTAGTAGGACAAAAATGGGAATCCACATGTTCCCAAAGGTACGTACCTTGGTAAACCACCTTCCTGGTTTTGGTCAGAATCCCAAAAGGCTGCACTCTTCTGGGAAACTTGGGAGCAGGTAATTCAGACATAAATAGAAACTCTAGACCATATATATATATATATATATATACATATATATATGTATATATATATGTATATTACATATATATATATGTATATATATATATGTGTGTATATATATATACATATATATATATATATGTATATATATATACACACACACAAGGGATTGAACTCAGGGGCACTCATCCACTGAGCCACATCCCCAGCCCTATTTTGTATTTTATTTAGAGACAGGGTCTCACTGAGTTGCTTAGCACCTCGATGTTGCTGAGGCTGGCTTTGAACTCGCGATCCCAGACCCCAAATATTTTAAAACAAAAGTTCAGAACTGTGTGGTGGTGCAGGCCTATAATCACAGCGACTTGGGAGGCTGAGGCAGGAGGATTGCAAATTTAAGGCCAGCCTCAGCAAATTAGCGAGGCCCTAAGCAACTTAGTGTGAGACCCTGTCTCAACATAAAAAATTAAAAAAGGGGTTAGGGATGTGGTTCAGTGGTATAGTGGTATAGTGCCTCTGGGTTCAATCCTGTGTACAGAAAAAAAAAAAAAATTAAAAACCAGTTGATAATTAGCAGCAGATTAGATGGACTGGGAAGCAAGTAGTGAATTGAAAGGACAGAAGAAACTATTCAAAACTACTCAGAATGAAGCACAGATAAAACCATAAAAACATAAGAGGCCAGGTATGATAGCATGTGCCTGTAATCCCAGTGATTTGGGAGGCCGAGGCAGGAGGATTCCAAATTCATAGACCAGCTTCAGCAATTTAGTGAGAAGCTATTTCAAAAATAAAAAATAAAATGGGTTGGGGATGTGGCTCAGTGGTAAAGCATCTCTGGGTTCAATCCCTGGTACAAAACAAACAACAAAAACCAAATGAACCAAAAACCAAAAAAGACAGGCAAGAACTGGGTGTGGTGGTGTACCTCTGTAATTCCAGCAATTTGGGAGGCTGAGGCAGGAGGATCACGAATTCCAGGCCAACCCTGGGCAATTTATCAAGACCCTGTCTCAAGATAAAAGGGGCTGGTGATGTAGCTCAGTGGTAGAGCAACCTAGGTTCAATTCCCAGAACCACAAGAAAAAACCCAAAATCAAACATACAAAAAAAAAAAAAAAAAAAAGAAGAAAAAGAAATAAAGTCATATTCAGACAAACTAAAACGATGGAAGTTTGTCACTAGAAGTGGGAAGCTGAATTTTCAAGGGGACTATTATTCCAGATGGTAGGCTGGAGATGCAGGAAGGAAGAAATAAAGAAGCTGGGCACGGTGGCGCACGCCTGTAATCCCAGCACTTGGGAGGCTGAGGCAGGAGGATCGGGAGTTCAAAGCCAGCCTCAGCAATGGCCTTGTCTCTAATAAAATAAAAAAAGGACTGGAGATGTGGCCCAGTGGTCAAGTGCCCCTGAGTTCAATCCCTGGTACAAAAAAAAAAAAAAAAGCATTAAAGCGATAAATTTAAACGATTAGTCTAAATAATCACGAAATTAATAAACGTTGATGTTTTGTGGAATTAAAATATACATATGTAGGGCTAGAGTTGTAGCTCAGTGATAGAGTGCCTGCATGCATGAGGCACTGAGTTCAATCTTCAGCACCACATTAAAAAAATAAATAAGTAAGAAAAACAATGTACTAATTCTTTAAAAAAAGTACAAAATTTAAATTCTGATACATATACACCCGCATCTACAAAGGATAATGAATGCATCTGATCACAAGAAACATGAACAAGAATGTTTGGAGTGGCTTCATACAGAAAGTTCTTAAATTGGAAACAACCCAACTGTGTAAATGTGTGTCTCAGTGAATTAGAGGTCCTGAATTCATCAACAAGATAATGGATAAACAAACGGGTACATATACTATTATGAAACAACATGCTACTCATAAATAAAAAATAGATGGGTCTGGGGATGTAGCTCAGTTGTAGACTGCTTGCCTAGCATCTGCTGGGCCCAGAGTTCAATTCCCATTATTGGGGGGGGGGGGGTGGGGGGCGGGGAACAGAAGAGCAGATTGCTCATAAATGTAGAAAAATGGAAGAATCACAAAGCCAGATAAGCCAAAAGAGCCAGAAGAAGAAAAAGTTCATATAGTATGAGCGTATTTATGTGAAGATCGAGAACAGACAAAATTAATCTACGATAATAGAAATCAGAACAGCTGTTACCTACAGCGGCAGGGCAGAGGAATACGAGTGAGCTCTTCGAAGTTGATAGAAATATTCTTTATTTTTCATCTGGGTGGTGATTATATGAATGGAATACATTTACACTTAAGGTCTACGCGTTCCGTTGTAGTAAATTACACATGGATAAAGAATCACAGCAACAATAGAATTTAATTCGGGAGGAGTAATGGAGATAAATGGAATTAAATTGTTCCTGCGTTTTCCACAGGAGGGTAAAAAATTAGGTTTTGTTAAGTCAAGGATGCACGTTGTAATTTTTAGGGTAACCATCGAGAGTAGAAAAAGTGCAATAACATCCAATTAACGGGGGAGGGCAGAATAATGAACAGTACTCAAAGCAAAAGAGGACGAGAAGTGGGAGGGAAAGGATTACAGGAGGGACGGAAAGCACACAGTGATAAGATGGTTTAAAATGCAAATACAATATACCTGTATTTGAAAGGTGAGGGTGCTAGGATGAAATCAGTGTAGAGGGAGGAAAGAAAAAAATTGGAGCGAAACAAGCATGGATTAGGTCTTTCTTTCCTTGCCACTTCTCTTGCTCCTGTTTTTGGAGTTTTCTGTCCAAAGACTATCTCAATTTGCCTTCCAGTCTCTTAACATTCGGTGTCTTTGGCACAGACTCAATCAATACATCCTCCCTATCCGAAGTCGGCTTTTCCGGCCTTACGTTTCTACATGTGGTGTTCACTGTTGTCTCTTTCTACTTCCCTCTACTTTGCTTGTCCATGGCAAAGTCAGCTCCTAAAAATGTAATTTTTGAGGGAGAAAGAAAGAAACTAGGATCACGTGTCTCTACTGAAATGTGAATTACCTGCATTGCTGCTCTAGAAGGTAAAGAGAAAAAACATTGCACTCCGATAGCAGAGGATGGTTTCGATCCATCGACCTCTGGGTTATGGGCCCAGCACGCTTCCGCTGCGCCACTCTGCTACCTGCGGTTGGGATTACTCAACATGCTTATACAAAGTTTTCTACGTGTTTGCAGTCCTGAAAATTTTTTTTCCTAGCTCCACCTAGTGTCCAGTCCGAAATTGTCACTACCGTTAAACCTATTTTTATTGGCTGGTTCCTGATATGGTAGGCGGTTTTTATTTGTTCCCAAGCCTGATTCGCCAAAGTAAGCCAATAAACATTAAGGGCGGAGTAATGAGGAAGCCAATTGCGCGGAGTTTTGTTGGGACACGCCGGAAAGTCGCCTCCCCAGTTACCCGCGCCTCAGAAAAAAGGGGCGGTTGTTGGGGTCCTCTATTGTTCAGGATTAAGGGAGCCATGAGGTAAGGGGACTTAAGTGCTCAAAATGTTTCTCTGAGAACTTTAGGAAGGTGAGTCGAAAGGAGTTGGAGGACCAAGGGCTATGTATCCCGGGGCCTGAGACTGCAGGCCCGGGAGGGTAGTTGGAGGCATGCGGAGGCTGGGAAACGGGCCTGGATGGAGATGGGGATAGGGCCTTGTAGTGGGGAGGCGGGTTCGACTCGGCTGGCTTTGAGAGGCTGAGAAGAGGAGTGACCTCGGGGCCAAGAGTAGCACCCGCTGTCTAGACTGGGAAGGCCGGGACGTGCCGCGACGTGCCGCCTTCTTCTTCCTCAGTGCCTAGCGTGTGACAAATAAGATATGCCCTGTAATGTACTGCGTTAACGTACAGATGAGCAGTCACTTTAGTGTCTGAAATAGTAGGACTGGGATTATGGGTTACTTCTTGTGGGGGCTCAGTGTCTTACCTGATGTGAGTTGTGATCAAATCCTGAATTAGGATGCCTTGGGGCGTGGAGCTGGGCACCGTGTGAATGCGGAGAAGGGTAAATGGGAGTGGGGGGTTTCCGCTTCCATAGGGAGGTTTAGAGTGATGGAGGACAGTCACTTTGAAATGATATGTCTGGTATGGTGGAGATTTCTTCATTGAGGTAAAAATAAAATCTGTGTTTTTAGGGGTGACAGAGGCCGTGGTCGTGGTGGGCGCTTTGGTTCCAGAGGGGGTCCAGGAGGAGGGTGAGTACCCGTTCTTAACATCTTTGCACTTGTTAGTTTCAGTCATCTAAATGGATGTTTGGAATTGACTGTTACTTGATATTGTGAGAGCCAAGGTAGGTTTTGAAGCATGTCTTTTCCTGTTCTTCTGTTAAGTGAGTTTGGTCCCACTTTGCTGAGACTGATACCTCCCCCAAATTGTTGTCCATTCTGAAGACAGACATATTTTCAAAAATCGCGGTGTATTGTACACCTCTCCCTTGATTTCTGTTTGGTAAATAATTTGGACTGTTTTTTTCTTGTTTTAGGTTCAGGCCCTTTGTGCCACATATCCCATTCGATTTCTATTTGGTGAGTTCTTGAGTTAATATCAATTTCCTGGCCACTGTTTACTTATAGATGTAGAAATAGCCTATCATCTCCTTGTTAGAAGTCAAATGGTGGTTGCAGTAGGAGTTTGTGAATGGATTTGGGATTTTTAAAATTTTTATTTATGTGTTTACTTTTATTTATGTTTACTTTTGGCACTAGGGATTAAACTTAAGGCCTCAAGCCTACCAAGCAAACACTCTACTCTTAGCCCCTAATTTTATTTCAATTAACACATACTAATAGTACATATAAATGGTTCAGTGTGGTACTTCGACACATGTATACAGCACATACTGATGGAATCCAGCATTTTTTTAAGATCTCTTCCCCCCCCCCACACACAATATCTTTTCTTTATTTATTTAATGTGGTGTTGAGGATCAAACCTAGGGCCCCACGGGTGCAAGGCAAGCGCTCTACCCCAAGCTACAATCCCAGCCCGAAATCCAGCCTTCTTTATCCACTCTGCTGCTCTAGGGGAGTTTTGAGTCAACTGTGTGTCATTTCACATATGAAAAACAGTGAAACATTTCACATGCGAAAAGCCACTTGTGGTGGTGCATGCCTATAAACTCAGCTACTAAGGAGGCTGAGGTAGTAGGATTCAAACTTTGAGACCAGCCTTGGCAACTTAGAGACACCCTGTTTTGAAATAAAGTTTTGGGGATGCAGTTCAATGGTAGAGTGCCACTGATTTCAATCTCCAGTACTACAAAAAAAAAAATGTAAGCAGGTTAAGGAATATAATTTCTTGCCTACATGATTGTAATCTGTCCTGAACAATTAATTGTATCTCTGGCTTAGTTTTTTTTTTTTTTTTTTTTTTTAATACAAAGGTAGTGAGAACTTAAATTATGGCTCTTCTATCCTTGTTTGAACATCTTGAATGAAAAAAAAAGTAGGATTTTCTGTTTTAAATTTTTTCTATCATAACAGGAAAAAATATCTGTCGTATCTTATTTTTGGTAAATGGTATGTTGTTTGTTTCTCTCTTAGTGTGAAATGGCCTTCCCTCGGGTCAAGCCAGCACCTGATGAAACTTCCTTCAGCGAAGCCTTGCTGAAGAGGAATCAGGACCTTGCTCCCAATTCTGCTGAACAGGTATGTTCTTTTGGATTTCTGAGATTTTGCTAAGAACAGAAAAGTGACTATTAGTTAAGAAGAGTGTTATGTGGGCTGAGGGTGTAGCTTAGTGGTAGAGAACTTAACCTAGCATGTATGAGGCTCTGGATTTGATCACCAGCAAGAACCTAAACTCCACAGAAGGTTTACTTGTTCTCTATATAGAGACAGTTAGAGTTAAAGAGCTAGGTGAATATATAAATAGGTTATGTGGTACGTATTCATATATTTTTTATTTGTAGTTGGACACAGTACCATTTATTTTTTTGTTTGTTTGTTTATGGTGCCAGGGATTGACTTTAGGGGCACTCGACCACTGGGCTACATCCCCAGCCCTTTTTTGTATTTTATTTAGAGACAGAGTCTAACTGAGTTGCTAAGTGCCTCACCATTGCTGAGACTGGCTTTGAACTCGCGATCCTCCTGCCTCAGCCTCCCAAGTGTTGGGATTACAGGCGTGTGCCACCACGCCCAGCTTATTTTATTTTATTTTATTTTTTTGTGGTACCGGGGATTGAACTCAGGGGCACTCGACCACTGGGTCACATCCCCAGCCCTTTTTTGTATTTTATTAGAGACAGGGTCTCACTTAGTTGCTAAGTGCCTCGCCATTGCTGAGGCTGGCTTTGAACTCACGATCCTCCTGCCTCAGCCTCCCAAAGTGCTGGGATTACAGGCATGCGCCACTGCGCCCGGCCAGCTTATTTATTTATTTATTTATTTATTTTTATGTAGTGCTGAGGATCGAACCCAGGGCCTCATATGTGCTAGGTGAGCCATCTAACAGTTGAGCCATAATCCCAGCCCCACGTTCATATTTTTATTGGGGAATCTATTTGTGGATTAAATAGTTGTTCTTTTCTTTCTTTCTTTCTTTCTTTCTTTCTTTTTGTGGTACCAGGGATTGAACTCAGGGGCACTCGCCCACTGGGCCACATCCCCAGCCCCTTTTTGTATTTTATTTAGAGATAGGGTCTCAGTGAGTTGCTAAGTGCCTCGCCATTGCTGAGGCTGGCTTTGAACTGGAGATCCTCCTGCCTCAGCCTCCCAAGTGCTGGGATTACAGGCGTGCGGTTGTTTCTTTTCTGATATATTCAAGGTCAGAAGGGTGGAGGTGTTTTCAGAGCCATACCTTGGTGTTGCGTTTGCTTGTATAGAAGAGATTAGGGGAAAATATTCCCCTAGCCTCAAATAACTCTTGAGAAGTTACTTGCAATTTTGACTTTAGGGTATTTTTTGTTTTGTGATGTTTTTTAGGCCTCAATCCTTTCTCTGGTGACAAAAATAAACAATGTGATCGACAATTTGATTGTGGCTCCAGGGACTTTTGAAGTGGTGAGTATTTTGATGGCTTAGTCCTAAGAAAGGGCAGCCTTGTTAGTGTGAACTTTTCATTGGCTTCTGTCTCTTTTCTTTACCTGTTCCAAATCTAGCTTAAAATGGAGAAGTATGGACTTCTGGAATTTCCTTGTAATACTGTTCTTAGGCAAGATTTGGGTCATTGTTGTCAGCTAGCCATGTTGTATAGCAATGCTTTCATGTGGTTGTTTTTGGGATATGAATTCACCACTGCTGCATCCAAATGTGGGAAATAAGGTGTTTTGTCTTAAAAGTTCTGAGAGGAATTTGGCACCTTTTTTCTTCTAATATTTCTCCCCCCTGAAATCCCTTTTTCAATAGCAAATTGAAGAAGTCCGACAGGTAGGATCATATAAAAAGGGAACAATGACTACAGGACACAACGTAGCTGACCTGGTAGTAATACTAAAGATTCTGCCAACATGTGAGTATACCTCTTTTTCTTTCTTTCCTGGTGCTAGGTATCAAACCCAGGGCCTTGAGCTTGGCAGGCAAGTGCTCTACCCCTGAGCTACATCTCTCAGCGCCCAGTTATCTTTCTGACCATGGAAAACAATGTAATAGTTGGGAAGACTAGATTTTTTTTTGTGTATGTGTGTTTGGAACACAAATAGGAAATTTAATTTTTAAAGTTTACTGGGGCATAAGGGGCTGTTAAGTCAGCTTATTGTCATTGTAATGAAAATACGTGATAAGAACAACTTAGTGGAGGAAAAGTGTGAGGCTTGCAGTTTCAGAGGTTTGAGTCTATGGTTGGCCTATTCCATTGCTCTGGGCCTGAGGTGAGGCCAAACATCATGGCGGAAGGGTATGGCAGAAGAAAGCTTTTAACTCATGGCAGCTGGGAATCAGACAGCAGCCAGGGACAAGATTAAAAGTCCAAAGCCAGGTCTTCAGTGACCCTACTTCCTGTAGCCATGTCTCACATACCTAGTTATCACTCAGTAGTCCATTCAGATTATAATCCATCAAATGAATTAATCCACTGACAAAGCCTCTGCTCTCATAATCTCATCATTTCACCTCTCAACCTTCTTCTGTTTTTTTTTTTTTTTTTTTTTTTTGTACCAGGGATTGAGCTCAGGCACTCGATCACTGGGCCACATCCCCAGCCCTTTTTTGTATTTTATTTAGAGACAGAGTCTCACTGAGTGGCTAAGTGCCTCGCCATTGCTGAAGCTGGCTTTGAACTGGTGATCCTCTTGCCTTAGCCTCCCAGGTGCTGGGATTACACTCGGCAAACCTTCTTCCATTGCCTAACACATTAACTTTTTTGGGAGATAACTCATATTCAAGCCATAAAAGGGAAAGACTGTGTGTCTGAAAGAATGTATGCTCAGTACTTTGGGGCCATGTTTCTCACCTGGATATTTTGCTCCTAAGGTAATTTTTAGCACTGCCTAGAGATATTTTTGGTTATCATAATTAGGGATACTATTGGCATCAAAAGGGGTTAAAAGGCTGGGGAATGGTGCTAAACAGCCTACAGTGCACAGGACTGGCCCCTTCCTCCCCAAAGAATTATCCAGTCCAGATGTTATAAGTGCCACTGGCCTGAAAAAACTTGATATTGGGGCTTTAGCTCAGTGGCAGAGCACTTGCCTAGCACTCGTGAGGTACTGTGTTCTATCCTTAGCGCTGTATTAAAAAAAAAAAAAAATCAAATAGATAAAAGGCATGCTGTCCATCTACAACTACCAAAAAAATTTTTTTTTTTTTTAATTATTAAAAAACCCATGGGGCTGGGATTGTGGCTCAGCGGTAGAGCGCTCGCCTAGCACGTGGGCAACCCGGGTTCGATCCTCAGCACCACGTACAAATAAAACGCATTGAATAAAACACATTGTGTACAACCAAAAGCAAATAAATAAAAAAAAAAAAAAAAAAAAAAAACCCAACAGGGCGGGGGTTGTGGCTCAGCGGCAGAGTGCTTACCTTGCACAAGTGCGGCCCAGGTTCGATCCTCAGCACCATGTAAACATAAATGCATTACATTGTGTGCAACTAAAGTAAATAAATAAATATTAAAAAAAACAAACATTAATTCCCATGTGGTAAAAAAAGATGTGAGTATAGGAAGTGTCCTATTCCTGAACCTTCTAGTTTCTCTGTCTAGGACTTATCTTTCCTTTGTAAAAATGTTCTATTACACTTGTTCCACATTTAAATGTGGGGCAGAAATTACGGTACTAAATATCTCAGAGACATATAGAAGGTCCATGTAAATAGATGATTATAGCATTTTTTTTTTTTTTTTTCCCCTCAATCTAGTGGAAGCTGTTGCTGCCTTGGGGAACAAAGTCGTGGAAAGTTTAAGAGCACAGGATCCATCTGAAGGTTTGAGTTTGTTGCTGAATATGTATTGAATGGCAGTAGAAGCCAGGTCCTGTAATCATATTTTCAACAAAATCAGGTCAGACTAGATTGAGTGAATGCAGTTTTATATTGTAGGAATTTTTGGTAGGGGTATTGAAATTCCATTTTATCTCCTTTCTGAAGCTCTGCGTTTTAAATCCTTATTCTGAACTCTTCGTTTTTAAATGCCTACCTGTTTTCCACCCCGTCCTGGATTTAAACTTTGATCATCTAATGAAAATGTGAATTACAGTTTTTGATTATTTTATTCTTTCAGTTTTGACCATGCTGACTAATGAGACTGGTTTTGAAATCAGTTCTTCTGATGCTACAGTGAAGATTCTCATTACGACAGTGCCACCCAATCTTCGAAAACTGGACCCAGAACTCCACTGTTAGTCCTTTTTTCCATTGCTGAAAAGTGTGGGGGAAATTAAAAAAACATGGTATTTTTGCTGAGTTTTTTTGTTGTTGTTGTTTCACATGACGCTTTCTGGAAATTGAAGGACTTAAGTTTACCCTGTACTTCGGAAATAGTTTCACAAGCTTCCTTAGTGAAATTTTCAAAGATAGATAGCCAGGAAGAAAATTTGGAACACTTAAAAAGGACAGTGAAATATTTGTGGAGAAAGGGGATAGATTTTTGGAGAAAATCATGGATCTTGCATGCTTCTAGATTTAGTTGGAATGGGTATAATAATTTTGGAACAACTGATTTGCTGATCTGAGGAATATGTGATGGTTTATAAAGAATTGTTAAAATTAGCTTGCTCTCCTAAGTTTTTGAACTGTCGTGGTGGCAGGATTGGATTGCTTGCTTAATAACAGGAATGTTTCATGTTGGTCTGTCATGCTTTTTCTAGTGGATATCAAGGTGTTGCAGAGTGCTTTAGCAGCTATCCGACATGCCCGCTGGTTTGAGGAAAATGCTTCTCAGTCCACGTGAGTCAGTCTCTGGTCTTTTTTAAAAAAAATATTTATTTATTTGTTTTGGTTGTACACAATGCCTTTATTCTTTACATGGTGCTGAGGATCGAACCTGGGCTGTGCACGTGCTAGGCGAGCGCTCTACCGCTGAGCCACAATCCTAGCCCCAGTCTCTGGTCATTTTAAGATAACCTTTCTAACTGCAGTGAATAGCAGGATTTCCCCATACTTCCTCTGTTTTGGCTATGATCTTCTGTTGGATTTTCATTTTTATTTTGAATAAGCAAATTAAGATTGAAAGAACTGTACATGGAAGTTTTGTAAATAGTATAGTCAGCTTCAACTCTACCTCAGGTGTGGAAATGTGATCTTACTACCTTTTTGGGGGGCGGCTAGGTACCAGGGATTGAACTCGGGGGCACCTGACCACTAAACCACATCCCCAGCCCTATTTTGCATTTTATTTAGAGACAGGGTCTCACTGAATTGCTTAGCGCCTTGCTTTTGTGTGTGTGTGGTGCTGGGGATTAAACCCAGGGCCTTGTGTATGTGAGGCAAACACTCTACCAACTGAGCTATATTCCCAGCCTGTGCCTTGCTTTTTGCTGAAGCTAGCTTTGAACTGGAGATCCTCCTGTCTCAGCCTCCAGAGTAGGTGGGATTCCACACATGTACCACCCTGCTTGGCAGTGATATTACTACTTTTTTTTTTTTTTTAATATTTATTTATTTGCTTTAGTTGTACACAATGTGTTTTACTTTTACATGGTGCTGAGATTCGAACCCGGGCCGCACACGTGCTAGGCGAGCGCACTACCACTGAGCCACAATCCCAGCCCGATATTACTACTTTTAATCCTTGGATCTCTTTTACATTCAGAGTTAAAGTTCTCATCAGATTGCTGAAGGACTTGAGGATTCGTTTTCCTGGCTTTGAGCCCCTCACACCCTGGATCCTTGATCTACTTGTAAGTAAACAAGGGCAATAGGAGTCCCTCTTCATTTGTATTGGTAGTAGTTACTTTGAAACCTACCAGAATCTGAAATTCAATGAAGCTTAAAAAGAAATTCAGTGGACAGGTAATCCAGTAGATTCAAAGTTTATTATTTCATTGGGTTTGGGGAGTATCCGATTAAATGAGTAGTTACTGAGGGCCGGGCGCGGGTGGCGCACGCCTGTAATCCCAGTACTTTGGGAGGCTGAGGCAGGAGGATCGCGAGTTCAAACCCAGCCTCAGCAATGGCGAGGCACTTAGCAACTCAGTGAGACCCTGTCTCCAAATAAAATACAAAAAAGGGCTGGGGATATGGCCCAGTGGTCAAGTGCCCCTGAGTTCAATCCCTGGTACCACAAAAAAAAAAAAAAAAAAATGAGTAGTTACTGAGTTACAGTGCCCCTTTTGTTTTCATTACTATTATTTCATTATTGTGATACTGGAAAGAAATGACTAAATGAGCAAGAATTTCTGAATTTCTTCTGGATGTGTTTTGGCTAGACCTTGGTGACTTTTCCAAGTTTTAGTTTACTTTAAAGATAGAATTGCCACTTTGGTGGCACACTTACCAGTCTTACTCTTTTCCAGGGGCACTATGCTGTAATGAATAACCCCACCAGACAGCCTTTGGCCCTAAATGTGGCATACAGGTACCACATATTTTTTTGAGTTTGGGGTTGGTTGTAAGGTGTGTGTGTGTGTGTGTGTGTGTGTGTGTGTTATGTATGTTAATACTTCCCTATGTTTCAGGCGTTGCTTGCAGATTCTGGCTGCAGGACTGTTCCTTCCAGGATCAGTGGGTATCACAGACCCTTGTGAAAGTGGCAACTTCAGAGTACACACGGTCATGACCCTGGAACAGCAGGTATTGGAACAGCTATTTTGAGATGACATAAGGAACATGGTCTTTAGGGGCCAGAGATCTGGGGGTTTTCAAAGACTGTGGTCCTAAGATTAAAAGTTGTATTCATCTGTTTTCACAAGGGTGTCAGTCAGATAAGGTACTGATTTTCTTTGCTAATTTACCCTCACTTTGCTCTTCTTCAGGATATGGTCTGCTACACAGCTCAGACTCTGGTTCGAATCCTCTCACATGGTGGCTTTAGGAAGATCCTTGGCCAGGAAGGTGATGCCAGCTGTGAGTACTCACTATGTGGGTCAGGGGTTTCTTATGGTACTCAGATGTCTTTGTGTGGTACTGTGAATATAACCCTGGGGCACTCCCAAGGAGCTCTATGCCCAGCCCTTTCTTTTGAGACAGGGTCTTGCTGAATTACCCAGGCTGTCCTCAAACTTGTGATCCTTGCTCAGCTTTCTGAGTTGCTGAGATTGCAAGTGTTTAGTCAGCGCATCCATCTTACTCAGATGACTTCGTGTTTCTACTGTGTCCTACTTGTTTGCTGGGGTATTTGTTTGAGACATGTTTTTTTTTTTTTCTTTCTAGATCTTGCTTCTGAAATATCTACCTGGGATGGAGTGATAGTGACACCTTCAGAAAAGGCTTATGAGAAGCCACCTGAGAAGAAGGAAGGAGAGGAAGAGGAAGAGAATACAGAAGAACCACCTCAAGGAGAGGAAGAGGAAAGCATGGAAACTCAGGAGTGATTTTCCCTTCACTCCCTTTCCTATTCAAGGGGAAGACTAGATCCTAAGCTGTCTGCTACTGGGCTTTGTATGGTGCATTTCTGTGGATTAGAGGAGACAGCAGAAAAGAAACTCCAGAAAGATGTGTCATTCCACTGGTTTTGATACTGGCCTAGCAGCCAAAAATCTCCTGTTTATAAACATATGCCATCCATCTATAATGAAGCAGGATACCAACATTTCTTCCTTATACTCCAAAATCCCAAAATCCTAAAAACCCCATTCAACCATTACTCTGTTGTTGAAATGTTGTGAACTGTTATGTGTTTGGACATTTTTTTTTCTAAGAAAAACAATTAAAGACTTCCTAGTAGGGCTCTTGGTTTTGTTTTTTCTTGGTATGTGGTGGCCTCTTTTATTTACTTTTTTTTTTTCCATTGGAAATGATACTGAGTCATAAGCACTAAGATCACAACTTGAAACTGTGAATTGAAGTATATACCTCTGGAACCTTTTCATAGATCAGTAAGTTAGAATACTGTTTACACATTTATTGAATTAAATGGTTCTAGCAGTATTGCTAATGTATTCAAGCCAGTGCAATCAACAAGAGGGTGGACAGAGGTCATTCACCTTGACTTTGTAAATCTTCTTGTAAACAAAAGGAAAAAAAGAGAAGTCACAGGTAGAGGACATATTGCCTGGGTCCATTATAACCAGACATACAACAGAAGAAGCTCTACTCTGGTGACTAGGTCTGAAAAAGATGGGCCTTAAGTATGTAGTTTAAAAAAAAATGTAGAAGCTTCAGTTCATTCTTGGAGCAAGAGCTCCAAGTAAGTCCTCTGGGAACCTGAGTTCTCTTGCACACAGGTTTCTTGGGTTCACTACATAATGAGTGCTTTAAATAAACTAGGGCTGCCATTTTTGTGTCCCAAAGTCTACAGAAATTGTTTCCCTGAATTTTCTGTTGAAACAAGGCAGCTATGTAACAACAGGATTTGTGCTACTCAGGTCCCATGCCATCTTCTGTCTTGTTACTTGCTTGGGGAACCAGGAGGATAAACTCCTGAATCCAACATTGCCCTCCTGCGGGCTGTTTCCTTGGCAACACTGTGGTTTAGCCGCCGCAGCCGTTCCTACAAGACAGGAAGATTTGGGGTCTAATAAATGCCACTGTGAAAGGTTTTAGAGTTCAGTCAGCCAGGTGTTGAAAATACCTGAGGACTGTTCTGCATGGAAGTCTTAAACTTTAAGAATGTAAATGACTGCAACTGGATATTGAGAACTGAGTTTATTATTGACACTAGTTTGACACTTTCCCCCACTTTTTAAAAATTTGGTGACTTTCACTGTGTTGAGGACTTAAAGCAGGGCAAATAATCTGTTAGGATATTCTTTACCTGAGCATTCTGTAGAATGTTGTTAACCAAAACAACCCGTCGCCTGGCATTAAGCAGCTTCTTAACATAGGGGTCAAGATCCAAAGCCACCTTCTGATCCTCATTGATTCGGCACAGTTCTGGAGATGGAAGAAAGGTGCAACAAACATCTAACAGCTCATCTCTTGTTCTTAGGGAAAGTAGAATAGCACTGTAAAACACCCACAGGGGCCACTATACCTTCCCCGCACTTCCTTTCACTCCTTGTCCTAAGGGCCCTGATGTTCTGGAGGCAAGTGACAGAAACCCAGCCGAGAGAATGGTAAAACAAAGGTCCTGACTTGAGTCGGGAAGGATTTCAAGTATACAGGGATGCTCACTCACTCACCTGTAGCTAGGTTGTCAATTTGTTCCCGGAGCTCTACTTGGCTCTCTCTGTAAAGAGGTACAAGGCCTACATGGTCAGTAAATGGAACTCAGGAAACGAATTGGCCTACGTTTTTCTCAAGTACTGAAACAAGCCAGCTTCAACTTAACGTTCTTACCTGAGGACTTCCGCCTGTGCACTACCGCCTCAACTCAGTTCCCCAAATTTATTTTTAGTCTCAGCTCGAACTCACCTTGTCTCCGCCTTTCTCAGCCCCGCCCCTACAAAGCCAGCTCCAGAGGTCCCGCCCCCAGCCTTCCCTCTCCGGCACCTGACGGCGTGGACGTGGGAGTCCAGCTGCTGCACAGCCGGTCGTAGGAATTCAAGGAGGCCCTCGGCAAAGAGGTCGCGGCCTGTGGGCCCTGCCACCGGGGTCCCAGCCCCGGACACAGCAGCAGAACCTGCACCCGCCATCTCGAACTCTGCTGCGGCCCGGAACCTGCCGCGAGGACCGCCGGGAACTGGGGTTCGTCGAAGTGCGCCGCGAGGGGGCGCCGGTGAAATGCGGCAGACCTGGGGTTGCTGGGAAATGGAGTTTCGGGCGTGCTGGGAGTAGGGCATCCTGTAGAGCCCCCGGGAGTTGTAGTTCTTTGTGGGACTTGGAGGGCGGGGTTCGAAGAGCTCTAGGTTTTAGGAGCAGGACCGTGAGGAGTTGCTTTTTGGGTTGTATACTCTTTGTTTTCTTCCAATGGAATGGAGAAAATAAATGCTATTATCCCCAGTTGTTCAAAGCCTTCTTTTATGAGAAAACCAGATTATATTCATGTATTGTTTTATATTTCTAAAGAATATATTTTGAATGGCACTAAATATGTGCCTTAAAAAAGAATGAATTTAATACATCTAATAAATTCTGATACATGCTAAGACATAGGTGAACCTTGAGAACATTATGCTAAGTGAAATGAGCCAGCCAGAAAAGGAAAAATACCGTATGAATTCACTTAGTTGGGGTGCTCAGCGTGGTCCATTTTGTAGAGATAAAATGTAAGACAGAGGCTGGTGTGTAGCTCAGTGATAGAGCACTTACCTAACATGTGGGAGGCCCTGGGTTTATCTCTAGCACACACAGTGTTTGCAGGGTTTGGAGGGAGAATGGGGAGTTATTGTTAATGGGTACAGAGTTCCAGTTTAGGAAGTTGAAAAAGTAATAGAGATGGATAGTGGTGATGGTTGCACACAATGTGAATGTACTTGATGTCATAGAATTGTACATTTAAAGACAGTTAAAATGGTAAATTTTGTTATGCATATTTAACTACAATTACATTTTTAAAAAATTACATGTATTTCCATATTTTTCCCTCAAAAAAGGTCCCTTAGAAGGCAGGCGAAGTGCAGCATGCTTGTAATCCTGGCATCTGTGATCACAGGTTTGAGGCCAGCCTTAGCAACTTAGTGAGGCCCTCAGCAACTTAGTGAGACCCTTTCTCAAAAAATGAAAAGGTGCCGGGCGCCGTGGCATACAGGGATTACGCCTGTAATCCCAGCACTTGGGAGGCTGAGACAGGAAGATCACGAGTTCAAAGCCAGCCTCAGCCATGGTGAGGCCCTTAGCAACTCAGTGAGACCCTGTCTCTAATAAAATATAAAAATGGGCTAGGGATGTGGCCCATTGGTCGAGTGCCCCTGAGTTCAATCCCTGGTGCCAAAAAAAAAAAAAAAAAAAAGAAAAGAAAAGGAAGTGGCTCACTGGTAAAGTGCCCCTGAATTTAATCCGTGGTGCCAAAACAAAGGTCCCTTAGGACTGGCTCAGTGGTAGAGCCCTTGCCTAACATGCGTTCTAGCCCTGGGGTTTGATCCCCACCACTGAAAGTTAAAAAAAAAAAAAAAAAAAGCCCTAAGTTTATTTTAGTTTTTCATGGCTTTCCAAAGACTATCCATTAAACTCTAATGTATTCTAGTTGCTCAAAATTCCCTAGGCTGTGGTAGAGACTGAGTGTGGAGGAGAAACACTCCTGTAGGACAGAAAAAGGCATCCATAGAGATATGGGGGCACCAGAATGTTCATATTTGCCTCAGAAATAAAGGAGGACAAGGCCCTGGAATTGCTATGGGAGAATGGTGATTGCAAGATACCCCAATTGAGACCCCAGTTGTGATGACTTTTTAAATCTTGTATATTTTTTATTGTTGACTGTGTTTCCCTGTACCTTTCTCTTTGGTGATTAAGGTAAAACTCTCATGAGAGGCTGGGGAATTATTTTGGGAGTCATCAGCAAGGAAGGGAGTAGCCAGGAACATTGCACCCTGCTTTACAGCCAGGTCTTGAGAAGAGGAATCAATCCCAGAGGGTAGCGAAGTAACAGTGTTAAAGAGGAAAGGGAAAAAAATACAAGTCCCTGAGGCCTGTACTGGAAAGAGAGAGCAGGAGCTGGCCTGGCCTTGGAGATTGATGGACCAGTGTCTGGACAAGGAACCTCTAGAAAATAGATCAAACAAAATACCTGTAACATTAAGTAAATTTGAATTTCAGATAGACAATAAATTACATTTTAGTGTAAGTATTTTATCAGATAATCCTACTTCAAAAGCTGGGTCTCTGGGGGAACCACTGCTTTCTTTTTTTTTTTTTTTTACTCCTTATCACCTTGAGTTAGCTGTCTTCTCTCCATCCTATTGCAACAGCTACTGTCTGATCTTCTGAGCTCTAGTCTCTCCCTCCTCGAGTTTGTTTGCACTCTAAAGTATCAGACTACATAATACCTTGCTGAGGGAAAACTAATGCGGAAAGGGTTTTAGAAACCATCTCTCCTTGGTTCCTTGGATGCCTGTGAAGGTAGACTTCAAAGTAGGGTTTCCAGATTTAGAAAATAGATCAAAGAAAATACCTGGGGAACCAATAAATTTCAATTGCAGATAAACAATAACTTTTTAGTGTAAGTATTTTATCTGGTAATCCTACTTCCAAAACTGGATCTCTGGGGAAAACTACTGTGCATTGTTCTTATGCTTTCCTATTTTACTCCTTATCACTTTGAATTAACCATTATCTCTCATGAACCTGTTGCAATAGTTCCTGCCTGATCTTCTGGCCTCTACTTTCCTGGTCCATTTGTACTCTGAAATACCAGCCAGATTACATAATACATAATACTATGCTTAGGCAAATTAATGCTGAAAAAGATTTTATACTCCATCCCTTGTTGGTTCCTTGAACACTTGTGAGGGAGACTGGGCAAGGGTTTCACAGAAACTCTGAGGTTCAATAATAGGCTTAAGGCCAGCGCTAGTTCAATTGTTCATTCTCCAAGTACTTATCAAAGTCCAGGCATCATGGCCTAAGGAATTCAGCACAAAAGCCCTCTTCTCCCTGCTGGTACCTGTATCATATAGCACTGGCTTTTCCACAGAGACTGAAGGAGATGTAGGTCATAAGAACATCCTCTCTCACCCAGATACTACATGTACCACCATCATGCAGCTTGTATCAGTCAGGGTCCAACCAGGAGAGAGAAATGACATGATGGTATCAACAGGAAGAGATTAGTATAAATAATTATTAAATATAACAAAAGTGTAGTAATAAGGGATTGGCTGATAAGCAAAGAGAACTCTAAAGCACATAGGGGAGGAGCAGCCATTGCCCCTAGAGATAGAGGATTTAAGGAAGAGCCCCCAGATCTGAGATGTAGAAACTTGTGAGCCAGGTGTGGTGGTGCACGCTTATAATCCCAGCAATTTGGAAAACAGTCTCAGACTAAGGATTGCAGATTGAGGATTGAGAATAGTCTGGGCAATTTAGGGAGACCCTGTCTCAAAACAACAAAAAATTAAATCAAATGGGCTTGGGATGTAGCTCAGTGGTAGAGCACCATTAGGTTCAATCCTTAGTACAGGGGAGGGGTGTATGGTGTGGCTCACTGAATGGCAGAGAAGTTGTAGTGCCATGTTGGAGGAATGTGCTAGAAATCTGCTTTCCAGAATTTGCAGGCATTCTCGCCTCTAGAGTTTCTAGAAAGGCTGTTTATGGGAGATGGCTCACCTGAGGAATTCTGCTATGAAACAGCCTGAGGGGAAGCTGCTGGCCATTGGGTACTGCTGGCTCCACTCTACCACAGGAGTGGACACCTGGAGAAGCCAAGTTCTAGGGTACCTACCAGAACCAGAAAGCAATGGTTCCTCCTGAAGTGTTTCTGCAATATCCTTTACTACCAGCTGACAAAGGAACCATGTAAAGGGTCTAGAACCATTTTCAGAGAGGAGGCAAAAAAAGATTAATTCAGGCCTGTGTGGCTTTATTCTTGGTTGTCTGACAGCGGGAAAATTCACTAGTCTGCTCCTGCAGAAAGCTCTAGATCTAAAGTATCATTTTATTCACCTGGGTACAAGTCACAGGATAATATTGGTGTCTGTTGCTGCCTGAAGCGATTGCCATTTGGAGCAGCAACGCCACGGGAATAAGTTCAGAGGCGGAATGGAAACGAACAGCCTCTTTATTCTGCTAGCTTCTCTCTTCGGCTCCAACAACACCCCAACACCCAATCCACACTCCTCCAACCACCACAAAATGGCGTTGACCCCATCCGCAATGTCCCGGACCAAGTCTCGTGAGACCATGGAAGGTGGCAATGCTTGAATATCTCTATGGCTCCCAGCCAACCGCAATCTTAGCCATCTCCTTAATTAGGGCTCCTACATTTACCCCCTTTTGTTTTAAAAGAGGGGATGCTCTAGGACGTCCATGTGCAACCAACATTCTTACCCGTCATCGGATAATCAAGGCTGTGCCCTTGACTCCTGTCTTAGGTTGATATGTCGGCCACATGAGACTGTCCCTTGCGACTGTGCCTGTCTTAGGTTGTCCCCTCTGGGGATCTTACCCGTCATTGGCTACCAGCCATCCAATGGAGCCCTTCAGGATCGACTGTGTATGATGACTAACAGCCGTCCAATTGTGGGGAGATGCTGCGGCTTTAAGGCGATAAGCCTTCTGCTGACGAGCCAAGTTGCATAGCATATCAAATTCTTTAAACAAATCAGCTGCCCTGAGTTCTATCAAGTAACACACTGAGTTCTCTAGACAAATATCCGCAAGGCATTGTCCCATAAAGTCCCAAACAATGAAAGATCAAAATGTCCACTTGTTGGGCTGGGATTGTGGCTCAGCGGTAGAGCGCTTGCCTAGCATGTGGGAGGCCCGGGTTCGATCCTCAGCACCACGTACAGGTGAACACATTGTGTACAACTAAAGCAAATAAATAAATATTAAAAAAAAGTCCACTTGTTATAACACGTTGATCTAGGAGGCCCCATGCGTGCAGAGCAGAGGCCACACTGCCGGTGAGGTTGTTTGATGCTTGAGCAGCAGGGATGTTTGCAGCGACCGCGATCCCTGTAGCTGTAGCAGCAGCCGTCTTTTTTTATGTCTAGACAATGCCACCGGCAAGTCTTCAGGGCCCGCTACCTAGAAACTCAAGCATCAATTATTAAAGGAAAGGCAGTGCTATTCCAGCACTGAGTCAAGAGGCGAGTTGTCAAACTAAAAAATAGAATTATTAGATTAGAAAATTAAAGTTGATTACTGCTCACATCCATTGCTGCTTGAGCTCCCACAAACACAAGCTGGCAAATATTCAGAACAAAACAAAGGAAGACTGAGGGTATTTACTGCATTAAAGATAGATTAAAGAAAAGCTAAAGGCACTTTGGAAAAATAATTTGTTAGCTGGAACCCTCGAGTCTCTGTAACCTTCCATGAAACTATCTGTTGCAATAACTCAAATTAATCAGCTATAAAACAAATAAAGTTAATTACAAATAAACATTCCTATGTCAAAACACCAAAATATCAGGTTATACAGCACTAGTCATATTCTTCGCTAAAGAGAAATCCCTGGGACACCTATAAATCAAAATTGAAGGTACCTTCACTTATTAAATTATTTACCCAAATTGAATACTCTTAAACTAAAATGAATTAAAGTTATTTGGATCCATATATATATATTTTTTTTTTCATAAGTGCTTTGATATTTGTGACGTTACACTGGACAGATGTACAAACCTACAAACATATATTTGTGACATCACATTTACATGAAATTTAGACAAATGCACAGACATAAAGACATATATAAAAAGAAAAAAAAAATACAAAGCCGGGCATGGTGGCGCACGCCTGTAATCCCAGCACTGGGGAGGTTGAGACAGGAGGATCACGAGTTCAAAGCCAGCCTCAGCAATGGCGAGGCACTTAGCAACTCAGTGAGACCCTGTCTCTAATAAAATACAAAAAAGGTCTGGGGATGTGGCTCAGTGCCCCTGAGTTCAATCCCCAGTGCCCCCCCCCCAAAAAAAAATACAATTGTGTGCACACTAAAGAGAGATCTCCTCGTCCCGACCAGGAGGAATGACACTTAAGTTGTGAAATATTTTGAAGGACTCTTTAAGGGAATCATTCCATACCTTCATCATGGTCCTCTTGATTTTGTACCTTTTTATTAATCTTGATTCCTCAACAACTTCATCTTTTTTTAAAAAAATATTTTTATTTATTTGCTTTAGTTGTACACAATGCGTTTTATTCAATACATTGTATTTGTACATGGTGCTGAGGATCGAACCTGGGTCGCCCACGCGCTAGGCGAGCGCTCCACCGCTAAGCCACAATCCCAGCCCCAACAACTTCATCTTGATCCTTATGGTTTGGTACCTGCTTTATTAATCTAGATGGTATCCATATTAGAGAGGATTCGTGCTTTGGAAAAACACAAACAGATCCTCTCCCACAAATTAATACTGGATCTAGACCCTTCCATGTACCTGAAAGAACATCCTTCCAGTAAACCAAAGGTTTATGTTGTTGGTGTGGGTTCCAATGTCTGTCTCCAGCAGAATAACCATTAGAGTCTAAAGTTAAAAAATTTAAGGTAAACAGGGCAACTGCCAATCTGTCCCTAGGACTTTTCCAATTTCCTTCTTTTTGTTTTAATAACATAATTTTCAGTGTGCAGTTTGCTCTTTCAATAATGCCCTGACCCTGAGGATTGTATGGGATGCCTGTTTTATGGGATATATTGAATTTTGCGCAAAAACTGTTTGAAAGATGAGGACATATATGCAGGGCCATTATCTGTTTTAAGCATTTTGTGGATGCCCAATGCAGCAAAAGCTTGCAAACAATGAGATGTAACATCTTTAACTTTTTCTCCAGAATGTAAGGAAGCAAAAATCATGCCTGAGCATGTATCTATGGTCACATGAATAAATCACAATTTTCCAAAACTTGGCTCATGAGTCACATCCATCTGCCACAAATGATTGGGCATTAATCCTCTAGGGTTAACACCATAATGAGGATTGGGCAAATGTGTCATACAAGATTTACAATCTTTTACAATTGTTCTGGCTTGCTCCTTTGTGATTTTAAACCTATGCTGCAAGGTGGTGCTATTGATGTGAAACTGGGAGTGAAATAAAGTAGCTTGCTGGAGCGCTGAAAGTATAAATATTGTTTGGGTAAGGTCATCAGCTTTTTTATTACCTTCATGGAGGGGACCAGGCAAGTTGGTATGTGCTATAATATGCCCTACGAATAGAGGTTGTTTTCTTGCCCACAAAAGTTTTTGTATTTGATAAAAACAATTTAAAGGCTGGAGTATGAGGTGCTATTGGTCCTGCTAGCTCTAATTTTGGGACGGCATGTACAATATAGTAGATATCTGAAAAAATGTTCATGGGCTGCTCTCTAAAATTTTCCAGAGCTCTTACCACAGCTTCCAGTTCCACTAGTTGAGCTGATTTGTGTGCAGTTATGTAAGTTATATTTTCTTTTTTAGTGACTACTGCAGCAGTACCATTTGAGGACCCATCTGTGCATACATTTAATGCCTTAGGAATAGGTTGCTTTTTTATTACCTGTGGAAATATAATAGGATGATTGATACAAAAAGATAATATAGGAGACTTAGGAAGATGATTATCAAAATTTGCAGAAGTAGAGCATCTAGCTATAGCCCAATCATTATCATTGAAGCATAAATATTCAATCTGTGATGATGAATAGGGAGTAATAATAGTAGCAGGGTGAATGCCAAATATTTTAGTAGAAGTCTTAAGTCCTTGAAGAATAAGTTTAGCCATCATGGAGGTATAAGACTCAATTATACTTTTAGGAGAGACGGGCAAATGTATCCATAATAAAGGCCCTTGTTGCCAAAATACTCCTGTGGGTGTATATTGTGAAGAAATAATAATCAATATCAGCGGTTGAGTTAAATCAAATCTATCACAATGAACTCCTTCAATGGCTTTTTCTACTAACTTTAAAGCTTTCCTAGCATCAGGAGTCAATGTTCGCGGTGAAGCTGGATCAGGGTCCCCACGAAGGATGTCAAATAAAGGTTTTCGTTGGCCAGTAGTGAGGTTTAGTGTAGGGCGAAGCCAATTAATATCTCCTAGCAATTTTTGAAAGTCATTGAGAGTGGCCAAATGCTCCTTAATAATTAATATTTTTTGAGGCCTAATAAAAGTGTCCATAATTTGGAATCCTAGATATAATATTGGAGATCTAATTTGAACCTTTTCCTTAGCAATGTTTAGTCCATATCGTTTCAAGTTTTCTGATATATCACTAAATATGGTGAATAAGACTTCTTGATTAGGATGAGCAAGCAAAACATCATCTATATAATGGAGGCACATAAGCTCTGGGTATTTATTTTTGACAGGCTGAATAACTTTATCTACATAGATTTGACACATAGTGGGGCTATTAGCCATTCCCTGAGGCAAAACTTTCCATTGATATCTCTGATCAGGGCCATTATTGTTAAATAGAAGGGACTGAAAAAGCAAGCCTGGGGGCATCCAGAAGATGTAGGGGAATAGAAAAGAAGCAATCCTTTATATCAAGAGTAATAAGATGGAATTTTTTTGGAATAGCTACAGGATTAGGAAGTCCAGGTTGAGTAGGGCCCATGATTTGCATGGTTTTATTAATTTCTCTAAGATCATGTAACAATTGCCATTTTCCTGATTTTTTCTTGATCACAAATATGGGGGAATTCCAGGGAGAGGTGGAAGGTTCTATATGTCCTGCTTCTAGTTGTTCCTGAACTAGTAGGTGGGCCGCTTGTAATTTCTCTTTAGATAGGTGCCACTGAGGGACCCACACTGGCTTATCAGAAAGCCATGGTATTTTCAAAATTATTTTCTCAGTGGCCCCCCCAAAAAATATCTTTTTCCTTTATGATAATGATTTCTTTTAGGGTTAAGATTACCCTGTACCTTTTGATAATGATTTCTTATAGGGTTAAGATTACCCTGTAGATTTTCACATTTAACATCTGCAGGCTTGGTTGCAAGGTGTACTCCCATTTGTTGCAAAATATTTCTTCCCCATAAAGTAACTGGTAGGTTAGGTAAAACATAAGGCTGAAATGTTCCTTTATGCCCCTCATCATCCTCCCATTTTAAAATTACTGCACTTTTCTCTGGGAGGTTATTATTATATCCCAAGCCTCTTAAAACTGGTTGAAGCTTTTTTCAGAGGCCAGTGATTGGGCCATTGCCGTAGATTAATGATGGAAGAGTCAGATCCAGTATCTATCAGTCCCTCCATCTCTATTCCTTGGATTTTTATTTTACACATAGGCCTCCTTGAACAATCCCAAACCCAGCAAGCCATGGATCCTGAGTCAGTGGAACAAAATCCTCTACTGTTCCTTTTTTGAGGCATACTCATTTTAAATGAATTATGTAAAATTTGGAAGGAGAAGCAGCTGAGCAATTCTATCTCCTTGATTAACAGAACTTATACTTTGGGGTGAGCTAAGCATTATTTTTATTTCCCCTTTGTAGTCTGAGTTTATTACACCTGGGGTCACTTGCAAACCTAACAAGCTTTTAGGACTACGCCCGAGAATAAGTCCTACAGTCCCTGAGGGAAGAGGTCCCCTGACTCCTGTGGGAATCAGTTGAACCCCCATTTCAGGTGTTAACACTATTCGGGCGGTGAAACAGAGGTCTAATCCTGCATTTCCTCCTGTTCCTCTGGCGAGGGAGTGGATGGGTAGTAGGGGTTGTGTTGGGGAAGCATCTGAGTGGATGCTTGAGGATACTTCTCCTCCAATGCCTCGTACATTTGTGGGCCCCAGGGCATTGGGCCCCGTGCCCCATTTTTTGAATTCCTGAACAAATGATTTCCATAGATGTCAAATTTTGAATGGCATTTATTGGCCCAATGATTTTACACCTGGGGCAGTGGCCTGGGGCACGGTATGAGCTTGGTCTTATTTCTCTTTTGGGATTTTGCCTAGAATAGCCTGATTGATTATGATAATTTTGCCTGGAATATCCTGATTGATTATAATGTCTAGGTTGAGCCATTGTGAAATTTTTGGGGGAAGCACCTCTCATTGCAGCTGCAATCATATTTCCTGTGACAAAGGCGTCATTTATATCTTTACATAGTTGTATATATATGGAAAGATCCTTTTTATTTCTCCATGGCCTGATGGCTTCCTGGCAATATTTTATTAGCATTTTCGTATGCTAATTGAACAACTAATGGCATAGCTTGATCAACGTCTCTACACAATCTACCTGCAGTTCTCAAAAGTTGATCAGCAAAGTCAGCATACAGCTCATTAGGTCCTTGAACCACTTTTGACAAGCTACCTTGTAGATCCCCAGGTCCCTGTAAAGTTTTCCATGCCTTTAAGGCAGCTGCATATATCTGAGCATATACACCTGGGACATAATATTTTTGAGCCTGTGAGTCTGCAAACTGCCCCTCTCCTGTGAGCATTTCTATATTATGGTCACCAAACACTGCAGCTGCGTTTCTTTTAGCTATTTCTATACAAAGTTCTTGAAATTGCGATCGCCAAACCAAGTATTGCCCCCCACTTAATGCTGCTTTACATAGACTTTTCCAGTCTGAGGGGTTAAGTTAAAGATGTTAAGGGACTCCAGCATACTCAACGTGAAAGGAGCTTGGGGTCCATAGGTCATTACTGCCTCTTTGAGATTTTTTTATTGTTTTGAAATCTACTGACTGGTGGACCCTTTGTCCATTTTCATTTTCAAATACTGGCAATTCCCAATGTATCTGTGAGTTACCCTTGACAGCGCATAAGCACTCAGAAAGACTTTTTATTTCTGTTTCTAGGGTTTGCAAACGCCTAGTAATACCCTTCATATTTTCTGTAATGGATTCCACCCATGGGGGAGTAGAGGACACAAGTAGTTCTCTACTTGACAGTCCTTTTTCTTTTTTAATTTCTTTTTGTTCTTTTTTCTTTTTACTGGAGACTGTGCTCCCAGAATCACCTTTTTTTTTTTTTTTTGGTACTGGGGATTGAACTCAGGGGCACTTGACCACTGGGCCACATCCCCAGCCCTTTTTTGTATTTTATTAGAGACAGGGTCTCACTGAGTTGCTAAGTGCCTCACCATTGCTGAGGCTGGCTTTGAACTCGTGATCCTCCTGCCTCAGCCTCCCAAGTGCTGGGATTACAGGCGTGCGCCACCATGCCCGGCCCAGAATCACCTTTTGATTCCTCTTCACTACTATCACTTTTACTGGTATCCTGAATTTCAGCTTCTAAGGAGAGTACATATTCGTCGGCTAATTTCAATAAGTTTCTGATGGCTTTTGCAGCTCTTACTTTTGAATTTACACCACTACTCTTCTCACTGGTATTAACTGACTTAGAGGCTATACTCTCTTGATCACTTTTCTCACTATCCACTGAGTCTGCGATATCGAAAAACTCATCCATGGCTTTTATTAATTATCCGACCTTTTGTTACTTTCGCTCCCATTTTCAGTTCTTACCTGCCGGCCGAACTCCCCATGCGGGTCACCACCTGTTGCTGCCTGAAACTATTGCCGCTTGGAGCAACAACGCCACGGGAATAAGTTCAGAGGCGGAATGGAAACGAACAGGCTCTTTATTCTGCTAGCTTCTCTCTTCGGCTCCAACAAACACCCCAACACCCAATCCACACTCCTCCAACCACCACAAAATAGCGTTGACCCTGTCTGCAATGTCCCGGGCCAAGTCCTGCGAGAGGATGCAAATGGCGCCAACCCGATCCGCAATGTCCTGGGCCAAGTCTCGCAAGACCATGTAAGGTGGCAATGCTTGAATAGCTCTATGGCTCACAGCCAACCACAATCTTAGCCATCTCCTTAATTAGGGCTCCTACAGGTGTCTCCAATTCCCAGGCCTGATCCAAACAAGTCTTGTTTTCCAACCTCCCCATTTTTGGTTTCAAGTGGAATTTCTTAGGTGGAATTGTATCAAAAATGGAAAAGTATGAACAAAAAGGGTGGAGGTACCTGAGGTCAGTGGAGGGGAAGAAGGAGAGGATAGGAAGAGAAAGAATTAGAAGTTTTACAGAAAAATTTAGAGAACATGATCCTCCCATATCCCAGTAGCCTCCTTGTGACTCTCTGAAAGCCAAGTTTGCTTTCTTGTTTCCTTCTTTCCTTCCTTCCTTCTACCTAGAGGCACTTACCACTGAGTTATGTCCCCAGCCCTTTTTATTTTGAGACAGGGTCTCACTAAATTGCTCAGGCTGACCTCCAACTTGTGATTCTCCAGCTTCCCAAGTTGCTGGGATTACAGGCATGCAGCCAAGCTTACTTTCTGCTGACAGACTCTGAGGGCCTGTCTTTGGTCTCCATTTTCTCCACAGGGCAGCATATGGGATTTGTAGCATTTTCACTTCTGAAGTCTTTTTGGTGCTTATAGGCAGCAGACTGATGCCCACTGGGCACTTTGACATGCAGCCCCAAAGCCTGGGCAGCTAGAGCTGGGGATCAGGCTGAGTTCTAGCATAAAGTGCAATCCCTGGTCCCACAACAGCAGTGTCTGGTGTAACTGCATCTCCACTCAGCCAGTGATGTGGTGTGGTTAATCTGGCTGCCAGCCATTCACAAATTTTATGAAGTGGATGTATAAATACTGCCCATCCCAATGCCAGCAGCCTCTGTCAGTCATAGGTGGCAGAAAGAAATGTAGCTGTGTCTGCTGCTACTGGAACAGGTAAACCCTTGGCAGGAGGCTGGAGGTCAGGATATCCTGCCAACTCAGATGTGCTCACATTGCCAATCCTCAACCCAGCAGAATCCTTCAGCAGCTGGTTTTCTTGGGTTGCTGGGTTGGGTGTTGTAGGAATTTCAGTGCTGGTAAATCTTTCTATTCTAGATTTTAGGGTCTTTCATCATCTCCTGTAAACTTGAGCTCTGTCCTACTTCTGAGGCTCCTTCTTCTGACTTCATTCTCCCCATCCTCTGGATGGTACTGTGGTTGAACTATCTTTTTCTCACTGACTGCCTTCAGGTGGGTCCTGGGGTAGGTCCATGAAGAGGCTCTGCAGGGACATACTTGTGTTAGTTCAGGCAGCAGGTCACATAGTGCCATCTGCCTGGAAGTCACCTGTTACCTGTACCTACTGAAGAGCCTGGGATGGGAGGGAAGTCAGGATTGGCCACATCCCCAGCCCTTTTTAATATTTTATTAGATACAGGGTCTCACTAGGTTGCTGAGGCTGGGTTTGTACTCTTGATCCTCCTGCCTCAGCTTCCCAAATTGCTGGGATTACAGGTGAGTACCACCATGTTTGGCTACTTTTTAAGACAGAGTCTCCCTAAGTTACCTAGGGCTTCGCTAAGTTGCTGAGACTTTTTGTTTTTTAACACATTTTTAAAAAATTTTACGTGGTGCTTAGGATCAAACCCAGGGCCCTGCACGTGCTAGGTGAGCACTTTACAACTGAGCCACAACCCCAGCCCCTGCTGGGACTGGCTTTGAACTTGTGATCCTCCTGCCTCAGCCTCCTGAGCAGCTGGGATTACAGGTATGTAGCACTGCACCCTGTAGCAGAGGGTTCTTTTGGGAGAGGGGTGCCACAGAATGGTGATGCTTCAACTGAGGAGGATCACCTGAGTCTGACTTCTTGGGCCTCTGTCAGGTCCAAAGGACAGGGTTGGGGATATTCCTGGTCCAGCTTGCTTTCTGGGAGGCCAGAACTCTGGAGAGCCCTACAGTGTTTCAACAGATGAACTGAAGGAGCAATGTGGCAGGGGGGCTGGGGAGGGTTATGGTGGGCAGCAGGAAGCCTGTATTTTCAGCTTTCTTATCAGCTAGTGGTTCTGGAGAGCTACCATCTCCCCAGGCCACCCAGGTGAATTCTCAGGTCACACTCCAGGGCTCCTGCTTAGCACAAAGGAGGAGGAGACTAAGGTCCTGGCCTTGGCAGGGCTGAGGAGGTCACTAAGGGCCTTTTGTCCACTGTTGTCTTTCTCATCAACATTTCCTCCATCCTAGCTGGGCACAGTGGCGCACGCCTGTAATCCCAGCACTTGGGAGGCTGAGGCAGGAGGATCGCGAGTTCAAAGCCAGCCTCAGCCATGGCAAGGCACTTAGCAACTCAGTGAGACCCTGTCTCTAATAAAAATACAAACAAAAAAAAAAAGGGCTGGGGATGTGGCCCAGTGGTCGAGTGCCCCTGAGTTCAATCCCCGGTACCAAAAAAAAAAAAAAAAAAAAAAAAAAAAAAAATCCCCAGTACCAACAAAACAAAACAAAAACAACATTTTCTCCATCTTTGTCTTCTTTTATGCCTGGCTCTTCCCCTAAAATTTTTGAAGGATGTGCTTTTAGTTAAAATTCAAAGGAGAAGCCGGGCGCGGTGGCGCACACTTGTAATCCCAGCACTTGGGAGGCTGAGGCAGGAGGATCACGAGTTCAAAGCCAGCCTCAGCAGTGGCGAGGCACTTAGCAACTCAGTGAGACCCTGTCTCTACTAAAATACAAAAAAGGGCTGGGGATGTGGCCCAGTGGTCGAGTGCCCCTGAGTTCAATCCCTGGTACCAAAAAAAAAAAAAAAAAAAAAAGGAGAGCTGGGCACTGTGACACATGTCTGTAATCCTAGGGACTCAGGAGGCTGAGGCAGGAGACCCCAAGTTCAAGACCAGCCTTGGCAATTTAGTAAGATCCTGTCTCAAAATTTAAAAAAAGGTCTGGGTACCAAAAGGACTTAAAATCAACATACTATAGTAACACAGCCACATCAATATCTATAGCATCTCAATTCACAGTAGCTAAGCTATGGAACCAACCTAGGTGCCCTGCAACAGATGAATAAAGAAAACGTGGTGAAATATTGCTCAGCCATAAAGAATGTAATGATGACATTTAATGGTAAATGAATGGAACTATCATGCTGAGTGAAATAAGCCAATCCCCAAAACCAAAGGCAGAATGTTCTAATATGTGGATGCTAACACGCAATAAAAGGGAGGGGAGAATAGAAGTTCTTCATATTAGAGAAAGGGAATAAAGCTAAGGGAGAAGAGATGGGAAAAGGAAAAAACAGTAAAAAGAATCTGACATAACATTCCTATATTCATATGTGAATATACAACCAGCATAACCACAACTCCACAACCACAAGAATGGTAAGTTAAAGCCAGGTGTGGTGGCACATGCCTGTAATTCCAGCACTTGGGAGGCTGAGGCAGGAGGATCACGAGTTCAAAGCCAGCCTCAGCAATGGCAAGGCACTTAGCAGCTCAGTGAGACCCTGTCTCTAATAAAATACAAAAAAAGGGTTGGGGATGTGGCCCAGTGGTCGAGTGCCCCTGAGTTCAATCCCTGGTACCAAAAAAAAAAAAAAAAAAAAAAAAAAAAGTAAGGTAAGTTAAACTCCATGTATGTATAATGTCAAAGTACACTCTACTGTCATGTATATCTAAAGAGAAAAAACAAAGACATCTTCAACCCAAAAAAAAGAAAAAAAAAAAAAAATCCCACAAACCCCAAAACAACACAAAAAGGCTGGGGATATAGTCCAATAGTAAAGTGCCCTGGGTTCAATTCTCAGTACAGGAAAACAAAAACAAAAACCCAAAGGAGAGGGTCTGGGGTTGTGGCTCAGCGGTAGAGCGCTCGCCCAGCACGTGCTTAGCCTGGGTTCCATCCTCAGCACCATGTAAGAATAAAGGCATTGTGTACAATTAAAACAAATAAATAGGGCTTGGGTTGTGGCTCAGTGGTAGAGCGCTCGCCTAGCACATGAGCGGCCCGGGTTCGATCCTCAGCACCACATAAACATAAATGTACTGCATTGTGTACAACTAAAGTAAATAAATAAATATTTAAAAAAACAAATAAATATATATTATTAAAAAAAAACAAAGGAGAAAGATTCAGGACATTTTGGGGAACCCCTTTCATCCAAGACTCTTCCAGACGAAATTTTTGCTGTGTCCCCTTCTTGCCCATGGATGTTTTTTCTTGAGTTGACAATAGTCTTACAGCAGAGGGTACAGAAATTAAATATGTCAAGCCTAAGTGTAAAATGAAGTGAATACCCTAAAAGATTTCCTGTAGGCCTTAGCTGTCAGTCCCAGGCCTGCTGACCTATCACAGGCTCACAAATGGGGGCTGCTGCCCTCATGGGTCCCAGAGCCTTCTTGGACTTCTCTCTACCCTCTGAGTGTCATTCTTACCTTCTTCATTATTTCCTCTGATCTTTTCCCTCTTGCTTCTGAGTCACATGATGTCAGGGCCCCCAGCATGCCTGGTGGAGTCTGTAGCCAGGGAGTGGAAGAGGTCCAAAAACCCACTCAGGGATGAGTGGAAGCCTCTACCCCTTTCCCAGCTGGGTGCACACTGCCACCCATAGTGAACATGAGGCAGCCAGGTGGCACCTTGACCATTCTCTTAATGGCAAATCCAGCTAAAAACTTTGATAAAATAAGTCTGGACTGTAGAGATCCCTGTAAGAGATTAAAGGGTGGTGTTTGGGGATGGTAGAGAATGGAGGTACTCTCATTATGACAACCATGTGCATGCAAATAAAAGTTGGGGAAAGGGGAGAGCAAAAGGTGAATCCTTAGAGGACCCCCGAGCCTGGGAAAATGGAGGCTTGGGACCTTTTGTCCTTCTCCTTCACTGGGCAATCAAAGACAAGTGTAGCTGTGGTGGTGAAAGACTGGGGCCTACAGAAGTACCAGGACAAACATTCTATTCAGGTTTCAGTCCCTCTGGACGACTTGCCTTCCTCCAAGGCCTACCCCACTTCCAGAGGGTCTGTGTGCTGTTCAGTTGCTGAGGGGCCTAAAAATGCCCTAAGCAGCCTGAGGAGACACTGCTATTAAGGCTTTAACCAGGTGTTAAGTGGGTAGCTGGGGCCTTGCCCCTCTAGTCTATCATCTCATCAGATGACATAAATCATCCTATGTGCTCTACTTATTAAAATCTTTGAATGTCTCCCCACTACCCAAATTATACAGGCTGAGCTCTTTCAGTAATCAGGTTCCAAGACAACCACACACATCAAGAGATTTATCCTGAACACCCACTGCCTTTTACCTCTAGCATGCATGACATTTCAGCCCACAGTAAGCAGTTTACTTGTTATATCTACTGGGAATATTTTTCTCCCTTGTCTAAATTTCCCATGTTCCCAATGCTCTTCCGTGAAACAATACCTTACTTGAGTCAAAGCCCTCAGCAGGGCTGGGGATATGGCTCAGTTGTTAAAGAGTGCTTGCCTGGCATGCACAAGGCCCTGGGTTAAATCCCCAGCAGTGTGTGTGCGACACACGCACACAAGACACACACACAGCCCTCAGTAGATGGCAGTTCAGTAGGTGAAAGAAGCCAGGTGTACCCATCCTACTCTACCTGGGACACTGACCATGGATCAATGGCAGTGAGGACTGGCCTCAGGACACTAGAGATGCAATGAACAGCAGGTGAGGCCTGAGAGCCCATAGCACATAGGGCAGAGCTTTCTGTGCCTCTCTGGGGGTGCGTGGGGGGTGAATTCCTTTGTAAGAGGTGCAGAAAAAGGGGACCTAGTCTATAGTGGCTACCTCTTTGGCTGAGGCCTTCAATCGAGCATCAGCCTCCTCTAGGGGAATGCGGATCCGAACATTCAGCTCTTATTATTGCGTAAGGTGAAGCCCTTGTTGCTTCTGCAATGGAAAAAGATGAAGGGAGCCAAGCTGGGGGATTTAGCTTTGAATGGTCTCTATTCAATTCCCATGGGTTCCTCAGATGTCCCATCTCAAACAGGTAAGAATCCAAATTCAGGTTGTCATGACCAAAAATTTCCCTCCTGGCTCCTAATGAGCATACCTCCCAGTAGTGTAGGATGCCACATAGCCAGCTCAATGGCAAGGGGCTTAGTTGTGGGTGGCCAGGCAAACAGCAAGGCACATTATGTCAGGGTCCACAGACCATCTTGATTTAGATTTCCACAGCCAGTTCATTACTTTATAGGGTGGATCATCTTTCTGCAGGGCTTTATCAAAGGAGGGCAAAAACTCACCCTCTGCCTCAAAGTCACCCTCACTCACCCCTGCCCCTAGCCCTGCCAAGAACTTTAATACAACCAGGAATGACTCTCAACTATACAAGGGGTACATCAAGACATCATTAAAACAGCTATAGCATCTCAAGGAGCCCAGCAAATAAAGAGAAAGTCCTGCTTAGATTTGAGAGAACAATTCGTTATAATGAACCAGAAATGTAAGATTCCACTGAAACTGGAACAGTTGACAGAATATGGTTGAACTTAAACCTTCAAAAGAAAGAAGAGGATCAAATAAAGCCAACAAATGGAGAAGCCCAACAGTGGTCTGGAACAAACATGATAACTGCATTTTGGCATGGGCAACTCCTGATCCTTGCCAGTAGTGGTCTCCCTTCCTCCCCCTCTGCTGTTCTAGTCAAACCAAATGGCTTCTTTCTCTCGAATGCAGGTATAAGGCAGCCCAATCCCTTTGGATATGATACAAAGCCAAGAGGCAAGCTTAAGAATCTCATTTGAGGGTAGAAATTGCATGTATCCAACCCAACATGCTGGTTACCAATGATGTGTTATCAATGCACCTGGTAGCAACTTCAATCAAAGCAGATACCATGTGTAACCTGTTATGTATCTCTATAGCAATGTCCATGTTCCCAATTTACTATATTGTTAACATTGCAGCAAAATGTTATTTTTCAGCTCCAGATTTTCTTAACACTTCTAAGAGGCTATTGAACAGGATGTACAACAGAATTCTATCTCAGAAACCAAGGCATCAAGGAGGAAAACTGGCTCTTCCTGGAACTTTTGTGGGGGCACAGAGAATGTCAGTGTATGATAGGTGAAGGGAGGCAGAGGTAGGCAAAGTGTTCTACCCACAAGGCCAACACATTCATGTTCAAAGTCTGGGTGGAGGGAGAGGAAAAAACAAACAACAAAAAACCCCAACCAAATCAAAGGAAAAAAAAAAAGGTTTTCACACAACACAGTATCAAAAAGTAAAAGGAACACACTAAATGCACAAACTGGTGACAGGTGAGTCCATAGCCTATTGAGATAGGTCCTTCCAGCATCAATCAGATTTCTTCTCATCTGTTATCTCTAGGTTATTTACAGATGTGGTGACTTAACAAGAGTCTCTCACAGAAGGATAGGCAGGCAGGCTTCAATCGTTGGTTTCTGGATCTGTCTGTGCCATGTAGGCATCCAACTCCGCATCCAGATGTCCTTTAGTTTTCGACATGTATGCATCCAACTGGTTGTCCAGCTGCTCCTTGGTCAATACAGGGCGAGTGAGGGCACCTCTCCCTCGTCCACGGCCTCGGCCTCGGCCTCCAAAGCCCCCTCTTCCCCGACCTATCATGCCCCGACCTGGCCCAAGGGGGAAAAAAAAAGACAGTTACAAGTAGGTTTAATGGGTGCTACAGTAAATGCCCCTTAGAGCAGTGGGGCCTAGCTGAGAAAAGCTGAAGGGCAGGGCAAAGAGGAGAAATCTGGAAAAACAAGAAACACACTGGATAGAAAGCAACACATGGAAAGCACATATAATGAATCCCTTATTACATGCTCATCTCTAAATACTATCTAAAAATTTTTAATTCTATCAACAAATGGAAAATAATTGGCTGATAAATAATCTCTTCTAAGAAATTCCCTACTGTTTGAGACCCCTCCCAAGTTCATAATTAAAATACATTATAGATATTCCAATTTAGTAACAGGGAGGTAGTAAAAAGGGCACAGAGAATCAGGGATGTGAAAGCAGACATTCAAATTAAGCTTTAATGAATACCCTCTGGAAAGTTAATGAACTGACTCCATGTGTCAGATTATTAAGGGTTTCTCTTTGACACAGAACAATGTGAGGAGATAAGAAAACTTGTTGGGTACTAGCCTCCTCTATCTCTGATTCTAAGCACCTTAGGACAATTGTAGTTATCTGAGAGGTAGTTTCAATTCACTTAACAAAATACATCCAGCTTTCTGAAAAGTCACTTTAATCTTCCCTACCCATGTGATCTCTCAAAAGCCAAGTGGGGGAATAATTTGAAACAACCTATTTCATCCTGAAACCAAACTAACTTGCATTTCATTCAAAAAACAAAACCACGTAGTGTATAATGGGAGAGAAGAAAATAAGCCTTCAGTTACCTAATGCCCTTTCCTAACAGTTAATATGGCAATGTCAGGGTTATAAATTTTGGAAGACCCACCACATACCTTAAAAAGAATGAACCAAATACACACAGGGGATATTACCCCGAACAGATGGAGTGGGAGTTTCTCACTAAATTCTAAGCCAGAAAGCCCCCATGAGATTTGGCAGTAACACCACACAACCATTAATTTTTTTTCCAATCTGGGTCATGAGATCACAAGACAAATATCAAGATCTCAAAGGTAAGATTATCAGCAAAAGCCAGTTAGATAGTTAACTGACAGTAATACCATTTAATTTTCTACCTTTCAAAAAACCATCTCTGGTTCCCCATAAGCAGAAACTTTACTTGATTTCAGAGCCACTGATCAGCTCCAAGTCTCACCCCCTTGATTTTCACTCCCCATACTAGGAATGGAACCCACGGCCTCATGGGTGCTAAGCATGAGCTCTACCACTGATCTAATATTCCCAGCCTCTTACCACCTTCTTTCTGTTCACATTTTTTGTGTTTGTATGTGTGGGGTACTGGGGATTGAAGCCAGGGGTACTGTACCATGGCTACACTCCTAGACCGCCTTCTCTATTTTTATCTTAGTTAAAGTGAGATTTTGCCGGGCGCGGTGGCCCACGCCTGCAATCCCAGCACTTTGGGAGGCTGAGGCAGGAGGATAGCGAGTTCAAAGCCAGCCTCAGCAATGGCAAGGCACTTAGCAACTCAGTGAGACCCTGTCTCTAAATAAAATACAAAAAAGGTCTGGGGATGTGACCCAGTGGTCGAGTGCCCTGAGGTCAATCCCCGGTACCACAAAAAAAAAAGTGAGGTTTTAAGCTAAAAGATGGGCATGTGGAAGTGATGGGTCAGAGATAGAAAAAGGCAAAATCCCAAACTAACCATTGTGTCATTTAAAAAATTTAAATCTGTAAGAACCTAGGGGAACACTGCATAGTATCTGGTTCTGTAATATGTACCTGACTGGCTCTTAGAAAAATCACAACAGACTTTCAATCTACCACATGTGAATTTAGGAAATAAGCCAGTTTCAAAAAACAAAACAAGACAAACAAACAAGCCTGCCTGTGACTTGAAGCTGTGCAGAAAGGTGGCTCTGAGTTTTTAGAGGGAGGAAAATAAGGGGGAGCTACTCTCTGAAGTTGGTAGCTGACTAACCTCTACCACCGATTCCGCCACGACCCATAGCTCCACGCCCTAGGCCCCCTCTCCCAGGACCTCCACGACCTCGAACACCACCTCTTCTTAAGCCCATTCTGGGAGCTACGGCTCGTCCACCTCGGAGCAGGTTTTGACCTTGGAGAGGAGGCATACAATGTATATGCAGGTAAATCCAAGAGAAACAAAAGTAGATTCTAACCAAAGGAAGGCGGTGAGGGTTAAATTAAAGTAATTCAGTTAATTTTTAGGTGGGGTAGGGCAAGCTGCACACCTAGAGTGTTACCAGATTAAGTTGCTCATTATTTGTATCAGTTCAACATTTCTGACCACAAATCCATCTTGGGAAGCTGGGAGTTAATTAAGTACAGACTTTTAATAAATTTAAAAACTGTACAGGGAACAGTACAGCAGTGCCCAAATTATCAGATATAGGTTAAATACTATTGGTTAACTTGTCCTCTCTTTCTTTCAGATGATTAACAGCGTTGCACTAGCACCAGGAACACAGAGATGTTTAGTTATGATATAGGCCGAAGACCCATACATTTCTTTATTTTTTGGTGCTGGGGATTGAACCCATGGCCTCATATATATGCTAACATACATTTCTTAAACTTGACTTATTTCTAGAACTTGAATGTGCTTTGATTCAAGCAGCAGCAGGGTGCTTTAAAATGAAATGGAGATGACATGAATTACCTGATATGCAGGTCATAGCCCCTCACCACTGCACATTATCAGAAAAGGAATGGTATCGATAAAAGGCATGCAGCACTATTAAAAATATGTGATTTCAAAAGTTATTAATATATATTAATATTAATACAAATTTAGTATTAAAGATGTTAAACAAACGTGTCCATAAGCAGCCCAAGAGAAAAGGAAAGGGGATAGGGCCCAATAGTTATCAGGTACACAAAGCACTGACCTCGGAGCGACATCCCGCCCCTAAGTAGGGTTCTGGTGGCACGTCCCCCACGTAGTCCTCCTCTGGATAAGCCTCTCTGGATTATGGGCAGACCACGTCCTCCAATTGCTCCCCTGGCCAGGGCCCCTATGGGTCGGCCTAACCGTGCCTGGATGTTACTCTTACCCAGGCGCTGCTTTAAGCTCTTCTGGAAGAAAAGGTGTTGGAGGATTGAGATCAAAAAAGCAATTCAGTGGGATTTGGCAATTCTAAGTGCAGAGAAAAAGAAGCAAGTGAGATGCCTGGCATGGCGGGAAATAACCTGCTGTGGATATCATTAAGGATCTCAAATCAGAAACCTTTGTTCTCAGAACATGGTATAAAAGAATTCCAGAGCATAAACTCTAAGAAGCTTCAGTATGATCCCATGAAATTGGCATTACCACAAATTACCTCACTAATTTGGCTACAGAAGTCATACACCACCAGCTGGAACTTAAATTTTAATAAGAACACTTGCTGTTTTGAACCACAGATTGACAATGATATGACTTAATTCATACCTGCCCAGGAACTACCACTGTCTTCAAAGGCTTACTCAAACACCACAGGAAGTTCATCACACTCTGGGCAAAATTTAAATTACAAGTTCATTTGAATTCTTTTGACTTAAGAACAAGATTGATTTTTCAGTCAAAGAGGCCAGTGTGCTCCATTTTTCCTTTGAGTATCTATCTCCAGACGGTCCACTTTTTACCTTAAGATGCAAATAAACACAAAAAAGTCAAACTTCCTTTCCTTGCATTTCTTAAAAATTCATAATGCCATGTCTTCCCTTGCAAACAGCTCCCGTAAGCCAGTATAGTGACTTTTAAATCAAAATAAACAAAAATATTTCTCCAGAGAGCCAGCCAAACTGTTACAATTAACACAGGTGAACTTTAACCACAAAGGGGCACATAAGAGGACAAAGACATACTACAAAGATAAGATTTTTCAATAATCTTTCCTCAAAAAGAAATCCTTGAAGATCACATCTTTTTTTTCTTCAAAGGAAATTTCATCAATGTAACCTTGAACACGCAACCAAGGCCTGCTTTTTCATAAAGCCAAGTCAACATGAATGAAAATAAAGTTTATGCACGCTCAAGTTCAACCCACAAATAACTGCCAAAGATGTGTGTGTTCCCCCTCTGCCCAATCGTAGCCCTCAAAAATATGCTGTGAGGCCTAACTTCCTAGGAGAAGATAATAAACTGCTTCTGATCAGTAGAGAAAGACACCTAGCACGAGGAGGTGCAACCAACCCTATGGGGCTGTCCTGTCACTCCTCTAGTGAGCACATCATTATTTTGTTTTTGCAGTGCTAGGGATCAAATCCACACCCTCACACGTTAGGTGAGTGCTCTACCACTGAGTTACACCCATAGTCCTAGCACACAATTATGAGGTCAGGACTGCATTCTGTTAAGTACCTCATGTTCAGTTTTCCTGAATATATTGATTCTCCTGAGTTATATGCTTCAGTGAAAAACTATACAGTGCCCAGAAGTTCTCCTATCCCTATCCCTAGCTGCCACCAATCTTGGCCTCTAACATTGACAGGACACTTAAGGATGTCAACTATACCACTTGGTTTCCACTCTAAAGCTGCAATATAAAGCAGCCACTAGACACACATGGCTACTATTTAAGGAAAATTAAAAAATAAATAAATAAATAAAATTTAAAATTAAGTTCCTCAAATAGCACTAGCTACATTTAAAATTCTTAATAGCCATATGGGGCTAGTGGTTACTATGCTGGACAGCACACAGAGCGCATTTCCATCATCACAGAAGCTACTGACAGAGTTGCTCTGGAGGTTACTTTTTGCACAGCCTGTATTTAAAGCTTCATGCTGAAAGGTCCTTTGGTGGTGCCTTTTGGTTCTTGCTTCCTGGGTCAGAGATGGATCTAGTCATACAAGGCTTACAGTAGTTGAAGCAGAAAGCCTTGTTTATTTTTGGTCAGTGAGCCCAGTGGTTCAGAATAAGGGTGGGAGGGTGTTATATTTAACTGCTGAATTTATGCACAGCCATGCAGTGCTACCAGTTAAAGTCCTTACAGTTGCATGGCATCGCCCTCCAGACGCCCAGCCACAGCTTGGACATATCCTTCCACAGCCAATGTCCGGACTTGCATATAAAGTCTATGAATAATAAAGAGCAGGTTTTATTTCAGGTCTGAATAGATTTATCTCTTATTGGAAATTTGAAAGAGAACCTAATTCTTAAGTTAGTTACTCAGTACTCATGCTCCAATGTACTGATAAAACTTCAGGTGCTGTGGAAACAAGAGTCACTGTACTTTTTGTATTTTTTTTTTTTTTTTGGTGGTACCGGGGATTGAACTCAGGGGCACTTGACCACTGGGCCATATCCCCAGCCCTTTTTTGTATTTTATTAGAGACAGGGTCTCACTGAGTTGCTAAGTGCCTCGCCATTGCTGAGGCTGGCTTTGAACTCGCGATCCTCCTGCCTCAGCCTCCCAAAGTGCTGGGATTACAGGCGTGCGCCACCGCGCCCGGCCCAAGTTTTTGTATATTTTAGCACTGAAAACCTTGACTAAGGCCAGACTCCCTGTACTAGGAAGAATGAAATTATTTCCCTAGAATATATACCATTTAACAGAAAGTAATGGATATTTTGAAGATCATCTAAAAACAAATAGTTTCTTTCTTTCCTCCTTCTTTTTATTTGGCAATGCTGGGGATCAAATCCAGGGCCTTGCACATGGTAGGCAAGTGCTCTACTTTTGAGCTATACCCAACCTGAAACAAAAATTCTTTGTATAAAAAAACCATCAATCTACTTTAAGGGTAAAGGACCAAAAAAATGAGATTAACAGTCATTGATAACAACACACAGATGGCAAACTCCCTGAAACAGAAAGAATAATAAAACATTATTTATAATCAGTACCTGCCAAAATTGGAATTCTCTGAACTTCCCTTTCATAGAAGGTTCAGGTTTGGTCCTGAGCCTCTTTGTCATCATCCATGGCATCCTGACAGCCTCAGTGGACTGACACAGATCACCAGCTGCTTCAGAGCAGTAAGACGAATTCTCTCACCTGCTTAAGTTTTAATGCTGCCTGGACAGAGGGTCTATTCTCCATCTGCTGGGCCAGTCTTCTGTTTCTGGCACTGGCTAGCTGCTGTTGTTGCTGCATCGAAGCTCGAATATTCACTGGCATCGGCTGTTTGTTCTTCAGCATATTAGTAAAGCTTCAAGGTCGAACAAAATGGATGTTTAAATAAAAGCTTTATTACAAAACATTTATTGGCATTTTCATGGCTTGCTAGACCAGGAGCTCCAGATCCCACGAACTTTTAAGTAAAGTGGTACGTTTAGATCAAGGCTGATGTGGGTTAAAGACTCCTCTGTTTCCACAAACTTGCAAGAATCAGAAACTTAGAAATGCAGCTAAGTGCAGCACAATCAAAAGTGATAACAAGGGCTCAGGTAACAGCTCTTAAGAGAGGTGGAAAGTATGAAAAACACGCAATAAGCAGATATGATGACAAGAGACAGAAGATGTAGTTTCAAAGACAAATGAAGAAAGCCTAAACTTTGGGGAACTCAAGGGTTCATTTTAAGGGCAAATATGATGAAGGCCTAGAGAACCTTCAAAGCCAGAGAAATAATACACCTACATAAATTATAGGAGTGTATCATATTTATAAATATACATGTCACTTAAGAACATGTGAATATAGATAATTAATGTTCTACATCCTGAGAGATAAGAAGATGTACATATGCTTCAGAAGAATCCAAACTAGATGTTAAATGTCTTAAGCGTTTTAACATCAACTTGATGAAGATCACTGGCCAAACATACTGAATGAACAAAGCTCTCAGACAGACATTGCCTTTAAATACCTTAATTTTTCTCAAGTTTCAAGTGATCATTTTTTCCAATTCCAATTGAGTGCTTTAGTGAGAAATATTAGTTCAATCATTTAAGAGCCTGTGAAGATATTCTTCTATTATATCTGACATGGTTAAGCTTAATGGAATGAAAGAGAAGAGCACTTAGCTGTTAAAAGAAACAAAAAGAAACTAAAAAGCAGAATGGAAAGAAAGTGAAATGGAGCAAAGCAAGTGCCTCTTACAAGGCCCAGGAATGGCATTCGAGGGCCTTTGGACATATTCATGGCTTGCTACCTGCCTCTTACAGGCCAGACACAACACTGCTGGCCTTGGACTGGGTAGCAAGCCTTTTGCAGCCAGGGTATATCATGCTACCGTGCTGCACCACCCCTGTATCAATGCAAAAAAAAAACAAAAAAACCTTGAAGAAAAGAGAGGGCGTGAGTGAGGAGTCTTTTTAAAATACATCCCACCAGATAAATATTTCAGACAGCTTAACATAAAAATCTACTGATATGGGGTTTTGAAACAACCGCCCAATTTGTTTTGTGTACCACATTAAGATGCAACTAAGAACAGAGGTCTGTAGCCTTCTGTTGGTATTTAGCTTACAACTGGTTTTTGTGCATTGGACCCCAGGGCCATTTAAGTAATGTTTTCTTAGGAAGGAGCTGAAGTTGCTGTTGGCTGCCTCACCGCTCATTTAGAGACATCTTGGTGGTGCTTTTTAGCACAACTTTCGGCGCTGATTGTGCAGCCATCTTCAAATCCCGAGAATCTACAAAGGATGATATGAAGAATGAAGAAATCAGAATAATGGCCACTTTATTTCTAAGAGAGACAAGTCCCAAACAATGAATGAAAAGGTCTGTCACTGATTATTGAAAATCAAAACTCATTATAGGAGTTTTTATATGAGCATTGTCTCAAATCATTAAAAATCTTAAGGCCAAGGACAGCAAACACCTGCCAGTCTCCAAAAGTTTAAGAGTGTGGCTTTTAGCCCAGCACTGTGGTGCATGCCTATAATCCCAGCCACTTGGGAGCAAGAGGCAGGAGAATGGCAAATATAAGCAACTCAGACCCTGTCTCAAAACAAAACAAAAGGCTGGGGACACAGATCAGTGGTAAAATGCTCCTGGGTTCAATCCTCAGTACAAAAAAAAAAAAAAAAAAAAAAAAAAAAAAAAAAGAAGAAAGAAAAAGAATGAATCTGGCTTTTAATACAGAGCATCGTTTTCAACCTTGGCTGCATAAGACTTGGCTAGGAAACGTTTTAAAATACAGGTGCCGGGGTCTAGATCAATCTCTGGTGGCAGGGGCCGGGGGATCAGCAATTGGGGAAAATAAAAAGCTACCCATCTGGGCGCGGTGGCGCAGGCCTGTAATCCCAGCACTTGGGAGACTGAGGCAGGAGGATCGCGATTTCGAAGCCAGCCTCAGCAATGGCGAGGCACTTAGCAACTCAGTGAGACCCTGTCTTTAATAAAATACAAAAAAAAGGGCTGGGGGTGTGGCCCAGTGGTCGAGTGCCCCTGAGTTCAATCCCTGGTACAAAAAAAAAAAAAAAAAAAAAAAAGGCTACCCAGTAGCTTCTAATATGCAAAGTTGAGACCCACTGATTTAGAGAAGACTAACAGACATGCCCAGTTTCAAAAGCCTCCCAAAACCAAGCAGGGCCTTGGCAAGGGATTAGAGATTTAGGGGAATAGAATAGGAAAGGTTTCCCAAATGAGCATTCATCTGGTAGTTAGCTAGCTCTCCAGAGCCCGCTACAAAATTTAACCCTAAAGTCTCCATGAGGTTCTACAGTTCTCATTTAAACCCCTACCATTGCTGGGCGCGGTGGCGCACGCCTGTAATCCCATCACTTGGGAGGCTGAGGTTAGAGGATCTCGAGTTCAAAGCCAGCCTCAGCAATGGCGAGGCACTTAGCAACTCAGTGAGACTCTGTCTCTAATAAAAAAAAAGGGCTGAGGATGTGGCACAGTAGTCGAATGCCCCTGAGCTCAATTCCCGGTACCCACCCCCAACAAAAATCCCTATCATTCTCAATGCTCTATCAATGCGTTGTTCAACCCGCCCAACAGTTTTCCTTTTTAATTTTAGCAAACCCTAACCTCCATCAGCTCCGCCACCATCTCCAGGTCAGCTCCGCCCCGTCCTGCTCTCGGGCTCCGCCCCTCCCTGAGGCCTCACCACCAACACTTCATCGGCGTCCACAGCCTACCTCCCAAGCCGCCGGACCGTCCAGCGGCCCCGTCCGATACCCTTCCCCCTTCCTCTACTCCTCCCCCTCCTCCCCACAGAAACGCACCAAAGGAAACGGACGCCAGTGCTCCTCCCGGGGCTGCCACCACGGCTGCGGCAGGCGGCCGGGGACCGGCCGAACCTGAGTTGACGGTGGAGGGGCTTGGGTTCACTAGGTGGGCGGTTGGTTAAATAAGTAAGCGGTAGAATGCGAGGTTCGTTCGTTTAGGTTGACTACCTAGCGGGCCAATCCGCCTGGTCGTCCGGCCTGCCCTTCTCTGCCTTTCGTCTGTGCCACCACAGCTGCCGCCGCCAACTCCAGCTCGGTGTCCAAAACAAAATGGCCGCCACGCTCAGTGCGGAGTGGGACCGGCTAAAATGGCGTCTGCGCACTTACGTCAGGCGTTTAGATGCGCACGCAACTAGGGGTGGGGCTGATGCGCTACGCCTGCGCAGGAGTCAGAGGCGAAGCGCAGCGGTGAAGGAGGGGCTTTAGCAAAGGTCCCTTCGAAGTTACATGCGGTACTCCGCCCATAAGGGGTGTGGTCGGTGGTCTCGTGGGTGGGCGTGTGGGAGCTTTACTATCCCGCCGGTTGCACTGCACGTGGTGGGGTTGCGGGTGGTTTTGGCTGCAGAGAGGGCCTTAGGTCCAGGTGAAAAGTGTTCGTATTAACTCTTGCCCTTTTCACGCCAGCTAAGAAACAATGTCTAAAAATCTTTGTGTGGGACTTGCCTCAGTTTCTTCCCGACCATCGAATCCAGGTGATTTGCTTTGGCTCTTGCCTCATCCCCATTTGCCCTTATAACTCAGGTGTTGTGAGTGACGAGTGACGTAAACATTAGCCTCAGCCAAGGCCCAGGAGGCTAGTGCTGGGAGCATGCCTCTGGCTGACTGTATGCCAGCTACCACAGCCGTCCATATTTTCAGCTTCACTTCTTCCCCTTTCCAACTTGGTCTGAACATGGGCTAATCCTTCTTTTGGGGTGGAACCTTCCATGTCTTTCTCCCAAACTACCATCCATGTGGAATTAAAAAAATTTTTTTTGATTGTCCTGGCTATCCAACCCAGAGCCTCCAGCTTGCTAGGCAAGCACACTGCCACAGAGCAACATTCCCCAGCGCTCCATATGGATTATTATTATAATTTTTTTGGGTACGGGGATTGAACTCAGGGGCACTCGACCCCTGGGCCACATCCCCAGCCCTTTTTTTGTATTTTATTAGAGACAGGGTTTCACTGAGTTGCTAAGTGCCTCGCTATTGCTGAGGCTGGCTTTGAACTCGAGATCCTCCTGCCTCAGTCTCCCAAGTGCTGGGATTACAGGCGTGCGCCACCGCGCCCAGCTTCCATATGGATTTTGATGCAGACTTATAAAGGGATTTTTCTTATGGCTCAGTACACAAAGTACTTAAATGTTTGAGGGGTGAATGAATGAACATATCTTCAACACTTTCTTCTGCCCTATATACACTTTGGGACCCTTTCTTTATATTTTTCTGGGCACTTTGTTTGTGTGGGTGTGTTTAATGGTCCTGCACCCTTGCTGGACTTGATTCTGATGAGGGTAAGGAGAGTGTTTTATTTTGCCTACTGGTGTATCCCCAGTTCCTACACAATGTTTAGCACATGGTAGGACCTCAGTAAATGTTGATTGAAGGTTGAAAGGAGATTTTTTTCCTTCTGGTTTTATAGTTGAGAAGCTGATGTCTCTTCCAGCTGGAACCTTGGACCCCCCACATTTCTAAGTCTTAAATGTTCTTTAGATTAGGAAGATGATATGCACAATGAACTCTCTCCAAAATAAGTGGAGTTGGGAGTAATCAACTCTCACTTCTCCACCCACTTCCAGACCCCAGAGGAGACAGACATTGATGGCTGGCGAGAGTGGAGCCTTTAATGAAAGATTAGTTGTAGACCTGGACTGCTACTCTTGCGCCCTTGGTGTATATTGAGGGAGGTGGGCAATGATGAGAATGTGGAGAGGGATAAGTGGGGCAAGGTGAAAGCAGGTGAAGGGGCAGGTCTGGCAAGGGGAGGGGAAGGGCGCTGCCCACCGGGCTGTCTGCTCAACTGTTCTCCCAGAAGAAGTTGTTACAGGCCACTGTGAGAGCAGCCACAAGCACCACGTACTCCTGGAAGTCCACCTCCCCATCTCCATTCTCATCTAGCTCCTTCATCACCTTGTCCACAGCATCTGCATCCTTCTGGGCCTGTGGAGGAAGGAGAGGGAGAGGGAGGTGTATATCACTGAGTCAGGGACAAGAGGTAGTTGAGGAGAGCAAGGCAGAAATGAGCAAGAGGTCAAACAGCATCTAATTATGGGAATCTTCTGCTTTCTACCTGAGAACACTCATGGGCTCCTGTTGCTTACAGAAGAAACTCCTTTACTGGAAGAGTTAATAATAACATCAATCACTGTAAGTTAATCGTCTACAATGTGTAGAGCAGTACAGTAGGAGCCTTACAGGCACTGACAAGTTAAATTCTAATACAGTACGGGGTTCTTTTTATTAATGCCATTCTGAAGAAGAAATAGTCATGATTTTAGTTAAATAAATGGGCCAAAGTCACACAGAAAGTGGCAGGGCTGACATTAGGTGTGGTGGTTAACACCTGTTATCCCAGCAGCTTGGGTGACTGAGTCAGAAGGATCACAAGTTTGAGGCCAGCCTCAACAACTTAACAAGGCGCTGGGCTTGGTGGTGCATGCCTGTAACCCCAGCACTTGGGAGGCTGAGGCAAGAGGATCACGAGTTCAAAGCCAGCCTCAGCAATGGAGAGGCACTTAGCAACTCAGTGAGACCCTGTCTCTAATAAAATACAAAAATGGGCTGGGGATGTGGCCAGTGGTCAAGTGCCCCTGAGTTCAATCCTCGGTACCAAAACAACAACAACAACAACAACAAAAACCCCAAAACAAAACTTAACAAGGCCCTAAACAACTTAGACTCTGTCTCAAAAAAATAAAAAGGGTTGGGGATGTAGCTCAGTGGTTGAGTGCCCCAGTGTTCAATCCCCAGTACCAAAAAGAAAAAACAAAAAGTGGCAGGGCTGGTCTCAGTGACGCAACTTGTAATCCCAGTGACTCAGGAGGCTGAGGCAGGAGGATCACAAGTTTGAGGCCAGCCTCAGCAGCTTAGTAAGACCCTGTCTTAAAATAAAAAATAAAAAGGACTGAGTTACACTCAGTGATAGAGCACCATTGGGTTCAATGCCCAATACTGAAGCTGGAAAGAAAAAGGAAGTAATAGGACCAAAATTTGAATGCAGTGTAATAAAATCTCAGAGGTGCACATTATGTACATTCTACTGATGTGGGGCGGCTTCTTTACTGTGTGCCTCCTGTTAACCTTTGCAGCCTACTTCTCTGCATCCTCCAGTCAAATGAAACTACTGGGCATGTTCCACATTCTGTCCCTATGCCTTTGTTTATGCAGATGCTTCCAAAAATGTCTTCATTTACCCCAGTCGTCTTCCAGTGGAAGCCCATTGCTCAACTGCCACTCTTCAAGGAACCATCTTACCTCAGTCTGGTTACTAATCTCCAACAAACTCTTTCTGGCACCTTTGTTAAGTCTCTGTGTACTTCCTTGAGTTCGTGGTTTGTTTCCAAACGTCAGTCTTTTCCTTCTACGCTATGAACCTTATTGATGAACCTGCACAAGACCTAGTACTTAACAGGTGAGCAGTAAACTCGGGCATTTCTATTTGACACAGGAGGACTAGGAGAGCCTGGAAAACCCAGATGAAAGAGGAGAGGATGGTTGGCCTGAGCTGGGGGTGGGGTGGAAAGAATGGCAGGGAGGTGGCCCCCCCATTCCTCCACCTATTGCCCACTCCACCCTGTACTCCCACTCCATGCTCACGTCCAGGAAGCCAGAGAGCTCGGTTTGCAGCAGCTCTTTCAGTTCCTTCTTGCTCAGCTTGTACTTGTCCCCTTCCTTGCCTGAGTGGGCGTGGAACACGTTGATGAGGGTCTCCATCGCAGTCTCCAGCTCAGAGCCCATTGCAGCAGTGCACCTATTCCATCACACACACACACCATAGAAGTGACTGGGGACCAGGCCCAGGGTACTTGAGGTTCAAGTGAGGGGAATCCTCGGGCTGGGGCTGGACCTGGTTCCACAGCTCAAGTAACCACTAGGTGGGAGTTCTACTGCAATTTATCTTTCCTTGAGATTTTACAGTGTGGGGGAAGAACCAGCACAACTAAATCCAGACCTCTGTGTCCCTCAGTCTGAACCCTAGCCAAAGGGAGTCAGGGTTGGACATGGAGAGCAAGCAGCCGGAATTGGGCTGGCTCCAGAGGCCTGCAGTGGACGTCTGCAGTGGCTCCTGGCTGCCTGGGCAGAGACTGGAGGGTGGGGCAGGCTGGGGTGGTCACAGGACTAGGATGACTTCTTCCGGCTCTATTTTTACCCTGGACTTCTAGGCCCAGCACAACCAAATTCTGCCATTAGGGTGGTGGGCTGGGGTCCCTACATCCTTGATTCTGGGTCCCACTGCAACAAGGACTGAATCTGGCTCCCTTGGTGCATCTGATGGAGGGTGGTAGCCTGAGTGGGTGGCCCAGAGCTTTTTGGGGAAGGGAGTCTGTTTCTGAGCTTCCTGTCAGCAATCTGTAGGGGTTTTTTTTTTTTTTTGGTCCTTCAAACCCTTCTCTTCCAAATGTCATTTTGACCTCTCTAGAGTGTGCTCCCAGTGCCTTCAGTTTAATTCCTCTTTGCAAAATTATCGCTTCCATCAGGTGGGTGGTAGGAAGGGAGAAAAGAATGTCTGAGCCTTGGAGACAGGGGCTCCCAGGGAGTGGGGGAGGAAATCCGTAGACCTTGTTCCTCTGGTTGCCCTCCTGCCCCAGAGCCTGGTTGATGTGGGTACAGTGGGAGCAGGGGAATGGGGCTGGTATGTGTTGGGGGAGATAAAAACTGAGTGCATCAAGTCTTTTGAGTTCAAGAGGCTGGGCGACAGCAGGAGAATAATGGAGGGGTCTGTTGAGGAGAGGAGACTGCCAAGCTAGTGAGCCTCTGTCCTTTGGCCCTGGGATAGTCAGGCCCTCCGCAGCCCCAAGGGGCAGCTCAGGTGTCTGGGATCAGGTATCCCCATCCTTCCCCAGGACTGGGGGAGTGGACAATGGGCTCTGATCAGATGACATCCCAGCTCTTCAATAAGGCCCTTGTGAGTGTCACCTGAACTCTGGACATGAGAAGCAATTGTCACAGAAACATGGGGGAGATGGAACCAAGACGGGGCTGATAGAGAGGATAAGGGGGGTGCTTGAGGGAGGGATGCTGGTGGCTCAGTTACCAGCCCTATCAGGAGGGACAGCTAGAGGTTGCCTGGAGCCCTCCAGCAGCCTGGAATTTTATGCGGGGGCAGTTCTGGGAGGACCTGAGGTGGGGAAATAGGAAAACAAAAGAGGAAAGAATTTGGGGAAAGAGGAGAGGGGGGTCTGGGCTGAGCAAAGGGAGGAAGACAAAGGGGAGGTCTTATGAAGGAAGAGTTGGGAGGGGGCTCAGTACCCTAGGGCCCTCTCTTCCTGATAATCATGTGGCCCTTGCTCTGCCACCCCAGACTTCCCTGGGACCCCACTCTTCAAGGCTAGGGAAGAGTGGCAGAGACTGAGTCTGGAAGTGGGGGCAGGAACAGCTGTTTTATTATTATTATTCCATGGGAAGCAAGGCAAGGGCTGTATCCCTTCCCCAACAATGAGAGACTGAGGAGACCTTGGCAGGAGACTTGCGGGCTCTGTATGGGAGGGACTCAAGGCCTGGAAGCTAGGTGATGGGCTCCCCGCTGGTCTCCTCATTCACTGAGCTCCCAGCTCTTCCTCTTTTACTCACCTCCCCTTACCACCTTCCAAACTCTGTCTCCCCCAGATCCTGAACTGCCCCTACTCTAATTCCTCCCAGACCCTAAGTACACCACAATGCCCAATGCCATCGTCCCTCCCTCACACCCCCCACCTGCTCTTGGGACCCCTCTGAAGTCCCATTTCCTCCAAGCTGGCCAGGCCAAGGACCTAGGCCAGGCTGGGCAGGATACTCACAGTTGGCCTGGGCCTGATATGGGAGCAAGTTCTGGACAAATGGACGAGGCTGCAAATGTGGCTCCTGGAGCTGTGTGAGGAGACCTGTCTTTAGCAGTCCTTCCCCCGTTCCCCCCCTCCAGCGGCTCCACCCCTTCACAGACACCCAGTGGGGCAAGGGGCCAGGAGAGGACAGAGGCGCCCTCTGTCTCCTGGGCTGGAACAGGCTGCCCTGTGTCTCTTCCTTGGCCTTGGTTGCCTGCCCTCCCACCCCCCTGCTGGGTACCAGCAGCGATGTGCAGGAGGAAGGAGATGGGAAGGGGGGTCCTGGAGGGACACAGATGTCTCACCCCCAGCTCTACTACATGGCCCCTGAAGCTGGCTGTGATACTGAGCAGGGGAAGGGGAGGATTTTGCAGAGGGAGTCTTAGCCTGGGGCTCCTTCATGGGGTCTCGCTCAGTGAGTGATTTAGTCTTGGGACCTTGCTGAGAGCTTTCAATCCCGGGATTCTTCTATGCAGGCCTTGGTCTGGATCCCCCCGTTTGTGGTGCCTCAGCTTGGAGTCCTTGCAAGAGAGCTTGGACTGCAGTGACCTTTGCAGGGTCTCTGGTGTTTTTCAGATTGGGCCTCTCAAGTGCTGAGCTCCCTCACCTTTTTTTTTTTTTAGTTGGGATTTTTAATTAGTGGTTGTCACCCCTGGTCCCACCTCCTGATTAGCTGTTGGGGGGGTGTGGTAGGGCAGCAGCCCCCCATAAAGGAAGTGATAGGACTTAGGAACCCCCGCTGAATGGGATCTGTCCAGGAAGTCCCCCCAAGTTGGGGAACCTGTGTGAGCGGGTCTGGGCGGCCAGGGTTCCCAGCCTGATGGCTAGAGGCGTGATTGGGCGGTCCCCTCTCTTCAGAATCAGCTACGGAAACTTGACACCTCCAGGCTGGGGCGTGGCTCTCTCCTCCCTCGCAGGCGCTTATAAACCTCAGCCTTGAGGCTCCTGCTGGTAGCACCCCATCTCGTACCCCTGGTGAGTCGCATCCACCTCTCTCTCCCCCCTCCCGCCCCCGGAGGGTGTCTGGGGATCCTTTTTTCTCCATTGGCTCCCGGGTCCCTCCCCCAGAGCCGGCTCAGACAGGGATTCAGGAAGTGGCTTTGGGAAAGCAAGCAACAGTCCCTGCAGGAGTCTATGCGCGCGTGTGTGTGTGTGTGTGTGTGTGTGTGTGTGTGTGTGGGGGGGGCGGGGGTGGACGGAAATGAGAGGGATGAGTGGGCATGTCCCTTTCCTCCAGCTTTCTGTTGTGCCCCCAGGGGAAGTGATGCCCCGACCATGCCCTTGTGGGCTCGGAGAATCAGAGGAATCCTGTTCCCAGACCCTGTCATCTGGAGACAGGGTGGGGAGGGCCTGTGGAGTTCTTGTCCCAGCACTCTATCCAGCTGCCCCCGAGGAGAGATGAGTAGGGGATCAGTCCAGATTGAGCCAGCGCCGGCCACAGCTGGGCCTGTGCCAACCCTAAGCTTCTCTGCTGGAAAGAGTGACCAGCGTGTGGGCGGACTGGAGAGGTGGGTGGAGACCCAGGTCCCACTGTAAACAAGCTTTGGAGACCAACAACCTCCTGATCTTTTAACGCTGGGAGAGACAAGATAGGGCCATAAGAGAAACCCCATAAGAGGGCCACCAGACTCAGAGGACTCTGAAGAAGTAACTGCAAACTGAAAAATCTCTCCCCTGATAGAGGGATCGCCACACTGATGGATCACCACAGAGGGTCTCTCTCTCTCTCTCTCTCTTTCTCTCTCTCAATGTACTTGGGATTAAACCCAGGAGGCTTCACCACTGAGCCGCACCCCCAGACCTTTTTATTTTTAATTTTGAGCCAGTGCCTCGCAAAGTTGCTTACAGCCTGGCTAAATTGCTGAGGCTGGCTTTGAACTTGCCATCCTCCTGCCTCAGTCTCCCCAGCTGCTGGGATTACGGGCACCTGCACCCCTCTCATAGAAGGTTTCTTAAAAAGGACCTTCAGAAACCAGGTGTGGTGGCCCATGACTGTAATCACAGCTTCTGGGGAGGCCTAGGCAAAAGGATGACAAGTTAGAGGCCAGCCTGGACAATTTAGTGAGATCCTGCCCTGCCTCAAAATTAAAAAAAAAAAAAAAAATTAAAATAACAAGGGCTGGGGAATGTTAGCTCAGTAATAGAGCACCACTGGGTTCAATCCCCAGTACCCCACCCCAAAATAAAGGACTCCCAGGTTATGAGACCCACAGAAAAAAGTTTTCTGGGATTAAACTTAAATCGAGATACTGTTGCCTGGTTCCCTATCCCAAGCTCAATCTCTATATTCTGCCTCTTTCTTGTAATGACCCCTCCACGCAGACGCACCAGAGCAGGGACACTGGCCATTCTTGGATCCCAGAATACCCGACTCTTCCCCCTCTGCTCCCTCCCTGTCCTGCAGGTCAGCTGTGTGAGCACATCAGCTCTAACTTCAGGGTCCTCATGGCAGCCGAGCCACTGACTGAGCTGGAGGCGGCCATCGAGACAGTGGTCACCACTTTCTTCACCTTTGCAGGGCAGGAAGGCCGGAGGGGCAGCCTCAGCGTCAATGAGTTTAAGGAACTAGCCACGCAGCAGTTACCTCACCTGCTCAAGGTTGGTGGAGGTCTCTGGGACTGGGATTTTGTGAGACAATGTTTGTGGGACACTGTGTAGTGAGGTAATACTGCTGAGTAGATAATGAGACCACAAGAAAGGATGTGAGGCCAGGCATGGTGGTGCACACCTGTAATCTTAGTGAGGCAGGAAGATTTCAAGTTTGAGGCCAACCCGGGCAACTCAGTGAAACTTTGTCTCAAAATAACAAGGGTTGGGGTTGTAGGTTGGTGGACACTGGATTCAATCCCCAGTACCTCAAAAAAAAAAAAAAAAAAAAAAAAGGACATGAGTGACTGTATGTGTACATGGTTCTGGTTTTTCTGTCTGGTGTGTATGTGTGTGTATGACTAGGTAAGCAAAGATACTGTGTTTGTGCAAATGGGAGTGTGCAACTGGGTTCTGTGCTCCCATTAAAAGATGCTGTTGGAGCTGGGCGTGGTGGCGCATGCCTGTAATCCTAGCACTTGGGAGGCTGAGGCAGGAGGATCACCAGTTCAAAGCCAGCCTCAGCAATGGTGAGGCACCTAGCAACTCAGTGAGACCCTGTCTCTAATAAAATACAAAAAAGGGCTGGGGATGTGGCCCAGTGGTCGAGTGCCCCTGAGTTCAATCCCTGGTACAAAAAAAAAAAAAAAAAAAAAGATGCTGTTGGATTCTTGTGTCTGTGTGTGACTCTCTGGTCTTATTTCCCGAGTACAGGACTGGACCCAGAGCTGGCTTCCAGGACATTCACAGACCCTAAGAGCTAGAAGGAGGCCAAGAGAAAACATGAAACATGGTTAAGACTCCTCACTTCACATATATGGAAACTGAGGCCCAGTAGTGGGAATGGGATTGTTAAAAGTGAAAACACAATTGGGCACGGTGGCACATGCCTGTCATCTTAGCAACTTGGGAGGCTGAGTCAGGAGGATCTCAAGTTTGAGGCCAGCCTCAGCAACTTAGTGAGATCCTGTCTCAAAATAAAATTTTAAAAAAGGGCTGTGGGTGTAGCTCCATGGTAGAGTACCCCTGGGTTTAACCCCAGCAGAAATAAAGAAAAAGAAAACAGCCAAATTCATGGAGTCCTAGACTTCAGTGTAGGAGGGTCAATAAAGAACATTTGTGACTATTCCCTACCATCTATGGGAATTTCCTCAATAGAGCACCTGACAAGAGTCATTCTTCTCCTCTACTGGAAGGAATGAGTTGGGATTTAAATTTCATCCACTCTGGGTTTGCACGTCATTCCAGGCTAACAGTTTATTTTACTTCTTTTCTGAAAATTCACAGATACATAACAGTGTATGAATATGGATTTTTTAAAAAACAAAGTGATCCTCTGAATCTTATAGTCTCTCATCTGTAAATATCTCTGTATCCTCTCACTTCTCAGACTTTTCCTTTCACCTTTTTTTAAAAAAAATATTTATTTACTTGCTTTAGTTGTACACAATGCAATGCATTTATGTTTACGTGGTGCTGAGGATCGAACCCGGTTCTAATTCACCGCGCATGTGCTAGGCGAGCGCTCTACCGCTGAGCCACAACCCCAGCCCATTCCTTTCACCTTTTAAAAAAATATTTATTTTTTAGTTGTAGTTGGACACAACACCTTTATTTATTTATTTTCACGTGGTGCTGAGGATCGAACCCAGGGTCATGCATGTGCTAGGTGAGTGCTCTATCCCTGAGCCACAACCCCAGTCCCCCTTTCACCTTTTTATTGGAAACGTCAGTTTCTGTGGTGAAAGTTTGGCATTCCCTGGAATCTGGTTGAGCAGTAACTGATTTTCCTTCCAATGTCCTCTGGGCCTGGAAATGCAAGAAGTGGCCTCTTTGCTTTTCATCTGTTTTTCTGGATCTTAGTTTCTTCTTCTTCTGAAGACCCCCCAGCTCGTTAGAAGCTGAGCTACCAGCTGCCTTCTTCTTCCTTCTTTGTTTCTTCTCGCGGTACTGGGGATTGGACCCAGGGGCTCTTTTTTTTTTTTTTTTTTTTGGGGGGGGGGTTGTACCAGTGATTGAACTCAGGAGCACTCAGCCACTGAGCCACATCCCCAGCCCTATTTTGTATTTTATTTAGAGATAGGTCTCACTGAGTTGCTTAGCATCTCGCTGTTGCCTGAGGCTGGCTTTGAACTTGCGATCCTCCTGTCTCAGCCTCCTGAACTGCTGGGATTACAGGCGTGCAACACTGCACCTGGCTCCAGCGGCCCTTTTTATTTTTTACTTTGAGACAGGATATTACTAAATTGCCCAGGCTGGCCTTGAACTTGTGATCCTCCTGCCTCAGCCTTCTGAATAGCTGGGAATACAGGTTTGTACACCATGCCTGCCTTCTGTCCTCCTTACTGTACTTCTTATATTTTTTCAGCTCTTGGCTCACTGTTCTTCTTCTCAGCACTGCATCTGTTGTTGTTATTATTATGGCTGGTACCTGTGATTGAACCCAGGGATGCTTAACCACTGAGCTACATTCCCAGCCTTTTTTTTTTTTTTTTTTTTTTTTTTTTTTTTATGTACCGGGGATTGAACTCAGGGGCACTCGACCACTGGGCCACATCCCCAGCCCTTTTTTGTATTTTATTTAGAGACAGGGTCTCACTGAGTTGCTAAGTGCCTCGCCATTGCTGAGGCTGGCTTTGAACTCGCGATCCACCTGCCTCAACCTCCCAAAGTGCTGGGATTACACGCGTGCGCCACCACGCCCGGCTTCCCAGCCTTTTTTTAAAAAATATTTTATTTAGGGATAGAGTCTTGCTGCTGAATTGCTTAGGGCCTTGCTAAGTTGCTGAGGCTGGCTTTGCCTCCTAAGTGCTGAGATTACAGGCGTCTTTCAAGTTTTTACATTCCTTACTTCTAAAGAACTGTCCTCCTGCATCTCAGCATCCCACTCCTCTGCTCATGTTTCATCACCAAATCCAACATTTCTTTGATTCCACTGGGACTTTTTTTTTTTTGGTACCAGGAATTGAACACAGGGGTGCTTAACCACTGAGCCACATCCCCAGCCCTTTTTATATTTTATTTTAAGACAGGGTCTCATTAAGTTGCTTAGGTCCTCGATAAGTTGCTGAGGCTGGAGTTTACAGGCTTATGCCACCACATGCCCGGCAGGACCTTCAGTCTCTTGACCCGCCACTTTTTCATTTTCTATCGTCTCTCATCTCTTCATTTCTCTTCTTCCTTAGCTCATGTTCTAAGACATTATTATGATCATTCCCTCAACCCACTTGATTCTCTCTCTGTCCCAGTTGTCTGGCAGAATCTCAACCCTGGTGAAATCCAACATTTCACCTACATTAACTTGCTGGTTAAATCCACCATCTGTGCCTACACTTGGATAGCTGAATCTGGCTGGAGGAAAATGCACGGCCTGGTTGATTTGTCTCACTTTAAATCAGCAACCACAGACTCTGAGGGGACCCTTAGCAATCCCTGGCAATTCTACTGTGTTTCCCTGAATGATTTGTTTATCAGCTCTTTCAGATGATTATTTCATAACTTTCCCTCCCTCCTCAAACTCCAGTGCCTCTTTCCACATCCTCCCTCTCACTGAGAAATTTTCTCACTAAGAAAATAAGAGTCATCAGGAAACTTCTGTGCTACCCTCATCCCCAAATCTACTGCTCAGTCAGCACATAATCTGCCTTCCTTCCTGGTCACACAAATGATCAGTTTTAGCTCTTTCTTTTTTTTTTTTTTTTGTGGGTACCGGGGATTGAACTCAGGGGCACTCGACCACTGGGCCACATCCCCAGCCCTTTTTTGTATTTTATTAGAGACAGGGTCTCACTGAGTTGCTAAGTGCCTCGCCATTGCTGAGGCTGGCTTTGAACTCGTGATCCTCCTGTCTCACCTCCCAAAGTGCTGGGATTACAGGCGTGTGCCACCGCGCCCGGCTCAGTTTTAGCTCTTTGCTGGTGCTCTGGATCCCATCCCCTCTCACCTACTTTAAAGACTTTCCTTTTGCAATTCTTGTAGTGATCCCTTCTCTTTCTTGCATCATTAAAATTTCTTTCTCTACTGGCTCTTTTGTATCAGGTTTTTTGTTGTTTATTTAATTTTTTTTTTTTTTTTTAAGTACTGGGGATTGAACCTAGTACATGCTTTTTTTTTTTTTTTTGTACCAAGGATTGAACCCAGGGGCACCTAACCACTGGGCCACACCCCCAGCCCCTTTAATTTTTTAATTTTTGGACAAGGTCTCACTAAGTTGCTTAGAGCCTCGATAAATTGCTAAGGCTGACTTTGAATTTGCAATCTTCCTCCTGCCTAGGCTTTCTGAGTGCTGGGATTACAGGCGTGCACCACCACACCTGGCTTCCCAGCCCCTCTTTTTTTTTTTTTTTAGTTGTAGATGGACACAATACCTTTATTTTATTTATTTATTTTTATGTGGTGCTAAGGATCAAACCCAGTGTGCTAGGCAAGCGCTCTGCCACTGAGCTATAACTCAGGCCCTTCCCAGCTTTTTTTTTTTTTTTTTTTTTTGTGGTGCTGGGGATTGAACCCAGGGCCTTGTGCATGCGAGGCAAGCACTCTAACCACTGAGCTATATCCCCAGCCCCAACCCAGCCCATTTTTTTTTTTTTTTTTTTTTGGTACCGGGGATTTAACTCAGGGGCACTCGACCACTGGGCCACATCCCCAGCCCTTTTTTGTATTTTATTAGAGACAGGGTCTCACTGAGTTGCTAAGTGCCTCGCCATGGCTGAGGCTGGCTTTGAACTTGCAATCCTCCTGCCTCAGCCTCCCAAGTGCTAGGATTACACGCGTGCGCCACCACACCCGGCTTCTTCCCAGCCCTTTTTAAAATTTATTTATTTATTTATTTTTAAAATATTTATTTATTTGCATTAGTTGTACACAATACAACGCATTTATGTTTACATGGTGCTGAGGATCGGACCCGGGCCGCGCATGTGCTAGGCGAGCGCTCTACCGCTGAGCCACAACCCCAGCCCTAAAATTTATTTTGAGGTAGGTTCTCACTAAGTTGCCCAGGCTTGCCTCCAACTTGTGATCTCCTTGCTTTAGCCTCCCAAGTACCTGGGATTATAGATGTGTACCACTACAGTTATATCTTTATCTCCCATCTTGAGAAAAGAAAGAAAATTATAATAATAAAGAAAACCTCCCTTGACCTTATAGCTGCTTTCAGTTATGCCATATATTTCTTCTGCCCTCTATCACAAAAATCCTCAAAAGCAATGAGAACAATTTATACTTACTGTCTCCACTTTTCCTCTCCTGGTTCACAATGCTCATCTCCCAGGTACTTGCTAGGCTTATTCCTCATTTAATTCAGATTTCTGCTTAACTGGCAAATCCTCAGCACAGTCTTCCTTCACCGTTGAATACAAAAACCACCTCCTTTACCCTGCAGAACACATCCATTGGGCTGGGGCTGTAGCTCTGTAGTGAAGCGCTTGCCTCACAAGTGTGAGGCACTGGGTTTGATCCTCAACACCACATAAAAATAAAAAAAGAAATTGTGTCCATCTACAAGTAAAAAATATTAAAAAAAAAAAAAAAAGAACACATCCATTACCAATTTTTAAGAGTGTAAGGATCAAGAAGGTAAGGCATTTGCTTACTGTTTAATCTCAGCAGTTAAACAGTATCTGACTTCTCTATTGGGTGCTCAATAAAATATTAAGTGACGGGGCTGGGTTGTAGCTTAGTGGTAGAGCATTTGCGTAGCACATATGAGGCACTGGGTTCGATCCTCAACACCACATAAAAAAATAAATAAAATAAAGGTATAAAAATATTAAGTGACAGTCTTAGTGAGTTTTGGCTGCTATAACAAAGTACTATAATCTGAGTGGCTTACAAACAACAAAATTCATTTCTATGGTTGTAGAGGCTGTAAGTCCAAGATCAGGGTGCCAGTGTAGTTGAGTTCAGGTGAGGGCCTCTTATGGGTTGCAGATGCCATCTTCTAGTTTTGTTCTTTTTTTTTTTTTTTTTTTAAATATATTTATTTATTTGCTGTAGTGGTACACAGTGCGTTTATTCATTTTTACGTGGTGCTGGGATCGAACCCGGGCAGCGCACGTGCAACGCACGTGCTAGGCGAGCGCTCTACCCCTGAGCCACAACCCCAGCCCCTAGTTTTGTTCTTTCTTGGGGCAAAAAGCTGAAGAGCTCTCTGGGGTCTTGTTTTGTTTTTTATTTTTTGGGTACTAGGGATTTAATGCTGGGGCACTTAACCACTGAGCTATATCCCCAGTCCTTTTTATTTTTATTTTGAGACAGGGTCTTGCTAAATTGCTTGGGGTCTTGCTAAATTGCTGAGGTTGACCTGTAATTTTCGATCCTCCTGCCTCAGGCTCTGAAGTCACTGGGATTACAGGCCTGTGCCACCATGCCCAGCCTGGGGTCTCTTCTACAAGGCACTACTCTAATTCATGAGGGATCCACCTTCATGACCCAAGGCTACACCTAATACTATCACATTGGGTTTGGGATTTTGTTATAGATTGGATCTGAAGTATCTCCCAAAGTCTCATGTGTTCAAAGTTGGGGGCTTTTGGGAAGCAATTGGAGGCTCTGACCCCATAGTTGATTAGTCTATTGATGACTGAATAGACTACTTAGAGGTGGGACCTAGTTGGAGGAAGTAGGTCATTGGGTCGGGCCCTGGAAGGGTTTATCTTCTCTCTTGCCTTCCATCCCACTTCTTGGCTGCTAGGAGCTGACAGCTTTAATACATCTGGCCCTTATGCCATGATGTTGCACTTTACCTGAGGCCTGAAGCAATGGAGCCAGCTCACTATGGACTGAACTCTCTGAAACTATGAGCCCTCAAATAAATCGTCCCTGCTCCAAGTTGTTTGTGTCAGGTATTTTGGTCACACTAATAGAAAATTCAGCATGAATTTTGCAAGGACACAGAATTCGGTCCATGAGGGGCTGGGATGTAGCTCAGTGGTAAAGTACTTGTCTCATACGTATAAAGGCCTGGTTTGATCCCCCGTTCCAAAAAATAAAAGAAAAAAAAAAAAAAAAAAAAAAAAAAAGAAAAAGAAAAAAAAGAAACAAACAAAAACCCAACCAAAAAAGGACTAAGTGAAGGGCAAAAACCACACTGGGACCGCCTTGTAGAAAAGGGGGGTTTATTAAGGGAAGGGGTGAAGGGGAGAAAGGGAGAAAGGGAAAGGGGAACGGGGAAGGGGAGAGCTGATGAGAAGATGACGGTGAAAAGAAGAGAGCAAATTCTGGACAAGCCGGGGCTTAAGTACAGAGGGGCGGGAGCGTGACTTGTATGGTCCGGATTGGCTCAGGAAGGGAAAGCCTGCGAGAGGGGAGTATTCCCAGGATTAGGAAACGGTGGGAACTCGGAGCCCGTCAAATGTGGATTCTTGCGAGAGATGGGCACTTCCAGGAAGGCACCTGGGGGCATGGCCTGCCAGCCTGAATCTTATCCAACACTAAGGGGGCTGGGGATATAGCTCAGCAGTAGAGTGCTTGCCTAGCATGCATGAGGGCCTGGGTTCAATCCCCAGTACCCTTCCAAAAAGCAGGGGCTGGGGATGTTCACTGATAAAGAACAACTGGCTCAATTCCCAGTACCAAAAACTACAACAACAACAAAAAACACACACTGAAATTCAGTCCATAAGAATGGGTGAGTATAATTGGAAAAAAAATTAAAAATGAAAAGAATTTACAGTGAGTGAATGAATGAATACATCTTTTTTTTTTTTTTTTTTTTTTTTTTGTATTAGGGATTGAATTCAGGGGCAGTCAACCACTGAGCCGCATCTCCAGCCCTATTTTGTATTTTATTTAGAGACAGGGTCTCACTGAATTGCTAAGTGCCTTGCTGTTGCTGAGGCTGGCTTTGAACTGGCTATCTTCCTGTCTCAGCCTCCTGAGCTGCTGGAATTATAGGCGTGTGCCACTTTGCCCTGCTTGAATGAATACATCTTTTATGTATTGTTCTACAAATAGCTTTTTAAAAATGTTACAGTACATAATAGGATATTTTCCCATTTAAAGAAATGATAGGCACGGCACAGTGGCACATAAATTAGCTTATGCCATCTGGAGATTTGGCAGCTCTTCTCTGCCTTCATTCAACTGTTGTCTTAAATGTTGAGCATCAAGCTCGACAGAGGCTTCCTTCTTTGGTTTGATATTGACCCTTTACTCAACAATCTAGTTTTCGATTGTGATCGTCTGGTAAGAAATCCTTTTATCATGAAAGTCTGGCTTATAGTATCCCTAAGTTTCATAGGCCCAGCATGAGAGACTTTATTAAGGGCCCCTTGAAAACAAGATACCCTGTGTCTTTGCCATTCCCTGATCTACCAGGTACTGGCCCAACTGGATACATGAGAACACATAAGGGTTATGCAAATGAGCAGCTACTACTATGAGGGGGGAGGGTGGTTGAGAAAGCCTCAGGGGAGTCAGGTTGGATCTGTCCCTATAAAGGCTCCCTGAGTATTATTGGGTAAACCCGTGACTGACGCAGTAGTGTGCCAGAGCCAGCATTTACCTGCTGGTGAGAGCAGATTGTGTGCATCTCTTTCCAGCTCTGTATTCAGTGACATCATATTTGTAGTTTAGGATATGCCATGATCAGAGTATTTATATCAGAGCAAACAATACAGATGAGGCCCTTCCACCTCTCTGTACTGGTGTCCTTGCAGTTGGGACCTCAGGGCAGAAAAGTCCTGGGTCTGCAGCCTTTTCCTTCAGGTAAGGGGCAGAGATTGGTGCTCTTTGAGGGAAGGGCTGTCAGAGAATGGTAAACTAGAAAAATTTCCCCCTCTCTTTCTGTCTCAAGATCCCTAGTTTCTAACCCTACCCTTCCCTTTTGTGTCTCCTTAGGATGTGGGCTCCCTAGATGAGAAGATGAAGAGCTTGGATGTGAATCAGGACTCGGAGCTCAAGTTCAATGAGTACTGGAGACTGATTGGGGAGTTGGCCAAGGAAATCAGGAAGGAGAAGGCCCTGGAGATCCGGAAGAAGTAAAGCCTGCTGGCCGGGATGGGGGTGGGATGGGTAGGACTGGGCAGGGCCAGGCAGAACCCATGACTCCCCAAATAAAGCTTCTCCCTTGAAACACATGTTTCTTTTCTTTTTCTTCTTTTTTTTTTTTTTTTTTTTTAAATATTTTTTAGTTGTTGATGTACCTTTAATTATTTATTTATTTATATGTGATGCTGAGGATTGAACCCAGTGCCTCACACATGCTAGGCAAGCACTCTGCCACTGAGCCACAACACCAGCCCCACACATATGTTTCTTTTCTTTTTTTTTTTTTTTTGGTACCAGGGATTGAACTCAGGGGCACTTGACCACTGGGCCACATCCCCAGCCCTTTTTTGGGGTTTTATTAGAGAGAGGGTCTCACTGAGTTGCTAAGTGCCTCGCATTTGCTGAGGCTGGCTTTGAACTCTCGATCCTCCTGCCTCAGCCTCCCAAAGTGCTGGGATTACAGGCGTGTGCCACCGCGCCCGGCTACATATGTTTCTTATTCACATCCCATACTGATTTCTTCTCTTGAGACCAGGCAGGTGGGAAAACTGCCCTGACTTGAGGGCGAATCTGAAAATTATGAGCTCCTTGAAGACAGGGACTGTTAATTCACCTTCAGATATTCCACAAAGCCTAACATGAGGTCTCGTACTGATTAGGTGCTCTGTGAATAAATGGTTAGATTGGCCATTGTGGTGCACTAGAATTTGGGAGGCTAAGGCAGGAGGATTGCATGTTCAAGGCCAGCCTGGTGAGACCCTGTCTCAAAAGAAAAAATAAGAAGGACTAGGGATGTAGCTCAGGGCGAAAGCACATCTGGATTCAATCCCCAGTACCAAAATAAAAATAAAAACTTAAGAAAAAAAAATAAGTAAATAAATGATTGATGAATAAAATAATGTGAAAGAAGCAGAGATCTGGTTTCTATCCTACCAGATACCTCCTGGGGCTCAGTTGCATAGTTACAACTCTCAGTTTTCCCTATCCTATTCCTAAAGTTTGTCCCCAGGATGATAATGATAGCAGTGAACAGGTGTCACTGCCTTACTATATGTCAGGCATAGGGCTAAACATGTTACCTATATTTTAGTTAATTTTCACAACTTTTTTTTTTTTTTGTACTGGGGAGTGAATCCAGGGGTGCTTAACCACTGAGCCACATCCCCAGTCCTTTTTTGTATTTTATTTAGAGACGGGGGTCTCACTGAGTTACTTAGGGCATCGCTGAGTTGCTTAGGGCATCACTAAATTGCTGAGGCTGGCTTTGAACTCACAATCCTCCTGCCTCAGCCTCCTGAACTGCTGGGATTACAGGAGTGAGCCACCACGTCCAGATAATTTTCACAACTTACTTTCTTTTTTTCTCCCCCCCCCCTTTTTTTTTTGTTGCAGTACTGGGGATTGAACCCAGGACCTTGCACATGCTTGGCAAGCCCTTTACCACTGGGCTACACCTCCAGCCCTTTTTATTGTTTGAGACATGGTCTCGCTAAGTTGCCTAGGCTGGCCTCAAACTTGTGATCTTTCAACTTCAGCTTCCTGAATAAGTGGGACTATAGGTGTGTACTACTGCACCCCACTTGTTAGATAGTATTTTTTTTTTTTTTTTTTTTTTTTTTGGTATCAGGGATTGAACTCAGAGGCACTCGACCACTGGGCCACATCCCCAGCCCTTTTTTTGGTTTTTATTAGAGACAGGGTCTCACTGAGTTGCTAAGTGCCTCGCCATTGCTGAGGCTGGCTTTGAACTCGCGATCCTCCTGCCTCAGCCTCCCAAAGTGCTGGGATTACAGGCATGCGCCACCGCGCCCGGCTTAGATAGTATTTTTAAGTCTTGTATTAAAGATGAGGATATGAGCTTGAGTCCAGAGACTCTAGAGACTGAGGCAGGAGGATCACAAATGTGAGGCCAGCCTCAGAAACTTAGTGAGATCCTATCTCAAAAAAAAAAAAAAAAAAAAAAAGAAAGAAAGAAAAAAAAAAAAAAAGGACTGGGACTATACCTCAGCAGTAAAGAGCCCCTGGGCTCAATCCCCAGTACAAAAAAAAAAGGTGATGGATTTTTAGAGAGGTGAAGTCACAAAGAATAAGCAGAACTGGGTTGAAATTCCAGAGCCTCTGATTTACCAAGGTCCTCTTTGGATAGACACTTGGGAACACTAGACCTCAGTTCCCTGACTCCCTCCACAGCAGGGGTGAAACAGGAGGAGGGGCTAGTGAGATTATGGAGTGAGAGTGCAGTGGTACTGAAGGAAGCAGAAATTTGGGGGACAGTGCTGTTGCCTTCCCTGTTCTTATTGGCTTGAGGGGCATGTGGTTTGCTTTACTGGCCACCAGAGAGAGCAGAGGCGGGCCAGTGCAGCAGGACTGCCTCCTAGGTCTGTCATTGCTGTACCTGCAGGTGTCCATGTGGGGCAGCTAGTAGCCCAGAAAAACACTGAGGCTGAGACAAGCTGCTGATCATACACCCCAAAAAGAGGATCCCTGATGAAGACTTCACATCTAAGGACCACCAGACAGAGACCTCAGAGACTCCCTGGCTGGAGGGGCCATTGGCAAAGACATTCCAGAGGGGGTTCCATACTGGAGGGCTCTCACAGTGAGACATTCTATGGGGGACCTCAGATAGAATCCTCAGAGAAGCTCTCAGGTGGAAAGACCCTGGAAGGGGGTCCCTGAATCCAAGCCCTTTGGAGACCTTTGTGGAAGGGCCTCTAGTTATAGAGGGTCCTTAATCAAGACTGAAAGTTCAGGAGAAGTTGACACAAGGAGGGGCATTTGGACATGTGCTCTGACCTCAGAGTTTGGGAAAAGAACCCAGGCACTTTGGCTCTGAGTCCTACTCAGTCTTTGCCCTGATCCACACTGAACCCACTGCCCTTTCTTATAGTCCTTCCCCGTGAGTTTAGGTTCCAGGCCCCTGAGCTTGGGGAGGTAAGGAGGAACATTTGGGTTGGGCTCAGTTCCCAGAAGTACAGTGAAGGCTCCCTGGGGTGACATCCTGGGCACTGGGTTAGAGGACAGGGGTTGCTATGGAGCTGGTGGGTTAGGGAGGGCATGGGATTCTGAGGGAGAGAGGAACTTGTAGCCCAAGTAGTCTGGACAGGTTGTGAGCGGCCATCTGGGTCCTGCATATTTGCACTCTGTGCTGCTGAGGGGAGCTGGCAGGGGTGCTTAACCACTGAACCACGTCCTCAGCCCTATTTTGTATTTTATTTAGAGACAGGGTCTCATTGAATTGCTTAGTGCCTTACTTTTGCTGAGGCTGGCTTTAAACTCGTGATTCTTCTGTTTCAGCCTCCTGAGCTGCTGGGATTACAGGTGTGCACCACAGCACCTGGCACCCCCAGTCCTTTTTTATACTTTATTTAGAGATAGGGTCTCACTAAGTTGTTTAGGGTCTTGCTAAATTGCTGAGATGGGCTTTTTTTTTTTTTTTTTTTTTTTTTTTGTGGTACCGGGGATTGAACTCAGGGGCACTCGTCCACTGGGTCACATCCCCAGCCCTTTTTTGTATTTTATTTTAGAGACAGGGTCTCACTGAGTTGCTAAGTGCCTCGCCACTGCTGAGGCTGGCTTTGAACTCGCGATCCTCCTGCCTCAGCCTCCCAAAGTGCTGGGATTACAGGCGTGAGCCACCGCGCCCGGCTGAGATGGGCTTTGAACTCACAATCCTCCTGCCTCAGCCTCCCGAGCCACTGGGATTACAGGTGTGTGCACCGAACTGGTCCTAGGCTGCTGTCCTTCTTTGGTCCTTCCTCCTGACCTCTCCATTCATGTCTCTGCCATCAGGATTGGGAAAGGCTGGGCTCTGGGGTCTGGGTAGGCTTGAGTGTCTGTATATTGGCTCTGGCTGGGAAGTTGGGAGAGAGGGAGAGAGAGAGAGAGAGAGAGAGAGAGAGACGGAGAGAGAGAGAGAGAGAGATCTCAAAAGTATAGGGAGGGGTGCTGAGACTGTGGCTCAGTGGTAGCGCATTGAGCATGTGTGAGGCACTGGGTTCGATTCTCAGCAACACATATAAATAAAATAAAGGTCTATCAACAACTAATATATATATGGGACAGGTCCTACCTTCGTTCTACAAACCTCACTTAATCAGTCCCTGCTTCTCTTTTTCTCCTAGTTACTAATGGAGACCCTCTCTGTTCCTCACAATTCCCCTAGGTCATTCCACCTCCCAGGCATGGTGATTCTAAGTCCCCTCTCCCTTTCTCCCAACCTTCCTTCCCTCTCTTCTTGTGGTTCTGCCTGCTAATCTGTGGCAAGGGGTATCCCAGACCCAGCCTTCCTTGGCTCCCTCCTCATGGCAGGGGTGGGGACGGGCTCTGGAGCTCTGGCCAATGGAGGGTGGGGCCCACACAGTTGGCTTACAGCCCAGTCTGCCGCAATAGCTGGGGTGGCTATGAGGCCCAGCCCCCTGCCTCCCCTCCCTTCCCCCAGGTATAAGAGCTGAGCTGAGGTGAGCTGGCTCCTCCCGTCCTGTCTCAGCGGCTGCCAGCAGGTAAGGAAACCCAGAGCTTTTCATCCAGATGGTTTGCTCCTGTACAGGGAGCACCCTGAGCCTCTCATGCCTGAATCTTCCAAGGGAAAGCTGGGGGACTGGGTCCTGGAGCTTTGTGTGTGCGTTTTGAGCATAAGTGGGTGGCTGGAGGTGTGAAACTGAGGTGAGTCCATCTAAATGGGTTGGCTTGGGCACTGTGGGCTTATCTCCTGGGGCCTGGGCAGGGACTGGGCCCGTGTGGAGTTGCCTCTGATCCACTGAGTGAGGCAGAATATCTTGGGTGGAGCCAAAAGGGGTCACTGAGACAGAAAACGGAAGTGTCCCCTCATCTCAGGTCTCCCCTTCCTCTAGGCAGATCATGATCCATCAGTTCCTCTGGGTCAGGCTATAGGACGACAAAACTCACCAAGGGACCAAGTGCACCAGGCACCATGGGACAGTGTCGGTCAGCCAATGCTGAGGTGGGACCATTCACTCTTGGCCTTTTTCCCCTATTCTTCTTTTCTGCCCCAGGGATCTGTGTTCCCCACTGACTTCTGCCCCTCACCTTGGCCTTGCCCTACACCCAGACCTTGTCAGTGAGGCCTGAAATCCCTCCCTGAACCCCACACAAGGTGATCAGATGGAATCCTCCTGGGAGGAGGATGTCTGGACACGTGCTGGGACCTGTCCTGCCTGGGGCTGGGGGTGGCGGGGAAGAAAGTCTTGCCCAACCTGTGGGTAAGGGCAGAAGCTGCTGGGGGTGAGGGAGAGGGACTGGGTTCTGGGCTCTGAAATGGGCAGGGGCCCATGTGCCTTCTAGCTGTCTTCTGCCCTGTTGGTTTTACCAAAGCTCCTGGGCAAGCAGGGTGTTATAAGATGGGTGGAGCCTCCTTGATGTGGTTAATGTCTGCTGCCCTCAGGATGCCCAGGAATTCAGTGATGTGGAGCGGGCCATTGAGACCCTCATCAAGAACTTCCACCAGTACTCAGTGGAGGGTGGGAAGGAGACACTGACCTCCTCTGAGCTACGGGACCTGGTCACCCAACAGCTGCCACACCTCATGCCGGTACTGAGGGGATGGACCCCACCCTAGTCAGTACCCTGACTTCCCAAGCAAGTGCCCCAAGACCCCACCCACACTGGCACTGGCAACCCCTAGACCTTCCCCTTTGCCAGTGCCAGGTAGGCTCAGGTCCTGCTGCTTGCCTCTGGGTAGGGTGGGGTGGGAAGATCTTAAGGTTCTGTCTTGCTGAGCTGTGATATCTTCCCTCCACTCAGAGCAATTGTGGGCTGGAAGAGAAAATTGCCAACCTGGGCAACTGTAACGACTCTAAACTGGAGTTCGGGAGCTTCTGGGAGCTAATTGGAGAAGCAGCCAAGAGTGTGAAGCTGGAGAGCCCTGTCCCAAGGAGCTGAGGACTTCTTCCTGGAATTTCTTAGGGGGGACATGGGGGAAAGGGGTCCTTAAAGACTGTGGGCCTGGAAATAAAACTTCTCTTCATCACCACCACCCTCTTTCCCAGCCTGCACATTTCCTCATCTCTCTCTGCAAGGTTCAGTTCATAATAGCCTTCCCCAGGGTGTCTGCATACTTCCTTCCTGGGTGCTTTGTGGAGATGATGGGTCCCAGAGTCCCCGCTTGAGGGAAGCTCAGGGAGCAGGTTGGGACCAGGGAGGATATGGAGGGATGCTGGAGGGATAACAATGGTGTAAGGGCCAAGTGATTTGATAGTGGGGGAAGGGCAGAGAGAAGCTGGGCTATGGGAAAATGATTTGAAGAATGGAGCTGGGCATATGACTGGATACTGTACCGAAAAGGATCTCTGAGAACTCACCCTCTTAATCTCTTTTCCAAACTAAATTGTAGCTGTCTGTCCCATGCTATCTCTTCCTGCCTGTAGCTCTGCCCCACCCTTCTCCCAAGACTTTGTCCCAGGGCTAGGGCAAGGGAGGAGGAAGAGGCTGAGGAGGGTGTGACTTTGTGGCTAGAGGATCAGCTGGGTGCTTGGGCATTTACAGAATGATGGTTGTTTTGTATCATTTGATTAATAAAAAAAAAAATGGAAAAAAAAAATGAAAAGATGTTGTCTTGATTGTACACCTGCTCTGGCGTCATGGGTAAGGGATCCTTGAAGGTAGGTGATATAGTCATGGTGGGACAGACATGTGGAACTTGAGTGGTTGGCAGTGGAATTGACAGGGTACTTACTTCTCCCCGTGGATTTGGGTTGAGGGTGGAAACAAGCCCAACAGGTGGGAAACATGGTTCTCTCTGAGGGATAGCTCTTCCTTGTCAATGAGCTGACCCTCCAACAGGAGATGAGGGCACAGGTGTGCACACCTGGGGAAAAGGACATGAACCCAGGTGTCTTGGGACCCTGCTGACTAACAGCAAAGAAAATGGAGGGCTAAGATCCAGGCTGACCAGCCTGGGTTTAAATCCTATCTCTGCCACTTACATCTGTGAAATTTTGGACATGCTTTTAGAGTTTGTCTTCTCACCTGTAAGAAGGGGAGGTGAACCTATAGAACATCACTTATAGGAGTGTCAGGATGATGATGTGGTCCATCATGTGTAGCATCAGAGAGCCCAACACACAATGTGTGCCCAGTGAGAGTCCTCTTTAATTTCAGCTGCAGCCCCACCACAGGGAGGTAGAGCTGGCCAATTCCTTGGGTACCTGGGGGAAAGGTAGCGGGTAGGGCTTTGCAGAGAATCCTCTACTGTGCATGAGGGGTTTTGGGGATGGGCTGACCTGGAGAGGGAAGACCACAGCCAACCTCTGGTCCCCAGTGTCACCAGAAATCAGATGTTATTCCTGAAATGCGAACAGTGAGGAAGCTTTTGTAGCCAGCTAGGCTGGCCTGGAATGCTAACTGAACTTGTCTGTTGAGGGCCTCTGAAACTGGGCTCCCAGTGACCCAGGTAAGAAGGGCAGGTGATAGTCCTTCCCTTCCTTTCTCCACTTTGTCAGGTTCTGCTCAGGCCCTGTGGGGTTAGGAGGGTGGAGTTGGGGGAGCACCAGGTTCCACCACTCCCTCTGAGGTGGCAGTAGAGGGGTGTTTAAAAAAGGTGTGTATCCCTTTAACAAGGGCCCAACCCCAGGGCCAAGTTAAGAAGGAGCTCTCAGTCACTACCTCCCCACCGAGCCAGCTCAGCCAGGCAGGGCCGGGAGGGAGTGGGACAGATTCTGGGAGTGCAGCGGGGAGGAGTCCTGGCTGGGCTGAACGGGGGAGCTGCTTGGCAGTGCCAGAGCCCAGGACCCAGAACCCTGCTGGAGAGGAGGTGGATCGAGAAGGCAGGTGAGCACCCCAGACCCGGTCTGGGAGGTCTGGGGCTGCCCAAGGGACCTTGCAGCCTTGGGAGGCCAGGAGAGAGGGCAGTGAATGGGGCCTGGGGAGAGGGGACTTCCAGGGGCAGGGCAGGAAGAGTGTTGTTAATTATTAACTTTCTCAAAGGCCAGTTTGAGAATGAGGAGTCCTGGTGTGGCTGGGGGCTCGATAGGGCTTCCGGAGGAGTGGGCAGGGTGGTAAGACCCCCTCTCTGGCCCAGCAGCTGACTGGGCTCTTCTCCAGGGTCTGGGACACTGGGCAGAACACTTGGGAGCCTTGCCCACAGCTGCTAGGCCCTCCCTGAACAGAAAAGGACAAGTGTGTGTTGGTGGGGATGGGGGGGGGTGGTCAGATGCAGGACACAGGCCTCTCTGGGATCTGGGAGTTGTGTTCTGGAGACTTAATAGGATCCAGGAGGGTCTAGAGAGCCTAAGAAGCCAGGGAAAGGAGGCAGGGGCTGAGGTGGCTTCTTTACCTGAAGACCCAGGGGCAGGTCCGGAATGCAAGCCCCGTTGTGCTCTGGGAGTTGTTCCTTGGGAGGGGCCTGAGTGAGGCCCTGGGGAAGCCTGGGAGCTCCCTGGAAAAGGGAGAGGGAAAGAAGCCAAGCCTTGAACCCAAAGCTTCTCCACCTTAGGACCCAGGCAGGTCCTGGCTTGACTCCCTTGGCTTGGCAGAGCCACTGGGGACTATAGGAGCATTTCCCTGCCTAGCCCAGCTGAGGTGGGGGTGAGGGCAAGGGTGGAGGTGAGGTGGGTGCAGCCCTTCCCCAACAACTAGTGAAGAGTTCCCTGAGTGGTGAGGCCAGGTGTAGCTGTGGTGTGTGTGTGTGTGTGTGTGTGTGTGTGTGTGTGTGTGTGTGTGTCCGCGCATGCGCATGTGTCCCTGTTTGTACCCGCGCCTGTACATGCCTCCAACTTCACTCATCTGTAAGAAATTTCAAAGAAGTCCAATTTATTGCTCTGAAAGAAGAGGGCATAAGGTAAATGAGTTACCCAAGCAAAGGGGATCTGTAAAGGCAGAGCTCCTTGCTTTCTTTGTGTGCAGGTGTGAATGAATCCTGTGAGGGTGGGAAGGGCTGAGGCAGGGTCACCTGTGTGAACCATGAACCTCAAGCAACTAAGAAAAGAACATAGCAGAGAATGGACCTGTTGATTGAGGCTGGAGAAATTCTTTTGAAACACTCTTGCAAACAAGAGATTGCATTCCAAGCCATGTTCAGATTCCCAGCCCAGTTCTTCAATAGGCCTTCCCAGTGTATTGAAGGCACTCGGGACAGAATGAGTGAGTCAAGAAGGGAATGACTGGGGCTGGGACTATGGCTCAGTGGTAGAGGGCCTAGCAAGCATAAAGCCCTGGGTTGCATCCCCAGCACCAACTCCCTCTCTTCTGTGAAGAGAAAGAATGACTGAATGAACAAATGAGTAAGAGAGAGTGAATGAGAGTGAATAAATGAGTGAGTGGTAGATGGAAAGCAGATGGAAGGAACTCAACATGCCAAACTTAAGCTTGAAAATGGAGTTAGACTCAGGAGAATCCCAGAGACTAGGGGATTAGGAGTTTGGGGACACATCCCAATACTTGGAAACAATTTAGGAGTCAAGAAGTGTGTGCAGGGTGGGAAGAGGCGAAGTTTGGAGGCTGTCGTGGATGTTCTGGGTTCCAGAACGAAGGGGGGTGCTGTTAGCAGGCACTTGGAGGGGGTGGGGCCAGAACCTGGGGGTGGGAGGGTGGGGGCTGAGTGGCTGAGATCCAGGGGCATGGTGTCAGGGCAATTTGGGCTTTTGGAGAAGTCAGCAAGCTAGGCTCAGGTGGGTGGGGGTGGGAGGTGGGAGCCTATTGGTTCCTCAATGATGAATCAGCCAAGGAGAAGACAGGAGAACGTGGGGGCCAGGGAGGGGCTCTCTGGAGGACAAGTGGTCCCCTTTTCCCACTTTTTTGAAAGGCTCTAATGTGCACTGTTCACACCCTGACTCCCGCCCTGCCCACCATTCTCCTGCCAAAATCTGCTTGAGACAATGTTTTTTTTTTTTTTTTTTTTTTTTTTTTTTTTTGGTACCGGGGATTGAACTCAGCGGCACTAGACCACTGGGCCACATCCCCAGCCCTTTTTTTGTATTTTATTAGAGACAGGGTCTCACTGAGTTGCTAAGTGCCTCGCCATTGCTGAAGCTGGCTTTGAACTCGTGATCCTCCTGTCTCAGCCTCCCAAAGTGCTGGGATTACAGGCGTGCGCCACCGCGCCCGGCTTGAGACAATGTTAATGCAGGAACCACTTCCTCCCAACCATCCTAGATAGGGGTCATAGGACAGCACACCTGCCCTTTCCCCATGCCTGGAGAGAAGATAGACCCTTAGGCCTGACGGATGGAAGGATGGAGGAGCAGGTGGCTATGGGATGGGTGGGGTGGCAGCTCCTGTCTCCTGCCCCCCAGGGAAGGGTGGGAGAAGGAGAATAATGATATGTGATTGTGACTGTCCCACTCTGATAACCTGCCCTCAGAAAGAGCTTCAGAAAGGTATTTGTCTAGATGGTTATCTCAGTGTTGTCCATTTTACAAGTAGAAGGTGGGGGGGGGGGCAGATTCCTGGGAGGAGGACCTGGGATCGAAGCCCGGGAAGGTACCTCTCTGGTTTGCCCAGCACACCTGAAAGCCAGAGGCTGAGTCTTTTTTTGGGTGCTCACCTGTGTTGCCTATTTGGCTGCTGCCAGAGGTAGGGTAGGGCTTGGGCATGGCCTTGAGGAAGAGTAGGAGGAGGTTCCTGTGGCTGGAGAAATAAGACTTCAAAAGGCGGATGGAGAGAGATGTGGGTCTTGTGGAGAGGAGCAGAGGTTCACTACCCCAAACACCCATTTCTTTCTCTTCCCTCTCCCTGACTGCTTCCCACAGGATTCATAGGGTAGGAACAAGTCTGAGATGGTTAATTGTGGGAGGGGTCTCCAAATGCTCTCTCTACTCCCAAGGCTTGATTGGGAGTGGGCATGGCATAATCCTTCCTGGAATGGGTACCATTTCCAGAAACCCCACGAACTCTGGTCATGAATTTGGGCTACCTCCCACCCAAGAGCAGCAGAGCAGACAGATCATGGTTGAAAATTTTTCTTCCTCTTTATTTGTGAATGTTAGAGGATTTGTCTGAATATCTTATTGAACCACACACTTAAATAAAGAGTATGGTTTCCTGCAGTCCTGGCATTTTATGTCATCCTTCCAGCCACAGACCAGAGTGGTCATGTGGGCGAGGGGAGGGAGAGAAGGCAGGATTTCCTGCTAGAGATGCTGATCCTTCTCCCTCTCAACTCTCCTTCCTTCTTCCTTCCCGGCTATTTCCTCATGGTCTCACCCTTCCTTCAGAAAAGCTCCATGAGCCAGGCACAGTGGCGCACGCCTGTAATCCCAGCACTTGGGAGGCTGAGGCAGGAGGATTGCGAGTTCAAAGCCAGCCTCAGCAATGGCAAGGCACTTAGCAACTCAGTGAGACCCTGTCTCTAAATAAAATACAAAAAAAGGGTCGGGGATATGGCCCAGTGGTCGAGTGCCCCTGAGTTCAGTCCCTGGTACCAAAAAAAGAAAAAGAAAAAAGAAAAGAAAAGCTCCATGAAAGAAAAGAAAGACTCAGCGGTAGAAACGACCCGGTTCGATCCTTGCACCACGTACAAATAAAACGCATTGAATAAAACGGGGTCTTGACTTAGAAAGTTGTCTTGAACACCTACTATCAGGGCTGAAAGGAGGTAGAATATTTATAGAATTATCTCCCTTGAGCAAGGCACTGAGCCAAACAATGTGGGTCAGAGGAGTCACAGAGACTAAAAGAAGGGCTGTTGTATACCCAGGAGGAAAAAATAATTGTCCTCTAGTCTATGCATTCTGTTGTTTGGTTCAGAAAATACAGCGGCTGCATGTCAGAAACACTATGCTTGCCTCAAGGAATGAGACCAAAGCTGTAAAGAGACCGTGGCCACACCAGTTAGTGGCTCCAGACAGTGCTGGCATAGTGAAGACAGACATGTCTGTGGGAGCTGGGGAGGAACTGCTGAGGGCAGGGGTCAAGGCAGGCCTCCCAAGGGAGGCGTGGTTTGGGCAAGGCCAGAGTGATGGGCAGGCTCAGCTGGGTGGAGGAGGCATGGCCATGGGCATGGGAGTAGGAATGGCCACAAGGGTATCAAAAAGCAGGTGGCAGAGGCAGGAGGCTGCATTGTGGGGCCTAGAGAAGGAGACCCCCACTTCCAGATCAGCCTGCACTGTGGCTATGTCCATCTCCCCTAGCTAGAACCAGCTGAAGGCGGCTGGAGCTCATTCTTGGCCTTGAGGATGGGAGGGGAGTCTGATTTGCTTGGGTTGACTTGGGGGGGCTCTGGGCATGGGCGGCGACTCACAGAATAGATCCGCCTGCTCCCCTCATATCCTGTTATTCAGAAGGCTGTATCCGCCTGGAATGTGAGTGCCTTTTGTCCTTGGGTGAGGGGGTGACGCATGTGGCCTGTGGCAGGCAGCTGTTGTGTCCAGGGTCCGGCTCCAGCTGGGGCAGAACAGCCTGGCTCCTCCTTAGGTAATGGGATAAGGGGGTTTCCTTGGATTCTGCTGTATATTTTAGGGGTGGGTATGAGGGAAGAGAGGCTTGCAGGGTGTGGCAGGGTGTTTGGGGAGGCTGTACAAAGTCTGATGTGATGGATCAGGATCTTGTCCTTTCCTGGAGGTGGGCGTCTGCGGCCTGAGCCTCTGGCTTTACTGCCTTGGAGCCTGGAGAAGGGATTGGGGTGGGCTTAGGTTCCTACCTCCTGTTCTGTTGCCTGGGGTCTCAGCCAACCTTGGGGTTGTGAAGCAAGAGCTCCTGCCCCCATCTGCTGTGGCTCATCCTCGCAGTTCTTAGCTGTACTTGCCCCAGGGCAGGGCCCCTTGGTGCTAGGTGTGGAGCAGGGTGGGAGGGCTGGGCAGTTACGTCCTCCTCTCCTAATGGAAGCCTCTTGCTCTCACCAGGGCTCTGACAAGCGGCAGCCCAGTGCCCTGGGCTGGGGAAGAGCCTGGAGAACCTGTCTAGGCGGTTGAGCTGGGGAGCACCTGGATTAGAGGAGATGCATAGCTCTCATTCCAGGGCCCACCCCCGCGCCCCGTGTTCCCCTCCCCCTGCCTCCTTTACCTGAGGGCAAGCCATCCCTGGGGGTGCTCAGGGGCTCAGGGTGCGAGTGAGGGAGGAGGTTTGGCCTGTGGGATGTCTTATCTCCCCTCCTGGTGGTACCCAGGCCCCTAAAGGAACTGAGGCAGTGCAATGGCAGACTGCTACACGGAACTAGAGAAGGCAGTTGTCGTCCTGGTGGAAAACTTCTACAAATACGTGTCTAAGCACAGCCTGGTCAAGAACAAGATCAGCAAGAGCAGCTTCCGCAAGATGCTTCAGAAGGAGCTCAACCATATGCTGACGGTAAAGTCCCTGCCATGGGACCTGGCCTCTCCCCTTTCTGCTCTGTCAGGGCATCCTTCCCCACTGAGTCCTCTGCCTTTGAGTTAGTCCTGCAGCCCTGCAGGCCTATGTCTTCTCAGGGTGCCAGGCCTAGCCAGGGAGGCTCTGTTTGCTTTTTCCAAGGGTAACAGCTGCCCAGGCTCTCTGGGGTTGCCACCCTCCCAACCTTCAAAGCCCCCCTCCAGCCCTATCCCCGGTTCCCCTGCAGGACACGGGGAACCGAAAGGCTGCCGACAAACTCATCCAGAATCTGGATGCCAACCACGATGGACGCATCAGCTTTGACGAGTACTGGACCTTGATAGGCGGCATCACCAGCCCCATTGCCAACCTGATCCGCCAGCAGGAGCAGCAGAGCAGCAGCTAAAGGCCTTGCCACCGCCCCTTCCAGGCCCTGACAGAGTCCCAGCCCTGGTTCTCTTCCCTTGATCAACTCCCTCCTTGATCAACTTTGCCCTCTCAGCCCCTTTCCTTGCTTCTCCCCCAGACCTTCTCCTTACCCTTGCTCAACAGGGGGAGGGGAGATGTCAGGGCTCCTTTGTGAATGTCTCAATGTGGGGGTGCTTCCCTGAGGGTCTCAGTCCCTGGAGCCAGCAGGCCCTAGGGGACCCCCCCTATGAGATCTCAATGCTGTTTGGGGACCCCAAGAGTTTCCTCACCTGTTCAGTCCGTTTACCCTTCCAAAGCCTGATGTTTTTGTCCGATTCCTGCCTGATTCTGGGTCCTGACCTCCAGAGGTCAGCTTGCTGCTTGAGGTCTCCCTGCTCCTGGTGTCAGCAGTGGCAGTGATCTCTCCCCTCCTCCATAGCCCTCAGCTGGGTAGAGAAGCATCTCTAGGGATTCCCCTCACCCCAGCTGCCTTTGTGTCTGGGAATGAGCAAAGCAGGGCTGAGCCTTCTCCCTCTGCTTAGCCACTAAAATGATGATAATAAAGGCTGGATTTGGAGTTTGTATCCCTCTTACCTGGTCCCTTTATGATGTTCATTAAACCCTTCACTGTCCTTGAAAACTTCTTATGCCTTGGTGGTCTTTGCCCTCTATTCTGAGCCCAGGAGGAATCTCACAGGCAGAGCAAGGAAGAAATTAGGACGCTGGGATCCCAGCATGTGCTGTCATCCCAGGACCAGGCTTCTCCCTCCCTCCTGCTCCACAAAGGGCTGGAGGCCAAGTGTCACTGTCTCCAGACTTTCATAATCCAGACTCAGGTTCACATTCAATTTTCAGGTACAGAGTAGGTCTCATTTCATCTTTACTGCAATTCCACAAGGAGGTCCATGACCCCTAGTCTTGAGCCATGAGTAGCATAGAATCCTCACCAAGATACTATTCCAATAAACAGAAATTGTGCGATGAAAAAACAAGGGTGCAAGGGAGGAGGGATTAGGGAGGCCAGGGGGAGGAGAGGAAGACACAGCTGCTAAGAAATAATATGGCTTCTCCATTTCTCTCCTGCTCTTGCACCAAGGGATCCCCCAGTAGGAACCCCAGCCTGTACAACTTGGTATCAGACATTTTGAAATGGGAGCAATGTACCCCAAGGTTTAAGATTTCCAAAAGAAACAGGCACAGCCTTCTAAAATTGGTTGGCCTTGGAACAGGCTGATCCTCCTTTCTCGCCTCCCCATCATTATAACCCTTCACCACCAGGTGTGGTGGCACACCCCTCTAATCCCAGCTACTTGGGAGGCTGAGGCAGGAAGATGACAAGTTGAAGGTCAGGCTTAACAACTTAGTGAGACCCTGTCTCAAAGCAAAAATTGAAAACGGTTGGTGATGTAGCTCAGTGGTAAAGTGCCGCTGGTTCAATCTTCAGTACTGCAAACAGAAAAAAGCAGTAACTCTTCCTGAATTAAAAATGAAACACATCTTTTATCTGTGCCAAGTATTACTATGCTGTCTGAATGGTAAAGAACCTGTTCACATCTTTTTTTTTTTTTTTTTTTTTTTGGTGTGGGTCTTCTGTCTATCTATCTGTCTATCTGTCAATCTATTGTGGCAAAAAAACCCAACAAAAACAACATAAACATGCCATACTTTTAAGTGTATATTGCAGTAGTATTAACTCTATGCACACTGTTTTTTCTTTCTTTTCTTTTTGTACTGGGATTGAACCCAGGGATGCTTTACCACTAAGCTACATCCCAGTCTTTTATTTTGAGACATGTTCTTACTAAGTTGCTGAGACTGGCCTTGGACTTGAAATTCTCCTGGCTTAGCCTCCTGAGTAGCTGAGTTTGCAGGCATATGCCACCAAGCACAGATGTATTATTTTTTCTTTCTTTCTTTCTCTTTATTTTTTCTTTACAGGTTTGGGGATTAAACCCAGGAGCTCTCTATTACTGAGCTACAATCCCAGCCTTTTATATTATTATTATTATTATTATTATTATTATTATTATTATTATTATTTTGTGGTACAGGGGATTGAACTCAGGGGCACTCAACTACTGGGTCACATCCCCAGCCCTTTTTTGCATTTTATTAGAGACAGGGTCTCACTGAGTTGCTAAGTGCCTCGCCATTGCTGAGGCTGGCTTTGAACTCGCGATCCTCCTGCCTCAGCCTCCCAAAGTGCTGGGATTACAGGCGTGCGCCACCGTGCCCGGCTTATTATTATTATTTTTTAAAATATTTATTTATTTGCTTTAGTTGTACACAATGCAATACATTTATGTTTACATGGTGCTGAGGATCGAACCTGGGCGGTACACGTGCTAGGTGAGCACTCAACTGCTGAGCCATAACCCCAGCCTCCTATATTATTATTAAAAAAAAAAAACTTTGAGACATGGTCTTCTAGATTTCCAGGTTGGCTTGAATTTGCAATCCTTTTACCTAAGCCTCCTGGGTTGCTGGGATTATACACAAGCCAGTGTGTCCGGCTATGTTGTTCTTTTGAAGTAGCTATCCAAATGGGTGGGAGGTAATATCTCATTGTGGCTTATTTTTTTTAATTGACACGTAATAATTCTACATATTCATGGGGTATTATGTGATATTTTGACACAGTCAAATGTGCAAAGATCAACTCGGTAATTAGCATATCTATCACCACAAACATTTCTCATTTCTTTGTGTTGGGAACATTCAAAATCCTCTCTTGTAGCTATTTTGAAATATAGATAAATTATTGTTAATTATAGCCACCCTACTGTGCTGTGCAATGTTAGATCTTAATTCTCCTATCTAACTGTATGTTTTTTTTTTTTTTTTTTTTTTTTTTTGGTATTGGGGATTGAACTCAGGGGCACTAGGCTACTGAGCCACATCCCCAACCCTATTTTGTATTTTATTTAGAGACAGGGTCTCACTGAGTTGCTTAGTGCCTTGCTGTTGCTAAGGCTGGCTTTGAACTTGTGATCCTCCTGCCTCAGCCTCCCAAGTGCTGGGATTAGTCATGCGCCACTCTGCCCGACTGCATTTTTATTTCTTTTTCTTTCTTTCTTTCTTTTTTTTTTTTTTGTACCAGTGATTGAACTCAGGGGCACTTGACCACTGGCCCACATCCCCAGCCCTTTTTTGTGTTTTAGTAGAGACAGGGTCTCACTGAGTTGCTAAGTGCCTCGCCATTGCTGAGGCTGGCTTTGAACTGGTGATCCTCCTGCCTCAGCCTCCCAAGTGCTGGGATTACAGGCATGCGCCACCGCGCCTGGATTATTTCTTTTTCTTACCTAATTGCTCTAAGACTTTAGTACTATGTTGAGTAGAAATGGTGAGAATAAGCATCTTTGTCTTGTTCCTGATTAAAAAAAAATTTCAGTTTTTCACTGTTTAGTTGATGTTAATTGTGGATTTCTTATATGTAACCTTTATTATGTTGAGAGGTAATTTTATTTTCCTTCCTTCTTCTTCATCTCCTCCTCCTCCTCTTCCTCCTCCTCCTCCTTCTTCTTCTTCTTTTCTTAAGGTACTGGGGATTGAACCCAGGGATGCTTTACCATTGAGCTACATCTTCAGCCCTTTTTACTTTATTTTTTATTTTCATTTTTAGACAGTGTCTCCCTAAATTGCCCAAACGAACCCAGGGATGCTTTACCACTGAGCTACATCTTCAGCCCTTTTTACTTTATTTTTTATTTTCATTTTTAGACAGTGTCTCCCTAAATTGCCCAAGCTGACCTTGTACCTTCTGATCCTCCTGTTTTAGCCTCCTGAGTATCTGGGATTACAGGCATGTGATGCTGTGCCTGGCAGTAATTTTCTGCTATTCCTAGGTTTTTGGGTATTTTTTTTAAACAATGAAAGACTGGTGAACCTTGTCAAATGCTTTTTCCATATCATTTAAGATGATCATGTGATTTTTGTCCTTTATTTTGTTAATGTGGTACATTATATTTATTAATTTTCATATGTAAAACCATCCTTGCATTCCAGGGGTAAATCCTACTTGATCATGGTGTATAATACTCTTGTTATGCTGTTGAGCTTAATTTGCTAGTGTTTTTGGATGATTTTTGCATTACTATTTGTCAGAGATTTTAGTCCATAGTTTTGTTGTAGGATCTTTGTCTGGCTTTGGTGGCAGAATAATGCTGACCTCATAAAATGAATTCAGAAGTGTTCCATTTTCTTTAGCTTTTTTGGAAGAGTTTAGAAGAATTAGTGTTAATTCTTTTTTTTTTTTTTCTTCTATATTTTATTTTTTCAAAGATATATTATTTATTTATTTATTTATTTATATTATTTATTTTTTAAATATTTATTTATTTACTTTAGTTGTACACAATGCAATGCATTTTTATGTTTACGTGGTGCTCGAGGATCGAAACCCGGGCCGCGCGTGTGCGATTTTTTTTTTTTTTTTTTTTTTTTTTTTGGTATTGGGGATTGAACTCAGGGGCACTAGGCTACTGAGCCACATCCCCAACCCTATTTTGTATTTTATTTAGAGACAGGGTCTCACTGAGTTGCTTAGTGCCTTGCTGTTGCTAAGGCTGGCTTTGAACTTGTGATCCTCCTGCCTCAGCCTCCCAAGTGCTGGGATTAGTCATGCGCCACTCTCTGCCCGACTGCATTTTATTTCTTTTTCTTTCTTTCTTTCTTTTTTTTTTTTTGTACCAGTGATTGAACTCAGGGGCACTTGACCACTGGCCCACATCCCCAGCCCTTTTTTGTGTTTTAGTAGAGACAGGGTCTCACTGAGTTGCTAAGTGCCTCGCCATTGCTGAGGCTGGCTTTGAACTGGTGATCCTCCTGCCTCAGCCTCCCAAGTGCTGGGATTACAGGCATGCGCCACCGCGCCTGGATTATTTCTTTTTCTTACCTAATTGCTCTAAGACTTTAGTACTATGTTGAGTAGAAATGGTGAGAATAAGCATCTTTGTCTTGTTCCTGATTAAAAAAAAAATTTCAGTTTTTCACTGTTTAGTTGATGTTAATTGTGGATTTCTTATATGTAACCTTTATTATGTTGAGAGGTAATTTTATTTTCCTTCCTTCTTCTTCATCTCCTCCTCCTCCTCTTTCCTCCTCCTCCTCCTTCTTCTTCTTCTTTTCTTAAGGTACTGGGGATTGAACCCAGGGATGCTTTACCATTGAGCTACATCTTCAGCCCTTTTTACTTTATTTTTTATTTTCATTTTTAGACAGTGTCTCCCTAAATTGCCCAAACGAACCCAGGGATGCTTTACCACTGAGCTACATCTTCAGCCCTTTTTACTTTATTTTTTATTTTCATTTTTAGACAGTGTCTCCCTAAATTGCCCAAGCTGACCTTGTACCTTCTGATCCTCCTGTTTTAGCCTCCTGAGTATCTGGGATTACAGGCATGTGATGCTGTGCCTGGCAGTAATTTTCTGCTATTCCTAGGTTTTTGGGTATTATTTTTTTTAAACAATGAAAGACTGGTGAACCTTGTCAAATGCTTTTTCCATATCATTTAAGATGATCATGTGATTTTTGTCCTTTATTTTGTTAATGTGGTACATTATATTTATTAATTTTCATATGTAAAACCATCCTTGCATTCCAGGGGTAAATCCTACTTGATCATGGTGTATAATACTCTTGTTATGCTGTTGAGCTTAATTTGCTAGTGTTTTTGGATGATTTTTGCATTACTATTTGTCAGAGATTTTAGTCCATAGTTTTTGTTGTAGGATCTTTGTCTGGCTTTGGTGGCAGAATAATGCTGACCTCATAAAATGAATTCAGAAGTGTTCCATTTTCTTTAGCTTTTTTGGAAGAGTTTAGAAGAATTAGTGTTAATTCTTTTTTTTTTTTTTCTAATTTTATTTTTTCAAAGATATATTATTTATTTATTTATTTATTTATTTTTAAAGTTTTAAGTTGTACACTTCATTTTTAAGCTGAGGATACCCGGGCCGCGCGTGTGTTAGCAAACGTGAGCCACAACCCCAGCCCATTCTTCTTTAAGTATTAGGTCCAGTGATGCCATTTGATTCTGGGTTTTCCTTTGTTGGGAGGTTTTTTTTTTTTTTTGTTTTTGTTTTTGGTACCGGGGATTGAACTCAGGGGCACTCGACCACTGGGCCACATCTCCAACCCTTTTGTGTATTTTTATTAGAGACAGGGTCTCACTGAGTTGCTAAGTGCCTCGCCATTGCTGAGGCTGGCTTTGAACTCGTGATCCTCCTGCCTCAGCCTCCCAAGTGCTAGGATCACAGGCGTGCGCCACCACGCCCGGCTTTTTTTTTTTTTTTTAATATTTATTTATTTGCTTTAGTTGTGCACAATGCGTTTGTTTTTACATGGTGCTGAGGATCGAACCCAGGCCGTGCGTGCTAGGCGAGCGCGCTCTACCACTGAGCCACAATCCCAGCCCCCAAGGGAGCTTTTTAAAATTAGATTCAATCTCCTTACTAGTAATAATTCTTTTCAGATTTTCTTTTCTTTCTTTTCTTTTCTTGGTACCGGGGATTGAACTCAGGGGCACTCTACCACTGGGCCACATTCCCAGCCCCTTTTTGTATTTTATTAGAGACAGGGTCTCACTGAGTTGCTAAGTGCCTCGCCATTGCTGAGGCTGGCTTTGAACTTGCAATCCTCCTGTCTCAGCCTCCCAAGTGCTGGGATTATAGGCGTGCACCACCACTCCCAGCTTCTTTTCAGATTTTCTATTTCTTCATGATCCAGTCTTGGCTGATTGTATGCGTATAGAAACTTATTAAATTTCTTGTGGGTTATCCAACTTGTTGGCATATAATTATTTCATTAATTAATTGGTTTATTTATTTATTTATTTATGGTTCTGGGGATTGAACCCAGGGGTGCTCTACCACTGAGCTACACTCCCAATCTTTTTTAGCTTTTGATTTGAGATAAGGTCTCCCTAAATTGCTCAGGCTGACATTGAACTTGTGATCCTTCTACTTTAGACTCTTGAGTAGCTGGAGTTATAGGCATGCATCACTCTGCCTGACTCTTGTGGCTCCTTTGGTCATTCTTGGGAGAGGATTGTTATAAAAGGAGCAAGCCTGGTTCTGCCCACATTCTTTCTCTTCATTCCTATTTGAGATGTAACTGCTTGGTCCTATGTGAGCTCTTGCCATCATGTTCTACCATCTGCTGCTCTCATCAGATGTCAAACAGATGGAGCCTCCCGCCCCCCACTCCTCCCCCCAAGTCTTGGACTTTGGACCACCAAAACTGTGAGCTGAATAAACTTTTCCCCTTTATAAAGTTAGCTGAAGTAGGCATTTCATTACAGTCACAAAAAATTCAATAATACGGTTTTTTTTTTTTTTTTTCTTCTGGTACTGGGGATTGAACCCAGGGCCTTGCACATGCTAGGCAAGTGCTCTGCTGCTGAGCCATATCTCCAGACTCAAAAATTCAAAGTCTGTCAGGTCCAATTGATCTGTGGTGTTCTTTAAGTTCTCTATTTACTTATTGACTTTCTGTTTGGTTGTTATCTCAGACATACATATTTCAAGTGTTTAGATTTCCTCAAACACACATTTAAAATAGTATCTAAATAGTTTTATTTAAAAATGCTCCAGTTATCTAAAATACTTCAGAATGTACACCTTTTACAATGATGAAAAAATCTTATCAGTTGACTTGAAATTTGTGCAAGTCAGTATATAGTTAAAAAAAAAATCTTGTAGGGAGTACAGAAGCAAACCCTATGAAAATAGACTTCAGAGAGCAGCAGGATCACCACAATGTATGGTGGATGCTATGCCCAGAGGAAGGATGGGCTAAGATAGAACAGAAATCATGGGAGGGGTAGGCCTAGGGAGCACAAAAGGGAGGAAATGGGGCAAAGAGCTTCTTGGAAGATATAGCAAGGATGATAGTTGGTATCAAGGCATTGGGTAGTAGAGGAGGTAGCTCCTTGTTTTTGTTAGCGTTCCATCACTGTAATAAAATACCTGAGATAATCAACTTACAAAGAGGAAAGATTTAATGAAATAAACCTCACAAGTTTTGGAGGTTTCAGTTCATGGTTGGTTGGCCCCCGGTTGCTTTTGGGCCTGTGGTGAGATAGTGTGTCATGGCAGGGAGGGAGCATGTGGCAGAGCAAAGTTGTTCAATTCGTGACTAGAATGCAAAAGAGAGATAGAGGAAAGGGCTGGTGTCCCACCACTCCTTTTGTGGGACCCTCAGTGACCTAAAACCTCCTATTAGGCCCTAACTTTTAGTTTCCACTGCCTCTCAGTGGCTCCATTTAAACCAAGACTTTAAAACATGGGCTTCCGGTGAACATTTCGGAGCCAAACTGTGGCAATCCTCAAAACCCAAGGTGTGGGGAAATCTCTTGGGAAATCTCAGAGGCAACTCAGAATAGAGTTGCCTTCTTGTCCCTTGTCACCGCCTGAAGCAATGGCCGCTTGGAGCAGCAAAGCCGCGGGAATAAGTTCAGAGGCAGACTGGAAACAAATAGGATTTTTATTCTGTCAGTTTCTCTCTCTGGCTCTAACAACTCTAACACGTACCACACACCAGCAAACAACCAACAACCAAAATGGCCCCGACCCGCTCCGCGCTTGGCCCAATTCTCTCGAGATCCCGGGCCAAGTCTCGTGAGACTATGGAAGGCAGCAATGTCCAAAACTCCATGTCCCGAAGTCAACCGCAATCAATAGCCATCTCCCCAAACAGGGCTCCTGCAGTCCTCTCTTCTAATGACCAGCTCCTCATTCATTTTCTAGCCCCCGCGTGGTGCTTATTCCCTCTCACCCCACCCAGCATTCTTATTTTTCCTTCCAAAGGAAGAGGGAAACTGAAGAGGAAGAAAATTTTATCTCTTCTGCTTCCTTGAGAGGTGGTAGGCTGTGTTTCACTGCCTATGATACTTCAGAATTTAGTCCTTCCACTTCACCAAGACTTTAGAACAGCTGGCAGGAAATGAATGTGTGTGTGTGTGTGTGTGTGTGGCGGTGGGTGGGGGGGAACCAGTTAGAAGCCTGTTGCTAGGGGGTTGTGTTAGCTTTTTGTCAGTGTGACTTAAATACCTGATAAGAACAATTTAGTGAGCTGGGCATAGTGGCTCATGCCTGTAATCCCAGCAGCTCAGGAGGCTGAGGCAGGAGGAAACGAGTTCATAAGCCAGCCTCAGCAATTTAGCAAGGGGCCTTAAGCAATTTAGTGAGACTATGTCTCTAGATAAAATATAAAAAGGGTTGGGGAATGCAGCTCAGTTGTTAAGCACCCCTGGGTTCAATCCCTAGTACAAAAAAAAAAAAAAAAAAAAAAAAAAAAAAGAACAGAACAGAACAATTTAGTAGAGGAAAAGTTTATTTAGGGGCTGATGGTTTCAGAGGTCTCAGTCTGTGCTCAGCCAACTCCATTGCTCTGGGCCTAAGATAAGGCAGAAAATCATGGTGGAAGAAAGATGCTTAGCTCATAGCAGCCAGGAAGCAGACACACACACACAAAAGGCCAAAGATAAAGTCCAGAACACACCTCCAGTAACCTAGTTCCTCCAGCCATGCCCCACCTGCCTTTAGTTACCACCCAGTGATCCATTCAAATTATTAATCCATCAAATGGATTAATCCACTGATGTGGCTATAGCCTTCATGATCTAACCAGAAGTTGCACTGCCTAAAACATGAGCTTTTGGGGGGGGGCACGTTCCAGATTCAAACCATAACAGAGGTCTAGGCTTAAGCCTAGAATTTTGTAGAGGAAGCTGTACTTCAGCGGAGGTCAGAGAACTTGAATGGCCATCAGAGCTTTGGTTTCAGGGCCTGGAGCCAGAGAGGTCCCAGAGGAGCAAAAGCAGCCACTGCAGGGTCAAGCAGCTCAACCTGAGGCCTCCCTGGGGAGTGCTGAGTGAGAGAAGGGCATGACCAGACTGGTTGAGCAGAGCAGGGGAGAGAGGGTGAGAAACAGTCTCTGTGAGTGTCTTCTCAGCCTCCTCTGTCTAGGGTCTCACCCCTTAGGACCCATGTAGTGGTTGCCCAGCAAGTTGTGCCTGTCAAATCCATCTGTAGCTAGACTTATCATTCTTTTTTTTTGTTTGTTTTTTTTGGTACTGGGTATTGAACTCAGAGGCATTCTGCCACTGAGCCACATCCCCAGGCCTATTTTGTATTTTATTTAAAAACAGTCTCATTGAATTGCTTAGTGCCTTGCTGTTTCTTAGTCTGGCTTTGAACTTGTGATCCTCCTGCCTCAGCCTCCTGAGCTGCTGGGATTACAGGCGCGCGCCACTGCCCATATTAAAAGTTTAAAAAAATACTTGTGAAAAAAAAAATACTGCTGTATCCAAGGCTTATTTGTTCCTGCTAATGACCCTGTAGGACAGGAATCAGTGCCCACATTTCACAGATAAAGATATTGAGGCTTAGAGACCTGGTGTGACTTAACTAAGGACACACTGCCTGTGGCCAGGAGGAGAGCCATGACTTAGCTCCTTTGTTTCACTGTGTGGACTGCCACACACAAGGGCAGGGACACTGTCCATGTCTTGGCCTCAACAGAGTGGAGGGCCAAGAGTGTCCCCTACAGGCCCTGCAGGGTGGCTATGTTGCTCCTCAGGCATACTTATTCATTCAAAAATATAGTACTTTGAAATTGACCAAATTATGCTATGTACAAATATGAATATACCACAGTGAATTTCACCCTTATGTATATCTATAAAGCAACAATTTTAAAAAAATAAATGGAGGGAAGACCAGTAGAGTAGAGGAAGATAGACAGAGAATGAAAATAGAATGCTAGGGAGTGTAATGGAGCAAATTATATCCCTTGCCGGTATGATTATGTCAAAATGAACCCCATTATTATGATTATGTATAGCTATAATGTACTAATAAAAACAACAACAATGAAATAAAATAAAAGATAGAAGCTAAAAAAATAAAATAAAATAAATAAGCCGGGCGTGGTGGCACACGCCTGTAATCCCAGCACTTTGGGAGGCTGAGACAGGAGGATCGAGAGTTCAAAGCCAGCCTCAGCAATGGCAAGGCACTTAGCAACTCAGTGAGACCCTGTCTCTAAATAAAATACAGAAAAGGGCTGGGGATGTGACCCAGTGGTCGAGTGCCCCTGAGTTCAATCCCCGGTACCACAAAATAAATAAATAAATAAATAAATAAATAAATAAATAAATAAATAAGAATATAGTACCTTGAACCAGGTGCTGTGGCACACTCCTGTAATCCCAGCTACTCAGGAGACTGAGAAAGGAGGATCACAAGTTCAAGACCAGTCTGGGAAACTGAGAGAGACCTGTCTCAAAATACAATAAAATGGGCTGAAAGGATGGGGCTAAGTAGTAGAGCACACCTGGGTTACAAGGTAATATGTATGTGTGTGCCAAAGGCTGTTCCTGATTTTATGAAGTTTACAGTTTAGAGAACAAGACAGCAAATAGCCACATCATCACACAAATAAGTGAATTGTTATAAGCTGAGATAACTTTTGGTTTTGGTGCTAAGAATTGAACCCAGAGGCACTCTACCATTGAGTTACATTCCCAGACCTTTTTATTTTTTATTTTGAGACAGGGTCTTGCTGAGTTGCTGAGACTGTCCTTAAATTGGTGATCCTCCTGCCTCAGCCTCCCAAGTTGCTGGGATTACAGGTGTGCACCTGCACACCTAGCTTGAGATAGTTTCTGAAGAATCATACTCAGAAATTTTTAACAATGTAAAACTGACTTAGCCTTCACATGGGACTATCTTTGTGGGAGTTGGGCTGGTTGGAGATGTAAGAAGGGGATGGATTTGTGAGAGAGACATTGAGGGTAAAATGAGCTGGCTTGGATGGAGTGGTGCAAGGAGCAGCTCAGGTATTCAAGTCAAATCCTAGGAATCATCCTGACTTATTCTTTTTTTTTTTTTTGTACCGGGGATTGAACTCAGGGGCACTCGACCCCTGGGCCACATCCCCAGCCCTTTTTTGTATTTTATTAGAGACAGGGTCTCACTGAGTTACTAAGTGCCTCGCCATTGCTGAGGCTGGCTTTGAACTCGCGATCCTCCTGCCTCAGCCTCCCAAAGTGCTGGGATTACAGGCGTGCGCCACCCGCGCCGGCATCCTTTCTGCTTTGGAAAAATACCCATGACCCACGTCCAGCAGCAGCAGCAGCAGCAGCAGCAATAATAACAACAAATTAAGAAAAATAGCAAAATATGCAGAAGAACAAAACAATTATTCACTATCCCACTACTCGGAAATGAGCATTATCATTTGATGAACGTCATTTGGATATCTCTCTCTCTCTCTCTTTTTTTTTTAATTTTTAGTTGTAGATGGACACAAGACCTTTATTTTGTTTATTTATATCGTGCTGAAGATCAAACCCAGTGCCCCACACATTCGAGGCAAGCACTCCCCAGCCCCTGGATATATCTCTTTAAGTAAACAGTTGGTCTTTCATATCTGAGAGTTCAACACCCTTGTATTCAACCAACCATCTATCAAAAAAAATTTATTTTCTCTGTATTGAACATATACAAACTTTTTAATCGTCATTATTTCCTAAACAATACAGTATAAGAGCAATTTATGTAGAGTTTACATTGTATTAGGTATTAAGAATAATCTAGTGAGGATTAGGCATGGTGGTACACTCCTGTAATCCCAGTGACTGGGGAGGCTGAGGCAGGAGGTTTGTAAATTTGAGGCCAGCCTCAGTAATTTAGTGAGAACCTGTCTCATGTGGCCCAGTGGTTAAGAAGAGCCCCTGGGTTCCATCTGTGGTACCAAGAGAATTGCAAATTCAAGATCACCCAGGGCTCTCAGCACCACATGTAAATAAAGATCCACTGACAGCCAGGTGTGGTGGTGCACGCCTGTAATCCCAGCACTTGGGAGGCTGAGACAGGAGGATCACAAGTTCAAAGCCAGCAATGGCGAGGCACTTAGCAACTCAGTGAGACCTTGTCTCTAATAAAATACAAAAAAGGGCTGGGGATGTGGCCCAGTGGTTGAGTGCCCCCGAGTTCAATCCCCGGTACCAAAAAAAAAAAAAAAAAAAAAAAAAAAAAAATCCACTGACAGGAAAAAAAGACCTCGAATAAACTTCAAAATTACCAAAATCTGCCCCCCCCCCCCCAAAAAAAAAACCCCAACAAAAATCACAAATGAAAACAAAAACAAAATCACCCAGGGCAACTTAGTGAGAACCTCAGCAACTTAAGGAGAGACTCTGTTTAAAAAATAAAAAAGCCGGGCGCAGTGGCGCACGCCTGTAAACCCAGCACTTTGGGAGGCTGAGGCAGGAGGATTTCGAGTTCAAAGCCAGCCTCAGCAATGGCAAGGCACTTAGCAACTCAGTGAGACCCTGTCTCTAAATAAAATACAAAAAAAAGGGCTGGGGCACATGTGGCCCAGTGGTCGAGTGCCCCTGAGTCCAATCCTGGGTACAAAAAAAAAAAAAAAAAAAAAGTCTGGGGTGTAACTCAGTGGCAAAACACCCATGTGTTCAATCCCTAGGACAAAACAAAAAACCTGGAAGATATGCATAGGTCATATGGTCATATGCAAACATTATGCCATTTCATCTAAAGACTTGTGCATCCATGGATTTTAGTATCCTTGAAGACTCCTGGGACCACTCCCTGAGGATACCAAGAGAAATGGCTACATACAAAGAAAAACTGAGAGGTGGATTTACAGAAAAACAAGTTATCACAGTGGGATCATGGTAACTATTATTCATTTTTTTTTTTTTTTTTTTTTTTTTTTTTTTTTTGTGTGGTACCGGGGATTGAACTCAGGGGCACTCGTCCACTGGGTCACATCCCCAGCCCTATTTTGTATTTTATTAGAGACAGGGTCTCACTGAGTTGCTAAGTGCCTCGCCACTGCTGAGGCTGGCTTTGAACTCGCGATCCTCCTGCCTCAGCCTCCCAAAGTGCTGGGGATTACAGGCGTGAGCCACCGCGCCCGGGTAACTATTATTCATTTTAAAGCACTATTTAAATTTGACTTGTATTTATCCAAAGGCAAAATGAACAAATTACTGAATTTCAGCTGTTTTTTCATCATGAGAAATATTAATTCCTGAGGTTGGGGATGTAGCTCAGTGGTAGAGCTACATTTAGCATGTGCAAGGCCTTGGGTTCAGTACCCAGCACCACCAAAAAGAAAAGAAAAGAAAACAAAACAAAACAGTAATTCTTACAAGATCCTACAGATGAAAAACAACTCTTAACCATGTTTTCATTTTAGATAGTTAAAGGTTAAAGAAAATAGTATGTTTATAATTACAATCATTCTCCCTGCCCCAATCTATCAATTTTGATAATTATGTTAATTCATTTTAAGGTGTTGATATATACTATTTACATATACTATTTACATTCTGTTTTGTAACCATGATTTCCATGGATACGGAGCCTTTTAATCTATGAATTTGGCTTTCAATAACAGACCTTTTAGCCTGACTTCTTCATTCTTGCATCCTTTATTTGATTCATTATTTGGTTGGTTGGATTTCAAAGGGCTTTTGGCTCATGTATCTCCTGAGTTCTTTCAGCTGGAGACTGTTGGTGCTTGGCAGGGGATGACATTCTTGGGTCACTCATTCTCTCTCTCCAAGCCCTGGAGACACGGCTCCACTGTTTGCTTCCCTTTCCTGTGCTAACTGGAAGGGTAATCAATTTTCTCAGGCTAACCAGATTTTCCTGCCTCGTGAGCAATTCCTTTTTCTTTGTGGGTGCTCTCGTTTTTCTTAAATTCTTTTTCTTTCCCCACTATTTTTTAAAAAATATTTATTTATTTGTTTTAGTTGTACACAATGCGTTTATTTGTACGTGGTGCTGAGGATGGAACCTGGGCCGCGCCCGTGCTAGGCGAGAGCTCTACCACTGAGCCACAATCCCAGCCCTTTTTCCCCACTATTTTAGTGATGAAATATTTCAAGTGTACAGAAAACAATATCTAGGCACAAGCTTTGTTGAATTTGAACATTTTTCTACATTTGTTTCAGATCCCCTCAAATAAATAAAACTAACAGATCTAGTTAAAAGCCTCTGTGTGCAATCCCATATTGCACGCACCCTTTCCACAGCTGTAGCCATTATCCTGAATTATGTGTTTATGAGTCCTTGATTAAAAATGTTTTTGGCCCTGTGCAGTGGCACACGCCTGTAATCCCAGGAACTCCGGAAGCTGAGACAGGGGGGTTGCAAGTAAATTCAAGGCCAGCCTGGGCAACTTAGTGAGATCCTGTTTCAAAATACAAATTAAAAAGGCAGGGGATGTAGCTCAGTGGTAGAGTGTCCCTGAGTTCAATTTCCAGTGCACACACATGAACCATTTTTAAAATCACATTCCTAAGCAACATATTATTTAGCATTGCATTTTTTTAAAAATATTTTTTATTTATTTGCTTTAGTTGTACACAATGCATTTTATTCAAATGCATTTTATTTGTACGTGGTGCTGAGGATTGAACCCGGGTCGCCTACGCGCTAGGCGAGTGCTCTACCGCTGAGCCACAATCCCAGCCCCTAGCATTGCATTTTTAAACTTTAAATAAATTATATCTTTTTTTTTTTTTTTTTTGTACCAGGGATTGAACTCAGGGGCACTTGACCACTGGGCCACATCCTCAGTCCTTTTTCGTATTTTATTAGAGACAGGGTCTCACTGAGTTGCTAAGTGCCTCACCATTGCTGAGGCTGGCTTTGAACTTGCGATTCTCCTGTCTCAGCTCCTCCCAAGTGCTGGGATTACAGGCTTGTACCACCGCGCCCAGCTATAAATTATATCTTAATATATAGGTTCTTATGCAACCTCTCTTGTTTAGAATAAGACTATCCAGGGCTGGGGTTGTGGCTCAGTGGTAGAGCTTTCTCGCCTTGCATGTGTAAGGAACTGGGTTTGATCTTCAGCACCACATAAATAAATAAATAAATAAATAAATAAAGGTATTGTGTCCATCAACAACTAAAAATTAAAAGAGAGAGAGAGAGAGAGAGAGAGAGAGAGAGAGAGAGAGACTATCCATATTGAGCTGGGGCCAGTGGAGCACATCTGTAATCTCAGGAACTTGTGAAGTTGAGACAGGAGGATCACAAAATTGAGGCCTGCCTCAGCAACTTAGTGAGGCCCTAAGTAACTTAGGGAGACTGTCTCAAAATAAAGAATGAAAAGAACTGGAGATGTGGCCTAGTGGTAGAGAGCCATTGGACTCAATGCCAGTACCACAAATAAAGAAAGAAAAAGAAAATCATTTTATTCTAAATAACTCACAAACAATAACAGCACAACAGCTAGTCTAAGGAGTCCACAGATGTATTTTCCAGTCACAAATTCTATGCCTTCTCAATGAACAGTGAGAACATCCTCTTCTGTTGCCAGTCATAAGCCAGGATGGATCAGGTATGGTGGCACACGTCTGTAATCCCAGTGGCTTGGGAGGCTGAGGCAGGAGAATTGTGATTTCAAAGCCAGCCTCAGCAATTTAGTGGGTCTCTAAATAAAATATAAAAAAGGGTTGGGGATGTGGCTCAGTGGTTAAGCGCCCTTGAGTTCAATCTCTGGTACAAAACAACAACAACAAAAACCCAGGATGCTATTCATCACGGAGAAGAGGGGAGGATTCGCTGATGGTTTTACATTTTATGCTTTTACTACCAATTACATTTTTATTCTAAAATAGTTTGGTTATGCCAGCCATTTTTTTTTTTTTTTTTTTTTTTTTTGTGGTACCGGGGATTGAACTCAGGGGCACTTGACCACTGGGTCACATCCCCAGACCTTTTTGTATTTTATTTAGAGACAGGGTCTCACTGAGTTGCTAAGTGCTTCCCCATTGCTGAGGCTGGCTTTGAACTCGCGATCCTCCTGCCTCAGCCTCCCAAAGTGCTGGGATTACAGGCGTGCGCCACTGCGCCGGCTTCTACTTCTTTTTTTTAAATATATTTTTAGACGTTGATGGATCTTTATTTTATTCATTTATTTACATGTGGTGCTGAGAATCAAACCCAGTGCCTCACACATTTATTTAATCAAGTGCTCTACCACTGAGCCACAACCCCCCAATTTTCTACTTCTTCAACTTGAATTTCTTGATTAGATGAATCTATTAGTAAGTCTGCACTGTCTCAACACCTCATTGAAACTCTCACAGAGCTTAATGTCATCTTGGTTCTGGGCACATTTCAAAAATTGTTTTATCTCATGGAAGCACAAGTCACCAACTGCTGCTGCTGCCTTACTGGCTGGGTTCCCCGAGGCTTCTGGTAAGTGATGTCAGACCTTGGGGGCACAGCATTACTTCCTCCCACCAAAGCTCCCAGTAATAGCATGATGCAGTGTGACAGCAGAGCCCACAGCTATGCCAGCTGCAGGTGTTGCTGCTAGGTAGCAGCAGCAGGTGAGCACAGTACAGATGGTGAGGCTGTTGCTGGCAGCAGAGCTGCTGGTGCTACCTTGGGTTCAGCTGTCATCCGAGGGACCCTGCTGGCAGAAGGGGCCCTGCAAAAAGTGCAGTTTCAGTTTTCTACCTGCACAACATTGTAAGTGCCTCGTGACTGTGTCCAGAAGAATGAAATTTTGCAAAGATCCTGGTTGCTTCCATAAAGGAGAGTGGAAGCTATACACCTTCATTATACCTTTGCTTATTTTTGCCTTCTTTACTAATCAGTTTTTGAAAAGGGTGTGTTAAATTTTCTAACGATAATTAATCAACTATTTCTCCTATAAGCTTTTTCAGTTGTTGTTTTATATATTTTGAAGTTATATTAGTAGGTTCTTTTATGTTCATGGCATTTATATTTTCTTGTATCATGTTCTTCTTTGTCATTTATATTTTTCATCTTGTACTCTCTTTTGTCAAATATTAAAATTATTCCCGGGCTGGGGTTGTGGCTCAGCGGCAGAGCGTTCGCCTCCCATGTGCGCGGCCCGGGTTCGATCCTCAGCACCACGTAAACATAAATGCATTGCATTGTGTACAACTAAAGTAAATAAATAAATATTTTTTAAAAAAATTATTCCCCATGCCAGGTTTGGTGGCGCACACCTGTAATCCCAGCTCCTCAGGAGGCTGAGGCAGGAAGATTGGAAGCCTCAGCAATGTAGCATGGCCCTAAGCAATTTAGCAAGACCCTGTCTCAAAATGCAGAAATAACAAAGGGCTGGGAATGTGGCTCAGTGGATAAGAGCCCTTGAGTTCAATCCCTGGTGTCAAAAAATAAATAAAAAAGAAAAGAAAAAAATTTCAACCGGTTTTTGTTAGATGTCCTTCATTGGTCAAGATATTTCTTCCTGGGCTGGGGTTGTGGCTCAGCGGTAGAGTGCTTACCTGGCATGTGTGCGGCCCGGATTTGATCCTCAGCACCACGTACAAATAAACGCATTATGTACAACTAAAGCAAATAAATAAATATTAAAAAAAAGATATTTCTTCCTAGTGTTAGTTTACTAAGGGTTATTACAAATGGGTACTGAATTTATTCTTCCATCTATTAAGATTATCATAAGGTTTGAAAATTTAGTCTCTCAGTGTGGTGATATACATTAATACGCTTTCCAATATTAAAACCATCTCTGCATTCATGGCATATATGAATCTATTAGTAAGTCTGCACTGTCTCAACACCTCATTGAAACCCTTACAGAGCTTAATGTCTCTATATATGCATATGTGTATACATATCACACACACTAAGACTATCTATCTATCTATATCACACACTAAAACTGTATGTTTGTTTTGTTTTTGGTGCCTGGTGTCAAACCCAGGGCCTTGTGCATGCTAGGCAAGTGTTCTACCACTGAGCTATATCCCCAGCATTCAAGTATAATACTAGATTCCATTTGCCATTAGCTAATTTAGAATTTTGCATTTACAATCACAACAGATTGGCTTCCCAAATTCTCCTTTATCATATGATTCATTTTTGGTGTTGGTATCTGTGGTGAGCTATTTGGTACCACAGGTTTGGCTGTAACAGCTACTAAAACTACTAAAAATAACAGTGACTTCAATGAGGGAGAAGTTTGCATCTCTGTCTTGGATAATCTGGAAGTTGGTGGTTTGGGCTGGTTGGTGGTTCTGCTCAACCACCCATAATCTGTGTGTCCAAGTGACTCATCCCTGTTCTAACCTGTATTCTGCTGCTTAGGAATTCTTTAGTTGTGAGAGAGAAGGTGAGAACAGGTAATGGGGCATTAGCTGTCTCTATGGCAAAGGTTTTTTTCTGCTTGCTACATAAAGTAAGCTGGACAGTATTTCCTTCTTTTTTATTTTTGAGTTGTACACGTGTACAATAATTTTATTTTATTTATTTATTTTTATGTGGTGCTGAGGATCAAACCCAGTGCCTCACACGTGCTAGGCAAGTGCTCTGCTACCGAGCTACAACCCCAGCCCAGTATGTCCTCTTTTTCTATTTTCTGGGAATATAAGTTTACACAAGATTTTCTTCTCCCTCAATTATTTGGTAAACTTGCATACAAAACCCATCGGGTATGTTTTATTTTCAAGTTCTATCTTGGGGAATTTATAGTACTGATCAATTTCTTTCTTTCTTTTTTTTTAATAAACATTATTTTTTTATTTTTATTTATTTGCTTTTAGTTGTACACAATGCATTTTATTCAATTCGTTTTATTTGTACGTGGTGCTGAGGATCGAACCTGGGTCGCCCACGTGCTAGGCGGGCGCTCTACCGCTGAGCCACAATCCCAGCCCCAACATTATTTTTTATAACTTTGTTTTATTTTTATTTTTTATGTGGTGCTGAGGATCAAACCCAGTGCCTCACAAGTGCTAGGCCAGTGCTTTACCACTGAACCACTACCCTAACCCCCTGATCAATTTCTTTAATGGTTATATATCTTCAGATTTTCTTTCTTAGTATTGGTCAGTGTGTGTGTGTGTATGTGTGTGTGTGTTTCCCCTGCAAAGATGCCTATATTGTGCAGTTAAAAATTTTCAACCTTGCCGGGCGCGGTGGCACACGCCTGTAATCCCAGCACTTTGGGAGGCTGAGGCAGGAGGATCGCGAGTTCAAAGCCAGCCTCAGCAATGGCGAGGCACTTAGCAACTCAGTGAGACCCTGTCTCTAAATAAAATACAAAAAAGGGCTGGGGATGTGACCCAGAGGACGAGTGCCCCTGAGTTCAATCCCTGGTACCATAAAAAAAAAAAATTTCAACCTTGCTGGGTATGGTGGTATATGCCCATAATCCCAGAGACTCCTAGGCTGAAGCAGGAGAATTGAAAGTTCAAGGCCAGCCTCAGCAGTTTGCAAGACCTTGTCTCAAAATAAAAAAGAGCCAGGTGAGGTGGCTCACACCTGTAATCCCAGCAGTTTAAGGGGCTGAGCCCCAAGGATTGCAAATTCAAAGTCTGTCTCAGCAATTTAGCAAGGCCCCTAAGCAATTTGGTGAGACCCAAAATGGGCTGGGGGATTTGTCTCAGTGGTAAAGTGCTCCTGGGTTCAATCCCTGGTTCAAAAAAAAAAAAAAAAAAAAAAAAAAAAAATCCAGATTTATTTAGGGGAAAACCTGGTTATTCTAGTTTAAGGGTGTGGTTCATCAAGGCAATTTTTCTTTTTCTTTTGTTTTTCCCAAATGCCCCAAGGCCATTACCAATTTATTAACTGCTTTCCCTCCTCTTCCTCCCCGCCCCACTCCCCATCCCTGTGATACTGGGGATTAAACCTAGAGGTGCTTTACCACTGAACATATATCCCCAGCCCTTTTTATTTTGAGACAGGGTCTCACTAAATTGCTAAGGCTGGCTTTGAACTTTTGATCCTTTGGCCTCCCCCTCCAGAGTCACTGGGATTACAGGCTGTACCACCATGCCTGGCTGGTTGGGCATTTCTGAATCATGCCAGTTACATAAACTAGAATCTCAAATTGCATGAAGGCAGGCCCATGTTTAAAATTTCTCTAGGAAAACTATGTTTCCTTAAGTGGAACCCAGGCCAACACATAACAAGCCCCCTTGCACTCTCTCTTTTGCTAGTGGGAGATTTTTCCTTTGACCTATTCTTTCCCTCAGGGAGTAGTTCTTGGAGGATTCTTGCATCATGTAGGGACTTTCCAGATCCCAGCTACTTGCTGATGTAAGGACTCATCTCTTCTCAAATGGTCCTTGAAAATGGAAGCTCTTTGTTTCCTGACACTAGAAACCATTCCTTCCCAAGGAGAGCTGTAGTATCAACTCATGCTTATGTGGTTTTTAGTTTCTACTTTGCTTCGGCTTTCAAAATTTTCCTTTCCTTTCTTTCTTTCTTTTCTTTTCTTTTTTTTTTTTTTTTTTTTTTGTATTTTATTAGAGACAGGGTCTCACTGAGTTGCTAAGTGCCTTGCCATTGCTGAGGCTGGCTTTGAACTCGCGATCCTCCTGCCTCAGCCTCCTAAGTGCTGGGATTACAGGCGTGCACCACCACGCCCGGCTTTCCTTTACTTTCATGTGAGCTTAACAATTTATTTTAAAATTATCACTATCATGTTTTTACCAGATGGAAATAGAAGCTTAATTTCTTTTCCTTAATACAAAACTTCTCAGGATATGTCTGGGTTGTATTAAATTTCTTTTCCTGGAATATGATGTGGCCATTAGACTTTGTTAGAAGTACAAGGGAGAGGCTGGGGTTGTGGCTCAGCGGCAGAGCGCTCACCTCACACGTGCGCGGCCCGGGTTCGATCCTCAGCACCACGTAAACATAAATGCATTGCATTGTGTACAACTAAAGTAAATAAATAAATATTAAAAAAAAAAGTACAAGGGAGCTGCAAGAAATCAACATGTGCTCAAAAGAAACTTGACAAGGGAAACTTTTCACTTCTACAAACGGGAGGGCTACCAAAGAAAATCCTGGCAGTCCACCTGCTTTTATCCCTAAGGCAGCACTGCCCCTTACTCTGATAAGAGGCGCTCAGGATTATGATCTACAAAAATGGCTAATTTTAAGGTTAGGGTGGGAGGGCTGGGGTTGTGGCTCAGCGGTAGTGAGCTTGCCTAGCATGTGTGTGGCCTGGGTTTGATCCTCAGCACCAGGTAAAAATAAACGCATTGCATACAACTAAAAACAAATAAATAAATATTAAAAAAAAAAAAGATTAGGGTGGGCAAAGGAAAGGCTATAGTTAAAATGGCTACAATTGGATCTTACATCCCAATTAAGGCTAATTACTACATTTTAAATATGTACCACCAAACTTTCTATTTCTCACAACTTGAAGAATGAACTATTTATTTTAGATTATTTTATTTTATTGTTTTAATGCTTTGTTCTATTCTTTTTTTTAATATTTATTTTTTAGTTGTAGTTGGACACAATACCTTTATTTTATTTATTTTTATGTGGTGCTGAGGATGGATCCCAGGGCCTTGCACATGCTAGGCGAACACTCTACTGCTGAGCCACAACCCCAGCCCCTTGTTCTCTTCTTTAGGTATACCAAATATATATTTGAATTTTTTTTCTACATTTCTCATTCTTTCCATAATATTTTTTTTTATCATTGTTGTGCTTCTTTTTCTTTTCCATTTATGTATTTATTTCAGGAGCAAACCCAGTGAAGGGTTATGGAAAATAATATTCCTACAAGACAGTTCCCCAAGAAAGAGAGGGACAGTGGAGGGAAATTAACCAAACATTAAGCCTCTCTCAATACATCCTTTCCCAGTAATAATGGGCCCCGAGGGAGAAAGCAAACTTTTATCCCTTCCTGGGTTCATCCCCAGCATCTCCACCAAAAGCAAACTTTCACCTCTTCCCCATCACAATGGGTCCTGAAGGAAGGGGGCAAATACTGAAGAGCTGGGCCCTGGACTTTTACCTTTTCCCATTGAAGATAAGTCCTGGGAGGAGAAAAGCAAATAGTGAAGCTCTAGGTAACAATGGGTCCCAGAGGAAGGGAGATAAGCAGCAAACACCGAGTTGTGAGCTTTTCCCAGTGACAAGGAGTTTCAAACTTTTTACAACTGCCTTCCTGAGTTAAAATTTTCACCTGCATAACTAGGTCCCTGACTATCCAAACTGCACATCCGCAGCCTCCAATGATTAATTCACCTTCATTGTGAACTATAAAACCCAGACTCCTTCCCTCGGGGCCACTTCCTGTACCCAGAAAATGAGCCCTCCTGTGCTTGATGGATTGATTTCTCTGCAGAATAAAAGATTTCTTGTTGATCCGAGGTTTGCTTCCTGTCTCTGTCATTTGTGGGCCATGTGTTTACAAACCCAGTGCTTTGCACAAGCTGGGCAAGTACTGCCACTGAGCTGTATTTCTAGCACATTTTCCCCCCAATTTCATTTCTATGTTTTTTAAAAAAAGTTTATCTGCTATTGTCCTATTTCTTCCATTATATTTATTCCATTTTAGAATATGACATTCAATTTTGTAATGTTTTAATTTTTCCTTTTTATTTCTTTTCTGAAAATCTGTTAATTCTCTTTTTCACATTTTTTGCTATGTATTTTTTCTTTGAAACTTTGCATCTCTTTCTCTTCCTCTCTTTGTGGTACTGGGATTGAACCCACGGGTGCTCTACCACTGAGCTACATCCCCAGACCTTTGTATATTTTGAGATAGGTCTTCTTAAGTGGCCCCAGCTGGTCTCCAACTTGTGATCCTCCTGGCTCAACTTCCCAAGTAGCCAGCATTACAGTGTGCATGACCAATGCCAAGCTAAACTTTGCATCACCCCCCCCTTTTTTTTTTGCATCTTTAAAAAAATATTATTTTATCCTCAGTCTATACCCAAAGGACTTAAAAACAGCATACTACAGGGACACAGCCACATCAATGTTTATAGCAGCACAATTCACAATAGCTAAACTGTGGAACCAACCTAGATGCCCTTCAGTATATGAATGGATAAAGAAAATATGGCATATATACACAATGGAATACTACTCAGCAATAAAAGAGAATAAAATAATGGTATTCGCAGGTTAATGGATGGAGTTGGAGAATATAATGCTAAGTGAAGTTATCCAATCCCAAAAATCCAAATGCTGAAGGTTTTCTCTGATATAAGGAGGCTGATTCACTGTGGGGTTGGGATGGGAGCATAGGAGGATTAGAGGAACACTAGAAAGGCCAATGGGGAAGGAGGGGAAGGAAGGGGGCAAAAGAGTTAAAAAAAAAGATGGTAGAATGAGATGGATATGTGCCCTATAAAGACACGAATGGTGTGAATATACTTTGTATACAACCAAAGATATGTAAAAACGCGCTCTATATGTGTAATATGAATTGTAATGCATTCTGCTGTCATATATAACAACTTAGAATAAAAGAAAAAAAACACAATAAAACAAAAAACCTAATTGCAGGAGCCCTATTTGGGGAGATGGCTAAGATTGTGGTTGACTACGGGCCATGGAGATGTTTGGGCATTGCCGCCTTCTGTAGTCTCACGGGACTTGGCCCGGGATCTCGAGAGACTTGAGCGAGATTGCTGATCGGGTCTGCGCCATTTGGTGTGTTGGTTGTTTGGTGGTGTGTGTGGTGCATGTTAAAGTCATTGTTAGAGCCAGAGAGAAAAGCTATCAGAATAAAAAGGCTGTTTGTTTCCAGTTTGCCTCTGAACTTCTTCCCGCGGCTTCGTTGCTCCAAGCGGCCATCGCTTCAGGCGGCAACACCTAATAAAACCAATAATAAACTGGAAAAAAAAATTATCTTAGCTGGGTGTAGTGACACACACCTGTAATCCCAGCAGCTTTGGAGGCTGAGGCTGGAGGATTGCAAGTTCAAAGTCAGCCTCAGCAATTTAGCGAGACCCTGTCTCAAAGTAATGATAATAAAAAAGTCTGGTTGTGTGGTTCAGTAGTTAAGGGTCCCTTGGTTTAATCTCTGGTACTCCCCCTCCCCAAATAAAATTTATTTCAAGAAAAATATACCATGAGGTGGTTGTGGTGTTGTGCCCAGCTACCTGGAAAGCTGAGTTGGGAGGATCACCTGAGCCCAGGAGTTTGAGGCCAGCCTGGGCAATATAGTGAGGTGAGTGGGGGTTGGGGGAAGGTCATGTTATATAATTTTTTCACTTTTCTTTCTTTCTTCTTCTTCTTCTTCTTTTTTGTCTGGGGGAGGTAACAGGGATTGAACTCAGGGGCATTCGACCACTGAGCCACATCCCCAGCCCTATTTTGTATTTTATTTAGAGACAGGATCTCACTGAGTTGCTTAGTGCCTCACTGTTGCTGAGGCTGGCTTTGAACTTGCGATCCTCCTATCTCAGCCTCCTGAGCTGCTGGAATTACAGGTATGCACCACTGTGCCTGGTCCAGCAGGGTTCTTTTTTTTTTTTTTTTTTTTTTCCAGAGATGAGAATTTATTATTTAATCCAGCAGTTCTTTTTTTATGAACATCTATACTATAAACCATTAGACATTTAAGAACACTTATAGTAGGAATGTGGATTATAAGTTTACCTTGCCATTTTTCTCAATAAAAACATATTTTGAAATACAGAAGATTTTCTTGCTTATACCAATAAGAGGAAACTGGAATTCAAAAAGGTCTAATGCTCATGGAACAGCATCTTTCAAAAAATAATTGTGGACTGCCTATTGAAATGCCCATCAGTTTTGCCATTGCTAACAACACGTGTGGCTTTTATAATACTCCAAAACTAGGAGAAATGTCAAACTTTTGTTACTCTCCATTTGTGCCTTACAAAATTCAGGACTTAAACACAGAGCAGAGGGGTGAGAGTTGGGGGTGTTGGGTAGGGGACGCCTCATTGGGAGGATCCAGGTGCCCACCGCTTCAGATGCTCAACTCCTTCATGCCACGAGTCCAGCAGGGTTCTTGGTATATGTGATGGAAAAGAATTTCAGCACAAGCCAGACAAAAGCATACACAGAGGTTTATTTAGGAAGGAAGATACACATTCAAGGGAGAATGTGGGCTGTCTAGGAAGTGAAAAGCAGCCCTGACTTGGGTTGGGGTCCTATATTTATAGAAGGGTCATATCAGGGGCCAGACTGAAGGTAGATCCAGGGTGGAACTGCATAATTTTGCACCAGTTTTCCTGGGCTTGCATATTTCCCTCATTTTACAAGGGCATGGGCCAAGGTTTACAACTGTGTTTTCTGCATCTCAATGGCTTGAGGGTGTTTATTTTGAGATTCCATATTCTCTCTCCTATCCTAAATTCCTATCTCAGGGCCACTTGCCCCCAAAAACAAACAGGAAAGGTAATGGTGGATAGCATGAAAGGTAATTTAATCATTGTTAACTACACTGGAAAGACAAGGGAACCTATATCCTTTGAGGGGCCAACAGTGAGCTTTTATAGAAGGGGAATGAAGGCAGGAATTGGGGGTTTGCACAGATGGAGGATTTGCAAGCTGCCAAACAGGTGATCTTGGTCATGTGTGGTCTGTTCATCATTATCTCAGCACTGGTCAAGTGGAGCCTTATCTGGGGTGAGAAAGTTGCTGTTGCCTGTGAGGTAGCTTGATCCATCACAAGATGTTTATGGATCAGACCTGTTACCTTGGAATCCAACGTGACTCAGAGCAAAGGAAACAGATGCAAAATGAAGGCAGAGATGCCAAGTCTTGAATTCTACTTTTAGCCACCATGGGACAACAGCTTGCAAAAGTCAAGAGTCTAAGTCCTTGTTACATTTCTTTCCTCCATTTCTCTCACTTTTAAAAAAGAGCATTTGAAAGCAAAGCTCCTGAGTTATTTCCTTTCTGATTATTATTTACTTTGAATGGAGCTAGTTGTCTCCTGTAGGAAGGTGGTGTAGAGTGGGGTGGGAGTTTGGTAGGCCTGAATGGTTACTGGGGTGAACAGGGAACATATCCCCACTCAATTTTTGGTGATTGGCAGAAAAACTTGGTGGAATGTGGTCTGATATTCTCAGTCTCCTTTGGTGGCATCCCTGACTAGGAGGCCATGTCCCAAGGCATTAGGAATGTCACGTCATGCCAGCATGGTTCCTTCCTTCCCTTTCCCCTTCCTTTGCAGTACTGAAACTTGAACCCATTGACACTCTACTACTGAGCTACATGCAAGCCCTTTGTATCTTTTATTTTGAGACAGAGTCTCAACTAAGTTGCTCAGGCTGGCCTTGAACTTGTGATCCTCCTACTTCTGCCTCCCGAGTTGCTGGGATTACAGGTGTGCACCATTGCACCCAGATGATTTAGGTCTTAAAGATGAGTCTGGTTCACCAGGTGTGGTGGCGCACGCCTGTAATCCCAGCACTAGGGAGGCTGAGGCAGGAGGATCTCTAGTTCAAAGCCAGCCTCAGCAATGGTGAGGCACTTGGCAACTCAGTGAGACCCTGTCTTTAATAAAATACAAAAAAGGGCTGGGGATGTGGGCCCCGTGGTCAAGTGTCCCTGAGTTCGATCCCCAGTACCAAAAAAAAAAAAAAAAAAAAAAAGAGTCTGGTGACCTCACAACAAAAGATAGCAGAATAGAATTTTTTTTTTTTTTTTGGTGTGTGTGTGTGTGCTTTTTCCTCTGCTTTTGAACTTCATTAAGAAAACCCAAACAGACCCAGACACATTGGCCCACGCCTGTAATCCCAGAAACTCAGAAGACTGAGGAGAAAGATCATGAGTTCAAAGCCAGCCTCAGCAATTTAGTGAGGCCCTTACTCAATTAACAAAAAAAAAGGGGGGGCTGGGTATGTGGTTCAGTGGTTAAGTGCCCCCGTGTTCAATTCTTGGTACAAAAAAGAAAAAAGGAAAGAAGAAAAAAAAGAAAAGAAAAGAAAAGAAAAACCCAAACAAAATAAAATATAGAGGATCAATGACCATGTTTAATGAAATATACAGTTCCAAGCCACAGACAATGAAGGGTCATCTGCCAAATATAGTTGTCACTGAAAGCTCGGTCCTTGTTCCTGGTGCCAATCCAATAACGAGGACGCTGTTTTGAGAAAAACAAGTTTTTATTGCTTTGCTACCAAAGAAGAAACACAGGAGACTCTGTCCCGGAGGCTGTGATTCTACCCATCAGGGGGAAAAATAGGTTTTAAAGAGGTGATTCAAAGGCTGTGTCCCACTTGTTCTCTGCTCATTTATTGATTTGGGAAATAATAATTATTTCGATCTTCTAGTGGCCCAAATATGAATTACTTCATTCCTGTGGTGGGTGTGTGCTCAAGGACAGATTACCCTGCCTAGGATAGGAAAGAACAGTAACTGTTTCCTCCAAGATTAAGGAGGGGCAGAGATTAGGAAAGGAAGGGAGAGAAGAGAAAGAAATATGTCCACTTAAAAAATAAGTCACAGCCGGGCGCGGTGGTGCACGCCTGTAATCCCAGCATTTTGGGAGGCTGAGACAGGAGGATCGTGAGTTCAAAGCCAGCCTGAGCAATGGCGAGGCACTTAGCAACTCAGTGAGACCCTGTCTCTAAATAAAATACAAAAAAAGGGCTGGTGATGTGGCCCAGTGGTCAAGTGCCCCTGAGTTCAATCCCCGGTACCACCAAAAAAAAAAAAAAAAAAAAAAAAAAAAAAAAAAAAAAAAACAGTCACAGTGGCAGAGCTGCAAGGGCTATCCATGTTCAAAGTATTAAAGTGGATCATTATTACACAGTTAGTGTACGGATTTTTGTTTGTTTGTTTGATATTGAGGATTGAATCCAGGGTCACATTACAACTGAGATACATCCCCAGTCCTTTTTATTTTTTATTTTGAGACAGGGCCTCGCTTAGTTGCTGAGGCTGGCCTTGAAATTGATATCCTCCTGCCTCAGCCTCCCAAATCTCAGGGATTACAGGTGTGCACCCACTGTGCCCAGCTGATTGTGTGTGAATCTAAACATGGGTGTTATATGAGAGCAGAAACATGCTATCCAAACCCTTGGGCAGAATACCCCCAAGATATCCAATGTCCCTGTGATTGAAATAATAATATTTGAGTGTAGGAACCTATAATCAAGGAGATAGCTAAAGATTGCGGTTAGCTGAGAGCCAATAAAGATGTTCTAGTTTCCACCTGATATTAATGCATTATCCAAAAAATCTTTGTATGCCCGTGAACACTCTGTGACGCACCTGTAAGCTCGAGCTGTGAGCACTTGTCCTTGTTAAAGCTATATGTATATAACTGGGTGAGGTTGGTGAGAGTGTGTGGGAGAAGAAGAAGAAGAAGAAGAAGAAGAAGAGAAGAAGAAGGAGAAGGAGAAGGAGAAGGAGAAGGAGAAGGAGAAGGAGAAGGAGAAGGAGAAGGAGAAGGTGGTGGTGGTGGTGGTGGTGGTGGTGGTGGTGGTTGGAGTTAGAGCGTTTGGAGTGATTGCTGGAGCCGGAGAGAGAAGAAGAATAAAAGACCTTTTTTTAATTTTCATCCTGCCTCCGAATTTTCTTGCGGCGTTTGTTGCTCCAAGCGGCTTCCGCTTCAGGCAGCAACATTTGAGGTTAAGAACCGGCTGAGGACGTGGTCTCTCTAGTCTGCCACCCAGAACAGCAGGGAAGAGATAGTTTAAAAGAAATTGTAATAGTGATCTACTTCATGCTTTGAATATAGCCCTTGTGCTCTGTCACTGCAACTTATTTATTTTAGTTGTACACAATGCCTTTATTTTTTTTTAAATATTTATTTTTTTAAATGTTTATTTATTTGCTTTAGTTGTACACAATGCAATGCATTTATGTTTACGTGGTGCTGAGGATCGAACCCAGGCCGTGCACGTGCTAGGCGAATGCTCTACCGCTGAGCCACAATCCCAGCCCTGCCTTTATTTTTATGTGGTGCTGAGATTCGAACCCGGGCTGCACACGTGCTAGGCAAGCGCTCTATGGCTGAGCCACAACCTCAGCCCCCTGAAAGTTATCTTTTTATATTTATTTATTTGCTTTAGTTGTACACAATGCAATGCATTTATGTTTACGTGGTGCTGAGGATTGAACCCGGGCTGCGCACGTGCTAGGCAAGTGCTCTACCGCTGAGCCACAACCCCAGCTGCAAGTTATTTAAAAAAAAAATTTTTTTTGTAGTTGTAGATGGACAAAATATCTTTATTTGTTTCTCTTTATGTGGTGCTTATTAGAAAATAAAAAGTTTTATTAGGGACCACGTGGGGAAGGGTAGAGGGTAGGGAAAGAATGGCGTTGAAGGGCAGGGAAGGGAAGGGAAGGGAAGGGAAGGGAAAGGGTAGGAAATGGGAAAGAGGCAGGACTAAAAAAGAGAGCGGTTTCAGTCCGGAGCAGGCTTAAAACAGCCAACTGGTGGTCCGAGGGACCCCTGGAGTGAGTCCCCATAGGCTGCCTGAGGTCAAGAGGCAGGGAGAGCACCTGAGGGCTGGCCAGCCTAAGGCACCTGGGAGGTGTAGTCTTTTCTCAAAGTACCTGGGGGGTGTGGCCTCCTACCTGGGAGGTGCTGCCTTCATGCCCAGAATCTAACAGTGCTAAGGATCAAACCTAGCACCTCACATGTGCTGGGCAAGCACTCTGCCACTGAGCTACAGCCCAAGCCCCTGCAACTTATTTTTATTTATTTATTTTTGTGGTACCGGGGATTGAACTCAGGGGCACTGGGCCACATCCCCAGCACCCCCCCTTTTTTTTTTTTTTTTTTTTGTATTTTAGTAGAAACAGGGTCTCACTGAGTTGCTAAGTGCCTCACCATTGCTGAAGCTGGCTTTGAACTAGTGATCCTCCTGCCTCAGCCTCCCAAGTGCTAGGGTTACTGGCATGCGCCACCTCGCCTCGCCCTGCAACTTATTATTTTTTTTTAATATTTATTTGCTTTAGTTGTACACAATGTGTTTTTTACGTGGTGCTGAGGATCGAACCCGGGCTGCGCACGTGCTAGGTGAGCGCTCTACCGCTGAGCCACAACCCCAGCCCCTAATTTTTAAAAAATGGATGTTTCTTTCTCTTCCTCTCTCCTTGCTCCTCCTTAATCTCAGGGGAAACAGGATTACCTTTCTTCCCCATATAGGCAGAGTTATCTATCCTTGAGCACACACCCACCATGGGAAAAAAGTAATCCAGACTTTGGGGACAGCACCAGATGATCTCAGAAATGACTATTTCCCACATTAACAAGTGAATTACAACTCCAACAGAGAACACAGGGAATGTAACTTTTGAAACACCTTTTCAAAAAGACTGTTCCTGCTGATGAGCAGAATCACAGCTTTTGGGACAGGAGTATCCTGTGTTTCTCCTTTGCTAGCAAAGCAATTAAAAAAAAAAAAAAAAAAAAAAGCCGGGCGTGGTGGCGCACGCCTGTAATCCTAGCACTTGGGAGGCTGAGGCAGGAGGATCACGAGTTCAAAGCCAGCCTCAGCAATGGCGAGGCTCTTAGCAACTCAGTGAGACCCTGTCTCTAATAAAATACAAAAAAGGGCTGGGGATGTGGCCCAGTGGTCGAGTGCCCCTGAGTTCAATCCCCGGTACCCAAAAAAACAAAAAAAAAAAAAAAAAAAAACTGTCTTCATTATTGGATTGACATGGGGACAAGAACCAAGCTGTAGCAAAACCATGTTGCTACTTGGGATGTTGATTCAGGAGGATCACACATTCTACACCAGCCTGGAAAACAGCAAGACCCTGTCTCAAAATAAGAAACTAAAAAAGGTTAGGGCTATAGCTTAGTGGTAGAACGCCCCTGGCGTGTTCAATCCCCAGTACTGAAAAAAAATTAAAAAATTGAATAAAAATAAAAAGAGAACGGGCAACTCAACTCTGATCATAATAATTGAAGAAGGGAGAGATTGGAGTTCAGGAGGACACTGATCAGGAAGTTGCTGTCCCAGGCAGGTTGGGGCAAGGCAGCAGCTTCAGGTACAGAGAAGAAGGGTCGATTAGGTGAGGTTTCTAGGAAAACCCAGTGGCTCTTGGCGTGTGCTTGGTGAGGACTGTGGCTGGCTTGGTGTTTGGTCCAATCTGGGGTTCTACAGAGCAAGGCAGAGATGATGCCCACATTGGGGCTTGGGAGGTGAGCAGTGAGGTCAACAATAGAGCCTGGGGCTGGGAGGGTGGAGCTGGCTGAGTGCAGTTTCCAACCGTTTGATTTTAGGAGCTGTCTAAACTGAGGGGTTAGAAGACTGTGAGAACGAAGGGGAGAGGAAGAAAGGAAACAGAGGGAAGCAAGCAAGCGAGAAATGTGTAGAGAACCAGTTTTAGCCTCAGTTGAGATAGGAGGAGGAAGAGGAAAGGGGTAAGGGGCCAGGAAAGGAAGCTTGGGCAAAGCAGTTGCAGAGGCAGTATTGATTGATGAGGGGTGCTCCTGTTGAACCCGAGACGCAAAGAAAAGACCACCGACTCAATTTTAAAGCAAGCTTATATTGTGTACACAAGAGAGCTGGCCAGCTCCTGTCTCACCTGAAGAGAATAGCAGCAGCTTACTGGGGAAAAAAAGTTTTTTTTATAGCACAAAAAGTTACAAAGAGGGGTGTCTTGGGAACTTACAGCTAACAGGGTCTGGCAAGCATAATACAAGGGCAGGGAGCAGTTTTATGATCTACATTGTTTACCATATCAAGGTAGGGAACAAACTCAGATTCCAAGATCAACGTTAATGAGGAGCAGCTGGGATTTCAGGGAGGGTTGTTATCTGGCCAAGGAGAGCCAGGCACCCGTAAATTCAAAGCACAGGCAGGAATCCCAAGCAAGTTTTTAAAACATCAAATTATGGTCAGGCCAAATAGAAATCTTAGTATTTTAGAGTAAAACAGAAATGTACTTTTCATGACTTTGTGACAAGATGGCTCCCCATCTTAAAATGGAATTAGGCTGGGTTCATCACTCTGTAGCCAGGCCAATCTGAGTTTAAAACCCGGCTCTACACTTAATCTCAAGATTTAGTTTCCTGATCTAATTAATCATAGACATTGTTCACATGATAGGGTGGTTGGGAGGATCAAATTAGATAATGTATGCTCAATACTTAGTACAATGTCCAAGAGTCAGCACTCTGTAAATTTTAGCCTCTTCCTGCCTGCCTGCCTTCTCTCCTTCCTTCTCAGGAGCAGATGTTTATCGGGACAGAAACTGGGCAGGTTCAGAAGGTCATTCTTCATCACTTCACTCAGAGATGATCTGGTTCCAAGACATTAATTTTTTTTAAATTTTTTTTTAATATTTATTTATTTGCTTTAGCTGTACACAATGGGTTTATTTGTACGTGGTGCTGAGGATCAAACCCGGGCCGCGCACGTGCCAGTGCGAGCGCTCTACCGCTGAGCCACAACCCCAGCCCTCCAAGACATTAATTTTTGTTCATCCTTATGACTTCGTGGTAAATCCAAACATTCCAGGAACCAGCTCTATTTCTTGCCAGGAGGAAAGTCCCAAATGCAAGCTAGAGACTGGTTGGTGGATAGAGAGCTAGGTAACTGGATGTGGATAATCTTAAAGGGTTGCATGAATAAATTGGATAATTCATGTATCTCTCCCCATGTAAGTAATTGATTTATTTTTTTAAAAGAATATTTATTTATTTTGTTTTTAGTTGTACACAATGCCTTTATTCTTACATGGTGCTGAGGATTGAACCTGGGCCGAACGTGCTAGGCGGTGCTCTACTGCCGCACCCCAGCCACGAATTGATTTCTTATTAAGAAAGGCGCACGCCTGTAATCCCAGCTCTAGGCAGGAGGATCATGAGTTCAAAGCCAGCCTCAGCAACACTTAGCCTCAGTGAGACCGTGTCTCTAAATAAAATACAAAAAAGGGCTGGGGATGTGGCCCAGAGGTCGAGTGCCCCTAGTTCAATCCCTGGTACCACAAAAAAAAAAAAAAAAAAAAAAAAAAAAAAAAAAAAGAAATGGCATATGGGGAGGCACAGGACCAGATCAAGCCACCAAACTCCACTATCTTTGAAGCTGGACTTAGATATTTTGGCAAGTATAATGGGACAAGCTGGGTGGTGGTAATCCCAGCAACTCAGGAGGCTGAGTCAGGAGGATCACAAGTTTGAGGCCAGCTGGGGCGGTTTAGTGAGGTCTCATCTCAAAATAAACAATGAATAGGGACTGGGAATGAACCTCTGAGTTCAATTCCCAGTACCACTCAAATGGTGAGATCACTCACCGTGTGATTTTTCTTTCTTTTTTTTTTTTTTTTAATGTACCAGGGATTGAACTCAGGAGCATTTAACCATTGAGCTACATCCCCAGCCCTTTTTATTTTTTATTTTGAGAAATATGTGTTCTTGGGTCCTCATTCTTTAGAGAAGCCCTGTTATGTTCAGCAAGAGCGAAACTAACAACAGAGAGACAAACAGCATGAGAGAAGGATGGATGGTTGATGGTGATGACTAAAGTAATGGTGTTAGTGCCCTGTTATGGCCCTCAATGGATTGTTCGTCGATTTTTGTGAATATGGCGTGTGACCTTATGCCATGTAATCAGTCACACACTTTTGGCTTTGGTGGAACTTGAGTTGGAACTTATTTTTATAGCTGGAAAGATCTTCATTTAATAAGAATAAGAAAATGGTTGAGTCAATGGCTTAACCCCTGTTGTAACAACCCATTTTCTAGTATTAACAAACGTTGATCTTTTAAAATGTCTTTCCTTTAATTCACTTCTCTAATGAGTTAACTACCCTGTTAATTTCTAAAAAACTACTGCGTATTCTTTCTGGAGTCACCTAGCTTTTTCTGAAACAAAAAAAATGCCCCTGAGTCTGTTTTATGAGGATTTAGGATGTTCCCTGGATTTTTAAAGGACACATTAAAACATATTTCTTCACGTTGGGTGTTTCTGGGAAGATGGGTTAATCACCCGATTTATGTAGGCTTTCTGTTAGCATCAGTTTCACTGGGCTGACACTGTCCTTCCTTGGCTCTCCTATGTTCTGGCAAAATGGTTCAGGAGGCCTGGCTTGCTGACTCCAGCCTGCCTGACACCCAGACCCATGTACGTGCGTGGGAACAGGAGCCGAGCCTTTCTGGCTGTGGGAGGACCATGAAGAACTGGCAGCTAGTGTGGAAGCCTCCCAGCCTCTCTAGAATCAGGGTGTTAACGGGTGACAGAATCTCAGGGGACTACGGGTCTTTTGTACACTGACTTTCCCTGAGGAGTGGTGGAGTTTGGGAGGCTAGTTCCTAATTTTTTTTTCTTTTTTGTACTGGGGATTGAACTCAGGGCACTTGACCCCTGGGCCACATCCCCAGCTCTTCTTTGTAGTTTTTATTAGAGACAGGGTCTCACTGAGTTGCTAAGTGCCTCACCAGCTAACGTGTAAATAAATTTCTGATGTTTGAGGATGATATTTGAATGATTGTTGCTGTGAACATATTTGCTAATTGATACCACTTTAAGATTCCAATGACATAGCTATTTAATATATCTTGTGTTGATTAACTGGCATTTGAAAATAAGTACTTTTTAATTTCTAAGTAGTTTTTGGGAAAAAGTGAATTGAATATAGCTTCCAGTCATATTATTTTCCTAACTTGTATCAATAAATTTATTTAGAAATCTTCTCATCAGAAGAGAATTAATTAAGTAGGGCATGGTGGCACATGCCTGTAATCCCAACAGCTTGGGCAGCTGAGGCCAGCCTCAACGACTCAGCAGACCCTGTCTCAAAATAAAAAATAAAAAGGACTGGGGATGTGGCTCAGTGGTTAAGCACCCCTAGGTTCATTCCCCAGTGCAAAAAAAAAAAAAAAAAAAAAAGAGAGAGAGAGAAAAGAAGGGGGAAGGAGGGGGGAAGGGGCAGAGAGAGAGAGGGCAGAGAGAGAGAGAGAGGAAAAGGAACAAAAAGGAGTGAGTTAATTGGTAGTGGAACCAAAAGTTTAGGAAATCTGACTTCTTTCCCTCATCATGGTTGGCATGTTGACATCATTTACAACCATCATTTCTCTGCAAGTTTTCTACTTAGTTTATTAAAAATCAATGCTATGAATGTTTTTTTTTTTTTTTTTTTTTTGAAAGGGGCTGGGGGTAAAAAAAAAAAAAGGGAAAAGAGGCTGGGGATGTAGCTTATGGTAGAGCACTTGCTTAACATGTGGGTTCAGTCCTGGGTTCAGTCCCTAGTCTGCAGAAACACACATGCGCACACACACCTTGATGCTATGAAAGTTCTCTGAAAGGTTCAGCATTATTTTGGAGTTGTTTTTTTCCAGCATTCTCTAAATCTGTTTCTTCCAGAGTAAATGTTTTACCTAGCAATTTTAGAATAGGAAGAGTTGTTGCCAGAAGGGAAGGTCTTTTTGGGGGAAATGTGGTATTTTTCAGTGAAGTCTTTAGTGTGGATCACTCTATGAGAAATGTCAAATTTCTGGACAGTCCTTTCCCACTGGAAGGGATGTGTATATGAGCCATAGGTTCCAAGTTGTCTAGTGGGACAGCAGACAACTTATTTTTGTTTTCAACTTCAATAGTCTTTGCTTTAGAAACCATTTTTGGAGTGGCACTTCCCAGTTTGTGATGCTGTCCTGGGAAGGGCTGGAACACAGGCTCCATAGCCATCCATGCTTTGTTACTTTAATATCAATTCCTCTTTATCAAAAGTTCCCTGTGATTCTGGAGTAATTTTCTCCAGGGGGTGGGGGTGGGTACTGGGGATTGAACTCAGGGGCACTCAACCACTGAGCGACATGCCCAGCCCTAGTTTGTATTTTATTTAGAGACAGGGTCTCATTGAATTGCTTAGAGCTTCGATAAGTTGCTGAGGCTGGCCTCAAACTTGTGATCCTCTTTCCTCAGCCTCCTGAGTTCCTGGGATTACAGGCCCATGCCACCGTGACCCATTATCCCTAGTTATTTGAAATGATTTCTGGGGAACTTTAGTCCACCTGGGCTTCTTAGCAGGGACTGCTAGGAAACTCCTTTGAAGTGAGGCAGGTGTGGGTGTGGGAAGGCTCCTTGGAGGTGAATCAGCACTGCTTCATCTAGGGTGAGTCAGGATCTGGGGATGGGAAGGGCTGGCCACAAGAGGGAGAAGCCGTGGGGAGGTCGGAAACAGAGACCAGAGCTGCAATGACACATCACAACCACCAGGGGGCATGAGGCAGACGGGCAAAACCAAGCAGGCCGCTGGTGCAAAACTTGTGCCACTTGGAACACAACGAGGGTGTGGATGGAATGCGAAGATCCAGTTTCTCCATCTGGACATCCTTGCCTTGGATATCCCTACTTCTGCCTGTGTCCTGGCTTATCTCCCTGTAGAGAAGTGGAGAATGTTGGAACAGGATGGGACTCGAGGCCTGTCATTTATCCCACAGACCTGTCACGCAGTGGGGGAATGCAATTGCTAGTGGCAAGTGAATCTGATTTTCGCAGACACAAAACATTGCCATTGGATAAGCACAATTCTGGCTTCAGCTCCTGAGAAGAGACACCTGGCTATGGACTGGCCTCCAGATGCTGCGGACTCCCCATAGCACTTTCCTGCTTCTGGTTCATCTCTTCCTAGTCACTCTGTTTCTATTCAGTTTCTCTTTGACCTTTTCCCCAACTTCTCTTTCATAGTTTCCTTCCCCCTCTCTTTCTCTCTTTTCCGCCGACTGCCTCTTTGTCCCTCTTTGTCTGCCTCCTGTCTCCATCCCTGCCCGCCCGGGAGTTTGCTCAGCTCCTTAGCTGGTCCCTGTGATGGGATGTTTCCTGTGGTCACTCCTCAGGGATTTGTAGCTCTCTGAAGCTCTATTTTCCAGCCTGATGCCTCAGTTCCACTCCTGGGACCCAGAGGAGAAGTTATTATTTGCTAGTGTAATCAGTGGTGTGACATCAGGCGGTGAGAACAACTCCCTGACCTCCTGGCTCCTAAATACCACCCCCAGTGACCCTCATTGCCATTCAGCGGCCATAAACACTGTTTGGCACCTGGTGTGGGTGAGACCCTTTGCTCATGCAGAAATGAATAAGACCCAGTCCCTGCCTGGTGAGCTCACCATGAGGAGGTGAGGGCAAAAGAAAACAAGTACACAAAAGATTCAGTCTAGATAAGAGCGCTCTAAGCACACACAGGAGGACTCAAGGAATGCTTTGTGTGGGACAGAACAGGTAGAAACTGAATCTGGCTGGGTCTGGGAAGGCTTCACGAAGCAGGTGGCTTTTAACTGGCCTTTGAAGCGTAGATAGGATCTTGGCAGAAGGAGACGTAATGTGGGTGTGTGTGGCACATTCTGAGCAAAGTGATCACATCAGCCAAGGGTCTTGGTCACGTCAGGTGTGTACAGCCCTGTACGTGCTTAAAACACAGTAAGCAAGGCAGTCAGGGCATCATCAGGAAGGTTGGAAAGCAGGTGAGGGTCAGAGTGTGGAGTACCACTGCTGGCTCTATGGAAAAGCCAGTGCAGTTTGAGTAGGGAGGGATCCTCTGAAGCCCTGAGGTGAAATGCAAGAATTGCTGTGAACCACAGTGCACTGCATCCCATTCTCCCTTATCCTAACCCACTTCATCTACCCTGCTCTGGTTGGCCCCTAAAACTCACAGTGACCCCCAGGCCTTATTCATGGTCTGATCCTCTCAGCTCTTAGTCTGATCTTGCTGTATGTGGTATTGTTATCCATATCTTTCTAGGGTCCTTCAGTGAAGGGTCTCCATGCCAGTACTTTTGGCCTGGGGTTTCCGGCTGCTGCTGCCCTGGCCCTGGGGAGTAGGGCGTGCCGCTGAGTCACTGCCTGGGCATCTGGGTCTGGAACCTCGGGTGAGTCACCAAGGGGGAGGGGAGTGTTGGAGGGTTGGGGGAGGGGAAAAATCTGTTTGACATCTGGAGGGGGTAGGGGAGCTGAGCCAACAGGAAGGGCGGTGCCCAACTGGGTTTAGGATAGACAAAGTGCAGGAGAAGGGTGTCCTGGGAGGGGTGGTGGTGAAGCTGAATCTTCCCTGAAAACCTCTCCCCTGGGCTGGCTTGAAGGCCACAGTGTTCACCCTTCTCTGGGTATGGAGAGGGTGTGTGGGGAGTTGGGGGTGGTGAGGGAGGGCTGTGGCTGGGCCTCTGCTTCAGGCCTGGCCTCCTGGCTTGGGAAACTATCCAACCCCATCTTTTCAGCTTCAGGTAGGGGTGTCATCCCCACCCACTCACCCACCTCCCCAAGCTGGAGAAGAGGAGGCCAAGGTTTTCCTGTTCTCCCTGGACACCTCCTGGGGGCTCCCTGGTACTCCACACAGATGTTTGCTCACCCCAACTGTGGCTGCATGCACAGCAAACCCATTTCTCACTGTAAGGTATTTTTTTACTATAATCACTTCGTTACCTTTAAGTTACATTAAAAGTAATTTTAGGGGGCTGGGGTTGTGGCTCAGCGGTAGAGCACTCGCCTAGCCTGTGCGTGGCCCGGGTTCGATCCTCAGCACAACGTAAAAATAAAGGCATTGTGTACAACTAAAACAAATAAATAAATATTTTTTAAAAAAGTAATTTTAGGTGGGGTGTGGTGGCTCATGTCTTTAATCCCAGTGGCTCAGGAAGCTGAGGCAGGAGGATTGCAAGTTTAAAGACAACCTCAGCAATTCAGTGAGGCCCTAAGCAACTTAGCAAGACCCTGTCTCAAAAAAAAAAAAAAAAAAAAAGAAAAGAAAAGAAAAGAAAAGGTCTGGGGATGTGGCTCAAGTGCCCCTGGGTTTGATCCTTGGTACCAAAAAAAAAAAGTAATTTTATTTCCTCCACTTCCTGAAGTCAGCACGGTCCTCCTCCTCTTGATGCCTCCCAGCTGCCTTCTCTGGCCCCCAGCTTTCTAAGGGCGGCTCCGGACTGCTTCTCACTCGCACACACGCTCAAACACGCTCACACATAAACATGCACACACATGCATGCACATGACCTTGGGGCTGTGAATTTCCTGCCTACTCTGGGTCGCCAAAGCCTCTGACACTGGAGCGAGCTGTGACTCACAGGCATGTCATGAGAACCAGGCCTAGCAGTCTCTGGCCCCTGGCCCATGTTGCCCCTTTCCCATAACATCTCCCTCTAACTACCACGACCTGGGTGGGCTCAGGGGTTGCCCTTAGCTGGCCGGGGGCCCTCCTCCAGCTGGTGGAGGACCCAGCAATCTCTGGTAGGAAGGGGGCCAGCACAAAGTGAGTGAGGGTGGCAGGAGGCCAGGCTTTGGGAAGATCAGGTTAGAACAGGTTCTGTTTCCTGAAAATGCCAAGTCTGGGACCAGTGGGACTGACATATAAATCCCCACCCTGAGTGCCTGGCCACTTCGTTCCCCTCTGGGTCTCTCTGCCACTCAACCTGGTGAGTACATCTCTGTCTTGACCCTTGTTTCCATAGTTTTCTCTGTCTGATTTCCTCGGTGGGATTGGCCTTGCGCCATTATGGGTCTTTTCCACTTGGGGGGACCCTCTGTGAATGTCCGACTGAGGAATCTTTTTTCAGGTTCTTCTGTGAGGCTTCAGTTTAGGGGTTACTCTGAGGCCTTCTCTCAGTCTCTTGGTTAGGGCATCTCAGTCTGTAGGGATCCTTCTTTTGGGGCCTAGACCAAGGATAGGTGATATGTATGTGAGGGGTACTTTAACAAGAATTCTGAGTTTGTTTTGTTTTTGCTTCTGCTTTTTGCAAAATCCTGGATAATTCTTAATAAGGCTAAGGAACAAGAAGCAGGGGTCTCCAACACATGGCCCCAACTGGGTTCTGGCCTGGAATAGTGGTATAGCTCTGCCTAGGTGAGGGTGAGGGTGACAGGGCGGGGCTGGCAGGGCTGGGCTGGCCGGCTTGGCCCAGGGCGTTCCTTGCCTCCAGCACCAGCTCCTCTGGCCTTGCTCTGGGACCTGCCTAACTTTGCAGGCTGGCCTTAGCATTCTCAGGGGCAAATGGAAAAATGCCCCCTGAGGTCCGTCCTTGTGTTCCCAGATTCTACCTTGATCCCAAGGCACTAAATGCTTAATTTCTTTAATTCTAATCCCAACAAGATCCTTCATGGTGGGGAGGGTGCCCATGTCCTGCCTGCACACACAGCACTCCAGGACTCAGGGCCTCCAGTGAGAAAGGAGACTCATCCTCCATCCTCTGAGAGCCTCTAGTCTGAGGGAGGAAACATCCCTGCCAAAGAAGCTTCCAGTTAGATGGCAGCCCTAGTCTGAGGCAGAAAAGACCCTTTGAGGGAGCCTCATACTTCTGGGGTGGAGCCATGGCTATTGTCAGACGGTGCAGGGAGCCCCACTGGCCAGACCATGTGCACACACACCTGTGCTCCCCAGGGCTTGGCATGGCTCTGGTTACCCTGTTATTTCCCTTCCCACAGACACTCAAAAGGGGAGCCCTGCCCTCAGAGGTGTGTTCCTAGTGTGACTGGAGGAGACATGAGACCCTGCCCTTGTTGGACATGGGGAGATTTAGCATCTGTCCTCATGCCAGGTGTAGGCACGACCCCTGCCTATGGGGAGCCACATTCTGAGGGTGAGATGGAGCCCCCACCTTCCCATTTGCAGAGGGGCTTGGTGAGGTAGTTGGGGCACAGGGCAGAAATGGGTCCTGCTGGCTGGGCTGCAGCTCCAGGTGCCTTGGTGATATCTCCATCATTGCCACTTCTACTGCCCCAGGTCCAAGATGTCCAGTCCCCTGGAGCAGGCACTGGAGGTGATGGTCACTACCTTTCATAAGTACTCTGGCCAAGAGGGCGACAAGTTCAAGCTGAGTAAAGGGGAGATGAAGGAACTTCTGCACAAGGAGCTGCCCAGCTTTGTAGGGGTGAGTAGGGCAGGCTGGGGAGGGTTGGGTCATGGGGAAGTGAGGGGGTGCAGGGTAAATCTCTTCCTCTTCACTCTTGTGGTGCCTGTTGATGCAGATGCCAGGGTGGGGTTGAGGTTTTTCTACCATGACTTTTTTTTTTTTTTTTTTTTGTACCGGGGATTGAACTCAGGGGCACTCGAGCCTTTTTTTTTTTTTTTTAATATTTTTATTTATTTGCTTTAGTTGTACACAATGCGTTTTATTCAATGCGTTTTATTTGTATGTGGTGCTGAAGATCGAACCCGGGTCGCCCACGCGCTAGGCGAGTGCTCTACCGCTGAGCCACAATCCCAGCCCTCGAGCCCTTTTTTGTATTTTATTAGAGACAGGGTTTCACTGAGTTGCTAAGTGCCGCGCCATTGCTGAGGCTGGCTTTGAACTGGCGATCCTCCTGCCTCAGCCTCCCAAGTGCTTCCACCATAACTTTTGCTTCATGGTTTCACTGGAGTGGGAGCAAGGCCCATGTGTGAATATTCTGTTTATGGCTGTTCTTTGCAGCATTCTTGAGAACTGTGTGCCGTTTGGGCCCTCAGAGTCCCATCTGTCAATTCCTTCAGTGGAGAATTGAGCAATTCAAAGCCCAGAGAGGGAAAGTGACTGGCCCAAGATCACACAGCTAGCCTGTGCACTTTCTTCTCCTCTTATTTTCCATATTTACATGCCAAACCAAGAGGGCATGTAGAGAGAACAAAGCCCAGCAAAGACCTGCACTCTGGGACATTTTGGAGAGAAATGCAGTCGATTCCCAATTTGCCCCTTGCCACCCTTGTACTGACTTACTCTAATGTCATGTCTCAGGCTTTGAACATATGAGGCAGGTCCGTCCTTCCCTCCTTCCTCCCTCCCTCCCTCCCTCCCTCCCTCTCTCTCTCTCCCTCCTTCCCTCCTTCCCTTCCTTCCTTTCTTCAATTTCCAAATCATTCTGGTTGCATAAAGAGCATTTGCTTTTTCTGAATCCCATGCTGATTTGGGGGAGCAGCAAGCCTGTGTCCTCATCAGCAAAATTGGGTCATGATATCCACCTAGTTGGCCTGCAGTGGGGATTAGAGCTGATGGGTACTTAAAGGAGTTTCCAGTAGCCCCTACCCCTAGGAGGGTGTGCTGGAGACCTTCACCAAAGAATGTCTAGCAGTCCTTACTCACTGGACCCTTGTTGTAGCTTGCAGGGTCTCTCTGCCTACCACGTACCTGGCAGCCCAGTGGGAGGGAGCGCTGGGCCCTGACTTGTGTGCATGAGTCTGGCTGTGGGTTTGGTGTGGAGTGGGGCAAGAGCCAGCTTGGCCATGACCCCAGTCCTTTCTGCTTTCAGGAGAAGGTGGACGAGGAGGGTCTGAAGAAGCTGATGGGCAACCTCGATGAGAACAGTGACCAGCAGGTGGACTTCCAGGAGTATGCTGTTTTTCTGGCTCTTATCGCTGTCATGTGCAATGACTTCTTCCAGGGCTACCCAGACCGGCCCTGAGGCAGAACTCTTGACTTCCGGCCATGAATCTCTTGGGCTCAGGAGGACTCTCTATCCCTTTTAATTTTGTACTCCATAAATATTTTTATTTGTTGATCATACTGTAACTGCTCAGTGATGCCTGGTAACTCAGCTGGTTCAGTTAAAGTGCTAGGAACTGGGGGTTTCCTGAATCCCACCCCCTTCTGCACCTTGACTCTCTAGGTCAGAGCTGTGCCTTCAGCCCTAATTTTGGGATTTCAGACACCAATAAAAATCTGGAAATCAAAATATTTTCCCCATAAAAATAAACAAAATAAAGATAAAAATATTTTTCAACATTTTATTTCACCAAATAAATATATTTTAAGGGGCTGGGGTTGTGGCTCAGTGGTAGAGCACTCGTCTAGCACGCGTGCTGCCCGGGTTTGATCCTCAGCACCACATAAAAATAAAGGCACTGTGTACAACTAAAAAAACAAAACAAATAAATATTAAAAAAAAAAAGATATTTTAAAAAGGCAAATACCATCGACCATCCCTATTAACTCATAAAAAGAAAAGTTCAATTCCAACCCAGAAGGGTCTAACCTCAGAACAAAGGACAGACTTTAACATTCAATACTGTGAGCTAGGAGTGATCCTAGGGAGCTGATGGGAGACATAAATCAGTCTAACTAACCCTTCCAAAATTCATTTTTGAGGACTCTTTGTCAGATTATAGGCCCTAGGCAGTGTACTTGTTTTCATAAAAGCTATACTTATTTTTATATCTGCTTCCAGATTGGCTAGCTCTATTTTGAGTTCATTCTTCCCCTGTTGATCTCTGTTAAAAGCTCCTAGGAGCTAGCTCATGCCAAAATTCTTTTTTTTTCTCCTACCATTTTCTCTAAAACCGTAGGCTAGGTTGCCACAGGTTTTGCATCCTAAGGCACATCATCAGGTGACAATTTGACCAGATGCTTTGCCATGTTATAACAAGGGTTACCAACTTTCCAGTCTTCATATTTTTTCTTTGTTGTCTTTATCCAATTTCACATTTTAGGTTCTTTTTCTTGATACATTCCACTTCTAGTTACCAAATGCTCTACCAGTTAGTAATGTATTTAGTTTATAGAGAGCCTGACTAGCAATGTCATAAATAAGTCAGCATTTTAATGCCTCATACGATAAGCAGTCTGGATAGGTAGTTCATGTTTGGTTCAGTGGCTCAGAGATGCTTTACCGATTACCTGTTGCTGTATAATGAACCAACCCACTATATGGTGGCTTAAAACACAAATTTGTTATCTCTAATGGTTCTGTGGTTAGCCTGGGCTTAGCTGATGGGTCTCATTTGGAGTCTCTCATGCATTTGCTATTGGAAGTTGGGGTGAAGTAATTTGAAAGTTCAGATTAGCTGGGCATGGTTGGTGCAGTTCTGAAATGAGTCACACACAGGTCATCAGTTCCTTGACAAGGGCCCAGTTCCACTCTCTATACATGGTTCTTCTTGGCTCTTGGTTCTGTCCTCCAGGCTCTTGGCTTCATGTTCTGAGTCAACCCTTTTTTTCCATAAGAAATCTTTGGGGCTGAGGCATGAGGATCGCAGTTCAAAGCCAGCCTCAGCAGTGGCGAGGCACTTAACAACTCAGTGAGACCCTGTCTCTAAATAAAATACAAAAAAGGGCGACCCAGTGGACAAGTGCCCCTGAGTTCAATCCCTGGTACCCACAAAAAAAAAAAAAAAAAAAAAAAAAAAAAAAAAAAAAAAAAAAAAAAAAAAAAAAAAAAAAAAAAAAGAAATCTGGGCTGGGCATGAACACCTGTAATTCCAGCTACTTAGGGAGAGGCTGAGGCAGGAGGATCACAAGTTCAAGGCCAGCCTGCGTAATTTGGCAAGACCCTGCCTCAAAATAAAAAATCAAAGGGCTGTGGATGGAGCTCAGTGGTAGAGTGCCCCTGGGTTCAATTTTCAATACTTGGAATGGGGATGAGAAGAGAGAGAAATGTCTGTTTTATGATAAGTAGCTTTCTCAATCTATTTCTTCCCTATAAGAGGTTGAAGACTTAAAACCTTTTTTTTTTTTTTTTTTTTGAGTTTTCTCTGTTCCTTTCTTTCCAAGATGATACAATTCTTTTAAAAATATTGTGGACTCCCTGTGTACCAATTTATAATTAGATGAAAGCCACAGCTTCAAAACTCTTTGAGACTCATCTCTCTCTCTCTCTCTCTCTCTCTCTTTTTTTTTTTTTTTTTTTTTTTTTGAGACTGATCTCTCTTTACCTTAGGCTGAGAGTCAGGTGCTGCAAGAGAATATTCTTAAGACCCTTAAAAGCCCTTCACTGCAAGGGTCCAAGTGGTACACTTTTAAAAATACCAAAAGCTAAAATGCTGGGTGCAGTGGTGCAAACCTGTAATCCTAGTGACTTGGGAGGCTGAGGCAGGAGGATGGAAAGTTCAAGACTAGCCTGGGCAATTTAGCCAGACCCTGTCTTAAAAAGGTGGGAACCTAGCTTACTGGCAAAGTGCCCCTGGATTCAATCCACAGTACTGCAAAGAAAGAAAGAAAGAAAGAAAGAAAGAAAATAAATAAAATTACTAGAAGCTGTATTTTATTTTATTTATTTCTTAAATTAATTAATTAGTTAATTAATTAAATTTGTTATACATGCTTTTAGAGTGCAATTCCTTTCATATTACATATAAAGAGCACAGTTTTCCAAGTTATTGGTTTTATACAAAGTATTTTCATACCATTTGAGTTTTTATACATGCACTTAGTATATTGATAAGCTGTATTTTTAAAAATATTTGTAGTTGTAGATGGACAGAATGCCTTTATTTTATTTGTTTATTTTTATGTGTTGCTGAGGATCAAACCCAGGGTCTCACATACGCGAGGCAAGCACTCTGCCTCTGAGCTACAGCCCCAACCCTAGAAGCTGTATTTTTTATTTGAGAAAGTCTAGGAAGTTTTCCCCTTAAATCTTTCCAAGGTCTTACGAAAAGGTCCTACCTTTGATTTCAGTTTTACCTTGAGACCCCTTCACTGGCAGAGCCCTGGAGTTGACCTTTTCCCTGAGACCACTTATTACTTTGAGACACTTTTGCTGAATGGAAATACTACAATGGGATCTTAGTATTTCCTCTAAATTCCGCTAAAAACCAAAATAGATCCTTGTTTACTTCAACTTTCTCTTCTCATATTTAATCAAAGGCAGCCAGAAGAAACAAATAGGCAATTTCACTGTTCTAAAAGTCTTCTTACTTGGGAATCTATAAATTTTTTTTTTTTTTTTTTTTTGTGTGGTACCAGGGATTGAACTCAGGGGCACTCGACCACTGGGTCACATCCCCAGCCCTTTTTTGTATTTTATTTAGAGACAGGGTCTCACTGAGTTGCTAAGTGCCTCGCCATTGCTGAGGCTGGCTTTGAACTCGCGATCCTCCTGCCTCAGCCTCCCAAAGTGCTGGGATTACAGGCGTGCGCCACCGCGCCTGGCTGGGAATCTATAAATGTTATCAGGTGTCTTTTCTATTTTCCACATTACCACAGATGATGGTGTTGCCAGACATCTCACTACTACCTAACAGGGTCTCTAGCCTACAGGAACAATTTTTCAATTTTTTTTCCTGTCATTTAAATTATTACCAACTACCTTTTAAAGGTCTTTTCAGCTTTCACCCATTGCCTGGTCCCAAAGCTAATGACACCTGTTTTAGTTTTTTGTACTAGCAGAATCTTACTCTTTTTTTTTAATGGTATTTGGAATTGAACCCGGGGACACTCTACCACTGAGCTATATCCCCAGCCCTTTAAGTTTTTTTTTTTTTTTTGTTTGTTTGTTTTTAATTCTGAAACAGGGTGGTCTCTAAACTGTCCAGGCTGGTCTCCAACTTGTGATTCTCCTGCCTCAGCCTCTCTGAGTAGCTGGGATTACAAGCGTGCACCATGGAGCAGGGCTAAAACATGGATTGGATTGAATTAAAGGACGAGGGGACGAATAGTGGACAAATAATAGGCAGTATTGTTCTGAATTGTTTTCTTATTTTTCTTTCTTCCCTGAGAAATCTGATGCTTGGGAACCACTTACAGAGTAGCTCCAGCTCAGTTCTCTAGAGATGGAAAGGAGCCCAGTGAGAAGGCGCTTGACTGTCTCTGGTTCTCACTTACTCTTCTGCCTTACTGCACACTGAGGCTGGTGAGGCAAGGCTGGACAGGCCTTCAAGGACAAATGGTCTCTTTTCAAGGCAATAAAAAGACAGAAGCCCACTGTCCTCATACCCTGTAGGGAAGGAGCGAGTAAATACAGGGCAGGGAGTCATGATGATGCTAATTAGCATCTCTGCAGCAGTTCTCAAAGCTCTTCCTGCACACTGTCATTTCAGCTTCATGGCAACCCCAGAGGAACTATCATTAGGCCCTTTTTACAGATGGAGAAACTGAGATGGGGGCAGCATTAGCCATTTGTGGAACACTCCTCTCGCCAGGTGCTCTATTGGGCCTACCCAAGCTCTATCTCATGGAATCCTCCCAAGAACTGGACAAGGAATGTGCTACTGGTTTCTGCACACTACAGATGAGGAAACAGAGGCTGGGAGAGGGTAAATAAGGACTAGTGTCAGAGCTTGAGGCATGTCTATAAGAAATGTCCTCATCTCCATGGGCACTGGGGCGGCACTGGGCCTTCTTCCTCTGCTTCCTGAAGCCATGTCCAGAGCCTTGGACTTTGCGTGAGCTGAAGGGGACCTGGCTGAACAGAGTCGAGATGCTTTTGGTCTTCCCACTATGAATTAATAGGGGAATGGGGCACACTCCCTGGTGGTTGGATCAGTGCAGTCTGATTTCTTTTGGACTTCAGGCTCACAGTGGGTCTTGGTTTCTCAGTTCTGGATTCTGGAACTGTTTTGGTTGGTGGAGACTGGCTTCAGCTGGCTACCTCTGGAGTTGTCTCCAGCTAGGGATGTCCCAAAGGAAGCCAATCTCCTTTCTTCTTGGGTGTTTGACAAAGTAACAGACACTGCACGTTTCTAGCCACTCCCAACAGTCTTCTTTCATTCCCCCTCTGTCTCCAAATCTCTGTGCTGAGGCAGAGAGAAGGAAGATCTGTTAGTCAGGCTCTCCCCTTCCCTCTGGGACTGCTGTTGGGAGGAGAGCTTAGGGACTCTCACCTCCTATGATGTCCTACTGGCTTTTGCTCCTTTAGGTCAGCCTGGCAGTTCATTCACAGTCCAAGAAAAGGGAAATGGAAGGCAAAGATAGATTTGTTAGCAAAGCCAAGTCTGTTTACTTGCTGCTCAAAAAAGGGGCTCAGTGATTGATTACAAGTTGTTGGGGCAAGGAAAAATATATATTGGGAATACTGGCAAAAGGAGAAGATGGGCTAGTGCCCTGGGGTGATGGCGAGACCCAACCATCTCAACTTAGTCTGGGTTTCAAGCTCCTTTTATCCTTAGGCAAGGGGAAGAGGATGCTTGGTTTAGAAAAGGATCAATGACAGATGGCCACGTGTCTCTCCAGTGCTCGGGAATGGGGTGCTGCAACTTATGCTGTAATCACAAGGTTGCAATGCCCCTGTAAATTTTGGAAATAATTACCCTTGTCTTGGTATCTTTTTTTTTTTTTTTTGGTACTGGGGATTGAACTCAGTGGCACTCAACCATGGGGCCACATCCCCAGCTCTTTTTTGTATTTTATTTAGAGACAGGGTCTCACTGAGTTGCTAAGTGCCTCGCCATTGCTGAGGCTGGCTTTGAACTAGCGATCCTCCTGCCTCAGTCTCCCAAGTGCTGGGATTACAGGCATGCGCCACCGCGCCTGGCTCCTCTTTTTTTTTTTTAAACATTGATTTTTTTAGTTGTATGTGATACCTTTAATTAATTAATTTATTTTTATGTGGTGCTGAGGATCGAACCCAGAACCCGGGGCCTCACACGTGCGTGCGTGCGTGTGTGCATGTGTGTGTGTGCGTGTGTGTGTGTTTGTGCGTGAGGCAAGAGCTCTGCCACTGAGCCACAACCCCAGCCCTTGTCTTGGTATCTTTGGCCTTGAAGTGAGAGGAGAGAAAGTAGGGAAATTTAGGGAAAATCAATCTTGTACTAGTTCTTGAGAAATGTTCCTTAAATGACTAATATGTGGAATTGAGCAGAAATCTGACCCAACAGTTAAGAGGAAATCTTTTTTTTTTTTAAACTTGTTATTTTTAGTTATTCATGACAGTAGAATGTATTTTGACATATCAAACATACATGAAATATAACTTTCCATTCTTGGGGTGGTACATGAGTTTCACCATGTGTTCTTATATGAACAGGAAGTTATGTGATTCACTCTACTGTCTTTTTTTTTTTTTTTTTTTTGGTACCAGGGATTGAACTCAGTGGCACTGACCACTGGGCCACATCCCCAGCCCTTTTTTGTATTTTATTAGAGACAGGGTCTCACTGAGTTGCTAACATTGCTGAGGCTGGCTTTGAACTCGCGATCCTCCTGATCAGCCCTCCCAAAGTGCTGGGATTACAGGCGTGCGCCACCGCGCCCGGCTCACTCTACTGTCTTAAGAGGAAATTTTAACCAAAAGTTAAGGCACAGGAGACAGATACAATAAGGCAGAGATGTCATACTTCTCCATTCTGTTTTAGTCACCTATCAGACACTTATACAGCCATGAGTGAAGAGTCAGTGTTTTTAGCAAAAGTGGCCAGAAAGTCCTTGAAAAGGCCACAACTATCATCATGACCCACATGTCAGAGGTGTCACTTTCAGCTATAGTGGGAGACTAATAATACATTGCTCAGTTACATCACTTCCAAAATTATTGATTTTTTTTTTTTTTTAAGTACTGGGTACTGTAGATTAAACCCAGGGGTACTTAATCACTGAGCCTTTTTATTTTGAGACAGGGTCTCACTAAGTTGCTGAGGCTGGCTTTGTACTTGTGATCCTCCTGCCTCAGCCTCCCAAATTGCTGGGATTATAGGCATGCACCACCATGCCTGGCAAAATTAGTGATTTTTAAAGTTGATTAAAAGCAAGTGAAGTTAGAGGGTTTATTTAGGCTTTTCCTCAGTTACAAGCTCTGACACAAAAAAAGTGATTGAATTGTGAAATGGACATAGTCAGCAGTTGACTTGGCAGTCAAAAAAAAAAAAAAAGTAGCAGATATGGAGGTGTGGTGGCACCCACCTATAATCCCAGCTACTCAGGAGGCTGAGGCAGGAGGATCAAAAGTTTGAGGCCTGCCCGGGCAACTTCACAAGACGCTGTCTCAAAATGTAAAAAAATAATAAAAATGACTGGGGATATAGCTGGGGGAAAAAAGTACTGGGGGAGGAGGAAAAAAAAAGAGTGGTAGGTCTAAGCTTCACAGACTTTCCTTGATCCCAGCTCAGATCCTCTTTTCCCAGTTCTGTAGAAAGTCCTCCCTGGCTCCAGCCCTATCTCCCGTAATCAAATACCCCTCCCCATACTTTCCCATACTTGATTCAGGAGATGAGAAATGAGGTCAGTCATTTTGGAAAGGTTCATTGGCCCCATGGGGCTATGGGATTGGCATGGATCATTCTGTCCCTGGGGCTCGGGCCTTTTTGGCACAAATGCAAGGACTGCCCAGGTGCTCAGGACACTTTATCTTATTTTCCCCTGAGGTACAGGACAAAACACTGACCTTTAGGTGGCTGATGCAGTTTCCAGGGAACCTGGTGAAATGATGGCACTGACAGTGGGAGCAAGGCGGCGAGGAGGACAGTGCTCTAAGAAACACCGCCAGACAGATAGCATCGGCATCTGCTTCTGTCCTTTACACACCCACATGCTGTTCCTTCAGGAGGAATGCTCCTTGCCCTCCAGATACGGTACATTTCTCAATGGTCAGCTCTACATCTGCAGTGGGGGATTCTGGAATGTGGGAAGCCAAGGGTACTGAGCTCAGCCCAAGGGTGGGAAATTGAGTGTTTGGACAGGATGGTTCCTTTGGAGAGGCATTTGGAGCCACTTCAGAGAAGGGAATTTAGGGTAGACCCTGAAGAAGAACTTACAGCAGGGCAGGAAGATTCTAGTCACTGCAAGAAGAGTTTGGGGGATAAAGGGAAGAGAAGATACAGCTCTACCCTCTGTGTGTAGAAGCAGAAGGCTGGAGAAGATGACCCTCTCCAGGTGACTCAGAGACCTCTGCTGTGACAAGGTCCACATGTTCTTCTCCTTCTCCTTCTCCTTCTCCACTCCCTTCTTTTTTTCCTGCACTAGGAATTAAACCCAGGGTCACTTTACCACTGAACTACATTCCCCAGCCCCCCACTTTTTTGGAATTGGGGATTGAACCCAGGGATTCTTTACCACTGAGCCACATCCTCAGCTCTTTTTATTTTTTATGTTGAGACAGGGTCTTGGGGAGGTTGGCTTTGAACTTGCGACTCCTATCTCAGCCTCTTGAGCCACTAGCATTACAGGTATGCACCACAACACCTGGCCCATTTTTATTTCTTGAGTCAGTCTCACTAAGTTGCCCAGGCTGGCCTTGAACTTGCAGTCTGCCTTACATTCCAATTTGCTGGGCCATGAGCAGCTTTACATTAGATTTGTGAGGTAGAAATCTTCCAAATCCATTTCAGAGGCAAAGAAATTAGTGCCCTAAAAAGGTAAAGGCACAACGTGCTGAGGTCAGTTGGTGAGTGGTGGAACTTTGAGTGAGGATCTGGCTAAGGGTTCTTTCCATGACTGTCCTCCAATTCCCATGTGTTCATACCCAGACACCCTGTTTCCCCAGCTGCCCTTCAGGAGTCACCTTCCAGGGTAAGCTCCTTCCCCCTCTGCAGTCTGTCTGGCCTCTCCCAGCTCTCTCCAAGGGGACAAACACAGTTGCTTATCCCAGAGTGGGGCAGCTATTAAAGGCTGGTGGATAAGTACATGGACTTGGGAGCCTGGCTCCTGGGTTCTTTCCTGACCACCCATCTAAAGCAGCCTCTCACCAACACCATTTTCTTTCTCTTAACTCTGCTTTATTTTCCTTCATGACATTGTATCACCAGCTTATTAAATATTCATTTGTTATTGTTTATTTCTCCTACTAGATTCATCTTCCTGGAGCAGAGACTGTATTTTGTTAAAAATATTTTTAGTTGTAGATGGATGCAATACCTTTATTTTGTTTATTTAACTTTTTTATGTGGTGTTAGGGATCGAACCCAGTGCCTCACCTGTGCTAGGCAAACACTCTATCACTGAGCCACAACCCCAGCCCCAGGGACTATATCTCTTTTGTTTATGGTACCAGAGCCTAGTACAGATGCCTCTAAATATTCACATGAACAATGGATAGCTCCTGAGTCTGCCACTCATTGGGTATGTGGCCTCGGGCAAATTAACCCCTCTTGGTTAACATTAACAGGTCCTTTCTATGTGCTTGGCAGGTATTTATTCCATGAACTTTGTATATGTTAATTCATTTAAGCCCCACAACAAACTTATGTGGAAGTTACTATTATTATCCTCCATCATTGACAGAGGAAGCCCCAGGAGCAGAAGTGACATACTTAAGGGGGGAGTAAGTGATTGACCTAGAACCAAATTAATTGCTGGCTCAGTATGGCCCCCGCTTCTGAGGCATGACTGTCTTCTGTCCTCTTCTCCCTGCTCCCCATAACTTCTTGCCTATAAAACAGGGTTAATGACAGCTTTTCCTTCCCTCTGCCTCCATTGCCTGCTCCTGTCTCCAGCAGGGGTGGAGGCCTCAAGGAGGGGATGACCCAGGCAAGGCTGGGTGCTGGTGCTGGGTGCTGGGCCCGGGCGAGGTCAAGGTTTCGTTAGCTCTCGGGCTGCCTCTGTGGGCATGAGGATGTCTTCACTGTCCTGGTTATCTTCTTCCTACCCTTACCCTATTCTCCTGGGTCTTGAGTCTCTTTCTGTGAAACAGGGAAGCTTAGCGATAGAGGGAGAACAGAGAACTGACATGAAAGGATTTCCATTTCTGGTCATATTGTGCTCTACTCAAAGTGTAAAAAAATGAAACAAAAACAAAACAAAACAAAACAGGAAATGCTGGATAGAATTAAAATAATCTATTTTTCAAAGAATCAAAGCATCAACAATGCAGTAAGGAACAAATAGGTCAAAATCTAAGTGAAGCTGGGGCGCGGTGGCGCACGCCTGTAATCCCAGCACTTGGGAGGCTGAGGCAGGAGGATCGCGAGTTCAAAGCCAGCCTCAGCAATGGCGAGGCACTTAGCAACTCAGTGAGACCCTGTCTCTAATAAAAATACAAAAAAAAAAGGGCTGGGGATGTGGCCCAGTGGTCAAGGGCCCCTGAGTTCAATCCCTAGTAGTACCAAAAAAAAAAAAAAAAAAAAAAAAAAAAAAAAAAAATCTAAGTGAAAGCAGAATCCAGGAGGTGAACAGGGCACCAGGGCCCCTCGTGCCCTGAAGGCATTGGCTAAGCCAAGCCAAATCTGGGCTTTGGTGATTTGGGAGTGAGGAAGAGGAAAGCTGAAGACCAGGGTTCACCTGAGGAGGCAGCACAACTGAAAGACACCCCCACATAATGCTGGAACCCTAAAGGGCTTATGCTTAAACTAGAAGGCAGAGGAACCCTACAAACCCTGCTAAGGAAAGTTGCCTAAGTGCTGAACAGAGCAAAACAACTCTTAAGAAACTCCAGCCAAACTAGCTCTCATGAATCTGTAGCCCGGGGTTCATTCACATCACGTGGGGTGGAGGGGCAAGAAAACTCAAGCCCAGACTGCAGGAAGCACCCCCTAGGAGGAGCACACCTTCTGCTTAGGCCTCTAAGACACCCCACAGTAATTTCTTCCAGGGAAGCAAGCAGTTCATAGCCTACAGCAACCCAGCACTAAAGTGATGTGGAGGTCAGGCAAAGAGGTGTCTCATTGGCCTGTCTTCTTCTCATTGGTAAATGGGGGCTTCACCAGATGGTCTCCACGGCTCCTCCCTGCATGGAAACTCTGGGGTACAACCTAAAAGAGGCTAATGTGTGTCCCCGCTTTGTATTGTAGGTGCTTCTTCAGAGTGAAGACACAGGAAAGGGATGTGGTGGATTAGCCCAGCTGGTCATCTTGTAGGCATGCTGGAAGGACGCGGGCAGGAGGCTGTCCCCAGTTCCCACTGGGGGTGTGTGTGAATGGGGAGTGGTGTTTGAGGCCCAGAGCGGGCCTTTGATGTGTGCGTGGATAGGTGGGCGGGTGGGCCTGTAATAGGGACTGCTGGGGGAAGCATGCAGGTGAAACCCTGGGGGCAGCCTTAACATTGACCTACTTGGGAGTCCCATAATTACTGCCCTCATTCCTTGGGAAGCTACAAATAGGGATGCCCTGTCACTAGGTTCCTGGAACTGAAACTCCAACACCTGTGGTGAGTGATGGCCGCTTGGGTCCTTCCCTGGGTTGGGTGTTAGGGTAGCTCTGGGGGCCCCCGATAGCCAGCCTGTCTCCTGTCTGGGCATGAGGGTGGGCAGAGAGAGGACCACAGCAGGTGATGGGGTGAGGGAAGTCGTAAATAGTGGATTCAAGGGTTCACCTGTATAACGAAGGGCTCTGGGGAAATTCAGGCTTGAGTGTATGTGTGCAGAACTGAGATCTGGCTTTAGGATGAGGACAGTGGGCTAAAAGTTCTGGTGTAGCCCTTTAGTTTGCTCCTTGTCCTCTCTCCTTGCTTCCTTGCTTCATTCCTGGGGATAGGTTGGGACAAGCCAAGGCTGTAGGGAAAGATTCCCGCCAGTCTCCAGGCCCCGAGCTTCTGAAACAGTAACAGAGGTGGCGCCAGGCAGGCTGGCAGGAGCCCAGAAGGGCATGCTGTGCACCTCTGAGGCTCCTGACTCCCAGGGACCATGGCCCTTTCCTCTCCAGGGAACATGGATACCTTGCTCTAACCCGGGCTGTCACAGAGAATTAGGACCCAGCAGTGCTTGGCACCCCAGCCCCCTACTTCCCTGCCAATCAAAATGGTCATTTGCCCCAGAAGAAGGCGAATGGCTGGGGAGAGAGTATTGGCTCTGTCTGTCCTGTGTTGCAGGACTCCCATCCCCTGGGGAAGCAGGAGTGAGTCATTGGGCTCACATGGAAACAACTCGTCTTCCTGACTGCCCAGGATATCCCTAGGCTGCAGTAATTATTCTGGAAGGGCACGGAAGGGGACAGTGGAATTTAGGGGAGGGGAGCAATTCCAGGAATTCTTCCCCTCCATCAGAACTGAGTCTTTTACCTCAAGACCCCACAGGGATCTGTAGGATGGCCTTCATGTGGGGCAGATGACAGATTGGTAAATCCTGGAGCTGGTCAGCTCTCCAGAGACCATCTGATTCATGTTCCTGACTAGGCCTGTGAGGTGGGATTAAGCCCACTTTAAGGCATCTGAGACCCAGAGAGAGAAATGGCTCACCCAGGTTGACAGCTGACAGAGGCAGAGGATCCCAGTTTTTCCTTTGACTGCAGTTTCCTTGAGTTCAGGGCAGAAGGCAGGAGATGGCAGGGGTTCCTCTCAGACTGGACCCTCCCTGCCAATGCCCAGCTTCCCCAAGGGCCTGAGGGCAAGGATCTCCTCCACAAGTTCTTTAAGGAAGGGACTCTGGGGTTCTGAAGGGGAGGAGACCTCTAGGGTCGGACGGCTGCATCTCATGGGTGATGCCAAGCAGGGGACTGAGCCATTTCTGGGTGTTGTGGGTCAGAAAAGGTGGGGAAGTATCAGGTAGCCCTCAGGGAGCTCAACTATGGGGGTGAGGGTGGTGGGGTGAGAGAGTCTCTCCTTGAGAAGTTGGCACTGATGCTAGGGAAATGAGACCTCTTTGTCCAGGAAAATCACAATGGGGACAGTGGGGAAGAGAACTAGTGTGGTCAGGGAGGGCTGTTCACAGGGGAGAGCTTGTGGAACCTGAAGCCTGGTGGAGATCACGACAGGAAAGAGCCCCTGGCAAACACCAAGGAAAGAGCCCCTGGGAAATTCCGAGGGCAGAGGTGAGCAGAGGGGCTGGCCTGGCCTTTTGCTGCAGATCACATCCTTGTTCTGTGACAGTGAGGATGACCCGGCCCCTGGAGCAGGCAGTAGCTGCCATCGTGTGCACCTTCCAGGAATATGCAGGACGCTGTGGGGACAAGTACAAGCTCTGTCAGTCGGAGCTCAAGGAGCTGCTGCAGAAGGAGATGCCCACCTGGACCCCGGTGAGCACTGGGCTGCCTGCCTTTCCCTGCCCGGCCGAGAGGCTCTGCTTGGACTTTGCAAAGCTGGACCGGTGGACAAGCATGAGTGCAGGGCAGCCAGGGGACAGAGGATAGGCTTGGGGAGGAAGGGAACTGACACAGCATAAGCCTCAGTTTCCTCATCTATGAAATGGAGCGATGGTCACTGCTGCTACTTTGCAGGGTTTTGGGAGGATCAAGTGAGAGCTCAGTGGAGAATGCTAAAACACAGCAGGTGTTTTAGTAGTAAAGAGCAGGCACTCAGTGAATGATTTGAGAAAGGGGGATAGAAATGTGCATATTCCTTATCAGGAGAGGGAGGCTGAGCTTGGTCCCCAGGAGGCTGTGGGTTGTCGATGGGGAGGGAGGGAAGCAATGCGGGAGGCCATTCTGCCTTCCTTATCCTGCTTGTCCATTTCTTCCCATCCCTCCCTTGCACAGACTGAGTTTCGAGAGTGTGACTACAACAAATTCATGAGTGTTCTGGATACCAACAAGGACTGCGAGGTGGACTTTGCGGAGTACGTGCGCTCACTCGCCTGCCTCTGTCTCTACTGCCATGAGTACTTCAAGGACTGCCGCCCAGAGCCCCCCTGTGCTGAGTAGCCTCCACCCCGGAGCTGGTCATGGGCATATCTCCCACGCTCTGCCTATCTTTTCTCCTGTCACTCTTTCAATCTGGAATTGCCCAGGTTCACCCATTTTACCCATAAGGCTCAGAGACCTTCCCAGGGATGCCCAGCTGGCGAGGGGTGGAGCAGCTATCAACCCTTGCTGCCTCCCTGCTGTGGATGGGAGGAGGCAGGGTTCGGCTCTGAGGCCCTGGCCCAGCAGTGTGTGCATAAATGATTCCATGAGGGCAAGGGCCTATTTAACTCCTAATAAAGAACTGGTGTCAGCTTGGTTTGGTTTGATTCTTCTGAGAGGACATGCTGGGCTTTGGGACAGAGTCCTGCTGAGATCTTTGCTCCTCTCTGAACTTTTCCACTGGGGGAAGGAGGCTGAGGGCAGGAATTAGAGCTCCCCACAGGCGCTGAGGGCAGTTTCAAATGCTGCAGATGCACTGGTCTCAACGGTCCAGCAGGAGGGGTGGGGTCACTCCTGTGGGGGGGGGGATGCTGAATGATGGGGAGTCTCCCCCATCCCCGCTTTCTTTCTCTCTCTCTCTCAAGCAGGAGGGGCGGGGTCACTCTCATCCAGGGGATGCTGGGGAGTACCCTTGCCTTTCTCTCTTTCCTGTCTTTGAGGGAGAAGCCGCCATCTTGGGCTATCAAAAAGGGAGGGCTCAGGATGGGGGTTGGGGGGGACAGAACTGAGTCCTCATGACCGGATGTTCCCAGGAGGAGGGTGGGGCCATGGGGGGTGGGGTGGGGCTGTGGGAGCCCAGAGGGCAGCACTAATAGGATTAGGGTGTCTGAGGTGTTTGCTCCCAGCCAGGGAAGCGTTCTCTGTATGGGAGGGGGATATTTTGAGACAGACCCCACCCCTGAAACCACAGTCCCCTGAGGGCCTTAATGCACATTACTGATCCTTAGTCAATCCCTGAGTTCATACCCCATCTTGAGAGGTTAACCCATTTCTTGCCATTTCACCACTAACTTCCCATGCCAACCTGGATTCTTTATTCCTAACACCCATCCCAGTCTTAAATGGCCCCTCCTGGCACCTTCTCTGAACCTTGCATCCATTCCTCAGTCCGTGCACCGCACTCCTACCCCACCACTCCATCACCACCTCCCCCCAGGAGCTTTCCCATTGATATTCCTGGGGTGGTCCCAGAGCCCTTCCTAAACCTGCTCCCCAAACCTTACACCATTGCCATCATGGTTTGGGGAGGGAATAAGAGCTTACTAAGCTGTCCCACAGCATTGGCTTGGGGGTCCCCTCCCAGGTTCCTGAGCAGCCACATTCCCAAGGCAGTTTCCCACCTGTCACTCACAGTGTGGGAAATTGCATCTCCTCTCCTATCTGTCTGGTGGACTACTCCCTCCCTGTCCCCCACACCTCAGGCACAGACTGCCCTTTCTTCCAACTCCCTAGAACTCAGGCTGAGTTGTGGACACCGGGTGGTACCCACCCTATCGGGGTCCCTGCTGGTGTATCCCTTGCCCATTTGTGTCTTGGGGACAGGAAGCTTGGTTCTGTCCTAGTGGAGGGGGCTGTGGCACTTACCACATCAACCCACAGCAGAAGGGCCCCATCCCACGCATGGGCAGGGCCTAGCTGGGTATAAATAGGTCAGACTGCTGGGCTCTCCCCAAAGCTCTCTCCTCAGCATTTCCTCTCTCTTGGTCTGGTGAGTTGTGTTGGCCTGACTGGCAGACAAGGGGTGTCAGAGGCTGGGGCTGGGATAGGAGAAGGGGAGAGTGGTGGGGGCCAGATGTACTAAATGGATCCAGATGTGAGATTCTGATGTGGCAGCTCCGGTGTGCGTGCATGCATATGTGTGCGTGTATGTGTATGTACATGTGTGTGAGAGAGAGTGCAGAAACAAAAAAGGGGTATAGGTGGCTGGATTTGAGCTCCTGAGAAGCCAGGGCTTGGATGTACTGTCACCATAGTGTGTATTGGTGTGTTTGACCCATGGATTGGCACGCTGGCTTGTGTTCTCTGGGTTGCACAAGCTCTTGTGTGCACACTCGGGTGTGGGAAGCAAAGTGAAGGCACCTGTGTGCTTTTGACTGATAGTGCCCCATGAGCCTCTGCCCTGCACCCAGCAGCCCAGCCCAAGAGAACTCGGCCTCCCTCCGCTACCTCTGCCACCTCTTCCTGCCCATCCCTATGCTGGGTGCTGGGCGCTACGCAGTAGGCAGCTGGTTTTTTTTTCCGCTGCAGGCCCCTGGGCAGACCTCCAACAGCCGCGCCCAGTGCTGGAGGGAGAAAAATGAACTGGGGCGGGGCACTTGTGGCTGAGCTGCTGTGGGAGTGGATGGGCTGAGAGAGGGGTAGAAAAATGCTGTTGTTGAGGCAAGGCTGGAGGGAGGCCCAGGAACTTGCTGCCTGGATCTCCAGAACGACCGCCCAAAGCATGTATTTCCCACTGTGCACCTCTTCCTCACCAGGAACTGAGCCGGCTTCTCTGGGGTCCATTGGGGGTGGGAGTAGAGTCTCACCAAGAGCTCCTTGAAGGTGCAAGTGAAGTGGGGCACTATGAGTACATTGCTAAGGTTTGCTGGATAAGATGCCTCCTGTCCCCCAGATCCTGACTGCTGTCATGGCATGCCCCCTGGAGAAGGCCCTGGACGTGATGGTGTCCACTTTCCACAAGTACTCTGGCAAAGAGGGTGACAAGTTCAAGCTCAACAAATCAGAGCTAAAGGAACTGCTGACCCGGGAGCTGCCCAGCTTCTTGGGGGTGAGTGGATCTTTCGAGGGTGTATGCCCTCATATGGGGCATTCCCCAGGAGGGGCGTGGGGCCCTGCCTTAGCTACAGCTGACATCTATCACTAAGCTAGGTAAATGGGGGCCAGAGAGTTTGTTTTGGCTGATTGGCCTAGAAACACAGTAAATATCCTGCTACTTCTAACTGGTCCCCAGCAGGGAGAGGGATGAGAATGAGTCAGTAGGTCACAGGTAAGGCTCTGCAGACACTTTGCACAATTTACTGAAGGGAAAACTAAGTCTCAAAGAGGTAAGTGACTTCTTAAGGTAGTTATTCACAACACTGCAATCCAGACTGGTGCATACCTATGATCCCAATGATTTGGGAAGCTGAGGCAGGAAGGTCTCAAATTCAAGGCCAGTCTGGGCAACTTAGTGAGACCCTGACTTAAAAATTTAAAGAGGTCTGGGGCTGGAGTTGTGGCTCAGTGGTAGAGCACCTCTGGATTCAATCTCCAGTACAAAAAAAAAATTGCAATCTAGACCAGGACTGTCCGTCTGACTCTTGCCACCCCAACAATGGGCGATGTTCAAGTTTCTATTTGTGAAGACATAATTATGGAGAGACACGCACACACCTACAGACTTCTCCTGCAAACACATTGCTTTCATGACCATTATCTAATTGAATCATTGGAACAATCTTGGGTGAAGATGTGGTTCCCTCAGTTCCCAGTTGCAAAAGATACTCAGAATTCCTCACCAAAAGAGCAACTTTCTCCACCCAAGTCTGGAGGTAGAAACCTGGTCTAGTCTTGGCTCTATCCCCTGGGCTTCTGTTTTCTATCTGTAGCCTTTTCTCCCTCCAGAAAAGGACAGATGAAGCTGCATTCCAGAAGTTGATGAGCAACTTGGACAGCAACAGGGACAATGAGGTGGACTTCCAGGAGTACTGCGTCTTCCTGTCCTGCATTGCCATGATGTGCAATGAATTCTTTGAAGGTTTCCCTGATAAGCAGCCCAGGAAGAAGTAAAGGTTCTTGGAGATCTGCCAAAGAGGTCTTCCAGGTTGGCAGATGAGTTCATGACATGGCGCATAATACTGAGCAAGTTTCAATAAAAAAATATTTGGAAGCTATGAGGCTGGCGATCTGAGAGACTCTGGAGATGTGTGGTTTGGGGGCTGAGGGATATGTCATGGGGTGGTAGAGGGGAGCACTGGGAGTTGAGCTGCAGTTTAGTGAAGATTAGGGAGGAATTTGGGGTGACAGAGGTGTGTGTGTGTGTGTGTGTGTGTGTGTGTGTGTGTGTGTGTGTGTGTAACACAGTGAATGCTGGGTAGGACTGAGGCAGGGAAAGGGACCACCAGAGGTTTGGAAAGCCCCAGCTGTGGGATCCTAGCCAGCCCACTCCTCCTCCCACCTCTCTCCAACTTCATACCGAGGCTGGGATGGGATTGAAGGTCACATCTGCTCCTGGTTGGGGCCTGGAGGGAAGACAATAGGGCTGAGTCACCGGGAGGGAGTTGTGAGGTGAGTGGAATGGGGAGGGGGCTGGCACTCATTCATGACATTAATAGTCTGGGCCCTATTCTATTACCCCTTCTAGCTCATTGGTTTTGAACTACAGGGAAGGATTAATTCTTTCCCATCAATGGTTGGATGAGGGAGGGCAATGTGGAGGGCGACTGTTAGCAGTGGCATGAGAATATGATAATTCTCTAACCCACTGTATCTGCCTCCAAAGTGTCTGGGATGGGATGAGATCTCTTATCATGCTCCTTCACAGAGGGACAAGGGGCCTCAGAAGGGATGAGTGGGGGATAGTGACTGGGTAGGAGTGAGGGAGATGATGGGGAAATGACCATAGTTTTAGAGACAAAATTCCAGACAGATGATCTGATGAATAAAATTGAGACCCCCCTGCCCCTAAAAGAGAGGCATGATGTTGCTTTCCCTTAGGGTAGCTTAAAGGCCCGTGACTTCAGGGTACAGCGAGTGAGACTAAAGTTAGATTTCAAAGCTATTTCTGGATGATATGGGGACCTTTAAGGAAGGGGTACATAGAGGTCCAGCCCAGAGACTGGACAGTTTTGTCCCCTTGACTCCTGAAGCTTCCCTTCTAATCACACTGGACTTTTCTCTCCAGCTTCATAGGAGTGTGGTAGGTGACTCAGATGTTCCCTTGGAGTTTGACTACAGAGACTGGTCCAGGAAAAATTGCCTCCTCCCCTTCACACTCCTAGTCGATCTGCCATCTTTCATGGGAGTGCCCTCCCCTGAGGCTCCCCCTGCATCATTTTCTACTTTGGAAACTCCTGTTGCTTAGCAACCAGTCCCTGCTGCCTCACTAGTCTTGCAACTGGGGGTGGGGTGGTAAAGGGGGCAGCAGGAAGATAGGCAGCCAGGGTGGGACTGTAGCAGTGGTGGGTACTAAGCCCCTAACCCATTCTGTTATAATCAGTTGGCTTGGCGATAGTACATCATCTGAGTATCCCTGAAATACAGGCAACTCTCCCTGACATTCACCCCATCCATGACTGCACCCTGAACCTGGACACCTTCTCCTATTCACATCCTCTATCCCATCACAAAGTGCTAACCATTCTCTGGGTCTCTTCCCCAATCCCTGGTTCTGTCTTCCATGCCAAGAGTCTCCAACAATTCTTTCCCATGAAGAATTTCTTAGTGAAGTTTAAAAGAAATCATTCATTTAAAAGCCCTTTAAAACCTTTGGTTTATTGGGAGCAATGGCACATGCCTGTAATCTCAGCAGCTTGGGAGGCTGAGGTTGGAGGATTGCGATTTGGAGGCCAGCCTGGGCAACTTAGCAAGAATCTCAAAATAAAAAAGATGGGGGATGTAGCTCAGGGGTAAGGCACCCTAAGTTCAATTACCAGCACAAAAACCAAGAAAACAAAACAAATAAGACCTTAGGCTTGGGGCTGGGATTGTGGCTCAGTGGTAGAGCACTCACCTAGCACGTGGGCGACCTGGGTTCGATCCTCAGCACCACGTACAAGTAAAACGCATTAAATAAAACGCATTGTGTACAACTAAAGCAAATAAAACAACAACAACAACAAAAACCCCTTAGGCTCCGTGCTAGCTAATGGTCCTGACCATATACTTGCAGGAAACACCTCCTCTACTGATAGTCAGGGATATCCAGGTGTGCCTCCTCTGCTCTTGGAGTGGGTGATAGGGTGGGTTCCAATGTGGAGAGTTGCCCTAGGACTTGGGGTGATACCTTTTATTTGGCTCATACCTCCTAGGTTTTTGTTTCCAGAACAACCTGACTTCCCCTCTTTTGCCTATTGCTCCATCAGATGGTGAGTTCTTGTTTCTGGTTAGAAAAATGACATTTCTGGAACTGTAGATATGTGTGCCATGGTGAACTCCATGTACCCCCTACCTGCCCCCCATCTGTAAACAAGGAAGGCAAAATTTGCAGTAGGGGTTTCTCCCCAGCCCTGTCCCAGGAGGTTCTGCTGGTGTCCTCATGTCCCTTGACCCCTTCTCATTGGCCCTGTTTCTCCCTGATCTCCCGGGCACTGGGAGCCAGGGAATAAAGGCAGAGAGCAGGTGGAGGGAGGCTGCTGCTGCTGCTTGGACTCCTTGGGTTCGTGCCCTCCTTGGTGAGTCCTTCCTTCTGATCTCTCTGTTCATCTCTGGTGGCCTGAGCTGGGTGATGAGGTTGTAGGGTGATGAGCCATGGAGACCTCCACAAGGAAAACCTGGCTGTGCAAGAGGGTGTGTGCTCAGGAAGGAGAGGGCAGAGTATTTGGAATTGTGACTGTAATCAAGTCCTGGCTGAGCCTCCCTGAGGTGGGAGAAGCTGAGGCTTTTGGGTGGTGGGAGATGAATGATGGGTCCAGCTCAAGAACTGAAGGGTGGGCTTTGGGCTGGAGGTAAGAGTCAGAAATTTCATCCTCCTGGCTAAGGACTCTCCACAAGATCTCTGCCTGCATTGCTCAAGTTCCGTGGGTAGGTCCTCCTCCTTCCCTAAGGGGAAGTGGTTTTCAAGTCTGAGTTGCAGAAGCTCCAGCTACCTCTTGGTGGGGTGGCTGTGCGGACAGAATTGAGGCCTCATGCAAACCCAGCCTCTGGATCCAGATCTCAGAAAGATCCTGGAGATGTCAATAGTCCTCTGCCCTCCATGCCTCCTGGGTACAATTTGCTGGGCCTGAGATGGGAGGTCAGATAGCCAAGTCCAATCACCTCTTTCCTGCTTCCTGTTAATAGCTTCTAGCTCCAGTCCCCTCCTACCCTCGTACTCTCTTTGCCCTGCCCCCTACCTTTATAATGAGACATTCCTTGATATCAGGTGATTAAGGCGCTGGAGGAAATGAGTCAAAACCAGTGCTGAAGGTGGATAGGGCAGAGAAAAAATCTTGACCCTTTCTCTGCTCTACTATCTGTGACTAGTTCTTTTGGGGAGGTCATCCTGTCCTCTTTCTGCCCCTAGACCCCTTTGTCAACATCTCCCTAGTGGAGGAGTCTGCAGTTCCTTTTTTTTTTCTTTTTTTTTTTTTTTTTTATAAACCTTTATTTATTTTTTATCTTTTATTTTTTTGGTACCAGGGAATTGAACTCAGGGGCACTCGACCCCTGGGTCACATCCCCAGCCCTTTTTTGTATTTTATTTAGAGACAGGGTCTCACTGAGTTGCTAAGTGCCTCACCATTGCTGAGGCTGGCTTTGAACTCGCGATCCTCCTGCCTCAGCCTCCTAAAGTGCTGGGATTACAGGCGTGCGTCACCGCGCCCGGCGAGTCTGCAGTTTCTTTTGGGGGCTGGCCAGTCTCACTGCACCAGCTGCTTCAGCGTTTGCCTTGGTCTTGTTGTAATGTATATGTGTCCTTTTGGGGAGGGATTTTGGTCTCATCATGGGTTCCAGTCCCCAGTCCTTTGAGGGAGGGGCTTTAGGTGGGCTAGTGATGATGATGGTAGGGCACAGAAGGTCTGACTTCCTGAGGACTATGACTTCTCCTCTCCCCACTCTAGAGCTGCACACTGTGATGGAGACTCCACTTGAGAAGGCCCTGACCACTATGGTCACCACATTCCACAAATATTCGGGGAGAGAGGGTAGCAAGCTGACCCTGAGTAGGAAGGAACTAAAGGAGTTGATCAAGAAGGAGCTGAGTCTTGGGGAGGTAGGTGACCATTCCTTCTTACCTGCCCCACAAAGTCTGAGTGGTCCTTTTGGTCCTTTTGGGGGTCATAAATCTGCCCTTGAGGTACTCAGGTCTAAGCCAGGGGCAGAGATGGCGGAAAGGTATGGCCAGAGACAGAAGGAAGAGGGTGGACTTCTCAAGCTAACAGAGTTCTGGATCTCTGTGCTGGGGATGAGTCAGGGCTTGCTGAGAAGGAGAAGAGTTGATTTTGGGGTGCACTACAAGCCTATGCAAGGGCTATAAAATCACAGGCAGATGCTTTCTTTCTTTCTTTTAAAAGCATTTTTAGGTCGGGCGTGGTGGCACACGCCTGTAATCCCAGCACTTGGGAGGCCGAGGCAGGAGGATCACGAGTTCAAAGCCAGCCTCAGCCATGGCGAGGCACTTAGCAACTCAGTGAGACCCTGTCTCTAATAAAATACAAAAAAAGGGCTGGGGGTGTGGCCCAGTGGTCCAGTGCCCCTGAGTTCAATCCCCGGTACCAAAAAAAAAAGAAAGAAAAGAAAGCATATTTATTAGCCGGGCGCGGTGGCGCACGCCTGTAATCCCAGCACTTTGGGAGGCTGAGGCAGGAGGATCACGAGTTCAAAGCCAGCCTCAGGAAGGGCGAGGCACTTAGCAACTCAGGGAGACCCTGTCTCTAATAAAAATACAAAAAAGGGGCTGGGGATGTGGCCCAGTGGTTGAGTGACCCTGAGTTCAATCCCCAGTACCACAAAAAAAAAAAAAAAAAAAAAAAAAAAAAAGCATTTTTAGTTGTAGAGGGACACAATACCTTCATTTTGTTTGTTTAGTTTTTGATGTGGTGCTGGGGATGGAACCCAGTGCCTCATGCATGCTAGGCAAGCGCTCTACCACTGAGCCACAACCCCCAGCCCTGGATGCTTTCTTGATGGTGGGGCCAGGCTGTCACAGAAGTGGCAGAGCCTGTGCTAGGAATCCTGTAGGGGTGAAAGGACCAGGTATCTAGGTCAAGGTAGAGATCCTGCCTGATTCTTTTTGCTGTTCCTGGCACAGTCATGGCTCTCAGATGGTGCTGACATGCAAATTAAAGGTTAATTTGTGAACACAGGGTAGGAAGGAGACAGAACTGATTATTATCAGATGGAGATGGTAGAAGGGAGGTGACTGAAAGAGCGGAAGGCCCATGAGGTAGACATTATATTATTTTTACAGTTAAAAAAAAAAAAAATCAAGGCTCAGGCTGGTTGCGGTGGTGCATGCCTATCAGCCCAGAGATTTAGGAGGAAGATCACAACTTCAAGACTAACTTGGGCAACTTAGTGAGACCCTGTCTCAAAATAAAGAATTAAAATGTCTGGGGATGTAATGTAGTGGTAGAACACCCCTAGGGTTTAACACCCAGTACCACGCTGGGGAGGAATAAAAAATCAAGGCTTAGATACATTATAGAACTTGTCCAGTGAGAGGCTGAGCTGCAATTCCATGTCAGTCCTGTGCATCACCCTCCCTTTTTCCTTTACAAATTGGCCTGGAGGCGGGGGAATCTTCTGTCACATCCTGAACTCTGGTGGGCCCCAGAGAGAAGTTCCCTGAGCAAAAGATGAAGCAGGGACAGGTGTCCCCAGTCTGCTCTCTGGCCTTCCTGCCTGGATGGCACTATCCTGGAGTTAATGAGGGCAGAGGGAGGGGCTACCAGCTCATCAGGGGCTAATTACTAGGGGATAGAGTCCCAGGGGAGGGCCTAGCTATAATAGGAGCCCAGAGAAGAACTATGATCCTGTTACAAAGAGGTAGTTTTCATCTCCACATGTCCCAATGTCCTGTACCCTAGGAAGATCTGGAGCTGAGAGCAATGAAGAGGGGGAAAAAAGCAGGATCTTCCTGTCTGTAGTAGCCTCCTGTTCCATCCCAAGGGCTCAAAATAAAGAATTAAAAGGTCTTCTGGTGGAACCAGGGTGAGAGGATAGGGAACCAGACAGAGAGCACAACCCAGTGCTAGGCTGAGCTTCATTCCAGCTCTCCTACAGGAAGGCACAGCATGGCTTCTCAGCTTCAGTGTACTGTTCTCATGGAGACAGAACACCTGCCAGGTGTGTACCTGTAATCCCAGCAACTCAGGAGTCTGAGGCAGGAGGATCCCAAGTTGAAGACCAACTTGGGCAACATAGTGAGATCCTGTCTGAAAATGAAAAGGGCTGAGGATATAGCGCAGTGGTATAGCACACTTAGGTTCAATTTCTAGTATGGCAAAACCAAACCAAACCAAAACAAACAAACAGGACAGAATAATTCTGAGACTTAGATGATGCTCAGTGTCACATAACCCTTAAGCTGTTTTTTATTAGGTGTTGGCATGTGGATGATGATCATAATTTTTGCATTTACCAGAGATTGAATGCAGAGGTTCTATATGACTGAGCTACCTTTTTATTTTAAGACATGGTCTTGTTAAGTTGCCCAGGCTAGCTTCAAACTTGTGGTCCCCCTCTTGCCTCAGATTCTAGGTAGCTGGGATTACAGGACCATGCCACCATACCTGGCTAGTCCTTTGTTTTTATTTTTTGCAATACTGAGGATCAAACCCAGGCCCTCAAACATGTTAGGCAAGAGATCTACCACTAAACCACATCTCCAGCCTTAGGTTATCACTTCTTTAATAGGAAAGGTGTGGAGGAGGGAGAGACGAGGCTAGCTTTCCTATTGTAATTTATTTGGAGTCAGGAGTCAGGTCACTGATCCCTACTTAGGGCCAGGCCCTGAGCCAGGTGTGGTTTGGGGGGAGATTTTGGGGGCTAGCATGCACACAGGGGTGCTGACTTAGCTGGGGATCACACTGAGGGTGCCTTGTGTAGTGGAGCAGGGTGGGGAGGGGTTTCTGAGCTGTCTCTCCACCTGGACCCTTGTAGAAGATGAAAGAGAGCAGCATCGATGACCTGATGAAGAGCCTGGACAAAAACAGCGACCAGGAGATTGACTTCAAGGAGTACTCGGTGTTCCTGACCACGCTGTGCATGGCCTACAATGACTTCTTCCTGGAGGACAACAAATGACTGGGGCGCCCCTCTGCCCTCACTGTTTGCCGTAGCTGTTGACCTCTCCAGCTCCTTTAACAACCCTCTTTGTCCCCTGACCCTCCTCTTCCTTCCAGATGGCCTCTTCCAGCAGAGGCAATAAAGATTTTCCATTCCAAGTGTTTGGAGGCTGGTCTTCAAGGTGTCTGGTCCACTCTGGTGTGGGCGGGGAAGGGCAAGTAGATGTCCCCTGTTAGTGAGCTGAGACAGCCTGCGGGTGTTAGGGTCCTGGGTTCCACCCCACTTGCTGTCCTTCAGTGTGAATGTCATTGAGCTTGTCCTGGCTTAGTTTTTGCCCTCCTGAAAAATGGGGAGGCTTTTGCATGACTCTCTGCAGGCTGCAGAAAAGCAGAGAAAGCTAACAGGGAAAGTACTTTGAGAGTGAAGAGGCCGGAGTGACTGGGGTGTGGCTCAGAAAGGCAGTGATGGCAATCAGTTCTGACTTATGGCTAGCTCATGGGAGGCCACCCTGACAGCATGGGTAAGCAGGGGCAGTCTGACTCCACTCCAGTTCCATTTCCCTCTCCTGCATCTCCTCTCAGAGGCACCTGCCCCAATTATCTCTGGAGGCCAATGCTGTCTTCTCCCTCCACCTTCCCCTCTCTAGAATTTTTCTCAGGAGAGGATCTGAAAAACTTTTCACTCAAGGGTGAATAACTAATGAGGCTTGCAGGACTTGGCTCAGGCGAGTGTGCACATCAATGTGAAAGACAGTTCTAAGAGTGGAATTCCAGGTATGGGAGGGGGGATGTAGGTATTGAGAGGAATTTATAGTTGGTGGGGGATGGGTGATCCTAGAGTCTTTGTATCATATCTTGTAGACCACTGGCTGCTCCCTTTCCCTCACCTAGAGTGGACCCTGATCACCCTCTGGGGGGACGCCAGTCTATTGTGAGTTCCCCCTCCCCTTCCCCATATTGTCTCTAGGGCCACATTCAAGCACTGGCAGGCAGGTGGTGGCTGAGGAAGATGCGGGAATGACCGCAGCCACCGCCTCTCCGGGACCTCTCTCTCCATGCCGTGTCATAGACCACGAAGGGCAAAAAGAACTATGAAAATATGGGGGGAATTTGATGTCACCTGGCCTGCAGTGGTCTCCCCTAGATATCCTCCTCCGGCCGCTAGGCTTTCTCAAACCCGTCCTACCCGGAACCGCCCTGGGGCAGAGGCGTGGAAAGTTGAGGGGGGCCGGGGGTGTGTGTGCTGTGTAAGCCGCGGGCGCGGGGTGGGGCTGGGGCGGGATGTGGGTGGGTTGTCCCTGGAGCCGGCCTCCCGGATGTGGGCCGGCAGCTATAAGCCAGCGGGACTGCGACACAGCCCATCCCCTCACTGCTCCCTTCGTGCTTCGTTTCCTCGGTTGTGGTGAGTTGTCGCCAGGGCAGCCCAGGGGTCCTTCTAGGACCGGCTCACGCTGAGCCAGCCATTCTCGCCCCGGGCCAGCCAACCCCTGCCTCGGCCGGCCTTGGTGGCCTCCGCTGGCAGTCCCCTGGCAGTCCCCGTCGGGATTCAGATGGGGCCCCGCCTGCGGTGCTCCGGGGCCAGAGGAAAAGCTAGGAAAGGCGGGCTGTGCCAGGCAGGCCCCGGGCTAGGAGTCCCGGTGGGGCGGCACCCGAGTGTGCTTTTCTGGGGTGCGGGAGGGTGTGTCCTGGGTGTGTCATTGCCTCAGTGTGTGGCCCTGCAGGTGTGAGAGCAGCCTCCATCCTCTCCCCTGCCCAGTCATACTCCTTGACTTTTTCTGGAAGCCCTGGAGAAGAGTCCTCAGCCTGGTCTAAACCATTGGCCCTGTTTTCTCCTTAGAACCTTGAATCATCTCTATTCCATAGCTCTGGCCTCTTGGGGCACTGTTCTCCTGGCCTCAGTTTCCTCCTACCTCTCCTGCACTGCCTCCTGATGCCACCTGTGTGTGGCCTGAGGCTAGGTGGTTCAGGCAGGTAGTGGGGACACAGCTCTTGGGGTGAGTGGTGAGCAAGAAGTCCTTGATGCTCATGACGCTAATCCGCCCTTCTGTCACCAGCTCTAAGTCCAGCCCTCAGCCATGGCATGCCCCCTGGATCAGGCCATTGGCCTCCTCGTGGCCATCTTCCACAAGTACTCTGGCCGGGAGGGTGACAAGAGCACCCTGAGCAAGAAGGAGCTGAAGGAACTGATCCAGAAGGAGCTCTCCATCGGCTCTGTGAGTAGCCTTTTCCCCAGACCCCTCTCCCCACCTCTCAGCCATCCGACTCATATTACCCACACTCCAGGCCCTGGGCCCACTTGCCTTACTGAGCTGAATATCCATTCCCTCCTGGGGGAGGGGATATTCTTATTCTGGTGTTCATTCCCCAAGGGAGGAGCAGGGACTGAAGAGAAGTAAAGCCAAGTTGAACCCAAGGTGGATGTCCATGAGCAGAGCCACTTGTATGAGAGCAGAGCTGCCTGGGAGGGGGAAAGGAGAACATCTAGGGTGCTCATCCTTGAGTCTGGACTTTCCATTCTGACACATTAGAAGCTGCAGGATGCTGAAATTTCAAGGTTGATGGAAGACCTGGACCGGAACAAGGACCAGGAGGTGAACTTCCAGGAGTATGTCACGTTCCTAGGGGCCTTGGCTTTGATCTACAATGATGCCCTCAAGGACTACAAATAAATTGGGAAGATGGAGATGCCCTCTGGGGGCTTGTCTTAGTCAAATCCAGTGGTGGGTAATTGCACAATAAATTTTTTTTTGTTGTTGTTATTGTTGAAACTATTCTTGTGTCATGGCTTTCCAATGATTTCTGGTTCCTCCGTGGCCTGGCTATACCAGCCATCAGAAAGTCTGCTTCCTCGTCAACCACTGGACTGACTCACTGGCAATCTGCCCTGGTAAGGCTGCTGCTAGCTCATAAGGAGACTTTATGTGAATTAGAAAAGATGCCCCCTCTTGGGGAAGCCATCTTAAGGAAGGCTCAGATGATCTCCAGTAGGGATCTAGGATGAGACTGGAGAAAGAAATGGTGTCTGGACTGTGTTGTAAGGGGGGCTGGGGTCCCTAGAAGTGAGGCAGAGATAGTCCTAGCAGCTCCCTGAAGATGTGTTTTCCTCTGGGTGTGGTGAGGGGGGAAGTGCTGGATGGACCTGGGGTGGGGCCAATCTACTCTCTCACCATAGTGAGGTGGGGCATAGCTGGCACTTCTGAGAAGCACAAGTCCTGGTCTGAGGTGGTTTCTGAGACTACTAAAGACTGTAGTGTTTATTGAAGCTACTCATGCTCCAGTTGCAGGTAGAGAGGCACATTTTATTTTATTTTTATATTTTCGTGGTGCTGGGAGTCAAACCCAGGGACTCATGCATGCCAGGTAAGTGCTTTAGCACTGAGCCACACCACCAGCCCATGGAGAAGCACACTAGAATTCTCTCCCTGCATTCAGAGATGGGGTCCTTTCTGTTGGGGATGGTGGTCTGAGGAGCTGGCAGCCCCATGAACATGTGAATCATGAGTTGCTCACACATGGGGCACAGTGGGGGTCCCTGGGATGGGCCTAATGCAGCCTCAAGCCTGTCTGTTAATATTGACCCAGCCTATCCCTGAAGTTTCATTTGAATGAATCATCCAGCCATTCCACTGGAGCCAAGCCTAGCCCTCTGCCCATCAGAGAAGATGACTAATTGTCTGACTTATTGTCTATTGTCTGCATCAGTGTTTTCAGGCAGGGGGGTGAGGTTGGGGGAAGTGGTGATGGGGCCTTTTGCTGGACATTCCTTGCCTCTAGGCCTTGTCCAAACAGGGCAAGTTTCTCCCTAAATCCTGGGAAAAAATATCTCAACCTCAGATGGAGACCACTTCCTTCTTACTCACCTCCCCTCCTCCCTGTGCAACTTTGTGGAATTAAGCCCACTGGACGGGGATCGGTAAGCAGCTGAGAGCCGCACATTCTTGGAACCCTTCCTCCCATGGTTGCCTCCCCTTCGCCGCACTGCTGGGCATCAGGAAGGTCCTAGGGCCGAGCTACTCCTCTGTCCAAGTCTTGGCTCTATTCAACTCTCTGGAAAAGTACTGGTCCCTGTTCCCCGCCGCCGCCCAGTGGCAGACAATTTGGGACGCAGAGCCAGCGCCCTCTTGTGGGCAGAGAGCAGGGCACCTGGGGGAGAGTCAGGGAGGGGCGGGAGGCGGGCGGGGTAGGTTTTCTTGGTCTCCTGGGGGTGGGGTGGGCAACCGTGTTAGGGTTGGGGTAGAGCGCCACAGCCCTGGAGATAGATCTTAGGCGCTCAGAGAATGTTATGGCAGAAGGATCTTTTGGTGCCCAGCAATTAACTTCATCTGAGACACACGCACTATAAGCAAAGTCAAGTAAGGGTACGCGGTTAAAGACTCTCTGAACCGTGCCCTCATCCCCTAACCCCACGTTAGGGACTGGAAGACCTTTGTACAAGTCAGTGCTGCCCCGAAAGAAGGGGTCTTGTTTCAGTGGGCAGATAGGCTCAAGACTGCGGGGAGCGGTTGCTCATATGTTCTGCATTTCTAGGGGGTTCTGGAGGGTGGGAAACCCAGAGGGTTGGAGAGAAGCAGAGGTGAACGAAACACCTGTCCTTTAACTTCTGTTTCTCTACAGTATTGAAAAGGGGCAGTAGCAAATTCTTCTGTTTGCTTTAGTGATATAATTTTAAAATTAAAAAAAGAATATTTTATTTTATTTTTGCGGTGGAGGGTAGGGAAACGGCATTTACAATAGAATCTAGTAGGTATGAAGCCAGAATCTGACAGGCCGTCAGTATGGATAGGTAAACCGAATCAGGTCGGATCCAGAAAGCCAATTTTGAGTGAGTCCCAGGAAGTTGGAGACTCAAGAGCCCTTCCTCCACCCTTATCAAGAACCTGTCCCTGCTCCAACCTGTTGCTAAGGTAACCTGTCCCAGGAATTGCCCCTCCCTACAGGGAGCTATAAAGTTGTTAATTAATGTGTCCTGGAATGCACCATCCTGCCCTTCCCCCTTCAGCCCACCTGCTTTTCACCTTTAGGCCATCCTGCTGAGCATTTCTGGGCCTGGTCACCTACACAGGAAGAGAGCAGGAGAACAAAGGAAGCCTAGGACATATAAAAAAGGCAGAACTGGCTTGCTTCTGGGGATACCAGGATAACAGCAATGGCCCCTTTCTCCCTCCCGGGAGAAGTCTATGTTACCCCTTTTAAATAAACCCTGCTTTATATGCTTGCCTCGGTGTGCTTCTCTAATGTTCAAACTTCAACATTTGGGGGAGCAGAACTCCTTACTGGCAACCGGGGGTATCAGGTATAGCAATCAAGGGGTGGAGTTGAGTGTGGTTAGGTGCAGACTGCCCATCCCCACACTTGGGACTTAACCTAGTGGTGCTCTGTCCCTGAGCTACATCCTTGTCCCTTTTTTTTTTTTTATTTTGTATTTTGGGACAGGGCCCAAATTCATGAGGCTAACCTCGAATTTATGATCCTCCTGCCTCGGCCTCCAAAGTCTCTGGGATTACAGATGTGTGCCACCACACCTGGTTTCTAGGGTTAGATTTCTTTGTGTGTAACCTGTTTGGGCTTCATAAATCTTCTTGCACCCATGGAAATGATGTTTTTCCTCAGTTCTGGAAAGTCCTCACCCTTTGTCTGCTAATATTCCCTTGACTCTCTTCTCTTTGCTCTCCTCTCCTTACTTTTCCTTCTGGAACTGTGAAAAAAAATTCCCCTTTGTGCTGGAGATTGAACTCAGGGGAGCTCTACCACTGAGCTATATCTCCAGGTTGTGTCTCTCCCACTCCCCCATTTTTATTTTGAGGCGGGGCCTCACTATGTTGCTCAGGCTAGCCTTCAATCTCCTGATCCTCCTGTCTCAGTCTCCTGAGTTGCTGGAATTACAGGCATGCACCACCATCCAGCACCCCACTTCTGTTTTGTAATTTTTGACTGTGAACACAGTTATTGGAAACCATGTAGGTGGAAATTTTTTGAGGCCTCTTAGTTGAAGGTGGATTCTTTATAGTAAATTTAAATTTGTTTTCACGAGATTCTGGGGACACACTTGAAAGATGACTAGCTTGTTTAATTATTTGAGACCCCCCCCCCCCAACTTAGTACCCAGATTCAAAGAAGGCAAATTCTCCTGAGTCTCTAGATGTGTAGATTTATCTCTATCTCACACTTACTCTACAGGCGAGGCTTTCAAAATCTCAGCTTTATGTAGGGGTTGAGGAGACAGGGCTTCCCCAATAAACTTCCTGTGTAGGAAAGATCTTGAGTATTGGCAAATGCCCTCAGGCCAAACCCAGCTTCCAAGCTGTTCTTATTTCTCTAAGTTCCTGTTTTTATTTAGATTTAGCCTCTTAATGTGTCATACTAAATTGTTTACTATTGCACTTTAATAAGGATTTTCAGCCAGGTGCGGTGGTGCATGCCTTTAATCCCAGCCACTCTATTTGGGAGGCTGAGGCAGGAGAACTGGGAGGTTCAAGGCCAGTTTAAGCAACTTAGTGAGACCCTGTCTCAAAATAAAAAAAATTAAAACTAAAAAACAAGGGCTGAGGATGTAGCTTAGTGGTAGGGTGCCCCTGGGCTCAATTCTCAGTACTGAAATAAATACATAAATAAACAAATTTATATAGATATATTTTTAAATATTTATTTATTTACTTTTAGTTGTACACAATGCAATGCATTTGTGTTTACGTGGTGCTGAGGATCGAACCCGGGCCGCGCACGTGTGAGGCGAGTGCTCTGCCGCTGAGCCACAACCCTAGCCCGAAATTTATATATATGTATAAATATAAATATAAAATATATATATATATATATATATTTTTTTTTTGGTACTGGGGATTGAACTCAGGGGCACTCGACCACTGGGCCACATCCCCAGCCCTTTTTTGTATTTTATTAGAGACAGGGTCTCACTGAGTTGCTAAGTGCCTCGCCATGGCTGAGGCTGGCTTTGAACTCGCGATCCTCCTGCCTCAGCCTCCCAAGTGCTGGGATTACAGGCGTGCGCCACCGCGCCTGGCCGAAATTTATATTTTTATATAATAAAATGTTTATACTTTAAGTAACATTTTTAGATGTTTCTGGCTGGGCAAGGTACTTATTCTGCCATTTTGTTAGTCATCTTTTCATCATTGTGACCAAAATATCTGACACAAACAACTTGGAGGAGTAAAGATTTCTTTTGGCTCATAGTTTCAGAACTTTTAGTCTGTGGTCAGCTGCCTCCATTGCTTTGAGCCTCAGGTGAGGTGGAACATCATGGAAGAAGTTCATGGCAGCCTGGAGGGAGTTGGTGGGGGGGAGGATGAGAGGGAGGAATGGGCCAGAAACAAGATAGAGTCCCCAAGAACACACCCCCAGTGACATACTTCCCTTCATACCCTACCTGCCTAGAGTTTCCACCACCTTCCATTAGTTCATTCAGCTATCAGTGCATTAATCCATTGATGAGATCAGTGTACTCATGATCTTATCACTCTGGGCATTGCTGCCTTGGGGACCTAGCCTTCAACACATGAGCTTCTGGGGGACATTCCAGATCCAAACCATAATAGCTGTCATTTATTCTACGTGTTTATGCTCAGGAAGTGCCTCTGTGTGCCAGAAACCATCTTCATTGCTGGAACTGCCAGGAAGGATGAGATACCCTGTCTGACTCAAGGGAATTCTCTGCCCACAGCAATAAGAGGAACTCATTTCAGTTTACTTAGAAACTTAATTTTAATGGATTTCATAGCTGCAATAAGATAGCTCACAAAAATGCATAGCTCAACTTCTTTATCTAGGAGTGAGGCTGTCAGTCTGAAGACGTGTGGTATACCAGAGCTGGGTGGGATGTTAGCAGTGGGTGGGCCCCCAGAGTTACCCTATGCAGGGCTACTGAGAACAGTTATACAAGAGTGTTCTGCACAAAAAGTCCCTGGCAGGGGAGTCAGCCCAGGCTGAAATTCAGGCTGAAATTGTGCTGCACTTTTTAAACCACCACCTTGGTGCCTGGCTGCATGTATCTGGAGGATGAGACACCTTTTCTACATTTGCACAAAGGCAACACATGGATTAGTAGGCTCGGGGATGTTATGTAGCTAAGGGAGTCAGGGGAATGCCAGAGGCCAGGGTCTGGGAACCTCTTCCTAGTTTCTGGCTAAGATACTTACTTTTACCCATTGTATGTTCGGTCTCGTCCCAGAATTTCATTTTTAATATCTATCTATCTATTTATTTATTTTTGGTACTGGCGATTGAATTCAGGGGCACTGGGACTACAGTCATGTGCCACCATGCCCAGCTCCAGAATTTCATTTTTAAAAACCCCACATTTTTAAAAACCCAGGGCATTGCATCACTGAGCTGTCTCCAACCCTTTTTATTTTGAGACAGAGTTTCTCTAAGTTGTCCAGGCTGGCCTTAAACCTCCTACTCCTCTTACCTCAGCCTCCTGAGTTGCTGGGATTACAGGTGTGCATTGCAGGACCTGGTGGTTTATGATACCTTAAAAAAAAAAATCAGAAGCTGGGTGTGGTGGCGCACGCCTGTAATCCCAGCACTTGGGAGGCTGAGACAGGAGGATCACCAGTTCAAAGCCAGCCTCAGCAATGGCGAGGCACTTAGCAACTCAGTGAGACCCTGTTTCTAATAAAATACAAAAAAGGGCTGGGGATGTGGCCCAGTGGTCTAGTGCTCCTTGGTTCAACCCCTGGTACCATAAAAAAAAAAAAAAAAAAAAAAAAAAAAAAAAAGTTAAAAAAAAAAATCAGTCATATGGTTTAACTGTGGTTAGGATGAAGAGTAGAACAGTCCAGCCTGGCAGGGAGAAGTTGGGTATGGGTATTCTGGTTGGAGGTTCTGCACAAAAAGTCCCTGGCAGGGGAGTCAGTGCAGGCTGAAATTCACAGCTTGGGACTGTGAAGGAGAAGTTAATGGGGCTCTGGACAGCATCCTACATCCTTTCTTTCTGTAGGCCAGCAACTTCCTTCCTAACTTGTCAAATGAATGCTTATTTATATGCCTATTTTATTTTATTTTTTTTGAACCAGGGATTGAACCCAGAGGTGCTAAACCACTGGGACACATCCCCAGCCCTTTTAATATTTTATTTATAGACAGGGTCTTGCTGAGTTGCTTAGCGTCCCAGTAACTGTTGAGGCTGGCTTTGAACTTGCAATCTTCATGCCTCAACCTCCAGAGCCACTGAGATTTCAGGGCATTCACCACCATGCAGAGTAAATGTCTTTGTATACACATCCTTAAATGGATGCTTTTTTTTTTTTTAATGGCACAGACTCCCAGAAGTGAAACTGCTGGGTGTAGGGCATATGTATATTTAATATAAATTGCTATTGCTATATTACTTTCCAAAACATCAATCACAGTTCACACTTCCCATTAGAAGTGAGAACAGCCTTTCCAGCCTCTCTGATAGCCTTAGGCAGTATCATTTAAAAAAGTTTTGGCCAGTGAAATTTGAACTACAAGAGCAGGAATGGGTCCTTGGAGATGGCTCAGAAACCTCCCTGCGGGGGGGTGTGGGGTGTGGGGGTGTGGTTCAGATGAGTGTCTCCTGACCCCTTATGGTATTGCAGTCAGAGCCCTACTTTTTTTTTTTTTTTTTTTTTTTTTAAACCAAGTAGGTAAAGGTATGACAGTGCTGTGAGAGGTACAGAACATAGCAGGCGGTGGGAATGTTTTTACAGAATCTAACTTTAACATTACATAAACTGAGAGCATCTTGTTCCTTTTAGAGGAGTATAGAGACTGTGATGTACCATTACCACTTGACATAGCATGTAGATATATGCAATGTATGGACAAATTATATGATTTTTATCACAAATAAACTAGTTTCACATCTCTCAAAAACAGGTCCTATTTTAAAAATATCTTTATTTTATTTATTTATTTTTAAGTGGTGCTGAGAATTGAACCCAGCGCCATGTACGTGTTGGGCGAGTGCTCCACCACTGAGCCACAACCCCAGCCCTAGATCCTATTTTTACATGGATGAGCAGGTTCTGAGTATAATGAGGAATGGTCACGTGCTTATTTAGCTCAGCCATGCAAAGCTATGTATGTCACTATGTACTTTAAAAATTGGTCTATTTTTGAAAAAATCTGCTTAGATTTAAGATTAGTAAAATATCATGAAACTAATGAAATGCATAGATAAAAATTAGAAAGTGATACATTGATGGTTCTGGGTATGTAAGGGGCTGAGGGACTAAAGCATACAGTCTTCCCTTAAAATCTGCCAGAAGAAAAAGAAACCTTGAACCTAGGAGGTGACAGGGGCCACACACAGTCCAGAGGAGAGGGACCTGTTTATTTACCATTTTAGGCTTAGAGCGCTGCAAACTGGCTTTCTGTCAAGCAGAGATCTTATCCTACCCCCAAGAACTGTTTTATTCCAGGAAACAGAAAATGTCAGTTCTGACTCAGATGGGGAAGTGTGTCCTCTCCAACAGATGTTGTCCTAATGGTGTTTGACCAGGGCTGCGGAGTGAGGGTGCAGGGCAGGTCCACCCACTAGGCAGAACTAGTCCTGTAATGACAAACTGTATGAAAGAAAACTTCCATAAAAGAAACTAGATATTCAGTTAAATATTGACACCATCTTCCCAGATGGAAACCTCTCATGGCCCTGACGGCCCCTTTATTTTTCATCAGGCTTCTCCATAGAGTCTTATTTTTTTTTAAATATTTATTTATTTACTTTAGTTGTACACAATGCAGCGCATTTGTTTATGTGGTGCTGAGGATCGAACCCAGGGCTGCACACGTGCGAGGCGAGTGCTCTGCCACTGAGCCACAACCCCAGCCCTCCACAGAGTCTTATTTTAAAGAAGGGTTCTAGGGACAAATGCATGTTTGACAAATGCATCTCTAAGCCATGGGTGTGGGGTGGTTAGGGAAGGTTTTGAACAGGATGAGGCCTTGATGAACATTTTGAGGCTGGGGAGGTGCTGGACAGGGACAGAGTGCTGGCCAGGAAGCTGATGTTGAGATACTGAGAGTTTGGAGTGGAGTAGGGTGGCAGGGGGAAGGTGGACTCATGCTCAAAGATGCACGTGGAGGCCTCATTGGACAAAGCGCACAGGGCAGAGTCCTGGGAGGTAGGATGGAGTCCAAGGAGGGAGACTGGGGTGGCATATTCTTGGCTCTTGGTGGCTACTCCTGGACATAGTGCTCCAACTTTCCTGGACCTTGGGCTTCACTTTCAACTTTCCTGGACCTTGGGCTTCACTTTCAACTTTTCCTGGACCTTGGGCTTCACTTTCAGCTTTCCTGGACCTTGGGCTTCACTTTCAACTTTTCCTGGACCTTGGGCTTCACTTTCAGCTTTCCTGGACCTTGGGCTTCACTTAGAGACCTAGTGTAGGTGGTGAGCAGGAGCAGACTCAGTAGGGCCTAAAGAGGGAGTGGGGTGAGGGAAGGGGTCTTGCTCCAACCCCTCATAGGCAGAGTGGGGGGAGGGACTTTGAGTATGGGCTTAGTGTGCATGCTCTTCCTGGGGTGGCAGGTGAAGTGTGCTGGGAACAAAGAGGAGCCTAGGAGCCCCTGGCCATTGCTCAGGGGCATGTCCAAGGAGATCCATTTCCTATTTCCTGAATGCCCAACTTCCTTGCCTGTGTCCTCCCACAGTCCGAGGAAGGCCAAGCCTGCCCTCTGTCCCTAAAGGATGAAGGTGGAGAGCCCCCTGAGGCATCTGCTTTCCACTCCTGCTACACAGGAAGGCAAGAGTCACTAAAGAAGGAAGATCCTCTCCTGCCTTGAGGCTCAGTTCAGGGCTTTCAGATGGGGAGGGTGAGGTGCGGAGGCTCCCTCTCAAGGATGCCTCTTTTCCCTCTTCCTCCCACGGTTCTCCTGGGCTCCAAGTTCTGCTTGATGATGCTCCTCCCTTGGGGGCACTCCATTTCACTTCTATGTAAGTGAGGAGGTCCTATCTGTAGTCCCTTGGCATGCTAGAATGTTCCAGGAGCTTTCCCATCCTGGCTCGCCATCTCTGAAAGGAGGGGCCAAGGTCCTAGACCAGGGTGCCCAGCAGGATGAGTGCAGCCTGTGAAGGCTTCCACCAGTTTCCTGATTTCCTCCTACCAATTGCCTGGCAGCAGGGGCCCTATGACTTGCACGGGCCTTAGGCATCTTAGCCTCTGGGGCCTTTCCTCCACAGAAAATATTAAAGATTATTTTTTATGATGTTGTTGTTATGAAGACAAATATAAGCCAAGATGGTTTCATTCTTATGATACTCAATTTTCTTTTGCTTTTAAAGGAAACAAAAAATAAAAACATCAATTTGGCCTCTCAGCATTGTGTATCCAGTGCCTAATGGGCATCTACTCAATTTTCTTAAAAAAAAAAATAGTCTGGTCATTCTTTTTTTTTTTTTTTTAAGCTTTACTGACATACCATAAAACTGATCCTTTGGAGTATAAAACTCAGTGGTTTTTAATATGCTCAGAATTCTATAACCATCACTGCTATTTAATTTCAGAATATTTTCATCATCCCCTGGTGTCCACTAGCAGTCACTTCCCTTCCTCCCTCTCTCTGCTCCGGACAACCACTAATCTACTTCTTGTCTCTATGAATTTGCCTACTCTGGACATTTCATGTAAATGAAATCTGCAATATGTAGCCTTTTGTGACTGACTTCTTCCACTTAGCATAATGTTTTCAAAGTTCATCTATCCTGTGGCATGTGATGGTAATTAATTCTTTCTTTGGTTGAATAACATTACTTCACAGGTACTTATCTGTTCATCAGCTATTTTTTTCCTACATTTTAGCTATTATGAATAATACTACACTAAACATTCATGTACAGGTTTTGTGCAGGCACATGTTTTCAATTCTCTTGGAGATTTATACCCAGGAGTGGATAGCTTTTCTTATATATAGAAAGCAAATTATCATATCACTTTTAACATCATTGCCCTCTTCCTTGTTGTCTGGGTTTAGATATAAGATGTTCCCGAAAGTTCATTTGTGAGACAATGCAAGAAAGTTTAGAGGTAAAATGATTGGGTTATGAGAACTTTAGTTTAATCAGTCTATGAATCCACTGATATGGATTAACTGGGTGGTAACTGTAGGCAGGTAGGGTGTGGCTGGAGAAGGTGGGTCACTGGGGGTGTGCCTTTGGGGTTTATATTTTGTCCCTGGTGAGTGAAGCTCTCTATGTTTCCTGATTGCCATATCCTGAATGGCGTTCCTCCTCCACACCCTTCCACCATGGTGCTCTGCCTCACGTCAGGCCCAGAGCAATGGAGTCTGCCATCTCTGGAATGAGAACTCTAAAACTGTGAATATCAAATAAACTTTTTCTCCTCTAAAATTGTTCTTGTCAATTCTTTTGGTCACAGTGGTGAAAAAGCTAATGAAAACACTTGTGAAGTAGCAATACAGACATTATCATGCCCTTAATTCCCTCAGAGAGATACTTCTCCTTCTCCTTCCCTTTTTTCTCCTCCTCCTTCTCCTTCTTTTTCGTACCAGGGATTGAACTCAGGGACACATGACCGCTGAGCCACATCCCCAGCCCTTTTTTGTATTTTATTTAGAGACAGGGTCTCACTGAGTTGCTAAGTGCCTCGCCATTGCTGAGGCTGGCTTTGAACTCGTGATCCTCCTGCCTCAGCCTCCCAAGTGCTGGGATTACAAGTGTGCCATGCCTGGGCCTCCGAGATTCTTTACGAGGGTCACTCCATTAGTGTTGTATAGTCCCCCAATGCTAGGGATTGAACCCAGGGGTACTGTATCACTGAGCTACATTCCCAGCCCTTTTAAAATTTTGAGATAGGGTCTCTCTAAGTTGCCCAGGCTGGACTTGAACTTGTGATCCTCCTGCCACATTCTCCCAAATTGCTAGGATTTCAGGCGTGAACCACTATACCTGGCAGGTCTGCACAGTTCTGTTTGAACCAATGGAGTATTTGGCGTGAGCTCCTGAAGGAGCCCTAATTAGGAAGGGCTGTTGTAGCTAGCTGGAAGCCATGGGTTCCACCTGATATGTATGTGACGCACCTGTAGGCACCCGCAAACCTGAAGGTATATAACCGGGTGAAGGCGGTCCGAGTTAGGAGAACGGAGAATTCAGTCAGCCGGGCAGTCACTCGGTCGGTCAGAAGAATCAGAGCGGCCAGAACGTAGGCAGAGCGGTTACAGAAAAGAAACCAGATAGAAAAAGTAATGACTGGTCAGAGTTAGGCCGAGACTCCTGAGGAAGACAGAAGACAGAAGACAGAAGAAGGAAGAAAGAAGAGAGAAGAAAGAAGCTCTAATCTTTCTCTAAGAAAAATCTTTCTTTCCCTCTCAAAGCTCTAAGAAAGTAGAAGTAAAAGTAGTAAAAGCTTAACTCTGCCTCCGAGAATTTTCCCGCGGCACCGTGGCTGGCCACAACAGGCAGCTTACAAGCTCCAAATAGATCTTTCCAATCCCCATCTTTCTCCCTGAGTAGAGAAGGGACAGGGGATGTTATTTACCTATTGCCACACTGGAATATCCAGCTGTCCAGTCTGTGAGTGGGCTCTAGAGCCCAGCTCACTGTGCACGTGGTCCTTGGGTCATACCTCTACAACAGCACTTGCAGCATCTGTTCAACCCCAGGACTGTAAATGCCCCCACATGCTGTCTTCCAATCCCAAAGAAAGAACTTGAAGGACTCAGTGGAGAGGTTTTGAACATTTTTTTACTTACCCCTCCGTGGCAATGGGCTGGCTGTCCTGTGCTTACAATCTGGGGGCATATATAGGATAGGTTTCATGCCTGCAATGCAGGTGGATTTCTTCAGATATTTTATGAGTACATTCCTTTACTTTACAACTTGGTCTCTCCTAAATATTGGAGATAGGGAAAGTGACCTGCTCCCCCTCTCTTTTTCCTTTGTTATCACATTCTTTTAGAGTCCTATCTCACTGCACGTTTTCCTAGGCACTGATTAGTGTTTAACCCAACACCATAACTACCTGTTCATCTGTCTGTCTGCTCCCAAATGTTTCATCCTTCCCCAGCACTGTGGTCCATACCAGGCTTAGTGTAGGATTGCAATAAAGCAGAGTGGCTAGAGTCCAGACTTCGGCATAAAGGAGAATCCTGTTCAAATCCTCACTGTGCCATTACTGGAGGCATGAGCACGAGCAAGCTAATTACATCTCTCTGAGCCTCCATTCTGTCTTTCTTAAATGGAGATGCTGCTAGGTGTGGTGGTGCATGACTATCATTCCAGCAACTTGGGAGGCTGAGATGGGACAATCTTAAGTTCAAGGCCAGCCTCTGCAACTTAGCCAGACTGTGTCTCAAAAGAAAAAAGAAAAAGAACTGGGGATGTGTAGCTCAGTGTTAGAGCACTCCTGGTGGGGTTCAATCCCCAGTACAGGGGTGGGGGTGGAGTGGGTGGTAGTGGAGGGAATGGATATGCAAATACCTTCCTGTTAGAGGTGTGAGAATGAAAGGAAGTAATATATTCACAATACGTAGTATAGTATTATAGTAGATGATAACTACAATTAGTTTTATTAACATAGTAAAATAATTATATTTATAACATAGTAAATACATATGAGGTAGTATTGAGTTTGTTGAGAGAATAGAGATACTTTTCTATTACCAGATCCCTCAAAGCTCAAGGGTGTGAACAGCTGGGAACCAAGCATCCATCACCTCTGTATGAGGGAGAAAGCCACATGCTGGTGTCCCTCAGAGCAGCCAGCCAGGACTCTTGTGAGCATTAGGCTGAAGTGACTCAGGCTAGGTCTGAGATAAGAAGTAGCAGGTAAACTTGTTAAAAATGACTTATTCTGGGGAATGGGCCTGGAGGGCCGGGCAGAGGAAGGTTGTTTTCTTTATAAGGTACTACTTGAATCCCTGTCTCCTGATACTGGGGATTGAACCTAGAGGCACTTTACCACTGAGCTACATCCCTGGCCCTTTTTATTTTTTATTTTGAGACAGGGTTTCACTAAATTGCCCAGGCCAGCCTGGAACTTGTAATTATCCTGCCTTAGCCTTTGGAGTTGCTGGGATAACAGGTGTATGTTACTGCCTGGCACTGATTTCTCTATTTTTATTTATTTATATTATTATTATTATTATCAGTAATGGGTGTTGAACCCAGGTGTGCTTAACCACTGAGCTACATCCCCAGCCCTTTTTTATATTTTTATTTAGAGACAGGGTCTCACTAAGTTGCTTAGGGCCTTGCTAAATTGCTGAGGCTGGCTTTGAATTCGTGATCTTCCTGCCTCAGCCTCCCCAGTGGCTGGGATTACAGGTATGCACCACCATGCCCAGCTGAATTATTTATTTTTAAACTAAGTAACCGTATGTCAAATGACAACAGCAGTAGTACAAAGCTGATAGATCCAGTCATAGGGAAATAAATATCATATCCGCAGTTGCAGAAGTAGTCACCGGAGCTCAAGACCCAAACAGTTCAAAGGGACTGTGGGTAGGGACAATGTGCAATTCAGTTTGTCACCTTGTGTGGTTATTATTTGGATGTAGACAATAAAAACAAAAACCACAAAAAGAGTCAAGTTGGCCAAGGCCAAGAACTGTGGAGGATGAGTTCCATGTATGCTGAAACTATCCTGATTACCTCAACACCCGGGGAAGGAGGGGACTATCCAGGAGGCTCCCAGGAGGAGGTGCTTGTGGATCTGGGCATTCAGAAGATGTGACAGGGCCCAGCCAGTAGAGGAGGGCAGGCGTGGGGTGGAATTCCCTGGGGAGGCTTGCCATCTGTGGAGGAGGGGGTGAGCACTCCAGGGGCAAGGGGCTAGTGGTTGATTGAGATGGGAACAGATTTTCCCACTGTGGTGGAAAATCAAGCCTGGTCTTCCTGAAGGATAAGAAGAGCAAAGGGCAATAAACTTATGATTTTTGAAAAGACATTGTTACAGAGAAAAAATAAAAATACTAACAATTCGAAGTTCTATCTGTGCTTTCAGGTTGGGTTTCCTTGTTACTTTCCTGTACCTCTGACTCTCACATGGCTATACTCCTGGTGAATGTACCATTTGGCATCCTACTTTTAAAACTTGACCTAATGGTGTATACTTGACCTTTCCCCCCATGTGTTCAGTTTATTCTTCCGGGTGGAGCAGAGGAAGCCCCTCTCCACCACCTCACTAGGTGTCCAGGGGTGCCCTTTGGCTGGACGGTTGTCCTGGGGGTGCTATGGGAGGCTGTTCTTGGGTACATATCTGGCTGTGTCAGGGTGACAACTGCCACTAACCAGGCATTCACTGGGCAGAAAGGGAAGTTCCCACTCACAGGAAGATTTGAACAGAGATCAGTGCTGAGGCATGAAGCGTTAAGGGCTGTCCTCTTGCATCTCCTGGGGAGTTGCCCAGGCCCTTCATGTGGTGCCTTCTCTCCCCCTGTTGCCCAGTAACCCTGGACAACGAATGGTGACTTCCTGACAGTTTTTCCAGCCCTGCTTGCTCCACGTCCCCCACCACTGACACCCATACTTCTTCCTCTTTTCCTGGTGACCCCCTCCCTCCCACTGCTTTTAACCTCCATGACAGAAGCCCTATCCTAATGTCAGCCTAAATAATCAGCAACAGAAATACTGGTTGAACCTGGGAGAGCTCATTCTTCATGGTTGTTATATGGAGGTGAAAGGTCGATACCTGTATCTTGGTATTTGCCACATTAATAAAATATGGAATAGATATTTGTATTCTATGTAAAAGATTTAAAAATTTATAACATTAAAATAATGGAACTATGTGCTTAATAAATTTTGGAAAAAAAACATTAGTAAAACACCATCAGACATCAAATAAAGGGCAAAAGTTTCAAATATTCAGCCAAGTGAGAAGTCCTTGTGTCTGCTCTCTTAGGTGAGGGAAGATATTAGAAGTCTGTCTAGAAGGAACTGCTTCCAGGTATGAAATAAAACTCCTTTCAATGTATTCCCCACCCCAAAGATAAATATTCCTGTTTTCTTACCAAATCTTCCCACAGAGGAACAATTACCGTTTTAATGACAACACCCAGTTTCTTCCTGTTGATGTTCAATGTTTGCTAATGTCTCTTAGTTTCTTTTTTCTTTTTTCTTTTTTTTTTTTTTTTTTTGGTACCAGGGATTGAACTCAGAGGCACTCACCCACTGGGCCACATCCCCAGCCCTTTTTTTTGGTTTTTATTAGAGACAGGGTCTCACTGAGTTGCTAAGTGCCTCACCATGGCTGAGGCTGGCTTTGAACTCGCGATCCTCCTGCCTCAGCCTCCCAAAGTGCTGGGATTACAGGCATGCGCCACCGCGCCCGGCTTGTCTCTTAGTTTTGAACACTTACTTAGTTTCTGTTTCTGGGTGTCCTAGCCTGAGTTACAAATTGTGGCAAGTCTATGTAATAAGTACAACATTTTTTCTGCCCCTTATTCTTTATAGTATGAATTATTACCAGATCTGTCCGTTTTGTGACTTGCACTGAGTGCTGACGTATTATTTTATGTTTTCACAAGTGTCTTTTGCAGCTCATAGCTGCAGCATTTGTTTAGGAACATACAAAGCTACTATTCAAAATTTGATCAGGATATTAGCAAGTTTGGTAAATAAAATCTCTTCAAGGAACTGGGAAGAGCCTTAAAAAAACCTGGTGTGAGGGTAGTATTTGCTTGGTTCCCTGCCTCAAATGTGGGAGTGAAAATGTCTCCTTTCTTTTTTGTTGTCCACTTGAGGTCAGAGCATGGGGCTAGGAAGGACAGCCCATAGGGTCAGGCTGTATTAGGGCTTGGGGACTGAGTGGCTTTCCTTTCCCCAAGCCTTGGGGACTGTTCATCACTGGTCCTTTGGCTCCCCCTGCTGACCATCTTATTCCCACTCAGTGTGGTTCTGCCCTGGGGAGAGAGGAGGTGGGTGGGATTGCCAAGGGATTATCTTGAAGAACCTATGGCCAGATGTTTGAACAACTGACTAGGGCAGAGTCCAGACCCTTCTGCTCCTCTTCAGGGTCAAATCACCTAGCTCTGATAATGTATAGCCACACAGGGTAAGGAAAAAGCTGAGTTAGACTTTTACATTGTGGTTACATTTGATATTTTGGCAAATAAAGCTGGTTCCATAAAACTCTGTCTTGTCTTCCTATAACACCCATAGAACCATAAACTAGCTCTTTAGGTTTGCACCAAGACCCTTCACAATTTCATTGCTGCCTTTTCTTCTGTTTCATTTTCTGTAACTTGTCTCCTTCCCTTGGCCTGGATCTGTGCATTTCTGGAGACAAAAGAAATCTTTGTTTCAGTGATGTGTAGAGAAACTTGGAGTTATGAAAAGATGTAGCAGCAAGGTGCTATTTGGTCTGATGGCTCAGGCAGCTAATGTGGGGTCCTTTGAAAGATTAAACTGGAAACAAGAAAAATTCACCATAGCCTAATAAAGCCAGTGTTACTCTTTTACAAAGAGGATTGAGGGTATGTGAATGGGGGAATGTGTATCTTTCATGTAAACAATTTGATTATGGTGACTTGTATTTGCTAACAGGCATTTCAGAAGAAACCCTGATCATAGCACCAGAGTGGACAGAACATTTGCTAGCCCTGCTTCTCGGAACCAAGCCCACACCTCCTCCCTGAGCAGTTTGCTAAAGTCACCCCCTGCTGGCAGAAAGAAGGAGCACTGCTCACATGTGGGACACTCTGAACACTTGCTCTGGCCTCCTGATCTTGCTGTGCCCTTTGCACTTCCATGATTTGTGTGCATGCAGTTTCTTCCATCTCTTGGCAATGCCTCCCCTGCAACCTTCTATACCACTTCCTTGGTGACATATCAGGTTCTAGGCACACGTAGGGGCTACCTGCTCTTATCTCCCATTGAAACTAATACATGCCTCTATAATTGTCCTTATTACACTGTAGTGTAATGCTTGGTTTACTCATCTGTCTGCCTCCCTTCTTCTACCCCTTCTCCTGATATTCAGACTGCAAGCTACTCAGCTCAAGTCACCATGCCATCCTCATTGTTATTTAGCACAGGGCCTGTCACATAGTACCTGCTCACTAAATCTTGGCTGAATGGATGAACACACTTCTACGCAGTGAGGGTTGTGGGATAAAGAGCTGGCAGAGAGTGCCTGCAAAAGATGTTTTTATGTAGGGCTTGGACCCATACAAATCTGGGAAGATGAGCTTAGTTTTTAATTTTATTTCATTTACTTTTTGTACTCGAGATAGAGCCAGTGGGCACATTTTACCACTGAGCTGTATCTTCAGCCTTTTTTTTTTTTTTAAATATTTATTTATTTACTTTAGTTGTGCACAATGCAATGCATTTATGTTTACGTGGTGCTGAGGATCGAACCCAGGCCGCGCATGTGCGAGGCGAGTGCTCTGCCCCTGAGCCACAACCCCTGCCCCCTTTTTGTTTTTTGTTTTGAGAGAAGGTCTTGTTACATTCACCAGGCTGGCCTTGAACTTGTGATCCTCCTATGTCGGCCTCCTAAATTGCTGGGATCGCAGGCATGTGCCACCACACCCAGCATGAGCTCAGCTTTGAGATGGGGAGATGGAGTATGAGATTAGGCCCAACAGGCAGGTTTCTGAGACTGTAGCCCCAAGCAAGTGTGTCTGTGAATCATCATCTCAGGAATAGCAAGTGCCTAGTCCTTCAGAGGACCCCCTAGATGCTGTTTGCTGCTGTGTTCCCTCATGTCTAGCACTGTGCCTGGCATACAATGGGTGCCTACTAATAGCAACCAGCTTATTGAATGTGCTGGACTTGATGAAGTGCAAACTCAAGCAAAACCCTGTTCTCTCAAATGCTCTCCAATAAATCCATTTTCGGCCACCATTCTTCTTTATCCCTGTATGAAATTTTGGTGAGTCCCATAGCTTCCCTGCCTTTCTTCCTTCCTTCCTCGGCAGTACTGGGAATTGAACCCAGGGCTTTGTGCATGGTAGTTGGCACTCTACCACTGAGCTATAACTTCAGCCCTCCTATGGCCTATTTAGTCACTCAGGGGTCTTGATTTTCAGATAGTGAAAAATTGGGTCCCATCCCAGTCAAAGTGCCTCTTCCTGCTTGGGCTGGTGCTCACCTTACAGCATGCTGGGGGTGTGTGGGCAGTCTCTTCTCTGGCCTTTAAACCCTCCTTCCCCTCCACCCTGGCACTTCTAAGGGAGAGGGAGTGGATAGACAAGGGGTCACAAAGGTGTTCTGACAGGAGCATTTATAATTTGGTTTTGAAGGACAGAGGATATAGCTCAGTGGTAGACCTCTTGCCTAGCATGCATGAGGCCCTAGGTTCCATCCCCAGCACAAAAACAAACAAACAAACAAACAAACAAACAAACAAACAAACAAACAAACAAACTGACCTTGGAGTCCTCCTCCTTGGGTAGTGGAGATTCAAATGCTCACTCCCTCAGTGGGGTGACTTTTGTGGGTTCCTTGAGCTCCCTTATTTGTGATCTCCTGATGGGAAAATTGCCTCCTTCAATTGATTACTTAGCCTCCTACCCCTGGGTTCCAGCAGAAGTCTCTACAAAGACTCTGTTGGGGGTTACAGTGTCCCATAGGCAGGTCCCTTTTTGTGGGGATTCATATCTGGCCATGGGACCCTAACAATTGCTGGATGACAGTTGGAAGTGCAGTTCACCTCTCATGCTGTCTCTCCTCATGTGCTTTGCAGCTGGCAGCCTCTCGTTTCCAGAATGTTTTAGATGTGAGTCAGAAGCCATTTCTTGCCTCTCCAATCCCACAGGACACAGCCTAAGCCCTCTGGTGGGTTGTCTTAAAGCTCCTTTCACCTGTTTAGAGGGGAAGGAAAGCTCTTGTGCTCCTCCGCCTTGGAGGGAGGAAGCTCATGCCTGTGTTTGAACAATCTCAGCCTTTCCTTCCCTTGATATAAGGGATGAAAACATTGGACTTTATTACCTCCTGCCCAGAAAATTCTCTACAGCTGGTCAAGAACCTTCCTTTAGAATGTGTAGAAACTTAACATCCCTCAGCTTTGGAGTCACAGCAAAAATGGAGACAGTGGAAATGTTCTATTTTAGCATCCTGTAACATAGGGGTTTTTAGAATAAGTAAATGGATGGATATAGTCCCCTTGCCCTCAATAACTGGGAATTGAACTTAGGGGCACTGAGGCCAGCACTTTTTATTTTTTAAATTATTATTATTTAAAAAAATTGAGACAGGGTTGCCCAGGCTGGCCTCAAGTTCCTCCTGCATCAGTCTCCTGAGTAGTTGGGATGACAGACATGTGCCACTGTGCCTGGCTGGCTGGATATAGAATTATCAGCTCTGAGGCTGTGATCTGTTCCAGGAGGTTTCCTAGGTGAGAAATGAGGCCAGTGGAAGGGAGGAAGGCCAGCAGGGGAGCAGTGAGGGGAACTCAGCTCTGGATTCCCATTCAGACTTGGGCTTGAATCTGGCTGTCTCATTTCTTGGCTGTGTGTCCTTGGGAAATTTACTTGTTCTCTTTCAGAATTATCTCATCTCTGAAATGGGGATGGTGATAGAACCTATGTAGGGTTAAGGTGAATGAGGTAATGTAGAAGAGCATTTGCCCACAGGAGATAGTTCACCCCAGCGGGGCCATTGTTATTGGTATGGCTGCTTCTCTCAGAGTCACAGGTTAGCTGTGCCAGCAGCGGGGGGTGAGGGGTGAGGTGGGGGAGGCACCCCACCTCTGGCTAGGCTTCTTGGCTTAGCTGGAAGCATCAGGAGGGGAGGGTGGGTGGGAGGTGGGAGCCATTGTGTGAAGAATTCAAAGCAGGGGAGAGGCCAATTTCCAGCCTTGGGTGGGACAGTGGTTGGAGGATAAAGCTAGAGATGACACCCTCCAGTCTCCACCAGATCCTACAAGGCGTGATCCTTGACCCATCTTGAGGACACATCTCAGTTTTGCACATCAGCACTCTTGTCTCTTTGGGGAGGACTGGCTCAGCCCTGGGCCTGGCCTCTGGAGAGCTGCCCTGGTGGGCAGGGTTCTGTGTACTCTGAGTTCAAGACTAGATTCATTCCTCCCCCCCTTTCCTGTCTTCAGGGTCAGCCCCACATCTTCAGGGCTGACCTGTAAGAGGGGTCTGGACCTTGGTCTGCGGAGCTGACTCATGTGCTCCTTGGCTTCTCTGGCAAAAGAAGTGGAAACATTTATTCATGGAGCTGATTAGGAGGCCAGCTGCATGAAGCTGGTGAGTCAAGTGGGACCAGATGATAGGTACAAGAGGACTCAGTGAGCACCAAGTGCCTGGAGATGGGTTCTGGCTGCTAGTGATACCATTCTTGAAAATCAGGTTGGGTCCTTGTTCTTCTGGTGTTGAAGATTAAATACTGAGAAATGCTGAGGCAAGAGCAAAATGTAAATTTTATTTAAGAAACAGAAACACACACATGCAGAGAGAGAGAGAGAGAGAGAGAGAGAGAGAGAGAGAGAGAGAGAGAGACCCTCCTCCAGAGAGAAGGGGGTCCAGAGCTGGTACCTGAGGGAATGGGGGTGTCTTGTCCCTTTATAGGTTTTTGGGTTTCTTTCTTCTCATGCCTATGTGACCAAAAGGTGACCAAAAGGCAGGAAGAGAGCCTTCCAGAGTATTGGAAAGTGCCATCCTTCCCCTCCTCTGGCGAGTGTTATCTATCCATTCCTTTTCTTTGATAATTAGCTACCTGTCTTTGCCCTGGTCTCATTCTCCCTTCTGATTAAGGGAGCCCTTACTGCTGTAAAGGGAAATGAATGACTGCTCTGGCTGCTTCAGGCTAAGATGGGCAAGCAGTTTGGGTTTTCCTTTTAGGAATGTTTTGGGTCAGTCAAGGGATCCATGGTAAAAGTCTAGTTGAGAAAGAACAGGCTGTAGAGTTATGTGGGAGGCGGGTGCTTCTATGAGAGAAACAAAAACAACATGAGTGCTGGAATGAGATTAATACAAAACGAATGTCATAGCATCTGGAACATGTCAATGAATATCATGAGGATGATAGAAACCAGTAATTGTTCACCAGGAGGTGCAAGAGCTAAGAAGTTGTTTCCATGACAAGGCCAGGACATGGCCTCTATTTGGGAATGTAAATCTTTAAAAATATTAGTTACATTGCCAGAGTTATCAGGAAAGTATGCATAACAGTGAGTTTTTACAATGCAGCAGATGCTTCCACAAGATATATTTTTTTTTTCTTTTTTTGGTACCGGGGATTGAACTCAGCGGCACTAGACCACTGGGCCACATCTCCAGCCCTTTTTTTTTGTATTTTATTAGAGACAGGGTCTCACTGAGTTGCTAAGTGCCTTGCCATTGCTGAGGCTGGCTTTGAACTCGCGATCCTCCTGACTCAGCCTCCCAAAGTGCTGGGATTACAGGCGTGCGCCACCGCGCCCGGCTATTTATTCTTATTTTTGTAAAATATCTTTCTATTGGCATATCCTCTGTGTTTAGTAGATATCCCTTTATTTCTGTCACTTAGGGCTAGTGAACAAATCAAGTCTGCTTATGTAGGAGGTTAGGAAGATTTGTAGGCCTTAAATTGACTAAAAAAAGCTTCTGACTTTGATAGTTTTTTGATAGTTATCAGGTACTCCTGTCTAATAATTCCTTTTTTATAACCTTTAGTGTTTCTTACTCTTGGTAGGGCTGGCACAAGTGTATATCCTAAATTACATTAAAAGAACTATTGTCTTTCCTTTTAAATGCCCAGGTGTGGCTGTGCTTTAGTTATAACAGTTTTTCTAGGTGTTTAAGACCAAACTTTTTTTGGTCTTGTCCCCCTTTTCTGGCACAAGATGCCTCTGTCCATGCTGCTATCGACAGTCTGAGGATCAGAAAGTGAACAGGCCACTACATTTCACAGAAAGCACAGTGTTTCCAAGGGAATTTGGGAAAAATTACAAAGTCTATTCCTTTAGTAAGGAGGGAACCTTATTTGCCTGGAGCAATGGCGAAAATTTATAAAGATGGCACAGCTGCATTACCTAACCTACAGCTTTATGATGTGAAAACTGGGACATGTTTGAAATCTTTCATACAGAAAAAAACGCAAAATCAGTGTCCCTTCTGATTAGAAGAATAAATTATTTGTGCCTAAAATGTTAACAATGAAGTTCACTTCTTTGAAAACAACAATTTTGACACAATTGTAAGTAAATTACATTTACAAAAAAAATTAATGATTTTGTTTTATTGCCTGGGCCACAACCATATAAGGTGGTTGTCCATGTTTCAGGAAGTAAAGTTGCTCCTTCATTTGTTAGATTGTATCAGCATCCCAACTTTGCTGGACCTCATGCAGCTTTAGTCAATAAAAGTTTCTTTAAAGCTGATAAAGTCACAATGCTATGGAATAAAAAAGCTACTGCTTTGTTGAGGATAGCTAGTACAGATGTTAACAAGACAGGAGCTTCTTATTATGGAGAACAAACACCGCACTACATTGCAATAAATGGAGAGAGTGCTGTAGTGCAGTTACCAAAAAATGGCCCCATTTATGATGCAGCGTGTAATTCTAGCTCTACCAGGTTTTGTGCTGTTTATGGTTTTATGCCTGCCAAGGCAATGATTTCAACTTGAAATGTGATCCTGTGTTTGACTTTGGGATTGGGCCTTGCAGGGCAGCCAATTTCAGCTCTCATGGACATATATTAGTCCCAGCTGGATTTGGAAATCTGAGGGGACAAATGAAAGTGTCAAAACACACACACACACACACACACACACACACACACACACACAAAACTACAAACTTATGTTTTGCTTGGTGCCCAGATGGTGAGCATATTTTAACAGCCACATGTGCTCCCAGGTTATGCGTTAATAATGGGTACAAGATTTGTCACTACACTGGCTCTGTCTTGCACAAGCATGATGTGCCATCAAATGCAGAATTGTGGCAGGTTTCTTAGGAGCCATTTTTGGGTGGAATATTTCCAGCAAAAAGAATAACTTATCAGTTATTAAGTGGTTCCAGATTTATGGGATTACAGATGTGTGCCATCTCACTCAGCTACCCCTATTTTTCAAATGAGGAAGCAGAGGCTTAGAGAAAAGTGAAGTGCTGGTGCCCATGGCTCAGGGCTGGTGGCAGGGCTCAGATGCAAACCCAGGTGGGGTTGCAGACCTGGTAGGTAGCATGCATGGCATTGTAGGAGGCAGAGAGTTGGATTTAGACTTAGAAAAGCAGCTCCATTTTTTGAGACTTAGTTTCTTCATCTAAAATATGGGGAAAATATCACCACCCCACAAAGCTGCTGTGAAACTTATATGAGCTTCCAGTTTAACAAGTACCTGGCCACAGCCTCTAAAACCATATATTCTTGTAAAATACCTCACGAAGACAGGGAGAAAAAACACCATCTTCATACTACCCAGCCTGATGGGCACTGAACACAAGGAAATAAAGGGCCAAGGGGGCAATGCGCCATTCTTCTGTTCTGTCTTAGAACAGTTTCTGCAGCCTGTGAAAATGTGAGAGGACACTGGTTTCTGAGTAGAGGTCCCCAAACTTGAGCATGCATTGGAATCACCCAAAGTGCTTATTAAAATATAAATTGCTGGGCCCCCCTCCCAGAATTTCTTAACATAGCAAGTCCAGTGGACTGAGAATTGTATTTGTAGCAACTTCTCAGGCCCTGTGGTTCTGGGGGCCACACTTTGAGAACTGTTGTCCTAAAAGTTCTGCTTCTGGAAGGGCCTAGAGATAGATAGCTGGGTGCGGTGGGATGGGGATCCTTTTATGAGTTTTTTTCAAAGCCAGCCTCAGCAAAAAAATGTATATTTTTGGGCTGGGGTTGTGGCTCAGCGGTAGAGCACTTGCCTAGCACGTGCGCGGCCCGGGGTTCGATCCTCAGCACCACGTAAACATAAATGCATTGCATTGTGTACAACTAAAGCAAATAAATAAATATTAAAAATGTATATTTTTAGTTGTAGATGAACACAATACCTTTACTTTTTATTTATTTTTATATGATACTGAGGAATGAACCCAGTGCCTCACACACGCTAGGCAAGTGCTCTACTACTGAGCTCCAACCCCAGTCCCTCCCTTTGTGTTTTTAATCCTCCACTGGGCTTCACTGAGTGGTTCCTGGAGCCCTCTCACTATCCAGGCACAAAATAGACTTGTTGTGGCTTTAGTAGAAATGGTTAATGTAGGAACAGCAGAAACATGGGTATTGCAATTTTGGCAATATTTTATTTTTATTTATTTTTTGGCACTTAAAAAAATCCAAGCCGGGCGCGGTGGCGCACGCCTGTAATCCCAGCACTTTGGGAGGCTGAGGCAGGAGGATCGCGAGTTCAAAGCCAGCCTCAGCAATGGCGAGGCACTTAGCAACTCAGTGAGACCCTGTCTCTAAATAAAATACAAAAAAGGGCTGGGGATGTGGCCCAGTGGTCGAGTGCCCCTGAGTTCAATCCCCAGTACCACAAAAAAAAAAAAAAAAAAAAAAAAAAAAAAAAAAAAATCCAGGCAGTGTAGAGATGCAAGATAATAAAGATTTGGAAGCATATGCAATCCTTTCCTAAGCCAGAGAGTTCATAAGGGGTGTCAGACAGGGCAGGAGCAGAGAGCACCCCAATAGGAGGGTAACACTGGACTTCACTGAACCTCCATTCCCCCCACCTTGTGTGGAAACCTCATCCTCCAACAGCCTACATGCAGGGTGGAGGCCTGACACCTCTCTGGGCAGTGGTGCTTAGAAAGGTAGTCTTCCCTTTCCTCCTCTCATGAGGGGAAAGAAGGAGTTCCCCTGTTATACAGGGTTACTACCAACCCTCCCTTTTTTTTTTTTTTTTTTTTTTTTTTTTTTTTTTTTTTTGTGGTGCTGGGGATGAAACTCAGGGCCTTGCACATGCTAGTGAATTGAGTTATACCCCAATTCCTTCAATAGACAATACTTGGTAGTCTATTTGATTTAATTTCTATGTTTTTTCTTCCTATCAATTAATATGAGACAGCCAGGACTCTGAACTCACTCCTCTTTCTAATGTTCCTTTATCTAATAAGAGAATGCAGCTCCCAAAGAACAATAGGGCAGGAAGTAGGTGCAAGAGAGAAGAAGTGACATATCATTGTAGCAGTAAGGGTAGTTGCTCAGACTGACTATTAGGATTCCCAGATGTTAGTCACAGCATGCCTGAGTGATGAGCACGGATGAGGTAGGTGCAGGAGGTGTGTAAAACAAAAAATAAACAGTGTTGGGTTCTCCAGAGCTCCCAAAACCAAAACCAAAACAAAAAACAGTAAAAACATAAAACACCAATAATAACAAATCTTAAACTACTTTCTCTACAGCTACAGCATCTACCACGTGAATTATTAGCCCTTTATATTATTAAGTATAATTAACATTAGAACCCACATATCTTCACACACACACACACACACACACACACACACATACATACACATTCATACACACACTGGAGATATATACTGGGGATTGAACCCAGGGCATTTAACCCCTGAGCCACATCCCCAGACCTTTTTACTTTTTATTTTGAGTCAGGGTCTTGCTAAGTTGCTTAGGGTCTCACTAAATTGCTGGCTTTGAACTTGTGACCCTCCTGCCTTAGCCTCCTGAGTTGCTGGGATGACAGGTGTGTGCCACCATGCCTGGCCATTGCACAATTTAGAGGATGAAATTATTTGCATTACAAAAAAAAAAAAAAAAAGGATTATGTGAAAGGATCACAAAATCTTAACATAATTTCCTTTCTTTCTTTTTTTATTGGTATTGGGTATTGAATTCAGGAGCACTCTACTACTGAGCTATATCCCCAGACCTTTTTTTATTATTCATTTATTTGGTACCAGGGATTGAACTCAGGGGCACTCTACCACTGGGTCACATCCCCAGCCCTTTTTTGTATTTTATTAGAGACAGGGTCTCACTGAGTTGCTAAGTGCCTTACCATTGCTGAGGCTGGCTTTGAACTGGCTATCCTCCTGCCTCAGCCTCCCAAGTGCTGGGATTACAGGCATGCACCACTGCGCCCGGCTCTATTTTATTTTGAACAGGAAAGTAAAACTCCAGGTACCTTGTAACCTGATAGTTTTCATGTACCAGTCACTGTACTAAGCGCTTCACAAACATCACAATTAATCCTTGCAAGGTATCATTACCCTCTTTTCCCACATGAGCAACCAGGTTTAGGAATATTAAGAAGCAGCCAATGGGCAGGGTTTGTGGCTCAGTGGTAGAGCACTTATCTAGCACGTGTGAGGCCCTGGGTTCAATCTTCAGCACCACATAAAAAATAAATGAATAAAATAAAGGTATAAGCTGGGCTCGGTGGTGCATGCCTGTAATACCAGCACTTGGGAGGCTGAGGCAGGAGGATTGCAAGTTCAAAGCCAGCCTCAGCAATGGCGAGGCACTTAGCAACTCAGTGAGACCCTGTCTCTAATAAAACACAAAAAAGGGCTGGGGATGTGGCCCAGTGGTCGAGTGCCCCTGAGTTCAATTCCAGGTACAAAAAAAAAAAAAAAAAAAAAAAAAAAAAAAAAGAGCTGGGGATGTGGTTCAGTGGTTAAGTGCCCCTGGGCTCAATCCCTGGTTAAAAAAAAAAAAAAAGTTACTTAGAAAAACTCACTTAACCTTTCATTCATTCCTAAGGATATAGGATCACCATAATATGAACACTCACAGTATGAAAGAGGAAGACTAAAACAACATGTAGAAAAATCAATGGCCCTAGATGGAAAGGAGAAAATGCAGGAACCAGAAGAAAACTGCATTATCAAAAATATTCAACATGGGGTTTCCAGAAAAGTTGATTTTGGTGGAATTTTTTTAAAAAATATTTATTTATTTACTTTAGTTGTATACAATGCAATGCATTTATGTTTACGTGGTGCTGAGGATCGAACCCGGGCCACGCACGTGCGAGGCAAGCGCTCTGCCACTGAGCCACAACCCCAGCCCTGGTGGAAAACTTTGTTTAATAGAATAAGAATCTTCAGTTATACTATTTGGTAATATATATGACCTTATATGTGTAACTTTATATTATATAGTAATAAAAGCCATAGATTTTTAAAATTTATTTTTATTTATTTATTTTTTTGCATTTCAATTTTTTTCTTTAAAAGGAGTGAGTTGTGTACAGGGGTGTTAAATGCTTTATAGACAAGAAAAAAAAAAACTGTGCTAGAACCAATTTCTTCATCATCTCCTTCATCATCATCTCCATCTTCCTCTTCCTCTTCATCCTCTTCATCTTCCTCATCTTGCTCCTCTTCCTTCTTTTTCTTGTTTTTTTCAGCCTTGACAACTCCCTTTTTTGCTGCATCAGGTTTTCCTTTAGCTCTGTAGGCAGCAATATATCCTTTTTGTATTTTTCCTTCAGCTTAGCAGCGTTCTTTTCATCAGGCTGCTTATCATCTGCAGCAGTGTGATTCCACATCTCTCCCAGTTTCTTTGGAACACCACCAATGGATAGGCCAGGATGTTCTCCCTTGTTTTGGGGCGATACTCAGAACAGAACAAGAAGAAGGCCGACAGAGGCTTCTTAGGTGCATTGGGATCCTTGAACTTCTTTTTTGTTGCCCCTTTAGGAGGGATATAGGTTTTTACTTCTCTTTCATAACAGGCCTTGTCCGCCTTTGCCACGTCTTCAAATTTTCCTTTCTCTTTAGCAGACATGGTCTTCCACCTCTCTGAGCACTTCTTAGAAAACTCTGAGAAGTTGACTGAAGCATCTGGGTGCTTCTTCTTGTGCTCCTCCCGGCAAGTTTGCACAAAGAATGCATGTGATGACATTTTGCCTCTCAGCTTCCTAGGAGGATCTCCTTTGCTCATGTTTAGTTATTTTTCCTCAGCGAGGCATAGAGTTGCCCTATGCCTGTCTGGCTCTTACTTGCCCCGGCACTGTCTCTATGGAGCTCAATGTACTGCAATGGCTGTAGATTTTTTTTCTTAATAAGAGAATCCTCCAAAGCAATCAGAAGCTTCAAATAAAGCAGAAAATGAAAATGAGGTCATGATCCAGGAAGAAAGCACATTAAAATGTAGCATGATTTTGGGCTGGGGTTGCAGCTGTGTGGCAAGGTGCTTGCCTAGCATGTGTGAGGCACAGGGTTCAATCCTCAGCACCACATAAAAAAATAAACAAACAATATAAAGATATTGTGTCCATGTATAACTAAAAATATTTTAAAAACATAGCATGATTTTGAGCAAATGAGAGTTAAAAAGCTTTAGCCTTTTCAATTCATTCAGGCTGTTAAAAAAAAATACCATGGATTGGGTAGCTTAAACAACATAAATTTATTTCTTACAGTTCCAGAGGCTTGTAAGTACAAGATCAAGTTGCTAGCAGCTTCAGTGTCTGGTGAGGGCCCGATTTCCGGTTCATAGATGGCTGATTGTCTCTTTTGCTAGGCTCTCACATAGTGGGAGGGGTAAGGGAGCTCTTTGCCCTTACTCACAAGGTCTTTACTGTGTGACTGAATCCATTTCCAAAGATCTCATTACACATACTATCATATTGGGAATTAGGTTTTGACATGTGAATTTTTAGGGGGAGCCCAAATATGCAGTCTGTAACAAAAAGAATAAATTTGGCCTTGACCCTAGAATATTATCCTGAAAGACCAGAGATTGTGACTTTGAACCATTAGACAAAGAAGTGTCATCTTAGCAACTTTGTGCTATGTAGTAAACAATAATTGTATTGCCATAATGTAATTATGCCATTCTGTAAACACTGTGCTTTGGTTTTCAGTTGTCTCTAATAAATCTATGAACAAAGCTTGCAGATTTAATTATGGTTCCAGAAAAATGTGTCAGTGCTTTACCTGACAATATAAAAGTAAAGGTTTAGCAGAAGGTGGGAGGAGGAAGGTGGGGCAGGGAGCTGGAAGGAAGAGTAGGGATGCACTTACTCTTGAGTTACATAGGGGCTTCATCTTTCAGTGGAGGAGGTGATGTGGGTGCATGGCCCAGAGGCGAGGTCATGGCCTGTTTGCTGTCATGGGAGGTAGGTGGGGAGCGAAGCTGTGCCAGCAGGCAGGGAGGAGTTTATGTGTTCTGTATTTTGCTAATGGGATTAATCTCTGAGAAAAAAATTCAGCACACCTTGGGAGTGGATCCTCTTTGTTGCTGCATAGTTCAGAATAGCCTGTGATCCCAGCCACCTGACCCCTGGGACCAGCCTGTCCTTATAGCTGGGACTTCACTTATAAAGTTCACCCTCACTTGTTGTCCCTGGGGTCAATGGCTTTACTCTATTATTCTTTCCTCAGCTGGCCTGAGAATCCAGCAGAAGGGGCTCTGGCCCTTAATCACAAAATGACCCCCAGGAAGCTTCCAGTCTGGAGGAAGATGCCTCCTGTCCATTGGAGCTGCCTGTCTAATGGGAAGGATAGGGCATCATGTAGCTTTTCTCTGGCTAGGTCAGACTGACTCCAATCCTGATCCCTCCCTTGTCCTCCAGTCTAATACCATGAAGGTACTGGTTGGTGTGTCTCTTGGCTTCATGAGAGCAGTAGTTGAAGGCTGGGGATGGGCGAGAGGTGAGAACATTGATGCTCTCAACTTAGGAAAGAGGTAGGATAGTGGGAGCTGGTCAGAGAGCAGGCCAGGGCCATTGCCCCCAAGCAGGGGCAACAACATTATAGGAGAGAGATGGTAGGTGGAGGAGGAGGGAAAAGGAAAAAAGTTGGTTTGGATGAAAGAGCTCCCACAAAGAGGATGGGGAAGAGCTTGGTGGGTGCTGGTGGATGCAGAGTCCAGGGATGCCTGTAAAGTGTCCATCCTGCTTCATATTTTAGCATTGGCCAGGGATTTCTGGCTGTGTATTCTGGGCTCTGCACACCCATGGATTCTGGGTAGAGGAGACTGAGTTTTCCTTTGCTTCCAACCCCACCTCTGTAACACCTACTTTTTTTTTTAATATTTATTTATTTACTTTAGTTGTACACAAAGCAATGCATTTATGTTTATGTGGTGCTGAGGATCGAACCCGGGCAGTGCACGTGCGAGGTGAGCGCTCTGCCGCTGAGCCACAACCCCAGCCCTGTAACACCTACTTTTGATATACCCTCTTCTGGTGCATTCTGATTGTTTTCTAATTTGAGGAAAATCTGTTGGTTTTTTTTTTTTTCTTGAAGGAAATGATACTTCCCTGAGACTTCCTTCTTAATATTTTGGATCATCATACATATTCACATATGCATATATTTTTCAGTCTTAATTAATTAATTAATGTAATTTTTTTCATTATTATTGGTGCATTATAGTTATACATAATGGTGAGATTTGTTGTTAACATTTTCATATGTGCACAAGATATTAAATATAAAACGATATTAAATTTCAATGTAGGAGATTCTTTTTCTGGATCATGTTCTTTTTTTCCCCCTCGCTTAAGAAAATCCTCATTATCTTGAGATTATGAAGATATTTACCTATATTTCCTTCTAAAAGTTTAACTTTTGGGAAAAAAATTACCTTTTAAACTTAGTTGGGATTAGTTTGTTACATATTATGTAACAGAATAAAATTAAATTCCGTTTTTCTTCTATATGGATAACTAATCACTCACTACCACTTATTCACTGAATTGTCATTTCCCACTGATTTGCAGGGCCCTCTTTTCCAAATCCTGTTTCTCTCACTGATCACATTTCCATTTCTGTTTGGCTCCATTTCTGGGATTTCTGTTTGGTTTCTGTCTCTGGCCTTTACTCGAATTCCTTAGTAGTTTCTACAATGTCTTCTGTCTGGAGAGCAAATCCATGATCTTGTTCATCTTCTTTAAAATTATCTAGACTCTCCTATATGCATTTAAGAATTGGTGTGTTTTGTTAGCTTGATCCCTAGATATTTAAATTTTTGCTCTATAGTTAATGTCATTATTAAAATTTCCTCCCTTTTTTTTTTTTTTTTTTTTTTGTGGTACTGGGGATTGAACCCAGGGCCTCTACGTCTGAACTAAACCCTCAACCCTTTAAAAAATTTTAATTTCAGGTTGGCCTCAAACTTGTGATCTTCCTGTATCAATTTTCCAAGTAGCTGGGATTACAGGTGTGTGCCACCTTGTCTGGCCCTGGAAGCATTTTAAGACTAGCCCTGCTTGTCTCTTTTCTTTGCTAGTAATGGGATCCCTTGGACCCCTCTTTCCCCAACCTTTGGTCTCAAGGAGTTGGGAGGAGGACACACTGGCTCTTTTCCTCTATATTTTTGAGACCTTGTGGCAGGAGGTCTGAACCAGGGTCTGGAGGGGGAGCCAGAGGGCAGAGAGCTCCTGAGGAGCCCCTAACTTGAGTAGGGAGACAACCTCTGACTTTAATAGCTGACAGCTGAGTAGGGTTACAGCTTTTGCTTCTGAGGACCATCCAATGTGAGGGAAGAAAGTTCTGGTCCTTGTAGGGGCACTAGTCTGAAGAAGACTGAGCCTATGCTAAAAAGGCAAGAGATCTAGGGCATTGCTCTAGGCAGCAGAACTCTGAGATGGAGTGCTTTGGGGCTGGATATTAAGGGTAGGGCTCCTGGAGCGGGCAGAGGTTGGGATGGGGATGGGGCAGCAACAGGGATGGACAGGAGATAAGATGTGGAGAGAAGGAGAGGCTGACAGCAGGTGTATAGGGGCAGATTGTTCAATCTGAATTTAGGCAGTGAGATTATAGAACTCACTGCTTTGCGAACATCCAAGTGCTAACCCTTCACAGCAACCCTTCCCAAATAGGGCTGTTCCCATGGCAAAGTAAGGGTTGCCAAAGTCCTGGGCTGGGAGCTGGGGTGTGGGAGGTGAGGTTCCTGATTCTCAGGGTGAGGAGGGGGTTTTAAGAAATGCTTAGTCTAAATCAAGCACATCTGTAATCCCAGTGACTTGGGAGACTGAGGCAGGAAGATTGCAAGTTCAAGGCCAGCCTCAGCAGTTTAGTAAGACTCTATCTCAAAATCAATATAAAAAATAAATGTAGCTTAGTGGTAGAGCACCCCTGGGTTCATTTCTTGGTACTCCCCCCAACTCCCCAAAGAAAACCCTTAGTAGCGGCTTCTCTGGAGTCCTCCTTCTGGACTCAGGGCTGAGCAGGAGGCAGAGCAGCTCCTTGGGCCCCTCCCCTCTGTCCCTTCAGGACTGTCATCTAGCGGCTTTCCAAATCTAGTGTGTCTTTCTGGGGGAGGGGGGACTTGATGTGAGCAGGCTGTCAATTAATCACCCCTATGTATCAGCAGATAATAAAGGAGCATTTAGATTTTAGTGAGTTCCTTTAATGGAAAGCCACTTGGGTTTTGCTGGGGCAAGCCCTACACTGGCTGATGAGGGTGCCACTGTGCATAAAAAAGAGAAACTCTTTCTACAGATATCACTTTTCTTATAGATGTCTCAACGAGCCCTTCCTGCAGGGCACATGACCCTGTCTCGGGGTTCAGGGAGGGTCTTCCTTGACCAATACCGGAAGCACAAATTAGCCAGGAAGAATGATAGGTGGAAGAGTGTTCTAGGCAAATGAAACAGCACAGGGGAAGCCTGTGGAGTGGGAGGGAACATGGCCTGTGATGGAGTAGCTGGAAAAAGGCCAGAGCAGATGGAGCATAGTGAAGGGGAAGGAGAGAGGCCCAGGACTGAAGCAGAGGCCAGATCACACAGGGATTTGAGTGGCAGGCGATTTATACTCAAATAGAAATGGAAGACCTGTCTATATTTTTATGTAGGAGAATGACTTAGGGTGACCAGCGAGTCAGAGCTTGCCTGGAACATTTAGGCTTTAGCACAGAAAGTTCTCTGTCTGGCAAACCCCTTTGTCCCAGGCAAACCAGGATGAACTTGACTGATTAGATTTAGGTCTTAGAAAGGTCATTCTGAGTGAACAATGCATAATGGGATTAGAAAGGAGAGAGGACATTTAGGAGGTTGAGAAAGAGAAGTACTACAAATAGTAATAATAACAATACTATTTAAAAAAATTCTTTTAGTTGAACACGGACACAATACCTTTGTTTTACTCATCTATTTATTTTATGTGGTGCTGAGGATGGAACCCAGTGCCTCACGTGTGCAAGACAAGTGCTCTACCATGGAGCTACAACCCTAGCCCTAATAATACTATTTATTGAAATGGATGAAGTTAGAGAATATAATGCTAAGTGAAGTTAGCCAATCCCAGAAAGCCAAATGCCAAATATTTTCTCTGATATAAGGAGGCCGATTCACAATGGGGTTGGGATGGGGAGCATAGGAGGATTAGAGGAATACTAGAATGGCCAATGGGGAGGGAGGGGTAGGAAGGGGGCAAAAGGGTGAAGAAAAAAAAAGATGGTAGAATGAGATGGATATCATTATCCTAAGGGCATGTATGAAGTCACGAATGGTGTGAATATACTTTGTATACAACCAGAGATATGTAAAAATGTGCTCTACAAGTATAATATGAAATGTAATACATTCTGCCATCATTTCTAACAAATTAGAATAAAAAATAAATTAAAAAAATATACTATTTATTGAATGATTAGTCTGTGGCAGATACTCTTCCAAGCCCTTTACATTAATTATGCTATTTAATCTTCAAAAACTGCTATAAGTAGATACTATTTTCACAAGCAAGGAAAGACTTAGAGATGTGAAGAAATTTGTCCAAGGTCAACTATCTCAAGAATGGTGGAGTGGGATTTGAACTTGAAACCTGACTTTAGTGTCTGGCATCACACTGAACTCTGAGGGTGTTGTGTCTATGCTAATGAAGCAAAGGCTGGTAGAAATTCTGTACAAAAAGCAGATGGACTTCATGTGTCCTTCCCCACCTCTGCAGACAGCGAGTCTTACTTTATGGCCCCAGCTGATTCTAAATGGGACCCTGAAGAGAGCCAGGGGTGGAGGGATTACGTAAAAGTGTATACACTGAGTGGTGAGACCACCACAGTCTCTTCCTCCATTCACCTTCAACAATATTAACAGCCAGGCTTATTCACCCCAGACAGGAGACTGGAGGATTCTAGTCTTCAGAGGGTGTTCCATGAAACAACTCAGCCAGGTGATTTTTTTTTAAATTTTTTAAAAATATTTATTTATTTACTTTAGTTGTACACAATGCAATGCATTTTATGTTTACGTGGTGCGGAGGATTGAACCCGGGCCGCGCACGTGCGAGGCGAGCGCTCTGCTGCTGAGCCACAACCCCAGCCTGCCAGGTGATGTTTTAATGAAGATCACTAATTGACAACTTTGCCCCTGTAGATAGAGATTTCCAATATTTTCCAGTATCTTACTCTTCAAAGGATCAGATAGCCAAGGATTGCTAGAGGTTTAAGGAAAACTTCATATATGAAAGATTGAGAAACTCTCCTTCCCCTGATAAAGATAAGAGGAACTTGTAAAAAAAAAATAGAGTCAATGCAACTAACAGAAGAAAACTTAAAAAAAAACCCAATATGTTCAGAGTTATGAGAAGATAGTGAGTCTGTGAAAGAAGAACAGGAAGAAATTTAGAAAGAACATTCAGAGAAGAAAGACTTTGGGAATTAAAAAACAGACTACATTTTACTCTGTTTTTGGGAGAAATAAACAATCAATGTAAGTATTAGCAAAAAAGTTGACAAGAGAGTAGAATTAAAAGCAAAAACATGAGCCAGGCATAGTAGTATATGCCTATAATTCCAGCAATTCAGGGTCTGAGGCAGGAGGATTGCAAATTTGAGCCTCCTGGTAATCTCTGTATCAAAATAAAAAATAAAAAAAGCTGGGGATGCAGCTCAGTGGTAGAATGCCCCTGGGTTCAATCCTTAGTACTGGAAACCAAACCAAACCAAACCAAACCAAACCCACCAACCCAACCCAACCCTAATCCTCATTTGCCACTGTAGAAAATCATTAAGTAGTATTAAAAAAACTGAAAAAAAATTAACTGGAGACATAAATCTATTATTCAGAAATACAGTGTTAAACATGGGAATACATGGATCAAAAGGTTGACGGTGATTGTCTCAGGGATGGGGACTTGGGGGTCACAAGTTGTCATGTGGGGAATGCTGATATTAACCTTTGAGAGTTGTTTTGACTTTTAAAATTCTGTACATGTTTAACTTCTTAGAAAGATAATTCTTTAGGAACTTATGGGTCTGGGAAAAAGCTAGGAGGTTTTAGGTAGAAGGTGTGGAAGGTATCTCAGAGGGTGGAAGAAGAGGGAACTGAGGTGGGTAGGGAATGGATTTATGCTACAGTTTCTCTTCTCAATCCCACCTACCCCCAGTTTCCCCATCTCCAGATTCTCTAGCAAGGACAGCATAAACCCATTCCCTACCTGCCTCAGTTCCCTGGAGGAAGAGCAAAGCCTTGGTTTTCTGAAGTTAGAGTCAGTGTTTAGAAGTCTGATGAGCTCAGTGGTAGCTTTTTGGGAGAGAAGCTGGCTCAGGGACAGGAGGTTGGAGAAGACACACAAGAAACAATTTTATTTATTTATTTTAAGGGGGAAATGGAACCAAACCAAGGAGGTCCTATGTTTCTACCTATGGCCTAGTCCTGAGGTGAAGGACATCAGAACTGAGGAGAAGGGTGGCATAGAGGTGCATAGGCTGAGAAGGAGGCTGGTGCTGTCTCTGGCGGAGGGGCTCAGGGAGAGAAGAGAGGCAGTGCTGGGGCTGGAACCTGGGCTGGAGTTAGTAGACACAAGGGAAGTTGAGGAGGAGGGAGGAGGATCTTTGGCTTATGCTAGCCAATGGGAACATCATCACATAATATATTGGTAAGGGTCTAGAATAGTACCTGGTACTGTGCTTGTTGGATGCTTGATTGTGTCCTCATAGACTGCTGCAGTGTTACCTGGTAGTTAGTTCGAGATGCCCTGGTTTTTGAAGAAGTAGCTAACAATTACTGGGACATACTGCACACTGGCACTGTTCCAAGCCCTTTATGGTATTAATTCACTTAATTTGCACGACATAATGAAGTGATACTATCAACTCTCCTGTTTTACAGATGATGAAATGGAGTCACTGAAAGGTTAGACAACTTGCTCAAGAGCTCTCAGCTAACATGTGGCTGGGATTGAACCTGAACTTTTGGACTCCAGGGTGGAGGCTTTTCTGATTACCAGTTATGCTGCCTTTGCAAGCTCACACTTCTTCCCCAAATGGGGGCCACAAGGGAGCTTCTAAAGACAAACCAGGCACAGACTCTGCCCTTACAGGGTGGAACATGACTGACCTCCAGTCAGTGGAATGGGGTGGGAAGGGCTGGGTGGGGAGTCGAATTTGCTGGGCCCATCTGTCTTCAGTCTCCAGTCTCTGGGAGCCTCCAATCCTGCAGGCAGAACAGATGTGCACACATCTTTTGCTACAAATCAAACCCTGATCTTTATTTCCTGCTTTTCTATAGGGCTAGCGAGCATTATGGGCACTTGCATTAAAAAAAAAAAAAAAAAAAAAAAAAGCAAAGCTTGGTCAGGATTTGTATTGATAGAATTATGTCTTTTTGAGTGAAGGTGAGAATTCAGTGGGCAGATGCTGGAGCCAGCAATATTACTGGGGTGTGGACAGCATGCAGCTTATTGCTCATTGTGTGCCTTGGTTTTGGATTGAATCCTCTGAGCTCACGCTGAGGAGGAATGGGCTGTTCCAGGGGAGAGGAAGGGGCTCAGAGGTGAGCTGGGGACACTCTGTGGAGAATGATCAGGGAGTCAAGTTCACCTCAGGGTGGGCTCTGGCCTCAGGGGCATTTGGAGCCCTGGGTTGCATCCTCTCATTGTGCAGTTGACATTTCAATCTAGCTGCTGTTACTACCTGTGGAAATTGAATTGTGTTGCCACCACCCACTTTAATAAACTGGGGTGTGCCTGGAGAGGGGAGACTTGGAATTCTAAGTCACAGGTGTCTTAGTCACTTGGTGTTAAACCTGAATCTGTCAACAATAATGATACAATAAATCCCTAACCTTTATATAGCCCCTTGGATTTTTCTAAGTGCTTTCATATACATTATCTCTACAAAGTGGGAAATTGCTTTCCCCTTTGATAGATGAAAAGACAAAGATATCTTAGTCAAAGGAGAAATGTGTTTTGTTCAGGGGCAAACAACGATTTAAGAATCCTGTCCTCTTGGCTCCTGTGCCATTGTGTCAGCCCTGATCCTGTCCCTCCATTGCCTGGTTGGCATTTATTGCACTCCACAGACACATTCTCTGTGAGCTCCTGTTGTTGGGTGGGGCCCCCTCTGTGGCTGTCCCCAGGACCCTGCTGTTCAGCGAGAAGATACTCTTATAGAGAGGTAATTCTAGCACTATGAGTACCAGAGAGCCAAGGTAGTGCCCTGGTGTCCTGGAGCTAGAGGTCGTGGTGTGGGCAAAGCCATGCTCAAGATGGGCATAGGTATAAGGGCAGGAACACATATTGTGGGTCCTGACACATTTTTTTGGGGTCTTTTTTACAGAAAAATAATACAAAGCCATCAATGTAAAATTAAAAATGAATTTTTATTTAGAGTGAATAAAGGGATATATCAAATACAAATTTCAAAAAGTTGACAAATACCACAAACATTATGTAAGTTAGAAAAATGACAGTATTTTTATTAATTGAATGACTAATTATTTATTGATTATTTTTCTGTCTTTCTTTCTTTCTTTTTTTTTTTTTTTTTTGTGGTACTGAGTATTGAACCCAGGTATGTTCTACCACAGAGCTACCTCTATAGCCCTTTTTATTTTTTATTTTGAGAAAGGATCTCAAAACTTTTACATAATATCATGTAAAATTATGGCAACTTGTCTTAGCTTGGGTTGCCCTGAAAAAAAAAAAAAAAAACAATAGAGTGGGTGGGGGGCTTAAACAACAGCAATTTATTTCTCACAATTCTGGAGGCTGGGAAGTCCAACATCAGGGTGCCATCATGGTCAGGTTCCCAGCATGAAGATGGCTACCTTCTCACTGGAGAGAGAGAGAGAGAGAGAGAGAGAGAGAGAGAGAGAGAGAGATATAGATATGTGCGTGGGGGGACAGGGGAGAAAGAGAGAGAGGGGACTTCTGGTATCTCGTCTCATCTCATAAGGACATTGGTACTATCAGTCCAGGGCCTACTTCATCTAACACTAATTTCTTCTTAAAGGCCCCATTTCCAAGTATCATCACCTGTGGATTAGGGCTTTGACATATGAATTTGGGGGACAGATAGAGTCTAAAATGTAGCCTAATTCAGATTTTAGTAGTAATAAGTGGGGTGCTGCTATACTATCTAAAAATGTAAAAGTGACATGCTAGAAAAAGCCTAGATTGCCACACATAGAGAATGTTGGCTAGAAATATGATCATTATAGGCCATTCTTGTGAGGTCTCAGACAGCAATGAGGAACAGGTTATTGAAACTTAAAGGAAAGGTGATCCTTGTTATAAAGTGTCAAAGAACCTGCATGAGTTGTGTTCTAGTGTTTCATATAAGTTGGAACTTGCGTGTAATTAACGTGGTTATTTGTCTGAGGAGATCTTTTTGTTTTTTTGTTTTTTCATTTTGTTTCAGTGCTGGTGATTGAACCCAGGGGTGATCTGCCATTGAGCTACATCTCCAGCCCTTTGTACTTTTTATTTTGAGAGAGGTTCTCACTAAGTTGCTCATTCTGGACTTACACTTGCAGTCCTCCTGCCTCAGCCTCTCAAGTAGCTCCAATTACAGGCATGTAACTCTGTGCCTGACTGGATGAAGAGATTTTAAGCAAAATGTCGAAGGTGAAGCTTGCTTTCTCCTGACTCCTTATAGAAAGTACAAGAGGAGAGAACTGAATTGAAGAAGAAATTATTGAACAAATCTCATCAGTATGTAAAACTATAATGCACCAATAAAAATGTGGAAAAAAAGATTGCAGGAAACTTTAGGACACAATTAAAAATAGGATTACTGATTTAATAAAATATTTGTTCTTCAAAAAATACTTGTGGCAGAGTTTTACAGGCAGCTACAACTAAGAAACTGATTGAAGTACATAAATGTATGCCAAATATAATTATTCTGCTTATTTTTATAACCTTTAAAATTTTGTTTTAATTAGTTATACATGAAAGTAGAATGCACTATGATACATCATATGTAAATGGAGTATAATTTCTCATTCTGAAGAATAAATTATTAAGCAAGAGGAACCAGAACGTGGAGATCTGGAAATTCTCAGCCTATCCATGTTGCAAAAAATCAGGAATTTTGTTCCGAAGAGAACTCTAAGGGTATGGCTGTTCAACCATTTGACAGAGATCCTTGGTGTGATGCATGACTTACAGTCATCTAGGCAGAAGCCAGGAACAGACATGGATTATACCAGAAGAGACATCACCAGTTTGAAAGTAAGAGGTCAGAGAAGGTGGAATGGAATGAAAGAAGGCTAATGAACTTGTGGATTTCACAGGACAGGATCTGAACCTGTTCACCTGTGACCATATGCCATTCTTCAAGAAAAGTCAGAAGAACCCCAGAAGACATTCACTGATCATCAAAGTTGTCATTCCTATCACTGTTCCAGAGAGCACAGGCCCTAGTCTTACCTCCAGTTTCAAATTAAGGGTCCTAGTTAATTCTAAATATTGGGAGGAATCCAGCAGACATCACAGTAGGATCTGGAGAAAGCATTCTTCCAGACATACCAGGGAAGCTTGGGTTGTAGAAGAACTAGGCAGGTGAGGCTGTGAGTTCAGCCACCACCCAGAGATCAAAACTGAAAATGTTGATGCTTTTTAGTTTTCAATAATTCCCAAGAATTAGATGAGGGCTCAATGTCAGACTTGTAAGAAGTGAGAAAGCCATATAGGTAATGGATAAAGACATGGGTTTTGGAGCTATACTGGTTAACATTTGAACCTTTTTTATTTATATTTTTAAAAATAAGATGAAGCCCTGATGTTGTTGTTGCAAATGGAAGACCTCACTTGAATAGCTGTCACTTCTGTCCTCCAAATCATGTCACTGCTGCTACAGAGAGAGATGTTGAAATAACAAGAGGTCTCACAGCATTTCAAGGTCATGAGATCCCAACAAACGTTAAATATAGCCATCAATGCAATGAAACTCACAAGGGCAGAATAATTATCGTTCCTACCCAATAATGTCCATATCCTTAGTCACAGAACCTGTGAATTTGCTTAAAGAATAGTTTACAGGGCTGAGATTGTGGCTCAGTGGTAGAGTGCTTGCCTAGCATGTGTGAGGTACTGGGTTTGAGTCTCAGCACCACATACAAATAAATAAAATAAAAGTCCATCAACAACTAAAAAAAAAAAAAAAAGAATAGTTCACACTACAATTTTTAAATTTGTTTAAATTAATTAAAAGTTCATTTCCTTAGTCACACTAGTCACATTTTAAGGGCTTGATAGTCATGTGTGTCTGGTGGCTACTTTGGACTGCACAGTCATAAAATATCAATTTCTAGCAGGGCCCAATTATAACACCACAGGATATTTTGTGGACTGATCATCAGGAGGATAAAAAGACAAAAGAGTATTCTCCAAATGATGCACCCATCACAGTGATACGGGTCTTGGAGATCAGGAATGGGTCCTCAGTTCCCCAGTGTTGAAGATTACACACTCGAGAAACGTCAAGGCAAGCGTAGAAAGCAAGTTTTATTTAGAAGGGACAGAGGCAGACTTCTCCAAAGAGAAGTGGGGTCCAGAGCTGGGTGCGGTGGAGCGGGAGTGTCTTGCTCTTTTTTTTTTTTTTTTTTTTGGTACCGGGGATTGAACTCAGTGGCACTCGACCACTGGGTCACATCCCCAGCCCTTTTTTTTTTGTATTTTATTAGAGACAGGGTCTCACTGAGTTGCTAAGTGCCTCGCCATTGCTGAGGCTGGCTTTGAACTCGCGATCCTCCTGCCTCAGCCTCCCAAAGTGCTGGGATTACAGGCGTGCGCCACCGCGCCCGGCTGTGTCTTGCTCTTTTATACCCCCAGAATCCACCCATCTTTTCTTTCTTCTCTGTGTAGGTGCCTAAGGGCAGGAAGTAGCTGCCCGGGTGGTAATTGCTTGTGTTGGGAAGTGCATACCCTGGAGGTGTTAGCAACCCATGGTCTTTTCTTTGGTAACCAGCCCTCATTTTCTCAATCCTCAGCATGTATTACCTATACTGACTGCAGGCATTCTGCCCCCTGCCTCTGTTTGTTGAGTATGTGACAAATTTCTTGTCCCCTCAGGCCAGGTGGGGATTGACTGACCAGATTGCTTTTTGGTAAAAAACAAACAAACAAACAAAACAACAGCAACCAACAACCACCACCACCAACAAAACAAACAAACAAACACGTGGGGAGTCAGTACAGTGGGCTCATTTTATAGAATTATTATTCTCTTAGTCTTGTATTCCCACCATCCTCATCTATTTGTCCCTTTACAACAGGAGGCATATCTTAAGAGATAAATCTTACCTATTTCTCATGTTTCCTTGTAACCCAAGGCTCTTCCTGTCAATATGAAATAAAAGTCAGGTCTCAATTTTAGGTGTTACTTTTGATAGTAAACTCTAGAAGAGCAAATTCCTTCCAGAATGGCCTGTGGACTGACAGATTAGGAGATCCTGGGTTCTGGAGCCAGATGAGGTCCTGCTCACTGCTGTCCTGAGCTCTGAATTCCATACAGCTGCCTGAACTGAAGTCTTTGGGCTTCTCCCTGTCAGATCTCTCAGGAATGCGCTGTGAAAGTTCATGGCTATCCAGAGAGTGGGCTCTGCATAGCGAGCTCTGGCGTGACACACCTGCAATTCCATTGTACAGAAGAGTGGTGAAGAGCTGGTTTTAGGAGGCAGGCTGACTTCAGTCTGATTCTTGATTTTGCATCTACCCACTGGGTGACTGGTTCATATTATGGGACCTCTTTGAGTCTCATTTCCTTCACCTGAAAAATGGGGATGATAATATTCACCTAGCTGTATCTTCTAATAGATTGAACTGAGAGATATGTCTAATTCACATATTACACCTGTCTGGCACAGAGTGTTCTATAAGTGGTGTGTGTGTGTGTGTGTGTGTGTGTGTGTGTGTGTGTGTGTTTGGTACCAGGGATTGAACCTAGGAGTACTTAACCACTCAGTGGTTAAGTACATCCCCAGCCACATCAGCAGCCCTTTTTTTGTATTTTATTTAGAGACAGGGTCTTGCTGCGTTGCTTAGGGTCTTGCTAAGTTGCTGAGGCTGGCTTTGAACTGGAGCTCCTCCTGCCTCAGCCTCCCAGACTGCTGGGATTACAGGTGAGCTGCTGTGCCCGGCAGTAGTCTTAATTGCTCTTGTTTTTGAATGGCTGGAAAGGAGAACCAGGTAACCTCATATTTTCTTCCCCAGATTACAATCCTATATTTCTCAGGGCTCAGCAAACTCCTTACTGATCCAACTTGGTATATTCCACCCTGCCCCATCTCCTGAGTTTTGGCATAGGTGAGAAGGTACCCTTAAGTCTCAGGGTTATTGTGGTCCCTGGGGTCATGTTGGGAATGACTGGGCATGGTGCATGTTCAGGAGGTTGGTGGGACACTGGCACTGGACCAGCTGTGGGCTCTAGAGAAGTGCCTGCTGCTTACCAGCTCGTCTTTCTCCTTAGTGACTCATCACAAAGTCTTCGGTAACCTCTTTTTTTTTTTTTTTTTGGTGGTTACCAGGGATTGAACTCAGGGGCACTCGACCACTGGGCCACATCCCCAGCCCTATTTTGTATTTCATTTAGAGACAGGGTCTCACTGAGTTGCTAAGTGCCTCGCCATTGCTGAGGCTGGCTTTGAACTCGTGATCCTCCTGCCTCAGCCTCCCAAAGTGCTGGGATTACAGGCGTGCGCCACCGCGCCCGGCTTCGGTAACCTCTTTGATTCCACAGGTATAAAGCCCAGGTGCTAGTCCTGAAGATCAGGGGGAAATAATTTAGCTGGTTATCAGTCTGCCACCAACAACCTTGGATGAGTTGTTCCCTCCCTGTGCCTCAGAGTCCTAATTAGTAAAAATCAGGGTGTTGGGTTATTCTCGTTCCCGATCAGAAGCTGACCCTATGAGTTTCCAGTCACTGGGGACCAGGAGACACCATTTCTAGGGGGAGAATGCCTATTATGGAAGCTAAGGATGATGAGTCCACTGCGTCTGCTTGATCACTATACTCTTTTCTCCTTTATTTTACCAGCAATCGGGGCTTGGGACTTGCTAAGATATTCCCAAGAAGCACTTGGGAGCTAGATCAATCTTCCTCCTATTCCTTCTTGTTCCCAGCTTTGGGAGTCTCATGCTCCACTGACTTGGGCACATTTCTCCCTGCTCTAAAAGAAGAGATTAGTCCACAAGCCCGTGAAGGCAAATCCCATTACCCTTGATGCACAGGGCTTCATTCCCCTATTTTACTGAAAATGTTCTACTTCTGGATGTCTTTCTGGACTGGTTGCTTACCAACATGTGGATTTCCTTCTCTTTAGGAAGACATTTTTTAGTCTGGTGTCTCCTGCTTACACCCATGACCGGGTGAAAAGAGAGTGCTCTTTTCTTGGTGATGAAGATATTATTGTGCCTTTATTTTGGCTCTGGACCCAGTCCTAGCCCCAATACTGACCAATACTACCTGGCATGATCATGTGCATGCATCTCTGTAACAATCTGCTTTCCTGAGTCCAGACTAGGTGATCCGACTCATCCTGGTTTGACAGGGACTTTCCCCATTTTAGCACTGAAAGTTTGGTGTCTAGGAATCCCAGGCAAACAAGGACAGTTGCTTATTCCAGTCCAGACCTTTTCTTAAAAAGCTGATATCTTCAATTTGATTGAGAGGGGGAAGGAACAGATGACCCAGAGCCAATCTCTATATCTTCTGACCCCTCAGGTGGATCAAGAAATCAGGCATGCATTTCTGCTTTCAGTTGGAATCTATTGGTATTATAATATTCACTTATGCCTTTGTTGGTTAAATTAGTGTTCCCAGGATATTTACTTCTGTTCACACACACTCATCAGCAGGAGGTGTTTTCTTTTCTTTTCTTTTTTCTTTCTTTCTTTCTTTTACCAGGGATTGAACCCAGGGGCGATTAAATTGCAGTCCTCCTGCTTCAGCCTCCTTAGCTGCTGGGATTACAGGTATGCATCATGCCCGGCAGGCGGTGATTTCTAAATGCTGCTTTTATAGAATGGAAGTTGCAACAGAGTGTAATCTACAACAGTGTGAGTTATGATGCTGTTGTGTATGCACGTGTGTGTATATGTACCTGTGCATATGACAGTGCCTGTGCATATGTGTAGGTCCATGACTTTGATGGTCCGGGACTGTGGCTCTGCTGTGGATGTCAGACTCCAGCTCTGACAGTCTAGACTGTTGGGAAGAGTTTGCTGCTAAGCCTGGGAGCTGGGTAGAGATGTGCAATGCTTGCATGGAGAGCCTTGCCACAAGTGTGGCCCTTCTTTGATGGTCACCATAGGATCTCCAGGTAGCCAGGCTCTAGGGCCAGGCATGCTCCTGTACCTCATGTGGAAGCTCAGCTCTCTTCCTTTCCTCTGCATAGCAAGAATTGCAGCATTTCTCCTGCATAGTCACAGGGACCTCACGGGGCTCCCAGTACAAGGTATTGTGATTTTTTTTCTTGTCAGAGCAGCACATTGTTCCAGGAGCATCTTTCAGAGTCTGTTTCCTATAGAACAATTTGTAGACCACAATGCAAATGATGTTGTCTGGAGGGCAAAGAGGGTGGCTGAGCTACTCCTCCTAGTTTTACTGGATCAAAATGAATTTAATCCAGCTCCATTTTAGCTTTGCTTTCGAATGGATTACACCCTCCTTCCCCTCAGATCCTTTTTATCCAATCTTATCATCCATCAACCTTATTCTTTTCTAAGAGATCTACCCCTTGTGATAAAACACGGATGTCTGAAAACATCTGTGAGTAATACCCATGCTGAGAAGTCTGTGACAGCTTGATTGATTAATTTCACAATAACACCCAGGAAGATGATAATGTTGACTAAGTCAGGCCTGTCAAAGATGATGGATGATGGAGAATTTCTTAAAAATCCTTGTGGAATTTGTGAGTAGGGATCTTGTTGGATGTGAGGCTAGGAGAGAGGTGGCTGGAGGGGAAGAATCCACAGGCCCTTATGTAGCTGAGAATCCAGTTCAATTGAGAGGTCCTAGTGATTGATCTCAAACTTGGTCCTCTCTCTGTTACTAAGTGTCCTCAGCATGACAACTTGCTGATGAGCAAAGAATAAGCAAGAGGTGACTACTGTCTTGGAGTTCTTGGTGAGACACGTGCACTTTGAAGATTCAGGGACTTATTGCTTCATTGAGATTTTTAAGGGTCCAATGGTCAGGGGTAGTGTTGGGGTAAACAATGGTCAGTGCCTCAGAAGGCTTGTTGTTCCTGGTGACGAGATAAGAAGGACCTCAAAGAATGTGATAATAAAGATAAGGAGAAGGGGAAACTGGCCATTTCCTTTGCCTCAAGTCTTTAGGTGAGGTTGGTTGTAAAGTTAAAGAATATACTCATAAAACATTCAAAGAAATCCATTTGCTCAGTAGCACACAACTTATCCTGTATGTATTTCCGTGGTGGTACAGACCTCCATGTTGCCGCCAGCTGCCTTTGAGGAATACGTGAGTAATAAAACGTCCAAACCCACCCCATTGAGTCCTCCATTGTTCTTTCTTTGGGATTAGTAAACAGTATGCTGAGGCATTTGCAACCCTGGGGTTGAGCAGTTGGGCCTGGAATATCACATCCAGAAGAAAAGACAAATGACTGCCTCTTACATCCCCTTCCATGAAGAAGGAAACACAGCACATGGGTTGGCTTCTGGAGGTGACATGTTTCATGGGAGTATTGCTCTGGCTAGGCACTAGGTAACACTGAAGTTTGCCAGAGTTGAGTGGGATCAGGAGTGTGAAAGGGCTCTGTAGCAGGTCCACACTATTGTGCAAGCAACTCCACCAATTGGGCTATGATCTGGAAGATCCTATGATGTTGGAGGGGTCAATGGTGGGAAAAGATGTGGTAGGGAGATTATGGCAAGCCCCAGTAGGAGAATCACAATGCAGGTGCTTGGGGTTCAGAAAATTATATGCTTTTTGGGAAATAGCTTCTGACGTATTATTAGGCCCTGGGCTTCCACTGACCATTAGGCATGAAGTGAGCACACATTTGAAACTGCTCACTGTGAACTGGGCTCCATTAGGCCCTTAAGACATAAAATGGACCCAATAGCAGTGTTGGCATAATTACAGCCACCTTCCTTTCCCCCACCCCCACTTCATGAATACTGCTCTTATTCTCAAGAAATAGACACTAGCCCAAGATAAAACTTACAGGTCTGAAGACATGCTGGTCTCTCTCTGTTCTCTCATTGAGAGATAGGAGACAACTTATCTGCTCCTGAGATGGGGATGTACTGGTTTCTCTGTTCTCTCCTTGAGAGATAAAGCGACCTGATGTTTTCCCTTTTCCCTCTTTGAGAAATAGGAAAACTGCCTTTCTCTGTTCCCAAGAAATAAACTTGCCTTCCACACAATCAGGGGATGCTTGCTATGCCAAGACTAAACCCCCCACCTAACGCATGGCCATGATTCTAGCCTATGAAAGATAACATTCAAGGAGGAGTTGCTGCTGCTGTCCCTCTCTCTGTGCAGAGCAGCCTTGTCAGGCTCCCGACAGTGAACCCACTTCTTATCCCAGGTGTGTGTTTCATCAGTCCTGCGCCACTCTTCTTTCAAGCAGTCTGTTCTCCAATAGAAATAGTACCTTTGGTGTTAAGCCTGACATAACTGTGGGGCAAGGGTCAGCTGCATGGGTAGGCAGCCCAGTACTCCATGTCTTCTGCCAGAGTTGTATCAATGTCTTGCTCCAATCCCAAGCCTATAATTAAATGGGAGTTCTCATATGATCAGAGGAAAAGGCCCATACTTTGTCTGTGGGTGGCATGTGAATGAAATCCAGGACGTCTCCAGGACGTCTGAGCCCATGGTGGGCAGCCTGGGAGAGTGGTGGTCAGGTAGCCCATTGTTGGACAGGACACCATGGTATACAGACACCATCTGGTTTCTGAGGTGAGCTGGTTCATTTCTGTCCCTCAAAGCTTTTGGACATGCACACAGCTGAAGGAGGCCTTGCTGGCAGAAAACTTTGGAAAGTTCCCTCTAGTGAGACTGGGCAGGAGTAGCAGAGTGGCGTGGGGACTGCCTTGAGAAAGCAGCTGAGGAATGGATTGATCTGGATTTCCAGAGACTTCGGAGACAAAGCCTGGTCTGATAGGAACCATGATTCAACGCTCCAACTTGGGGTTTCATCCTTTAGGAAGCAGCATGTACATTAAATAGTTCCTTCCTTTGTGAAGGTTCGTGGTTGGCCCCAGTTAACATCACTTTGGTGACCCACTTGAAGCCTGTGTTTCTTATTTTCACAATTCTGGGATTTACAAGAATTGAAGGCTCAGTCCCCAGAGGAGAAATGTTTTTGCCAGGGGATACAGTAAAGGCCCCATTAAACTACAAGCTTCAGCTGTGACTAGGGAACCAACAGAGGAGAAGGGACAAACAAGGGAGAAGACAAGTCGTCATTGTGGCAGGAGTAATTGATCCTGATCGGCAGGAGATGGGGCTACTTTATACATTGGTAGTAGGGGAAATACTGGTGGAACTCAGGTACTTGCTTCTCCCATAACTTGAACAGAACAGTATGAAGCGAAACCGGTCTTGGAAATCAGCATTGGGTCTTCATCCGCTTCCGCCACCTCCCCCACTTGAAGATTAAACACCCTAGAAATAGAAACGCTGAGGCGAGCATAGAAAGCAAGTTTATTTAAAAGACAGATAGAGATAGCAGACTTCTGGAGTGGGTTTGTCTTGTTTTTTTATAGACCCCCACCCTCTTTTTCTTTCCTGCCTACGTGCCCAAAGGCAGGAAAAGAGAAGTCCAGGGAATAATTGTGGGTTTGGGAAAATGCGATCCTTCCCTTCCCCCAGAGGTGTTAGCAATTGGTTGAACAGAGAAGTGCTATGGGGAGGTTAGCTGTTAGCAACCCATTTTCCTTTTTTTTTTTTTTTTTTTTTTTTTTTTTTTGTCTTAAATGAAAATATGTATTTATTACCAACTAAGTAGCATTTCCAACAGAGTTTTTTTTAATCAATTACAGACATGTACACACACAATTGCAAGACAAAATTACATTTTTCACATACTAAAGGTTGATATTGCAAAGAAGATAGGCATACGTCCAAAAGACAACCAGAAAGCAGCAAAAAATCTTTCTTCTTACTTTCAATATGGAAAATATTAACAGAGACTCTCCTTGGGCAAATCAATGAAGATTTAGTAATCAAAAATGGGAGACTGACAGACTCTGGGGACAGAAGGAGCTGGTTAGGGGGAACATGAAGGCCCCAAGGACAGGCTGTATTTAAGGGAGACGTGAGGAACAACTGTGAGGAGCACCAGGTGTAGTGTGGTTGCCCACTGGATACTGCAGCCTGCCCTCCCTCCATGGGGAATGATTTGGAGTGCAGAGCAGGTAAAGAGGTGGTCCAGTGAGTTGGCAGTCTTGTCCCTGGCCCCTTAGTTTCCTGTTGGGGACAGACTGTGGTCCTCCTGAGGCTGGACTTTGGAATCTTTTGACTGATGAAGATGGAAATGAAATTAAGTCATGCAAGCTAACATACAGGCAATTTTTTTTGGAGTGGGGAGTCTGAGGGGAGCTTCCATTTAGGAAGGGAGATTCAGTTCTGACAAGAAGACATCAGGCTGGGCATGGTGGTGCATGCCTTTAATCCCAGTGGCTCCACAGGCTGAGACAGGAGGATTGTGGGTTCAAAGCTAGCTTCAGCAATGGCAAGGCACTATGCAACTCAGTAAAACCCTGTCTCTAAATAAGATACAAAATATGGTTGGGGATATGGCTCAGTGGTCGAGTGCCCCTGAGTTCAATCTCTGGTGCCCCCCCCCCCCAAATAAAATAAAGAAGACATCAGGATGGGCTGTAGCAGTTGGGTTGTGTATGTGTCAGAGTCCTGGTCACTGTTGTGTGCACATCTGCACACATAGCATCTATCCTGGACAGTGGACTCCTGCAGGGCAGGCTCTGGATTGGCTTTATGCACTCATCCTAGATGTGGATGGACACAGTAGAGAATCAGAATTTATCTTTTTTTTAAAGTTGTTGATGGACCTTTATTTTATTCATTTATTTATATGTGGTGCTGAGGATCGAGCCCAGTGTCTCACACATGCTAGGCAAGCACTCTACCACTGAACCACAACTCCACCCGAGACTCAGAATTTCTGCACAGTGTTAGAAGCTGGGCTTCATAGTCTGTAGGTCTTAGGTTCAAATCCTTACTTTGTCATTTATTAGGGTATACACTTGGGAAATCTAGCTAAACTCTCAGTTCCAAATCTGTAAATTAATTGTATTATCTGTCATGCAGGATATTCTCAAGGATTAAATGACAGAAGCATTCAAAGCTCTTAGCACACCACCTGGCATGTGGTAATCTGACACTAATGGCAACCGCTTTACATTATTGACAATGAATGAAAGTTGGTTGAATGACTCATTGGGTATGTAATGGGAGACTCCAATTCCACTTGCAAATCCCTAGCTGCTCTATTTCCTGGGGCACAACAGACCTCTCCCCTTTCCTCTGCCACTACTTGCTATTCCAGTCCCATAAGATTAGAAAAGCAAGAGGGCTCTGCATGGGGCCTGGTTGGCAGGCACCTCTGAGCTCCAGGGCAGAGTCTTGGGTGTGAGTCTCCACCAAGAACAGTGTCATGTTGGGGAAGCTTATGGAATAAGCCCCAGGCTGCCAGCCTTGGCCCCAGCCCAGATCCAAGTACCATAAAAGGGGCATCTCTTCACCCTGAAGTACGCCTCTCACTGTCTTCCTCCTCTGTGCCTCTTCCTCAGGGTCTGGTGAGTCCCCATTTGCCTCTTGCTTCCAGGTTGAAGGCACAGTGCCCTGGCGTGCTCTGCTTCCTGCTCACATCAGGAGACTCTCCCTAGGCTGGAAGTCAGGATGCCTGGACAGTCATCCCTCTTCTGCCTCTAGGCCTCAGCGTCCTCTTCTGGGCGATGAAGAGCTGGGCTAGATAACCTTTTGTTCTGACTTCTGGTGGCTCTGTGACATCCAGATCTCTTCATCAAAGAACCAGTGGGACATTGTCTTCCTAGGCAACTGAGAACATAGCCAAGACTAGGATCTCCAGAACTCTCTCTACCACCTTTAATCCTTCATCCTCCTTACCCTGTGGTTTGTGGTAGCCCTGGGCTCAGGTCTCCTCAAGATGCTTAGAGGCTCCAGAGGGACTCAGGGTCAATCCTTGCTCCTGCCCCCATTCATCATTATTCTAGAGCTGGGAAGAGGATAGTCCTATCCACAGTCTCTAGAGCAAATGCACGATTACCCTTTGGGATCCATTTGCATCCTATGACCTTGATGGCACTTGCCAAAGCAGCTTCAACTCTGACAGGGCTCTGGAGGCTCTTCTGGTTGGGCCACAGAATGTGTCCAAGATAATGGTGAGTGGGGGGTCCTAGGACTAGGAACAATGGGATATAAGAAACAAACAGGGATGACAGAGCCCTTCGGTGCCCTGCTGGGAGCATCATGAGCAGATCTGAGCCCATCCAGGAGACCACACGGAGTGAGGTGGGCCATGGCGTTTCTCGTTGGCCCATCAGATACTACCAGTTCATACTCCTCACAGACCTTCTTCCCTCTACAGTCCCCAGGAGTTTTCCTGCCCTCTCCTCAAATCTTTATTCCCTTTTCTGTATTTCACCTGGACCAGTGGGATACCAAATTCTACTGCCTTTCAGCCTACTGCCTCACCCTCTCTGCAGCCCCAGCTTCCTCCCCTCTGTTTCCTATAGTCTCTCACATTGGAAGACAAAATCAGATGGCTGTCTGTGTTTCCTGCAGCTTATGGAAAACAAGATGAATAACACTGAGGCTGAGAAGATGTTGATGGGCTTGTTCAAACTGTATCATGAATATGCCCAAGATTCAGGTGCTATGGACAAATCTGGCTTATCGAAGATGATGAAGGAGAATTTTCCCACCTTCCTGTCAGCTTGTGTAAGTGGGGGCCTAAGTGCGACTGGGCAGGAGTGGGGCAGGAATGAGCAGCACCCGTGGCCCTGGTGTGCCTCAGAATGCCAGCTCACTGAGAGGCAGCCGTAGGACTGGGCTGACTGGCATCTTGTGCCTGGATCCAGCCTTTGGCAGGCCCATCTCCTTGAATCCAAAGTGTGGTAGACAGAGTCCAAGATGGTGGTTGGAAGATCCAGCTTCCTGCATAGCCACTGCCATTTCCATATTGCACTATTACAAATACCTAATCACCTATTCACCTTAGTTACCTCAGACAAACCATGGGGACACTAACACCTATTTCCAAAGGGTTGTTATGAACATTTAAATGAGCAAAGCATGTGAGAAAATGCTTTGTGAAATGGAAAGAGGGGTAGGGATGTTAACAATTGTTATTACATAGTCAGCAGTCTATAGTGATTTGTGGGTCAGGAAAGGTTTCTGACATAATTTCTCTCTCTTTCTCTTTTGGTACTTGGGATTTAACCCAGGGGTGCTCTACCACTGAGCTACTTCCCAGATGTTTTTTTATTTTGAGACAGGGCCTCACTAAATTGCTGAGGCTGGCTTTGAACTTGCAATCCTCAGCCTCTTGAGCCACAGGGATTATAGGCTCTCTCTTTTGGCTAGCAAAAATTTTCTCTTTTAGGCTTACCTTTTTGGATTCACCTGCTCTTTTCATGTGCCCCTGGGAGTAGAAGTAACACTTTAGAAATCAAGTGCCAAGTGAAATGAGGCATTCCTAAAACCTCTAGCCTTTGAATCTCACTGTAGTACCTAATTTCACTATTAAATTATTGGCACACACTGAACTCACTGGCACAAATAATCCAATAGATTTAATCCCACAGGTGAGATCCAAAGGGCACTCAGAGTTGGCGAGTTTTGATGGGAATGAGTGGAGGCAGCTTTGAGACTGAGGTCCAAAGGGTGTCAGGTCAGGAAAAATGATTGCGGTATATGCAAAGGCAGTGGGCAGAAACTCCTGCCAACTGTGGATCTCCTATGTATGTGCTCATTGGAGACAAAGAATTGCCAATTAAAAAGCTCAGAGTCAGATGGGAGTCTGTAATCCCAGCTACTCAGGAGGCTGGGACAGGAGGATGGAAAGTTTGAGTACAACTGGGCACCTTTGTGAGACTCTGTCTCAAAGTAAAATATAAAAAATTTTGGGAATGTAGCTTAGTATTAAAGTGCCACTGGGTTCAATCCCCAGTACCAAAACAAAACAAAACAAAACACAAAAAAAACAACAACCACAAAAACATTCAGGGCAAGTTCCCAGTTCTATCCATCATGGTCATCTCCACGTTGTCCTCCTGCAATCCTTGCTTTCACCCCACAGATATTTCTCCTCTTCTGTCCCCTCATCTTTCTCCTAGTTCAGGCCCAGGTTGTAAAATAATTTTCTCTTGTTGGTGATCCTCTCTCTATAGGAAAAAATGAGCTCGGATTTCTTAGAAAAATTCTTTAAGAAGGAAGATGTGAATCATGATGAGAAGATCAGTTTTTCTGAGTTCCTCTCCAGTGTTGCTACAGTGGCCATGGACGTATACACTGAGTCCCAAGGCCAGAAGCCCTGTTCTGAGGGTTCGAGATGATCCAGCCCCGCCCAGCCCAGTTCAGCCCAGAGGTCCCCACTGAGACCTGTGATCAGCAGACCCCCAAACTAATAAACGGCTGTCTCCATTGCTCTCGTTGTTGGTGTTATTTGCCTCTTTCTCTTTGGTCAGGTATGTTGGTAACACTCTTGATTGGTTGTTTTGTGGTTTTAAAAATTCTATTTCCCCTTCTTACAGCTAAGGTTTGGAAATATACGCGTGTGTGCATGTATAAAACACACACACACACACACATTTTTTGTGGTTTCCTTTGAAATTTTAACTTGCACACAATATAAGCTAGACTGGAGTCTAGCTCCTGAACAATATAAAGAATTTGCTTTGAGAGATTCTCATTCCAGTTTATATGCTATTATTTCTCCAGCCTCTTAGCTCTATCAGTTAAAAACTTCTCCCCTAATTAGGAATAATTATTATTATTATTATTTTTTATTTTTTATTTATTTATAATTTTTAATATGTACAACTCATAGTGCATGTATTTAGCATCTTTTTACATACAATTGTTTGTATACGGAAATATTATTTTTGACTGACACAAATATTTGGTTAGAATTCCTCACTTGTCTGCTGTTCCCATTCCCTACCATTCCCTTTGCCCCTCAGATCTTCCTTCTAGGGTGATTTTTCTTTTTATCATAGTACTTGTTTTTGAAGCTTCTCTCTTGAGAATCTGTGGGGGGTAAGCAATCTCAGTTTTTGACTATCTCAAGGTGTCATTTCACTAAGTTAATCTTTTTAAAAATATTTATTTTTTAGTATAGGTGGACACAATATCTTTATTTTTTATTTTTATGTGGTGCTGAGGATCAAACCCAGTGCCTCGTGCATGATAGGTGAGTGCTCTACCTCTGAGCCACAACCCCAGCCCCCCGACCAAGTTAATCTTTAAAAGAATTATGAAGAATTTTAAAAAAAATATTTATTTATTTTAGTTGTACACAATGCCTTTATTTATTTTTATGTGGTGCTGAGGATCGAACCTGGGCTGTGCACATGCTAGGCGAGCACTCTACCGCTGAGCCACAATCCCAGCCCCCAAGAATTTTTTTTCAAATACAAAAATAGAGAAAACAATGTGACAATTCCTCTTGTATCCATTGCCCAATTTGATGATGGTCAATACACAACCAATCTTGTTTCATTTATATTTTTACCAACTCCCATCCCTAGTTATTTTGGAGCAAATTCCAGATATGATATATTTTTATCACTAACTATTTCAATTTGTATTTCTTTTTCTTTTTTTTTTTTTTTTTTTCATACCAGGGATTGAACTTAGGGGCACTCGACCACTGGGCCACATCCCCAGCCCTTTTGTGTGTGTGTGTGTGTGTGTGTATGTGTGTGTGTGTGTGTTTTATTTATTTTTATTTTTTTGTTAGAGACAGGGTCTCACTGAGTTGCTAATGCCTCGCCTTTGTTGAGGCTGGCTTTGAACTCGCAATCCTCTTGCCTCAGCCTCCCAAGTGCTGGGATTACAGGTGTGTGCCACTGTGCCCGGCTTCAATTGTATTTCTAAAAGATAAGGACAACTTAAGAAACCCATAACCACAATATTACTATCATACCTAAAAATTGACACTATTTCTTTAACAAAACCAAGTCAGTGTTCACATCTCTCCAATTGTCAAGCAATTTTTTCCTAAGTTTTTTATTTTTTACCCAAGATCAAATAAAATACATACATTACAAATGGTTGATGGTCCTTGAAATCTTTAAAGTGTACACCTTCCACCTCCATGTCTTCTTTTTCCCCATTATTTTTTGTCGGAATATTATAAGGGTTGAAGTCTTTAGCCCCCCATACCGGGATGGACCTCTTTTGTTCAGCAAAAGAGACCAAAGGGGCCTACCTCAACGAGGAGACTAGACTGGGAAAGTAAAGGCTGCTGTTATTCCCTCCCCTGCCTTTAGAAGGCCCAGCAACATACCAGGGAGCCCGGTCACTGATCAGTGCAAGAACTCGGTTTATTGAGGAAGTTGGACGGTTTTATAGAGGACATGGGCCAATCAGCAGAAAGATTATAGGGACACATAAGGAGCATGGGCAGATGCCATTGGTGGAGCCAGTGGCCTATCCTTGGGGTGGTTTCAGTTCTCATCTTACCTCAGGGGAATGCCCCTTGGCTCAGCCAAGTTCCCGATCAGGAAGTGGGAGAAAGCGTGTTATTAATGTTCCCAAAAATTTTTGCTGTTGTCATTGAAGAAAATGGGTCATTGGTCCCACATAATTTACCACAGTCTCCATGTCACTGATTGTGTTCCTGTCTTGTCAGTTAACAGGTTCCTCAACCACCCGCTTCTTTTAAATTGGTAGTTAGGTCTACAACCTTGACTTTATTCAGGGCTCATTTTATTAAAAAAATTTATTTTTAGTTATACATGAGAGTAGAGTATATTTTGACATATCCTACATACATGGAATATAACTTCCCATTCTTGTGGTTGTACATGATGTGGAGTTATGCTGGTTGTGTATTCATATGTGAACATAAGAAAGTTATGTCTGATTCATTCTGCTATCTTTCCCATTCCTATCCCTGCTCCCTTCCCTTCATTCCACTCTGTCCAATCTGGTGAACCTCCACTGGCTCTCCCCCATTGTGAGTCAGCATCTGTATATCAGAGAGAACATTCAGCCTTTGTTTTTTGGGAGTGGCTTATTTCACTTAGCATGATAGCCTCCAGTTCCATCCATTTACCAACAAATGTCATAATTTCATTCTTCTTTATGGCTGAGTAATATTCCATTGTGTATATGTACCACATTTTCTTTATCCATTCTTCTGTTGAAGGGCAACTAGGTTGGTTCCATAGTAGCTTAGGTATGGTGAATTGAGCTGCTATAACATTGATGTGGCTGTGTCACTATAGTATGCTGATTTTAAGTCATTTGGGCATATGCTGGGGAATGGGATAACTGGGTCAAGTGGTGGTTCCATTCCAAATTTTCTGAAGAATCTCCATACTGCTTTCCAGAGTGGTTGCACCAATTTGCAGTTCCACCAGCAATGTTATAAATGTACCTTTCCCCCCATATCTTTGCCAATATTTATTGTTGCTTGTATTCTTTATAATTGCCATTCTGACTGGAGTGAGATGGTATCTCAGTGTAGTTTTAATTTGCATTTCTCCAAATGTTAGAGATGTTGGACATTTTTTCATGTACTTATTGATTGCTTGTGTTTCTTCTGTGAAGTGTCTGTTCAGTTCTTTTGCCCATTTATTGATTTGGTTATTTGTTTTTTTTTTTTCTGTTAAGTTTTTTTGTGTTCTTTATATATCCTGGAGATTAATATTCTATCTGAGGTGCAGGTGACAAAGATTTTTTTCTGTTCTTAGGCTCTTTCTTCCTGTTCTTGATTGTTTCCTTTTCTGAAGATCTTTAGTTTGATATAATCTCAGGGATTTTTTTTTAAGCCACATTACTTTACATGTGGATTTGTCTATTTGTGTCAAGAGTACATAATATCTTTTTTTAAAATCAGCCATGAATGATTATTGCCAATACCAGTTGAATCTACCTCTTCCTATCCCACTCTGCACTTGTGCAGTTGAACTTGTCTGGAGAAGAATGTGCTGTCCTTGTTGACAGGTCACACTTTGTAAATTTGTGCCCTTTTCAGCACCTATTCTCTTGGGGTTTTTGTTTAATATCATGTCTTTAAATAATAGCTATATACTTTTGACTTCTAAATTATATTTTATCCAGAACTTCTCCCCTGAATTCCAGGCTAGTACCTACTTAGCATCTCTATTTAAGTGCCTAATAGGTCTATCAAACTTAACATGTCTATTTCAAACTTGTTTCACCTGTGGTCCTTTATATCTAGTTTAATAGCAATTCCAAATGCCAGATTGATCAGGTCAAAAAATCCTTGACAGTATTTGACTGTGATTTTTTTCTTTTCTTTTTTTTTGGTACCAGGGATTAAACTCAGGGGCACTTGACCACTGGGCCACATCCCGAGCCCTTTTTTGTATTTTATTAGAGACAGGGTCTCACTGAGTTGCTAAGTGCCTCGCCATTGCTGAGGCTGGCTTTGAACTCATGATCCTCCTGTCTAAGCCTCCCAAGTGCTGGGATTACAGTTGTGTGCCACTGCACCCAGCTGAGAGACTTTTTAATTACATCTCATGAAAAAGTCTCACGTGTTTTGTATTATTTTGCATCATTTTCTCATTATGATTCAAAGTGATTATTTTCTACCAATCTTCCATCACTAATTCTCTCTTCCCTGTGATTAATTTACTGTTAAGTCTACCTACTGCAGCCCTCATTCTAGTTCCATTATTTTAATTCTGGAATTTCCAATAGAATATTATATTCTTTTAGATTTTATTTCTCTGGGGGAATTCTCTATTTTTTCAGCAATTTTATTGGACACATTAATCACAGTTATTTTCTCAAGGATATGTTTTTATTAAAAAATCAAACTTTATGTATGTGCCTTCTTTTACATCTGAAATAATTATATAAGCTCTTCAGGTAATGGCTTTAATTTTGGGTATTTTGTAAGCTGTGCTGGTGGGCTCCCACTGGAATATTGTCTCTCCCTGGGCACTGCCCCTGGGCTAATGGCCCATGCCTACACATGTGCTGGACAGTTTGTCACAGTTAATTTTATTAATGTGGATGTTCAATAACTAGATCATCTGTAGGTTTCTTCCATTTTCTGTTTTTCATTCTGTCTTCTGTCCTGGAGTATGTAGCATTTTTTTTTTTTTTTTTACTAAATGCTGAACACCAAGTAGGAAAATTTTTTATAGGCTAACGATGATTTTTGTCTTCCTAGAGAATTTTCTGGAGAGCAAGTAATTTAATTCTAACCTGGGATAAAGTTGATTCAAAACTAGGCTTTAGGATTTGTAAGATTTGTTTTATTTCTAATCTGTACACTTCATCTTGGGAGCAACTCTTTAAGGGTTCTAACTGAAATTCTGGAATTTTAAAAGGTATTTTTTTTGCCTTGGTAATCCTCTGAGCTCTGATTTTTATCTTCCAAAGGCTCTATTTTTCTATTTAAGTTCTTAGTGGGAACTTTCTGATTGCTTCTACTTCTTGGCCTATATGGCATATGATTAGGTGTATGGACCACAGGGGAAAAGCCAAGTAGAGTGAAATACTCGCCATTCTTTGCTTCCCTTTTGTTACAGTCTTGGTCCTGCCTTGAAAGTTTTAAACTCTATTTTTCATCTCACCAGCCCTGATTGATTATTGCAATCTTAATATTCTTTGCTTTTTATAAGTTACTTTCTGTTTGGTTTGTTAAATGCCTCAAGGAGAGAATTTTGAATTCATTGAGTTTTCTTTCTCTTGGGATTAAAAACTTTCAAGTTTTGGCTACTTTGGTAGGTTTATAACACCCTCCCACCCCTTTTATTTTAGTTGTAGATGGACACAATACCTTTATTTTTTTTAATGTGGTGCTGAGGATTGAACCCAGCACCTCACATGTGCTAGGCAAGTGCTCTACCACTGAATTATAACCCCAGCCTCTGAGACCTTTAAACAGATTATTTCTTGAATTTTATCCATCTTCCCTGTATGTTTTATTGGGATAACTGGTCTGCTACAAAAATACACTGTAGTCAGATGCAGACATTTTAGCAGTCATATTGAGCTACAAAGATTCTTAGTACTGCTAGGGAGAAATCATTAGTCAGGCTAAGAGCACATGTAGCCTGTGTCCTAGGTGTTCTACTTTAATGTGTATACCCACCAAAAGTATTCACATGGTCCATAAGGGAACTCATGTAATAACATTCATCATAACATTTATGTTGGTAAGAAATGGGAGGCATTCTTGGGGTGGAGGATGTATCTGTGGGGTAGCAGATAGGCAACATATTGTGGCTTCACATTATAAAGTAAATGCACCTTGGATATAATAATCTGAGAGCAGCTATATACAAGTTGGAGTTCCACTAAATTTCTTTAAAATTCTTTTGTTAGTGTGCATGAATTAAAGACTCATGTCCTTACATGTAATTGTCACAGAAGTTGACTGGTTCATGTGAACTTCCTTAATGTACTTTGAAAAATTGCAAGTGGATGATGAAAGATTAAAAGATAGTCAAATAGCAAAAATGAAGCTAAGAAATCAAAGACTCAACAAGAAATTTAGATTCTTAATATGAAATTGAGACAAAAATCATGCTCCCAGTGAGAAACAGCCAGCATTTAATCCAAATTAAATGGAGGAGGTGGGGAGAAAGGAGAGCACTGGAACTTATCTCATGTTTGTCAGAATCTTGTAAAATAGAAATTAAAAACATCGACGAGATTTTATCTTATACTTAACTGAATGTATTTATTCTTTTAAAAATATTTATTTCTGGGGCTGGGGTTGTGGCTCAGTGGCAGAGCGCTCGCCTCGCATGTGCGCAGCCCTGGTTCGATCCTCAGCACCACGTAAACATAAAATGCATTGCATTGTGTACAACTAAAGTAAATAAATAAATATTTAAAATATTTATTTGTTCTTTTAGCTATACATTACAGTAGAATCTATTGAATGTATTTATTCTTCCCCATCAATTCCATTCCTAGGCAAGAATACTTAAGAAATCATCTCATAGATCTGTAAGGAGACAGGTATGGGAATGCTTGTTATAATGTGTTTATGGTTTATGGTGGCATAAACACACTGTAACAATCAGTGTTTAATTAAACACATCATGCTCTTTGATGATTGGAAACAATCAGTGTTTATCAAACACATCATGCTCTTTGATGATTTTTCTGTTCTTTACCACATACTGTTTTCTGCTTGGAAAGCTGAGCTCATCCTTCAGGACCTTACTCAAAAACCACTTACACATAGGGAAAAAAATAGAGTTCCTATAGAGAAGGTTAAAGGAAGCTGAGAGCAGTGGTGCATGCCTGTAATCCCAGCAAATTGGGAGGCTGAGGCAGAAGGATCACGAGTTCAAATTCAGCTTCAGAAACTTAGTGAGATTGTATCTCAAAATAAAAGTAAAACAAGCTGGGGGTGTGGATGTGGCACAGAGCACCACTAGGTTCAATTCTGGTACCAAAAAAAAAAAAAAAAAAAAAAAAAAAAAAAAAAAAAAAAAAAAAAAAGGAGAGGGCACAATGAATTCAGCACCAAGGACAGCAACAAGGTGGTAAAGTTTATCTACCATGCAAACAAACATTATGGAGTCCTGTGATACTGGGATTCCTTGGGATCTTTTGGATTCCCAGAATCTTTCTCATGTTAGCTGTCATGTGAGTTAAGTACAGAGTTATTAATTTTATTTCTCCTTAGCACTAACATAATGCATAAATGTTACCAAATTGCTCTTGATCAAATGATTAATCTTGCTCTAGTATGTTTTAGAATAAAAGGTTCAGTTCTGAACATTATGATTCTAAAACTTGTACCCTTATGCCCTTTCTTATAATTGTCTACTTTGAATCTCAAACAATATATTGATTCCCTACCTTATTACTTGACATTTTCAAAAAACTAGTGAATGAGCCGGGAGTGGTGGTGCATGCCTGTAATCCCAGCACTTGGGAGGCTGAGGCAGGAGGATAGCCAGTTCAAAGCCAGCCTCACCAATGGCGAGGCACTTAGCAACTTAGTGAGACCCTGCCTCTAATAAAATACAAAAAAAGGCTGGGGATGTGGCCCAGTGGTTGAGTACTCCTGAGTTCAATTCCTGGTAACAAAACAAAACAAAACAAAAAAACTGGTGAAAACCAACTCAATTTTCAGTTTGGTGACTGGTGCTCTGGGCTATGACTTGGCTTCCTTCTCTCTTTACATCAGTACTCTTCTGTAAGCCACACTGGTGTGTTGGGAAGAATATATTTCTCTTGACTTCCTGCCATAGCATAAACACCAATATCTCAGGACATATGGGAATTGCAGGCAAGATATGTGGTCCTTCCCCTCAGGGAGATCACCTCTCTGGGATGAGATGGGAATATAAATAGAAAATTCAGATAGGCATGATGAACCCAATTGGCATAAACAGAAGAAGCATTTAGAGTGTGAGCTATTCTTGGGGACATTAGACAAGGCCTCCTGGAGGAGATCATTTTTAATTCTAGACAAGAAGGATGAAGAAATATTTGCACATTTCTTCCTGAATTTTATGTGTCATTACCAGCTGAAGGGAGCATTACAAGGTTAAATATGAGCTAGAAAAAAAAAAAAAAAAAAGACAGGGCAAGCCCACCTTAAGATCATAGTGCTGGTTTAGGAGACTTTGGTATGCCAGCAATGAATTTGGAAGTCCAGTGACCCCCACATTTTATTGAGAGTCTTTTCTCCCACGGGATCAGGAATTGAAACCTTGGGAAGTTTTTAGTGGTTTCCATTCATCTTTTAAATTATATTTACTTATTTTTCTTACTTTTTTATTGGTTATTTTTAGTTCCATTAATCTTTTAACCTGATTCTTGGGGTACTTTTCTATACTTCACACTCTGCCTACAGGCCTGATACCAAAAGCTTGGCCCTTTTTCTTGATGCTAATCCAATAATGAGGATAAAGTTTTGAGAAAAAGAAGTTTTATTGCTTTGCCAGCAAAGGGGGGAGTCCCTATAGGGAAAGCCTGCCCCAGAGACTGTAATGTCAACTTCTAAGGGGATGAGTGGGCTTTTACAAAGGGGATATAAAGGCTGTGCTCCACCTGTGCCCTATCAGGAGTCATAATTAATTTGTAACCTTGAGAGATAGTTTTGTCTTAGAGCCACTGGTGCCAGTTGGAATTCCTCCATTCCTGTAGTCAATGAGATGAAGTACAGATAACTTGAAGGAAAAAAAATGGTCATTTAAAAAATAAGGCACAGTAATACTGGCAATTAGAGAAATGCAAATCAAAACTAAGATTTTGTTTCACTCCATTCAGAATGGCAGCTATAAGTACACAAACAACAACAAATGTTGGATAGCATGTGGGGAAAAAGGCACACTCATACATTGCTGGTGGGACTGCAAAAATGATGCAGCCAATGTGAAAGCAGTATGGAGATTCCTTGGAAAACTGGGAATGGAACCACCTAATGACCCAGCTATCCCACTCCTTGGTATATTCCCAAAGGACTTGGAAATCCAGTGACCCCCACATTTTATTGAGAGTATTAAAACAGTATTAAAAGTATTAAAAACAGCATACTACAGGGACACAGCCACATCAATGTTTATAGCAGCACAATTCACAATAGCTAGACTGTGGAACCAACCTAGATGCCCTTCAGTAGATGAATGGATAAAGAAAATGTGGTATATATACACAATGGATTATTACTCATCAATAAAAGAGAATAAAATAGTGGATTTGCAGGTAAATGGATGAAGTTGGAGAATATGATGCTAAGTTAAGTTAGCCAATCCCCCAAATCCAAATGCTGAATGTTTTCTCTGATATAAGGAGTTTGATTCACAGTAGGGTTGGGATGAGGAGCATAGGAGGATTAGAGGAACACTAGAAAGGTCAATGGGGAGGGAGGGAAGGGAGGAGGCCAAGGGGGTAAAAAAAAAAGATGATGGTAAAATGAGATGGATATCATTACCCTAAATGCATGTATGAAGACACAAATGGTGTGAATATACTTTGTATACAACCAGATATATGGAAAAATGTGCTCTATATGTACAATATGAATTGTAATGCATTCTGCTGTCATATATAACAACTTAGAATAAAAAAAGTAAAAAAAACCTAGATCTGGTTCCAAGGTACTATATGTAAGTGTGAACACATCACATACAAAAAATAAAAAAAATAAAAAATAAGGCACAATGATAGAGCAGCAAGGTTTGTATTCAAAGGATGAAGTGGATTCCTGTTACAGGTCTGGAAGTTTTTAGATCTTGGACTTCTGTTAATACTAGATTTTTGACCAGGCTTTAGACAAATACACATTAATAAAAATGATTTACAGTACTTGTGATGGACTAGGAATGTTGTTATATGCTGGAGTTCCTATGTGGCTAAGGTAGGTGATTTTCCTCCATAACTCAAAGTTGTACAGGAAGACAGAGGGGAAAACTACGTGATTTGGTTGATAAAGTAGATGTGGGTTCAGGGATGCATGTGAGGGAGACGCCATTTCTTTTGGGTAAAGAGTTAGCAGTTCATTCTCTAAATGTCTAAATAGAAGTTTAGCTTAAAGCTCAATCTTGAAATTTGATGTTAACCAGGCAGATTAGACATTGCAATATATTTCATGTGGAGGAAGCAGTTAGAAAGATTGATATTGAGGCAAGAAACAAAGAGATATGTTGAGGGTGGGCAGTTGCAAATACCTAGAATAGTAGGAGCTAGGCTAGTGGGGTTCAGAGAGTGCTGGACAGGCAGGAGGTCAGACATCATCTTTTGGAGGCCCTGGCATGATGGTTCCAAGCAGCCTTGGTATAGGAGAAAGAGGACAAATGGGGGAGGTTGATTTAGGTTTGGAGATTTGCAGGGAAGCTCTGGCATAAAGGAAAGGGGCAAGGGAACTGAGATTAGATGAGAGAGCAATTTGTATGGTGGTTCTTGGGGAGTCAGGCTGCAGAGGGAAAGCCATGGGGGCTGATAAGGAACAAAAATGACATTTTTAGGGAAGACAGGGTTTTGTGACTTAGAAAACAAGCAGAATAAGAATGAGGGAAGGAGCTGGGAGCAGTGGTGCATACCTGCGATCCCGTGACTGGAGAGGTGGAGGCAGGAGGATTGCAAGTTTGAGGCCAGCCTCAGCAAATTAGTGAGTTAAGCAACTTAGTGAGTTTCTGTCTCAAAATAAAAAGGGGTGGGGAAGTAACTCAGTGGTAAAACACCCCTGGGTTAAATCCATAGTATTTACTTCCCACTCTGTAAATGAAGAGGGAGTGAGAGTGAGAGGTCAGATATTGGGTTGTACTCCTGAATAATGACAAGGTGAGGAATATGTTCAGGAAATGATGCTTTTGATGTGGAGAGGAGGTGATGGTCTGTGAATAGAGGTGATAAAGGAATGGTGTGAGCAGGGAGTGGGCCAATCATCTATTATATACAAGTAATTCACTCCATGTTTCCTACAGGTAGGATATAAAGAGAATCTGCAAGACAGCTGCCTAATTCTTCCAAGAAAGCTTGTGTGATTAAGAAGTTAATGGGATCTGTGACCAGAAGGGAGGGTAGGGGTGATATGGACTGATGATGTGAATCTCACAAAGGTGCAGCTAAAAAATAGCTGCTGGGGCTGTGGTCTGAAGGCAGCAGTGGGGATGAGATAATATTGACCCTATGCTGTGGCCTCATGGGGACACCTGCACTTCTGGGTAGAGTCAGCAATGTGCTAAGGCAGCCCCATGTCCTGATTTTTTTCTGCATCTTCAGCCTCTAGCACAGTACCTGGCCTAGAGTAGACTACCTATAAACAACTGTGCATTTACCTAGCAGTTAGAGAGGCTGCAAGGTGTAGATGTGGAGTGAATTCTCATTCAGGCTGGAAATGGGGAAAGGGAGACAGGGGCTGGAGACCCCTACCCACCTTGTTCATTCATTGGCGCACTCTGGGCAGAACTTGCTGCCCACTCTGACCTCTCCCTTTCACAGTGATGTTCTACCCAAGGAATCCCCATAAAGGACTCCAGGTGGCCAGGCTGGTTGTGCTCATCTGTAATGCCTCTCGCTTGGGAGTCTAAGGCAGGAGTGTCACGTTTTCAAGGACAACCTCAGCAACTTAGCAAAACCTAGTCTCAAAATAAAAATCAAAAAGGGCTTGGGGTACAGTTCAGTGGAGTGCCTCTGGGTTAAATCACCTTCATGCCTTGTTCTCTTCATCCTCTAACACTCCTCTCCTTTCTTCTCTCTCTTTTTGCAGTGCTGGGGATGCCACCCAGAGCCTCATGCATTTTCTGCAACAAAACCTGCCTATTCTGAGTTCCTTTTTCTAGTCTAGTACCTAGACTCTGGGTTACCTAGCAACGCACTTTTTTTGTTGTTGTTGTTTCAGGTTTGTTAATGAGCTTTGTCAATTGTAAAGAGGGGTGTTAATTTCCACTAGGGGTGGCCTTAGCATAAGATCAGAAATGTTGATGCAGAGCCTTTAAGAGACAGGCAGGGCTTGCACAGGTCAAGTTCTGTCTCACGAAGTATCAGTGACAGCTGGGAGGGGACCCATTTACTGCCCACAAATAGTACTTTGTTGACCACCTAATATCAACCCTTTAGATCCATATAGCTTTCTCATCTTCATACATTTTCACATTTACATTTCATAATCATTCCCCTTTTGCCGATGAGAAAATTGAGAACCAGAAAACAAGGGTGACTTGTGCAAGGTCCCAGAGACAAAACGAATCCTCAGACGTGCCAGGACTCAACCAAGATTGAGAAACCAGATCCCCACTCAGATTTCCACTCACACAGCCCTCCAGGGAGTTGGGGAAGTTCTCCTTCATCTTCAATAAGTCTGGCTTGTGCATTGTATCATCTTGTCCCATGTGTTTGGGAAACATATCCATCATGCCCGTCCTGGACTTCTCAGAGTGTTGCTCACCTCTGCTAGCAAAAAGCTGCAGAGAAGACAGACAACGACCTGGTTTTCCTTCCCCTCACATGTGGGTCTGTAAACATGGATGATGGTACATGGGAGGGCTGAGGACCAAGGGAGAAAGGGTTAAGATGGAGCAGAAAGAATTTGTTTTTCCAATGTGATAGAATAAGTTGCTCAAAAATGGAGGGTAAGACTGTGTCTGAAATTTGGGCCCATGCAGGTCATGGTCTTAGAGGAGATAGCAGAAAACCAACTGTGGGGCTTTGACAGAATGCAGAAGCTGGGAGAGCTGGAGGTCAATTCAGGAAAGGACTGAACCCTGAGGTGCCACACCCAGAATTTGGTAGACCCAGCAGCACCAAATCCATTTCCTTCAGCGTCAGAGTCAGGGTTAGAGTCATTGGGGCGATGTCCTTAGTGATCTGCTCTCTGACCACTGTGGGATCAAGGAACAAGACACCTGGGGGCCCGTCTTGACTCTTTGCAAGCTCTGAATGAAATTGTGGAGGCTCCAGGTGTGAGTATGAATGTGAGTGTGAGCAGAGAACACAGCCCTGTCCTGAACTGTGGTGGAGGTCTTCTGCCACCATCTTTGGAGTGAGAAAGAGGAAATGGTGACAGCAGTTAGCCTCAGATGGCAATAAAGCCCCCGTGGAATTAAAAGCTCCAAATTGCCTTTGCTCCCAAACTCCCACATGTTGAGAATGAAAACTGAGACATTGCCCCCAAAGCCAGGTAGTGCCAGCAAGGAGCCAGGGCTGAAAAACAGGAATTGTGATTCATTCCTATAAATTGTAACTGTTTCTTTAGGACCAGTGGAGACAGACTAGCTGCTTCTCCCCAGTTTTGGCCAACCTGCATCAAATTCCTTTTCCCATCATTTGCTTATTTCTTAAGCGGGCATGTGACTGAATTCGGTGAGCCAGGATTGAGGCAGATTCCCGGATTTGGCTGCTGGTAACAAGATCTAAAATAGGGCTGGGATTGTGGCTCAGTGGTAGAGCACTTGCCTAGCATGTGTGAGGCCCTGGGTTCAAACTTCAGCACCACATATAAATAAATAAAGGTATTGTGTCCATCTACAACTAAAAAATTAAAAAAAAATCTAAAATAAACAGGATACCCTGGTTCTTAAGCTATTGGGTGTGTTGGAGTTGGGGGGTCCTTTAGATTTTCTGTTCTTGTAGAGTATCAGCCCTATGCTCCTCTCTTCATTCTGGACAATCAGCAGTTCCTTTATAAGGCTCAGTCTCGTCAGGGGCTAGGAGCCCCAGGGCCACCTCTGCCATCAGTTTTCTGGGACCCTGCATCATTTCATTTGGGTGGGACACACCTAGACAGCTGTGCCCAGAATTTCCGGACAGTGTCCCAGTGACTGGGGGCTGTACTTTCTGAAAGACCTTACCTGGAGCCTTCTCTTGTCCCAACTTGATCTGGGACTGGGGCAGCCACTGACTATGTTGTAATAGAACAGGGGATAGGGAGAACACTGGGTTTCCGGACCCCACGAGGATGGAACTTTGGGCCCTGGGGAGCACTGTGGCTTGTTTTTTTTTTCATTCACCCAGTCCTTCTACATGTGTGTGGTGACATCAAGAGACCTGCTTTGCATTCCTCCCTTAATTCTTACACTCCTATGGAGTAAGCAGTGTCATCCTCATTTTAGGAAAGGGAAAATTGATATGTTTAAGATTAAGCAAGCTTCCCAACTTTGCTAGTCAGACAATATTTATTTATTTTTAGTTGTAGATGGACACAGTGCCTTTATTTTATTTATTTATTTTTATATGGTGCTGAGAATCAAACCCAGTGCCTCACACATGCTAGGCAAGCACTCTACCACTGAACTACAACCTTGATGCAAATCCTTACTCCTGTCTCTTCTACTAAGCCTCCTGGATCACATCAGGGCCTGCCCTCTGGGAACACACCATCCAGGGAGGAGGCAGGTTTGCTTCAATAACATCCTCTGGTCAAATGCTCTTTGGATCCTGCAGGGATAGTGCTGGGGTGCAGGAGCCCTGTTTGGGGATTGGCTTGAATTGCAGTTGACTATGAGCCGTGGAGATTTGGCCATTGTCGCCACCCGTAGTCTCACGGGATTTTGTTGCGGGATCTGGAGTGACTTGGCCGAAATTGCTGATCGGGTCAGCGCCATTTTAGTGGTGTGTTTGGCGTGAGTTAGTTGTTAGAACCAGAGAGAAAAGTTATCAGAATAAAAAGCTGTTTGTCTCCAGTTTGCTTCTGAAGTTCTTCCCGCGGCTCCGGTGCTCCGAGCGCTTCAGGCGGCAACAGGTGGCGGCCCGTACGGGGAACTTCGGAGCGGACAGGTAAGAACTGAAAGGTCTCTAAAGATGGGTTCGAATATAACTGAATCCCAAGTGATAGAGGCTATGCAAAGACTCCTTGATATACCTGACTCTGTTCTCAGTGAGGAGTATATAGACAAAAATGAAAGTGATCAAAAAAGTGTAGATTCCACTGGGCCAACTGAGACCAGTAAAGAGAGTATTAGAAGAGACCCAAAAATGACAAAAATCCAAGCTATTAAAGCTATTCGGGAGTTATTGGCGAAAGCTGAAGGATACTTGCTCTCACTGGAACCTGGGCCTCAGGATATTGCTGTCAGTGAAATTAGCAGTGGTGAGGAATCTAGTAAAAGTGATCCTGAGAAAATGAGGAAAAAGAAATTTAAAAAGACCGAGAAAAAGGTCCGTCAGGCAGAGGAGTCACTTGTGTCCTCTACTCCCCCATGGGTGGAATCCATTACAGAAAATATGAAGGGTATTACTAGGCATTTGCATACCCTAGAAACAGAAATAAAAAGTCTTTCTGATCGCTTATGCGCTCTCGAGGACAACTCACAGATACATTGGGAACCGCCAGCATTTGAAAAGAAAAATGGACAGAGTGTCCATCAGTCAGTAGATTTCAAAACAATAAAAAATCTCAAAGAGGCAGTAATGACTTATGGGCCCCAAGCTCCTTTCACGTTGAGTATGCTGGAGTCCCTTAACACCTTTAGCTTAACCCCCTCAGACTGGAAAAGTCTATGTAAAGCAACATTAAGCGGGGGGCAATTCTTGGTTTGGCGATCGCAATTCCAAGAACTTTGTATAGAAACGGCTAAAAGAAACGCGGCTGCAGGGTTTGAAAACTATAATATAGATATGCTCACAGGAGAAGGGCAATTCGCAGACTTACAGGCTCAAACAGATTATGACTCAGATATATATGCTCAGATAAATGCAGCTGCCTTAGAGGCATGGAAAACTGTACAAGGACCTGGGGATCTACAAGGTAGCTTGTCAAAAGTGATTCAAGGACCTAATGAGCCGTATGCCGACTTTGCTGATCGACTTTTGAGAACTGCAGGTAGTGTGTTTGCAGATGTTGACCAAGCTATGCCTTTAGTTGTTCAATTAGCTTATGAAAATGCAAATAAATGGTGCCAAGCAGCCATCAGGCCATGGAGAACTAAAAAGGATCTTTCCGTATATATACAACTATGTAAAGATATAAATGGCGCCTTTGTCACAGGAAATGTGATTGCAGCCTCAATGAGAGGTGCTTCCTCTCGAAATTTCACAAAGGCTAAACGTAGACATTATAATCAATCAGGATATTCCAGGCAAAATTATCATAATCAATCAGGCAATTCTAGGCAAAATCCCAAAAGAGAAATAAGATCAAGCTCATACCATGCCCCAGGCCGCTGCCCCAGGTGTAAAAAGGGAAATCATTGGGCCAATAAATGCTATTCAAAATTTGACATCCATGGAAATCCTTTGTTCAGGAATTCAAAAAACGGGGCACGGGGCCCAGTACCCCGGGGCCCACAAATGTACGGGGCATTGCAGAAGGAGTATCCTCAAGCATCCACTCAGATGCTTCCCCGACACAATCCCTACTACCCATCCACTCCCTCGCCAGAGGAACAAGAGGAAATGCAGGATTAGACCTCTGTTCCACCGCCCGAATAGTGTTAACACCTGAAATGGGGGTTCAACTGATTCCCACAGGAGTCAGGGGACCTCTTCCCTCAGGGACTGTAGGACTTATTATCGGGTGTAGTCCTAAAAGCTTATTAGGTTTGCAAGTGACCCCAGGTGTAATAAACTCAGACTACAAAGGGGAAATAAAAATAATGCTTAGCTCACCCCAAAGTGTAAGTTCTGTTAATCAAGGAGATAGAATTGCTCAGTTGCTTCTCCTTCCCAATTTACATAATTCATTTAAAATGGGTATGCCTCAAGAAGGGAACAATAGAGGATTTTGTTCCACTGACTCAAGTCCCATGGCTTGCTGGGTTCGAGACTGTTCAAGGAGGCCTATGTGTAAAATAAAAATCCAAGGAATAGAAATGGAGGGATTAATAGATACTGGAGCTGACTCTTCCATTATTAATTTACGCCAATGGCCCAAGCACTGGCCTCTGCAAAAAGCTTCAACCAGTTTAAGAGGCTTGGGATATAATAACCTCCCAGATAAAAGTGCAGTAATTTTAAAATGGGAGGATGATGAAGGCCATAAAGGAACATTTCAGCCTTATGTTTTACCTAATCTACTGGTTACTTTATGGGGAAGAGATATTTTGCAACAAATGGGAGTACACCTTGCAACCAAGCCTGCAGATGTTAAATGTGAAAACCTACAGGGTAATCTTAACCATAAAAGAACTCATTATCAAAAAGTACAGAGTAATCTTAACCCTAAAAGTAATCATTGTCATAAAGGAAAAAGATATTTTTTTTCGGGGCCACTGAGAAAATAATTTTGAAAATACCATGGCTTTCTGATAAGCCAGTGTGGGTCCCTCAGTGGCCCCTATCTAAAGAGAAATTACAAGCGGCCCACCAATTAGTTCAGGAACAATTAGAAGCAGGTCATATAGAACCTTCCACCTCTCCCTGGAATTCCCCCATATTTGTGATCAAGAAAAAGTCAGGAAAATGGCGATTGTTACATGATCTTAGACAAATCAATAAAACCATGCAAGTTATGGGGCCTACTCAACCTGGACTTCCTAGTCCCGTAGCTATTCCAAAAAATTTCCATCTTATTACTCTTGATATAAAGGATTGCTTCTTTTCTATTCCCCTACATCCTCTGGATGCCCCCAGGTTTGCTTTTTCCGTTCCTTCTATGAACAATAATGGCCCTGATCAGAGATATCAATGGAAGGTTTTACCACAGGGAATGGCTAATAGCCCCACCATATGCCAAATATATGTGGACAAGGCTATCCAACCCATTAAAAATAAATATCCAAACCTCATGTGTCTACATTACATGGATGATATTTTATTGGCCCACCCTAATCAAAAAATCTTATTTAATATATTCAGTGATGTGGTAGAAAATTTAAAAAAATATGGACTATATATAGCAGAAGAAAAAGTTCAAACCAGATCTCCCATATTATATTTAGGATTTAAAATCATGGATACTTTTGTTAGACCCCCAAAAATTTTAATAAATAAAGAACATTTGACCACCCTCAATGATTTCCAAAAACTACTGGGAGACATTAATTGGCTTCGCCCTACACTAAATCTCACTACTGGCCAACTAAAACCTTTATTTGACATCCTTCGTGGAGATCCTGATCCATCTTCACCACGAACATTGACTCCTGATGCTAGGAAAGCTTTAAAGTTAGTAGAAAAAGCCATCGAAGGAGCTCATTGTGATAGATTTGATTTAACTCAACCGCTGATGTTGATTATTATTTCTTCACAATATACACCCACAGGAGTATTTTGGCAACAAGGGCCTTTATTATGGATACATTTGCCCGTCTCTCCTAAAAGCATAATTGAGTCTTATACCTCCATGGTGGCTAAACTTATTCTTCAAGGACTTAAGACTTCTACTAAAATATTTGGCATTCACCCTGCTACTATTATTACTCCCTATTCATCATCACAGATTGAATACTTATGCTTCAATGATAATGATTGGGCTATAGCTAAATGCTCTACTTCTGCAAATTTTGATAATCATCTTCCTAAGTCCCCTATATTATCTTTTTGTATTAATCATCCTATTATATTTCCACAGGTAATAAAAAATCAACCTATTCCTAAGGCATTTAATGTATTTACAGATGGGTCCTCAAATGGTACTGCTACAGTAGTCACTAAAAAAGAAAATATGACTTACATAACTGCACACAAATCAGCTCAACTAGTGGAATTGGAAGCTGTGGTAAGAGCTCTGGAAAATTTTAGGGACCAGCCCGTAAACATTTTTTCAGATAGCCACTATATTGTACAAGCCGTCCCAAAATTAGAGTTAGCAGGACCAATAGCACCTCATACTCCAGCCTTTAAATTGTTTTATCAAATACAAAAACTTTTGTGGGCAAGAAAAGAACCCCTATTCGTAGGCCATATTAGAGCACATACTAATTTGCCTGGTCCCCTCCATGAAGGTAATCAAAAGGCTGATGAACTTACAAAAACAGTATTTATACTTTCAGCGCTACAACAAGCTACTTTATTTCACTCCCAGTTTCATGTCAACAGCACCACCTTGCAACGTAGGTTTAAAATCACAAAGGAGCAAGCCAGAACAATTGTAAAAGATTGTAAATCTTGTATGACACATTTGCCCAATCCTCATTTCGGCGTTAACCCTAGAGGATTGATGCCCAATCATTTGTGGCAGATGGATGTTACTCATGAGCCAAGTTTTGGAAAATTGCGATTTATTCATGTGACCATAGATACATGTTCAGGCATGATTTTTGCTTCCTTACATTCTGGAGAAAAAGTTAAAGATGTTACATCTCATTGCTTGCAAGCTTTTGCTGCATTGGGCATCCCCAAAATGCTTAAAACAGATAATGGCCCCGCATATACGTCCTCATCTTTCAAAGAGTTTTGCGCAAAATTCAATATATCCCATAAAACAGGCATCCCATACAATCCTCAGGGTCAGGGCATTATTGAAAGAGCAAACCGAACACTGAAAATTATGTTATTAAAACAAAAAGAAGGAAATTGGAAAAGTCCTAAGGACAGATTGGCAGTTGCCCTGTTTACCTTAAATTTTTTAACTTTAGACTCTAATGGTTATTCTGCTGGAGACAGACATTGGAATCCACACCAACAACATAAACCTTTGGTTTACTGGAAGGATGTTCTTTCAGGTACATGGAAGGGTCCAGATCCAGTATTAATTTGGGGAAGAGGATCTGTTTGTGTTTTTCCAAAAGACGAATCCTCTCCAATATGGATACCATCTAGATTAATAAAACAGGTACCACATCAAAATGATCAAGATGAAGTTATTGAAGAATCAAGATTAATAAAAAAGGTACAAAATCAAGAGGACCAAGATGAAGGTATAGAATGATTCCCTCAAAAGAGTCCTTCAAAATATTTCACAACTTAAGTGTCATTTCTCCCGGCCGGGACGAGGAGATCTCTCTTTAGTGTGCACACAATTGTATTTTTTTTTTCTTTTTATACATGTCTTTATGTCTGTACATTTGTCTATATTTCATGTTAATGTGACGTCACAAATATATGTTTGTATGTTTGTTTGTCCAGTGTGACGTCACATAGAACAAAGCGCTTATGAAAAAGAAAATATATATATATATGGATCCAAATAACTTTAATTCATTTTAGGTTTAGAGTATTCAATTTAGGTAAATAATTTTATAAATGAAGGTACTTTCAATTTTGATTTATAGGTGTCCCTGGGACTTCTCTTTAGCAAACAATATGACTAGTGCTATATAACCTGATATTTTGGTGTTTTGACTTAAGATTGTTTATTTGTTATTAACTTCATTTGTTTAATAGCTCATTAATTTCAATTATCTCAACAGGTAAAAGATTGCTCTGTATACAGAGACTCAAGGGTTCCAGCTAACAAATTATTTCTCTAAAGTGCCTTTACCTTTTCTTTAATCTATCTTTAATGCAGTAATTACCCTCAGTCTTTCTTTGTTTTGTTCTAAATATGATATTTTTCCAACTTATGTTTGTAGAAGCTCAACCAGCGATGTGTGTGAACAAAAATCAACTTTAATTTTCTAATCTAATTATTCTATTTTGTAGTTTGACAACTCGCCTCTTGACTCAGTGCTGCAATAGCACTGCCTTTCCTTTAATAATTGATGCTTGAGTTTCTAGGTAGCGGGCCCTGAAGATTTGCCGGTGGCATTGTCTAAACATAAAAAAGACGTCTGCTGCTACAGCTGCAGGGATCGCGGCCGCCGCAAGCATCCCTGCTGCTCAAACATCAAACAACCTCACCAACAGTGTGGCCTCTGCTCTACATGCATGGGGCCTCCTACATCAACATGTTACAACAAATGGACATTTTGATCTTTCATTGTTTGGGACTTTACGGGACAATGCCTTGCGGGTATTTGTCTAGAGAATTCAGTGTGTTACTTGTTGGAACTTAGGGCAGCTGATTTGTTTAAACAATTTGATATGCTATGCAATTTGGCTCATCACCAAAAGGCTTGTCGCCTTAAAGCCGCAACATCTCCTCACAATTGGACGGCTGTTAGTCATCATATATAGTCGATCCTAAAGGGCTCCATTGGATGGCTGGTTAGCCAATGACGGGTAAGATCCCCAGAGGGGGACAACCTAAGACAGGCACAGTCGCACGGGACAGTCTCATGTGGCCGACATATCAACCTAAGACAGGAGTCAAGGGCACAGCCTTGATTATCCGATGACGGGTAAGAATGTTGGTTGCACATAGACGTCCTAGAGCATTACCTCTTTTAAAACAAAAAGGGGGAAATGCAGGAGCCCTGTTTGGGGATTGGCTTGAATTGCAGTTGACTATGAGCCGTGGAGATTTGGCCATTGTCGCCACCCGTAGTCTCACGGGATTTTGTTGCGGGATCTGGAGTGACTTGGCCGAAATTGCTGATTGGGTCAGCGCCATTTTAGTGGTGTGTTTGGCGTGAGTTAGTTGTTAGAACCAGAGAGAAAAGTCATCAGAATAAAAAGCTGTTTGTCTCCAGTTTGCTTCTGAAGTTCTTCCCGCGGCTCCGGTGCTCCGAGCGCTTCAGGCGGCAACACTGGGGCCCATTGTCTAGATTCATTGGTGGAGTGACCACTAAGGAGTGGGTCTGGAGGCAGGGGGTTTGGCAAAGTTTCTTCCAGGCTCTGTGAGCATGGCTTCCCATGAAGTCTTTAATCTCCTTCCCCTTCCTCTATGCAAAACAGCCTGTAGAGGAGCTGGTAGTCATGCTCTTGGCTCTGACGTGTCCTAACCTGCTGCAGAAAGGCTGGCTCAAGTATGGGAAGGCAGGAATGGGGAGTCAGTGGGAATCTGGGATACAGTGAGGAAAGGGAAGATGAATCACTGAAATGGAGCCCTTTTCTGCTCCTCAATTCTGAAGTTTATTGTATGGTACAAGAATGTTCTGGGTTCATGTAGTGAGCAGCCCTTTAGTCACCCACAGCGGGGCTACAATGAGCTGCTCTGTTCTCCCTAGGTGAGGCCATATTCTCTCAACCTCCTTCCCCATCAATCCTTCTTGTTACCATTGTTTTGCCCTCCCTGCCTTCCATGGGATGGTGATATTATTTACTGACAAAAGGCTATAGATGGGGGCTGGGGATGTGGCTCAGAGGCAGAGCGCTTGCCTCGCACGTGCGCGGCCCGGGTTCGATCCTCAGCACCATGTAAAAACATAAATGCATTGCATTGTGTACAACTAAAGTAAATAAATAAAAAAAAAGGCTATAGATGACCTGAATGACAATTAAAATGGAAATGGTTGAAGATTATTATACCTATACTATAAACATTATGTAATTATTTAAAATAAAAATGTACTGGGAATTTGACTTGTTAAATAAGCAAAAATTATTTTGTTTTGTCACTTTTAAAAAATAGACTTTTGATTATGTACAATTATGATGCACCAGTAAAAACATGGAAAATAGATTTGAGGGGGAGTAGTTTTAAGTTCACAGCAGCATTAAGAGGATGCAAGCTGGGCTTGGTGGTGCACGCCTTGAGGAGGTTGAAATCACTTTTCTGGTGGGACAATCGGGGAAGGTTTTTTGGGTCTTCTTTAGACTAGGCTATGGGGCTCTGCCAAGGCTGAAACACAGAGGCTGTGGTAGGAAGATAGGGCAGAGAGAAACTGTAGGAGAATGTTTAAGGACAGCAAATTATAGGGGATTTTTTTTTTTTTTTGAATTGGGGCTTGAACCCAGGGGTGCTTCACCATTGAACTACACCACCAGTCCTTTTTATTTTGAGAGAGGGTCTCAGTAAGTTCCTGAGACTGGCCTCAAACTTGGGATCCTCCTGCTTCAGTCTCCTGAGTCACTGGAATTACAGGTGCGTGCCACAACACCTGGCAGTAAGGGGAATATTTAAGGACAACAAATAGTTCTGATTGGGGCTGTCCAGTGTTGTGCCAGCCAGGTGCATTCCTGGACTCAAGCAGTAGTTAAGGCAGGCAAAAGGGAGTTTCACAGCATCCATGAGAGATCGATGGAACATGTTTCTGCTGCTCAGCTCTCCACACTGGAGGGTGGGGACCCAGGTGAGGAGTGAAGTCCCCACCCTGCACAGTAACCCCGATTCCACACCTCACTCAATTTCTTTCTTTCTTTGGTATTGGCTTTACCACTGTGCTACATCTCCAGTATTTTTTTTTTTTTTTTAATTTTTGAATTTGAGACAGGGTCTTGCTAAATTGAGGTTGGCCTTGCACTTGCAGTCCTCCTGTCCCAGCCTCTCCAATCGCTGAGATTACAGGCATATGCCACTGTGCCTGGCTAATCTTGCCTAATTTCAAGAGAGAAAGGATGGTGCATGTAGGCTGGAGCTACTCAGGTGGAGAAGGCAGTGTGGGCTTCCTGGCTAAGGGGACTTCATGATTCTGATGTGCAGAATCATGTAATAATTGCTGCACTCTGGTTTTCGACTTCCCCAGCTTCCACATGGGGGCGCTATGGAGTACTGCTTCACAGCTGATAGGATGAGGTCTTGCCAGAGTAGCTGGGTTGTCTCAGTGGTTCTTGCTCTTCTTCAGGCTTTGTTGGTGTCCATGTTGGGCACAACTTTACACCTAATTATTTTTCTTTCTTCCTTTCTTTCTTCCTTCCTTCCTTCCTTCCTTCCTTCCTTCTTTCTTTCTTTCTTTCTTTCTTTCTTCTTTTCCTTCCTTCCTTCCTTCCTTCCTTCCTTCCTTCCTTCCTTCCTTCCTTCTTCCTTTTAAAAGAACTGTACATCTTCTGGTCTACACTGAAATCTTCCAAAGGGCCTAGGGATTTTCTTATTTGTATTCAACTGACTCTTGTGCTCACCAAAGAGCTTGTGAATAAAATCACATTTTGGGGAACAGCCTCAATCAGAATCATATTTTTGTCAGGAATTGAAACAGGAAAAAATAAAGAAAATAATTGAATTTTTAGTAATGATGGATTAAGTGCATTTTGATATGATATATGTATAAAATCCCTGTAATAATATAAAATATATACGTGGTCTTTGTTACTGACACTGCTAAAACCCTTAGAGTTTCCTGAATATTGGGGACATCTTTTGTTATTCAAAACAAACCCTTCCAATCACCCTGAGTTTGTGCCAGTGAGGTGACTCTGGATGGATCCCTTGACAGCTCCAGGATGGGGCTGTTTGCCAGATAATCAACCTTGATTAGAGCGTGGAAACTTTCAGCCTCACCTTTCCCATCTCTGGGGAGGAGAGCTGGAGATTAGTTCAATCACCTTTGGCCAGGGACTTAAATAATGATTTGAAGAGCTTGAACACACAGAGGGGCTGGGAGGGTAATGTGCCTGGGAGGGTGGAAGCTCCGTGTCACACCCAAACCTTGTCCTGAGAAACTCCTCCATTTGGTTGTTTCTAAGTTGTGTCCTTTATGGTAAACTGGCAATGGTGAGAAAAGGGTTTTCCCAAGTTCTGAGAGGCATTATCAAATGTGAGGAGGGTGCCACAGGAATCTTTATAGCCATTCAGAGCACAAGGGCCTCATTCCTCCAGTTGATATCTAAAGTGGGGGCAGTCTTTTGGGGCTGTCTTTAGACTGCGGATTTGTACTAACACTGGCTGGTTAGTATCAGAATTGCACTGAACAGTAAATAGGACACCCAGTTGGTGTTCAGAGAGTTGGAGAACTGGTTGGTGTTGGGAAACTCTCCTCCTCCTTTGGTGTTAGAAACATTGTTGAAAGAAAAGTGGTGCAGGATATGCCTGGGATAAGAAGCAGGTTTATTGTCAGGAGCCTGACAAGGCTGCCCTGCAGAGAGAGGCACAGCAGCAGAAAGGGAGGGAGAGCAGCAGCTATCCCCCCTTGAATGTTACTTTTTATAAGCTAGAATCATGGCTTGGGTTTAGTCTTGACTGACATAGTAAGTAAGCATCCCCTGATCTTGTGGAAGGCAAGTTTGTTTCTTGGGAACAGAGACAGGCAGTTTTCCTATCTCTCAGAGGGGGAACAGGGAACCAACATCTTCTCAAGGAGAGAACAGAGAAACCAGTACTCCCCATCTCAGGGGCCGGGAAATTGTCTCCTATCTCTCAATGAGAGAACAGGGAGAGACTGGCAAGTCTCCAAGCTGGTAGGTTTTATCTCAGGCTAGTTTCTATTTCTTGGGAATAAGAACAGTATTCATAAAGTGGGGGTGGGGGAAAGGAAGATGGCTGTAATTATGCCAACAATTGTGAGTGTAGGGATGTTGGTATGTTGATTCAAATTCTAGAGAGCAAATGAAGAATCTAGAGATTGAACTCAGGGGCAAACCATGGGCCACATCCCCAGCCCTTTTTTGTATTTTATTTAGAGACAGGGTCTCACTGAGTTGCTAAGTGCCTGCCATTGCTTAGGCTGGCTTTGAACTCGCGATCCTCCTGTCTCAGCCTCCCAAAGTGCTGGGATTACAGGCGTGCGCCACCACGCCCGGCTAGAGGCTTCCTTCTTATATCTCCTTTTCTGTTTAAAATCTGGACCCCAAAGAAGAAAAACAGTTATCCATGGCACCTTCACTGAGTTTTCATTAACAAAAGTTATATCACAGGAAGAAAGTCTCAAGTCTGTCAACACACCTGCACAGACTCTTGTCATTCACCTTTGTCCTCTATTTCAGGCCTGTTATGGTTTGGATGTGAGGAGTCCCCCAAAAGCTTATGTGTGAGACAATGCAAGAAGGTTCAGAGGAGAAATGACTGGGTCTTAACCCAATCAGTGAATTAAATCCCTGATGGGATTAGCTGAGTGGTAACTGATGTGGTAGGATGTGGCTGGGCCAGGTGGGAATTGGGGGCGTGGCTTTGGGTATATATTTATGTCTGTCAAGTGGGAGACCTCTCTCTCCCTGTTTTCTGATCACCATGTGAGCTGCTTCCCTCTGCCATACTCTTCTGCTACGATGGAGCTGGCTGTATATGGACTGAGACATCTGAAACCATGAGCCCTTAAATAAACTTTTCCTCCTCTATAATTGTTCTGGTCTGGTCTTTAAGTCACAGCAGTGAAAAGGCTGACTAACACAAGGCCCAGAGAGAATCGTTTATAAACCATTGTCCATTCTGGGTGCCAGACAGACTTTGTCCCAGGCCACTGCTTTTCAAGCCCATTAACATCTCCTTAAAATCATTTCCTATTCACTCTACATTTTCAATTCTCCCCCTTCCTACAGAGAGTATAAGCTTCTGGATAATTTTTGGGCTAGTAAATAATCTCCTCATTCTGTGATTTCCTTGCTTTAATACATTTTATGCCTTTTCTCCCATTTAATCTTAGTCAATTTATTCCAGGAAATATTCAGAGGGTAGCAGGGTGAGCAGTGGGGTGGGATTTCTCTTAGCTCTCACAGTAAAAGTGGCTCAGAAATCCAGTATAATGTGCCTATTTAGAAGCAGACACTCAAAGAATACTTAGGATGGTGATGAAGTGCTTAAAAAATAGTCCTAATTGAAAAAGGTCATGAGAAAGCAGAGTACTGAAACAGTCCTAATTGAAAAATCAGATTACAAATTGGCTGTGGCCTACAGAATGGATGGGTGATGGGGTGGGCAGTGGGCTTGGGGTGTGGTATGTTATGCGGGAGGGACTTGAAGGGTTCTGCTGACAAGACCCTGCAGATGATGCCTCAGCATTCAGGATGCCGAGCTTGTTTTGAGTAATAGAGTCATATCAGATTTGGAGGCATAGCAGAGGGAAGGTACCACTACATAGGTGAAGAAAAGAGTCTATGGTAAAAGTTGCCCTTAACCTTCGTATTTATAGCTGGTTGATTTTAACAAGGATTTTAAGACAGTTCAATGTAGGAAGAATAGCTTTTTAGTTATGTAAGTTAGTTAGCCATGAACAGAAAGGACAATGAAGGACAGACAATAGGCCTTTGCACCAAGAACAATTCAGGAGTCCTAAAACTGAAACCCCAAGGAACCTATCAAAATAGGCAAGCAGTTGGGGAACCAGAAGTGGAAAGCCCAACCTTCCCCAAGTTGTAGATTATTGTTATCCTTTAAGGGAGCCATCACTTAAAATCATGGGAACCCTAACTGAAGCAGACAGACTTCAGAGAAGTGGGGTCTGGTGTGTCAAGACTTCGCTCCTGTTTATTATAACCCCTCATCTGTTTCCAGATCATGTTGTCATCGTCTACTGTGACCAAGTCCCCAGGTCCCTCCCTTATCACAAAACTATGTCACAATCGCCCAATCACCCTGGCCACCAGAACGTCAGGACTCTCACAAAGAAAGTTTCCTGGGGGCCATCTAAAGGGTAATAAAGCAATTAAGGGGGCAGGAAAATTGAGGCGAGAATAGGGGAACTCAATTTCCTTAAAAACTGTAGCTCTGTGAGCACAACACCGTCCTCTCTTGGCCACGCAGTGGCTGTGCTGTACCTTACCCTGGCTTCTCACTTTCTCTGTTAAACTTTTGCTAGTTACTCTGTGTTTTGCTTGAATTCTTTCTGGGGGAAATCACAAGAACTGGCTGGCACCTTAGGACCTCTGCGGTTGCCCTAGCAGTGCAACGGACCCTTGACCAGTAACATTTTCAACACAGGGTGCTGGGACAAGTCAATAGTCACATGGAAAAGAATGAAGTTGGCTCCTTCCTTACATCACACACAAAAATTAACTCAAAATGGGTCATAGACCTAAATATGAGAGCTGAAATTATAAAGCCCTTAGGAGAAAATACAGAAATAAATCTGTAAGACTGAGGTCTTGAATGTATTTTTTAAAAATATTTACTTATTTATTTTAGTTGTACACAATGTGTTTATGTTTACGTGGTGCTGGAGATCGAACCTGGGCTACGCACATGCTAGGCGAGCGCTCTACCACTGAGCCACAAACCCAGCCCCTTGAATGTATTTTTTTAAGTTACAGAAGCTTTATTACTTTACTTTTTTACTTTTGGACCCTACAATATACTTGGGATCAATTTATGTCTGCTTGCTGAGGTCAAATTTTATTTCTGTTTCCCGTGAATTAATATCCACATGATCCAGTAAAAAGTGAGCAATGTAATTTATGTTATAGAATAAATATAGCAGATGCTTATGTCTTTTTCTCATCTTTCCACTTAGTTCCATTGGTCTATGTGACCATCCTTGAGCTAGTCCCTCAGAATTTTAGTCACCATAGCTATTATCAGAAATCTTATCATCTAGTACTATAAATCCGCCAGTCTTTTGCTTTTCACTATTGTCTTGACTATTCCTAACTTTTGCATTCCCATTCCACTCAGAGTAAGTTCCAAATTTGCAAAGTGCTCAGACCTCTCAGACCTCACCTCGTGTCTCTCTGCTCTTCACCTATGTCCTTCCAGTCCTTCCTTCTATCTTTTGAACACATCAGAGAGGCTCCAGTTGAGAGCCTTTGTTCCAGTTCTTTTCTCTAGCTGCAGGGTTCTTCCCCTGGCCTTCCCATAGCTGCATCTCTCATTATTCAGAGGCAACATAAAGTAGTGGTTAAGAGCAGGCGCCACTGCATATACTAGCTGTGTCACTTTGAACATATTGCTTTACTTAAAGTAAGCAAAGTGGCATGCTGTGAGCAAGTCACTCCTTGGTTCCTTATCAGCAATTGTTAGGAAGAGGAAATGAATGGACAGATGTAAAGGCCATGGCAGTGCTCAGTGGGCTGAAGGGTGTAGCTGAGTTGCTTAGTGCCTCACTTTTGCTGAGGATGGCTTTGAACTCGAGATCGTCCTGCCTCAGCCTCCCAAGCCTCTGGGATTACAGGCATGCGCCACTGCGCATGGCCAGTTCAGATACTTTAGAGGCCATTGTGTAGGATGTCAGTTTGCTCTAAGTGTACATATAAACTAGGTCTATAAGATTGAAAGTAGATGTACACTGATGAGAATTGGTAAAAATCCCAAATAAGCCTTAGTATTTCACAGTAGAACTTGACTCATCGTCTTGGGTACAAAGATGACCCTGTTTCTTTAGTTTCCAAAGTAATTGCTTGGTCTCTTCCCACCCTACACTACTCTCTTAGCCAAAACTCTTGTTATATTCTTGAGGTCTTTACCTATCCTTGAGTTGTCTGAAACATTGGCAGGGGTGGGGGGGTGCTTCAGGGCCATCTGGGGTGGACTTCTTTTCTCCAGCTCACCAGAAAGGCTGTCTCCTTTGCTGCAGGGGCTTCTGGACACCAACAAGTGTTGCTTCCAGTGACTGGCCTCCATAATCAGAAAGATGGGAAGACTGGGAGGCTTGTGTGTCACAAACTTACCCTGGCCACAGGGATGGGTGTGGGAGTTGGGGTGAGAGTATGAGGGGAGGTGGGGGACACATATTTGGCACCAAGCTTGTGGTTCATTTCTAAGCACACTCCCTTGAAGTTTTGTCTGCATGTCTTACTCCAACTTCAAACTGTGGACTTCTGGAAGGTGGAATATTATTCAAATCATTTCTGACCCTCTTTCTCCCAGCACTCTGCCCAGGTACACCTGGAACCCTATCATATGGCAAAATTCTGAAGAAATATTAGTTGAAGTAAGAGTTGATATTAAAATATATCAACTAAAGGTAACCCAAGTGTCTAACCAATAATGGATTAATAAGACCTTTTGATACATGCAAATGATTACTATATGGCCATTAAAAATCAGGCTATATTTGGTTAAGTGTGTGAGAAGATGTCTATAACACCACATGAAGAGGGTAGTTATAGCGGTGCTGTGGAAGGAATTATCCCTGTGTACTGCCACGCCGTGTGGGGATATTGTTGTCTCAGACTGAACAAAAGGCAGGGTGGAACTGTTGGTGGGATTGTAAATTAGCACAACCACTGTAAAAATTAATATGGAGATTCCCCCAAAAAACTAGGAATGGAACCACCATATGATCCAGGTCTACCACTCCTCAGTATTTTTCTAAAAGAATTAAAGTTATCATAATACAGTGATACATGCATAGCCATGTTTATAGCAGCACTGTTCACAATAGCCAAACCATGGAACCAGCCTAGGTGTCTGTCAGCAAGTGAGTAGATAAAGAAAATATGGTGTATACACACAATGGAGTTTACTTAGCCATAAAAAAGAAATCGTGTCATTTGCAGGAAAATGCATGGAACTTGATAACTTTATATTAAGTGTATGTTTTCTTTCCTATGTGTAAGTTAGAGAGAAATAGGTGGGCAGGGAAAGCAAAGAGAGGTAGAAGAGAGAAAGGGAATAAGGGGGGAGGGAGAAGGGGAAGGAAGAGGAAGAGGAAGGTACTGGGGATGAAATTGACCAAATTATATTATGTTCATGTATGAAATGTCACTATGAAGCCCACTATTAAATATAATTATAACACACCAATAAGAAGAGAATGATCTTTTCTTTTTTGTTATTGTTCAGTAAATGTTGGCAAGGATATTTATTTTTATGTGGTGCTGAGTATTGAATCCAGTGCCTCACACATGCCAGGCAAGTGCTCTACCACTGAGCCACAACCCCAGCCCCAGAAGAGGATGATTAAAAAAAAAAAAAAAAAAAAAAAGCAGGCAGAGAAAGAGGAGTACAGTGTGACTCCCTAGAAAGCCATAGGTTAGAAATGGAATTAGTTTTGCGAGGCCAGTTATTATCCAGCAATTGTCCAAGGATGAGTCACATTGGTATACTAAAGCTGTTAATTACCTGATTGTCAGGTTTTAATTTTATTTTTGTTTCTTGATTATAGCTACTTCAGTGGTGAATATTTACCTTGATTATTGCTTTCAAAACCTGGCTAACGAAGTGCTTGGGATAAATTCCCAGGGAAAAGATGGCTGAATCAAGCTGGGTGCGGTGGTGCATGCCTGTAATCCCAGCACTTGGGAGGCTGAGACAGGAGGATCGCGAGTTCAAAGCCAGCCTCAGCAATTGCGAGGCACTTAGCAACTAAGTGAGACCCTGTCTCTAAATAAAATACAGAAAAGGGCTGGGGATGTGTTCCAGTGGTTGAGTGCCCCTGAGTTCAATCCCAGGTCAAAAAAAAAAAAGATGGCTGAAACAAAAGTATTCAGTAAAATTCTCTGTGCCAATAGCTTGGTATTGCCAAATTGTTTTACTTTTTATAAATTTGAGTAATATTTTTAGTTTAGAAGTACAAAAGTGGCCGGGCGTGGTGGCGCACGCCTGTAATCCCAGCACTTGGGAGGCTGAGGCAGGAGGATTGCGAGTTCAAAGCCAGCCTCAGCAATGGCGAGGCACTTAGCAACTAAGTGAGACCCTGTCTCTAATAAAATACAAAAAAGGGCTGGGGATATGGCTCAGTGGTCGAGTGCCCCTGAGTTCAATCCCCCGTACAAAAAAAAAAAAAAAAAAAAAAGTACAAAAGTATAAGCCAGATATGGTGTCATATGCCTGTAATCCCAGCTACTTGAGAGGTTGAGGTAGGAAGAACACAAGTTTGAGGCCAGCCTGGTCAACTTAGTGAGACTCTGACTCAAATAAATAAATAAATAAAAATAAAAAGGGCTGGGGATGTCTTTCAGTGGCAGAGTACTTCTGGCAGTGTGTATAAGAAGAGAGAGAGAGAGAAGTGTGTGTGTGTGTGTGTGTGTGTGTGTGTGTGTGTGTGTGTGTATGTGTATGTGTGTGTATGGATGAACCACTTGTTGAGGAAATTGTTACTGGGTAGATGAAGTAAAGTGGAAAAGGTATTGTCTTAAGTATCTGCCTATAATAATGATGATAATTTTGGTGCTGGGGATTGAACCCAAGTCCTGGCACATGCACACCCTCTGTGACTGAGCTACACCTCTAGCATCTGTGATTTCCATCAAACCTTCAGGGATGCCTGGGTTCAGTCTCTGGTTCAGTTACTTATCCTTTGGTGCCCTCTTCTGGGGGATTCACTCATCAGCTTATGTGGTGCCTCCCAGGGGAGCTGTGTTTGGAGTTGGGGGTAGGTGGAGGGGGCCACTGAGAGAAGGCTTGTGGGAGGGTGAGATGGGGGAGGGGAGCTCACCTGTCACTCAAAGGTCCAGGTAGTATCTGGGTGGAGGCCAAGTATATGGGTCTGGCCCCCTTCAGAGTAGAGCCACTTCCACATTGAGGTCGGGTATTTCCTAAGGAACAAAGCTGATCCCACCCATCCATCCCTCATCACCCACTACCCGCAAATCATTAAAAACCCTCTCTCCATAAAGAAGAATGAAATTATGGTATTTGCTGATAAATGGATGGAACTGGAGACTATCATGCTAATTGAAATAAGCCAATCTCAAAAAACCAAAGGCAGAATGTTCTCTCTAACACATAGTAAGAGTAGGGGGAGGGAAGAGTAGAAGTTCATTGGATTAGACAAAACGGAGTGGAGGGAAGGGAGGGGGAATGGGAATAGGAAAGACAGTAGAATGAATCGGACATAATTTTCCTATGTTCATATATGAATACATGACCAGTGTAACCCCACATCATGTTCAACTACAAGAATGGGAAGTTATACTCCATATATATATATATAAATAATATGTCAAAATATGCTCTACTGTTATATATATCTAAAAAGAACAAATTAAAGAAACAACTTTCTTAGCTTCTTTCCATGCACAGGTTAAAGTTTGCAGCTCTCTCTTGGTGTCTGGGGCCCTTCACCTTATGTCTCCCTCTGCTTCTCCAGCCTTGTTTATTCCTACTGTTTGTGGTGTGCCCTGCTCTGTCCCCTGAGCAGGCCATGCTCCTTCAAACCTCCAAGCCTTCTCCCATACTGTTTTCTCTGCCTGAAGCCCCTGGTCCTCCATTTCTCATTGCAACTCACAATTTCTTTTCAAGTCCCAACTCAAATATCACCTCCCTGAAGAAGTCTTTCAACTCTGCAGGCAGAAGGTGCTCCTCGTCAGGTGCCCGGAGCTCCCTGTTCATGTCACTGAGTGCATCATGACAGTGCGTGATTATCCCTTCACTCATCACCACCCTCTGGGCTGACCCCGTGTCTTATTTATAATGCCTAGCAGAGGGCCTGGCACACTGTAAGTACTAATGAAATATTTATTGAATGAATGAATAAATGAATGTGCCCATGACTGAGGAGTTTGGAGGTCACTGATTGAAGGAGGACATCCAACAATGGTGTGTGTAAGTGTGTGCCTGACCCCACCTAAGCCCTGGAGCTGGGAGGATGAGCTCTGAGGCAGGAGATAGCTAACGAGACCTTTGGGATTCTTAGATACTGCAGATCCTGCTTCAGGGGCAGGTGGGTCCCTGAAACTGGATGAGTTCATCTGAGCAATAAGTGTTGTGATGTCATCTCAGGAATGCTGCTGAGGCTCCATCCTGCTGCTGAGGATCCTGGGGAGAAGCACTCACCTGCATAACAGGAGGCACCAGGGATGCGCAGGATGTGAGGCCTGGTGGGGGGGTCCCCTGCTCACGCAACTGCCTCCTGCCTGAACTTGGCAATCTCCAGGATCAACACAGGCTGTCCTGGGAGTCCAGTGCAGCCCTGCTCCAACAGCAACAGGTCAGCATCTCTTCCAAGAGAACCTCAGGGACAGGGTGGGCTGTGCTGGGTGTGAGCAGGTTCTAGAGGGCAGAGATGGGCAGCCTTCCTGTTTTGGAGAATATGCATGGTGTGGATGGGTGTCCCAACAGCATAACTGTGGGGCCCTAAGCAAAAATGAGGTGTGTGGGCTTGTTCCCAAGGACATGGATTTGAATCTGACTCCAGGTGGATCAGTTTTGTGATCTTGAGAAACTTCTTAACCTCTTTGAGTTTCATCTCCCTATCCCCCAGGAAAACAGGGGTAAAGGTACCTACCTTCTAAGGTCATTGTGAGGGTTAAATTAGATAAAGTGTAGAAGGTGCTTTGTTGCCTGGCTGGCTCCATAGGGTAGAAGCAGCACCTGAGACAAGGTATAGGAATGTGGTCATGATTCTCACCTGCACAGGATCTAGGGAGGACAGTTGGGTTCCCAAAACTGGGGTCTCATCTCCATCTCTGTAGGAAGTGGGGTACAGCAAGTTACAAGCATTAAAGTGCCAGGTGGGCACTGCACAGAGGTGGTGGGAGGGCCACAGGATAGGAAAGGTGAAGGTACATGCTGTTGGCACATCAGCTCCTAGAGAGGTCCACACAGCAAAGGGACGGCAGGGCAAAGATGTCAGTGTTTGTGTTATCTGTACATTTTTTTTTTTTTTTTTGGTACCGGGGATTGAACTCAGGGGCACTTGACCACTGGACCACATCCCCAGCCCCTTTTTTTTGTATTTTATTAGAGACAGGATCTCACTGAGTTGCTAAGTGCCTCACCATTGCTGATATCTGTACATTCAAATGAGAAAGAAAACAGCAGCAATTAAAGAACAGGGCTGGGTTTCCTGAGTATATAATTATCTTAATATTCTGCTTGTGGAACAAAACTGTTAATGGCAGGGATGGGGTTACTGCCTTTTCAAGGATTTAAAAATTTCCATTGTAAACAACATAAACACTGTCTTGTTTCAAGGAGTCTTAGTTTCTTCTCATTCTTTGACTGCAGGTAACTCTTAAACCCGGGTGGTTTGGAGGGGAAGAGGACACAGTTCCTGCACCCAGGATGCCTGTCTTCCTTAGTCCAAGTGAGGGGACACAGTTAGTTTCTGAGATTTGCCGGAAAGCTTCTTGCAGGGCAGTGACTTTGAGTCAGGTTTGCACGGGGTCAGGTGGACTGCAGGGAGGACACCTGAGACCAGGTGCTGGAATGTGGGCAGGAGGAGGAAGGCAGAAGTTTCTGGGAGGAAGCATCCATTCTGCCGTGGATTGATCCAGACCAGATTCTCCACTGTCCCCAGCTGCTCTCCCCTGCATCCCCAGATCTGCTCCCTGTCCCAGGTTGGGACCCAGCAGTCATGCCAGACACACCAGTGGAGGAATCCCTCTTCCAAATCATCCACTGCTACCACCGGTATGCAGCCCGCGAAGGGGACGTGGAGACCCTGTCCCTGGAGGAGTTGAAGGCCCTGCTCACAGACAATGTGCCCCGCTTCATGGAGACCTTGGTGTGTGGGGTCTGGGATCAGGGTGGGGATGAAGAGGGGATGGATATGGGGTTGGTTATGGAGTTGGAGGGGAGTGTTGGAAGTGAGTGGTGAGGGTGTTGGGAAGGGGGCTGACTTCTATGAGAATCTCCAACTTAGAGGCAAGTGAGGGAGTGCAGGAGGGCAGGATCTGCCCATATTTACTTCCTGTCCTTCCTTCTCCCTGCCTGGCTCACTCCAGTTCAAGAAACTCAGACCTAACCGACAAACTGTTCATTCCTCTGTCCGTCTTGTCTGCCGAGTACAGGCCCTAAATTCTTCCCTCTGTTCACAGGCCCATTTTGTCAATGACTGCCCCAAATCCTGGACCACTTCTCCAAGCCCTTTGAGCCCCAGCTCCCTCTCATGCCACTCTGCCACCCTGGGCCTGGAGGGGAGTGTAGTTTAGGCTGTGGGGGCCGCCCTAGGACAGATAGGGGTAACTTTCTCTTCCACCCCTGTCCCCTGAGTTTCTCAGATGTGGACAAGCCCAGCTCACCTCTTAGGACCTGCCCACTTTCTGTGGCCCAGGGGATCCTTGGGGACTGCAAGGCCCACAGGAGTGTTTGTGGGTGCTACCCTCTGCCCTCTGTCCCATTCCCCAGGGTTTCTGAACAGTCATCTCCAGAGATATCAGATTCAACCTCTGACTCAAGATCACTGTCATTTCCCATCCCTGCTCCTAACTGGGGAAGAGCTGAGAAGACAGTCTTGCCCTCTGTCGATTGGAGCGTACCTCTGAGAGCTATGCGTAGGGCAGCTGGGGTGACTAGTCTTATATCTAGGAAACCTTTTCCTTTCCAGGGAAGACTCTCTGGGGCTGTGCCTGGACCCTCCAAGCCCTCCATGCATGTGTCTCACAGTCCCACTTAGGTACAGGGCCCTTGAGGACAGACATCTGGGCACAGGTAGCAGGCTTGATGAAGGTGGCACAGGTGAGGGAAGCTGGGGAGAGCCTGCTCAAGGCAGGAAGCCTCCAGCTCTTCTCTGGTGCCCCAGTTTAGTGGTGGGTTAGGGTTATAGGAACAGAAGATGGTGGTGGGCAGTGTGTGTGTGTGGGAGAGACCACAAATCTGCCTGTAGGGATGAAGGCCTGCCCAACAGGCCCACACTGCCCCACATGCAACAGCCTCCTTCCCCTAAATGCTTCCCAAATGCTCCACACTGTGTTGGAGCACCCATGCCCACCAGCCAAATCTAACTGAAATCTGCTTCCCCTGCCACTGCCTGCTGCATACCCACCTGGCCTGGCCCATCTCCTTGCTGTGCTTAGACCACTGGCTTTCTTCATGTTGTCCCTTCCTCTTCAAATGCTGCTTTCCTCTCCTCTACCAATCCCAAACCTCAGTCTTAAGGCCACATCAGGGATGTGGGACACATCATGAACAGCTCCAGGGCTCATGGCTTTGTCTTTTCCCTCTGTGCTCTATGTAGGCGACACAGGCAAAGTGTCATTAAAAATTCCTAGGCAGAACTATAGTATGCAAACATCTGACCTCACTTGGTGCTAGCTCTATAGTCCTGTTGGGGAGGCAGATATGAATGACAGGTAGACCCTGCCCTGGGGGAGCTCCCAGTGTGGAAGAAGAAGGCACCACCTTGCCTTCAGGAAGCCTGCTGGGTGTCCCTCCAGGGAAGCTTTCAGGGTGGCTGGGAAGCCACCGACAGTGGATAGAGTGTGTCTGGAGGCACCAAGCTGCTCAATGCTGCTCAGGGCCACACTCAGTCTTCGAACAGTGCTGTTTACTTCCTCCTTCTGTGCCCATGCTGCTTCAAAGACCTGAGGCACCCATCTGCAACCTGATTTTGCAGCATGTGGTGTCCTAGTCACTATTTGAGTGAAGTGTTTCCTGCAAGGCCCTTGTGGGTAGAGCACACTGCTGTTACCCTGCAGGCGGTGGAGGGCCTGGTGGGTGGGCTGCATACTTGGTGGGTGGTTGACCCTCTTCCCACTCTTCAGGGTCGGAAGGAGCCCTACTATATCACAGAGTTGTTCCGGGCAGCAGACAAGAACAAGGACAACCAGGTCTGCTTTGAAGAGTTCCTCTACATCTTGGGCAAGCTGGTGAAGGATTACCACCTGCAGTACCACCGGCAGCTGTGTGCCCACCACTGCACCCAGCATAGCCTCTACTAGAGGGAGGACAGGCAGCCTCCCACCTGTTGGAGTCTGCTTCCAGGAGGAGTGACCTGGCTATGGGGAGCTGATGGAGAACTCTGCTGTGTGTGTGCAGCACATACATGTACAATCTCATACACAGTTCTGGGTATTAGTCTATTCATGGTTCTGGGCATCCCCAAAAGGTCCAGGAAGAGAAGCTTTGGTTCCTGGGGAACACTTATTTTGGATGGGAGATATAATTTCTGCCTTCAAGGAACCCCTGTCTGATGGAGGAGTCACAGTCCCTGAACCCATGCCTTCTTGTTTAAGCAGGGAGACAGCCCCTGCCCTCGGCTATCAGATAGTGAGAAGGAGGCTCTTCTTTTGGGCAATTGACCCTCTAATAAGGAAGCCATGCCTCACTAGTCATGTTACTGATGACTCTCTCCCTGTACTTAGGGACAGAAGGGGAGCCACGTGGACTTTTTTTTTTTTTTTTTTTTTGAAGGTATCCCTGCTCAGAATGAGAGCTTCAATGACCCTGTATATAAAGGGACTGGCTTGGGCTTGGGAAGGGACCAGGGTTGGGAGAGGAGCACATTTTAAAAGAGGGAACAGCAGTGTGGTATGTCCAGGACAACAGAAAGTTTGCCTGGAAATGAATATCCAAGGAGAATAAACTCAACTCTGTTTGGATAGATGAGTCTGGACAAGTCTGTCTGCCCCCCACCCTTTGGTGGTACTGAGGAATTGAACCCAGGGCCTGGTTGTGTGTTCTAGGCAAGAGTTCTACCACTGAGCTACAACCCCAGACCCAGGACAAGACTCTGAAAGTCCTAGAAAGCTGAGCATTGGGGTTTGGACTGTATCTTTTAGGTAATGGAACCCTAAGTGGCTGTTTAAGGTGGAGGAGCATGTGATCAGCACTCTCCCAGAAGCTACCTGGGGACCACGGGGGATAGATCAGACAGGGGAGAGGCTGGGGACCCGTCAGGAGGCTCCTGCACAGCCTGGGCACAGGGCAATGAGGACAAGGTCAATGGCTGTATGCAGGGACACAAGGGAGGGAATAACACAAAAGAAGTAGGAACATCAAAGCCCCAGACCTGGGTGACAAACTGATGGAGAAGAGGGATCCAGAATGAGGCTGATGTTTCAGGCATTGGTGACACAGGGAAGATGATGCTGGTAATTGGCACTGGCATTTTGGGTGTCGGGGTGGGAAGCCATTGTGCCAGGGAGGATGGTGCATTAGGCTTTGTACATGCTGAGTCAGAGGTGGAAACAAGGGCAAAGTTGACAGTCAAGTCTGGCAGAATGGTAGACACCTTATCATAGGAAGAGCAATGAGCGGAACCTGGGAGACTGTCAACCAGGGAAGACTTCCTGGAGGAGGAAAGGTTAGGTCTGGTTTTTACAATAAAACATAATGATGGATGTGGGTGTCACTCCTGTCTCGAGTTATTCATGACTCAATGGTCCAAGCCCTCTTATGGTTCCTGACCCCTCCCAACTGAGACCTGCCTCTACCCCATTTGTGTTATTTCCGTCTTTCTCTCCCCTGGAGCCCAGGAATTGGAGGCAGAATTCCTTGGGGAGGGTCTCATTTGACTTCAGGCCCTGCTAGAGCCCAACTTGGTGGGTTTTCTTTTCTGAGGACGGGTCTGGGAACTAGTGTCCTGAGCTTATTGTGATCTGAAGGATGGATTTTAAAAGAACGAGAAGACATCATTGCATTATTCACCTCTAGGAAGACTTTTTTGCACTCCATTTCCCTCTGGGTCTTTCCCTATCCAGGGACATTTTTTTTTTCTTTTCAGTACTGATAATTGAGCCCAGGGGCACTCTACCACTGAGTTATATCCCCAGCTCTTTTTATTTTATTTTTTATTTATTTATATTTATTTATTTATTTATTTTTTGGTACCGGGGATTGAACTCAGTGGCACTCGACCACTGGGCCACATCCCCAGCCCTTTTTTGTATTTTATTAGAGACAGCGTCTCATTGAGTTGCTAAGTGCCTCGCCACTGCTGAGGCTGGCTTTGAACTCGGGATCCTCTTGCCTCAGCCTCCCAAGTGCTGGGATTACAGGCGTGCGCCACCGCGCCCGGCAGCTCTTTTTATTTTGAGACTGGGTCTTGCTAAGTTGCCCAGGCTGGCTTTGAACTTGTGATCCTCTTGCTCAAGGGGCACGTTCTGTTGCACTGTAGTTCTGTTTCACTCTCTGTATTCCCAGACCTGACCATGAATTTGACCCAGAGGGCTGGCTTAGCAGGTGTCAACAGGAAGGGGTCTGTGGACTAGAGATCCATGACTCCTCCTCCCGCAGGGCTCCGTGGTCAAGTCTTGGTCCTGTCATGGAGACAGAGTTATTCAGACCACTCTTCCTCAAAGTCCAGGGCAGAGGCCTTGCTGCCCATCTCACCTGAGATGTGTTGGGCTCTACGGGCCTCTGAGGACTTAACAAGGGCACCCAGGTTGAGGCCTTTTGCCTCCCTTCATTCCCTTTCTGGGGATTTCTCCACCACTTCTGCATGCTCTGTCCTCATTTCCTCAGCCTGGGCTGAGTCAGGTCTATTGGGACACATACTGGGGATTGGGCCCTTTCCTGTAAACATGGCCAGGTTCCGCTCCCCCTAGGTTGCCACACGTCCCTCAGGCTGATTACAGGTTCTGCCTTTTCCCCTTACCCAATTCTTGGCACCCATCTTCTCCAGCTCAGCTCAGCCTTCTGCTTTCTCTGCAGCCCCCAAGTCTGTCTATCAGAGCGCCATGTGTATGTTTTGGTGGGTGACAGTTCACAGTCTCACTGGCCAGCCTGCACAAGATGCTATAAGGAAGCCACCACTCATCACTGCCTTTAGTCTCTTGAGCCAGACCTGGAGGAGGACCTCAAGCAACATCCCATGCCTCAGTTTCTCCATTTGTCAAACAGGGATAATTTTACCAGTAACACCCACCTTCTAAGGTTGCTGGGAATATCAAAAGAGTCAGTGGATGTAAACACATTTTGAAAATATGTGACACTTTGGGATAAGGTCATACATGGCAGGTCATATAGGATTGTCCCTGATGAATAATATGTATAATTTATGGGCTGATCACTGGTTGAAAACTTGTCACAATATATGGCAGAAAGGGCACTATTTTCTTACCTAGATGTTGATTCACCTCTTGTCAAGGAAGCTAGACTGCATTTAGTTGATGGGTTTTTATGCTTTGCCTTCTTCCACAAATGGCTAAGTATAACAAAGGGAATTTTTGCATTGGGTAAAGAAAACACCAAAATTCAATTTTGTATTCATTTATTTTCTCACTAAATATTAATATTCTACACCTAGAGGTGTGGAAATAAATGTAGTTTCTCTTCTAGGGGGTTTGCCAGTACCAAAGAAAAGGTAGACAACAAACAAGTGAATCCTAATAAGGCAGGGCCAATGCCGTGATGGAGAAGGGCTTGGGTGGCACAGAGGAGAGAGAACTAACCTGGGTATATAGGGTGTGTGGGGGGATCAGGTGGATTCAGAGCTCGGCTAGGAAGGATGAGAAGGATGTCACGAGGATGAAGAAGCATTCCAGGCAGTGACAGGAAGTGGATGCTGTCACATCATGTCCTGAATCTCATTGTTCTGTCTCTCTGTGGGCCTCAGTTTCCTCGTCTGTACAATAGAAATTGCTAAGTATATAGCTCATAGGATTATTGTGAGGGTTAGATGAATTGATGCAAATGAAGCACTGACGACAATTCCTGACATATGATACAGACCCAGCAAATGTTAGCTGTGCGTTTGCAATTATTTGTTTTTTTATTATCAATTATGGTTACTCCTATTGGGTGTTCTAAGCATTGTGCTGGGTCCTGGGGGGCGGGAAAAGATGCATAGTCTGGCTCTGGAGGGCTCACAGTATAGCTAGAGAATCAGGCACAGGTCTGGGGCAGCAGTCATGGCTCATGTTCCCACAGAGTCCTTCAGCACTGCTTTCAGCACTTAACATTTTTTTTTGTGTGTGTAAATGTTTTACTAAAATATAATGCATAGTAATAAGTCCCAAATTTTCAACTTTGCAAATATTTCAATGAAATTGTCACAGGTGCATTAAAATAGGTTGGATACCATGACCTACAACTTACATGTCCTTTATGATCATTAAGAACAAAAATCTGGCTGGGCACAGTGGCACATGCCTGTAATCCCAGAAGTTTGGGAGGCTGAGGCAGAATTGTGGGTTCAAAGCCAGCTTCAGCAACTTAGTGAGACCCTAAACAACTCAGTGAGATCTTGTTTCTAAATAAAATATTAAAAAAGGGCTGAGGATGTGGGTCAGTGGTAAAGCATCCCTGGGTTTAATCCCTGGTGCAACCCACCTCCAAAAACAAAAACACAAAAAATCTGGCCAAGTATGGTGGCACATGCCTATAATCTCAGTGACACAGGAAGCTAAGCCAAGAGAATTACAAGTTCGAGGCCAGCATGGGCAACTTAGTGAGACCCTGTCTCAAAATAAAAAGGGCTGGGAATGTGGCTCAGTGGTAGAGCACCCAGAACCAAATAAAGGAAGGAAGAGGAGGAGGAGGAGGAAATGAAAATATAGATTGGCCTATAAAAGGAAAATTGGGACAACATAGTAATATGTGTGTGTGTGTGTGTGTGTGTGTGTGTGTATACATATATGTATATAGGTCTTATAAATAGAATATTGGGCAAATATAACATCTGGGATGATGGGACAAAATAGGCCAAGAAAAGTGCGTAAGTTTTTTGCACCCATTATTAATCCTCACAAAGTATGATTCTTTTTGTAGGTGGAAGCATTTAAAAATTAAAAAAAAAAATTGTGGTACAATATACAAAACATTAAATTTATCGTTTCCCCCATTTTTAACTGTACCTTTTAGTGGTATTAAGTACACTCACATTGTTGAATAATCAATCTCTAAACTCTTTTCAGCTTGCAAAACTGAAACTCTGGACCCATTGAACACCAACCCTCTATTTGCCCTCCTCCCAGTCTCTGGCATTGGCCATTCTACTTTCTGTCTCTATGAATCCAACTCCTCTAATTACCTCATATAAGCGAAGTCAGAAGGCATTTGTCTTTTTGTGATAGGCTTATTTCACTTAGCATAATATCCTCAAGGTTCATCCATATGGTATCAAATGTTAAGATGCCTTCCTTTTAAAAATCTGAATAATATTCCATTTGTGTGTGTATATATATTTGTTTATCCATTCATCTGTTGATGTCCTCTTGTGTTTCTTCCCTCTTGGCTGTTGTGAATAATGTTGCTATGAATGTGGGTGTACAAATATCTTTTCAAGATCTTATTTTTATTTTTTTTTCTATAAACCTGGAAGTGGAATTGCTGGATCATGTGGTAATTATATGTTTTTTTTTTTTTTTTGAGAAGCCACCATACCATTTTTCACAGCAGCCAAGCCATTTTACATTCTCATCAACAGCATACAAGTCTTACAATTTCTCTAAGTCTTTGTAACTTTTTTTTTTTTTTTTTTTTTTTTTGGTGGTACTGAGAATTGAACCCACAGCACTTTACCACTGAAATATTCTTCCAAGTTCTTTTTATTTTTTATTTTTGAGACAGGATCTCTCTCACTAAGTTGCTCAGGCTGGCTTTGAACTTGTGATCCTCTTACCACAATCTTCTGAGTAGCTTGGACTCATGAGCCACTGCTCCCAGCTCCTTTTTTTTTTTTTTTTTTTTTTTTTGATTTTCACGATAGTAGCTCTCTTAACAGGTATGAGGTGGTATCTCATTCTGGTTTTGATTTGCATTTTCCTAATGACAAGTGATTCTGAGCATATTTTTCATGTGCTTCTTGGCCATGTGTATACTTGTTGTAGAAATATCTATTTAAGCCCTTTGCCTACCTTTTTTTTTTTTTTTAAATGGGGGTTGTTTTTTTCTATTGTTACAGAGTTGTCAAGAGTTTTTTTTTAAAGACTTTTTTTCTTTTTAAGTTATAGATGGGCAAAATACATTTATTTAATTTATTTATGTGGTGCTGAGGATCGAACCCAGTGCCTCATGCATGCAAGACAAGCGTGCTACCGTTGAGCCACAACCCAAACCCTCAAAAGTTTTATTATCTTATGGATATTAACCGTTTATTGGATACATGATTTACAAATATTTTCTCTCATTCTATGGGTTGAAAGTTTATTCCATTTTGTATCTTTACTTATGAATTGCTTTAACTAAGGCACAGAGTAGGTAAATAAGTGGCCCAAAGTCACACTATTATAAAATAAGTAGTGTAATAAAGCCCAGAGGCTGTGGAAATCTAAAGGAGAGAGACTAATACCGTCTATTTCCCCAAGGTGGTGCTGATGACCTAGGTGCCAGTGAAGCACTAGTCAATATTTGATGATTAAAGGAGGTAAGGAAAGAAGAATTTTCCCTGCCAGTCATGTTCTCATCAGAACAAGTTCTAGAACTGGATTCTCTGGGGTTCTGTCTGGAATTTGACACACCTGCCCTGGGAAACTCAGGGTAAGTCCCTTCACCTTTCTGGGCCTCAGCTTCCTCATCTGTCCATTGGGTAGGTTCCACTCCTATCTTCCTAATAGGCAAGCTATGAAGTTTTTAAAAATCTTTTTAAAAAAAATTTATGTGTCCTTTTTAGTAATGCATGACAGTAGAATCTATTTTGACATAATTATTCAAGCATGGAATATATATCTTATTCTAATTCTGACCCAGTACCTCTCCTTTCCCTTCCCTTTCCCCACTCCCTGCTCCTCCCTTCCCTCTATTGATCCATTTACCCACAGTGTTTTTCTTTTTAATTAATTTCTTGTGGATACACATGATGGTGAGATTCACTGTGCTGTATTCATATGTGTACATAGGAAAGTTATGTCAGATTCATTCCACTCTCTCCTTTTCTCTGAGATTCTTATGAGACAAAATGGATGTGAAGTGCATTGTAATAGGAGAAATACACCACAAATTCTCAGCCTTGGAAGCCAGTGAATAGGACTGGCATTTTGTTAGTGGTGGGGAGGGGTTTGCCCCTCCTGAAATCCTGGAAAATTGGCTACCTCCTCTTCTCCTCTTCAGCATGAAGTGCACATGGCTCCTCCAAAGAACCCTCCCTCTCTCCAGCCCAGAGTTGCCTTCCTTTCTCTGGCCCAGACTTCTGGGGTCTAAGTCAGAAAAATCACCCTATGGGCTGGGGTTGTGGCTCAGCGGCAGAGCGCTCGCCTAGCACGTGCACAGCCCAGGTTCGACCCTCATCACCACCTAAAAATAAAAAAAACGCATTGTGTACAACTAAAGCAAATGAAAAAAAAAAATATATATATATTTTGGTGGCACTGGGGATTGAACTCAGGGGCACTCGTCCACTGGGTCACATCCCCAGCCCTTTTTTTGTATTTTATTTAGAGACAGGGTCTCACTGAGTTGCTAAGTGCCTCGCCATTGCTGAGGCTGGCTTTGAACTCTCGATCCTCCTGCCTCAGCCTCCCAAAGTGCTGGGATTACAGGCGTGCGCCGCATGAATAAATATTTTTTTTTTTTTTTTTTTTGGTACCAGGGATTGAACTCAGGGGCACTCGACCACTGGGCCACATCCCCAGCCCTTTTTTTTTTTTGTATTTTATTAGAGACAGGGTCTCACTGAGTTGTTAAGTGCCTCACCATTGCTGAGGCTGGCTTTGAACTCGCGATCCTCCTGCCTCAGCCTCCCAAAGTGCTGGGATTACAGGCGTGCGCCACCGCGCCCAGCTATGAATAAATATTTTTAAAAAAAGAAAAGAAAAAGAAAAAACACCCAGAGAGGGTTGAAGGGCTCCTGCTGGGTTCATGCAGTGGCTCAGTGCCTAGCACAGTGCAGGAGGACCTCAAGCCACCTCACCTCCCAGGGCACAGGCACCTCAGCTCCCAGAACAGGATGGTCATGAAGGGGTGCAGGCAACAGAAGAGGAACTGATCTGGCTGATGACACCATATGTCCCCACAGAGTCCCGCCACCCACCCAAAACACACCACCATAGAAATACCCCACCTTTCATTACTAAAACCCAGCAGCTAGGACCTAGGTTTTTGCCTTTCTGTGGTCTTTGGACCCTGTTGAGTGTCTGATGAAAGCCACAGAGGAATGTCTTCTGCACACACCCTCAAAATGGTGCTTTCAACTTCAATTCCATTTCAGAGATGCATAGACTGGCTGTAAGGCATGGAATTAGCAACAGCAGCAGTGGAGAGGGTTTAGGAGTGAAACTGTGGCTGCAGCAAGGGAGGGGGTTCCAGGGACCCAGAAAAGGATTGCTTGCTATGGCCTTCTCCTGGTTTCTCCCCCTGGGCCCTGCTTCCCAGCAAAGCCTTCCATCTTCCTCTTCCCCCACGTCCCCACCCCTCAGAAATTTTCAGTGTGCACAGTGATTGCCACACCCACCTGGTTGGGAAACAAGAGGCTGGAGCAACTCTGCAGGAAAGCTGCCTCTCTGAATGGCTCAAGGCTGCAGGCAGCTGGCCAAGCCTCTCCGCTATAAAAGGGAGCAGATACACAGCCCCGAAGATCCTTTGTCAACTCAGTTTCAGGGACATCTGGTAAGTAGTACTGCCTGGGTCTGCTCAGCACTGTAGACTTCCCTTGAGGAAGGTTGGGGAAGTGAAGTAGCTTTTTGTGAGAGGAGACAGGAAGCTCAGGGAGATCTCAGCAAAGATCCAGTGTTCTTGGAGAAGAGTGAGGCAGGATAAGTGGAGTCTTCTAGCTCTGTCCAGTGGGTGAGGGCATGCTCATTTCCTAAGCAAGGACTTCTCTCACAGAGGGTGGTGCCATTGGTAGGGAGGGATGGAGGGTTGGGGGAGGCAGAGAGACCATAGAGAGTCCCTCCCATACCCACATCCCACCCTTTACCATCATCATCTGCTGGTTTAATTATTTGGATGGTAGAGACCAGTCAAGCCATTACTTGGGCATAGAGCCCTTGGAGTGTCCCTCTGGTCTTCACTCTTCCATGGGCAAGTGCACCATCTCCAGCTCAGGATTCCACACGTGGCTCCTTCTTTCAGGTGAGCAGATCCTTGGACACCATGCCGTCTGATCTGGAGAAGTCCCTGGACTCCATCATTGAAATCTACCATGAGTACTCCCTAAAGAAGGGGAATTACCATGCCCTCTACAAGGATGATCTGAAGAAAATGCTAACTAAAGAGTTTACTCATTACCTGAAGGTGAGGAGGGACCGGGTATGGTGGTGGGGGGGTTGTGTCTCTGCCTGACTCTGAGGATGCCCCCAGGGGTCATAGGTCTTCCACGCTGCCCTCTGTAGACAGCCATGCTTTAGCTTTCTCTGAGAAATTTATATTCTGTCTTCTTCCCCTTTGATCCTTACAGAAAAAGAATGCAGATACCTGGTTCAAAGAATTGGACATCAATTCAGATAAAGCAATTAACTTCGAGGAGTTTCTTATACTGGTGATAAAGATGGGTGTGGCAGCTCATAAAGATTCACACAAATAGTAGCAGAGCTGTCAGGCCCTGGGGCTGGGCCCCTGGATATGTACCTGCAGAATAATAAAGTTACCAATACCTCATTCCTCTCTTGGTCTCTTGATTTTCTCTTGTGGGATGAACTTCATGGGGGTGAAGGAAGAAGACACTCGGGTTGTTGACACCCTCACCCCTCAAGCCTTTAGTGCTTACCACTCCTCTGGCTTCCTCCTCGCTCTCTCCCCAAGTTATTCTGAATCTTTTCTAGCTCTGTGGTCCCAAGTCATTTGTCCTAGAACTTAAGGATTTAAAAAGTCTATAACACTGTAGATGATAATTTTATTAGTTCCCCTCAGATGGGTGATTTGGGAACAGGGTGGTGTTAGGAAAACTAATACTGTTCTCCCAGTTAAATTTTAGTTTCCAGCTGAATGTCTTAGATGTGGCTCTAGGGAAATGAGGGAGATGGCTACATAAGTGTGTGTGTGTGTGTGTGTGTGTGTGTGTGTGTGTGTGTGTGAGAGAGAGAGAGAGAGAGAGAGAGAGAGAGAGAGAGGCTGATTCTGTGACTGCTGGTGGATGCTGTTTAGATTCTTGCCTTAACAGCACTAGGAGAAATCCCTGGTTCCACATCTGTAGTTTGACCTTAGGGATTTTGGAAGATTTTCCTCCCTTTTCACTTCCAACCTCCCAACTCAATTAAATGATACAGGAATGGGCAGATAGGCTAATCCATTAATAAAGTTCAACTCAAAGAATAGGTTATTCAAATGCTGCTCTGTGGGATTTTTAAAAAACACTTATTTGTTTTAGTTGTACATAATGCCTTTATTTGTACGAGGTGCTGAGGATCGAACCCGGGTCACGAGTGTGCTGAGCCACAACCCCAGCCCCTGCTCTGTGGGATTTTACTCTCTGGTGATCTGTGAATTATCTAAAATAATTTCCCAATCATTAATCTGTGGATTTTTTCCCAAGGCCTGTTAAAATGGGAAGGCCAGAGACGAATGGTACCTTTCACCAGAGCTTAACTCTTGAGCTGGATGTCTAAGTTGTGGTTTGGGGAACTTGCTGTTGTCCTCACCTGGGTGCTGGGGCAGTGGGGTCAGTAATGGGGAAGAGGGTAGGGAGCTGTCACCAGAATCACTAAACCAGGGTCCTTAACTTGGCCAGTCTATGCATCTCTGAAATGGAATTGAAGTTGAAAGCACCATTTTGAGGGTGTGTGCAGAAGACATTCCTCTGTGGCTTTCATCAGACACTCAACAGGGTCCAAAGACCACAGAAAGGCAAAAACCTAGGTCCTAGCTGCTGGGTTTTAGTAATGAAAGGTGGGGTATTTCTATGGTGGTGTGTTTTGGGTGGGTGGTGGGACTCTGTGGGGACATATGGTGTCATCAGCCAGATCAGTTCCTCTTCTGTTGCCTGCACCCCTTCATGACCATCCTGTTCTGGGAGCTGAGGTGCCTGTGCCCTGGGAGGTGAGGTGGCTTGAGGTCCTCCTGCACTGTGCTAGGCATTGAGCCACTGCATGAACCCAGCAGGAGCCCTTCAACCCTCTCTGGGTGTTTTTTTTTTTCTTTTTCTTTTTTTAAAAAAATATTTATTCATAGCTGGGCGCGGTGGCGCACGCCTGTAATCCCAGCACTTTGGGAGGCTGAGGCAGGAGGATCGCGAGTTCAAAGCCAGCCTCAGCAATGGTGAGGCACTTAACAACTCAGTGAGACCCTGTCTCTAATAAAATACAAAAAAAAAAAAAGGGCTGGGGATGTGGCCCAGTGGTCGAGTGCCCCTGAGTTCAATCCCTGGTACCAAAAAAAAAAAAAAAAAAAAAAAAAAAAAAAATTTATTCATGCGGCGCACGCCTGTAATCCCAGCACTTTGGGAGGCTGAGGCAGGAGGATCGAGAGTTCAAAGCCAGCCTCAGCAATGGCGAGGCACTTAGCAACTCAGTGAGACCCTGTCTCTAAATAAAATACAAAAAAAGGGCTGGGGATGTGACCCAGTGGACGAGTGCCCCTGAGTTCAATCCCCAGTGCCACCAAATATATATATATATATTTTTTTCATTTGCTTTAGTTGTACACAATGCGTTTTTTTTTTATTTTTAGGTGGTGATGAGGGTCGAACCTGGGCTGTGCATGTGCTAGGCGAGCGCTCTGCCGCTGAGCCACAACCCCAGCCCATAGGGTGATTTTTCTGACTTAGACCCCAGAAGTCTGGGCCAGAGAAAGGAAGGCAACTCTGGGCTGGAGAGAGGGAGGGTTCTTTGGAGGAGCCATGTGCACTTCATGCTGAAGAGGAGAAGAGGAGGTAGCCAATTTTCCAGGATTTCAGGAGGGGCAAACCCCTCCCCACCACTAACAAAATGCCAGTCCTATTCACTGGCTTCCAAGGCTGAGAATTTGTGGTGTATTTCTCCTATTACAATGCACTTCACATCCATTTTGTCTCATAAGAATCTCAGAGAAAAGGAGAGAGTGGAATGAATCTGGCATAACTTTCCTATGTACACATATGAATACAGCACAGTGAATCTCACCATCATGTGTATCCACAAGAAATTAATTAAAAAGAAAAACACTGTGGGTAAATGGATCAATAGAGGGAAGGGAGGAGCAGGGAGTGGGGAAAGGGAAGGGAAAGGAGAGGTACTGGGTCAGAATTAGAATAAGAAATATTCCATGCTTGAATAATTATGTCAAAATGGATTCTACTGTCATGCATTACTAAAAAGGACCCATCAAATAAAAATAAAAGATAAAAGAAAAGAACTTCAGAGCATGCCTATTAGGAAGGTGGGAGTGGAATCTGTCCTATGAACATATGAGGAAGCTTTAACCCAGAAAGGTGAAGGGATTTGCCCTGAGTTTCCCAGGGCAGGTGTGTCAAATTCCAGACAGAACCCCAGAGGATCCAGCAAGATGATTAAGAACTTTAGGCTTTTTGTTTATAGTAAACTTGGTCATATTAAAATGCAACGAGCAGGAAAGGTAGCAGGTTAAACTCTTATTCAGTAATGCTTTCATTACAAGCCCATTTTATTATCAGTGGCATATTAGTGAAAATGGTGGGAAGCCAGCTGAGAGTTAAGATTGGGACCTGAGCTGGTATGGGAATCTAATCACAGAATGTGAAGATGGGCTCCTGTGGGGCTGAGTGGGAGGCCCAGGGAATAAACTGTTTTCTTCTTGGTTTTATTGAAGAATATCTTTGTTCATCCTCAAAGCTAGTGCTTCCACCTGAGTCAGGAGACTGGAACACACTCTGCAATGTGGAAACAAGGATTATGCAGTTCTGAGAGGCACCACAGGAATCTTGCTATAATTTCCTCCATCATGTAGTTCAAAGGCGAGCAGCTGGCCCAAATGTGGCCCAGGCAAAAAAATAAGATGAGAGGGGTTCCAGGGGCACCAAACCACATCCCAGGAATCACTGGACATTGAGGGGGTATAATGGGTGGAAATATAATTCAGAAATACACAAAAGGAGAGAGTACCCTGATTCTGCCTTTTAGTTACCTACACTGGTGATGGTTGTGTGTGTGTGTGTGTGTGTGTGTGTGTGTGTGTGTTGAAGTGGGGGAACATATCCTAGTGCCTTTGATTGTTCTTAAAAATGCAGTTGGACTTACTATTAGCCCATTTTGTCCCATTGTCCCAGGTGTGGAACACCAAAAACACCTTAAATACAATACATAAAATATTGTATAATTATATAATAACACCAATAAGAATATTATTACATTATAATATGATAATACAGTTATATGTATAAACTCTAGATTATTATTTCCAACTTATTTTAAAGTACCTGAGTAAATTTCATTGAAATATTCATAGAATTGAAAACTTGGGACTCAATGGGTTAATGGATTCTTTGTTAGAATTTACTGTTATTAATGTTTGCCTTTAGTTGGAATGCCTGTGAGTCTGCTTCTTCTGAGCCCATCCAGGGGAACCATGGGGAGGTGGCCCAGTGTGCTCTGTGGAGTTTTACCAAAAGTGATGGGGCTCAGGTTGTAAAGAACTATATTAACATCAATCTACCAATAGTTGATTCCTGAGCTTATGGTTGGGCAGGGGAGGTGGCCCAAGAGGCTCTGGCAGCCTGGAGAAAGAGGAGGTGAATGAGGTAGTTTTTAGAGGCTTCATAGAGCAGGCAGGTTTGGAGATTATCATTGACAAACAAAACTGGGCCTATTCCAGGAACCACTGGGCAGAGTCAGACAGGGTTTGTGGCCCAGAGCAAGGTGATTTTGTTTCCCGTTCTGGTGTCTTGACTCAGGGATTTCAGTCTAAATTGAAGCAGGCTGAAGAGGGGAGAGGCAGCTACCAATGCTTATTGTGCTATAGCTGTATGTCTGTGTGAATAGCAAACAAATTTCAAACCTGGAGAAAGACAAAATGGCAATTGCTTATGTTTTTAATCTCATGTCAGAGTTTGTCTGGATGAAAGTAGGTCTTGCTACTTGTCCTCATGGTCTGACACTTGAAAATAGTGGTCAGCAAAGTATGTTTGATTAGCAGTTCACCACAGAGAAAGAAGGAGACAGTTTTTATTTGCTAGACAGGGTAATAGGGGTTTGTAGCCTGGTCAAGATGCTAAACCCCAAACTGTTGTTGCCACCTGCAGCTATTGCCGCCTGCAGCAACGATACCGCGGGAAAGAATTCGGAGGCAGACTGGAAATGAATAGATTCTTTATTCTTCCTTCTTCTAACTTCTCTCTCCGGCTCCAACAACCTCTCCAACTCCAACCACCCCCTCTAGCCAACCTCACCCGGTTATATACTTTTTGCCTTAACAAATATACACGTGTCAACAGCTCAAACTTACAGGTGCGTCACATAGTGTTCACGGGCATAGAAAGATTCTTAGATAAATGCATGAATATCAGGGGAAAATACTTAAACACCTCTTATGATTCTCAGCTAGCCGCCATCTTAGCTATCTCCTTATTAGGGCTCTTACAAACTGTCATGGTTTCTATCACCCCATTAAAAGTTAAAAGAGTTTTTTTTTTTTTTTTTTTTTTTTTTTTTTTTGTGGTACCGGGATTGAACTCAGGGGCACTCGACCACTGGGTCACATCCCCAGCCCCTTTTTTTGGTATTTTATTTAGAGACAGGGTCTCACTGAGTTGCTAAGTGCCTTGCCATTGCTGAGGCTGGCTTTGAACTCGTGATCCTCCTGCCTCAGCCTTCCAAAGTGCTGGGATTACAGGCGTGCGCCACAGTGCCCGGCTTAAAAGTTAAAAGAGTTTTACATGTAACCTAAGAATATTATTTAGGCATTCCTTTTCTGACTGTCTTTGTATGTTCCCAAATATTATTCAAACCAGCCTTTAAAAGAAAATCTTCCTTGCCAGCCTATAGCAAATCACATTTTGGTATAGGCTCAAAATTGTTGATAATTATGCTTTTTAGCATGAAATGCTGTGGTAGTTGATCTCATCTATTTCTCATAACAACCCTATGAGAGAGGTAATTACTATTTCCACTTTGCATATGAGAAGTCTTGGGAGTAAGAAAGTTGACAGTTTCCTAGTCTGGCAAGTGGCAGAGGTAGGATGAGATCCTTGGAGCTGTCACAAGCAAGACAACCTGCTTTTCTAGTTGGTTTCCATCTTGTGTGTGGACAGGACCAGCCATTGCTCTCTGCCTGCCTTTCCAGCCTCTTTCTCTTTGCCCCCTGCAGCACCTCTGCTGTCCAGAGTGGCAAGTAGGGAGAGCAGGCGCCAGATGAACTTCTCTCTCTTGGGTCATCTCTTCTGTCTCAGACATACCTCAGTGCCTGAAGTAATGTGAGTTTTTCCTAGTGCGAGTAACATTTCAGACAAGGATAATCTTCCTTCATTATAAGAGTGTAGAACAATGATACAAAGCCTGTATCTTGTTTAGTCATGAATGAGGTGGCAGGATTAATTTGCACAACATACATATCCTTTGACTAAGAGCTTAGGATTGACTTTTCAAGTCCCTAAGCTCTTAGGGGTTGACCCAGCAACAATTTCCTCTCCCATCTGGGGTGGAGGAGGCTTCCTTCCAGTCTCAGGAGCTTTGGAAGTTCCCATGTGCTTTGAAGTGTGGTTGAATCTGCCACTCCCATTTTTGGAACACTTCCCTCCAGACTTGAATGGTTTACGTGTGGCCTATTGCCAGTCCAATGGGGGTCCCAACGGCCATTGACAATTCCGACAGGAGAGTGACACCCTCAGTGTGGGTGGTATACCTAGAACACAGATTTTCAACATTTCAGACAGATTTTCAACATTGCCAGTGGTGTGGGAGAATATGTATGGTGTGAGAATTAATCCTGCCACCTCATTCGTGGCTAAACAAGATACAGGCTTTGTATCACTGTTCTACATTCTTATAATGACCACTCTCTAACCAGAGTTACATGCACTCCCTTGGCTCATATATTCCTTTGTGGTGTGCCTGTCACCTTCAGATGGGGCATGATGTTTGGCAATTTTGGATCCTTAGTGCAAAGTGACACTCTAAGCTGGAAAGGCTCACACTCTGAAATCGGAGGGTTACCTGACCCACCCTGGCAGCAACACAGACTCCATTCTGATATCTCTGTCCTCATACCTGGAGAGGCATACATGTCCTGGAGAAGTAGTCCCCAATCTGTCATTGACTCTGGTGGAGATGGCTGACACTGCCACCTAGGCTATTTAGGACCAACAAGACTTGCTGAACTCATGGGCTAGGATGATGAAGGGTAACTGAACAGTTTCTGATTATCTCCTGGAAGAACAGGGTGGCATATAGTCATTGCCAACACCTCCTACTGTACCTGGTAAATGCCTCAGATATTGTAGAGGCACCTGGGAGAGACCCAGAACCAGTCCCCCATCCCCATTTGGTTGCAAACAGTGGAGTCATTTGAAGGACCTTTCTTTGGCTTCTTCAGCACCTTCTTCTCTAGATGGCTGGCATACTGGAAGAGGTCACTGCTCCAGGCAGTCCTGCTTGTGGTAGGGTCTTTCTGGGTCTAGTAAGATGTCTCCGGCTGTGGCTCAATAATGTTTGCACTGAGATTGTGTCAAAGCATCACATGAATGTAGTAAGAGCTAGGGAGATGTGAGAGCATATGAGATGAATTATCTTTGCAGCCTCCTGGCTTGAGGGGTGGACTGCAGGATAGGTTCCCAGATGGCCTTGGCTGAGCCAGCTATTCCAGTTGCCCTGGTGTATAAAACCCTGGGAAGAATGCTTCAGCAACATGGGTACATGTAGATGAGACTCCATCCAGCCTGGATGGTTCTCCTGAACCCTGGGGGACCAGCTTGCCATGAATTCTAGGCATCTGTTGTCCATGGTTACCAATCTGTGAGACATAAAGTTGCTTTGCAGCTGGGTGGTGGTGAAGACCTGTAATCCCAGGAACTCAGGAGGGTGAGGTAGGAGGATCACATGGTCAAAGTCAACCTGAGCAACTTAGTAAGACCTTGTTTAAGACCTTGTTTCAAAAATAAAAAACAAGAAAGGACTGGGCATACTACTATTATAAATACAAAACTTTGAATAAAAAAAAGAAATAATAGCAGAAAAATTTCCAAACATGAGGAATGAATGGGAAAACCAAGATCAAGAGGCTTTCTGAACACCAAATGTACAAAATCACAACAGATCCACACCAAGGCACATTATAATGAAAATGCCTAATATACTATTGGACAAGGAGAGAATATTAAAAGCCACAAGAGAAAGGAATCAGATTACACATAGGGGGAAACCTATTAGATTATGTGCAGATTTTTCAATCCAGACCTTAAAAGTTAGAAGATCCTAGAACAATATATTTCAATCTGTGAAAAGAAAGATCCTAGAACAACATATTTCAACCTATGAAAAGAAAAATAACAATGAAAGTCAGCAAAGAGAAATATTAAACTAAAGGAAACACCAACCAGAGGCGAAACCAAATCAAGTTAAAGAGCATAAACAAATAAAAATGGATGGGAATACGAATCATGTTTCAATAATAACCCTGAATGTTAATGGCCTAAACTCACCATTCAAAAGACACAGACTGTCAGACTGGATTAAAAGAAAAGATCCAACAATATGCTGTCTCCAAGAAACTCACCTCATAGAAAAAGACATCAACAGACTGAAGGTGAAAGGCTGGGCAAAATCTTAACCACTCACATGGGCTGTGGAAGCAAGCAGGGGTTTCCATTCTCATATCAAATAAGGTAGACTTCAAGCAAAAGTTAATCAAAAGGGACAAAGATGGATATTTTTTTACTGCTTAAGGGAAACATTCATCAACAAGATATGACAATTATAAATCTATATGCCCCAAATAATGGAGCACCTACACTCATCAAACAAACCCTTCTCAAGTTCACGAGTCAAATAGACCACAACACAATTATTCTAGGGGACTTCAACACACTTCTTTCACCACTGGATAGATCATCCAAACAAAAGCTAAATAAAGAAACTTTAGACCTCATTAATACAATTAATAACTTAGACTTAATGGATATATATAGGATATTTCATCCCTCAGTGAACGAATACACTTTCTTCTCAGCAGCACATGGCTCCTTCTCTAAAATAGACCATATATTATGCCACAAAGCAAAAAAGTAGAGATACTGCCCTGCATTCTATCAGACCATAAAGGAATGAAATTAGAAATCAATGATAAAATAAAAAATAAAAAAGCTACTCCAACACCTAGAAACTAAACAACATGCTACTGAATGAACAAGGAGTTGCAAAAGACATCAAGGAGGAGATAAAATAGTTCTTAGAGGTGAATGAGAACACATATAGAAATCTCTGGGACACTATGAAGGCAGTATTAAGAGGAAAATTCATTGCATTGAGTTCATTCCTTAAAAGAAGAAAAAACCAACAAATAAATGACTTAACATCACACCTCAAAGCCCTAGAAAAAGAAGAACAGATCAACACTAAGAGCAGTAGAAGACAGGAAATAATTAAAATCAGAGCTGAAATTAATGAAATAGGGACTAAAGAAACAATTGAAAGAATTGACAAAACTAAAAGTTGGTTCTTTGAAAAAAAAAAAATAAAATTGACAGACCCTTAGTGATGCTAATGAAAAGAAGGAGAGAAAAAACTCAAATTACTAACATCCATGATGAAAAAGGAAATACCACAACAGACACCTCAGAAATACAGAAGATAACTAGAAATTATTTTGAAAACTTGTAATCTAATAAAATAGAAAATATCAAAGACATTAACATATTTCTAGAGTCATATGAATTGCCCAAACTGGATCTGGAGGCTATACACAATTTAAACAGATCAATTTCAAGTGAGGAAATAGAAGGCGCCATCAAAAAGCTACCAACCAAAAAAAGCCCAGGACTGGATGGATACATAGCTGAGTTCTATAAGACCTTCAAAGAAGAACTAATACCAATACTCTTCAATTTATTAGGAAATAGAAAAAGAGGGAGCTCTTCCAGACTCATTCCATGAGGCCAATTTTTATAGTATTTTAATTTGACATAATTTAGTTTGATACAAGTTAAAACTTAGAGAAAAATCACAAGTGTAGTATTGGAAACTCCCATAAGCCCTTGACCCAGAATTACCAATGTAAATCTTTGTTTCTGTATATATTTTTTTAAATTTGAAGTTCTCTTGATAACTCTTTTCAGGATGTTTGCATGATGTCCTTCTCTTAAAATTCTCCCTTCTACTTTAGAGTTACCTATTTATTTCTAGTTGAGATTGGAAAAATTAGAATTAATCATGCTTTTACCAGTTAAAACTTTTTCAAATGTTCTAGGTTTTCTACCATTTTCCACAGCAATTTGATTAATTTAAAAAGGGAAGTAGTGAAAGTGAACTCGACTATTTAAAAAGTTTGATTCTTGTGTTGTATTTCACTACTTTTTGTACATGGTAATTTTAGATGTGGCAGTACTTTTTAAAATTAATGAAATATTTGGTGGTTGTGGGGTTAGTTTTAGGTTTGCAGAAAACCTGAACAGAGGGTGCAGAGGGTGCCCGTATGCCCTATTGGCTGGCTCTTTGAGTTCCCCTGTTGACATCTGGCATTAGTGTGTATATACGTTAATTGATGGGCCAATATTGATCATTATTGTCATTAAAGCCCATGGCTTACACTATGGTTCAATCCTGGTACTGTATATTCTGTGGGTTTTGACACTGTCTAGTGATTCATGCCCTGCATTGTGGTATCATACATAACAGTTTCACAAAATTTGATTCCTCTGGATTCTCTGAGCGCTAGTCTTCCTTCACAGTTCAGACCCCAAGGATTTCCTGTTGGGTGCGGAAGACAGGGCCAGCCCCTGACAGCCAGGAACTGTGCCAGGTACTTGTTCTGTGACAACACCCTTGATCCCCTACAGCTTCCTTGGCTGGGCACCAAACAAGAGGCTGGCGCCCCGGTGGGGTGAGAGGAACTTCCTGGAGAGGGAAAGCAGAGGACAGCCACGCTGTCTTGTTGATTATTGTTCCTCCATTCCTGAGCCCAGCACAGGGCTTTTCCCACAGTGATTTTGGGAGCTTGGGCTGCATTGAGGAAAGAATTAAAAAAAAAAAAAAAAGAAAATTGTTTATTTAATTGTAAAATATGTATAACACAACAGTTCCTATTTTAACCATTTTTAAAAGTACATTCACATGGTTGTGCAGCCATCTCCACTGTTCATCTCTGGGTTGAAGCTCTGCACCCATTAAATACTCATTTCCCATTTCCCACCCCCCAGCCCCTGGCTGTCACCATTGTCCATCAAATTCACAGACTTTCTATGTAGCTAATGTTTCAGTGTCAGACCAGGATCTCCAGTGTGGGCAATAGGAGCTGCCAACTTCACAGTTAATTTCCTTTGCCAGTCACAGGAATAAGTGGATTCAGCTTTATGAATTTGACCATTTTGGGTACCTCACATCTGGTCTTAGACTTTTTTTTTTTTTTTTTTTTTTTGCTTGTATTTGAGAAAAGAATTTTTAAAAAGGAAATTGAAAACTGACTGTATTATGAAAAGCATTGGAAATAAAGACAAAGGTCTGATATAAGACTGTCTACATCTACCAAAAATCACACACACACACACACACACACACACACACACACACACACATATATAAAAAAGAATGAGCAGTTATTGTTTTTCGTAATAATAAAACTATTTTCAGTTTAGGTAATTTGTTCATCTGAAAAATAGGGCTGTTTTGAAGACTAAGCAAGGTGTGTTGAGTGCCCAGTGCCTCTTCACTTCTTGGCAAACAGAGACTCTTCTTTTAGAATAGTTTTAGGTTTATAGAAAAATTGAGAAGATAGTACAGACAGTTTCCATGCACTGGCATACAGTTTCCTCTGTTATTATTACTTTACGTTGGTATGTTACATTTGTGAATATGAATGTATCACTATTGATATTAGTAAAAATTCCATTTATTCAGATTTCCTTAGCTTTAAACTAACCTCTTTTTCATCTTCCAGGATTACATGTTTACTTTGATTGTTTTGATTGTCATTATTGTTTTCATTGTAATAGATTGTCAACAAATACCTCTCCTTCTCCTTTCCTTTCCAGGCAGTGAAATTTGCTCTTAGCTTTTTTTAGGAAGTAGGTGTGAAGCTGAACTCGAAGGGTGGGCGCTGTCCCAGGGCTGGAAAATGTGCAAGGCCCCTGAGTGTGGGTGGGCAGCCAGTGCTGGGGCTTTGGTTCGAGCTGAGGAGAAGTGAGATTCAGGGTGGGTGGGTGAAATCTGAGCTGCTCAGGTTGCAGTCAAAACCACAGACTGATTGTTTCTGTTGAGCAGTGGAGTATCTTCCAGCAATTGCCTCAAGATGAATCAGAGAGATTTCTTGACCCAAGGTTGAAGGTGAAGCTTAGACTGCATTATAAAAGTCTCCTTGGCTGGTGCTCTTTACCAGTGCTGGCTTTCTGCTACTGCTCCACACTTTTGTGCATTGAGGGTAAGTGTCCTTCACTTGTCTGGGTCCTTAGGTGTTCCACAGGATTGTGATTGCAGGGGATCACTTTGTAATCACAGGTGTTAGAAGCCTCTGCTCGCCTGGGCACTTCTGGGCCGACTCTGCACTTTGAATTCAAGCTCTTGCTAGGTGGATCCAGCCTCAGGCATGGCTTATCAGGGCTGGGGTGGTGACAACCGTAGAGGTTGGTTGGCCAAACTGTTGTCATCTGGGGAAAGTGAAGAGCATTGTCAACTATAGAACCCTTCTCAGTGAGCAATAACCTCTGAATGATCTTCCCTAGTGGATGAAGTGATATGTGACACCATGGGCAATTGAGGTTGATTCTTTCAGACTTTAGGCAGTATTATGTGTCCTTCTTTTTTTCATCCTATCCACAAATGAAAAATTCATCATGGTTCAAACTTGGAGCAGAGAGACCCCAAGTGGATCTGGAGGACGTCTGTCATGCTTTCTCTGCGTCTCTAGATACAGAAAGAGGAGAGAGTGGACGTTAAGGGGTTTGGGCAGGAACTGATGCTAGACCTCTTTTGTCTTCTAGAACGTGAACCTGAGGCTGGGAAGATGTCCATGCTGGAAAAACACTTGGAGGCAATTATCAACATCTTTCATCAGTACTCAGTTCGTGTGGGGCATTATGACACCCTCTCTAACAGTGAGCTGAAGAAGATGATAACAAGGGAACTTGCAAACACCATCAAGGTAGGTGATGCCCATCTTGTCCCCCTGCACTGAAGGAGTGGCGAGTTCTGGGAGAGGATGGTGGGACAAAGACTGGGGTGGGGTCAGCTCCAGTTTGAGCTCCTAAGGACCTTCTCCCCCTGCTCTAGGATAGGGCCTCTGCTGCCCTCTCTCAAACTCTCTGTCCTTTTGGGCTTTACTCAGTTTCTCACTCTGGCATTTGTTTCCTCATATATAAAGTACAAAGATGCAGGGGAGGGGAGTCTTGGGTTAGGTGTGAACTCCAGATCACTTTCCAGGTCAATCCTTGCATGATTCCAGGATGGCTCATCCTGGAATGACAGTTATATCCTCTGTCTTGTCATGTTGGATTCCTCAGTGCTGTCTTAATGACTTAATGTCCTAGACTTCACCAAACTGAGTCCTGAGGGCTGAGGGGTCTAAGAAGGGTGGGTGGGGGAGTTTTATTGGAGCGTCTCAACTCAAGGTCTCTGTTCTCTGTCCTAGAATACCCAAGATCAATCTGCCTTGGACAAAATATTCCAGAATCTGGATGATAATGAAGATGGAGAGGTCGACTTTAAGGAATTCTTATTACTGTTGGCCACTGTGCTTGTGACAACCCATAAGAACCTCCACCGACATGAGTAAAGCTCTCCGAGAGCCTTTTCCCCAGCAATGTCCTGAGGAGGGTGTTTTCTTCCCTTCACCACAGCCCTGATTTGCCTGAGGGGAGTGAGAATTAATAAATGTGCTTGTGAAAAATTCTTAATGGCATCTGTCCACTTTTATTTCTTTCCGTGCATGGTCCCTCAACTTAGTTATACGTCACCCTGCTATTCTGACAGCCTCATTTAGACCCTTTAAACCCCTTGCTCCATTTGTCCACCCAATATTTATTGAAAGTCCACTATTTGTTTATTCATTTGTCTAAAAAATGTTCATTGAATAAATGTGATAGCCAGAGACAAAAATAACAAAGTCCTTGTCCCCTTAGAGTTTATATTCCATGGGGAAATAAATGAATAAACAAACACATAATATAGATATATTACATGATAACATTGGTAAGTGATGATAAGTGATGTGAATAAAACTAAAGCAGGGAAGTAGTGCTGGGGTAGAAGGAAAAAGAATGGGATGTTAGTTTAGATGGAATGTTTAGGGTATGCATTTGAGTAGACTGAAAGAAATGAAGGGGAGTGGCTTGCAGATATCTGGCATCCGGGAGTTCCTGACAGGGAAAGATCAAGGTCCTGAGGTGGGCATAGGCTCAAAGAATAGCACAAAAGACAGTGTACCTGAAGTACAATAACTGAGTTGGGGAGTGAGGGTAGGTGGGATATGGGTCTACAAGTGACAGGACTATGATCACATCAATAATATAAAAATTCCTATTTAGATATTTTTTTTCTTTTTTTTTTTTTGTGGTACCAGGGATTGAACTCAGGGGCACTTGACCACTGGGCCACATCCCCAGCACTTTTTTGTGTTTTTATTAGAGACAGGGTCTCACTGAGTTGCTAAGTGCCTCGCCATTGCTGAGGCTGGCTTTGAACTCGCGATCCTCTTGCCTCAGCCTCCCAAAGTGCTGGGATTACAGGCGTGCGCCACCGCGCCCGGCTTCTATTTAGATATTTTACATTCTTATATATATTTTAAAAAACTCTTTGAAATCCCATGTGTATTTTTTACTTTCAGTATATCTCATAGCTATGCTTACATTTTAAGATCTCAAGCCATATATAGTTCATGGCCACAATATTGGATGTTGCAGCCCAAGGTCATTGGAGGGAAGCAGGTCTGGGCTAGAAGGCTGGTGATAAGGAGTAATCAGATTCTGAAGACACTTTGAAGGTGGAAAGTGAGAAATCACTGTTTACTCCAAAGGTTTTCTTCTCTATGACATTGAGCTGGGTGTTGGGGATATAGAAACGAAAGGCTAAGTCTTTGCCTTCAGGTGGTCAATTCTAGTGAGGAAAACTGAGAGCAAAAATTTCTATGTCATGTCATATGTGTTTTGGCAGAAGTAAGCACAGGATATTGTGGCAGAACAGGAAGGTGGTCTGGCTTGGGGGATGAGGTTGTTGGGCTTCCTGAAAGAATGGATGATATTCGGGGCAGTACTTTGAAAAGGGGGAAAATAATCCAGTATTTGCATGTTTATGAGCATAGGGTAGTAAAGAACAATCTCTTTGGTTCTCTCAAAAGGCACAGGGGTTGGGAAGAACAAAAGTAGGGACCAGGGAGTAGAATATTACGCTTTGTCCAACATAGAGTAAAGAGCAGGAAGACTTCTCTGTGTAGACCCATGATGGTCCAGGCCAAGTTCTTTGCTAAACAGTACCTGAGAGGTGTGCTGTCTCCTTTGGTGTTTTTCTCTTCTCTGTAGCTCCACATGCATTGATGTGATTTTGTTTGATGCCCACACATTTCAGGGGACTAGGTTGTTTGAGAGCAGGTGTGGTGTCATCACTAGCACCAGCACAGAACCTGACATTGGGGTTGTTTGCTGTGGTTTGAATGTTTGTGTTCTTCCAAAATTCATGTTGAAACTGAATCCCCAATGTAACAGTATGTAAAGGTGGTGGCTTTAGGAGGTCAAATACCATGAAAACTCCACCCTCACAGATAGGTATAGTGCCTTATTAAAAAGGCTTATTGGGGTGTGTCCCTTTCACCACAGGAAGACACAGCATTCATCCCCTGTGGAGGATGCAGCTACAAGGCCTCACCTTCGAAGCAGAAAGCAGCCCTCGCCAGACATGAAATCTATCAAAGTCCTGATCTTGGGCTGTGAAGCGTCCCCAAATGGGAGAAATAAAATTTTATTTTACAAATTCCCCAATCTGTGGCATTTTGTTATAGTGGTACAAATGGACTAACACAGTGTTAGATAAGTATTTCTTTAATGAAAAAATGTGTGGACATCAATAAGGCTATTGGTTTGGTTTTCTTTTAAAATATTCTTTATACCAGTGTTTGAACCCAGGGGGCACTTAACTACTGTGCCACATCCTTAGGCCTTTTATTTTTTAATTTGAGACAAAGTTTAGCTAAGTTGCTTAGGACCTCACTAAGTTTCTGAGGCTGGCTTTGAATTTGTGATCCTCCTCCCTCAGCCTCCCTAGCTTGCTGTTGGTTTTCCACAAATGAGTCCAGAGGAAAACAGGGAGTATGACCCCAGGGTGCAGGAATAATCTCTCACAGGGACAGGTGGGTTAGTGTTCCCTAGAGAGAAGGGTAATTCAGACTGATTAGCAGGAATCACTGGGGCCTCCCTGCCCTCCAATCCTGCCTCCCTCCAACTAATGCTAATGCTCAGCTGGGTTGGATGGGGAGCTTGGAATCAGAAGTAAGTCCTACCCTTTGGAATCAGATCAATTTATTAGAATGTCAAGATACCCAAAGAAGAAGCCTCCAGGGCAGAGCCGTGGGCTCGGGTAGACCCTTCAATGGCTGCCAGCCTGGCTCTTCTTCAGCAGTGAGAACAGCTCAGAAGGGCAGGATCTGAAGAAAGATGAAATAACTTGTTCCCTAGAAGGGGAGCATCAATTAATGTGAGCTCCAGTGTGGTAGATATGAGGAAAAACAAGGAGGGGAGCTTTTTTTTTTTTTTTTTTTTTTGGTCCCAGGAATTGAACTCAGGGGCACTCAACCACTAGGCCACATCCCCAGTCCTTTTTTGTATTTTATTAGAGACAAGGTCTGAGTTGCTAAGTGCCTCGCCATTGCTGAGGCTGGCTTGCATTGCTGAGGCTGGCTTTGAACTCATGATCCTCCTGTCTCAGGCTCCCAAGTGCTGGGATTACAGGTGTGTGCCACCGCACCAGGCCCCAAGGGGAACTTTTTATTGTGGGGACATGGGTTTGGCTTCTGGTTTATTTAGTGAGAAGCCACATGGAAAGGATGTGTAGGAAGCTGTGATTCAGCACTGGGGCCCACTATCCAGCCCAGCCACCCTCCTCCCCACAGAGGAACCCCCTGCCCCTGTGAGAGGTGTGTTTGAGTGGAGCAGAAATGAAGCAAGGGAAGTGTTGAAAGTGTGTGAGGAAGTTGAAGCCTGAGGATGGGGCAGGGTGGAGAGGCTAAAGATGGGGTGAAGTAGGATTGGCAGAGGAGGAAGGGGTTGGAAACCAGAGAAGAGGGTCCTGGAATTGTCAAAGCCTGGAAGGCTTCCATCACCAAATGTGGCCTCTATTTTTCTCACTTTTGAGGATTCAAAGGAATTTTAAACTTTCATTTTTGAGGAGTTTTAGGCTAGGTGAACACTAAGTTGTCACCTACTTTTAACGTCCTGAGATATTTCAACTGGATGGAGGGGAATTTTGAGTAGGGCCTAGAAGGGGAGCATCACTTAATGTCAGGGTAGGATGATATCCCCAGGCCCTAAAGGTAGCTGCCAAGGGGATGAGGATTGAATTATATTTCTTGGTTCTACTCCTAGTTTCGCCACTTACTAATTGTGAAACTTTGAACAAATAACTCAAAATCTTTCAACTTTAGTTTCCTCCTCAGTAAAATGGGGATAACAATAGAACCTTTCTCTCAGAGTTGGTATGAGGATTAGCTAATCTCAAAGCACATGTAAAGCCCTTGGCCTAGCCCCTGATGCAGAGAAGTACTTAGCAGAAATTAGTAAGAATGGAATTATGGTTTGCACATGAGGTATCTCCCCAAAGCTCCTGTGTTAATGCAGAAATGCTCAGAGGCGAAATGATTGGATTGTGAGAGTGGTGCCTGTCAGTCCATCCTAGTTTGAATGGACTGGGTGATAACTGTAGGCAGGTGGGGCAAGGCTGGATGAGGTGAATCACTGGGGGCATGCCCTGAAAGGGTGCATCTTCCTTATGGCCCTTTCCATTTTCCCCCTTTGCTCTGCTTCCTTGTTGCCATGAGCTGAGCAGTGCTCCTCCACCACACCCTTCCACCATGATATTCTGCTTTATCTTGGGCCCAGAGCAATGGAGTCAGCTGACCATGGACTGAACCTCTGAAACTGTGAGCCAAAATTAACTTTCCCTTCTCTAAACTGTTCTTTGTTCTTGTCAGATATTGTGATCACAGTGATGTGAAAATGACTAACACAAACAATAAGACAGTTTATACAAGAGATAATTGCAGCTCATTTATTCTCTGCAATAAGTCAATAGGTAAAGATTACTTTAAACTGAAGCAAAGACTAAGGTTAAATTTAGGCACAGCTTGGGTAGTCAAGTAACCAAGGGTGACTATGCAATATCTTTCTTTAAAGGCCTTTGAGGGGTTGGGGTTGTGGCTCAGTGGTAGAGCACTCTCCTAGAATGCGCGCGGCCCAGGTTCGATCCTCAGCACCATGTAAAAATTAATAAAAGGCATTGTGTCCAACTAAAATAAATAAATATTAAAAAATGTATTTAAAAAAAAAAAAGGCCTTTGAGCCAGCCTCAGCAATGGCGAGGCACTTAGCAACTCAGTGAGACCCTGTGTCTAATAAAATACAAAAAAGGGCTGGGGATGTGGTCCAGTGGTCGAGTGCCCCTGAGTTCAATCTTCAGTACCAAAAAAAAAAAAAAAAAAAGGCCTTTGAACTAGATTAAGCTTCTGTGTCTTTTAATGCACTCACATGTATTTCCAATCATTTTGGATATAAATAATAGTAAAAACAACAACAATCAAGAAGAACAAAACCCAGTATATTTGCTGTTGTGAGAATATTCACCAGCTATGATTTCCACCCTGCCCCCTACAGCAACCAGCTGAACCAAAAATTGAGCTGAAGTCATAGGAAGAATTCATGAACAGATAAATTTGGTCAAGAATCCATCCATCAGAGGCATGCAAGGGTGAAAAGAGCCTTTGAATTGCAATCACATGAACTGGTTAGACTCCTGGTTGGCCATGTGAGCTTGGGCTAGTGGCTCTGCTTCTCTGAGCCCAGTTTTTCTATCTGTAAAGTGTTGTTTGAACTAGTGACTGCTAGGCCCTTCATGAAAACAAAGACTAGATCCCATGACTTCAGCAGGTGTCACTAAATAAGCAAACACACACAAATACTGTTACGATCACAGAGCCACAGAGACTGGACCTGTCCTCTCCAGTGTCTCACCATTAACCTCTGTCCACCTGCTGAAGCTCTGTTGTCCAGCCACTCCAGAACATGCTCCAGATTCTCCATGAACTTTTGGACTTCTCGGGTTCTACTCTTACTGTCCTGTTTCAGTCAGCTTTTTCACTGCTGTGACTAAAACATCTGACAAGAACAATTAAAGGAGGAAAAGTTTATTTGGGAGCTTATGGCTTCAAAGGTCTCAGTCCAGAGGTGGCCAACTCCATTCTTTGGGCCTGAGGTAAGGCAGGCAGACCATCATGGATGAAGAATGTGGCAGAGGAATGCAGCTCAGGACATGGCACCAGGAAGCAGAGAGAGAAAGAAACCTCTGCTCACCAAGAACAGAATACATACCCCAAAGGCATGCCCTCCCCAGTGACCACCTTCTTCAGCCACACCCTACCTGCTTACAGTTACCACCCAGTTAGTCCCTATCAGGGGATTAATGTGCTGATTAAGTTAAGACTTTCTTAACCTAAACATTTCACCTCTGAACTTTCTTGCATTTGTCTCATCCATGAACTTTTGGGAGACACCTCACATCTAAACCATATCATGTCCTGGGATCTCTTTGTCTGCTGTGCCTTTGCTTCCCTTCATTCACAACACTGCTCTTGTCTCCTCTGTTGTAGGCACTAGGCTGTGTGGCTCTTCTCTGGTTCTGTCACTCCTATGAATACCCCAAGGTCCAAATCAAATGTCATCCTTCAAGATGTTCATATGCCCCTCGCACACTTCTGTGGAGAGTAGATTTTAGGTCCTTCCAACTTGAGGTTGACCTGCCCGTTCCATTCTCAGAGTCCTGCTGGGATGATTAGTCTGATAGAAGCACCTGGGCTATGGCATTATTGTGTGATAAAGGACACTAAGGCTATTCTTATGGGTACTGTATGTACAATCCCTTACCCTTTGAGAAGACATTTTGGAAGGCTGCTGGCATACCAAAACCAAGCCACCCAGTGTACCAGGGCCTTGGAGGTCAGTAAAAGGACCTGGAGTCAACAGAATGATGTGAGAATGGTTAGGACCCACATCATTTTGACTTAGCCAACCCAAGAAGCCTTCCAAATTGAATGGAAGCAATTGAACTGTAAAAATCTGGAGGGCAAGGACCCTGACTTCCTATGCTGCTTCTCTCATTTCTCTCATTGCCTAATACAGTGCTGGGCATTCAGAAGTGCAACTCTTGCTCTTTCAATACTCAGCTCAGGAAACTTTCCTTCTCTCTAACTCTGCCCCCACCCCAGCCAAGAAGACAAACAAAACAAAACAAAACAAAACAAAACAAAACAAAAAAAAAAACATAAACCACCTTTTCTATTCTCCCAGGGCATCTTGTGCTTACCATCCACCTTTGCTTATCTTTTGCCCACAACCCAGTGTTGAAAATATCTATTTGGTGTCCATTGCCCCCACCAGACCCAGGGCTTCTTGAGAGTGGGGATGTAGCACAGTGTTTGACACAGTTCAGGCTCAGGGGCTCCTGCACCAGCTTTCTCAGTGGATCCCATGCCTCTACTCCAGATCCTCCAAATCTGCTCTCCATGCAGCAGCCAGAAGATCTTCAAACATAAATTACATCACATCACATCACCTGCCTGAGTAATCTATCCAAAGATTCTCCAGTGTGTTTGGAATGTAATCTTTGTGGAGATGGCCACTTGTGACTTAGGCCACACGTCCTATTCCCTCCTTTGCAAGTTTTGGCCTAGTCACCTACTTCACCCAGCAGTCACTCAATCACATCTTCCTCTGTTTTTTCTGTGGAACCCATCACCTTCTGAAATGGCTTAGGCTGTTTCTTCCTTGACTTTCTTAGATGCAGACTCTAAGAGAGCAAGGACCTCACATGATTTGTTACCTGGAACAGAGCCCTCTGAATACTCAGTGAATATTTGCAGAATGAGGCAACACCTGGTGAGCGGTAGTTTCCTTGAGTGGAGTTGCTGTGCTCTGGCCAAGGGAAAGAACAGCTGACACTGAATGCCAGGAAGATGCTTGTGGTGGCGCTGGGAGCCTGGGAGGGGCTGACAGCAAATGAGTCACAGCACGAAGCGCTTTCAGGCCTTGTCATGGAGTGGGCATCTCTCCCAAGGACTTGGCAGTATTTGAAGGCAGGTGTCACGACCTCCCTTCTCCTTTTCTCCAGACTTTATACCCCAAGCCCTTCACGGAAGGTCATAATAATGTCTTGGTCAATGGCAGACTGTATATATAACAATAGCCCTTTAGGATTATGATGGAATTGAAAAGTTTCTATCACCTGGTGGCATTGATATACTATGCAGTGCACGGCATTTTTCACATGACTGTGGTGACACTGGTGTAAACGAACTTGGCCAGTTGTTTAAAAGAATGGCACACACAATTATGTACAACACAGCATAATTGATAAAGAAAAGAAATGACTATGTTACTAGTTTATGTATTTACTACACTATAATTTTTACTAATATTTTGTGGTGTGCTCTTCCTACTTAAATTTAAAATCATCTACTGTACAACTAGTATTGTGAAGAGAGAGTCTATAGAATGGGATAAAATCTATACCACATGTACCTCAGATAGACTATTTAATCTCCAGAATATATAAAGAACTCAAAAAAACTCAATACCAAAAAAACCAAATAGCATAATCAATAAATGGGCTAAGGAACTGAACAGACACTTCACAGAAGAAGAAATACAACAATCAATCAATAGATATATAAAAAAATGTTCAACATCTCTAGCAATTAGAGAAATGCAAATCAAAACTTCCCTAAGATTTCATCTCACTCCAGTCAGAACGACAATTATCATGAATACAAACAATAATAAGTGTTGGCGAGGATGTGGGGGAAAAGGTTCACTCATACATGGTGGGACTGCAAATTGGTGGAACCACTTTGGAAAGCAGAATTGAGATTCCTCAGAAAACTTAGAATGGAACCACAATTTGACCCCGCTATCCCACTCCTTGGTTTATACCCAAAGGACTTAAAGAATTCAGTACACTACAGTCACACAGCTACATCCATATTTATAGCATCTCAATTCCCAATAGCTAAACTGTGGAACCAACCTAGATGCCCTTCAACAGATGAATGAATAAAGAAAATATGGTATATATGCACAATGGAATATTACTTGACCATAAAGAAGAATGAAATTATGGCATTTGCAGGTAAATGGATGGAGCTAGAGGCTATCATGCTGAGTGAAATAAGCCAATCCCAAAGAACCAAAGGTTGAATGTTTTCTCTGATATGCGGATGCTAACTCACAATGGGGTGGCTAGGACAGAATAGAGTTACTTTGGATTATACAGAAGGGGAGTGAAGGAAGGGAGGGGATACAGGAGTAGAAAGGATAATAGAATGAATTGGACATTATGACCTCATGTGCATATATGATTACATGACCTGCGTAATCCTATATCTTGTACAACCAGAAGAATGAGAAGTTATATTCCATTTATATAGTCAAAATGCATTCTGTTGTCATGTATAACTAATTAGAACAAATAAAAAATATTTACTGTAAAAATAGTATGCTGCATTTGATGGCAACCGCCTCATACATCTCGTGTTTACTAAGCCTCTATACTGCATCAAAAGGTCACACTGAGTGATCGACCTGTACCCTCCAGCTTCATGGAAGCACACTCTAGGATGTTTGTTCAACAGCAAATTGCCTGATCTGTGTTAAAAGACACACATAAATGGGTTTTCCTCTAGTGATTCTCTCCTTTTGTTATTAGGAGGAGATTTGGAAGCTGAACTTTGTGTGTTTTGAAGGAGTCGCCCTGTCACTGGACAGGGGACTGAGGAGGTCCCTCCAAGGGGTCAGTGGGACCAATTTGGCTCAGGCAGGTTCTTGACTTTGTTCTTGACAAAAAGAATTTCAGGATGCATTGAAAGCAAGGCACGAGCAAAGGTTTATTAAAGGACAGATATACACTCCCCAAAGGCAAGATGTGGAAGACCCTCGTGTCTCAGAGAACAGAAGAACCCACATGCTGAGGGATGAGCTTTCTGATTGCATATATTATATTCCTGGGAAGAAATGTACAAGTTCCCAGGCAAGCTTTTTGTGAAAATCAAGTCCCATGTCAATCATTTGATATTTGGGTTTCAGAATGTTTCCTCTTGGTTAAGCAATTTAACCATAAGTCAGATGTAAGCACATCATGCAGGTCTTTGAATCTGGTGGCCTTTAAATTAATTATGCTTTTGTTCTAGTTGATCTTGTACAAGCAAATGCTGGAGGTTTTGTTTATGTAACAGAGACAAGCAGGGCTGGTCCTGCTCCTAGATCTGGGGCTCCATTTAGTGAGGGTCTCTTTCTCTCTCCCTGAGAGCTCACCTGTCTCAATCCCTGGTTATATATGACTCCCAGGTCCTTCTCAAAGGCATTCCCTGAAAGTACCCCAGTGACACAGGGCTGCATTTCACCACGGAGAACTGGAGGGGGGGGGTTGTGGAAGGCAGCAAGAGAGGAAGAGCTCAGAGAGAATATAGAATACGTAGAGGAGAAGGAGAGGGACAAGTCAGGAAGGAAAGGGGGCAAGAGTTAGGGGAGAGGGGAGAGGAGGGAGAAAGGAAAAGACTCATACCAAGAAGGAGTTGCCCAGGCCACACACCAGGATCCTGTACTCTTGCTGGGCCAGCAGGATGCCACCCTCCTCTTCTCTCTCATCTTAGGTCTTGGCAACGATTCCCTTCCTCACTGTAAAGTCTGCATGTGACAATTGTGGGTACATGGGCAAAAACAGGAGAAATCATAGTGGACAGGGAAAACCTGTGACAGGCCAGTGACTCCCTCCTGGGGTTCACATTCCCTGTCTCTTGTGACTGGGAGGGGATCTGAGAAGATGGGGTGAGGGTCCAATCTGGCCAAGGAGCTTGTCTGAGGAATTGGTTCATGTCTGAGGCCCAAGATGCAATAGGACTTGAGCAACCAGTTTCAGTCTTGTTGTCACCTTGGTAATTGGAATGTCAAAACCCAACCGCAGGCAGGGGGCAGGGCTCTGAGGTTGGATTCTGGAGTTTACTTCAGAGCAGGGCCTGCATCAGGGTTGTGTAAGATTGCTTCATGGGGCTGGTGAAAGCAGAGGGCTTTCTTCCTGGCAAGTTCTTGGCAAATAGCATAAGATTATAGTATCTTATTTATCCAATAGGGGTTGCAGGTTGAGCTTTTCCTGATGGAGCCTGGGATAGTCTGAGATTCTGAACAAATCTGCATTTTCTAAGAAGGGCCAGTGTGGGCTGTGTTCAGTCATCACCTAGAATATTGCCGCAGGCCCCCAACAAGTGGGGAGTCGCTGGCCTGTCATAGGTGTTCCCTGTCCACTATGATTTCTCCTCTGTGACCCTCTCCTCTCCCCTCACACCCCTGGTGCTCCTCATTCCTGTTCAACCCCACACCTGTTGCTTTCAGGCCTTTGTTTACCTGGTCTCCTCTCTCTGAAGCACCTTCAGGTTTATTCTGGAACGTTTATAGCCACCAGCCTCAATGCTACTCTGATTCTCACCCCTCCAGGGAGACAGTCCCTGCTGATTGATGGGCATGGTTCCCACTTCAGCTCCATCTAGCTTCAGACCTCCCATGTCTTTTGTTTTCCTTGTTAGAATAATTTGAGGACCTGTCTTGTCTGACCTGCAGGTCTGGAAGTTCCTGGATGACAGAGTCAGATCTTACTTATCGTGGTGCCCCCTTGCAGCTTTATGTAGTACCCCACATACAGCAAGTGTCCAGTGAACATCTACTGAGTGAATGAGCAGAGAGACAAGTGAATTCATTTATTCCCCCCAAATTCTAGAGCTATTCCATGCCACCCAGACTCTGGAGTACATTCAGAGCACTGCCACAAATCTGGGCAGAGTCCAGCAGCTGAAGCCACCACCGCTTCTTTCTCGTTCTTCCTAAAAAGACATCCAGAAGTTCAGGTTCCACTGCTAACCAGACTGGAGGGCAACTCCCTCTTATAGGAACTGGGGGACAATCATCTCTGGTTCTTTAGTCACTACAATGCTGGGGAAACCCCCAAAGTTCATGTTTCTCCAAAGAACACATTCATTTTAGAGGTAGCCTCTAGTTCTCCCTTGGAGTGGAAATCTTTACCTTGACACTTTTGCTCTCTATCTGAGGGAAGAGGCCTTTGTTCCCCTTTGATCAACAGAACCATATATGTATATTTTTAAATGGAAGGAGCTAATGAGAAGGAAGGGGCTAAATCACCTTAACCAGCTCTGTTAAACCATGTTTAAAGAAAATCCCACGGGGCCCTGTGAAAGTGGCTTGCTGTCAGACCTTCCCAATATTCTTAGTGTCGAACAATATTCTACACTGAGACAGAGTCTGTGGAGAGATGAGGCAAGAGGAAGCATTTCCAGCACCTAAAAGGGCTCATCCTCTCTGCTCTGTCAGCCTCCAAACTGCCAGGCAGCTGGTGTACACAAGCTCTGCGTCCTCCCTGTGAAGGACCCAGCTCTGTTCTAACTTCTGCCTCCAACTCCCTAGGGCCCTAGACCCATCCTACCTTGATTTGTTCATCCATAATGCTCACCGAGAGTGTGCACCATGATGGGATCTGGGGATGTGCATCAGGACAACCAAAGTCTCTGGTTTCAGGAACTCACAATCAACTTGCAGACAAGGAATTACCAGTCGTAATTTGAAATGCAATGGCAGAAATATCAAGCTGGGCATGCTGATGCATGCCTGTAATCCCAGAAACTCGGGAGGTAGAGATGGGAGGATGGCAAGTTTGAGGCCAGCCTCAGCAACTTAGCAAGAGACCCTGTCTCAAAATAAAAAATAAAAAAGGGCTGGGGGTTTAGCTCAGTGGTAAAACACTCCTGAGTTCACTCTCTAGTACTGGTGTGGGGAAGGGGAGAAAGGTGGGGGAGGGAGGCAGGGAGGGAGAGAGAGAAAAGATCAGAGTTCTGGTCTTGAGAAGGGTGGGTGGTGGAGTCAGACACTGGCTGAGACTTGACAGATACTAAGGGATTTGCTAGAGATAACCAGGATGAGTTATTCCTAGTGTGAAAGTAGAGAGGCTGGAGTAAGACTGGACATAATTTATGGAGAGGGTTTTGAAGAACCGGATGGGTGGAAGGATGATAAGGGATTAGATTTATTTTGTGTCCTCAAAAAGCTCTGTTCCCTCAAAGTAGAGAAACTAGGATTAATGTGTACCAGGTATGAGGAGACAGATCTTGGCTCAGTGTAATGAAGGATGTTCTGTTAGAGCTAAAGGAGGAAACCCCAATTTCCTGGAGGAATTCAGGCAGGGTTGGTTCAACCTCTTGTTAGGGATGTTAGGGAGAATCACTGAGGGGTGGAGCTGGTTGGATTCAAGCAAAGTTTTCATTTTTTTTTTCACAGCAAATTTCTTTTTTTCAAATCCAAAGTTCTTGTGTGTGTGTTTGTGTGCATGAGAGAGAGAGAGAGAGAGAGAGAGAGAGAGAGAGAGAGAGAGAGAGAGAGACATAAGAGCAGAACTGATTTGACTCAACACAGGGACCTTTGATTCCCACAAACCTTCTGCCCTCTACCTTCAGGTTCTAGAGTCTAAGATGTTAATCCAGAAACCTTTCAATTACATGGTTTAATTACACTTTCCTCTTCCTTCTCTCCTCTACACCTTCCCCTGAGAAGAGAGCACCTAAGAAATTTTAGAACATTTAAAAAGTCAGTATTTGTTGAGATCCTACTATGTTCTACCCATCCCTCTAGGTGCTGGGGATAAAGTGAGAATAAGACAAAGGCATGGACTTTGCCCTCACAGAGTTCATGGTCTGGTGTTGGAGACAGAGTCACAGATATATTTTGGGTAAGTAATGGTGGCAGAGGGTGGTGGTGGGGAAGCACCTCCCTGCCTTACTCTAAGCATAGAGTCTAGTACTAGAACTCAGGACTCATATCCCAGGTTGCTTCTCTTTCCCCTGTGCCAAACTACATTCAGAAGAGGATAAAGGTGGTGATGCCTCCCTGGTTATGAGTGAGGGGTAGTAGGCTGTCAGAAGATGCATGTCGGGTTTCCAAATCAGGCACTGAAGGGCTGGTGAAGGCTTCCCAACTCTGCTACCAAAACCCACAGCCATGAGACATTTGTAGGCTCTTAAATCCTCACACCCATAGTGGAGCCTTGGGAGGCTTTAGAGTAGGAGTATGCTACAAGCAGGTCGAGGGACTCAGTGACAGCTGGCAGCAAGGGGAGGCTGCTTTCTTCATGCTCAGCTCTAGGGAAGGAACGGGGAGACTCAGGCAGTGGAGCAGATGGATTCAAGCCCCCTTTATCCTTGTGCTATTTTGATCAACTCTGCTCCTGTATGACCTTGCACTAGTCTTTGCTGTATGTGTTAGTATCTTCATTTATTAAAAAAAAAAAAAAAAAGGAATAGATGACTGTGAGTCTTTCTCCAGCTCCCCCCAATCCCAATTCTGTGTCTCCTCCCTGCTGCAAGGCTGGGGGCATATGTCACCAGAGAAGACATGTCTCTGAAGCAGAATTTTGAGAGTTCCCAGAGAATGGGTGAACTTGACTCAGGACCAGTAGAATTATTGGCATACATGACAAAGAAGAATTTCAGCATGAGCCAACAAAGACATAGTCAGATGTTTATTTAGGAAAGTAGATACATAGTCAAGGGAGAAGGGGGCAATCTCAAGAAGAGCAAGGAATACAAATTCAAGGGAGAATGTGGGTTATCTCCAGAGAGACAGCAGCAACCCCTTGGTGTGGGGTGTTAATATTTATAGAGAGGTGGAGCCAGGGTGGAGTTACATGATTTCTTGCCAGTTTTCCCTGAGCTTGTACATTTTTTTCATCTTACAAGGGCCTGGGTTAAGGGCATGTTTTCTACGCTATTCCTGAGTGTCTGCATCTCAATGGCTCATGAGTATTTTTTTTTTTTTTTTTTTTTTTTTTTTTTTTTTTTGAGATGCAGTATCTTTCTCTTTATTCTAAATCTCATGTAGAGAACCCTGAGCTCAGTTGTGGTTTTTGCAAGGCCCACACCAGCTGGTTGTAACCTGGGAAGGGATTTTATGAGCAGAAGGCAGGGAGATGAAAGAGGAGTCACTTGGATGTCTCTGAGTCGGGCACTTGGGTCTGGAGGATGCAGGTTTTGCAGAGAGGAGCATATTCCACTGGCCCAAGCTCTCAGCTACCAATCAGGGATTGGAGAAATCTCCACTGCACCAGGGAGACTCAGCTGGTCTTGGAGGCTTAAAATCTGAATCTTCAGGCCCCAAATGATCTCTGGACTCAGAGTCCAAGCTCTTCCTGGTACTTATGAAGCTTTTTATTGCAGAACCCAGACTGAACTCATTTCTTCTACTGGGCAGGCAGGTGTTCTTGTCACTCTACCATCCTGCTGGGGCTGGGGTAGGCATGGGCTAGCTCCCATGCCCACCCACGTGAGCACCCCATCCCCCACTAACATCCACATTTAGGATGCTAGGTCTATTAGGAGAAATCTAATTGCTCTCTTGGACCCAGAAATAAGTTGGTATGTAATCATCCCCATTTGTCCTTGTTCCCACTGCCCAAGTGTTTTTTTCCCCAGATGTGGCATTGTCTAAGTCCATTTCTGGGAGACTTCAAAGGGATAGAGTTCTAATAGGAGAGAGATGACTATGTGGACAGTGATGGGACAAGAGGGGCTGGGTGGGGGTAAGGAAGTGTGTGGCATATTGAGGGACAGGGATAGTCGGCTTTTGCTTTCTGCAGTGATGACGCTGTGTTGACAGGCTGGACAGGGTGATGGGACCTGAGCAGTAGGGTCTGGTGTCAAAGATGAGGACATAGTCAAGTAGGTGAACCCAAGAGATTCAGAACAGACCCACTAGTTGCTGGTTCTCTTTTTTTTTAATATTTATTTTTAGTTGTAGGTATACATATATCTTTATTTTATTTTTATGTGGTGCTGAGGATCGAACCCAGTGCCTCATGCATGCTAGGCGAGCACTCTACCACTGAGCCACAACCCCATCCCCATCTGGTTTTCATTTTGTTATTATCAGATGGAGGGCCGAGCTGAAGACCAGGGCAGGGCTGTCTGGTGCTCAGACTCCCGGGAAGGACAAGTTGGGAAGGTGGCAGAAGAAGCACACAGAGTACTTGCATGGAGAAAGACTTTATTTCCCCTTGACCTCCAGGCCCACAGCCAAGGCAGTGTGACACATCATTCCCTGTGGCCCTGGCTGGGCAGATGCAGGCTGGCATGGCCTCCTGATTAGAGGACTCCCCCAAGGCCTGGCCCATGGCTGTGACCTTCCGTACTGGGGGCGTTCTTGTGCATCACCTCGTGGGAGGCATGGATCAGCTTGGCTATCAGCATGGCGAACTCTTCAAAGTTCAGTTCCTTGTCCTGGTTGGTGTCCAGGTCCTCCATCATGTGATTTATGGCCTTCTCATCCTTATTCTCATTCTGTGGGTGTGGGAGAGAGGGCTATAAGTGCTGGGTATGGCCAGGGGTGGGGACTTGGGGGCACAGTGAGCGACCAGATGGCAAATGAATGGGGAAGGTTGGCCCCTATTAAAGACACTTAAAGATGACCACTGGCTGAGTGCCCCCAGTGGAGCAGATGCTGAGCATGTGCTAAACACTTTCTATTTTGTTCCCAGCCTGCCCTACAACCTGAGTACCATGGCTCTCTCTTTTATAGAAGAAGGTCACACAATTTGCAAGTCTAGAAATATCCCCTCATTTGATCTTTTTTAACAATTTTAATAGGTGGAAATCACATCTTCCTTGGAAAGACTTAAGGAAATTGAGTCTTAGAAAGGGTCAATAGTTTTCCCCAGGTTGGGCAGGCTTGGAAGCACAGAAGTGGAGAAGCAAATTCAGACCCGACTTAGGGGCCAGTCTCATCCTATCGCCCCTGTTCTCCTCAGGTCGTTCCCTCCCCTCCTTTTCCCTAGAGGTTAACTAGCAAGTTAATGAAGCTCATTCCAGCCTAACATACTGGGGAGGCACTTAGAAAAGAAGATGCTATGAGATCCTGGGTGGAGGCAGAGAGCAGTGTAGGGGCTCTCTGACCTTAAATGATAAAGCATGCCAGGGAAGATGGTGGGTGGGGTGAAGCCAAGAGAGAACCAGCTGCTAGCTCTGCCATTCTCTGGCTGCTAAGGAGAAGGCAGATAAGCCTTCTCCTGGAGCCTGAGTGGCCCATCTTGTAGGTCCCAGCTCCCCTTCTTAGCCTATCACTTTGCTTCTGGCAGGGGACACTGGGGAGGGGGATGGAGAGCAGGTAGGGGTCCCACAGAGGAGAACCTCACCCACACAGCCTCTTGGTACACCTCTTGGTACACCCTCATCCAGCAACCTGCTTGCCTGATACCCTCACCTGTGGGGAGTTGTCACAGTCCCTCAGACATCCCATGGTGCCAATTCTTCATCTTACCAGGGAGGGAGGAGCACCAGAGTGGAATGGGGACCTACCCCAGGACAACTGGCCCTGGGAATAGGATTGAGACTGGGACCCATGTGTCCTATATCCTTCTTAGTCTAGGCCTCCTCTGTTTTTCCAATTTCCCCAGATTTATAAAGCAAACAAAAAGAGTGTTGGAATGAATCCTTCTTTTCCCTGGAAATCGTTTTCAGAACAGGGGAAACACTAACATTTTACTGAGTGCTCTGTACGCGCCAGTGCCGCGCCTGGTGTTCTCCACATGCTCCTTATTTCTCAATTTTCTTCCCTAGACAGGTAGGACTGGAAAAGCCCTCTAGATCTTCCCCACGTTCCCAGCTCAGTCTTAGAGTCCCTCAGCTTTCTGCCAAGTGCTGAGTTTGGGTGCTTTCCCAACACCTGGGTCTCAGCTCAAGCATTATCTCAAAGAGGCTCTTCATGTCCATACCACCGAATCCCCTCTGCCATGCCAACCCAGACCACCACTCTGTTTGTTTTCTCCCAGGCACTTACAGGGATTAGATTTATCTGTGTTCATTTGTTGTGTGTCTCCCCAATTGGGTTACCTGTAAGCTGCTACTTCCCTGTGCCCACCACAGGGCTTCACACACAGCAGATGTCCAACCAGACAATTTCTTGACTCTATTAATGCTGCCTAGATTTAAGTATCTCTAGTGCCTCTGGGTAGAAGAAGCTAGTATTCTCTCTCTCTCTTGGTATTGTGGGTTGAACCCAGGGGTGCTCTACCACTGAGTTATACCTCAGCCCTATATTTCTTATTTTGGGACAGGGTCTTGCTGAGTTGCCTAGGTTGGCCTTGCATTTGAGATCCTCCTGCCTCAGCCTCCTGAGTAGCTGGGATTATAGACATGTTCCCAGCTACAGCTTTCTCCTTGATTACTGCAGACAGCACCTGCTCCTCTCTCTTTGACCAAGCCCTACCTTGAGGAAGTTTTGCAGCTCTGTCTTCACCAGCTGTTTGAATTCCTCCTGGTTCAGGGCGTCTGGGTTCCCTGACTTTGAGTACTTGTGAAAGACGTCGATCACGGTCTGTATGTTGCGTTCCATTGGTGACAATTCGTGTGCCATCTTCTTGCACTCTGTCTGAATAATGGAGAAGCAAGAGTTGGGGCATTTAGAAGGAAGAACAGGTTGCCAAGATTCCTTGATATGTCCTCTGGCCACTGGAAGGAAGGAAGGGAAGGGGGAAAAGCATTTGGGCACAGAAGACTCCAAGAAAATGTGAAGGATGCTATAAAGTGCGCAGGGCCAGACAAAGGAGGGTTTCCGGGAGGAGAATTTGGAAGAAGGTTGGGTGGGAGGAGAAGAGAAAGAACTGGAAGGCAGGCTTCTGCCAGTGGGTAGTGAGTATCTCACTCACCAAAGCCGAGGATCCACACAGAGCCTTTGACAGAGAGGTGCTGGCTTGGTATTTATAGGCAGCTCCTGCCAGCACTTTCTGGGGAGGATTGCTTCACAGGTGATCAGTTCGGTAAGCCTCCAGGAAGGGGGCTGGGGCAGGACAGGAAATGTTCACATAGTTCCTTTTGCTTTTTTGTGAAATTGCCAGCCCTGGGCCTGGAACTGGTTTGGGAGGAGGCTGGTTAGGTCAGTCACTTCAACCCCAACCCCTTCTCTCCCTGAGCAAGCCACCAGCCCTCCACTCCACTGGCACCTCTCACATTCCACCTCCACCCTGTGATAGCTAGAAGTTGTCTGAGGACTGTGGGTACCTGACCCCCGGGCCTCCCCTCTCTTTGGTCCCCTGGGCTTGCCTGGCTCTGTGAGGGTGAGGGTTTGGCATGGGGTTTGGCATGAGTTCTTAGATTTGGAGAGTGGGAGTTAAGGTTAGAAAGATTCTTAGAGATGGTTGACCCTCTTGCATTGCAGATGAAGAATCTGGTGCCCCAGAGAGGGACCCCAGCAAGGTCACAGAGCTGGTGGTGGCATAGTAGGACTTGGACTCAGATATCCTGGTTCCTGGTTAAGGGCAATTGCAAGTAGACCTCCTTCTTACACTTGAGTGAGAGATCTTCAGGGTGAACGTGTTACTAGCGTCTCTCAGCATCTACCTCTTCTAAATCCCGCTTCTCAATGGGCTCCATGCCCTCCAGGAACTTATGACCTAGAAGATGGCTACTTTATGTAGCTTCCCAGTGGGCAAGATGGAGCCCTCTCCTGCTACAACCTTCAGTGTCTCCCCACTGCCCACAGAGAAAACTGATATGGCCTATCCCTGCACACAAGGCCCTATGGGAGCATGGGCTCTGTCTCTCTGGTCTGTTTCCCCTTCACTCCCCCCCTCCACTGTGGGCACATGGGGCCCACCTCCCACCTTGCCACAGCTTTATGGTGAAGTCCTACCCAATTATGGCTCTGCTCAAGTGCTGCCTCATCCTGGAAACCTGTGCAATTCTTCCCATCAGGAAACAACCCCCTTGGCTGGGACAATTTCCTCCATACCACTTCTGGCGCCTAATGCCTGCTTTCCTGGAGTCAAGTTATTTGCATACTTTGCTTCTGTCTAATGAGTACCTGCAGATCTTGAAAGAGAGGTTCTTTTTCATGTTTATCACCTCCCAGACACACAGTTGGGGCTCTGCCCAAGGGACACCTTGCTTTTGCTGAATCATCATGTTTCCTTATTGGCATTCTGACCCCTCACCCTGGGAAGTGTGCATGAAGGACATACATCAGGTATTTCCCTGCCTTCTTGCTCACCCCAGCCTCTCTCCTTTCTTCAGGGAAGATATTCCTCCTTTTCCACCTCACCCAGTCATTTTCTCCAGTCTTCATGAAGTCTTCCCTCATTGCCTAGGCCCCTCCTGCCCACTGCCCTCTGAAAGCCCTGGGTGGCCTCAGTGTGTGTTAAGTCTTGGTCCTGAGCATGTCCTGCCTTGCACTGCTGAGATGCACACAGATAAGAGTTCAGACTCATTTTGTGACATTAGGCAATTTATTGAACTTCTCTGTTTCACTTTCCTTAATTAGTAAGATAGGATAATAATAGTGCCTTCCTTGAGGATTGTGACAATACATGTAGAATTGGGAAGAGTTCAAGAAATAAGAAGCATTATTATTAGTTACCTTTTCACTAATTTTTGCAACAAGTATTGGTACCAGCACAAGATGCTGGGGGGTCTTGGTGAGTGAGTCACAAAACACAGGGGAGACATGATTTTATATCCTGTCTTCCTAATCACATTTTAAACTCTTGATAGTTCGGGATAGGGCCTGGCACTGTATTAAGCACACAGCAATTATTTAATAAATGCATGTTGAATGCACACTTGAATAACTGAATGGTGTGGACATGGCTATGAAATTATTATTATTATTTTTGTGGTACTTGGGGTGCCCAGGGGTGCTCTACCACTGAGTTATACCACCTTCAGCACTTTCTTCTTTTCTTGTTTTTTTATTTTTATTTTTTTTTTGTACTGGGGATTGAACTCAGGGGCACTTGACCACTGGGCCACATTCCCAGCCCCTTTTTTTGGTATTTTATTAGAGACAGGGTCTCACTGAGTTGCTAAGTGCCTAGCCTTTGCTGAGGCTGGCTTTGAACTCGAGATCCTCCTGCCTCAGCCTCCCAAGTGCTGGGATTACAGGCATGCGCCACCGCGCCTGGATTTTCTTGTGTTTTTGAGACAGGGTATCACTGAGTTGTCCAGGCTGGTCTTGAACTTGTGATCTTCCTGCCTCAGCCTCCAGAGTAGCTGGGATTACAGATGTGTGCCACTTAGCCCAGTCAGCCAAAAGATACTTAAATGGAAAGTTCAGGTGCATTTCCCAACTGAGCCGGCCCCTGATTGTTTAGAGGAATCACTGAATGTGGGAAACACAGCAATAGCCAGCTTGGACCCCGTGTACCCACCTCCTTAGGTAGGTAAGGAATCTAGATCTAGTTTCAGGCATTATAGTCACCTGACAGGGGTGCCTTTTCTTGTGCTCCCATAGCGCCCTCTGCTGCCTGTGTTGGAGCAATTTCACCTGCACCAAAGATTCACACACTCCTGTAGAACAGGACACATGGTGAAGCTGGCCAGGTATGAGAAACCAACATTACCAGCAGGGTGACTTTGGCAATTGACATGAGAACTCTGGGTCAAGGACACTAGGTAGTGGTGGATGAAAGACATTGAGAATAAACCCCAGGGCATTCCCCTATCTGCAGTTGTTCCCCTACTGGCCTTCCTGCTAAGTGTGTAGAGGGAGATGTCTGTGGCAAATTGGAGCTTTTGTCATTTAGAAGCTCAGGCCTCAGCTAGAGGGAAGGCAGGAAGGGAAAATGGGGAGCTTGCACTGGACCCCACCTGACTGAACTGACTGACCCCAGTACAATAGGCCCCAGGGAACTAACTTCCCTACCTGCTCTCCTGTCCGACCCTAAACGTGCCTGCCAATAGTACTGACCTGACCTGGCTCTGTTGACCCTATAAAACTCAGACCCATATTGTGGCCCATTGCCATTGCTGATCCACTGAGGTCTGTCCCCATTTCGATTATTTTTGCTTTCAGTGGAGACCGGCTGGTAGGAGCATTCTTAACTTGAAGTGACAGCCAGTATTCAGCCTCAGGGGAGGGCTGCCACGTGGACCAGGTGTTGCTAGGTTTCCCAAAGGCCTGGGGAATCTGCATTCTTTCTTTCTTTCTTTTTTTTTTTTCTTTCTTGGTATCTTGGACTCAGGGTCGCTTGACCACTGGGCCACATCCCTGGCCTTTATTTTTTATTTATTTTTATTTATTTATTTTTTATTTAGAGACAGGGTCTCACTGAGTTGCTAAGTGCCTCGCCATTGCTGAGGCTGGCTTCGAACTCGCGATCCTCCTGCCTCAGCCTCCCAAGTGCTGGGATTATAGGCGTGCGCCATAGAGCCAGGCTGGGAATCTGCATTCTTATTGCAAACTTCCATTTATAAAATTTGTCAACTAATTTTAAAGAAAAGTAAAAGCATTAACAATGAAGCAGGGTGTGTGCCTGTAGGTGGACCGTGGGTGACCTGCTCTGCCGTGGAGTTCTTGACTCTCAGGGCTGTCTGCTGAACTTGGCTGTGGCTCTTCTGGGCAGGGATATTGCTCTGCTTACCTCTGGGACCCTGGCACCCAGTGAGGGCCTGACTTGCTGGGTGCTGGATGAGCAGTTGTTGGATGAATAAATGTAGGTGTGCAGGAATTCATGAAGTGCGTGAATGTGGAATGAAGACTGCTCTCTTGCCCATTTGCCCTGTGACTTTCTGCAGAGCTGCTGATTGTCATCATATAATGTTGGTTCATGATGAAGGTAAAATGGGGAGGGAGGAGGGGAGATGAGCCTCAGCAGCTGGCAGGAGCGAGCCTAAACACGTTTCATAGCAGACATGGAATTTGCACTTGGGGAATCCCAGGCTGACAGTAGGTCATCATCTCAGGAGGCCATGGTAGGCCCCAGATCCTGGGCTAGTTCAGGCCCAGGTGACGTCAGGGCTGGCCACCTAGGTAGTGACTTGAGCCACCTATTCCTGGCTTGATCAGTAGGTGCTGCAAACTCCATCCTCATCCTCACTGCTGGCCAAGGCCCAGGTTGAACTGAAGGCTGCTGGGAGGTGGATCTTCTCAGAGTAGTGATTTTCCAGGGAAACCAAGAGCCTCCTGCTAGGATATGAATTGGGCCATTTTTTTCTGGCTCTGAATAGTAGCTCTGGATGTTGTTTTTGGGAGAAAAGGGTGTGGTTTCTGGATCAAATATGTGTAAGCAAACAACTAACAGGAAGAAAATCCTGTAGCTGCAATCAAGTCACCAGCCCCCTTCCCATGCTCAGGACCAACGGTGGGCCTGAGCCTTTCTGCTTCCTCTTACTCTCCTGCTGTGGCCCATCAGGCCACTTGATCCAACTGTGTTGTACTGGGTATCACAGTGGGCACAGGTGGGACTCTCCTCACCCCAAGCTCTTCAGCCTTCAACCTAAGGGACCTTGGAAAGTGTACAGTGGCCTGGGGACTGAGAGCTAGGTTCTAGTCCTAGCTTTGCCAGACTCACTGGGGGGCCATTAGAAGTCTTTTCCATGGAATTTGCATCCATTAAACTGAAAGGTTGGGTCAGCTCAAGTCCTTTCTTATGCTGGCACCAGGTTTTGATGGCATCTTGGTGGGCTCCATGAACACCGCCTTGACACTCCAGGGCCCTGTGTGATTCCTGGATCACGTGCTGCTCCCCCAGCAGAGGAAGGCAGGTCCCCTCCTCAAAGCTGCCACCTGGGGTCCAGAACCTCCCAGGCTAAGCCCAACCTGCTGCCTGTTTCTCCATTCTCTCCTTTCCCACTTGCTTGGAACTCTCTGGAAGTCCAGATATCTCCATTCCCCACTGTTCACCACTGTTCAACTTGGGTCTCTGGTGCATTAGGATGGCTCAGAGGAGTGATCCACAGGTGACTTCAGACTGTTGTCCTGCTGTCTTTGGCCTCTGATCTCACCAAGCCTCCATTGATGGGCCATCCTAAGGTCTCTGCTGAAGGCAGACCCATCCCCTGCCCCATGCTGTGGCTCTAGCATCCACAGTGAGGCCTCTCTGGTAACCTGGCTTCATAGATCCTTACCCTGAATTTTCCCCAGATCTGAACACCTCCCTTACTCCACCTCTCGGTGCTCAGAATCTTTTCAATTTCTGGGAAATTTTGCCATTCAAATCAAGAAAGCGAATGTTTCCTGGATACTGTTTTTCCAGTCCTTTCTCCTCTCCCATTTTCTAGCTGTTGTCCTTACTTTATCCCACACTGACGTTTCATATCTCTCCAAGACTCTGGAGGGATATCTCAGTATCTCTTCTTTTGCTTCCTCTGCCTCTCAGAAATCCCCTTTGTAGAAAATAAGGGCTTTCACAAACATCACCATGTTGGCATTGTAATTACTGGCCTATGGACCTGTCTCCCTCACTAGATGATTAAATCCTTGAGAGCCAGCTTCTCCACTCACTCATTCTTGAATGATAAGTTTTGCATGTGAGAGACATCTGATAAGCGTTTGCAGGATATAATGAATGGCTGACTTGGCTTTCATAGAACCTATGCTTAGATGATCATTTCCGGTAATTAAGAAGTTGTGCAACACAGGAGAAGGGAGAGGAAGAGAAGGAAGTGGAGAGAGGAGTGATGGGGGAAATGGGGAGGCGGGGAAGACGCCTGAAAGTGGGGTGTGTGAAAGGCTGCCAGGATTCAAAGAGCGCGTGCTGCCACCTGGTGGCCAACCTGCACCAGCGTTAGCGACATTCATTTAGCCTAGGATCTCTTGTTCTCAGGACCTCTTTGTAGTTGTAAAAATTACTGAATATCCCAGCTTTCGTGGGTTATGTCTAATCAATATTTGCCGAATTGGAATTTAAAAACGTTTGAGATATCTATTAGTTCATTTGAATTAGCATTAATAAATCATCACACGTTAACATGTTTCAAAAATTAAAAATAATTATATACATGTTTTACAAAGCTAGTGAGAAGAGTGTCACTTTTTAAAACATTTTCTCCTACTACTTCACTGTATGGATGAAAAGATGATAGCTGTGTTTCCATATCTGCTTCTGCATTCAACATGTTCAATATATTGTTTTGGTTGAAGATGGAAAGAAAAATCCAGCCTCTCACAGACAGGTACTTGGAATCTTGGAATGGGGAGGAATATATTAGTGACCTTTAAAAACAATTATTCTTTAAGCTGGGTGCGGTGGCGCACGCCTGTAATCCCAGCACTTGGGAGGTGGAGGCAGGAGGATAGCGAGTTCAAAGCCAGCCTCAGCAATGGCTGAGGTACTTAACAACTCAGTGAGATCCTGTCTCTAATTAAAAACACAAAAAATGGCTGGGGATGTGGCCCAGTGGTCAAGTGCCCCTGAGTTCGATCCCAGATACCAAAAACAAAAACAAAAACAAAACAAAACAAAAAATACCCAATTATTTTTTGATATACATCCAAACTCAATAATTGGTAATTTGTTAAAAGTTATTTGTAATATAGATTCTGAAACCATATGAATGAATTCTTTGTATTTGTTTTTATTAGAATCAATTGGAATGGATATTTTATTCATACATGATTTTGTAACATCCTATATTAGTTATTTAGAAAATATTGTTCATTGAGTTATGCACATTTTCTAAATGCTGACACATTTTATTACTTGATATGTATATTTATATGTAATTATTTATGTTGTGTATGTCTTATGTAAATTACATTTAGCAATATCATCACTGCTCTCATCCATTGGTAAAGTCTTTTAGTATTGGGAGGCTGTCAAATCATGGTGGCAGAGAAAAATTTTTCAAAATTCTAATTTTTGCTTGAAAGTACTAATTTTACTAAGCTAGCCAATTCCATTAGTTGTTTTCCTTGAAACAAAAGGCACACTTTGTATATTTTCAAGAGGATGTCTACCATGTACCCAAGTATAAATATGTAGTTTGACTGTTATCTGTTCTTTCAAGCAAAAATGGTGTTCCATAAAAAAGTGGCTGGTTTGGTTCACAGCTCAGTCACACAATGCTTTTCCATGACACAACCAGGACTGAAATTTAATAAAATAAATAATTTTCTCTGCTTCATTAAGAATGTTCTTAGGTAAGGCCTGGTATGGCAGCAATGACTATAATCCCGGATACTTGGGAAGCTGAGGCAGGAGGATCACAATTTGGAGGCCAGCCTGGACAACTTAGAGATATCCTGTTTGAAAACAAAAAACAAAAGGGCTGGAGATGAAGCTCAGTGGTTGAACACCCCTTGATTCAGTCTCCAGTTCTGAAAAAAAAAAAAAAAAATACAAAAAAACCAAACTAACAACAAAACAAAACAAAACAACCTTAGGTGATTTTTTTTTTTTTTTTTTTTTTTTTTTTTTTTTTTTTTTTTGGCACCAGCAGTGCTTTATCATTGAGCCACGTCCCCAGCCCTTTTTACATTTTGAGACAGGGTCTCACTAAGATGCTTAGGGCCTTCTAAATTGCTGAGGCTGGCCTTGAAATTGAGATCCTCCTGCCTCAGTCTCCTAAACTGCTGGGACTACAGGTATGAGCTATCACACTGGATTTGAACCTGTTTTTGAAGGAGTGCTTGTGACTTGTGAAGAGTGCAATGGCTACCAGCAGAGCTTGGTGCTACTGCCTTGGTTTGTGCTAAGTCCCTGGCAAACAGTTTTGTTTCTGTGTCACCAGTGCCAATATCAGCATAGTGCAGAAGATGAGGAGCTGGGGGTTCTTGGTTTTTGGCTTCCTGTTGCAGGTAGTTCAGGCACATTATTCTGGGGAGTTTTGACCCCCTAGATCCCCAGAGGGCCTCAAGGCCTTATGGATTTCCCTGGCTCCTCTTGAGAACCACTGCATGCATGACCTGAAGCCCTCCAGGGAGTTTTCCTTTTCCCTTCCTTCTTTTCAGACCTTTAAAAAGCATGCTCTGCTACATTAGGCGCTGGTAAAGAGGCAGACTCAGGGGCTGCCCTCATGGAGATCATCATTACAATTTAGGATGGGAGGAGACTCTGAGGCTCCATCAGTCCAGACTAGTCACAGAAGCATCTTGGAAGAAGCCAGGCTGAAGTGGAGCCTCCCCCAGGTGAGGAGTGAGGTGGGAATGTACAGGAAGGGCCCTGCTCTGGCAGAGTGAGCTGAGATGGGACTGGGTCATTCAGGACTTAGGAGGTCCTCTTAGGATTTTTGCCCTAAGTTCCCAGAACCAGAGAGGGATGATCCACAATGTTTCCTTCCTCCTTCCTGATGCCCTTGTCCAGGACAGACATTCGTCCCAGGAGTGTGTTGGTGTCTGGCCATGGCACAGCACTTGCGGGTGCTCTTGGGCAGCCACCACCCAGGCTTTCCTTGGGTCTCCCATCCCCAAGTCCCTCTGAGGAGGGAAATGGAGTGTCTGCAGCACTCTCCATTGATGTCCCTGGAGGCAAGACTGCAGGCTTTATCACTCTAAGGGCTGTGCTGCTGCTTAAGATGGGCAGAGAGCCGGGCTGTGGAGGAACAACACATTCCCAAACATCAGGAAACCTCTAAGTTCCTACAAGACTGATCTTGGGCTCCAGTTCTTGATCTCCGGCTCTGCCCACCTGCACCTTTACCCAGGCGGAGCTCAGCAGCCCCTGCTTATTCTCACGGCATTGGCCTGGGCCTGGACACATGACTGGGAAGAAAGTGGGTGAACCTGATGTGCATTCAAGGGATCCTATTTAGGGAGCTTGTCTTGGGACCTTTGAACTGAGAGTGAGACTGACTAAGGGCAGCCTTTCTAGATATGGGCATTTCCTCAGTGTCTCTAGAGACTGCCCCACCCACTAGGAGCTGAGAGGTCCTCATGGAGATGTGTACCTTGCTGTGTTCTTGGAAAGTGTCACATGGAGCTTCCTCTGCAAATATTCACAGCCCAGGATTGTGCAGGGTTGCAGAGCATAAACCTGATGAGGAGAGGACCCAGTAATGTAGTCCTGAGCCAGGAATGGGTGAGATGCAAGGCTTGTGGGAGGCGTCCTGTGATGGGTGACAGCTTGATGCCAAGGATGTGGTGTGGCAGGAGGGAGTGTGACACATGTGTAGGCTACAGGGTCAGAATTAGGCATAGTGAGCTGGCTGTGGTGGCACATGCCTGTAATCCCAGTGGCTTGGGAGGCTGAGGCAGGAGGATTGCAAGTTCAAAGCCAGCCTCAGCAACAGTGAGGCACTATGCAACTCAGTGAGACCCTGTCTCTAAATAAAATACAAAATAGGGCTGGGGATGTGGCTCAGTGGTTGAGTGCCCCTGAGTTCAATCCCTGGTACACCACCCCCCCCCCCACCATAAAAAAAAAAAAAAGAATTAGGCATAGTGAGGTTCTCCTGGGAATCTAGATTGAGCTGGGGAAGGGGACTGGGTGGCATGTTGGCGAAATGACCTCAATCCACAGCCTTCAGACATCTGGAGCAAATCTGTTTCCACTGGCAGGAAGTTTCTAAATGTCAGGGACACAGCCCCTGGGTCCCACAGGTTGACTGGGCTTATTGAGGACTGGGGATGAGGAAAGAGCTCAGGGAAGCTTGGGCAATCTTGCTTTTTCCCACGGAGGAGATTCCTGGACTTATTCACAGGGCGGGTCCCCAGGTACTCTCAGCCCAATCTGGTTTCACCACAGTTGCTTTCAGTGCTGTTGTGGAAGGAGCCAGCTCTGAGTCTCAGAACTCTGTCCTGTCTTTTCTTAGGGATCCCAGGCTTTCCTTTTCCTTCTGGGAAGTCAGAGCCTGAGTGCGCCATTCCCAGGGAAGGAGCGCCCTCTAGTGCTGGGGGAGAGTGAAGGCTGGAGGAGGAGGCACCAGCTGGAGGAGGGGACAGTGCCCAGAGGCCAAGTCTGAAGGAGCAGGAGCTGCCAACCAATGAAGAGCAAGCAGACTGCACCCTGACCTGCTGGGCTAGGACAGCACAGGGTCCACAGGTATTTCTGAGTGTGAGTGTTTCTTCTTCAGAATCCCCCTCCAAGAGAGGGGACTGGACTCCACCAAGTGGAGAGTTAAGATCAGATTTCCTCTCCCTGGAACTGGGATCCTCCCTTCCCCAACTCCTGTATCTCCCTCACTTGGTTCTGTCTCCAACTGGGAAGAAATTCTCAGCAGTGGACCCATCTAGGAGAGTTTGGATTTCTTGGTTGGGCCATTTTTGGGTCTTACTGCCCTTGTCTGTAGAAATGGGGGTTGACAATCCTACCTTGCAGAAATGGTGAGCATTAAATAAGACTGCATGTGCAAGTGTCTAAACAGGCCCTGCACACAGTAGGTATGTGATAAAATTGAGTTGCGATGACAACATCCTTGTCCTTTTACCCTGGCAAGCATGAGCCTCAGGAGGCCCACAGTGTGGCAGGGAGTCAGACAGGGGTACTGGGTGGTCTGGGGGTGCTCCATCTGTAGAGTGAGTGTAATAATCATGTTAACTGTCAGTGCCTCTCCCAGGGCCGCTGCCTGCATAAGGGCTGCTAAACACAGGGTTCCTATCAGTGTCCTAGGCCCGTGTAAGGATGCTACCCTGGCTTCTCATCTTCTCCGTTCTGGGTCTCCAGTCCTGTGGTAAGTTTTCTTTTTCTGGACCAAATATTGACTAAGAGCATCTTTCCAAAATCTTATACCAGGAATTCCTAAAATTCTTGATCTTCCCTGGGTTGAAAGGATAGCTTTATACTTAGAGCATAGAACTTGGACTCTTTAGACCTGGTATGACTCCTTGCCCTGCTTCCAGTAATGTTTTCAAATAAATTATGCAGTTAAGTCTTAATTTTCCAATCTGAAAATTGAGATAAGGTTACCATTCCTTGTAAACTTATTGTGAGAATCAAATGAGATAACACACGCGAGGACTTGGCACTTGGAGAGTAAAAGCAAATAAACTGGAACAATGTATTATTATTATGTCATTCAGGGTCTGACTTGACTTAGGTTTTTCCTTGGAAGGAACAAATTTTTAAAAAGCAACCACAAAATAAGAAGAAGGAAAAACTTCCTTGGGAATATCACTCACTGGATGTAAGTTGATGCCCTAATGCTCTGTGCCCAAACCCTACTGCTGTCCTTCATGGACCATGGAGCTTGGGTTAGCAGATGCCCTCCAAATCAATCAGGCATTGACCTGCTTCGTGAAAATAATTCTAAATTATTTTCCCCACATACTCTTCCTCATGTTTCCATTAGCTAAAATTCACACAGAAGAGGATCTTGTGGTTTGGAGTGCCCAAATGCATTTCCAAGTTGTTTTATGAATTGTGTATGTAGATGCCACTCATGAGAATAGGCTGATATTTCTGACTCCCTGCTGAAAACCATTAAGTATCACCCCGGGAGTTCACTTCAAGTTGGTGTTAGAGAAAGCCATGCCTCCTTCTGCTATTGGAGGTGGTCCTCTGGTTAGTTCAGAGGGATTTCTTGGAGGTGGCTTGGGTACTTGGGGCAGTGGAGAGGGTTTGGCTCCTTCTGGTCAGAGCCTGTGCTACTGGGATACCTGGTATTGGAACTCTCTGTAGTTTGATGCACAATGGGATATTCTTTTGCAGCTGTTTCCTCCTGGGACAAAACACACACAAAGCAGGTGTCAGAGGGTCTGCAGTACTTGTTTGGCAACATCTCCCAGCTCATTGAAAAAGGCAAACTAGGTCTTGATGGTGAGGAATCTTGGGGATTGACTGGGGTTTCTCATGTGGCTGGAAATGTTTCTCAGATCTGCACAGCCATGTGACACTGGGACAGGGGCGAATGGGGTCAAGTAGAGAGTAACACTGGCCAACCAAGTCATGGATTGCCCTAGGTCCTTGGGATATAGGGTTGGTGCCAGGTGGTGATAGAAACCCTGACCTCAGGGAGGAGATTGGGGTGGGGAGACTCAGCCCCTGCCTGGAGGAAGCCTCCAGGCCAAGGAGGAGATGCAGCCCTCTCAGGACTTTCTCCAGGGAAAGTGGGTGAGATAGAGTTGCTCCCTTATGTAGGGGCCTGGACAGAGCAGGGAAGGAGCTGGAAGATTATTGTGGTTGAGGATGATCTGGGGTGGGGCAGCAAAGCATCCGGGCTCCCTGGCTGGATTAGGCTGTGCCTTAGCGGTGAGATGAAGCTATGGGGATGAGCAGGGGAGGGTGTACCTGCCTGCTGAGGGCTTCCTCCACCACATGGGGCAGATGCAGCCCAGGCGTGCACGTGCAGCCCAGGTAGCCTATGGGCAACCACAGTTCAGGATGCACTGAGTGACATCCTATGGTTCCTTCCACAGATGTCTTCACCATGGTCTCTCGCAAGGAATGGGGGGCAGAAGCTGTTGGCTGCGGCTCTCAACTGATCATGCCGGTGGATGTCCTCATCACACATCATGTCCCTGGGCTGGAGTGCTATGGCCAGGCTGTTTGCAGTCAGAGGCTGCGGGAACTGCAGGCCTATCATGTCCATAACAACAGCTGGTGTGATGTGGCCTACAAGTAAGAGCCAGAGCTTGGGTCTCAAGGCACATGGCCAAAACTGCTCTCCCAGGCTGCTTCTCCCATTCCCTCTGTTTTAGTCAGCACTTTGTTTCTGCCACCAAAATACCTGACAAGAACAACTTAAAGGAGGAAAAAATTTTTTCAGGGCTTATGGTTTCAGGGTTTTAGTCCACAGGTGGCCGACTCCATTGTTCTGGGGCCACAGTGAGGCAGCACATCATGGGAGAAGGGCCCAGCAGAGGAAAGTCACTCAGCTCATGGTAGGGTCAGAAGACAGAGAGAGGGGGAGAGAGCCAGGGCACCCCCCCAGTGACCTACTCCTGCAGTCATGCCCTACCTGCCTACATTTATCACCCAGTCTGTTGAAAGTAGGATGGGCTGATTAGGTTACAGCATGCACAATCCAATCACTTTACCTCTGAATATTCCTGCATTAACAGGAGATTTTGGGGGAAACCTTATGTCCAAACCATAACACCTTCTCATTTGTTTCCCTCATTTTTCTAGGTTGTACTTATGTAGGTTTTTTTTTTTTTTTTTTTTTTTTTTTTTTTTTTGGTGGTACCGGGGATTGAACTCAGGGGCACTTGACCACTGGGTCACATCCCCAGCCCTTTTTTGTATTTTATTAGAGACAGGGTCTCACTGAGTTGCTAAATGCCTCGCCATTGCTGAGGCTGGCTTTGAATTCGCGATCCTCCTGCCTCAGCCTCCCAAAGTGCTGGGATTACAGGCGTGCGCCACTGCGCCTGGCTTATGTAGGTTTTATAATGAATAAAATGTTTAAAACCCTCACAAAATCCCAAATCCTTTGGAATTTTCCACAAAGTCCCTGCTTTTCTGGGAACTCTCAAAAGAAAATAAAGACAAATGATAACTAAATAACCAATCTCCCTACCCACTCCATGCCTGGTTTGCCCAGCACATCACAAGTTACAGATAACTTCCTTGTCCCTGAGTGCCTTTGCTCCCTAACAGCTCTGAGTTTGGCAGAGCAGGTGTCTCCATCTCCCCAGGTAGGAAGGTAGGTGCCACAGCTGTGGAGTCACAGAGACTGAATTGGTTCAAAATCATCTCTTTGCCCATGGCATGCTCCACCCCACCACAGACACCTTGATGGGGCAGTCATCCCATCTGTTGCTCTACGATCCATCTAGGAGACTCACATCTGACTTTGGCCACTTATGAATAGTCCCTGAGCGTGGTGATGGCTTCTGCCTCAGTGTCCACCGTACTTCAGGCTTTCCCCAAGTCCTTGACGGTGAAGGGAGGGAGGAGCTGAAGGAATCTCCCTGGGCCCCCAGCCCTTCTGAAGGACAGTTCTAAAATATGCATACACAGTTCCTCAGAAGGACATGTGTGATATGGGTGATGGCAAGGGGGGTGGCTACTGTAAAGCCAGCCCAGTTGTGCACATTCTGTTTGGTTTCTCCTTCCTGTCTCACTCTCCTTACTCCCTCACTCTGGCTTCTGGGATCACTTCCCAAATGCACTGTCTGCTTCCACGTCCTTGTCTCGGGAACCAGGTATATGCAAGACCAGTACCCTGCAGGGAGAAATCAGATGAATAGCTGGTATGACGATTACATGGGCACTATGCATTTTGGAGGAGGGAGGAGAGCCATGTTTAAGAAATTGTGGAGTCTGAGGACACAAGCATCGTGTGATTGGGTCAATGCTAATTACCATGAAGATCTGAGGACCCTTCCTCCTTCTGAGTGCACAGGATTATTTATATACAACTCCAGTCTCTGAGCAAGGGATGGGGTAGGTAGGGAGTGCTGGAGCAGGTCCTTTAGAATGTTAAGGACTAGGATAAATGACTTGGTTTTTCCATTGTTTGGGAAGAATCCATGTGAATTCCTTTTAGTGAATATGGTGCAAGCCCTTCTCCATTTATAGCCTGGGTAAGTAAATATCTCTCAGGGGTGGGTTACAATGTCAGCGGCTAAACCTGTGTTTCCTTGCTGCACAGCTTCCTGATTGGGGACGATGGCAGGGTGTATGAAGGTGTCGGTTGGAACATCCAAGGTTCGCACACCCAAGGCTACAACAACATTTCCCTAGGCATTGCCTTCTTTGGCACCAAGGAAGGTAATGACCACCTCAGTTAAACCTTCTCCAAAGAGCCCTTACCTCTCAACACTGCTTGTCTCAACACTATGCAGCCTTCTTAGATTTCTCCGAAGATCCAGTCCCGGAATTCTCTTCCCCCTTGACCTCCATGTCATGGCTTTGTGAGGATCCTCCTCCAACTGCTTTGACTTCTTTCTGTCTCCACAGCAGCTCCTCTTCTTCTAGCCATCTCATAAGTAGAGCCGATCTTGAGTTTTCTCTTTGCAAGCATGTGCCCCTGCTCTTCTCCTGGAAATATCTGGGATTCCTCTGTCACCTCTGTGTGAATGACTATCTCGTCTTCCTGTAATGTCAACTTTCTGTAGCTTGACACCTCCTCCTTCCATCTCTCACTCTCAGATTTTCTATACATTGTTCAAAAATGACTCAGAGGTCCCTAATCTCTGACTCCACTTTCTTCTAGTCTGTTGCTCCAAATGCCAGCCACCTGCCTTGGAACATACATGGTCCAGGACCATTTCATTGAATTTGTGCACCCCTTATGGTTAACAGAGATCTTGAATACCTAGTTGTTCATTTTTCTCCCCAATATGCTTTGAGATTGTCCAGATGGAGTTCACAATTTCTATTACCACAGAGTGCAACCTGAGTTTCAGAGAAATAAATAACACAGCCATAAGTAGAGGAATCAGAACATGAGTCTATATCCTCCACTGCCAAGTCCAGGGTGGTTTCCAGGATGCCAGAGGACTCACCGTGGTCAGCATTTGTGTTTGTTAATTGATTAGTTAATGTATTTGTTTATAGATTTTGATGACTACTTATTGCCTCTTATTGGCTTGGGATTTTGAACGTGTTACTTTTTACAGTCTCAAGTTCCTCTACATGAATAATAGGCTTAATAATAGCTTCTACCTCAGAGGTTGGTTGTAAGGATTAAATGGGTGAATGTGGGTAGAGTCTGGCAAGGGCCCTACTGATGGGAGACCCTGGCTTGAGCAGGCCAGTGCTGTTGAGTGGCTGCTGCCTCTGTGTTCTCTCATGAATGGAGGGAGTGGACAAATGAAGTCCTGGCAGGTCACTGGGAAAGGGCTTCATCCTGAGCCATAGAGAACTCTGTCCTGGCAGACCCTTGACTTGTGCCTCTCAGACCTGGGGGATGAGCCTGTTCCTGCTTCTTTTCCTCCAACAGCTATGCAGGGGTTGGCTGGGGGTACCATCTCTAAGGCTCAGGTCAGACTGAGATTTCCCACAATTGCTCTCTTCCAGGCCACAGCCCCAGCCCTGTCGCCCTGTCAGCCATGAAGGACCTAGTCTCTTATGCTGTGCAGAGGGGACACCTGTCACCTAGGTACATTCAGCCACTTCTTGTGAAAGGCGAGAACTGCCTGGCTCCTTTGCCAAAGGCAAGGCAGAAGAAAGGTGAGACCTTCGACCTTTCTGGGTTCCATCCAGAATCACTCCTCACTAAACTCAAATACCACTTGGGGGTGACTTGTCTACCAGGCTCTCCTCAGATTCCTCTTGATAGACAACTGGTCACCCACCTCTGGGGTGGCAAACCTTGAGAGGGACCCTCCAGGGCACCTCTTTACCACTCAGATTCCTAGAATGGTAGAGCCCTGGCTTTATGCCTGGTGTCATACATGTGCACTTGTTTCTTCATTTGATAAACATTTACTGAACACTTACTGGATTTAAAATCCCTGACCTCATGGTGTTTCAATCTACAGGGCAGAGAAAGACAACAAATAAATAAGTAAAATACTTGGTATGTTATATGGTAAAAATGCTAGGGTGGGAACAAAAGCACAGAAAGGGATAGGATGTTTTGGCACCTATTTATATATTCATATGCTTATATACAAACACATTTCAGAATGCAAAAAGTAGAACAAGAAGTCGGTGGTGCATACCTGTAATTCTAGCAATTTGAGAGACTGAGGCAGGAGGATTGCAAGTGCAAGGCCAGCCTCAGCAACTTAGTGAAACCCTGTCTCAAAAAAAAAAAAAAAAAAAAAAAAAGGGCTAGGGATATAGCTCAGTGGTGAAGTGCACCTGGGTTCCATCCTCAGTACTGGCCCCCTCTCCCCAAATGTAGAACAACACTACTGCTGAGGAAACTTAAGTAACCACTTATATGGATTTTAAAGGAAGAGTTTAGCATGATTGAGGTAATAAGGTAGACACTATTTTGGATTTAAGAAGGAGTAACATCATGTCAACATTCATGTTCTGCTGCTGAGACATAGTCTGCTCCCGAGTCCCACTGTCAGGGTCAGGGTTGGAGGCCTGAGGATGACTGGGATGTTTTCAACATCCTGAAGATGATGGTGGCCTTCAATAGTCAGGTGATTGACCTGGGTTGGCAAAGTGAATCCTCCTCCATCATCATCATCAATCATCATCATCATCACTATTATTATTTGCCTTGCCATAGCTTGCCCCAGCATTGTCCCTCGGTCTGCTTGGGGGGCCAGGGAGACCTACTGTCCCAAGATGATCCTTCCTGCTAAGTACGTCGTCATCCTCCACACTGCTGGGAGGACCTGCAGTGTGTCTGATGAGTGCCGCCTGCTGGTGCAAGACCTCCAGTCCCTCTTCATGGACAGACACCATACGTGCGATGTTGGGTATAAGTAAGTGGACCCCAGCACAGGGCCTTCTTTTCCAGTTCCTGGGGGTAGAAACTGAACCTCTGAAAGGAAGGAGAAGGAAATAATATCTTCTGAGTACTCACCATGTGAGAGACCCTTTAGGTCTCATTGATTTCCCATCCAATCCTGGGAGGGTCTTATTTAGGAGTTATCTAAAGGGGTGGTCAGGGCCCTAGGCATGTTCTCAAATCATGCGCCTCTTTCAAAGTAGCATATTGACAGATGGATGCCAAGACTGTTGAAAATACAACAGAGGAAGCCACATGTGTGCAAATGGAAACTTTAGAAAAGACAATCTCAGGATGGTGTTTTTTTCATGGAATTTCTTCCCTCTACTCAGTGGCTCAGGCTCTGCCCTTCAGTGTGGCCACATCCAGAAGCTTGTTCCCGCTCATGTTATAGTGCCATCCTCTGCAGCCAGGCTGTAAACCCAGTTCGAGAGAGTCTTCCCTGTATGAAGGTAGAGGGAGGTACTGGAGATATCCTTTTATTTCTCTAGTGCCAAGGTCTGTGATTGTTCATGAAAGAACACACTGACCTAACAGGAGAGGAAAACATTCTTCCTTCCTTCCTTCCTTCCTTCCCTCCTTCCTTTTTTTCCTCCTCATTAAGTGTAGCTCAAATGGGGCTCAAAATTCTGTGCCAGTTTTGGTCAGATTGTTTCCGTTAAAGGGTACCAATTTAAAAAACTTGTCACTTAATACTGGCATATACACAAAGAACCAAATGGTCCACAAAACAGGTAGAGATTTCCAGAGGATGCTTTCAGAGCTTGCAGATAAGACATTTGGGGCTGCATGCCATTTCATGTTCCATCAGAAACAATCACATTAAATATTAAGTCTCAGGGCAGGCCACTGCTAACCCATTACATATTTGTACACATTAATAAAGGGGATCCCTTCTTCTGGGGACATTCACAGCTTAGCAAAGTGGAGCTGGATTATAGTACCCCAAGCCGGGCACCTTTGCATAGAATGTGGCCTGCAGAGCCCTGTGCAGGGGGCCTGTCTTAGATGAATTTGCCATTGCTCCATGTGTGCTTCTGGGCTGGCTGACCCTCTTCTCTGTTTCCATTTTAGTAACAACCCTTTCAAGAGAGAATAACATGTTTTTTCCAACATCTATCATCTATCAGGACCTCCCAAGTGCTTGCTAGGTCCTGCCATGAAGGATTGATTCTTACAATGTTGTTCTCCTTAATGACAGTTAGATATATGAAAATTGACTATAAATTTGGAAATCCTAAACAGGAAAATGATAGAGGTTGAGGAGAGGTCTTTTCCCTTTTCCACTCAGATTCACCAAGGCTGTTACCTGTCTTTTGACTTCTGACTTTCTATTGTGTCCCTTCTATTATACTTTATGACTGTCATTTTCTCACCTTGGGAGGGCCTGGAGTCAGGATAAACACTTGCTTTTCACATGAGATAGCCCTAGGTTGTTTATGGAACAAAGACACATTCTTGCCTTTATGGAGCTAATACTTTAGGGAGGGAGAAAAAATATTTAAACAAGTAAGTCTCAGTAAGGTGCATTAAGTGCTTGATGGAGGACTTAGGTTGCTGGGGAGATAGCTGTGAAGGACATGTTACCCGAGGGAGTCATACATGCTGTGACTCAGTGCTTAGAGTTTAATAGATAATATCTGATGAGAGGAGACATGAATGAATTAATGAATGATGATGAGAAGCAATCCCAGAGTGCCTCTCTCTCATGCTGATCTCCATCCCTCCTCTAGCTTCCTCGTGGGCCAGGATGGTGCTGTTTATGAAGGGGTGGGATGGAATGTTCAAGGCTCCCAAACCCCTGGCTACAATGATATTGCCCTGGGCATCTCATTCATGGGCACCTTTACAGGTAAGTGGACGCTTTGGGCAGTGGTGGTCATTGTATGGTACCTTAGGGAGAAGGTCTAACATGGATGACAAAGACATTAGATTGAGCCATTGTCTAAGTGACTGCACATGCTGGAGCTTCAAATCTGACATTTAACTAAGCTGAGTGTGGCCAGAGGTGATGCTCAGATGCAGTGCTCACCCTGAATTTACCTCCTGGTCACACAGCCAAATCTCTTTCTCTTCCAATACTTAAGGATCACACGAAGCGATCTTTGTGCATGCTATTAGTTCATCTTAGCAGACACATCGTTTCTTGGTTGCCATGGCAGCAAGTGGCACCCCTTCACCTTATGTGTCAAAGCACAGATAAACCCTGACTCTGCATTGAGACCGCACACTGAATATTGTCACGGACCAGAGCCCTTGACTTAGAGTTTTTTTTTTTTGTTTTTTTTTTTTCCTTTTCAATATTCAGGTGCTTTTTGTTGAATCCCTGGAAAGGGGAGGCTATGTCACTGGGGCTGGTTCAGACTGACACAGAAATGGGAATTGGGCGGAGGCAGGAGTGACTCAGGACTGTGCCTGGACATGGGGCTGACATGAGGTCAGGGCAGGTGAAGAAGGAGGAAGCAAATCTATGGGTAAAGCAAAGTTTCCTAGCCTTGGTGCTGTTGACATTTCAGATCAGAAGATTTTATGGTGGCGCTATCCTGGGCCCTATAGGTCCTGGGCATTACGAGGTTTAGCAGTATTTTTGGCTTCTGTCATGAGGATGATAATAGTATCTTCCCATTCTCAATTTTGACAACCAAAACTGTCTCCAGACATTGCCACATGTTCCCTGGGGGGTAAACTTTCCCCAGTAAAAAGTGGAAAAAGGCTTTTCCTATTCTCAGAAGAATTGCATTTCTTACCCCAGGCTCAGCCCTTTTGATTCAGGAAAACTTTGGCCCTGAGGCACTGAAGTCTAGAGCTGGTTTTCTCTCAGTCCATTGAGTGGCTGACTGTAAGGGTTCTGTGTTCGGGATTGGCGTCTTTGATAGCTTCATGACTGTGGCATTCTTGGTGGCTAAGGAACTTTCTGTGCAAAGGCACAGAATGCCTGGCTGCTAGGCACTCCTGAGGCTGCTCAACCTACTGCTAGTCTCTGTCCTCTCCTCCCACCCATGGTGAGGGAAGACAATATCTGTGTCCCCCACCCCTGGAAGTCCCGCCTTGTCTCCCTTTCCCAGGTTGGGGTGATAATGTCCTCTCCTACTGCAATCCTTCAGCATCCTGTAAATTGGGCGCTCACAGGGCTCCGAGTCTGGGCCCAGCTTCCTCTCTCTTCACCTTCTTCCCTGGGCACCACCTGCTCAGCCAGGAGAGATGATGGGCTTGTCCTCATCAGACTTCTCTTTCCCTCTGTACCTGTCCCTCTGCCTGGTGTGCCTTCTCCTGAGGTCTGCCTGGAAGCGTCCAACCATCACCCATGGTGCAGGCCTGTGTGCCCACTTCTTCTCTCTGCTCACACATTGACTTGCACAGATTTGGATGCAGCTGTTTTTGAAGGGCTGCAATTATTTATAGTGGTTTCTAGTCTCTCTTCCAGACTACGAGTTTCTCCAAGGGAAGGAGCTGAGATTTATTTGTCCCTGTGTCCTGTGTCAGTTTGTTACCAATGTCTGGAATTTAATAGGTGTCTTAGGTGTTTGCTGAAGAAATGGATGAATAGATGAAAGAGTGGATCCAGTTCCTGTTCACCTGGCCAATTTGCTCCATCATCTCCTCTTTGGGAAGCCCTCTGGGATAGTGCTCCAGTCCACCAGTATTCTCTCTGTCCTGTTCTCTCTTAGTCTGAGACTCTGAGCTGGCTCTGGTGGCTTTTCTGTACTGAATGCTATGTCCCTAGAGCCCCATGTCCCTGTCTCTCCAAAGCACCCTGAGGGAAGGGACCGTGTGCTCCTTCACGGGCAGAGAAGAGCTGTGTCCACACACACTCCCCAGTGCCTGCTGCCTGCCTGTGCCTGGCTGGACCCACTGGGTGCTGGGCAGAGTGAGGGCCCAGAGCCCTGGTGCTCTGCAGCCCTCCATGGACTCTTCATCTTACTTATTGGAAACACATGAAACATTTTCTCTCTCGACCTGCCAAAAAAAAAAAAAAAAAAAAAAAAAAAAAAAGAGAGGGGGGAACAGTATGAAGAAAATAGTAGAAATGAATAAAAGGAATGAAATATGTGGTTTGTCTTAAATATTTTTAGGTCTTCGTATTTTGTCTTAAATATTTTCAGGTCTTCGTATTTTGTCTTGTTTTCTTGTGTTTCTGTAGCTCTTATAACAGAAATAAATGTCAGAGCTCTCATAATTTTAAAGCAAATATTTTGTGCTTTTCAAAGTGTTCAAAGGACCCCACTTGACCTCAGTCTCCCTGTCTGCCATTTGCCCTCAGGCTGTCTGTATAATGGGTGTGAGAATTATTCTCCTGTTTCCCCAGGGGCAGAGTAGCCAGGAGAGATTCTGTCTCTTCTTATCACCAGAGAGTGGGATGAGGCTCCAGGAGTGAACCTTCCCCATACTCATTCCTCCAGAGTCCTGCCAGCCTCAGTCCTTTCCCTGAGGAGATGAAGGGCAAGAGAAGATATTTCCGTTTTACCTTGCCCTCTGCTGAAGGATGTGAACAGGAAGTGAACAAAAAGGGAGAAACAGGTTCTCAGAACTGGTGACCTGAAACAGGAGCTGTCCAGATCTCCAGGTCTCCACTCTTTTGCTGTCAGGAGTCAAGGACTTCTCAGTCTGTCCTTACTTGCTTGGGAGGAAATTTAGCCTCTGTTATGGTTTGGATCTGAATGTTCCGCCAAAGCTCAAGTGTTGAAGGCTTGGTCCTCAAGGCAGCAACATCCGAAAGTGGGACTTCTGGGAAGTGACTGGATCAAGAGGGCTCTAACCTCATCAGTGCATTAATCCATTTTATGGATTAATAAAATAAGTGGACTACTGGGATGTATTGAGTACCTAAGAGTGATACTGATTTATTGATTTAGTATTAATTAGTGCTTGATGTTTGGAAGTTATATTGAGTGCTATGAATGTCACAGACATGTTTCCCCCCTGTAAAACAACTTTTTTTTTTTCTTTTTAAAAATATTTATTTGTTTGTTTTGGTTGTACACAATGCCTTTTTTAAAATATTTATTTATTTGCTTAAGTTGTACACAATGCATTTATTTATTTATTTATTTATTTTTTGACCAAGCCATGTCTCTTTTTATTTGTCTTTTTAGTTATACATAACAGTAGAATCCATTTTGACATAATTATCTAAGCATGGGATATATCTTTTTTTTTTTTTCTCAGTCCAATTTTCTTTATGTTGCTCATCTACATTTTTAAAACTAATACACAGAAATAGAAAAAGTTTACACATTAACAGGGAAAACAACTTCTGTTAAGACAAGTTGGGGCATGTACAGTGAGTATCCATGGAAACGCTTGCAAGGCACCCTGCATGTGGAGCCCTGATAACAGTGTGTGTAACCCTGATATGACATGATGAGTGATGTAAAGACCTAGCTAGAAATAGTATATAAGCCGGGTCCCCAGCTCACTCAATGAAGCACCTTCAAGATGACCAGACCCCGTCAGACTGACTTTGCTGATGGTGCCAGCTGCTTGCTGAGTTCCTGGACCAGACTTCGCCTGATCCAGCGAGTGGCTAAGAAGACATCCCTTTGGTGAGCCCTCTGGGGTTAGAACCGTGTGAATTTGGTTGTGAATAAATCCTGGCATTGCAAAGACACATCTGCCTCTGTCTACTTAATGTGCTCAGGACATGGGATGAGGTGGAAACTATAGGCAGGTATAAGGTTGTTTGGAAGAAGTGGTCACCGGAAACATGCCCTTGGGGACTATCTGTTTTCTGCCTCCCCCCACCCCATCTTTCTCTGTTACCTGGTTGCCATGAGCTGAGCAGCTTTCCTCCACCCTCCCCTTTCCCCATGATGTTCAACTGTGTGAAGTAGAGGTGAAGAGGAGGAGACCTGACCCAGACAGGAGGGCAGGTAAGGACACCATGATAAAAGATGAATGTGGAGTTGAGGCTGGATCTTTGCAGTCTTTTGGATTGTCAGAGATGAATAAAGATCTGTGCATCTCCTAGTCAGTGATTTTCAAGAGCACAATATTTTCTTCAAGTGAAGATTTACATGGGCTCAGATTGAAAATGATGCATCTGGTTCAGATGCATGCCAGAGAGGGGAAGCCAACTAACTCAGTCATGATTGCACATTGAGCTGGGCGTGGCGACACATACCTGCAGTCTCAGCAACTCAGGAGGCAGGAGGATCACGAGTTTAAGGCCAGCTGGGAATTTAGTGAGATCCCGTCTCAAAAGGAAACCTTTCAAAAGGGCTGGGGATAGAGCTCAGAGGTAGAACACTCCTGGATACAATCCACAGGAAACACACACACACACACACATGATCACACACACGCACACACGCACAAATCACCCACTAAGTCACATGACCCATATTACACTCAATTCCTAATGTACCCCTCTGATTCTGTACTGCTTTGCTAAAACACCTTCTATGGCTATTCTTCTCCAATATAATAAAATAGAAATAGCTCAGTGTGACCATAGAGATTTTCCACAATCTGGTCCAAATTTACTTCTGTTTATACATCCAGATCAATGAGCATTTTTCTGTTCTCCAACCCCACCCTGTGTTTCTGTACCTTCAGAGATCTATTCCCACCATTCCCTTGAATACTGATTCCCTCCCTGTTCCTGTCTGTCAAGTGGTTCCTCATTTCTACTTGATAGCTGAAGAAATGGGCAAAGAGAGGTTAATGAATAGGTCTACTGTCATCTACTGTCATACAGCTTTTGAGTGTTCGTGCCAAGGTGGTGTTGTCATTTAGGCATATCTGATTTCAAATCTTTTTGGGAATTTTACCATGGCACGCTCTCCCCAGATTTCAAATTCCTTCTTAAGTGTTGTGACCAGAAGTAAACACAATACTCCAAGGAGTCTCTGACTCAGATAGACTCAGTGGAGACCTTATTTCTCTTGTAGCAGTATACACTAACTATATACAGTGATATATGTGAAAATGCTTTGTAAATGACGTATCTCTCAATTGATAATTATAATAATTACAAGTCTTAAGAGTGAATGACCTATTTTGACAGCTATCTTCTCCTAATTACCCTCATTGATACAAAAAATGGCAGAAAGTTTGGTCTTCTAGCAATAAGTTTAAAAAATGTTTTTAGTTGTAGATGGACACAATACTTCTATTTTATTTATTTATTTTTATGTGGTGCTGAGGATCGAACCCAGTGCCTCATGCATTCTAGGCAAGTGCTCTACCACTTAGCTACAACCACAGCCACTAAAAGTAGGTTTTATAAATCCAGAGAGCACAAAGGCTCTCTGCAGGACCCTATTTGTCAAGGTGTGTGTTGGGGTCAACTCTGCTGGTACATGAATAGAGGCAGCTGTCTTGACTCTGTTTCTGGTGCTATGTTGTGGTCACTGGGTGGGAGCCATTGAAGTTTCTTCAGATGGGTTATTCAGTCATAAAATGAAACAAAGCAAAACAGAAGTTTATATGCATACAAGCTAATCATCCCCTTGCTTCTATTCCCAGGAGAGAAAGTGTATCTGTGTCTCTTTCCATCTCCACATCCTGATGATACCTCTGGAAACTTTTCTCTGTCTAGATAACAATCAATGGCCTTTGAAACTTGGTTTTACCCTCCCCTAAACACTAGGATGTAGTAGGGTGTTGTTACATCAGATACACAGATGATTGTCCCAGGGTCTTATCTTTTAACTCTGAAGGGTCAAAGACTTCTGGCTGAAAGTGTTCACTAGACCATGGGAATCAGAGCAGGGTTCTAGATTTGGATTGGACTATTTCTAGATCTGATTAGAATTTTCAGAGACTGTATTATTATGAGCCTCCAGGGTCCAGGATGCTTCTGAATCCAGGGGTACCTGTTGTCCCACCAACAGAAGAACCCCTGCTCTGTTCATGTATACTGATCCTTCACTGGAGGGGCCTGAGACTTTAAGCCTAATTCCTTCAAGAATATATTCCTAACCCACTGCCTTCTTATCTCCTTTCTTCATCCTAGGTCACTTCCAAGGTGCTTTCTGCAACCATGACATTATCTGTCATTATTGTCTGCAATTTTCTGATGCTTTCCAACACATTCTACATCCACCCACTCCCCTTATGCCTCTTGTGTATCAGAAGGTCTCAGAATAGCCAAAGGCATATTTAGAGCATGATCCTGCCTTTTTAGTTCAGTCCACACAAAGACCTGATCATCCCGCTGGCTTCAAGGCTGCTTCAGTCTTCACACTGAGAACACCCCCATTATTTTGTTTCCTGTAACCATTTCAACTTCAAATGCTTTCCTGTGACTTCATCTAGTTGTCCCCAGTCCTGGAGCTCATCACTGATAGGAATTACATCAGCTCTCATATTGAGAACGCCGTAAATCCCTTTTGTATTCCTAGTCTCATCTGACATTTCCACATCTCCTAGTATTTCACTCCTTGTTGAGGCTAACTAAGCATGAAGCCATAAGGTGGTGGGACCATTTAAGAGCCTCAATTCTGGCCTTAATGGTCCATTCCTGGCCTCTTCATCTCCCCTTAAAATTTCTCTTACTTATATATTTCATCTCATTATTGCAACAATTATTGGTGTTTGAGCCTGTGTCCCACAAGCTATCATTAACTCCTTGAAAGTGAACTGATTCTCATGTTAATTGTTTTTGGATGATGAACTTCACACAAAGTAAACCCTGGTAGTTGTGTGCGAAATAATGGAATGAACAATGGTTTTGATATAGAGATATGAGGAAGATAAAGGCAGCTGGGAAATTTGGGAAATGTAGTGATGGAAAAGTGGACTCACGGTCCTCAAACAGTCTATACTGCCACCTCCTGGGCTTATTAAAGACAACCTTTAGCTTTTGGAATAATTCATCATATGAAGACTTCATTCATATATTCCTTCATTCTTTCAAAATATTTTTGTAGTGTGCTTTTCTAGACATGGTGATAATACTTGGGATAACAAAATTAATGAAAAGCTCATGGCCTTCTTGGGGCTAAAGTGTACCAGGGAGCCAGGTATGAAGTGAATTGCCTGATAAATTATGAGATAATTTATGAAGAAGCATGATTCTATTGGAGTGCATGGGCAGTCTCTTTTGAGAAGCTGACTTTTCAGCAGTGACTTCTGAAGAAGTAGGAGTTGACCAGGTAATAAATAGAGAATTCTTAGGTCAAAGAAGAAATTGCAATGAAAATTAGACTGTATTTTGAACTGAATGATAATAAAAATACCCTACAAAAATGTTTGTGAATACGGCTAAAAGAATTATCTCATTAAATGTAAATATTGGAGAAAAGGAAACTAAAACTAATGAGATAAGAAGATTTCATCACAGGAGACTGGAAAACAAGTAGCAGCATTAATCCAAAGAAAATGAAAGGAAGGAAATAATAAATGTTAATGAATTTGATGGAATAGAAAAGAAAACCAAACATTATTCTCAGAAAAGAGTAACTGATGCATTCCCAATGGGTTTAACTGAGAAAGGACAGGGCCACCTGGAACTGATGGGGTGGGAATACTCTGGGCTCCTTTCAAGCCATACACTTATGGCAGTATACTTTGAAGCCTCAGGATCCTCCGAGTGAGTGGTAGTGGAAGATAAGCATACTGTTTTAGTTAGCTTTTCATCTAAGAAAAACTTAGAGGAGAAAAACTTCCTTTGCAGCTCATGGTTTCAGAGATCCAGTTGACAGATGGCAGACTCCATTACTCTGGGTGTACGTTGTGGCCGCAGGGCCCCGTGGAGGAAAGCTGCTCAGCTCATGGTGGGGTCAGGAAGCAGAGAGAGAAGGACAGAGGAAGGGGCCACGGGGAAGAGACACCCTTCCAGGGCACACCTTCAGTGACCCACGTCCTCCAGCCATGCCCCATCTGTCTACAGTTACCAGCCAGTCAGTTTATTCAAACTAGGATAGTTTTTGATTAGTTTGAAGCTTTCATAATATAATCATTTCACCTTTGAATAGTGCTGCATTAACAGGAGCTTTTGGGGGACACTTCATATCCAAACCAGAACACATGCATAACTAATGTCAGGAATTGAAGAGGAGACATTACTGAAGGTCATTAAAGAGTTGGTGAGAGGACAGTACGAATAGCATTATTTGATAGAGTTGAAAACCTCTAATAAATAGAAAAATTCCTAAAAAAGTGCATCTCCGCAAATTTGAACCCAAAGTAAATAAAAAAATATGAATTGTTTTTATAACTATTTAAGAAATGGCATCTATCATTAATACCCTCCTATAATGAAACAAAAACAACAAATAAACTTCAGGTTGAGATAGTTTCACTGGAGAATTCTATAAAACAACAAGTTAGAAATAATGTCAAATTGATTGATTGATTCATTACAGTACTGGGGATCAATCCCAGGGACTCACACATGCTAGGCAAGGGCTCTAACACTGAGCTACATCCCCAGCCCAATAACATCAGTTTTTAAACAACTATTTTCAGTAGCAGAAGAGGAGAGATATTCTCCAACTTATTCTATGCAGCAGCACAATAAAAACGCCCTTCTATTAAGGAAAATTTCAAATTTATTACAAACCCAGAGAGATTAATATGGTTAACACATATGTTCCAATTAGTTGGCTTCAATCATGAATAATTCATGACTATTTAGATTTCAACTATACTCCCCAACTATTTCCTCAAGGGGAATTCCTGTGCATTGTATAATTTTACTTATAAATATTTTAACATGTATCTCTCAAAGATAACTCTGTTAAGAACATAGTCAATATTATTATCATGCCTAAAAAGTCAACAATAATTTCTCAATAGCATAAAATATTGAGTCTGTGTTCAAATTTCTCTCACATTCTTTTTACAGTTTGTTAGAATTAGCATTCAAATAAGGTGCACACATTGTGTCTGACATGTCCTTTAAGACTCTTTTAATCTATAGGCTCCTGGCACCCCTCTTTCTTTTTTTCCCCTTGCAATATATTTGTTGAAGAAACTAGGTTGTTTTACTATAATTTTCCACAGCATAGATTTTGCAAGTTGTGTACTCATGGCATAGTTGAACACATCTCTCTGTTCTGTAATTTCCTTTAAGGTGGTGGATTCAGAGACTTGATTAAATCTAATTAAAAAAATTTGAGGTGTAAGAATACTTAACAGTGAAATTGGTTTCTTTAATTAAGAGGGGCATAATGGCTGGATGTATGCTTGACTCTTCTTTTTGATGTTAGTAGCCACTAGTAATCATGTCCAGTAATCCATTAGGGATAATTAAAGTGATGATATCATAATCCAACCATTCCAGCTTCTTTTATTAGCTGGAATACTTTTAGAAGGAGAAACTTCCCTTCACCTACCATTTGGATACCACAAGATAGAGCTGATACGGAAAAACAAAAACAAAACCACATACATACACAAAAATCCAAAATAAAATACCTCCAACAGAATAAAGCTCAATTCATAGAAGAATGAATTGGCTCCACAGTGTAGCACTGGCTACAGTAATGTTGCCTAGTCAACTGCCTCAAAACTTAGCAGAAGACAACAATAAGCATTTGTTCTTCACACATGAGTCTGCAGAACAAGTCTGAATGAGCTGATTTAGGCTTGATTGGTAGGCTTTGTTGGCTTCAAGCTGTGGCTTTGTGTGGGTTTAACTCCTTGCTCCAGACTAGACACAGATCATCCTATGTACATTTATTCTGAGGCCCAACTACACCTGTAAATTCCAAGTCTTGGCTCCTCACTTCCATATTTCATTGGCCAAAGCAAGGCACCTGGCTAAGCTCCACACCACCAAGATCGGAAGATACACTTTGACTCCACTGGAACCAGGAGTGCATATTTGTGGAACTGTCTTTATAACAAATGGTGCTGGATAAATTGTATTTTTCTATAGCACAAAATAAAGCCAATCCCTCTACTTCACTTCATAAACAAACATCAATGCCAGGTGAGTTGTAGGTCTGGAAATACAAGTGTATTATAATATATTATATTATCTTTATTTTTCATGGGGTAGGAAAAGACTTTTTTAAGAATGATAGAAATAAATATTAACCCTAAAAGAAAATGTTATAAATTGCACTGCATTAAAATTAAGAATTTTTATTAATCAAAGAACACTGTTAAGAGGGTGAAAAAGCAAGCCACAGAGTTAGACAAGATATTTGCAAAACACATACATGACAAAGAGATCATATACACAGTACTAAAAAGATCCACCATTTATCAAGAGGTGAGATTCCTAGAAGTAATGTTACCAATTTGGATGGTTAGAAATGGTATTTACATGAAATTTAAGTGTGCATTTTTCTTACAAGTAACCTTGAGTGTCTTTCATATGTTTAAGGGAGATTTGTATTTCTCTCCTTTTAAAAATATATTTTTAGTTGTAGATGACACAATACCTTTATTTTATTTATTTATTTTTATGTGCTGCTGAGGATTGAACCCAGTGCCTCACATGTGCTAGGCAAGCGCTCTATCACTAAGCCACAACCCCCAGCCCTGTATTTCTCTTTCCATCTTTTTTTCTTTATTTTCCCATTTTTCTGTTTCATTGGTGGTCTAAGAGCTTTCATGTAAAAATATATACATTAGGAAAATTAGCTCTATGAGAAACTAATTGCAAACAATTCCCCCCATTTTGTTATTTGCCTTTTGTCATTGCTTATGATTTTAATTTCTGGATATACAGGCATTTCTTATTTTAAGCAGACAATTTATAATCTTTAATAAAATAGAATTCACTTATGCTTCCCCAAGTATTTCAATATTGTTATTTTTATATGCATTTTTGATTCACTAAGAGTTTATTATGGCATATTGCGTATGTATACATCCAAACATATCTTTTTCCATAGGACTATCCAGTTGCTTCAATACTTTTTTTTTTTTTTTTTTTTTTTGTGGTACCGGGGATCGAACTCAGGGGCACTTGACCACTGGGCCACATCCCCAGCCCTTTTTTGTATTTTATTAGAGACAGGGTCTCACTGAGTTGCTAAGTGCCTCGCCATTGCTGAGGCTGGCTTTGAACTCGCGATCCTCCTGCCTCAGCCTCCCAAAGTGCTGGGATTACAGGCGTGCGCCACCGCGCCCGGCTATCTTCAATACTTTTTATTGAAAATGTAAACCTCTTTCTTTAATCTGCTTTTGTGCCCTTCAGACATATTTAGCCAGAGTTGTTAAGTTAAACAGTCTTTACTGCAAGTTCTTTTGCCAAAATTTCTCTAGTCACCTCTGGATTCGGTAAAGATAGCTCCCTGGTAAATTACTCAGTAAGAGGCTTGTCTTAATCTGTTTTGTGCTGCTTTAACAGAATATCTGAGACTGGGTAATTTATACTGAATAGAAATTTATTGGTGCACAGTCCTAGGGTCTGGGAGGTCTAACATTGAGGTCTTGGTCACCTGGTGAGGGCTTTCTTGCTATGTCCTCACTTAGTGGAAAGAAGATGGGCATGATTGTAAGAAAGTTAATCTACTTCTGTGGGCCCTCTTCATAAAGACATTCACCTATTCAGGAGGGCAGAGCCCTCATGACCTAACTATCTTCCATTAGGCCCCACCTCTAAACACCATCACATGAGAGGTTAAGTTTCCAATACATGATTTCTGGGGGACACATTCAAGTGAAGCAGGGCTCATGGAGAAGCAATATTTATCTAGTTTCTGTACATTCAAAATGTTTTACTGTAGTTTTTATCCTTTGAAGGACAAGTTGGCTGGACACAAGATCCTTGGCTCATACTCTCTTTCCTAGGATCTGTGACTTGAAGATATTCCCCCAATTCAGTTTGGCTGAGGATGTTGTTGTTGAGAAGTGTAAGGCTGACCTGATTTTTCTTTTTAAATGACGTGGACTCTCTTCATACTGGCTGAAAAGATTTTTTTTCTACATATTTTAAACATCACAAAACATATTTGTGTTTACTATTCTAGATAAGTTTTCCAAGGTGTTAAGGTATGACCTTTCCATATGTAAAGTAATATTTTCTTGCATTTCAAAACATTTTCTTGAATTATTGTTTAAAACATTTACTCTTTTACATTGTTTAGTTTTCTTCTCTTGGGATGTGAATGATATTATGTTAGATCTCCTTGGCCTGTATTCTAGATCTATCATTTTTTTTTAGTTTTTTAAAAAAAATTTTTTTTATTTATAGTAGTATGTATTACAGTTCATACTATACATATAGAGCATCTTTTTACACAGAACAGTTTGTATACAAAGTATATTCGCAGCATTCAAGTCTCCAATCATGCATTTCGAATAATGATATCCGTCTTATTCAACCACTTTTTTCCCCCTTCCCTCCTTGCTCCCTCCCTTCTCCTGCCTTCCCTTTGACCATTATAGTGTTCCTCTAATCCTCCTATGTACCCCGATCCAACAATACTGTGAACCGGCTTCCTTATATCAGAGGAAACATTTGGTATTTGGATTTTTGAGATTGACTGATTTCACTTAGCATTATATTCTCCAACTTCATCAATTTACCTGTGAATGTCATTTATTTTATTCTCTTTTATTGCTGAGTAAAATTCCATTGTGTATATATACCACATTTTCTTTATCCATTCATCTACCGAGGGACATCTAGGTTGGTTCCACAACCTAGCTATTGTGAATTGTGCTGCTATAAACATTGAAGTAGCTGTGTCACTGTAATATGCTGTTTTTAAGTCCTTTGGGAATAGACCCAGGAGTGGGATGGCTGGGTCATAGGGTGGTTCCATTCCCATTTTCCCAAGAAATCTCCATACTGCTTTCCATAACAGTTGTACCATTTTGCAGTCCCACAAACAATGTATGAGTGTGCCTTTTTCCTCACATCCTCTCCAACATTTATTGTTGTTTGTGTTCTTGATAGCTGCCATTCTGATAGATCTATCATTTTTGATTTAATCCTTTCCCCCCAATTTTAGAAATCAAGGTAAAATACATGTAACAAAATTTACTGCCTTAACTGTTTAAAGTGTACAACTTACGAGACAATAAATATGTTCATGTTATGTACAATGTCTCTTAAATACTTTTTAATCTGTCTTTTCCCGCCTAATTCAGTTTCCTTGGAAGTTTTTGCTTCTTTTCTTTAGAACCACAACCATGTGTATTTTTGTGGCCTCTGTTCCCCTGTACTTCCCCCTATAAGAGAAGTGGCATAATAATTTCAGAAATAAAAGTTTAGTATTTGTTTTTTTCCCATTGTCTAGCTAAATTCTTCTTTGGGGTCATGCTTTGTAATGTTCTTTTTATAGAAAATTCTGTTGGAGTTGTTTTTGCAGTCTTCCTCTGCCTTTGATAGCCATTTTTTTCTAATAATTTTTCTTTTTTGTTAATCAAGTGTGTTTTATGTTTCATTTTTGAATGGAACCTTCATTGGATGTGGCAATTTTGCCATTTCATCACCCATATTTGAATATTGGATTTTCCTGGCCCCGCTGTTACAGGAGTTACCCTGTGATGTCATAGTTGGATGTGGGAGAGGGTGAGGGCAGCTTCTGTTTCCCAGTTCCTGGGCTACTTTTCAAGATGCTATTTAATGGGCAGTTCACTGAATATGCTGTGATACTGCCTTTCTTCTCTTGCACTTTCCAGTCCTTTTCTGTCCACCTTCACTACTTCCATGCTCTCCTCTTCATTCTCAGGCACAGCAGTTCCTACTCTGGGTGGTCACCATGTGCTGATGAATATCTATGTCTGTTTCCAGGTTCTCTTCTCCCACCCCCAGATTTCCCCCTAGCTCTGGCCTATCCACTGCCTTATTATGCATTGCTGTGGACTCTGTATTAGTTTTGCTCATTTATTCTTCCCCTATGTACTTTCATGTAATTAGAAGATCGTGTATATTTTAATCTAAGCAAATTGCCTGTTAACTACAATTTTTACCTGTGGGATGATCACCTTCTCTAATTGTATATATTTATGATGCACAACACAATGTCTTGCTATATGTATACATTGTGAGATGGTTAAATTAATCTATCATATATATACATACATATATATATATATCACCTCAGACACATATTTTTTGATGGCGAGAATATTTAAGATCTATTCTCTTAGCAATTCTTAAGTGTTCACTCCATTATTATTATTATTAATACTGTTTATTTTTTGCTATACTGGGGTACATTATTTTTAACTATAGTCACCACGTTGTACAACAGATCTCCTGGACTTATTCATCCTAATTGAAACTGGAATTTTTGTCTTGTGATTTTTATTGAAAATGTAGAGTTTTTTTTTAAAAAATGAATTATTCTTTACCTTTGTATGGTAAGTAGGAGGATTTCATTCTAAGTTGCTGACATGTTCGTGTATAGCCTGGAGATGACAAGATTATTTTAGATACTGAATTCAATTTCTATTGCTGCTTATCAGCTTACCACAAATGCAGTAGCTTAAAATAACACACACTTATTATTGCATATTTCCCCTGGGTCAGAAATGTGGGCCTCGCTTCCATGTGTCCCGTGTTCAGATCCTCACAGGGCCACAGTCAAGGTCAGCAGGGCAGCAGTCAAGGTGGGCAGGGCTGTGTCCTCCTCTGCAAGCTTAACTGAGGAAGGACCTGATCCCAACCTTGCTCATTTTGTTGACAGCACATATTTTCTTGAAGCTGTTGGCCTGGAACCACCTTCATCCCCCAGAGGCCTCCCTTTGACCCTTGTCACAGGCCCCTTCATTGTCCCTGTCACTGCATGGCAGCTTGTTTTTTCAAGCAGGAGCATCTCCTTCTCTTCAGAGAGTAAGGCAAATAAATAACAGTGTTACTTTCTCTTTGGGTTTGAGCTCCTAATTATGATATTAAAAATTCAAAGTGTGATTATATGTTTGATAATTTGATATACATAATTATGCAAGGTGACTGTTTATCATAATTGTTTTTATTGAGAAATAAATAACATATAAGTACACTTTTTACCTGTGGAAGGCACACCTTCTGTAATTCTCATATAAATACATCTGGGCTAGCAGCAGCCTTCGCTCAGGTTTTCTACCCCTTAGGTGTCCTTTAATCTGTGTTTGGGGACCTCAGGGTGCTACTTATTTTCCTTTCCCTTTTTGTGCTGCCACCACCCCCTTTATCCCTTGGATTCCTTCTCTTCCAAGTCTGGACTTCAGTGTGAGATAATCTCATTGATTCTTCCTAACTTGCTGTTCTAAAGATGAGCTCACAAACGATTCTCACTTTAAGGGCTTAACTACTAATCACAGTAGCGTATTCAGAGTCATAAATAAAAATTTCAGACATGAGGATGCTGCTGAGGTTTAACAAATGCATAACATGGCATCCAGCATTGTCACCAACTGCAATTTCCCATCCTCTTGCTGTGTGTCTTTCCTTGAGGCCCTTGTCCAGGGTCCCCTGTGTCTCTGGAGGGTGGAGCTCACTAAGTAAGTCTCCTTCACAGGTCAACAGGCATATGAGGCTCCAGGTTCTGGGGGAGATCTTTCTAGCTTCTGTCCCTGAAGGGCGTGGTCTGGCCAATCAGTGTGCAGGACACGTGGCTATTCAAGTGCCCTTTCAGGTGGGCAGAGTAGTTTTTAGGACCTCTGGTCTGAGCTTTCTCACCCTGAAGGGCTGCAACTCAGATGACTTTTGCAGAGTGTTACAGATAGTCGCATGTGTAAATCTTTTCAGAGAAGGTTCAGGGGGACTGGGGCTGAAGACTGAGGGCCACTGTTGGGAATGGATGAGGAGGTAGAAAGGTTTGGTTTGTGTCAGGGAACAGTTTGATTTGAGGTAGGGGTGGGTGATGAATGGCCATGATGATTCTACAGAGTTAGAAGTACTGATGATGGTGCGTTGTGGGCTGCCTCCTGAGAATGTATTTCTCTTCTACATCCTGACCCTTTGGGGACCCTGGGTGAAGGGGGCTGGGTGGGAGTGTTGGTGAGTGATCTCAGTCTGCAGTCTTTGGACTCCCGAAGCAGCTTTGTCTCCAAGGGTACCATGTTGTCAGAGACACAGCCCACAGGTCCCACAGAGTCCCCCAGGTTGGCTGGGAATGAGGAAGGAATTCAGGGTAAGTTGGGCAATCCTGTCCTTTCCCAGGGAGGAGGTTCCTGGGCCTATTCTCAGGGCGGGTCCCCAGGTGCTCCAGCCCCGTCTGATTTCACCTGAGTTTCTCTGGGTGTTGCGGAAGGAGCCAGCTTTGGATCTCTGTCCTGTCTTTTGTTCGGGCTCCCAGGCTTTCCTTTTCCCTTTGGGAAGCCAGAGCCTGAGTGCGCCATTCCCAGGGAAGGAGCGCCCTCTAGTGCTTGGGAGAGTGAAGGCTGGAGGAGGAGGCACCAGGGGAAGAAGGGACAGCGCAGGAAGCCAAGGCTGAAGGACCAGAAGCTGCCAGCCAATGAGGAGCGAGCGGACTGCACCCTGACCTGCTGGCATAGGACAGCGCAGGGTTTTGTAGGTATTTCTGAGTGTGTTTCTTCTTCAGAATCCCTCTCCCAAAGAAGGAACTGGACTCTATCAAGTTAAAATGTGAACATGGTGGAGAAAGTTCCCCTGATCCCTGATCTTGAACTCTTCTTTCAAATAAGAAAACTTGCTCTATTCTCCATTTTCCTAAATGAGTTTGGTACTAGCACTCCTTGATCTTTCTTGCCAAGGCTGTGGGCCTTGAGGTTTCCTTTATACAATTCCTTCCCTTTCTGTCGAATCCCTGTTATGTCTCATTTGTCTCCTGTTCTGATATTTATTTAAGTGTAGAGCTGTATGGCCATGTGAGCCAGGGCTCCCACCGACCCTGCCAGCTCAGTGTCTGCAGCTCTAGGTGGGGGCGGGAGACACCACCAGTTTTGTCCCTGGTGAGATGGAGGCTGGGTTCAGGCCTTGAAACTTCAGTTGTATAATGTGACAGGTGTGGGGCAGGGTTTGTGACATTAACATTCATGGTTGGAGAAGCAGCACCATTAAGTGATCATCATCCAAATCTCCTATTGATTAGGACTGGCAGAGGCTTCTAGGACTTTTGCAAGGGGCCAGCTCCTTTTCTTTCTTTCTTTCTTTTTCTTTCTTTTTAAAAATATTTATTATTTGTTTTAGTTGTACACAATGCCTTTATTTTTACGTGGTGCTGAGGATCGAACCTGGGCCGCGCATGGCTAGGCACGCGCTGTACCACTGAGCCCCAGCCCCAGCCCACAGCTCCTTTTCTTGAAGGCCAGCTACAGGGCTTCAGTCTTGGGAAAGTTAATCCTTATGTCTTGTTTGGATAATAGGGAAGGCTGAACACTGTCCCATATATTTGTTTGGTGACTGCCTAATTTGTGATGGGCTCATTTTGTCTTTAGTGCACAGTTTTCCTAAATGAATGAAATCCTGGGTGTTATTTGCTATGAGATTGCTTGTCCTGATCCAGGAAGCATCTATATCTTTAACCCTTAAGCTATGGTTCTAAAAATTTTCCAACTGTAGACTGACTGTAGTATTAAATGAACCCTGGAAGGTGATGATCTATCCCATCATCTATCCCATCGAAACCTCCTTCTGTAGTTTCTCTCAATTGTTGATGTTTTGGTTGATAACTTGATACTTCACATTGATTGAACATGAGTAAGCAATTTACTTCTGCCTGAAAGAGCAGAAAAAATTCCTGGAGCTGGTGGTGGTGGGGACCATAGTGATTCCATAGGTTATCTTCTGGGGCCACATGGAGAATCTCTACCATCAGAAACTCAGGCAGGTTGTGGTTTCAGGCAGAGGTGAGTCAGAGTCAGAGTCAGACTGACCTGAGTAGTAGAGGTTGGTTCTGAGTAGCTGGGTGTATTAGTCAGCTTTTCAGCACTGTGACAAAATACCTGAGAAAAATAATCTAAAGGAGGAAAGATTTATTTTGGCTCATGGTCTCAGTCCATGGTCAGCGATTCCATTGCTTTGGACCTTTGGTGAGGGAGAGCATCATGATTTGATACTCCCATGATCATGAGATTAGAGCTCTCATGATTCAAACACTTCTCTAAAGCCCCACCTTTGAACATTGCTGCACTGGGGATTAAGTTTATAACATGTGAGACTTTGGGGAACTTTGCAAATCCAAATCCCAACATTGGGGAACTTTGAGCAAATGACTTAAACTGTTTGAGGCTGTTTTCTGATGCTAGGTATGGATCCCACAGGTCACTGAGACTTAGTGAAATGATCCATGGAATCTTCAGAAGGTGACAGTAACTGCTGTCATTATTCTCATTTTCTAATGTTAAGATTTGGATCTATATGGTCCCCTAAATAGTCATATGTTGAAGGCTTAGTCCCCAGTGTAGCAATGTTCAGTTGGGGCTTTTGGGAAGTGATTGGGTCACGAGGGCTCTGATCTTATCAATGGATTAATTCATTGATGGAGTCATAGTTGAATGGACTATTGGGCAATGGCAGAAACTGTAGGACCTAGTGAAACTGTAGGGGGACCTAGTGAAAGGGACGGGGTTCTTGGGGGCAGGCCTTTGGGGACTATATCCTAAGGGTAGCTGAGCACTGGTCAGGGATCTTTGTAGAGAGAAGCGCTGAATTGGATGACTTTACAGTCCTCTGACTCTCCAACAGTGCACGGTCTGAAGACAAACCTGCCTGTACTTGTCATTTGATCCATCTGAACCTCAGTGTTCTTATCTATAAAAATGGTGTTCAGGTTTATCTTCCAGGGATTTTTGTAAGGGATAGCTATACAATTGAAGCACTACATGTGAAAATAGCCACACAGGGTTGATTTATAATAAAGAAATGTGAGAACACTAATGCCTATGTCTAGCCACAACTCTATCCCGCCCATGAGTGTCCTCACATTTATTGAGTACCTGGTATGTGCAGAGGACCCTGAGAAGCCTGAGCCAGGTGCTGGCCCTCAGGAGGCCCTCAGGAAGCAGACAGGGGCACCAGTGGTAGGTGAGTGCTCTACCTAAGGAGGGAGCATGTCGTATTAACTGTCAGTGTCTCTCCAGGGTCACTGCCCTCCCAGGCCACCACCAGCATTTCTGTTGTTGACCTGAGATCACGTGAGGATGCTGCCCCTGCTTCTTGTCTTCTTTGCTCTGAGTCTCCAGGCCTGGGGTAAGTTTTCTTTCCTTGTAGCAGAAGTACTTTTGGTGAGTGACAAATGACATCCTTATGTTGAATAACAGAAATGCCCCTAAAGCTCCTCCTTTGCTAGAGAGTAGAGTAGCTTTCCAATTTGGACCACTGTTCTGGAATTGACGGATCGCTGTTCAAATACTTTTCCTGTCATTTGCTATGATCTTCAACAAGTTAACCAGTATCTTTGCATTTTATTTGCTTGCATGATAGAAGAATAATATTGCTAATTTCTTAGAGTTGTTTGAGGATTAGATACAAAGTGTGAGACATTTAGCATAATGCTCAAGTAATAAGGACTAGATAATTTCTAACTATGATTTAATTATCTTACCATCATTATTATACCAATCATGGTTAAATCCAGCACCAGGGCCTATAATTGTAAATAAATGCAAATTCCTTTAGAATAGTAATACCCTTTACCACATCATCATATTTATTATAATTTTGTACATATGATTAAACATATGATAGCAGATGCTCAATACATAAATGCTATTGAATCAAAATGGAACTAGTTTTGGTGATTCTTAAATACTGGACATGTTTGCATGTTGTAAAATATCTATAGTTACTGTTTAGAAATAATGATATAATAAAGCTCTCTCTCTGTGCCCTGTTACTTAGATAATTCAATGGGATTCCTTAGAGTTTGCTATGGTTTAGATATGAGGTGTCCTGCAAAAGCTCATGTGTGGGGCAGGGGTTGTGGCTCAGTGGTAGAGTGCTTGCCTAGCATATGTGAGGCACTGGTTTCGATCCCCGGCATCACATAAAAATAAACAAATAAAACAAAAGTATTTGTGTCCATGTACAACTAAAATTATTTTTAAAAAGCTCATGTGTGAGATAATGCAAGAAAGTTTAGAGATGAAATGATTGAGTTGTGAGAGCCTTAATCCCTGAAGGGATTAACTGGGAGGTAACTAACTGTAGGTAGGTAGGGTGTGACTGGAGGAGGTGGGTCATAGGGGGCATGCCTTTGGGGTATATAGTTTGGCCCTGGAGAGTGGAGCTCTCTCTCTGCTCCTGGTGAGATGTCCTGAATTGCTGTCCTCCACCACACCCTTCCACCATGATGTTCTCCCTCATCTCTGGCCCAGAGCAATGGAGTTACCATCTGACCTCTGAAACCATGAGTGCCAAATAAACTTTCCCTTCTCTAAAATTGTTCTTGTCAGGTCTTTTGGTTTTAGCCACTAAAAAGCTGACTGAAACAGAGTTCATGTTGGAGAAACTCATAGATCAGGGAAAACATAGTTTAGTCTTCCATTTCAAGAATGAGGGAACTGAGGCCCTCATGGGCAAAGAACTTGCTTAAGTGAAACAGTGGCCCTGACTGGTCTCTTGGTTCATGCTTTATACTTGTCCAGCTTATGTAGTGTAGGCTCTGGCCTGATGGTTGTTATTTTACTATGAGGGCCCTGTGGATTTTATTTGTAAATCATCATCTCCAAGGACACTACCCCTCCTCTCATATCCTGTTTCCCTTATAGCTTGGGGGCTCCTTCCTTGAAGAGACAGACTCCTTTCCTCACCTTTTGCCCAGCTGCCCAGTACTCCTCAGCCTGGGGTCATGCATTTGCTCTTGATTTATAAGGACAGAATCCTAGAACCATGGTGGACACCCTCAATGACTTTGTCTTATAGACAGAGAAAAAGGCCTCCCTGACACAGAGGCTTGCTCAAGTTCATCTGACATCTCTGGGGAGGCTCCAGAGGGTGTTGGTCATGAATCCAAGCTCTGGGGTCAGAGTCTGGTAGGAATCTAAGTTTACTGTTTAAAATATGTATTGTGTTAGACAAGCCTCACTGAGCCTCAGTTTCCCATCTGTGGAGAGGGAGTAGTTATTTTGCTTTGCTTATCTCATGAAGTTGTTCTAAGCCATAATTCTGATGGTATATTTGAGGGGTCTTTGTCATCACAGAACTGGCCTGCAGGAAGTGATGTCGGGGACAGCGCTGCTGCTGCTGGTTGTTGTTGTTGCTCCCTGGCTTCTGGTACTGGCCAGGAGCCATGGGGATGAGGACACGTTGGCACTGACTAATCCTCAATAGGACATGTGTTTTGAGACCAGACACATGACCCATGTATGTCTATGTTTTATGAAATTTGTATGGCACCGACAGATGCCTAATGTAAGTATTAAGTGTTAACTCAAAATAATGGCCCCCACTGGATGCATAAGTAGGTATGCACGTGGTCCAGGAAAGCTGCCCTGCTCAGATAAGGCAGCAGGAGAGACTGCAGTGCTCTTGGAATGGAGGGGGATTGGAGCAGGGATGGTGGATAAAATCCTCCTTGGAGCCGACATGGGAGTCAGGGGCAGGCTGAGACCAGAGATGTCTGTGGTTCTCCTTCATTGCTTCCTACAAGATGTTCTGGGCCTTGGGAGGCTGAAAGACTGTGGGCTGTGGGGTGGGGATGTCTGGATGGTGCCTGTGAGCATGCTGGCCAGGTGTTTTCTGAGGACCAATGCCAATGCACCTTTGCAGGGAATGGCCCACAGTTCTCCTGGGATGAAACCCTAGACAAAAGAATCTCCGAGAAGCTTCTGGACATGTTTATCAGCATCTCACAGCTCATTGACAAGAGTCACAATGGTGAGTTTGTTTGGGGATTGCCTGGGGTACCTCAGGACTTGATAATCTGAACTGAGAGTGGGTAAATGGGGCAGAGTTCAAAGGGGCTCACCTGTCAATGATTTCCATGGACTGTCCTGAGTCCTTAGGTAAAGATGGGTTCCTTGGTCTAAGGATAGGAAAAGAAGAGAAAACCCAGGAGGAGAAAGAGAAGGAGAGAAAACCCAGGTAGAAAAGACACATTCTTCACTCCCCAGTTCCTGGTGTGAGAGAGCTACTCCTCAGAGAGGTCTTGGGGCTTAAGATGAGGAGAGAGAAAGGGAACCCTCCAGGAGTCTGCAGTCCAGTTCTGTGTGGCTATCTTGCAGCTCTGCCCCTGGACAGTTTTCATCTAGAGAAGAGTCTTCTTCCTATGTGGTTGGAACTTCCTGTGGGCTCTGGAACCGGTAGCTGAGGAGACTGTCAGAACTTCCTTCAGAGAGTCACTAGTCTGAATGAACACAGGCAGAGAACAGGGGGTCAATGCTGTCGAGGGAAAGACAGCCTAAGGATCTATGCCAAGGTGCTTCAAGAGAAGGCAGCTCAGAACCCCAGGGCTGGGTGTGGGGTGTTGGCTAGGGATGTTTTAAAGGAGCAGAGATCATATAGGCCAGAGAGCAGGTGAAGATGGGGCTTGTCCTCCAGGTACATGCCAGGGGAGATTGTCTGGGGACTAACCGACTTCCCAGGCTGAGTGCAAGGTATGTCTGAGTGGTTGCTGAACCCAGATGGGGCTATAGGGATAAGGAGAGGCCGCAGGTAGTAAAGGCCCTCCCTAGGGCCCCTTTACTTGCAGCCAGGCTGGGTTGGGTCTGCTGCATGCTATCTGGTGGTCTCCCCTGCAGGCTTTCCCACCATCGTCTCCCGCAAGGAGTGGGGGGCAAGACCACTCACCTGCAGGGCCCCACTGAGCCCACCTGTGGCCTTCCTCATCATGGAACAGCTCCCTGGGATGGAGTGCCAGGAGCAGACCATCTGCAGTGAGATGCTGCGGGGCCTACAGTACCATGCTGTCCACACCAAAGGCTGGTGTGACATAGCGTTCAAGTAAGTGGCCAGTTGGGTCCCCAAAGTCCATATCCAAAGAAGTGTCCCATCTCCCCTCCTCTCTTTCTCCCATTGTCTGGGCTTCATTTATGTTACTTTTGTAATGAATTAAAAAATGTTAAGAAGGAGATCAAACAAAATCCACAGTCCTTCAGAGATCATTAGGAGGGGCAACTCTGAGCCATTTCCTCACATGGTCTTTGACCCTGGAAAATCCTGAGAAGAAGTGAGGAAGGTTATGTAATAGTTATAGATGCCCCTGGGAAGCTCACCAAACATCACAATTTGCAAAGGTCTTCACAAATATCACCCATTTAGGCCCTACCAGTTACTTGAAAGAGTGGTTACAAGAAACAGCACCTCCTTTATTTCCAGGTGAGAATGCGGTGACTTAGGGAGATTGAATTTGTTCTGAGTGACACACAGGAAGGGAGCATATACCCAGGATAGCATCTAGACTGCCTGTGAATCCATCCCTGTCCCCTCCAATTCCCCCAACAGGGAGGCTCTGTGTGGTGAATTCCTACTCATTACCTTGAAGGGCCACCCCAAGATCACACAGGGAGGAGTGGGCATCAATAATGGTGGGGAGAAGGGCCTCACGCACTGTTGGGACTGTACATTAGTAGAACCACTACAGGGATCAATATGGAGGTTCCTCAAAAGACTAGGAATGAGCCACCACAGGATCTGGCTACCACCCCTCGGTATTTATCTTAAAGAATTAAAGTCAGTATAATATAGCAATATGTGCATACCCATGTTTATAGCAGCACAATTTACTATAGCCAAACTATGGAACCAGTCTAGGTGGCCATTAATAAGTGAATGGCTAAAGAAAATGTATATATACATACATAATGGAGTTTTATTCAACTTAGAAGAAAGAAATGATATCATTTGCAGGAAAATGGATAGAACTTGGGAGCATTATGTTAAGTGAAGTAAGCCAAACTTAGAAAGTCTGTTTTCTCTCACATGTGGAAGCCAGAGGGAAAAAAAGAAAACAAAGAAAATGGGGGGATCTCATAAAATCAGAAGTGAGACCAGTAGAGGAAGGGAATGGGGTGAGGAGGGGAAGGACTGGGGAATGAAACTGACCCAAAGTGTCTCATGTGCATGTATGAATACGTCACAATGTATCTCACTATTATGTATAGTTATAATGTACCAATTTAACAAAAAGAAAAACGTGAGGCACATGTAAGCTAAGTAAAAAATTGAAGTATATTCCCATGTCTCTTAGAGGTCTAACATTTGTCATTCTGTCCCCCTCACTATTATTGTGTTATTGAAGTGTAGTAGTTATTTATGAGCATCTAGAATCCCATTTACTGTTTGAGGATTAGTGAGAGGTTTTCTGTTACAGAGATTTACCCTTAAACCCATATTTCCTTGTTTGGCAGCTTCCTAGTTGGGGATGATGGCAGGGTGTACGAAGGTGTCGGCTGGAATGTCCAAGGTTCGCATACCCAAGGCTACAGCGATGTCTCCCTGGGCATTGCCTTCTTTGGCAATAAGATAGGTAATGGCTGCTCCCTGTGGCCTCTTTGCCAGAGAGTGGTCTACAGCCTTCTTTCATCTCTCAGTCTCAACACTTTTACCTTTTCAGCCTACATCATGCTCGTCTTCTCTGATACTCACCTGTCTCTTGAAGTTCTTTTCCCCACTGGATTCTATGACATGTCCTCTTCCTCTTCCTTGGTCTGCACTCCTATAACATTGCTGAAGCCACCATGGACATTTCTGGAGCTCACAGTTATTGCCGTCAGTTCTGGGGTCTGAAGTATCTGACACTGATGCCCTAATGTGGCTTATTTCTTCTTCCAGTGTCTTCCACCAGTAGTTACTAACCAGAAGCTAGTGGGAAAGGAAGTCAGAGAGATGTAGTTTGTAGGATTGTAGCCATGTACTCCGCAAAACCAAAACCAAAACAGAGGTGAGCACAGAGCAGGGATGGAGTTGAGAGCTCATAGATCAATAACTGGCACCAATTGATAATTGAGGATAGTGATTGCATTTATCGCAGGGATTTCCAGAGAAATCTGTGAGTTTGTGTCTATAGAGAGCTTGCCACATGCTTGGTCATGGCAACTACATCACCCTTTTCCCCATGCTGGGGCATAACCGAGTTGGTCAGGTGGGCCTTTTTTTGCGTGCATCTTTTACCTCCTTCTGGCCCTTCCACCTACAGATGGCGTGGATAAATAAAGTCTTAGTTTGGCACTTGGAAGCACTGTGTTTGAATAGTTCTTTTCTTTTAGACCCTATTGGACCAGTTTCCTTTTTCTCCATTCACCAGTCACTCGGGCTCAGGTGGTCATCTTATCTTCCCTGGTCCAGGTTGGACTACTGACAGTTCTGTGTTGCATGTCATCCATTTCAAGGCAGCAGTCCCAGCCCTGCTGCCTTATCAGCGGCAGAGGGCCTGATCTTCTATGCCATCCAGAAGGGTCACCTCTCACCCAGGTACACTCAGCCACTTCTCTTGAAAGAAGAGATCTGCCTGGCCCCTCAGCATCCAGGGATGTCCAGTAAAGGTAAGACCCTCAATCCTATCTCAGACTCCTCATCTTCACCACCCATACATATTTGAGAGTGCTCTTTCCTGTTGCAATCTTGTGGGCTTCTTGGATCAAGAACATTTCACACCTATCACAATGTCAGTATCTGCAAAATCCCGAGAGGGCACTGTTTTAGTCAGAGTTGTGTCACTGTGACCAAAATACCCAGCAAACCAACTTAGAAGAGGAAAAGTTTATTTGGGGGTCATGGTTTCAGAGGTTTGGTTCATGGTCAGCCAACTCCATAGCTCTGAGACTGAGGTGAAGCAGAAACTCATGGTGGAAGGGCAGTGGTAGAGGAAAGCTGCTCACCTCATAGTAGCTAAGAAGCAGAGGATAGGGAGAAGGGGCCACAGCAAAAGATGAACCCTTCCAGGGCATGTCCTCAGTGACTCACCTCTCCTGGCTACACCTCACCTGCCTACACTTACTACCTGGTTAGTCCATTCAAACTAGGATGGACCAATTAGGTTGCTGCTCTACCTGGAATACCTCTGGATATTCCTGCATTAACACTGGAATTTTGGGGGGATACCTCAGATCCAAACCATAACAGGCACTATCCTGGACGCTTTTCTATCCCATTAGAATAATATTGCCATGACTTATTTACAACAGGTACCATCTTCAAAAATGATAACTCCTTAACATTTATAGTTTTAAAATAGATTTTAAATAATTTCCATATACATATGATGAGTTAAAAAACGAACTGATTTCTGCTCATCAGTCTTGTTACATAATACACATGTATTTGTAATGTGTACGTAAACATGCAGGTATACTTTGTTATTAAAAAAAATGGCCATACCTCTGTTTGACTGACAGTCCATTCCCTTTTGCTTATACAGTTTTCTGTAATTATCAGAACCCTGTCCCTTGACTTCAGCTACCTGACCCAGACAATCCATGCCTGAACTTTCCAGACTCCTATAGTCAGGTTCATGTTAGGATGTGTCTGTCCATGGTGCTGGACACTGGGGCGAGACTGAGGTATAACTCACCCTGTGGTTGTGATGTTGTTCACAAAGGAGCAAGCACAATTTCCATTTTCTTGATTTTCCATCTCTTTCAGCTTGCCCCAACATCATCCCACGGTCTGCTTGGGAAGCCAGAGAGACACACTGCCCTGAGATGAACCTCCCAGCCAAATACGTTATCATCATCCACACTGCTGGGACAAGCTGCAATGTGTCCGTGGACTGCCTGAGTAGTGTCAGAGATATACAGTCCTTCCACATGGACAAGCTAGACTTTTGTGACATCGGATATCAGTAAGTGGGACCAATGGAAACATGACCCCTTTTTCCTTCAGGGCTGTGAAAAAGAAGGCTGGGGAAGGAGCTGGTGTTTCCTGAGCCCTGCCTTTGTGGCAGGTGCTCACTTAAGGAATTGCATTTTTTTCAGTTGCAAGACTCTGGACTGAGAATCATTCAGAGCATTGGTAGGATAGTTTTATCTCTTGCACACATTAGCCACAAGTGTTTGGGGAGGCACTGAAAGGAAGACACTGGAAGCAGTAGAGATAAAGCAAACTGTGAGACCCTCAGGGAGAGCCATTGAAGGGGTGTGTCCTTTCTCTGCAGCCCCTTCAGATCAATCAGAGGCAAAGGCCCTGCTCTCCCACTACCTTGGTCTGGCCCAAGCCCAAACTCACTCTCTGCAATATTAGAAGGCTGCTATCGCTCTGCTGTTTACTCTGTTTATAGATACAGAAAAATTTAACATCTGTAGGTCTTTTTTTTTGTCTCATCTCTATGGTAGGACAATACATTTTCTGTTTGAAGACAGGGAATGAGATTAAAACATCTCCTTTGTTTCCTTTTATGCTAGCTGTAAGATGAAGAAACATGTTAAACTAATGTGATAGCAGAAGCTACTTGGGAGGTGCCTTGGAATTTTCATAGAATGGATTTGGGGTTAGAGTATGATAAATTTCATTTGTAGCTTAATCACAGCAATTTTTTTTAATACCAGAGATTGATCCCCGGGGTGCTTAACCACTGAGTTACATCCACCGCCCTCTTTATTTTTTATTTTAAGATAGGGTCTCACTAATTTGCTTAAGGGCCTTGCTAAATTTCTGAGGCTGGCCTTGAACTTTCCATTCTCCTGCCTCAGCCTTCCTAGTTGCTGGTATTATAGACATGTGCCACCACACCCAAAGACATGTGGCTTTTATAGACAATGATTGAAACCATGGGAGCTAATGATTGTTTAGGGTGAATACATTGAGTGAAAAGAGAGAAAGGGCTAGACCAGGGTCCCGAGGAAGAAGACCAGGGTCCTAAAGATCACAACTTTTGGTGAGGGGAAGGTGGGATGGCAGAGAGACCAGAGGAGCAGCAGAGTGGGGAGGATCAGGATGGTGTGGGCTTGTGGAAGCCTGGGGAGGAGAATATTTCAAGATCATAGTCAACAGGGTCACTGTTTTCCAGAGGTAAGTGTCCTCTGTATTTAGAGTCAAGGAGGTCACTAGTCATCTTGGAGGGGTCAGATTCAGAGAAGTGGTGAGGACAAAGGCACACTGAGGTGGATGGTGTTTTTATTTTGGGCCTCTATGCACATTGGCATACAAGAGACATTCAGTCAATACATGATAAATGGATGGAAGAATGAGTTAATGGTGGAAGGAATGAATGAAACAAATTCTGCTCCTGGGAGTGACTTTCTTCATTTTCCTTTGGCCAATTCTAGCTTCCTGGTGGGCCAGGATGGTGGAGTATATGAAGGGGTTGGCTGGAATGTCCAAGGCTCTCACACCTATGGATACAACGATATTGCTCTAGGAATTGCCTTCATAGGCAACTTTGTAGGTAAGGGATGAACATGGGCAGAGGGGTTCTGGGTTATAAAGTATCATGCAGAATACTCAGGAAATGTGGAGGCACAGGCAACATTGTGGCACTTTTTAAAGTGGCAGAGCCAGTGGAATATGTTAAAGTGGACTCGGTACAGTATGAATGTCATCAGGAGTCCCTCCCAGACAAAATGTGTATCCCCAACTCACCCATCCCTACCTATCCCCAGCCCCATTTCACTTCATGCCCATATTCAAGGCAAGCATGGGACAAGGTAGGAAGAACATCTTTGCAAACTTTGGTGCTGTTATGTGTTGTACCAGACAAAGAGGGCAATTAGCCATCAGCAAACATTAATAGACAATAAAGGCAAATAGCCAGTAGCAATGACGAGCATAAATTTGCGAATCAGCAATCAGCCAGATAAACTTTCCCTAAAGAATATCTTAAACTAGTTAGGGCTAGAACACTTTGAGCTCCTCTTCTTTTCAATATAGAAGAAACAAGAAAGAAACACCCTCGTTTGCAAGCAATGTTTCTTTACTATCTATTCTATATCTCTTGGCAAGACGTTCCGTTTGCAGACACGCCCACCAAGGGCAACAAAGCCTCGTGTGCAAGAACTGTTGTTGCCAAACTTTCTGATTAGCCTCTTGGCATAACATACCGTTTGCAGTATGTTCACCAAGGGGGTGATAAGTGCCTCGTTTGCGAGAACACCTTCACCCATTACTTTTGATAAACTACTTGTTTCTTCTCTATCTGTTCTACACCTCTCAGCAGAACGTTCCGTTTGCAGACACGCCCACCGAGGACAACAAGGCCTCGTTTGCAAGGAATCTTGTTGTTCTTCTTCTGATTCTCTACAGTTATGGCTCAGTTGGCAAATGTGTGTTCTTCCTTGGTAACCATGGCAACAATGTTGATTATGGCACAGTAGTGGACAATCCAGTGGATCTGGGATCTGCCCTGTTCTTGCTAAGAAGTGGTGTGTCATGCTGGAATTCTACTCCAGGGCAGCTTTTAACTTATTGGAAGAAACTTTTGCCATGGGGTATGGGGAGCACAGTAGCCTTATCCTCTTTCTGTGTCTGATTGCCACAGTTCATGTGAATTTGTTGGTTAGGGTGATGGTGGGATGTGGTGGGGAGTGAAAAGGGGAAGATTGGTATCTAACTGCTTGTCCCTGCCCTAGAACAGCAACCTTAAGACTCTAATGATTGATGGAGTAAATATGTTTTGCAGAAAAACCTCCGAATGCAGCCTCTCTGGACGCAGCCCAGGACCTGATCCAGTGTGCCATGGTCAAGGGGTACCTGGACCCCAACTACCTGCTGGTGGGCCACAGTGATGTGGCGAACCTTCTGTCTCCTGGGCAGGCTTTGTACAACATCATCAAAACTTGGCCTCACTTCAAACACTGAGGAGGCCCCAGCTCCTGAGGCTGCTCTTCCTACGGCTGCACCTCACTGTCTGCACCACCTGCCTCAGCTCAACATCTGTGCCCCCTCTCCTGCAAGCCCCAGGCTATAAGCTGGGTACACACAGGCCTCTGAGTCTGAGCCCAGTTGCACCACATGCTCGGCCAGGTGAGATGATTGTTGGTACCTGCCAGACTTCTCTTTCATTTGTACTTGTCCCTCTGCCTGGTGTGCCTTCCCCTGTGGTCTTCCTGGAAGCCCTCGGACCTCATCCATCACCCAGGCCAGGCTGCCCATTTCTCCTCTCTGCTCACACATCAACTAGTACAGATTTGGATGTAGTCCTTATTTAAGGGCTATAATTTTTTATGGCTGTGTCTGATTTTTTCTCTGGATATGAGTTTCTCTAGGGGAGAAGCTGAGGTTTTTTTTTTTTTTTTTTGTACTGAGGATTGAACTCAGGGGCTCTCGACCACTAGGACACATCCCTAGCCCTTTTTTGTATTTTATTAGAGACAGGTCTCACTGAGTTGCTAAGTGCCTCACCATTGCTGAGGCTGGCTTTGAACTCGTGATCTTCCTGCCTCAGCCTCCCAAGTGCTGGGATTACAGGCATGCGCCACTGCGCCTGGCGAAGCTGAGTTTTATTTATCCCTGTGTCCTCTGTTCCTGAGCAGTGTCTGGAATTTAATAGGTGCTTTAGATGTTTGTTCAAGAAATGGATGAATAAATGAATGATCCTAGTTCCTGCTCACCTGGCCAGTTTCCTCCACCAACTCTCTCTGGGGAGCCCTCCTCGACATGTCCCATCTCATCAGCACTGTCTCTGTCCTGTTCCCTCCCAGTCTAGAGCTCAGAGCTGTTTCTGGTGGCATGTCTGAAATGGGTGCTGTGTCTCTAGGGTCCTATGTCCTTGTCCCCCTAGAGAACCTTGAGGGCAGGGACCATGTGCTCCTCCAGGGCCAGGGCAGGGGTCTGTCCATACAAGCTGCCCAGTGCCTGCTGCCTGCCCGTGCCTGGTTGGACCCTGCTAGGTGCTGGGCAGGGTGAGGACCAGGAGCCTTGGTGCTCTGTACCCCTCCCTGCCTGGGCTCCTCCTGCCTGGAAGGAAGTGCCATAGTTTCCGACAGAGGCATGACAACCTATTGCTGTTCAGTGGAAGCACACAAGCTCGTTCTTGCTTCACTGGGCCTGATCCAAAAACAGGGGAAGAGGGGAAGAAGAAGAAGGGGTGGAGGAAAAGGAAGGAGCCTAAAATGTGTTCTTTCCCCCAATACATTCCTTTGGTATTTATACTGTGTTTTGCTTTGGGAGTGTTTTCACATCTTTTACCACAAGGCATGTTTTAACAGCCTTACATTTCCACAGCTCTGTGCTTTTCAAAGACTCCCTCCAATCTAATTGGATTATCTCTGTCCATTTGTTATTTTGCCTCAGGCATCCTGGTCATGCAAGCAGGGGAAGGAATGGTTTGTCTAGAGGGTCACATAGGTCCAGGGAGAGTTGACACTCCTGATTTGCATGAGCAAAGGAAGGCAGCTCTAGGAGGGGGACTTCTGGACAGCATGGCTTCCTATCTCTTCTGTCGGAGACTTCTGTCTGTCCAGTGCTTCCTGTGGGTGTGGGGCTGGGCACAGACTTTCCAGGGGAGACCTCCCCAGTAAAGTTGAGGGCTCTGATTTTACTGAGATTGTATATGTAAGATCAATAAAAGTAGATAACTGGAGAAAATAATAATCCAGGCCATGCAATACTGTGGGGGTGTTTTTATTTTTTTTATTAGTGCATTACAATTATACTTAATAGTGGGATTCATTATGCCATATTTGTACGTACACATAACTTAATTTGATCAATCCCATTTAATACTGTGGTTTGGAGGAGGCCTCCGTGAATGATAGAGACAGGGGAAGTATACAAATTCCTCTCCAGAACTGCCTGGGGCAGAGTCTGTGTGGGGATGAGTTAACAGCTCCTCCTGCAGGAAGCAGCCAAGGGGGTAGGCTGAGATACTGAGAAATGGTCTCTTGGAAAAGCTGTTTGCTATGGTTTGAAAGTGTTTCTCAAAGTTCATGTGTTGGAAATTAAGTCCCTCATTGGTGACAGTGTTGAGAGATAGAACTTTAAAAAGGTGATTAATGCATTAATCTTATTATGAGAGTGGGTTTGTTATAAAAGTAGATTCAGCTCTCTCTTTCAATTGTGCACACACATGCTCCCTTGCTCTTCTCCATTCTGCCATGGAATGACACAGCTAAAAGGCCCTCCTCAAATGTGGGCCTCTTGACTTTGGACTGCCCAGCCTCCAGACTGTAAAAAATAAATGTCTTTTTATTTATTTTTTTTAAATACAAATTACCCAGTCTCAGTCATTCTCTTCTAGTAATACAAAACAGACTAAGACACCAACTTTCAATTTTTGGACCTTTCTTACAGTCCTCCAAAGTAGAGGTTCCCGTCTCTTTTTTTTGGGGGGGGGGTACTGGGGATTGAACTCAGGGGCACTCGACCACTGGGCCACATCCCCAGCCCTTTTTTTTTTTTTGTATTTTATTAGAGACAGGGTCTCACTGAGTTGTTAAGTGCCTCGCCAGTGCTGAGGCTGGCTTTGAACTCATGATCCTCCTCCCTCAGCCTCCCAAGTGCTGGGATTACACACATGCGCCACCGTGCCCAGCTCCTCCCTCTCTTTGATTTAAACACTATTTCCAGTCTCTGGGGCTTGTTGGCCTATCCCCACACAGACTCTGCCCCAGGCAGTGTTGGAGAGGAATTTGTAGACTCCCCTGTCTCTATCAGCATTCATGGAGTTCTCCTCCAAACCACAGTATGAAATGGGATTGATCAAATTAAGTTATGTGTAGGTACAAATATGGCATAATGAATCCCACTATTAAGTATAATTGTAATGCACTAATTAAAAAAATACCCCACAGTACTGCATGTCTGGATTATTATTTTCTCCAGTTATCTACTTTTATTGATCTTACATATACAATCTAAGTAAAATCAGAGCCCTCAGCTGGCAAATGTTCTTTCAAGGCAGATTTCAAGGTAGTCTGTTGTATGCAGTTAGCCTCTTTGTGACTTTTTTTTTTTTTTTTTTTTTTTTTTTTTTTTGGTATTGGGGTTGAACCATATCCTTGATCCACATCCCAAGCCCTTTTTATATTTTAGTTAGAGACAGAGTCTTGCCAAGTTGCCTAGGGCTTTGCTAAATTGCTGAGGCTGGCTTTGAACTTGCGATTGTTGCTGGGATTACAGGTGTACTCCACCACAAATGGCCTCTTTGCGCTTTTTTACAGAGAAATTCTTCCTCCTTCCACCATAATCATTTAAAGTGGGGATTATACTAATAGCTCCCTCAAATGATTGCTGTGATGTTTAAATCTTTGGGTTTTACAAATTGTTTTGTCCAATGAAAGGATCTTAGAATCTATGCTCAGCATACAAACATTGTCCCATTAAAATTATTATTATCACCATTATTGTGATTGTTAATTAGATTGTACTATTAGTCCTGTTTGACTCTGGCAGGAAGGATGTGCTTCTGTTGGCCCTAACCTCAGCCATCTGGGGGAGTTTGGTGCAGCCTGAGCCCACACCTTGTGATGAGCAGGGAGGGGCCTGACACACCAGCAGGCTGTCAGGTCTGAAGGAGCCAGGTGGTGAAGGAGAGGTCAGACCTCCTTCCAAGCCCCCTAGATGTCAAGCTGGGTGGGACTCCAGAGCTCATCCACTCAGTTGTTTTCCATAATTTTAAGTTGGGGGGAAAAAGTCTCCAAAAGTTTCTTTGGTTTCAGAATTGTGAATACTAAACTGATTAAAGCCCCCTATTTTATTGAAGATTGAACCCAAAGTGGGGAGATGATCTGTTCAAGTTGGTAAAGGAAGGAACACTCAGATTCTGAGCTAAGGCAGGGTTCCTGTCACCGCTCTGGTAGAAATTCTGTTATGCCTCTCCTTTCCAACAGAGTCAAGTGGGGCTTCTGTAATTGAATTCTAGTCTACTCTTTTCCATAGAACCTGTGGGGATTACTCTCAGCCTTATTCTTTGGGCTTCCCATCCTGATGCTTTCTCTCATGTCATCCCCACCCCACATTTTGACCTCTCCAATTCCACCTGCTTTTTTTAAAAAAAATATTTATTTAGCTGTAGATGAACACACAGTATCTTTATTTATTTTTATGGGATGCTGAGGATCGAACCCAGCTTTACCACTGAGCTACAGCCCCAGCCCCTCCACCTGTTTTTTAAAGTGCTTTTTGAAGGCTAGCTCTTCCAGAATGCTCCTTGCTTCACCATACCAGAAATGACATCTCCTTCCCCAAATGCCCATGGCTTCTCTGGAGCTTACATCTGACCCCTCACTTGCCCCTTTTTCCTGACCCTGCCTCCCTGGGGCCTGTGCCTGCTCCTCCCTAGATCTACCTTCAGGGCCTCATACAGAGCCAGGCACACTACTGGGGCCACCTAAGTGTTTGGAATGAAAGGCAGGGTGAGGTCCCCAGGGGAGGGCGGCCCTTTTCTTTCAACTGGTCTTGGATGCTTGCCACAGAGTGGAAAATCCCTGTGCCTTCCTGCTGCACTGGACCCAGCCCACTGCCGTGACTGGTTAGATTTCTCACCGGTTAATTCCTTCTTAATTCCAGGCCATAAATCATTCCCAACCTCTGGTGACTTCCCCACCAGTATGAGATATGAGGGAAGACATGTTCTCCAGTACCAATATGTCCCCCACCTAGGGCTTCTGTGACCTTCTCACTGTGGTGACCACAGCCCTGTAGAGTATGTGGTTTGCTGCTGCCTTGTGCTCCCTCCCTCCCAGTAGCCTACTCAGGAAAATTCTTACTGGGGTTCTTGCACATACCCTCCCCATGCTTCCCATGCTTCCTGGGCTCTTCCTCTTTGTCCCTTGTCTTTTTGCTTTCCATATGTCTTGTCTTTTTCTGTAGAGTCTCTGTGTCTCTGTCTCTGCCTCTCCCCTCCCACCTCCTTGCCTGTCTCTGTCTCTCATTGTTTCTCTCACAATGCCTCCCTCTCTACTCTTAGTCCTTCTTATTTTCTGTATCCTTCTGTCCTGTTCTGTCTGTTCCCGCCTTTGCCCTTTCTCTAGAATATGCTAGTGTGAAAAAATAGTGGGGAAGGGGGTGGTGATGCTAAGCCTCAGTCCTGTGGAAGCACACAAATTGTCTCCATCCTGCACCTCAAAATCACCTCTTCAAGAATTAAAGTCATGTTCACACAAAAACTTATTATGTAGAAGCTTTGATCATAATAATAAAAGAGCAGAGCCAACTCAAATGTCCATCCATGGATATGTGGATAAACAAAATGTGGCATATCCAGACAGTGGGCATTATTCAGCCACAGAAAGGAATGGAGTTTTGACACAAGCTACAGCGTGAATGACCCTTGAAAACACTATGCTAAGTGAAAGCAGCCAGACACAAAAGGCCACATATCCATGATTCCATTTGTATAAAATGCCCAGAACAGGGAATTCACTGAGACAGAGAGTAGATTATAGTAGGGGCTGGGGGGGTGGGTAGGGGAGGGAGAAATAGGGAGCAATTGCTTATAGATTTGGATTTCTTTGGAGGATTTTGCAAACATTGTGAAATTAGGTAGTGGAGTTCAACATACAACTTGTGAGTACACAAAAACTTGTGAATTACATACTGTATTAAAAAGGTAGACTTTGTGATAGTAATTTCATCTCAATAAAGTTATTATTAAAAAAAATCACCTATTCACCCTGCCCCAGGGCCACTGGGGTGCCAGGAGTGGGAGGAGATGGGCAAAAGGCCAGGAACAGGGTGGTTCTGGGGAAGGTACACATTTTCCAGAAATTTAGAGCCAGGTAGAGCAGGATTACATGTGTTTCTGGCCCAGCAGGTTCTGCCAGGCAGGGCTGATGGAGGGAAGGGCCCTAATTAGAGCTGAGTTCTGAGAGAGTGGGAGCTGTTATTAGGTAGAGGGAGTGGTGGACGAGGGTGGGAGGCATGTCAGTGACCTCTTAGGGAACTTTCCACGGTGGGTTGGAGTAAGAAGTGTCTCCCCATGGGCAGGGAGCTGGGGGTTCCCTCTCAGAGAGACTGGTAGTCACAAGAGTGATGTGGCTGCCTGCCCAGGAGGGGATGAAGGAATTTCTTATTCACCCCCCAGTGCTCAGCTAACATGCCACTGCTTCTAAAAGTCCAGTTCCTAAAGTCCTCAAATCAGAATTCTCCTATTTTGTTCTTCTTTGGCACTCTTTTCATTTATAATACTTATTTATTTTATTTTTAAATTAATTTATTTTTTATTCTAAGTTGTTAGAAATGACAGCAGAATGCATTACATTTCATATTACACATACAGAGCATGTTTTTACATATCTCTGGTTGTACACAAGGTTTATTCACACCACTCATGACTTTTTACATGCACTTAGGGTAATGATATCCATCTCATTCTACCATCTTTTTTTTTTCTTCACCCTTTTGCCCTCTCCTTTCCCCTCCCTCCCCATTGGCCATTCTAGTGTTTCTCTAATCCTCCTATGCTCCCCATCCCAACCCGTTTTGACACAAGCCTCCTTATATCAGAGAAAACATTCGGCATTTGTCTTTTTGGGATTGGCTAACTTCACTTAGCATTATATTCTCCAACTTCCTCCATTTACCTGAGAAGGTCATGATTTTTATAATACTTATTTATATGTGTTCTCTCTCTCTCTCTGTATGTGTGTGTGGGTTTGTGTATGTATGTGTGTGTATATATATGTGTGTGTGTGTGCATATATATATATATGTATACACACACACACACACACACACACACATATATATTTGACTTTCCTACTAGACTATAAGCTCTGACTTTCCTACTAGACTATAAGCTCTGTGAGACCTTGTTTATCCCTCTCATTCTCTTATTGGATTCTGGTGCCCAGCTGAAGCTTAGCCAATATTTCAGCAGACTGAATCCCAAGGTCTGGGGAGCAGGTGCTGCAATTCTCTTTTGGCTTGCCCTAGAGCAGGCAGCAAGTGCAGTTGGTTTGCCTGAGTCTGTCTGCACTCAGCTCCCCTTGGGTGGTGGCGGGGGAAGGGTCCAGTTTATGAAGATGGAGGGATCAGCAGGAAACTGACTTGGGATCAGCAGGTTTTCAGCAGACCCACAGAGCAGATTCCATATTGGGTGACTGAAAGGGCTGAGTGCTTAATGACACCTGGTTGACCTTTCCGCATGCAGATTCTGCTAGCCACACACCATACATGATTTCATTTAATCCTCAACACAACTTTGCAGAAATTATCATTCCTTTTGAAAGCTGAGGAAATCTGTTGGAATCAGAGGGATTAAGGTAATTCGGCCACACAGCAAGAGCAAGTCTGTGGTGGGCTGGGTCTCAGTTCTCATCCACGCCGTCCACACCAGCTGTCCTCCAGGGGCTCACATGCCTTTCACAGTTGATGACTGGAAATGGATGCCTGGAAGAGTTCACTAGAGGAACTGCTTCTCTTGGTCCAACAATATTCTTCAATTAATAGGGCAATGCATGTAAAAATCCTATGTAAATTGTGTGGTTCTGGAGTCATCATCATCATCAGCAGCAGCTCAGCAATGCGGTCCTAGATTGCATTGGTCTGGCTGCTGCATCACACCATCAGCCCCCACTTCATCACAACTGCTATTAACCCACCTCTTACCCCATCATGCTCTCACTAGGCCTGTTTTTCAACCTAGCTGCGGGACTCCAGTTTGTCTTGATTTAGAGTCACAATAGTAGTCTTTCCCCATAACTCAAATCTTTTGAAACCCTTTTAAATCTCAATTTTGTCATCCTCTGTGATTCATTGCTCACTTTTTAAAAAATCTTCAGCATTTATATTCAAATCCTGCATTGTCATCCATACATCAAACATATGCATTGGGCAATGAGTGCCAGGCACTTTTACATAGATCACCCCACTTGACCCTCACAAGAATGCTGCTGTGAACAGGAAGGGCACATTGTCCCCATTTTACAGATGAGTAGCAGACTCAACCTGAGGTTGAGTACTTATTTTCTTGTACTATTTGCTACCTTGTGTTGTTTTTTTCAGAGATCTCCCTCCAGGCTGACAATATAATCCATTAGCTATAAATGTCTGCTTTGGTTTGTTGCCAACCACAAAGGTATCGACATGTACTGTCTATCTTACAATCCCTGGAGCATGCTTGTGTGTGTGTGTGTGTGTGTGTGTGTGTGTGTGTGTTGTACCAGCACTACACATTACTATCAATTAGTCCATTTTTATTATTGAGCACCCACAGTCATCAATTCCATTTATCACCACTATCTTTCTAATGAGTCCCAAATCTGGAACTTTTATAGTAGTTTATCACTAAAAGATGAGAGTATCTCTTAACTCCATTCTTACTTACCCTCCTCTCATAGTCTTTTTACACATGTGATGGATTTCCTGTTTCAAGTGGATACCTGCTGGTACTGTGGCTGGTTGACCCAGAGAGGGTGGCCCCTTAGCTCTTGCAGTTCACTTTGTGCAAACTACCTATTCCTGAGCCAGGCATGTAGGGAATAGCACTGTGTTCATACCGTGGGAGAAGTATGATGTGTAAGACTTCTTCCCCTCCTCCTCGTCCTCTTCAGTACTGGGGATTGAACCCAGCAAGGCTCTTCCATTGAGCCACCTCCCCAGTCTCTTTTATTCTTTTTTTGAGAAAGGGTCTCACTAAATTGTTTAGAGACTGGCCTCAAACTTGTGATCCTCCTGCCTCAGTCTCCCAAATTGCTGAGATTACAGGCATGCACTACTGTGTCCACTGCATAAAGACTTTTCTGATTGATTTATGGCTTGTAGAAAGTGGACAGAGCTTCATGACCCACGGAATTCTGATGTTTGAGGAGGTTATAGGTGCATTCTAGTTCCAATGAAGCCAAGGGTACAAATTTAGGAAATAACGAAATTCTCTGGGTTGCTTTTTATTTTAACTTTTGGTACAGGGTTTGGGATTGAACTCAGGGGCACATAACCACTGAGCAACACTCCCAGTCCTTTATTTTTGAACAGGATCTAGCTGAATTGCTTAGGCCCTTGCTAAATTGCTGAGGCTGGCTTTGAATTCGTGATCCTTCTACCTCAGCCTCCCGAGCTGCTGGGATTACAGGCTAGTGCCACTGTGGGTTCTGGATTGCTTTTTAAAGGAAAGACAAGAATTTACAATATTACAAATATGTTGGAGGATAAAACACACATCTCAAACTGAATAAATTAAAGGCAAGCAATATTGCCACTTTGTATCACAGCATCATTTGGAACTGTATCTTTAGTTCTGTGGTTATTTGTTTTATATCGGTTTTGCTCACTAGACTGTTAGCTTTAGGAAGGCAAGGACCTCTCCAAACAATCCCTAGCTCCTGAAAGGTGTCAGGTACACTAGCACATAGCAGTAGCTCAAGAAATATGTGTGGGAGGAATGAATGCCCTCAGTATCCTCTTCGTAAAACAATGGGTTGAAACTGATGATCTGGGCATTTCCCAGGTCTGAGATGAGTTGGATCCTAACTTCCTCTCAAGAGGGGAGCTGGAGTCCTGCCCTGGCTTGCCGGTAGGTGGTGCAGGTGAACTGGCTCCACGACTCCCTGGACCTGCTGGGTGAGGAGGCGGTACCCAGCTGATGCAGGTGAAGGAAGGAAGGGAGAAAGGCTGGAGGTGAAAACTTGTTGGGGCAATTGCTACAGGGTTTGGGTCGGGTGTTGGTGTGCGGAGACTTCCGGTCCCCAAACCGTTCCTGACACGCCAGGGTGCAGAGCCACAAGGTGGCGTGTCTCAGACTCCAAGGTCAGAGGAACCACGCCCGGTCTCCTGGAGGTCCCCGGAGTTTCCTTAGGAGAAATATGTTCTGGGGATGATCCCTGCTTCCACTGTCCTCACATGTGTTCACCTCTGTGGTTCAACTCTCTTCCCAAGCTTCCTTTCCAAACTCTGGCTCTTGGAGGAGAAAACTGAGTCCATTTGGCAGGATCTCCTTCAAACTCCTTTCCAGCTTGCAAAAGTCCATGCATTCGCACTCCCCAAGCTTTCTTCACACGACCTTGGAAGGGATGAGCCTCTCCTCTGTTAAGGTCTCTCCTCTGGTCAAGACCCTCCCATCACTTCTCGTGTTACTCAGAATAAGAGCCAGGGTCCTTACCATGGCCTCAAAGGTCCTACATCATCCAGCTCCTTGTTTTGCCTCCCACTGAATCTCCTACCATTTCTTCCCTCAGCTCCAGCCTCACCGGCCTCTTTGGTATGCCTTGCCTGGTCCAGGGATGCTCTTCCCTCTGCCTGTGAGGCTGTTCCCTCAGATACATAGCTCCCCTTCCACACACTGTTCATTCTTCTACTCAAATAGCACTTTCTCAGTGAGATTTTCCATGGCCACCTTCCAGTCAGCTCTCTTTCTTTTCCCTGCTCTCCCACACTCTTTTTCTCACTTTTATTTATTTATCTTGTTTATTATTTATCTCCTCCAACCAGGGTGTAAGTTTCCTTGAGGTGGGGATTTTCAGCTGTAGTGTCAGCACCTCACAAAAGGGTCTGGTATGCCAGGCACATTGGCACCTGTAATTCCAGTGACTGGGGAGGCTGAGGCAGGAGAATTGTAAGTTCAGGTCAGCCTCAGCAACCTAGGGATACTCTCAGAAACTTAGTGAGACCCTGTCTAAAAGAAAAAAAAAAAAAAAAAAGGAAAAAAAAAAAAGAGCTATGAGTGTAGCTCAGGGTTAAAATGCTCTGGGTTCAATCTCCAGTATTGTAAACAAACAAAACCCCCAACCAAATAAACACTAAAACTAAACCAAAAACAAAAAAACCCCAAGAGGGTCTGGTATACATAGTAGGTTTTCAAAAAACTTTGTCGAATAAATTTGTTGAATTTCCCAATTCCTCTGTGCTCATACCCACGGTCTATAAATATGCCCAAGAATCTTCATTCCTGACAAACTAACTGAAAAAGCAAAAATGACTGTGTTTTAACCCCACCTTTCTCTAGTGACTGTCTAATCTGTCTTCTATCCTTTTCACTCACATGTCTAGAAAGCTCATCCTGTTCTCACTTTTCTTTTACTCTTTAGTATGGCTTCTGCCCCTCCTGCTCCACTGGGATTGCTTTTCCTGAGTTTCCTCCAGGCCTTGTAAAAATCAAGTCCAAGGGGGCAGTTGCCAGTCTTCATCCTCTGCCTTTACCTACTGTATTTGACACTTCTAGATATTCTCTTAGATATTTTGAAGTCTTTCATTACTATGGCCCTGGTGACAATATGCCCTCCAGATTTTTTCTTCTTTTTTCAGTTTTTACCTTTAGTGTTCCTTAGGGGGCTCTTTTTCTTCCACCCAATCTTTATGCATTCTCTCTATATGCTTTCCCTGCCTGACATCACCATAATTACCATTTTATTCATCCCCAGTGTTCTGAAGATCTACAGGTCTGGAGGATCACTCATTGTTCTTTCAGAGAACAAATGCACACAATATCCTCACCCTTGGGCATCTCTGGGAGCTTCACCGGTACTTCAGGCTCTAAATGTGCAAAGTGGAAACCCTGAAATCTTAGAGCTACCACTGACATTTTTCTCTCTTTTAAAAAGTTCAAATTATTTTAATTTTGCCTCATGTAAATACTACATGTACTATAACCAACTTATTGTGCTTCTTATTGTGGTAAAATATACATAAGGTTTACTATTTGAACTTTTTTTGGTGATACTGGGGATTAAACCCAGGGACACTCTATCACTGAGCTAGCATATCCCCAGCCATTTTTGTTGCTGAGGCTGGCCTCAAACTTGCCATTCTCATGCCTCAGTATCCCTGGTGGTAGCTGGGATTATAGGCATGAGTCATTATGAATAGCAATTTTATTTTTTATTTTTGATGAAATGGGATACAAATGATAGTTTTCTTAGGTGAGGAAAAGGATAGGCTATGCAATTGTGAATACATGATATTCTGCATTTATCAAAATCCATTGACTTGTACAAAACTCTAACTGATCTTTAAATGTATTCAAGTTTAAAAAGACTATTTAGGAGGTATGAAGAATTTCAGGATAGAATGTGGAATGTGATATATTTTTTAAAGCTAACCATGTTACAAATGTATGAAACAATCTCACTGACAGGCGTAGGGGCTGGGGGTGGGGGTGGGCAACCTAAATGACTTTGGAAATGAGCAGAGTCTACAAAATTAAAGGCAAAAGAAGCCATACGTAAGCACTGTACTCTGCTTAATAAAGTTATTTCCCACAGGTAATGGGTTAGCAGTTCTAATACTGCTGTGCTTGCTGGAATTGAACAATTCAATGAGTATATGGCAGATAGTGAGGGGGTGATAAGGAGCCTATTACAGCTTCAGGTGAGAGGTGATGGGGACTCAAACCAGAGTGATAGCAAGGGGAAGTGTTTTGAAGAGGCTGAATTGTTGAGTGCATTTTGAAGGTAAAATCAACTCCAAGAAGAAAATGGGGAAAAGAAAGGAGTCAATGGTGACCCCAAGAATTTTGTCCTGAGTGCTTAGATGGAACTGCCATTTCCTGAGCTGAGGACGACTATGGCGGGAGCAGTATGTGATGGAAGAGATCAGATCTTGTCTTTGGATCAGGTATGTTTTAGATGTCAAAGTGGAGAGAGAAATGTGTAGTTAGGGGCCGGGGTTGTGGCTCATTGGCAGAGCACTTGCCTAGCACGTGTGAGGCGCTGGGTTTGATCCTCAGCACCACATAGAAATAAACAAGTAAAATAAAAGTATTGTGTCCAACTACAACTAAAAATAAATATTAAAAAAGAAATATGTAGTTGATATTTGAACTTGATGAAAAATATTTGAACTTGGTGTTAAAAAGATGTTTCAGGTATAAACGTAAATTTGGAAAGTAGAAGTGATGAATTTAGAAAGGGGAGTAAAGAGAGGGTATGGGGAGCCCAGACCAGCCTGAACAGGCTATGTGCAGGTTTTGTATGGACATAAATTTTCAAATCCGTTGATTAGATCCTTAAAAGTATTATTCTTGGATTGTATGGTAAGCCTGTGCTTACCTTTGTAAGGAATTGCCAATCTGTCATCCTAAAGAGGTATACCATTTTGTGTTCCTATTGCAATGAATGAGAGTTCCTGCCTTTCCACATCCTCACCCACATTTGGTATTGTCAGCTTTTAATAAAAATTCTATTCATTCTAATAGATGTGATTCTAATAGATAGCAGTATTGTGTCATTGTTGTTTTAGTTTGCAGTTCCCTAATGACCAAAGATGTTTAGCATGTTTTCATATGCTTATTTTCTATGGGCCTATATAGACATTATATATATACACATACATATGTGCGTGCGTGCGTGTGTGTGTGTGTGTGTGTGTGTGAGAGAGAGAGAGAGAGAGAGAGAGAGAGAGAGAGAGAGAGATGTCTTTTCAGATATTTTGCCCAGTTTATAATTGGGTTGTTTGTTTCCTTATCATTGCGTTTTTAGAGTTCTTTGCATATTTTGGATATAGGTCCTTCATTAGATACATGTTGTATAAATATTTCATCCCAATCTGTTGCTTGTTTTTTTCATTCTCTTGGCATTGTTGTTATAGAGAAAATGTTTTTAATTTCAGTGGAGTCCAAATTGTCAATTTTTCTTCCATGAATTGTGCTTTTCATGTTATCTCAGAACTCATCACCATGGCCAAGGTTACCTAGATTTTTCTCCTATGATTTTTTTTCAAAAAAATTGGTAGTTTCATATATTGCACTTTAGGCTGTGATCCATTTTGAGTTCACTTTTGTGAAAGGTGTCTGGTTTGCTTTTATTACCATATAGATCATCCAGTGTTACCAACACAATTTCTTACAGCAAGTATCTTTTCTCTGTTGAATTCTTTTGTTCTTTCGTTAAAGCTGATTATTTTGTGTGTGGATGGGCTCCTTCTTATGTTTCATTGATCTATTTACGTCTGTTCTTTCACCAGCAATATCAGGTCTTGATTACTGTAGCTTCATAACAAATCTCAAAATCAGGTAGTGTAAATTTTCCAACTTTGTCTTTTCTCCATCAGTATTGTGTTAGGTCTTCTAGTTTTTTTTTTTTTTTTTGTCTTTCCAGATAAATTTTAGGATCAGTTAGTTGATATTTACAAAACAGTTATATGGGATTTTAAAATTTAGATTACATTAAATCTATAGCTCAAGTAGGCGATAACTAATAACACTATTGAGTCTTTTAATATTTGAATACAGACCATCTCTCTGTTTAAAGATTTCATCAGTTTTGTCATTTTCTGCATACAAATCATATGGCTTTATTAGCTTTATACTTAAGTATTTTATTGTTTTGGATACATTGTAAACATTATTATTATTATTGACTGGGGATTGAACCCAGGGATGCTTTACCACTAATCTACATCTTTAGTACTTTTTAATTTTTATTTTGAGACAGGGTCTTCCTAAGTTTCCCAGGCTGGCCTTGAATTTGCGATCTTCCTGCCTTAGCCTCCCTGGTTGCTGAAATCACAGGCAAATACCACTGTGCCTGCCTTATATGGCATTATTTTAATAACTCAATGCGGCACCAGTGGAAACTACCTTATTTGCAAAGTTCTCTGTCCTCGCAGACATAAGAGCTTTTCCACAAGGAAAAATGTGATAAGTGACATTTCTGAGGCCTATACTGGTGTTTTCATTGAAATTTTATCCTGGGGGTAATAGAGGTCCATCAGGGGCTGACAGGTCTGAGGTATTTTTTGTTTATCTGATTGATATCTGGGCTGGTATTTTGAAGTCCAGGTTTGCAGATAATACTAAGTTTTCCTTGGCAGAGAAAATACAAACTGACAGGAACCACTGCAGGGAGAGCATGCTGCTCCTGGTTTTCCTCTTGCTTCTTGGGCTGCCTCTTCTCACACTTCTCTACAAGTTCTTTTCCTCTACTTGCTAGGAATATTGAAATTCCCTAGAACTCTGACCTCTTCTCTTTTCCCTCTACCTTTTCACAGATAATCTCACTTGTGGTCCAGTATAGTAATAATGCTTAATTCTATGGGTGTAGCCAAGATCCTCTCTGAGCATCAGATCTATATGTGCAGTGGACTGTGAAATGGACATGCCAGTTCCCACATGCTCAGCAGTGCGGTACCACCTTTCTCTAAAAGCCTTTTTCAAATTGCAAATCTCCATGTCATCCTTTCCCCATCTTCATCCTCCATATCCAGCATGGGAGGCCATACTGTTACTGGTTCAGCACCTATAATTTGGATACAGATGGATTTGGGATCAAACTAAGCCTCTGACTCCAGATCTGCAAGATGGCGTATATAAGTACAGAAATTATCAGGCTTTTGTGAAGACTAATTGAAATAATGCAGGGTGAAGTGCTTAATGGTAACCAAGAGGATAATAGGCATCAATATTTATGAACTATTGTTCACAACCAATTAGTTGCAAACCTTATGATTTTGAGCTCAGAGATGTTTCCTGACTATAATCTCTACCTTCCTTTCCCATGTCACCACCCAAGTTATATTCTCATCATTCTTACCCAAGCACTTCATTAGTTACATTACTGGCTTTTCATTTTTCATACTGCTTATGTGGTAATCTTCCTTTAAAAAACAAAAGACAACAATCAAACAAACAAACAAAAAGCCACATCTGACTTGTCAGGCCCTTGTGTCCCCATTAGCCACTGGATGGTTTTGGCATAATGGGCCCTCCCCAGTCTGCACTGACACCTCTCTTCCAGCATCCACTCCCTTCTTTGTTTTCTTTGTTCTCTCCTGACTCAACCAACAGACCTGTTCCCTGAGTACACCAGCCCTCTTAGGTCGGTGCCTTTGAATGTGCCTCTGTGTTGGATAACTTAATGCTTTTCGAAACCCCCAGCACATCACATCTTCTATTTTTCCTTTCTTAGTCTTTCAAGGCAGAGTTCCCTAATTAGAGATCCTGAGAACTCTTGTGTTTCATCCTGTGCTGAGTTTGGGGTTTATTTTTCTGGTGTGATTAAGAGCTTTGTGTAGGCTGAGACTCTTATTCTGAGATGTGCTCCAGGCTCCTAGGTGATCCCTAAACATTGGTGGGATGGTTAATGAATTAATGGTATCATTAATTTATCTGTTTGTTTCCCACCAGAACTTGAGCTCCAGAAGGACTGGGATGTGTATGCTATCCATTTTTGTGACTTCAGGGTCCAAGCCAGTTGTTGAATATGGTGGTTGCTTATTAGCTTGTGTGAGTTGCTTTATAACTTGGGAAAATCAAATATAAATTTCACTGCAGGTGTGGGCAAGGAGAAGCTCTCAGGTGAAAACTGCCTTAGGGGGTGGGGGGCTTAGGCTGTTAGACTCTACTCAGTTGGGAGCTGGGAATCTGCTGGTGGTGCCTTGAAGCAGAATTATCTTCTTCCATGGAAAATGACTTCCTGGTTTTGTCCTTGGTCTCATCCACAGCCCAGTTGTAACAGGGCAGTGGGGTAGGTTGCAGAAAAGCCAAACAAAGTACCTGGAGACAGCATGGGAGCTCTATGATTTACTTCATGTTTCATCTGATGCTTTTCCAAACCCAAAGGGTTTCCTTTCATATTAGCAATGATTTCAGTCAGTGCAGCACTGTACAGGTAAACTCATGAGATCAGCAATTGTTCCAAAGAGTTCAGTGGTGATAAACTGACAGCATCTCTAGCCTTTAAGGTGATTGCCAAGTAGTGCCTCTCTTTCTCAGGGTGTCTTGTGCAGTAGTGGCCATCTGGACAAGTGACACATCTTCTTTCCATAGTTACCTCAGTTCCACACTTGTCCTCACTAGAGATGCATTTTATATCTCAGGCTGCAGAAGCAGAGACATTGTTAATATTACCTTGCTTGGTTTGCTTGTCTGGCCAGCATCCCAAGGAGCAACCTGTCCCAGCATACAGGCAAGAAGCTAGCTCTTTACAGACAACACTAATTTGCCTTAGTTCCTAGTATTCATAATACAAAGCCAGTGTCTCTCAAGATAATATATATATCTGGATTCTCCTGCCTAGGGTTGCTCTTGTGGTTCCCTTGACTTGGCTAGGTTTTTGGGAACAGAAAGGGGGAAGTTCAAGGATGTGGTGTTTTACTGTCCCCATTTTTGTCAGTGATGATACACCCTCCAGTCCTTGTCCCTGAACCTCCCTTCTGCCTTCTACTGTAATAGGTTTCCTTTGAGTTTAAGATGATAACACAGGTAAAATAAATAACAATAGAAATAGAAACAAACATAAAATTGGTGTCTTTGGGTAGATTACCTAATACTGCTGAATCTGAATTTCTTCATCTGAATTTCTTTTTTTTCTTTTTTCTTTTTTTTTTTGGTACCGGGGATTGAACTCAGGGGCACTTGACCACTGGGCCACATCCCCAGCCCTTTTTTTTTTGTATTTTATTTAGAGACAGGGTCTCACTGAGTTGCTAAGTGCCTCGCCATTGCTGAGGCTGGCTTTGAACTTGCGATCCTCCTGCCTCAGCCTCCCAAAGTGCTGGGATTACAGGCGTGCACCACCGCGCCCGGCTCTTCATCTGAATTTCTAAGATGGAAAATCTGCTCTATTTTCCACAATGATGGAATGATAATCTTTTCAGTAATAAGATGTGTTTGTTTCTGGGGCTGGGGTTGTGGCTCAGAGGTAGGGCACTCACCTGGCATGTGTGTGGCCCAGGTTCGATCCTCAGCACCACATAAAAAATAAGTAAAGGCATTGTGTACAACTAAATAAATAATAAATACTTTTTTTTTTTTAAAAAGATGTGATTGTTTTGCATCTCTTAATATTTTAATTTTTCTTTAAAATACCAAATGGCTTAAGAAAGGTGATAACCAAAGCCTCTCAATAAATGCCAGTGAGAAGCCAAGGTGGCCTCACTGCTCAAATAATAGAATATGCTCTGCAAAGTCAAGCTTAAGTTCACAGCCTGTGCACTTTCCTTTATCTAGGCTATTTGTCTACTGCTAATGTCAATAAAGGATACAGGGACACTCTATCCTTTTGTGGAAATTATGACTAATTCCAACGATACTGTGTCAGAAAGTGTTGATTGTTCACAAGTTTACCTGTACAGTGCTGCACTGACTGAAATCATTGCTAACGTGAAAGGAAACCCTTTGGGGTTGCAGAAGCATCAGATGAAACATGAAGTGTAATGCCAGTGTTTACCAGTAGGAGGCAGATGAGGCCATTTGTGTGATACAGGTGGCACAGACACATTCTCAATCAGAGCCTCTTTGGTAGGTTGAGATCACAAAGCAAGGACAAGTTTCTTTCCTCTAGGCAAGGATTATAGCTGTGAACTTCACCGTGGCTGTGTCAGGTGGGCATTTTTACCCCCATTTTTCAGTGCTTCTATAGGTTGAGTGATATCCAATTATTTCACTTCACATTTTGGACTCTATTTTTAAAAAATTTTTAAATTTAATTTAATTTGTTATACATGCTTTTAGAGTGCAATTCCTTTCATATTACATATAAAGAGCACAGTTTTCCAAGTCATTGGTTTTACACAAAGTATTTTCATGCCATTTGAGTTTTTATACATGCACTTAGTATATTGATGTCCAACTCCTTCTGCCGTTGTTTCTATCCCCTTGCCCCTTTCCCTCCCCTCCCCTCCTTTTTTCTATTAAACATTCCTGAAGTCCAGTGCGGTGGTGCACACCTGTAATCCCAGCACTTGAGAGGCTGAGGCAGGAGGATCGCGAGTTCAAAGCCAGCCTCAGCAATGGTGAGGCACTTAGCAACTCAGTGAGACCCTGTCTCTAATAAAATACAAAAAAGGGCTGGGGATGTGGCCCAGTGGTTGAGTGCCCCTGAGTTCAATCCCTGGTACCAAAAAAAAAAAAAAAAAAAAAAAAAAAATTCTTCATTCCTCTCATCCCCCTTCCCTTGCCACTATAATTCAGTATCATCATAGCAAAGGAATCAATCGACCTTTGGTTTTCTAGGATTGGCTGACTTCACTTAGCATTATTTTCTCCAACTCCATCCATTTACCTGCAAATGCCATGATTTTATTCTCTTTTAGTGCTGAGTAGTGTTCTATTGTGTGTATATACCAAAGTTTCCCTATCCATTGATCTATTGATGGGCATCAGGGATGTTTCCACAATCTAGCAATTTTGAATTGTGCTGCTATGAACATTGATGTGGCTGTGTCCCTGTAGAGCACATTTTTAAGTCCTTTGGGTACAGAACGAGGAGTGGGATAGCTGGGTCAAATGGTGTTCCATTCTAAGTTTTCCTAGGAATCTCCATATCGCTTTCCAAATTGCACCAATTTGCAGCCCCACCAGCAATGTAAGAGTGTGCCCTTTTCCCCACATCCTCGCCAGCATTTATTGTTGTTTGTGTTTTTGATAGCTGCCATTCTGACTGGCGTGAGATGAAATGTTAGAGTAGTTTTGATTTGCATTTCTCTAATTGCTAGAGATGTTGAACATTTTTTTCATATATTTGTTGATCGATTGTATATCTTTGTATATCTTCTTCTGAGAAGTGTCTGTTCAGTTCCTTAGCCCATTTATTGATTGTTTTTTGTTTTTTTTTTTTGGTATAAAGGTTTTTGAGAGCTTTATATATCCTTGAAGTTAATGTTCTGTCTGATGTGCCACATTTTGGACTATTTCTGGCACACTACACTGGCTCTTTGGTAGACCTGACACTTTAAAAAATGTATATTTTTAATAAAGACATTTACCCATACTTAGTTCTGCCTCCTGTTTAACCAAAGGATTATTCAACCCTATTTGAAATTTACAGCAACAATAACTCACCACCTCCAAATATTTTCCTTAGGCACAGAAGGGGCAGCTTTGAAGGGAACTGTCCAGTGAGTGCTCTTTTTCCTAGTCCAGCTGTGGAATTTAGGGGAGTCTTTTTATTTATTCATTTATCGAGTATGTGCTAGTTATTTACTAAGTAATCACAAAGTCCATGTATTACTTTGCTCAGACTGCCCTAACAAAATACCACAAACTGGTGGCTTAAACCACAGACATTTATTTTCTCTCATATCTGGAGGCTGGAAGGCTAAGATCAGGATGCCAGCATGGTTGTATTCTGGTGGGAGCTCTCTTTCTGTCTTGCAGATGGCAGAGGGGTTGGGGGTGGGGTGGGGGTGAGGGAAGGCAAAGACAAAGAAAGAGAAAGAAACAAGGAGGATGAGGAGCAGCAGGAGGAGGAATTGTTAGAGGAGGAAAAGAAGGAGAATGAATGAATTCTCAAGTTCTCTGGTGTCTCTTTTTAGAAGGGCACTAGTCCCATCATACCAGGGACCCACACCCATGATCTCATCTAATGCTAATTACCTCCCAGAGACCCCTTCTCCAAATACCATCATCACATTGGGGGTTTGGGTTTCAACATATGAATTTTTGGAGGACATAATTCAGTTCATAGCAGTCCATATGCCCATTAGTATGCAGTTATATTTATACTCTTCTCTGTTCTTTGTACACATTTTAACTTTTCCCCATATTCATTTGGATGTCTTCCTCTATGCTGTTGGGTTAGTCAAGATAGGCTTTCTAACCTATCCAAACTTACATTTACATTTTAATATAACTAAAATTGTCCTCCAAATCACAGGCTCACTAGTGGCATAAATCAACAGGTTAACTTCTCACTCATGACAAGTCTGATGTGGATTGAGGTGGATTCTCTTCCATCCAGTCATTCAGGAACCCAGGCTCCCTTATTCTAAATGATACCGTAACCTTAATATGTGGCTGGTGAATAAGGGAGACATGGAAGTGGGCATCTGATGCAATCTGGTTAGTCTACCTTGGACACATATGGGCTCTAAGGGAGAACAAGGGAAGGAGTTGGGAGATTGGTAAAGACTTCCTAGAAGGAATGTGCATTTGATTAAAGCTTGAAGAGAGATTGTAAATTAGCTGTTTTGGGGTGAAATATTCTGTAGATGTATGTTAGGTCCATTTGATTTATAGTATTATTTAGGTTGTAGATATCTTTATTGATTTTATGATTTAGTAACCTGTCTATTGGTGATAAGGGTGTCTTGAAATGACCAAGTATTATTGTGTTGGGGCCTACCTGGAATTTAATGTCACTTAAAAAATGTAATCGGGAGCACTGATATTTGGGGCATAAAAATTTACTATATTTTATCTTCTTGTTGGATTATTCCCTATACCAGAATGTAGTGGGATTCTTTGTCTGTTCTGATTAATTTTTACTTAAAATCTTCTTTGTCAGATATGAGAATAGCTACTTCTGCTTGTATTCGAAATTCATATGTATGGAGTATTTTTTTTTCCTTTTTTTTTTTTTAATCTTCAGTTTGTGGGAGACTTTGCCTGTAAGATGAGTCTCTTGTAAATAGCAGATAGTTGGATATTGTTTTTTGATCCATTCTTCTAATCTATGTCTTTTAGTTAGGGAATTGAGACTGTTAATATTCAGTGTTAGTATGGATATGTTTGTGGTTTCCTGCCATTTGATTTTTTACTATATTTTAAACTGTCTTGGTTTTCATTTAGTGGATTACTCTTCTATTGATCTTCCTTTACGTGGGAACTTTCAGATTTGTTTTTGAGTTCCTCTGTGTGCAGTTTATCTAGGAGTATTTTTTAAAAAAATATTTGTCTTAGCTGTAGATGGACACAATGCCTTCATTTTATTTATTTATTCTTTATGTGGTGCTGAGGATCAAACCCAGTGCCTCATATGTGTTAAGCAAGTGCTCTACCACTGAGTCACAACCCCAACTTGAATATTCTTTATAGTACTGCCTTGTTGGTCATGAATTCTTTTAGTTTATTCTCATCATGGAAAATTTTATTTTGCCATTGAATTTGAAAATGAACTTTGCTGGGTATAGTAATCTTAGTGGTAGTTGTTTTCTTTTAGATCTTGAAATATCTTGTTCCAGGCCCTCCTTGATTTTAGGGTCTGAACTGAGAAATCAGAAGTGACCATTACTATTTTGCCTTAATATGATCTGATGTTTCTCTCTTGCAGCTTTTAATATTCTTTCCTTATTTTGTATTTGAGGCATTTTGATTACTATATGTCTTGGAGAGCTTCTCATTTGGAGAGGTCTGTTTGATATCCTATATGTGGATATCTCTCATTTCTGATATGAACAAAATTTTCTGTAACTATCTAATTGAAAATGTTCTTAATGCCTCTAGCTTATATTTCCATGTTCTTTTCTATCCCAATGATTTTCAGGTTTGGTTTTTCGATGGTGTCCCAGAGTTCTTGCATATTCTGATTGTATTCTGTATTTTCCCCCTTTATTGGATTCTGTGTACTCAAGCTTATATGCCTGTGTTCATGCCTGAAGTTCTATCTTCAAGGGCTGACATTCTATTTTATATGCAATCTAATCTTTTAGTGATGCTTTCAAGGGAATTTTTAATTTGCTTAATTGTGTCTTTTGTTTTTAGGAGTTCTGCTTGGTTTCTTTTCACTGTTTCTATTTCTTTATTGAAGTGGAATATTGGGGTGAATATTCTGTAGATGTCTGTTAGATCCATTTGGTTTACAGTATTATTAGGTTGAAGATATCTTTACTTCTCCTGTATTTGCTCTCTTAATTCATCCCTTAGATCTTCTTTTACTTCGTTGAACACTTTAATAATCAGTTTTTAAAAATCTTTCTCTGGGCTTTTGTCCACATCAATAGCAGAGGGTTCCTTTGTTGGGGGATTGTGGATTTTGGGAGGAGATTTGTTTGCCTGTTTCCTCATGTTTTCAGAGGTCTTGGACTTGCATCAATTGAGATGGATTCCCCTTTCTCTTTTATAAACATGTCCCTTTTGTATGTAATTACATTATTTGTTCTGGGACTTCTACTTTTGATATATGAATAGATGTCAAGGGGTGGAACCTGAGGTCCCTCTCTGAATGCTCCTACTTGTTGGGTCTTTGCTTTTGGTTTGGGGTTTTTATCTTAACAGTGCTGTGAGTTGGAGTAATGTCAAGGCTCAGGTGAACTTAGATTGTGTGTGGGGTGAGACTCACTGTTGCTTGGTTGAGATGTGAATATTTCTCAGTGGGAGGATCTTGAAGTGTCCCAATCTCTTTCCAGTCCTTATTAGGAGGAGGGAGGAGTTAGGAATGACACTAATGTCAGCAACAAAGGTACAGCCTTAAGATAAATGTCTGGTGTGTACTTTGACATCTATAATACTAATTGCCACCTATATAGGAATGGTGGGGTCAGCACTTAACAACAATACAAACAACAACAATAAAAATCATGAGTAAATCAGGTATTCAATAGCAGGTGTCTGCTATGTTGTCCACTATATTGATAATCACAATAATTTGAATGGGGTAGGAATTACATAGCTTATAGAATTTCTAATATTTATTGGGATTATAGTTTCTTAAATAAGAGAATATAGGATAGGAAGGCAAAAAAAAGAAGTTTGAAATAGTGATCAGAGGAGAGGGAGGAGATATGTAGCAGAGACCAACTGTAAAGAAGAAGGAATGATAAGTTAACTGAAAGTTATGAAAAAAAGGAAAGAAGGAGAGAACAGGAGTGTTTGACTGTTACTCAGGGAAGAGAGTGAAGTAGGGGAGAAGGGAAGGCCCAAACCTAAGTATAAAAGAACCAGGAAATGTAAGATCAAAACAACTGGAACCCTTATTTAATTGTACCTTATCTAAGTCTAATCTAGGCCAAATAATGAACACATGCAGGAGACAGCAATTAATGTATAAATAAAGTTATATGAATATATATGTGTGTATATCTATATATTAAAAACTGTGCAGTGAAAGCATACACAATCACACATGCATACTCACATACCCACAGAACCATGTATGATAAAAAATTGAGAATAATGCAATATTATAAAGTGATGTTTGAAAAAATGGAAAAAAGTGTTAAAATTTAAAAGGAGTAAAAGAAAAAGAATATAGAGGAAAAAACTAAAAAAAAGTAAAAACAAAAAAATTTTAATGAGAGATAAAAGGGCTTGTTTCTATTGTGGTAGTCAAATCTGTTGGCAGGGATGAATTTTCAGCCTCTATACTTATTTTTTGGCTTTGTCTTTTTAAATTAATTAATTAATTTTAATTAGGTATATATGGCAGCAGAATGAATTTTGATTCACTGTACACAGTTGCAGCACAACTTTACATTTCTATGGTTGTACACTATGTAGTGTCACACCATATGTGCAGTCATACATGTACCCAGGATAATGATGTCCATCTCATTCCACCATCTATCTTGCCCCCAGGCACTCTCCCTACCCTCTCTTCCCTTTGCACAAAGTTCCTCCATTTTTTCCATGCCTCCTACCTTCCCAGTATGGATCAGCATCCACTCATCAGAATATTTGGCCTTTGGATTTTTGGGATTAGCATGATATTCTCCAACTCCATCCATTTACCTGCAAATGCCATAATTTCATTCTCTTTTAATGCTGAGTAATATTTTATTATGTTTTTTACCACAGTTTCTTTATCCATTCAGCTATTGAAGGGCATATAAGTAGCATCCACAGTTTAGCTATTGTGAATTGAGCTTCTATGAACATTGATGTGGCTGAGTTACTATAGTATGCTGATTTTAAGTCCTTTGGGTATAGACCGAGGAGTAGAATAGCTGGGTCAAATGGTGGTTCCATTCCAAGTTTTCTAAGGAATCTCCATACTGCTTTCCAGATTGGTTGCACCAATTTGCAGTCCCACCAGCAATGTATGAGTGTTTGGCTTTGTCTTTTTGGCCCAGTGTCCTTCCGTTCCTCACTCAGCTTCCAGCCAGGTATAGTAGCTCTCAGCTTCCAATCTCCTGGTATGGGGTGGGATAGTTTGGGGGGGGGTGCTGATGAATTGTGTAACCCGGATGTCTGCTCTGAAGTGCAGATGTGCTTGCCTGGCCTCAGTGAGCATCTTCATAGCTCTTATGGGGTGTCAGCTGTTATAGGATTTTTCTTCCTTGGGATCCAGATGCTAAATGGTTAAAATGTCTTTTGTGCCAGTTTCAGACTCTCTGGTTCAGGTACCCTCTGGGAATTTTTTGCCCACTGCTGGTAACTTTATGAGTTTCCAATCTCTCTGTCCTATTTACAGCTGTGCAAGCTGCATGGGGACAACTTTCAGCTCCTGGAAGCATTTTCCTTGCCTGTCAGCATGTTTTGGGCTTATGGTGGGTGGATGGGTGGGTGGGTTTCCACACCTCACTTGTGAAGGGCTCACTGCCCCCATGAAATGCTCTCCCCGCAGCAGACTGCTTTGAATTTGTTTTCACTGAGGTGCTTACCCTACCAACATGTGTCCATTAAAATCAAGCTTCCTCTGTAAACCACAGGTTTCCCTAGGTTGACTTTTCTTTTTTTAAAAAAATTCTTTATCTGCTGGCCCTGCATTTCTTGTCTGTGCTTCCTGCTCCACACTGCTGATGGCTGGGGCTGGCACGTCTCTAAGGTATTATTTCTTATGCGCAGGTTACCAACTTTCTGTAGCTCTATTTTTTTTTTTTTTTTTTTTAAATTCCAGTTCAGCCGGCTGGGGTTGTGGCTCAGTGGTAGAGCACTTGCCTAGCACATGTGATGCACTGGGTTCAATCCTCAGCACCACGTAAAAGCAAATAAATAAAGGTATTGTGTCCATCTACAACTAAAAAAAAAATTTTTTTTTTGAATTACAGTTCAGCATTATGTTTCAATGAGGTTCCGTTTTTACTCACCTTGTTGTGGAGACTTCTTCCCATTTTATAAGTCTGGTGCTGAAGAGCTGCTGAGCAGAGCTTCCTTTCTCTACTCCGCCATCTTGACTTCCAGATCATAGATTTTTTTTTTTTTTTTTTGACAATCCATTGTTCTTTACTATAGGAAATCACTGAAGTTCTATCCATTTCAGTTTCTCTATCAGTCTTGTTTTGAATGCCTTCACAGAGTCTAGCTTCAGAAAAGCAAATACGTTCTGAATTAATTAATCTGTGGCTTTGCTGACCTTTGCATGATGGCCACACACAGAGTGCTCTTAAAAGTAATGCCAACAGTTCCCTTGAAAATGGTTTTTAAAATTCTGGCCAGTGGAGCAACCTCTGGGTGTGAAGTGACATCTGAGGTTTACAAGGTATGAAATGCCTATTTGTTTTGTATCTTTTGGTGTCCAGGCAGCTTTGGTTTCCCTTCTGTTGGAACCTTGAGTTGCAATTCAGGAAGAAAAGTGGTTCTGCTGGAAAGAGAGGCCACATGGAGGAGCATGAAGCACCTCAGATATCTAGCCCAATTGAGCTTTCAAATGACCTCAGCCTCTATCTGACTAAATGCATGGGAGACCCCGGTTGAGAACCAACCAATGAGTCCAGTCAGTCCAAAAATGGTTTCAGAAGTCTCAGTTCATAGATGGCTGACTCTGAGGTGATGGAAGACAACATGGAGGACAGGCATGGAAGAGGAAAGCAGCTGAGGACATGGCAATAAGGAAGCAGAGAGCTGTATTGTTCTTTATCAAGAAGGATATTGGGAGTAGGTGGAATAGCTAGATTTGGAATCCATGTCCTTTGACCACATATCTAGTGCACCTCCCTTCCTGCTTTCTACTCCTCCCCATAGAAGTAATCTGATATATATTTGTATTGTTAATTATTCTACTAGAGGGAATATGCTTAGTAGTAAATATGCAGGCTCTATGTAGGAATTTAAGAAGGTTAGTCTTTTAAGTCTCAGATTCTCTGTAAAAAGGAGACATTGTTAGCGTCCTAATAGACTTCTGTACCTGTCAGTATGTCAGATTGTATGGTTTGAATGGTCCTTTTAATTGAACCAACTAAAATGCTTGATATGATTAAAAATGAGATTCATCACTGCTTCAAAACGAGATTCATTACTCAACTGGAATGAAACAAGAAACCTGTTTTTTTTTTTTTTTTTTTAAATTTACAAAGTAAAAGAAAGTCAGAACTGGGAAAAGTTGTACACCAAAGCAAATTCTTGGCTTAAGGGTTTCTACCAAACCCTGGAGTCCTTGAGCATTTACTCTGACAACAGCATGGGTACATCTCTCAGGTATCTCAAGAGAAAGAGAATCAATAGGAGAGAGGAGAGAGTCAGGGCAAGAAAACAAGTAGGAGTATTTATTTTAAGAAATTGGCTCTTGTGATTGTCAGGGCTAACAAATCTGAAATCTGTAGGGCAGGCTGGCTGGTAACTCAGGCAAGAGTTGAAGTCACAGTTCTGAATTCAAAATCTGCAGGGTAGGCTTACAGGCTGAGACTCAGATAGGATTTTTTGTTGTTAAAGCTTCATGGTAGAATTCTTTCTTCTTTAGGAAAGCTCAGTTTTAGCTCTTAAAAACTTCAACAGATAGGATGAGGCCCACTTATACTATGGGGATCATCTCCTTACTTAAAGTCAGTTGCTTGTAGATGTTGACCACATGCACAAAATACCTTTAGAAAAATTAGTGCAATGAAAAAGATATGCAAGGAGATCCAAACAAAAACAACAACAACAACAACAACAAAAAAAAACCCCAAACACCCTAAAGATAGTTTTTGAAATGACTAATAAAATAGAATAATATCTGGTAAGATAAATCAAAAAGAGAAAAAGGATAAATAAAACCATTAGGAATGAAAAGGAGAACATATCTAGGGATTCAGCAAAAATTTAAAAAGTAAGTAGATGTTATGATTGGCTTTGTGTCAGTAAATATAAAAGCAAATAAAATGGGGACATGTTCAGGAAAATGTAAATATTGAAAACAGAATTAAGAAGAATAGAAAATGTGAATGGTTATGTAACTATAAAGCATTTAAAATCTTCCCATGAAACAAAACATCAAATGCAGATAGTTTTGTCTACAAATGCTACCTAGTGTTCCAGAAACAGGTTTTTCTAGATACATAAAAATTCTTAGAGTATAAAGAATTTTGATATTAGAAAGCCAGATTAACTTGACACTAAAACCAGAGATGGACAGTAAAATAAGACCAATTTCTCCTATGTATACAGATGCAAAACCCTAAAAAATTTATTAGTGTCACAAATCTTGAAATGCATAAAATGGTATGCAATAAATTGATTTTCACTCTAGGAATGAAAAGTTGATCCAAAATAAAAAATATATTAATGTTATTTATTAATAGATTAAAGAATAAAATTCATGGAATCACCCCAATTTTTGGCAATTATATTAAAACCCTTAGCAATCTAATAAAACAAGCAAAAATTAAAAAAAATCTAAATTAGTACCTTTATGTATAATAAAATCCAGTGTGACCTTTATGCTGAATGATATAATGTTAAATATATTCTTCAAATAATGAGAAATGAGTCAGAGATTTCACTATTACTATACCTTCAACCAGTATAGTAATATATCTTTTTTAAAAAGTTAGAAGCATAGTGATTGGAAAGGAATTAATGAAACTGATACAAATCACAGAAGTATAGCTGTCTACACAGAAAACCCCTAAAAAGTCTTACATGTATTAAATAAAAATTTTAGAGGCTATCCCTTTCTCCACTGTACATTTTTGGCACCTTTGTCTAATATAAGAAAGCTGAAATTATATGTATTAGTTCTCTGTGTCCTCAATTCTGTACCATTGGTCCACCAGTCTGTTTTGGTGCCAATTTGTTTTTGTTACTATTGGGCGGTATGGTGTGATGCCCCCTGCTTCACTTTTCTTGCTCAGGATTGCTTTGGCTATTCTGGGTCTCTTATTTCTCCAGATGAATTTTTTTTCATGACTGCTTTTTCTATTATTGGGGATTTTGATTGTTGGACAAATCTATAATTTTAGTTGATTCCCAGGTAAATGCTATTGTAAATGGGTAGTTTTCATCATTTCCCTTTCAGAGGCTTTGGCTCCTTTGACTTATGGGTATTGATTTTGTATCCTGCTACTTTGCCAAATTCATTTACTAGTTGTAAAAGTTTTCTGGTAGAGTTTTTTGGGGTCTTCTAGGTAGATTATCATGTCATCAGCAAATAGTGCTAATTTGAGCTCTTCTTTTCCTATCTTGATCCCTTTAATTTCTTTCGTCTGTCTAATTGCTCTCTTGCCAGAGTTTCCAGTACTATGTTAAATAGCAGTGGTGAGAGGGGGCATCCCTGTCTTGTTCCAGTTTTTAGAGGGAATGCTTTCAATTTTTCTCCATTTAAGATAATGTTAGCTCTGGGCCTTGCATAAATAGCTTTTTATAATGTTGAGATATGTCCCTGATATTCCTAGTTTTTCCAGTGTTTTGAACATAAAGGGGTGAGGATTTTTGCATCTATGTTCATTAAAGATATTGGCCTAAAGTTTTCTTTTTGGATGTGTCTTTGCCTGGCTTTGGAATTAATGTAATATTGGCCTCATAGAAAGAGTCTGGAAGAGCTCCCTCTTTTTCTATTTCTTGAAATAGTTTTGAAGAGCATTGGTATTTAGTTCTTCTTTGAAAAGTCTTGTAGAACTCTGCTGTAAACCCATCAGGTCCTGGACTTTTCCTTGTTGGTAGCTTTTTGATGACATCTTCTATTTCTTTGCTTGTAATCGATCTGTTTAAAATTGTGTATTGCCTCCAGATCCAGTTTAGGCAAATCATATGACTCTAGAAATCTGTCAATGCATTCAGCATTTTCTGTTTTATTATAGTACAAGTTTTCAAAGTAATTTCTAATTATTTTCTGTATATCTGAGGTGTTGTTGTGATATTCCCTTTTTTCATCACAAATGTTAGTGATTTGAGTTTTTTCTTCATTCTTCTTCGTTAGCATTGCTAAGGGTCTGTCAATTTTGTTTATTTTTTTCAAAGAACCAACTTTTAGTTTGTCAATTCTTTGAATTGTTTTTTTTCCTTAGGTCTCAATTTCATTAATTTCTGCTCTGATTTTAATTATTTCCTGTCTTCTGCTGCTCTTTTGGTGTTGATCTGTTCTTCTTTTTCTAGTGCTTGGAGGTGTGATGTTAAGTCGTTTAGTTGTTGGTTTTTTTTCCTTTTAAAGAATGAACTCAGTGCAATGAATTTTCCTCTTACTACTGCCTTCATAGTGTCCCAGAGATTTCTATAAACGATGTATCTGTGTTCTCATTTACCTCTAGGAATTTTTTAATCTCCTCTTTGATGTCTTCTTCAACCCCTTGTTTCATTCAGTAGCATGTTGCTTAGCTTCCAGTTGTTGGAGTAGTTTTTCTTATTCCTTGTTTTGTCGTTGATTTCCAATTTCATCCCTTTATGGTCTGATAGCATGCAGGGTAGTATTTCTATTTTTTTATATTTGCTGAGATTTGCCTTGTGACATAGTATATGATCTATTTTGGAGAAGGAGCCATGTGCTGCTGAGAAAAAAAGTGTATTCATTTACTGAGGATGAAATATTCTATATATGTCCGTTAGATCTAAGTTATTAATTGTTTTAAAGGAGGCCTAAGATTTCTTTGTTTAGTTTTTGTTTGGATGAATCTATCCATTGGTGAGAGAGGTGTGTGTTGAAATCCCCTAGAATAACTGTGTTGTGGTCAATTTTACTCTTGAACTTGAGAAGTGTTTGTTTGATGAATGTAGGTGCTCCATTATTTGGGGCATATAGATTTATGATTGTTATATCCTCTTGATGAATGGTTCCCTTAAGTAGTAAGAAATATCCATCTTTGTCCCTTTTGATTAACTTTGGCTTGAAGTCTACCTTATTTGAAATGAGAATGGAAACCCCTGCTTGCTTCCGCAGGCCATGTGAGTGATAAGACTTTTCCCAGCCTTTTACCTTCAGTCTATTGATGTCTTTTTCTATGAGGTGTGTTTCTTGGAGACAGCAGATTGTTGGGTCATTTCTTTTAATCCATTCAGATAATCTGTGTCTTTTGAATGGCGAGTTGTTAGGCCATTAACATTCAGGTTATTATTGAGATGTGATTTTTATTCCCATCCATTTTTATTTGTATGATGATCTTTAGCTTGATTTGGTTTCTCTTCTGGTTGGTATTTCCCTTAGTTTAATATCTCCCTTTGTTGATTTTCATTGTTATTTTTCTCTTCTTCTTCATGAAAAATTTTGCCCAGGAGTTCAGAAGTGCTGGCTTTCGAGATGTGAAATCTTTTAACTTTTGCTTGTCGTGGAAGGTTTTTATTTCATCTTCAAATCTAAAGCTCAATTTTTGCTGGATATAAGATTTGGTTGAACATCCCTTTTCCTTCAGAGCTTGAAATATGCTATTCCAGGATCTTCTTGCTTTTAAGGTCTGGGTAGAAAAATCTGAACATAGTCTGATTGGTTTCCCCCTATATGTAATCTGCTTCCTTTCTCTTGTGGCTTTTAATATTCTCTCCTTGCTCAGTATATTAGGCATTTTCATTATAATGTGTCTTGGCTTGAAACTCTGCCCCCTCCTCTACTCCAATCACTCTTATGTTTGGTCTTTTTATGTTGTCCCATAATTCTTGAATGTTCTGTTCTTGGTTTCTTACCATTTTTGCTGTGTAATCTAGATTTTTCTCTAGGATATTATATTTTGTCTTCATTGTCTGAGGTTCTTTCTTCCAAGTGATCTACTCTGTTGGTGATACTTTCGATTGAGCTTTTATTTTGATTTATTGCTTCTTTCATTTCTGGAATTTCTGTTTGGTTTCTCTTTAGAGCCTCTATCTCCCTATTGAAGTAATCTTTTACTTCCTGTATTTGTTTATGGAGTTCTTTGTCAAAATGATCTTTCACCTCCTGTATTTGCTCTCCATCATCTCATTTTTGAGAAGTTCCGCTAACATTTGGAATATGTAATTTCTGAATTCCATCTCTGGCAGCACCAACTGTGCATGGTATGGAATCTACTGAGGAGGTATATTGAACTTTCTTCCCTTGTTTCTTCATATTGCTTGTGCGTCTATTCTACCTGCACTGTGGGACCAGGAAACAAAAGAATTTATTTTAGTGAATCATGGTCTCTTTAAATAAACAGCATGTTTGCTGTTAATTGAAAAAATTACAAATATCATAAAGCAAGTAAAAGGATAAACTAGAAACAAGAAGAAATATTTGCAATACATGTAACTGTCAAAAGTTGATAAACTGAGAACTTTTATGATTCAGTTAGAAATACAGTCAACCCAGTTTAAAAAAAAAACAGATAAAATGTTTGAATAGACATTTTGCAATAGAGAACATATGACTGTCTAATATTCATATAAATATTATTAGTCTCATTAGTGATTGTGATAACAATTGACCTAAACATACAATTTTAGAAGTGTAGAAGAACAGCAGAATAAACATAAAGTTGAAGTTTAAAGTATGATATCATTTTATATTCACAAATTAGTAAAGGTTAATATATCTGACAATACCACATGTTGGTTAGGCGGTGGAGGAACAGAAACACTAATGAACTGCTGGTGAGGATGTAAATTGCATTGGCAATTTACTAAATTGAAGATAGGCATATCCTAGAATTTGACTATTCTGCTAAATCCAGAGATGCTTTTGCATATGTGGGAAGAAATATGTATAAAAATGCTCACAGTAAAAAAAAATATTCATAGTAACATTGTAAAAACTGAAAACAGTTTGCATATCATAAAGAATATAATAAAGAAGTACACAATACTAAAATTATAAGTAGACTTCAGTCTACTTATGATGCAACATGGTAGTGAAAATTAATGAACAATAATTTTATACTTCAATGTTGATAAATCTCAAAGAAAAAATGTTGGGTGAAATAAGCATATCCCAGAAGAGAACATAAAGTATAAATTAATTTATATAAATAAAAAATGTCAAAATGAAACATTTTACCATTTAGGTTAGTATATGTATATAAAAAAATTTATGAAGTAAATTCTAGGTAAAGTGAACTTGGGACTTGTGACAGGGAGGAGGCACCCAGCATGCTTCTAAACTACTAGCCATTATGTGTTTCTTAAGATGGGTATTGGATGTACAAGGTGTTTATTTTATTATTATTTTTAGACCATAACTATATAATACATATTCTTTGACCATATAGGATATTTTAGGATATTTGATAATTTAAAAAGTAAAACCAAAAATATGGCTATATTTTCCCCATAAAGAAGGAAGGACAATACAGGGCAAAGAACTCAACTTATGTAATTAGTCTGACTTGGGTTGAAATTGTGGCTCTGTCATTTACCATTTTAATAATTCTCATAAAAGAACTTAGCCTGTGACTGAGAATATACATCTAACAAAAGCCAAACAGTGTTGCCTCTTGGGTTGAAGTCAAACCCAATAGGAAACCAAAAAAGGTTGCGTCTCGGATTTTGTTCTCATAGAGAAGCAGATTTGTGTGAAGTGATTTACTGAGAAAGTGCTCCCAGGAGAGATCAGTAACAGAACAAGGAAGGAAGTAGAAAAGGAAAGGGAAAGAGGTCAAATAAGGTGAACTCCAGCAAAGCTCCCCATTCAGCCTGATCCCACAAGGAACTCTGGAGTATGAACTGCTTCTTAGGGTTTGTTATACCTTGAGGCAAATGAGCCGAACTTTTGAACTCCCAGACCTTTTAGTCATTGGCTATGGGCTACCCTGGAAGGTGGTTCATAGAACTCTTCACCATTTCTGTCTCTCCATATGAGTGAGAAAGCTCAAGCCAAGGACAACCTTCTGACAGTTTCATATATAGTATACATTGTGTGTGGCAAAGTGTACAGAAACTGATAGTGACCCAAATTGTTAGAGTGATTCAGGGTATCTTAGATAGATCTGTTATAAAGAATGATATTAGACTACTTATATGTGGCTAGTATACAGAATATGCAAGTACATTTGCAAAAAAAAAAAAAAAAACCTTTATATTTTAGTGGATGGGTATGTGTATAGGGGAGGGGCTTACATTTCCAGATGCCCCTGCAAAATTGAACAATAATTATGCTTATTAAGACTACAATAGTGGGAGTGGTGGTGCATGCCTGTAATTCCAGTGGCTCAGGAAGCTGAGACAGGAGGATCACGAGTGTGAGAGCAGCTTCAGCAACTTAGTGAGACCCTGTTTCAAGATAAAATATACAAAGGTCTGGGGATGTTGCTCAGCAGTAATTGCCCCTGGGTTCATTTCCAAGTGCCAAACAAACATACAAAAAAAAAAAAAAAAAAAAAAAAAAAACACCTCAACATACCATACAGAGCTAACTATGGATAGGTTTCAGTTCTGATGATGTTAAAGTAACTTTTTAAAATGATTTAACAGTCTTGTAATTACAATGATAAATATTGGGAAGATATGAAAAATAATCTCTTTTGAAGTCTTTTGAATCCTTGATAGCGATAAGAATCAGGCAGAAATTGAAGCAGGTACAATGCTAGACAAAGATGTGTGCAACAGGGAAATTAACAGTTGGAAAGCTAGGAGCTGAGTAAGAGACTTTACTGGTTTCCGGTACCCGAGGAACAGAGTTTATAGTCTGAGTTCTGACAAACTAGATGGTCTTTGTAAAAAAATTTTTTTCTAACTTTCAGAGGAGTTACACCTTACAAGCTAATACTGTGATGAAGGACCAAGGGTAACATCTTACAAATAAGGTCTAAACAGATACAGACTCACTGAAACCAAGTCTAAAGGGAATCCTTTAGATAAGGATTAGGGGGTCTTCTATTAATGTACCTGTCTACCAGGACAGATTACAGGTTTTCTTGAAGGAAGAAAATAGAACCAGAAAAGTCAACATTACTAAATGTAAAAACAACATGAACAAACAACAACAACAAAAATCTATGACCCATAATCAAGAGAATAAATAATTTAGAGAAGGAGAGCAAAAGAAGGATGAGCAGATGGTAGAGTTAGCAGACATAAAAAGTTAATGTTAAAGAATTTATTAAAAAATGCTCAGGTAAATAATAAAATAGGGAATCTCCATAGTAAAATGGGCACCTTACAAAAGTCACAAATAGAAATTCTGGAAATAAACAATGCAGTATTTTAAATGAAAAATTCATTTGATTGAGCTTTGCAGAAGACTTTTTGGAAGATGGTTTGTCCGTTCTGAAGGTCATGTTAAAGCTGATTCCCAGGGTAATGTTGAAATGAGTGATACTAGAAACAGAACACACGAATATTTGATTTGTGGAAAGCTAAATACTTATCAATACTATAGCAAAAACAAAACCAAGTGTTTGTTGGTTAGCTGCAAACCATCACCATCAGGAACACTGAGGCTCCACTTGGGAAAATTGACAGTTATTCATCAAAGCTTAACATGTACAAATCTTGTAATAACAAAAAGTTGAAAACAGCAACCCAAATGTCAATCAACAGTAGAAAAATTATGGAACATTCATATACTGCTAAACCATATAGAAGGGAAAAATAAAATACTATGGCTCAAAGAAAATACATGAATAAAAGATGCTATATATGTGTAGTATGAACTGTAATACATACTACTATAAATAAAAATTAAAAAAAGATGTTAAAACTAAAAAAAATATCTTAAGTTTGACTGTGGTAATGTTTGCACAACTGTGAATAAAGTAGATTGTATTCTACAAATGAGTGAATTATATGGTGTGTGAATTATATCTCAATAAAGCTGTTTAAAAAGAAAAAAAAAGAAAATACATGAATGAATTTTATAAATTTAATAAAAAGCAAAAGAAGCCAGACACAAAACACATACAAGATAGTTTTGGATGGACATTAGCAAGAAACCAGGACAAAGATTATGGCACTTGGGACTAGCACCGAAATAATAAAACATGTATCAGAGAGTTTAGGAAGGACAGCTTTACATTATGCATGTCATTTCTCCCCCAACCCCAAATAGCTTTAAATCATTTCATTTTGGTTTATGTATAGCTGCATATATTTTTAGCAGCTGCTGTAGGTATTACACTATGTATACATAACTTACCATGGTATTTTGGGTAGGAAAACTATCATTTTGATTGAAATGCAGATCTTACCTCCATTTAGGCCCCTTTACTCCTCTATTTATAATATAGTTGTTTTAACATTTCCTCTACATACATGAAGAGCACACTGATGATACAGTTCCTGCTTCAACTATCAAACATAATTTTTAAAAAACTCAGAAGGAAAAGAATACCGTCCTATATTTACCCATACTTTAAACCTACCTACCTTCCTTCCTCCCTTTCTTTCTTTCTTCTCTCTTTCTCACTTTCTCCTTCCTTCCTTCCTTCCTTCCTTTTTTTCCCCTGATGTTGCAAATTCACTTCTTCATCATTTCCTTTTAAGACCTTCCATTAGCCATTCTTTTAGGATGGGTCTGCTGGCAACAAATGTTCATAGTTTTATTTCATATGAACTGTTAATTTCTAAAGGATATTTTCACTGGACACAGAATTTGGAATTGACAGTTCTCTTTTAGTACTTGAAAAATGTGGTACTACTTCTTTGTGGACTTCATGGTTTCTGACAAGAAGTCTGCTGTTACTCAAGTCATACTTCTGTTACAATGTGTTATTTTCTTTACTGTCTTCAATAATTTTTTTTCTGTGCCATCAGTTTTCAAAATTTGATTATGATGTTTCTTGATGTGGCTATCTTTGGGTTTGCCCTGTTTGAAGTTTGCTCATCTTGAATCCAACGATTGATTCACTCACCACATTTGGGTGATTTTGAGATCATTTCTTCTAATATTTTTCAGTCCCACACCCTTTCTCTTCTCCTCTGAGACTCTAGTGACACAATTACTAGCTGTTTTGTTGTCTCACAGGCTCTTTCTCCCTCCCCCTGCCCCTCTTTTCAGTCTACTGATCTATTTTTTAACTAATTAATTCTTTACTCTGTCATCCCCATCCTACTGTGGAGGCTATCAGTGAACTTTTTTTTTTTTTTTTCAATTTCAGTTCTAAAATTCAGTTCTATAAAAGGTTACATTTCTTTAGTTTTACAATTTCCACTTGGTTCTTCTTTATGTCTTTGCTGAGACTTTTCCAATTTCTTGTTTCAATTGTTTAGTTTCTTATTGAAGCATTTTATAATGAGTTCTTACTAAAATCTTGACTGATAATCCTCAAATCTCTGTCATTTCAGTGTTGGCATCAATTTATTGGGCCTTTCCTCATTCAAATTAAGAATTTTCCTGGTTGTTGATATGATGAGTGACTTTTTAAAATTGTGTACTGAACATTTTAGGTATTATGAGACTTGGTATCTTTGCTAATATCATAGCAGTGTTTGTGTGTGTTGTTGGTGGAGCGAGAGTTGTACCATCTTCTTACCCCTGAGGGCTATGCAATTGACACATCCCTTGGAACCATCGTAGCTTCTTAACTGGGAAGTTTCATGTGTTTTTCCTTTCACCTCCCTGATACTGATGTTTAACATTTTATACATTTATGCTGTATCATCCCAAGCTGGTGAAACCCCTTCAAGAGGGCAGAAAATAGCTTCCTAACTTCCTTCTGTTCCTACAGGTGCCTAGTAGAGTGCCTCTCACACTGCAGAGGCTCTTGAATATCTAATAGGCTATTCTTTCCCCTGTGAGTCTAGGCAGCTAGGGTTTCCACGTGCAACCACTTTATTATCAGATCTTGCTGAGTAAGGTCTGGACTATTAGAAGTCTTTCTGGGGCAGCCAGTCTATAAAAACAAAACAAAACAAAACAAAAGCCATCCAATCAACCAACCAATCCAAAAAAAAAAAAAAAAAAAAAAAAAAATCTAGATGAGGAGACACATGGTGGCTACCCAACTCACTGGGGGTGTTTAGTGAAACTTGCTTTCCAGGAGTTTTGTGTTTTGGGATCACATCATAATGGTAGGCCACAAACCAGATTTTCACATCTTTGGGCATTATTTACTAGCCATTCCTCCCCCGCGGACTCCCTTTATCCCTTCATTCTTTCCGCATTAGATTATTCGTTGAATGAATGTTAAGTGTGGATGAATGAATGGAAAAAATTAAGAATAGAATGAAAAAGATGAATTTCGAAGCTACAAAGACTGCTGGAGACCCAGAGATTCTCATGATTTGCAAATTTATTGATTAAGAAGGCATCGGAGTTGGGAGGTAGTCATACAGAAACCAAGAAGAAAAAAACACTGCAGAATAAAATGCAGCCTGAGAACTCAATGGTTTCTTCTATGCTGGTTAAGACGTGAAGGATTTGGAAACTTTGGGCAATATCATGAGATCGCTAAGCCCACTGGCGCCCACGGAGAACACCTCCAGCTCCTTTGTCTCCGCGGCATCCTGGGGGACTTATTTGCATGGCCAGGTAGGCGCCTGCTTCTGCTGGGTCTGGTGGCAGATAGGGACGCCCTTGCCGCCCCCAGAGCCACCCCCGGAGGAGCCACCGCCACAGCTGGAGCCGCCGCCGCCTCCGGAGGAACCACCTCCACAACCGCCGCCGCCACCGCCACTAGAGAAGCAGCCGCCGCTACCCCCGGAGGAGCCCCCGCCGCAGCTGGAGCCGCCGCCGCCCCCACCGCTGGAGAAGCAGCCGCCGCCGCCTCCGGAAGAGCCGCCGCCACAGCCGCCGCCGCCGGAAGATCCCCCTCCGTAGCTCTGCTGCGGGGCGCACGAGGTCTGGGTGGTCTGCTGCGAGGAGTAGTAGCCAGAGCCGCCGCCGCCAGAGGAGCCCCCGCCGCAGCTGGAGCCACCGCCCGAGTAGCCACAGCCGCCGCCCCCGGAGGAGCCGCCGCCGCAGCCGGAGCCGCCCCCGGAGGAGCCGCCGCCGCAACCGGAGCCGCCGCTAGAGCCGCCTCCGTAGCTCTGGCACTGGTAGTGCTGGCCGGAGGAGCCGCCGCCGCCGGAATAGCAGCCGCCGCCGCCCCCGGAGGAGCCGCCCCCGCAGTAGGAGCCGCCGCCGCCCCCGGAGGAGCCGCCGCCACAGCTGGAGCCGCCGCCACCGCCGGAGTGGCCTCCGCAGCTGGAGCCGCCACCCCCGGAGTACTTGCCCCCTCCGGAGCCGCCGCCGCAACCACCGGAGCTGCCACCCCCGTAGGAGCCTCCACCGCAGCTGGAGCCGCCGCCGCCGCCGCCGGAGGAGTAGCAGCCGCCGCCGCCGCCGCCGCCGGAGGAACCTCCGCCACCGAAGTACTTGATGCCCCCTCCGGAGCCGCCGCCGCAGCCTCCGGAGCTGCCGCCGCCGCCGCCGGAGTAGCCACCGCCGCAGCTGGAGCCGCCGCCGCCCCCGGAGTAGCCGCCGCCGCAGCCGGAGCCGCCGCCGCCCCGGAGTAGCTGCCGCAGCTGGAGCCGCCACCGCCTCCAGAGTACTTGATCCCTCCTCCGGAGCCCCCCGCTGCTGCCGCCTCCGCAACTGGAGCCGCCCCCAGAGCCACCGCCACCGCAGCTGGAGCCGCCGCCTCCGCCGCAGCTGGAACCGCCTCCTCCACTATAGAAGCCGCAGCCGCCGCTGCCTCCGCCGCCGCCACCTCCGCCGCCGCCGCCGCCGCCGCCTCCAGAGGTCTTCCCGCAACCCGCTGGGGGGAAGGGGGTGGGCTGCTTTTTCTGGTGGGACATCTTGTCTAAGGAGGAAGGGGACCCTGGAAAGAGAAAAGAGCACCACTGGACCAGCGACAATAGGAGGCAGCAAAGAAGGCAGTTACATCATGACAACATCCAGAATGGTCTTAGCGCCTCACTTGCACCAGGCTCCGTGTTCCGTTCAGGTGCCAGGAGAGCTCCAAGCTGGGACTCCCAGGATTGCTATTTTTGGAGAAGGGTCCATCCAGCAGAAGGTCCTTTTGCCCAGTTTTGAATAGCACATTTAGTGGTGCCTACCCTCTCTCCAAGCTCTGTCTGATCTCTGTTGTGAATTGGGAGCAGATCACCCCCACTGGCTCCTGCTTCTCATCTTCTGTAAAATGAGGTGGTTGGAACACTTTGACACTTAGGTCTCTTCCAATCCCAACACTGGCTTTCTGAGTTAAAATAGAAAACTACCACAGATCTCTTCTTTGGATGGGGGAAGTCTATTGGGATGTCAGAGGGCGGTTGCATCCCATTCTCTGCAGAAGCCCATAGTTCAAACTCTTGCTCTGTTCCAGTGAGTCAGGAGTGATTGAAGGACTAGTTATTAGAAGAGGCTCTGCTGTGTCTGGAAACAGGGGAAAGGACCCTGATGGTCCTTTGGACCAGGATCTTGGATATATCAAATATATTTTTTAAGAGATGCTAAGTCCAAATTTGGTAGAGGGAACTTTAACTAAGTAGGAATTTGTACCATAGCAACTCATAAATCATTACCCTCTCAGATCATCTGCCTCTGTAAAACAGGATTTGGGTTTTTGTGGCTCCTAAAATCCCTCTTCTCTGCAGCATTCCTTGAACCATTCTCTCTATTTTATGAGAGTGGACTCAGCCTCTCTTCTGGACAGGTTCATGAGGTTCATCCAACCCATGCACAGGCTGCTGTGGACAGCCACTGCAGAGTATGTCCCCCAGTGTGTCTGGTACCGCCCCTACCCCTATGGGAATGCCAGAGAGGAACGACATAGTCTTGTCTTGGTGGAGGTTACAGTCTGGCCAGAGGACCAGAAACACTATCTGCAACTCTGTCCTCAATCCCTTTCCTGAATCCCTTCTCATTATGAATGCAGTAGTGAAGACAGAGGTCCTGTAGCTCCCAAAGGGAAAGAGGCCCTGTTCACCAACACATGTAGGCCTGAACAAGGCAAGCTGGAAAGATGAAAAAGCCAGTAGAACCCACACTTACCTGAAGCACCAGGAAGGGTGAGTGAGGAGAGGAGATGCTGGTGATATGAGGAGCACTGGAGCTCCTGAGGTTTTATACTCTGCCTTCTCTGACTCACTTATTGATTGGTTCAGCCTCTTGTGTTTGTGATTACCATAGGGCACTTACGTGACTGGTAGCTATGGGCCCCACCTCCCTGCGATTGCAGGCACAGGGTGGCCCATTCATGAAGATTTTGGCATTCTTGAGATAGTCAGCTTAGTGTATGACCGGCCCCTTCTCTGATGCAACTGTGGGGACAGGCTGGTCAGTGGGGATGGCCAGCAAGAATGGATGGCAGACATTGTTTCCAAAACCCCTGGTGTGGAGCATGTGCCCTAACCAGAGGGCTGTGCTTGAGGAATAGGCCCAAGGCACAGGTTTTGAACTGGCCTAAGAGAGGCAAACTGGAGGTCTCAGTCCTTGGTTCAAGGGGTAAGACTTCAAATTCCCCTGTTGCTCTGGGAACTCTCAAACTTTTGAATCTGCCCCTTTTTGCCAGAATTTCTATCCTGGGGTCTTATGAGTGCTTTGTCGGGGGTGTTTATGTCTTGCCTACTGGGCTGTGAGGGTGCATGAGCTCCTGGCTCCCAGGTCTGGATTGCTCACCAGGGACAGTGCTATAACTAGTGTGATGTTGGGGGCTACTTTGAATTGTCTGTTGAGACAGCTGGTGTTTGAGAAGGTTGATCATCAATACTGACTTTTCTTGCAGAGGCACAAACTAAAGAGATGGAACATGTAGTTCTTTCTACCATGGCCCTTTGTCTCTGTTGTCCTGTCATAGGTATGGTGACATTGACCTCAGTCAGAGGGGCAGCTGTGGAATGGAATGAACTTGAGATTAGGTGACCAGGTTTGGGAGCTCCTTTTGCTTCCTATGACCTGTGTCACCTTGGGCAAAGTCGTAGCACTTTGTGCAGTTCCTGAATATAGGATACACTCAGCAAGTATTTGTTGAATGATTATTATCTTGTCTGTCAAATAGGATTAGTAGTATCTATTTTGCAGGCATATGAAAGAGGGAATAGTTATGTACAGTATAGAAGGTGATGCTATCTTTTTGTTGTTTTCTGACATAACGCACATCCTTACTTTCAACTTGGCCTGCCCTTGGACACTATGGCCTGTAAAGAGTCCATGGGTGGCTTGAGGCAAGCGCCACTCTTCTACTCCTAGGAGACTGACTCAAAACTTCCCTACTGACCCTGGACCAGCAGCATCAGCTCTACGGACCAGGAAAGGCATGCCCCCTTTCTTTCATCACCAGAACTCAATTGCTGTTGTTCAAGACAATACACTTGAACTTTGTTCTGCCTAGCAATGTGTTGAAACAACAGCTTCAATAAGAATTTGGTTGTTAATTATGGTGGAGTTTTAATGATCCCAATGATCTTGATTAGACTGTGGCCTTCAGAAACTTGTGGCACTAGTTTCAGTTTGGACAGCGTGAACCCAGGTGAACCCAGGAGAACCAGGGTGTTTCTATCCTTAGAGAATAACTAAGAGGGAGAAGCCAGGATCTGTTGGAGATGGCAGGTTTTCCCCCTTGAAGCTGAGGTATCATGGAGATTTTGCAGGGAAACAGTACCTAACTTGTGATTACCATAGGTATGAAAAGGAACCATTTTGTTTAGTTGGGCTGCAAGGGAGAAGAGGAGCACGTTTGGACCATAGCTCCCAGCACTGATCTTGTGTGGCCCATGTTGGCCTGTTGTATGTGTTCACCAGTCCTTACAAAGTCTAAGAAAAGAATTTCCATAGCCAGGTGAAGTGGCATATGCCTGTAATCCCAGGGCCTTGGGAGGGCTGAGGCAGGAAGATTGTTTAAATTCAAGGCTAGATAGACTCAGCAATTTAGTGAGCAATTCAGTGACTTAGGAACACCCTGCCTCAAAATAAAAAAAAAAGATATAAAGGACTGAGGATGTAGCTCAGTAGTCAAGTGCATCTGGGTTCAGTCTCCAGTACCAGGAAAAACAAAACAAAACAAAACAAAAAGGAGGCAGATATTACATGATATTGACAGTGGTACCAGGTTTTGTGGATCTCAGCCCTGAGCTAGCTTTGCATGTGAATAGACAAGTCTATTTTTTATTTTATCCCTCAAGACCAGAAGTAGTCTTAATGGCATATCTGTGTGGACAGCAATTGATTATCAGCTTTGATTATATCAGTTAGGAAATGATAGGTGCTTATAGGATTATGACACATAGGTATTTAGAATTTTGTAAAACTTGGTATGCCAGATTTTAAAGATTTATAGTCTTTAGACACTTAACCCTGAAATGTACACTTGCTAGCCTGTCTGACTTGTGCAGCATGACATTTTAGGACATATTGCCTGCTTATACCTGTGTCTGTAGAGGAGATAGGTCCTTAAAGCAAATGTTTCTAAGTGCCAGTCAGGCATTTGAATAGTGCTCAGTAAGTTCCATAGGAGCTGAGGCGAGCTCTTGAGACCTATTGACTGAATGTGGTTGAAAGATGATCCTTTTACATGATTAAGAGTTAAAGGTTTCAGTTTGAAATACAGGTAAACCCAGCCATTGTGCAGGGTATCCAGGGTCAGCTATAGAAGTGATATTTGCCAGTGGAGTTTCATCTTTCTTCTGATGCTGCTTTCAAAAAATCTCTGATGAGCAGGCCCCATGTAGGAGGTGTGTGTGTGCTTGTATGTGTGTGTGTGTGTGTGAGGGGTGGCATTTCCTCAGAAAGATGTGGCAGTTGAGTGTGTTAAGGATACATTAGGGCTTATCTATGATCACAGATACATCCTTTGGAGAAAACTCAGCTTCTGATGCATAAATCTCAAAAACGTTGGAGAGGACTTCTTGCTTCTCAGCTTGCCTCTGCAGGCAACTTCCTCTATAGGCATCTTCTTCAGAGCAGGAGAGGAGGAGGCAGTGAAGACAGTGTGAAGAGCACTGCGTCTTCACAAGCTATGTTGGAGGGGATTTAGGCAGGGAGGAATCAGAAGGCTGCTTCTTTGATGGGAGGCACACAGCACTTGTCCTGCTGGGCCCCAGACTGAGGCAAGATTATAGCTCTTGATTTGGGGAGCTCCCTTCTGATACAAGACTGCTCATCATCATATTCAAGTAGCCAAAGCTACACACATGCATTCTCATGACCCAGTTCTGACCATTTAGGTAATTGAAGTTAGCAGGGTAACAGGTGGTTTGAAAAGAATAAAATGGACATTGGAAAGGGGCTTGGTAGCTTAGCAGGATGTGAGTAGAACTTTGGATGCCCTTTACGTGGAATGGGAACACATTTCTCTTATAGTCTTGGCCCAGGAAGTCTCTCAGAGGCCCAGGCAATCTTCCCTCCTCTCTCAGCCCTCCTGGCCTGCAGTTTGAAGGGGTGGTTGTTGTTGGGTGTTAAGTGGGGCGGATCCCTTGGAGATCTGGGAGAGAGCAGCTCTGCCATGGAATTTTCTCTCTAGGAAGCTTCCCTGGATTCATCCCAGTCTCTGATTCCATCTCCTGTGTCTCTTTCCCTTTCCAAGGTTATGACTTGCTCCTGACACCTCCATTGAATTTGTCTCTCACAAGTTATAGCTGTCCTTGGGGCAGGCTCCTTATTAGTTATTTACTCTGCATCCTAAGATCCTCATATCCTGGGATTTTTATCAGGACGTGTGGCCTCAAACTGGCCCTCTTTTGGGTTTTCTTGGAGCTTATCATTTCCCTAAGGGCCAGAATCATGGCAGCATTGTTCAAATGTTCTCAAAACACTTATAGAGGCACATGGGTGAGCAGTGCACCCGGGGACTACACTTGACTAGGCCATGTGGACAGACTTTTCCGTTTATGGACCACTGTCACTGTGTTTGGTCCTCTCAATAGTTGTGTGAGCTCAGCCATGTTATGCTCATTTCTGGATGACAGAGTGACTTGTAGAGGCTAATGGATTTGACCAAATTCACGCAACATTTAAGTGGCGAGGCCAGGATTCAGCATCAGTTCTTTGGATTCTAAATCTTGCTTTCTTTCCAAGAACAATGTACCTCTCCTCTCTGGATCAATAAAAATAACACAGGAGAATGCATTTCCAGCCAGGCTCAGCTTAGTGCCCTCTCAGAGGCAGGGAGTGGAGGGTATTTTTGTGAATGCCCCCCAACTCCTCTGAGACAGTTTTATGCATTAATGAACTACAGGTGCTGGAAGGGCATGTAGCCATCTTCCAATCAACCCTCTCACTGTGAAAGCAGATGAAGAACCCAAGGCCCAGAGAGGATTAACTATTCCCAAGGCCACACAGCAGAGTCAAAACTAGAACCTGGGTCCCTGGACACCCAACTCATAACTTCTTCCACTACTGTAGGTTTGGGTTGTGGTTTTCTGCTTTCTTCTGACAAGAGTGCCTCTCAGAGTAGTGTGAGGCAGGAATAGTGAAAATGACAGCGAAGATTTCACAGCTGAGCCTGGTAAGGGCCAAAGGAAGCTGTCAGCCTGGGCGAGCTAGCCTCTGGGCCTAGAAGTAAATTGCTGATATGGTAAGACCCAGCTTTCACAGATAAACACTGCTGTGTAGCCCAAGGGCTCAGGGCCTGCATCCTCATGTTTAAATGTTAGGAGCAGGGAGGAGCAGTGTGTGGTGTTTGTGGTCCCCAGTCCTGTTCTGAGATGCCTCTCAGATGCGTGACTGTTGGTGGTGGTCTAAGAATGCAGAAGCAAGCCAGAAGGCACCCCAACCAGATGGTTCACTGATATCCTTTGGGTAGACTATCCATGATGTTCTAACTGGGTCCTAAGTCAAGCAGAACTTGGAAATCGGTATGACAGAAAAAAGCACACACAGTTCAAACCTATAGACTTTCAGGCCTTTGGCCTGAAAGCTTTAACCATGTCTTTTACTGTGTGCCACCTTAGATGCCTTAGGCCAACCTATTTTCCCTTTGCTGGGGATCTTTGAAAAGCAAGGCAAGGGAAGTGAGTGCTCTTTCCATTTCTATTCTATGTGCTACTCTCAGGAATTCCCTCTGGCTGCAGGGGGATTTGGGTGTGACTTTTCTCTGCCCTCTAAGCTATTAATAGGATTTGCGACTGGAGAAAGGAATGTAGACCCAATCTCAGCTTGACCAATAAACCTTGTTCCTCTGTCTTGTTGATTATTTTAAATTTTTGCTCATTCTTCAAATTATACTTATTCAATCACTGAACCTGTGATTGAAATCAGGGGGATGACTTGGGAGCAAACCTTCCCACTGCTTAAAAAAGTGAGAATCATCACATTTTGGTTGGTGGGTCTCTAGTGACTTCTTTGTTTTGTCTGGTTCATGTGCTCAGAGATCCTAAGGCAAGAAACTGTGGAACCACAATTCACATCTGGTTCCTAGCCCCTTCCTTTCTGTTTTAGGAGCCTCAGGTAACACTGGATCCCCTCAAATCTCCATCTCCCCATCTAACTCAAGGCTGGACCTAAGAGAAAATATTTGATAAATATTTGTTGATAAACCAAGGAGGTAAGAATTTAGTCTCATAGTTCAGGGAAATTAGAATCTGATTTAGTTTCCCTTTGAAACTAGTTTAAATAAATTGACCACTCCAGGCTGATCTCCCCTACCATCTCCCACTTTTCATGTGAGGTGCCCTATTTCTCTTTGGTCTCCTGCTTCTTATTTTCCAGAATAGCCCCTGGGTCATGCTTAGACACCCTGGCTGCCTATGATCCAACAGTCCCATCTGGGTCAGGCCTGAAGTCCTATCTGGGAGCTGTGTGGTTCCTTAGTATCTGGTCTGTTCTGAAGGATGGGGTCAGAATCTCTCCTCTGCTGAGGTCTTGGGGTTTTGGGGAGGGGAATATTCTAAGCCTGGCCTGACCACTAAGAATTGTGAGCTCTGGCAAGATTCTGTCACCTAGACCTCAGTGTCTCTCTCTATAAAGTCATCCCAACTCACTCCTGTTCCAGTCCTTTTGGCTCCTTCTTCCCATGTCCCCTCTCTGGCCAGGCAGAAGAAATTATGTGGGATGAGGAGAATCACAGGCCTCTGAGAAGACAGCATGGAAACCTCTTACTTCCCTGGGTGCTAGCCTCTAATTAGAGGAATTTGGGAAACTTTTCTTTTGGATAGCATTTTCCGCCCCTGAGCTGAGTATGGAGGAGTAGGGAGGAGTATAGGAAGAGAGTTTGGGGAGGAAAATTGGAGTTCTGTGAATAACCTATGCGGAGTGTCATTACTAAGGGTGGGTATAATTTCATAGGATTAATAAAGACATGTGGGTAGACTGCAGTTGCTTTAGATCCTCCTGCAATTAGCACTTTGCACCCCAGAGGCAGGATTAGTTTGTGTGGTGTGTCTTTATATGTCTATGTACATGGGTGCGTGCTCTAGGATAATGAATCCTCGGGTGGTAGGTGGAACTGCCTGTTCCCCTTACTCTCTAGTAAGTCATTCTGCTGAAACAAACAAACAAACACCCCCCCCCAAAAAAAAGAAAAACCCAACTTTATTACAAAATTGAAAAGCAAAGAAAAAGAAGTCACCTATAATTCCAGTATCCAAATATGGCTGGTATTAAACATTTTTATCTTGTTTTCTTCAGCTATTTTCAAATTTATAGTTTTATTTTATAGAAACTACCAATTTTTGATGCTGACCTTCCATGCGACACTGTCATCATGCCTGGTATCACCCATGTCACTGTGTGACTGCTAAAACCATGAGTTTTAGTGGCCATTACTCTATTGCCTTCTCCCCTTGTTACCACTTAGGTCTTCTAGCTGTCCTGCACCCCAAGATCTCTGTTAAATTTCTTTGGGTCTTGGCTGTCTTTCTGCCCTACTGCCAGTAGGGACTGTGTCCTCCTTTGTATACATAGTGTGGCCAAATACTAGGTATCTTTCCCCACCATCCCTTTTTATCCTGGCTCCCCTGACTTCTTTGTACATAACTTTGTGCCCCAGACTCTGTCTAGCTCCACAGAATTCTTAATTTCCCCCTAAATGCTACTTTTATCTTATCTCTTTTATTCTGGTGTGTGTGTGTGTGTGTGTGTGTGTGTGTTTGAAGTACTAGGGATTGAACCCAGGGCCTCGCACATGCTAGGGAAACACTCTACCACTGAGCTACACCCCAGCCCTCATCTTGTCTCCTTAATGCCATATTCTCTTTACAGGCTCTGGGCCAGGATTCCTTGGGTATGTGTGGTCTGCAGTAACCCCTTTTGGTGCATGTGTGAAGGGGCATGAAGACAGGAAGGAGAGGGAGCAAACAATGTAGGGAAGCATTTTGAAGAGGTCACTTGGAATGTTGGGTAGCTGAGTGCCTGAGGGATAGGGGATGAAGAAGAAAAGAGCAACTGGGCAGACCTCTTGGAAGAGGTGAGTTTTATATTAGGATTGGAAAACTGAAACTGGAGATAGGTTTCTTCATATATGGGCTTTGGCTTTCACTTTCCTTTCATGTGAACGTGTTTAATTGTGTGCATTCATGTAATGCATGCATACATCTGAGCGATGCGTACATATATCAATGTATCTGCGTGTGTCCATGTGTAAGTGTGTACATATGTCTATGCATTTGATATATGTAATGTGTGTTTATATTTCAATGTGTGTGTTATGTGTGTACATGTCTATGTGTATGTGTGTGCATTTGCCTTTGTGGATATGTGATATTTGCCCACGTGTCTGTGTATGTGTGATGCATGTACATGTTTTCATGTGTGCAAGGTGTACGCATGTCATCATGTGTGTACCTGTGTTGAGGTGTGTGCATGTCTTATCTCCTCATAACTCCCGCCCTTCACAGTCTTAGTCTTAGTATTTCTCCTCACACCCACTCTTTCTCAAGAACCAGTTCCCTTTCTCCTAGTATTGCTGGCCTCCTCCCTGGCCCAGGGGCTGCTCTCTGATTCTTACTTGTCAGCTTCAGTTTCCATGGTAACTACATTGTTACTGTATAGCAATGGTGGTTGTAGAGCTGGCCCACATCATTCTCCACCTCCTGCGTCTCTACCAGTGCTGCAGATTGGCCCTGATGAAGTCATTCTTCTGTTACACATCTTCAACGTCTTCATATCATGATGAAGCCCAGATTTCTTAGCCCAAGGGGCCTTTCATTGCTCATTTTCTGCCCAACACTCACTGCCTAAACTCAACAACCTCCCTTTTCCCACCAAGACAGGTGTATTTGATGTCTTCATGTTTTTTGCCCTGCTTTCCCTTCCATCTGTGAATTCCCCTTTTTTAATTTGTCTAAATTCTATTTACCTTTCGATACTCCCACCAGACCTGCCCTTCTAAGAACCCTTCCTAAGCATCCCAGTCTGAGAAAGTACTTCATCTTGTTGCTTAGTAATCCTGTTTCCTAGGAGGGGGCTCTAGGTCTTGTTCATTGCCTTGAATCTCAAGCACCCAGCTCAATACCTGGCACAGCCCACGGTGGATGCTGGTAGAATGAATGATGAATGAATGAACCTCTGCCCACTTCTGGATTGTCAGTGACCTGGATATTAGATGTTTTGGCCTGGGTGTGGAGGATATTAATCTTCATCCTTTTTTCCCTCCCTAACAAGATTGTTTACTTCTGGAGGTAGGGATGGCATTGCAGCTCTTAATAAGCCTGGAGCCCGTGGCCACATCAGGCAATGAGTCAGTGGGTGTTTAAAGAAAAGATAAAAAGAAAGAATTAGGGAGAAAATAAAGGGAGGGAGAGAGAAAAGGAAGGATAGAAGAATTGTATCCAGATTAGGAACCAAGCTGGTCTGAGACTATTGAGAATCAGTCTCTCCACACCCTACTCTGGGCTTTCTGATATAATTCCAGTAACTACAAGAGGTTATAAGGCCTATTTGGCCCCCCAAAAGAGGAGATAAATGAGACACAGCATTTTAGAAGTTTTAAAGCAGGTAGCTGACACACAGGTTTCTGAATTATTGGTGTTATTTTATTTCAACATGATTGTGATATCGGTATCTGATGAAATTATTCATGACATTTAATTGCACTCCATAACTAATTAGGACATTTTACTCCATGTAATCCCTACTGGATCCCATGTGGATTGCAGGAGAGTTACATAAAGTGAAGTGTGCTTGCTGCTAATGAGTCACAAACCTTCATTTTTCTAACAGCTATTGTTGCTTTTAATGCACATTAGGACGAACACTTTAGATTCATGATTTTATGGTTCTTATTGCTTAGGATGAGGTAAAAGAAGGTAGCATTGTGGCAATGTCTTTTTCTTTTTGGTACCAGGGAATGAACCACTGAGCCACATCCTGAGCTCTTTTTATTATTTTGAGACAGGGTCTTGCTAAGCTGCTTAGGGCCTTGCTAAGTTTCTGGGGCTGGCCTCAAACTTGTGATCCTCCTGCCTTGACTGCCTGAATTGCTGGGATTACAGGTGTGTGCCACAGTGCCTGGCTGTGGTAATTTTTTTTTTTTTTTTTTTTTGTGGTACTGGGGATTGAACTCAGGGACATTTGACCACTGGGCCATATCCGCAGCCCTTTTTTGTATTTTATTTAGAGACAGGGTCTCACTGAGTTGCTAAGTGCCTCGCCATTGCTGAGGCTGGCTTTGAACTCGCGATCCTCCTGCCTCAGCCTCCCAAGTGCTGGGATTACAGGCGCGCGCCACTGCGCCCGGCTGTGGTAATGTTTTTTAAAAATGATTTCGGCAAAGTAAAAACAGGGAATTGATCTAGAGAAAGGTATTAAATGAGTACTGATACAGGCAGTGCATGGAGATGGGAAACACTGTGGAGGTATGTGAATTATCAAGGTGTAGGAAACAGCAGATGAAAGCATAGGCCCTGCAGATTCCCTGTGGAGGATTCCAGACATCCTCCTGCAAAATGCAGATGTGTGGTGCAGGAGCTGCCCCTAGGTTCAGCCAAGGGCAGAGAAGAGGCTTGGGAGTTGAGAGTAGATCCATCTCACTGTGATGAAGCCTGTTGTTGGACCTGGGGCAGCCCGAGGCACGGGACTTGACCCAGAGTCTGTGTCTTTAGAGCAGACCAGAGACACATTGTCCTCAGAGGCCCTGGTCCTACTTGTAGTGCCCCCAGTCTCTTCCATCCTGTTTCTAGCTCACTTTTGAAAATGATCCCTCGGTTGTGGTGTGACATTAGTGACTGAATTGGTGTTAGGGAACCTGAGGAGGAAGCTTGGTTCTATTACTTTCCAGCTGTATGTAACCTAACCTGTCTTTTTCTTTTTCTTTTTTTTTTTTTTTGGTACTGGGGATTGAACCCAGGTATATATTTAACCACTGACCTACATCCCCGGCCCTAACCTGTCTTTATGTGCAGAATGAGTTTGATTTGCTTATATTTTGAGGATTTTGATGAGGATTAAATAATATATGGGAAAAACTATGGGGGAAAGAGTTGGTGTTTGATGAGCAAATTCATTTAAATTAGAGCATTGGCATCTGAGAGTAGTTCTGAGTGTGTCTCCACCTAGGGGGTCACACTGTTTATGAGGGTTATAATGACAGTAACAGAAATGAGCCTATAAGGATGGTAGAGTTTCAGGCATCAGTGAGGAGATGGGGGTGTGGAAGTGGTCAGGGCATTGTTTCTGGTGGGTTTGTCTTTACTGTGGCTGATGTTAGATTGGGGATCTGGCTGGTCTCATCCCTTTTGTCCAGTTCTTCCCATTTTCTTCCCTGAGTCACTCAATGCTGTTATCCCCAGTGATAACCCATGGCCATTTGTTGAGCACACAGCCTGTGCTGGGCTCTATGTTCTGTGCTCTCTGCATGTTATACCTGCACTCACCACTCTCTGTGGTACTACTGTCCACATTTTGTAGATGACAGGAGTGAGGTGTGAGGGGCATAAAGAACTTGCTGAGGTCGTACGCTCAAAAGTAACTGATCCATTTTGACACTCAAGTTTGTCTGACACCAAAGCCTGTGTTTTTTTTTTTTTTTTGACAACACTGGTATCCAGTCTGATACAATTTTACATCAGCATTAGCATCAGCAGATATTTTCGGAGAGCTATCTAGCTGTTACACACTGCTCTAGACAGAGACAAAACAGACAGAAAAAAATTCCCTGTCTCTGTCCCTGTGGATCACACATTTCAGCTCAGGGGCACAAGGGCTGGGTTTTATGCTGGGCAGCTTGCCCCATGCTATCAATCTGAGTTTTCGCAATTATACAATGAGTGGACTGAGATAGCTGATCTCTAAAGTTTAGCTTTGATAAAGCTGTAAATCAAATGAGGAAAAGATTAGATGCTTCTCATCTCACGATTCTTTATACACAAGTGCTTGCAGACTGATTTGCCCCTTGTTTCCCATTGTGGCCACTGGTATTGGGTTGAGGGGACTTGTGGGGAGCCTATCCCCAAAAGATTTTGGGACAGAAAGTCATTTTATTTGGGTTTTGTCCTTCAACCCTGGGGATAGTCCAGGCTGAGATCTCTGAGGAACCCAGAAAATTAAGGACCTTCAGAAACTGGAGTTAAAAACTAACTTATTAAGCTTCCAGGTAACTCTCCTTAGCAAGGAATGCTAGATTTTGGGAACCCCACTCAACCTTGCTGTGGATTGGAGGAAAAGGAGGTTCTTGCCAAGTCAGATATTATCTCTCCCAAGAAACTTCTCCTAGGGCTAGATTATGTGCCCCCTCTTGTGTCCCTATATTATTCTGATCTTAAACTTTAAAGAAAGCATAATCTTCTCTTTCAAAACTGGGTTTGTATTTACTGGGTTACACATCTTTCTACCTCGCTGGACTAAGAACTTGTTGAGGACAGGACTAAAACTTGAAGATCACTGAACCTCCAGCATTTAGTCCAGCATCTGTCACATAGTGGTTCCCATTAAATGTGGGCTAAACAAAACTCAGGGGGGGGGGGGAAGCCTAACCAGGGTGATTGTACCCAGTTGGGAGCAGGTGGCCAGAGTTTTGAGAGAAGAAGAGGAAGAATATGAGGAAAGGATGTTAATTTTAGAAGATGCTTAGCATTTTGGAACTTTAGGAAGGTGTTATTTCACGGAAGGATAAGCTTGCCCCAGTGAGTAGGTAGGTCATCCAGTCCTTGGGAGCCCTTGCCAAAATCACCATCATTATCATCTTCATTTCAGAATTGATTAAGGACAGGACGTATGGATGCCACACTTAATCCCTAACCTTGCTCAGCATAGTGTCAGACTTGGGAAACCCAATAAAATCCAGAGGAAGGTACCAGGGAGGTGTTAGAGAGTGTGACGTTAATTGCACCTCTCATTGTGCTTAATCTGCAGTAAGTCAGATATGAGACAATGGACGTGATGCAGCCAAACCCTTGGTGGATGGAGATGGAATTAGCCTGGTTCAAGTCCAAATTATTTGATGTATTTGCTTGAATGAATTTCAGAAATGCCACTGAGTTCCAGAGATGCCCTGGCTGTTGTGATTACTCTGTGCTTGGACAGGCTGTTATAGGCACAGTGCTTTTTTTTTTTTTTTTTTTTTTTTTTTAATAAATTGATTTCTGATTCCTTAGCCTAATTGCAAACCTTGCTATCTGTGGCAGACCAGGCCAAGTGTTCCTTAGCAGGGAGGGCTCTGTGTCCGTGGGAGTGTTGGGGCAGGTGTGGCTGGTGGAGCCTTGCCACCACCACTGGAATGCAGTCTCACAATCATAGTTGATGACCTTCCACATGGCAATTAGTGTGGCCTGGCTTTGACAGGTCTGGCCAAAGCTTATTGATGGTGGGCTAAGACCCTGCCTTGGAATCCTTACCTTACTCTTTTTATTTTTTTCTTTCTTTCAAAAGCACATCAAAAATTGTCATCCTGGGCAGATCTAAAATGGAGTAGACATGGAAGGCTGAGATCCAGATCCAATTATGGCGGCTGGGAAGGAGCCAATGAAATCCCACAGGGCACTGATTCTGGGTAGTATCTTTCTGTCGTATCTGCCTGCTTTCCACATACTTTGGTCTGAGTGGCCACATAACTAGCAATATATCTAGAGTTGCTTTTTTCTTTGTACCTAGTTTGAATTAAACATCTCTATTTTCATCATTACCAACACCATTGCCACCATGTATGTAGTGCCATTAATTTCAATATTGCACCAAACACCAAGTACCCTATTGCTATCATTGTCTGTAGCATCGTCATCATTATTACTATCCCCACTACTGCCACTGCTACCTCTTTTCATTGTTACCACCAATACCACTAACCCCTTCAACTTCACCACCGGCATCCTCATCACCACAATCACAAGGGCTCCACTCATTCTCACCAACATTTCCACCACCATCACGTCCACCATCTCTATTACCAGCAGTATGACATCCACCATCGTTAGCACTCCAACGTTGTCAACACACCATCACTTTCACTACTGCCACCAGTACTATTATTGTGCTACTTCTACTTATTCTCATCATCACTAAAATAACTACCACGAACCACCATCATCATCACCCACTACCACCACAACCACCAGCACCACCAGCACCACTACCACCTCCATTACTTCCACCTCCACCATCTTCACCACTGCTACCACCTCTATTACCATCATCTCTACCACCTCCACCATCACCTCTATCACCATTGTCTCCTCTACCTTCATCTCCGCTACTACCATCACTACATCTATCACCATCATATCTACCACTGTCACCTCTGCACCTCCACTACCACCTCTATGACCATCATCATGACATCACCATTACTTCTATCACCATCATCTCCACCACCTCCAGCTCCACAACCATCACCACCACCACCTCTATCATTGTCATCTCTACCACTACTCCTCGATCATCATCATCACCTCCATCATTAACTCCAACATCATCATCTCTACCAATACCATGAGGAATTCTTATTACCATTACTTCTACCACCACCACCATCACCTTTATCAATCACTCTCATCACCATCATTACCACAACTAGCATGTGGAAGAGACGGTATATGAAATAGTTAGCCCTATTTTCATGATTAAAGGGCTTCAGAAAATAGCTAAAATTGCTTTGTATCAGCAAAGAAGTTAGAGTTAGAAAAATGAAATGATAAAGAATTATGATCACATTTGAGTAAATATAAGCAATGTTATTCATGGGCCTAGGGGATATATGTGGAAGTTTGGGAATAAATGATGATGTTTTAAATATGGGGCATATGGAGTTTATTTGAATAAGGTGACAACCAGTTGGGATGGGCCTCCAACTGCTCACAGATGTCTGAGTCCCTTGTGTAGAGTCCCTGAGAGTAGAAACCAAAGTTAATCCTTTTTGCATTAGGAAACTCATTTAATCTAGAAGTAATTGGTTCCTTCGGACTATTTTTATAAGTTTTTCATCATTTTACAATACTGGAATACTTTCTATTTTAAACACATAAGATATTTTAGGTCAGGGAAATATTGCTTCTGGTCACTATTCCCAATCTTTGCTTCTTTAGCCCCTTTACACAGGAAACCAAGGTTGTAATTTGACAATTTTTTTTTGTTCAACATTTTCTCACCTTTATGTGCATATTTATAAGCAATATGGCATTGTATCATGTGTATATTTTACCTAAATGGTATACTTTGACTTCCCACCTCTTGGTGTTCTTTTTTTTCAATTTTTATTTTAGTTGCAGTTGGACATAGTACCTTTATTTTATTTTTTTATTTTTATGTGGTACTGTTGGACACGATACCTTTATTTTATTTATTTATTTTTATGTGGTGCTGAGGATTGAACCCAGCGCTCTGCATGTACTAGGTGAGCACTCTACCACAGAGTCACAAGCCCAGCCCTACCCCTTGGTGTTTTTCACTCAATAAATTAGCACAGTGGTTAAGAGGATGGATCTTGGAGCCAGAACACCTGGATTCAGATCACAAATTTGCCACCTGCTTGTTGTGTGATCTGAATTATTTAGCCTCCTTTAACTTCAGTTTCCTCCTTTGTAAACTGGTATTATAGCATACCTTTATTCATAGGGTTCGTGTGAGAATTAAATGAATTCACTTATGTAAGCACTTGGAACCATCCCCGGCACACACTAATGACAGGTATAAAGTTACGTTATTACTCATCATGGTTCCTTAGTAATTTATAGGTTAGATCTGCCACAGTTTATTTAGCCATTCCTAAAGTGATAGATACAGAAGCTGCTCTGATTTCCACTATTTCTTTCTTTTCTTTTCCTTTTTTTTTTTTTTTTTTTTTTGATACCAGGGATTGAACTAAGGGGCATCTGACCATTGGGCCATATCCCCAGCCCTTTTTTTTGTGTTTTATTAGAGACAGGGTCTCACTGAGTTGCTAAGTGCCTCACCATTGCTGAGGCTGGCTTTGAACTCATGATCCTCCTGCCTCAGCCTCCCAGTGCTGGGATTACAGGTGTGCGCCACCACACTCAGCTCTGATTTCCACTACTTCTAACAAAGCTTAATCATATTTTTTATCTATGCCTTGTTATTCACGTGAAAGTTTCTTAAAGGTAAATAAGAAGTAAAATTGCTGCATTCTATGACTTTAAAGGCTTTATTAGAAAAACACCGCTATAATGAGTGGATTCCTCTTCCTCTTGTTCCTTGGCACCTGTTGGCAAGCTCTTTTTGTTCTCCCCTCTTGGCAGCCTGAGCCAAGTGGCAAGCTCTGCGGCAGGAGACCCTAGTGGTTAGAGCTCAAAACCTCAGATTCAGAGATTAACTTCATAGGAGGTGAGTGGTCACATTTTTGGGGTCTTATTACATGCTGGGCCCTCGTCTCATCATTTGTATGTAATAACTAATTCCACCATGACTATCCCTGGTTTGCTTGTGAGGAAAAGGAGGCAAAAGAACACATGGTTCTAAGTGGTAGATCCTGTGTACAGTTATGAAGGTCACCAGCCCATATAATACTCTTAGAATTCTGCTCAGCACAGAAAAAGCATTCAACAGATGCCACATTGTTCTAGGTTGATTGGTGATTATGAGGGCTATAAAATTATTATCACCATTACTTTTGTTACCCTTAAACTGCAATGGGGCTCATCTCTGGGGTATTCAATTGTTTGTCCTAACAAAATGATAATGAAACTATGGTTTCAAGCTCTGGTTGAGCAATCTGCTTTATTTGTTCCATAACTACAGAATACATTCTTCAACTTTCGGGAGAACCTGTGGACCAATGTCCATAATTAGCAGCCCTGGAGTTTGCCCACACGTAAGATAAGTGCAAATTAAATCGAATGCAAATTTAGATACATGAATACTCATTTGTGATGGAGCAGGAACTGGTGGATGATTAATCCGATGCCTGGAAAAGAGACTAAGTGGGGGTGGGGGCATGGGGGGGAGACCAGCTAGTATGAGATGGTGGAGTATTGGAGACAGACTAGACAGGGACTTCTTTCTGATCCAGAAAATTGTGCTGGAAAGAAATGGCCTTCATTCATTGACTGTGACAGAAGCCAGAGATACAAAAATGAGCAAGACAAAGCCCTTGCCCTCAAGGAGCTCACCTGCTTATAAGGAGGCCTGAAATGTAAATGAATGATTGCAACACAGGGTGGTATATGTGGAAACACTCTGGGGGTGCTTAAAAGTGTGGAGGGGACATCATGGGGATCTTCCTTTTCAGTGGAGAAAAAGGCTTGAGCCAGGATCCTTCAGAATATGTCAGAGGGTCAAAACAGAGGCAGAGGGAGGAGCCTGTGCAGAGGTGTGAGGATGACACTGGGGTCTGTGAGGACTATCGTGGGGATCTGGAGGGACAGAGGTGGAAGAGAGGGATTGCATCACCAAGGACCCTGAAAGCCACCTTAAGCAGTTTTGACTTTTATCTTAAAGGGTGTGAGCAGCTACCAAAGGATTTTTAGACCATAAAGAAACATAATATATCTTAATTTTACAAGGTAAGTTATTTCTTCAAATACTGGCATCTGGAGGCCTTGAAGCCAACACAGACCTGTTGGAGAGAGAGAGAGAGAGAGCACAGCTGGGCTGGATCAGAACCATGCTGGTGTTGGCAGTGGCCTTGGAAAGGTTAGAAGGCGGATCTTGGTCAGGATGACTGAGTTTGACCGGTTACATTGGACTGTCTGACAGTGTCATATGGAACAAATAAATCATGAAATACCTTAGGTCTGACCAGTTGTCACAGAGTTATTTCATGAAATTCTTAAAATAACTTGTGAATTTAGCATTGTGGCCACTCCCATCTGGTAGGTGAGTAAATGAGAGCTCTGAGGAGCTCATACACTTAGTAAATGCTGGAGTGTTTATTTGGGCTCCTGCATACTCCAGGGCTCTCTTGCCACCTGCAGAAGGCAGTGAGAAATAAGATATGGCATTCCTCATGCCACAATGGAGCGTCACTTTGTGCATCTGCAGAAAACAGAGACCCTGGCTCCCATGCATTTGCTCTATGCCCAGAGAGGACACAGTCTGTGGTACTGTGGGCCTGTGGGCCCTGCTTGGGGTCTGAGGGATGAGCATACGTCCTACCAGGAGGAGGGATGCCAGGAGAGCTAGAGAGCTAGTGTGTTCTCTGGGAGGCAGCCCTTCCCCCTGGGTGGAGGCAGCAGGTGAGACCTGCAGGGTTTGTAGGGGGACTAGGGACCTCCTGCTTTCAACACAGGGACGGGCCAGATCAGCACAAATACATCACCCTTCTGGCAAAACTCCTCCCTCCCAGGACAGACCTGACTCTGCTTGTTAAATCTCAGCACCTGGCCCTGCAGGTGTTGCCTTTCTTGTATTTTTATGACAAGAAAAAGGGGTTTCTTAACTGCTCATCTATAAGAATTAATGGGTGGACGGGGTTATGGTGAAATGGGGTACCACCCCACCCCACCCTGCAAGGCTCTCTGCCACATCAGGACCTGTGTCTTGGGAACTCTGAGGAATTCGCAAACTATGTTCAGGAAGGTGGGATGCTCTGGGATTCCTGAGCCCCACATTTTAATTCATTGGTTATTCAGATATTTTCATTTACCTCTTATAACATATCAGCCACTTACCATGACCTTTACATCAGGACTTGATCTTATCTCCACAGTAACCCTCAGAAGGAGGTATTAATATCTCCATTTTAGAATAAGAATCTGTGATGTCCATTGACATTCATGTCCATTTGATGCCATGTCCATTGTCACCCAATGGGCACAGGGACTAGTTAAAGTATCTCTCTGCAGTTTGTTGCCAGCATCAAATAGGATAGTAGGCATGAATGTGTTTGATAGACCGTAAAATGCTGCATGCCTCTAGGGACTAACATCCCAGCAGGAATAAAGGCTCAGAACACTGCCAAAGTTTAGTAACACTGCCCCATGTGGACCAGAAAGCTAAGACTGGTGACAGCCTCACCACAATACTTCAGCCGGGTGGTAGATGGTCTTAGTCAAAGTTCCAGAGGTCAGACAGAGCACAATACTGATGCCCAATTTTCACATATGTTTGGGGACTCCCTTCCCATCACACCTTCCACCCCAGCCCCCCACATTATGGCTCCCACGTGGTGTCTGACCTGGGGCAGTGGATGCTAAGCAGAGGAAGGTCAGGTCCACTGGTAGCCCCTTGTCCTGGGGTCCTTGTGGTGAGCCAGGGACTGCCCTGATCTTCTTGGTCCTGAATTCCTGCTTGCCTGGAGTTGTGCTCAAAGGTCTGAGAAGCACAAGTATGTGGAAAAAGATGGAGATTCTTCATTAATGAACTGTTAATTCATTAATTTGTAATTATGACTGTCACCTCCTAGTCCCTCAAATGTCTAGATCAAGAATATTTTCTTGTATCATATTTTGTTTATTTATTAATATCCTGTTCTTAAGCCCAGAGCAGAGGTATATATGTTACAAGGTTTATCACATAGAAACAGATAATCAGAACCATGGAGAGGAAGACAGATCAGACATGGGAATCAAAAGAGAAGGTTTTATGGGAAGTTATACTCCATGAATGTGTAATATGTCAAAATACACTCTACCGTCGTATGTATATAAAAAGAACAAATAAAAAAAGTAAAAAAAGACAATGTTTTTGCATATATTAATTATCTTGACTTAAGCATTTCAAAATATATGAACATATTAAATATCATATTTTATGCCACAAAAAAAATATATATAATTTTTAATGAATTAATTAAAATGAAAATAAAATAATGTGGAAGAAACCCCCCGAACCCCAAAATCTCCAAAGGACAATTTTTAAAACAAAATATCTAGCTTTTGATTATAAAAGCAATGCATTCTTACTTAGAACATTTGTAAAATCTAGAAAGCATCAATAATAAAAGAAAAATAATATGTAGATCTAGATAACATTGTTATTATTTAAGAGTATACAATTTCATATTTATTATTTTAAAGCCTCCTTTCACCTTTTCACTTAATAATAATCATTGTTTTACTATAGAGTTTTTTTTTTTTCCAGTGCTAGGGATTGAACCTAGGGGTGCTCTGCCACAGAACTATATCCACAACCCCTTTTCTTTTTTTAATTTTGAGACAGGGTCTCACTAAGTTGCCCCGTTTGGCCTGGAACTTGCCTCAGCCTTCTGATTCTCTGTGATTATAGGTGTATGCCATCATACCTGACTCTAGTTTGTTTTGATGACTGAATAATATTCTATTGTATGGATATGCCTCTACATATTTAATTAATTCTCTACTAATAACTTATGATTGTTCCACCCCACTTTTATAAAATGGTTGCAATAAACACAATTGTTTATTTGTAAATAGGGTCAATTTTTTTCTTATGGTAAAGTCCTGGAAATAGGATCCAGGGGTCACAGTACTTCTATGGTGTTTTTTTTTTTTTTTTTTTTTTTTTTTTTTTTAATTGTGTGAGGACACAGACTGGGGCAGATGACTTAGGAATGACCTCCGCTGAATGGCCTGGGAGGATATGTCAGGAAGGTGTCCAGCCTGGTGAATGTGACAATAGTAGCTCCTCCTTTATTAAGTTGCTAGGAGATGCATGTGATTTAATGCATGGGAAGGACTTAGATCATGGCCTGACCCACAGTGAGCTCAAAACTCTGGGCTGTGATCATTATTATTATTGCTGTTATTGCCAACTTGTCCTCCTTTGAGACTGTCCCAATTTATACTCCCACAAGCATTGTATGAGAGTGTTGTCTGCATACTCCTTTGTAAACACTGGGTATTATCATTCTTTTATTAGTTCATTGTTTGCTGACTTGATAGCCTAAATTGTTGCTTTAATTTTATTTCTCTTATATTAGTGACAAACATTCTTTTGGCATCTTTATTGGTATTTATTATTTGCGAATTTTCATTTATAACTTTTTCATGTTTCTGGTAGATTGTTCATCTTTTTCTTATTAATTTCTTATTTAATGTATTATGAATATTACTCTCTTACTAGTCATGTGTAATGTAAATGAGGGTTTTTCTCTCGGTTTTTCTTCTGCTATTTGATTGTGCTTCTATTTGTGGACTTAGAAATTGTGTTTTTCCAACAATAAATGTTGGTGAGGATGTGGGGAAAAAGGCACACTCATACATTGCTGGTGAGACTGCAAATTGGTGAAGCCAATATGGAAAGCAGTATGGAGAATCCTTGGAAAACTGGGAATGGAACCACCAATTGACCCAGCTATCCCACTCCTTAGTCTATACCCAAAGGACTTAAAAACAGCATACTACAGGGACACAGCCACATCAATGTTTAGAGCATCACAATTCACAATAGCTAAACTGTGGAACCAAACTAGATGCCCTTCAGTAAATGAATGGATAAAGAAAATGCTTTATATATATACACAATGGAATATTATCCAGCATTAAAAGAGAATAAAATCATGGCATTTGGAGGTAAATGGATGGAGTTGGAGAATATAATGCTAAGTGAAGTTAGCCAATCCCAGAAAACCAAATGCAGAATTTTTTTATGATTTAAGGGTGCTGATTCATAATGCACTGTGGTGGTGGGTGGGTGGAAGGAGGGGGGAATGGGAGGATTTGATGAACTCTAGATAGGGCATAGAGGAAAAGGGGAGGGAGGGGAAGGGAGGGTCAAGGGGGTAGGAAAGACGTGGAATGCGATGGCCATCATTACTCTAAGTACATGTATGAAGACACGAATGATGTGACTCTACTTTGTGTACAACTGGAGATATGAAAAATTGTGCTCTATATGTGTAATATGAATTGTAATGTGTTCTGCTGTCATATATAACAAATTAAAATAAAAAAAAGAAATCATGTTTTTCCTTCTTCTTGCCCATTCAGAAACCCACCATGAGATCAAGTTACCTATCTTTTCCCAATATTTAATCATTTTTTCAGTTTTTATTTTTTGAATTCAAATGAAATTAATTTGGAATTTTAATAATAAATTTCCCCACCTCTTGGCTTATTTATCAACTAATTTTTATCTACCACATTAGATATTTTTGGTTGTTTCTTCATTGTCTCATCTGTTCCATTAATATCTGTATTTTCCTATGCTTATATTTTTAACTTTTTTGTAGTTTTATGAGCTATTTTAATATTTGTGGATACAAGAACATTTTTGCTAATTTTTAAATAAATATTTTCTTGGCTATTATTATATTATTATTTATATAAGTAAACTCAAATAATTTTGTCATTTAATTTTGATTTAACTTGTATTCATTTTTATAAATTAGTTTGGGGAGAATTGATATTTTCACCACTTTTATACTTTTCTATCTAGAAACATAAAAGTTCTTTTTCATTTAATCAAGACATTTTAAAACCATTTGTTATTTTAGAATAGTTTCAGAATTACAGAAAAGTTACAAATTTAGTAAAGTGTTCCAGTAGATCCCACACCCAGTATTGACAGCATCTTACATTATTGTAATATATTTCTCACAACCATTGAATCAATATTGATCTATTGAATATATATTGATATATATTATTGTTAACTGATGTCCATACTTTATTTGAATTTGATTAGTTTTTTTTTTTTTGCGGGGAGGGTACTAGGGATTGAACTCAGGGGCACTTGACTACTGAGCCACATCCCCAGCTCTATTTTGTATTTTACTTAGAGATAGGGTCTCACTGAGTTGCTTAGTTCTTTGCTTTTGCTGAGGCTGGCTTTGAATTCACAGTCTCTGAGCTACTGGGATTACAGGCATGAGCCAACATGCCTGGCCTTAATGCCCTTTTTTGGTCCCAGTATCCCATACAGGTCACCACGTTCGTTAGTCATTATGTCTCCTGAGGTTCCTCGAGACTGTGACAGTTTCTCAGACTTTCCTTGTTTGTTATGATTTTGACTGTTTTGAGGAGGTCTTTTAGAATGTTCCTCAGTTCTGATGTTTTTCTCATTTTTAGATCAGACATTGTTCTAATGCAGCTAGGGCAAAAAGAAAGATCAGAATAAGTTATAGAGTTCTTGGTCTTCCTCAAGGGAGACATTTTTTTTTTCCCTCTAAGAATTATCTCTTAGGTCTGGGATGGTGTCACATGTCTATAATTCCAGAGACTCAGGGGGCTGAGACAGGCGGATTGCAAGCTCCACGCCAGCCTTGGTAGTTTAGCAAGATCCTGTCTCCAAATAAAAAATAAAAAAAGGGCTGGGGGTGTGGCTCACTGATAAAGTACCCCTTGGTTCAATCTCCAGTACTGGAAAAGGCGGGGGGGGGGGGGGGAGAGAGAGAGAGAGAGAGAGAGAGAGAGAGAGAGAGAGAGAAGGAAACATCTGCCGGGGTGCGGTGGCGCACGCCTGTAATCCCAGCACTTTGGGAGGCTGAGGCAGGAGGATCGCGAGTTCAAAGCCAGCCTCAGCAATGGCGAGGCACTTAGCAACTCAGTGAGACCCTGTCTCTAATAAAATACAAAATAGGGCTGGGGGTGTGGCCCAGTGGTCGAGTATCCCTGAGTTCAATCCCCGGTACACACACACACACACACACAAAAAGGAAACATCTATCTGTGGTATGACCTTGAAGAAAAGACACTGAAGGACACAAACTCCAAGACTCCATCAAGACTGGGGAAATATATGGAAATAGCCTATTATGGACAAATTTCACACGACCTGCATCAAATCCCAGGTCAACACATTGTGTGTTAGTCCAAGGAAGACTTGTTTTTGAGCATTTGGATTAATGCATTTGATTAGTCTTACAGTGGTCCAACTTGTCCTGCAGATAGAACTTAGAGGAGAGGAGTTGTAGAAAGTGACATCCTCAGACTATCTTTCCCAATGCAGGAGGACATGCTTAGAGTCAAACTGCTTGTGTTCAAATCCTGGCTCCACTTCTTCACTACTTCTTTGACTCTGACATCTCTATACCTTTAACTCCTAATCTCAGGATAGTGGAAAACAGCAGTGACTGTAGAGAGCTGTTGTGTGGATTAGATGAGATGGTACACCATAAATCAACAACAGTATTAGTTATGGGAAACATTGTTCTTTCAGTTGAGTCTTCTGATGGGCTCTGGTCCCTTGAGGGTTAAAAGTTATTCTCTCAGATATATGCCTGAGGCATTGTTGAGTGTATTTGCAAATACTTTGACCATAGATCGGTTGGTAGTGGGCTTGATGATCTAGTATGAAAATTAAGATGTCAAACTGGAGCTTTAACCTAGATGGAAGGCTAACTGCCTCTGAATGGAACCAGGCCTTTGGGTCACCACAGGTAAGGCTGGGGTTTCTCTAGGAAGCTTCTTAGGATCAGCTATATCCCTAGTGAGGCCCTAGTCTTCTGCCCCATAACACAAGTGGGTTATTATATCCTGAAACAAAAAGGTTTCTTGATTAGCAAAAAAATTTCTGCAAGACTCTCTTTTCCATAAGCTGTCTGACTTGTCTCAGGACTCTTTGTTTTGAATAAACTGCAAAATGGTCTCCTGTTCCCATCTCTATCACTACCACTTTCTAGGACAATATATAAACTTGCATCATGGAATTATTGAGTCTGCTGAATTTTGGAGGAAATTTGCCAAAGATAATCATTTTCATGAATGATCAATAAATGTTGACACATACCCCCTGACAATAATTAGATCCTAGGACCTAGTTCCTTAGGGCTTTACTTGAATCCTGATATAGGATTACATTCATCTTTCAATTCTTACAGGAAGGCATAAATTCATTTTGTGTGAAAACATTGCCATATTTGCTAATACTTGGAAATGTCCTACTACCTCAACTATTACAGCTGTATTGAGATTTGATTATTGCCAAACACTATGGGCTGAACTTCTGTTCTAATCAGTATGAGTCTAAGCCCATGCTGATTTTGACAGTAGAGCAGTTCTGTTTGTGTCTTTGACTCCTTACCTGGGCTTGGAGTCATTGCACTGATTTTTTGGTGTATGGAATTTTATGAGTTGGACAGAAGCTTGTGAGCATGTATTTCAGCACTTTCATTTTTGTTAATCAGGAGACTGAGAACACAAACGTCCATATGTACCATGAATTAGAGGCCAAGTTGAAGCAAGGATCCCAATTCCGGTTTCTTTCTAGTTGTAATTGAGCAATGTCATTTCTGCTTGGACAGAGATCTCACTCCCTCTCCTGGCCACCTTCTAGGTTACACATTTCTCAAACATTGTATTTCTTTCATGATGTTGTAATTTTTTTCTTCTATTTCTACATCTGCTTCTCTTTGTAGGCTTTGAGGCCCTTGAGGGCAGTGACCTTATCTTTTTTTTTTTTTTAAATTTTTTAAATTCTAATTTGTTATATATAACAACAGAATGTATTACAATTCATATTACACCAGTGACCTTATCTTATTTTCTGCATTTCTAGGGCCTGGCTCAATACCAGGCACAGAAGAATTCCATTATTGAGTGAATGAACAGATGATAGAACACACCATTCTAGTCTGATGAGTAAACTTCTCATCTGTATTTAGCTGCCAAGCCTTCTTTTTTTAAAATATTTTTATTTATTTGCTTTAGTTGTACACAATGTGTTTTATTCAATGCATTTTATTTGTACGTGGTGCTGAAGATCGAACCCGGGTCACCCACACGCTAGGCGAGCGCTCTACCGCCGAGCCACAATCCCAGCCCATGCCAAGCCTTCTTTATGCCAGGGATTGGCCACTAGTCTGTAGTGTGGAGCTGTTGATTGGGCTTTCTTCTTTTGAGACCTTGTCTTGGGTGCTTGGGTGGTTCCCCCTCTTGTTTCACATGTGTATGGGGGTGGTTCCCTGAGGTCCTTGTGATTCCTGTTTAGAGCCACTGGATGTCAGAGATAGAAGGGACCTTAAAAAGCCTCTCGTAAAACTCCATCCTTTCACAGATAGGGGCCTGGATGAACTTTGACCCCTAGCTCATGCACCTACCTCAGAGCTGGTACCCAGAGGACAGATGGGACTGGTGATTTGATTTCATAGGAAGCTGACACACAGCACAGTGACCCTTTATACTGCTTGCGACTGTGGGTGGAATAGTCGATGAGACCCGCCTACCTTTGGCTTTAGCAACATCTGGGGCTGTGTACACGAGGGGTACTTGTCCTCTGGAGTTTCTAGAAGAAGTATGATAATTATCACTCAGCAGGTCTTCCTTGCTGCCTCACATCCGGTCCCTCCTCACAGCCTGTCAAAACACCTTGTGAAACTGCCCTATTCTTTCAAAGGCACTCTGGGAAACTCTTTCCATGAGTCAGCTCCACCAAGCCCTGTCATCTCTTAGGCAGGTGTGGCATTAGGAATGTCACCTGGAGTTTGGAGAGCTGGGGGCAAGGGTGTGGACCTGCAGTGTGGTGGCTTGATGAAGGCTTTCCTAGGGCTGTGTGACCATGGCACAGGCCCATATTCTGGGGATCTGGCACATCCCTAGTTCTTGACCCATGAGCCTCCTCTGAAGCCCAAATTCCAGCATTTGAAATTGGGACAAGGTAAATGGGATGATGGTTTCAGAGGCAGATATATTAAGGTGCAATTGTGTAAGAATTGGAGGTCAGAGTCAATGTTTTAATTCTCTTTTTAGCCTGGGTTAGACCTCAGTTGTATACTCAAAAGTGGAAAACACACTTGCCATATTTTGGACAGAGCTCTTTAAATGTGAATAAGTCACTTAGCTTTAAAGAGATTTTATACAATATCTTTTAAAAACCAAAGTCTGGAAAGAGTGAGGTTGAGGATGTGTGGGATGGATAGTTTTAAAACCTTTGTGGGGGTATCAGCAGGTGTGTATGGGTCTTCTGTGGCCAGGGTTTCCTTGTCCCTCAAGTGGGGGATGACCTTAGGGATAACATTGGGTCTCACTTCTTTTCATCCTGGCTCTCCCTGAAGTTAGCTATGTCTCATCTTCAAACTGGGGGTTCCCTGATGGTAAGGGCCAAATCATCTAGTGGGGCTTCCCCCAACACCAGATGAAATTATGGGCACTGAGGCTTCAGATGGAGGATCCAGTGATAGGCAAACATGGCAAGGTACATTAACAAAGGGCAAAACTGTCATTGTCCTTCTGCCTTGTGGCTAGCGAAGTCTGTGCTTCTGGCCCAGTAGTTGGTAGGGACTGAGGGAGATGCATGGTCCCAGCACCTGGGACCATCACAGTGGCTGTGTGTGTGTGTGTGTGTGTGTGTGTGTGTGCACATGCCTGTGGCTTATGGTATGAGAGGATGTCATCGGCACATTTCAACCATGTAAGGTTCTAGAGGGTAATGCAGAGGGCTTGGTTGCTTTCTTCACCAGGAGGATGTGGTAGGGACAGAGAGGTAAGTTTGGGTTCAGTGAACTTTATGGAACAGGGCCACGTGGGATCTGACCTGGCCTAAAGCGCATTTGCCATTTGGACCTGACTCAGCCTCTGTGGTGTTAAAGGCTCAGGTGCGGTTACCTTTGTAACTGGGGCATGGTGTTCGTGTGCGTAGTCCAGGTCCACCCATGGAAGCCCTATAAATGGAAGCCTGGGCTTCAGTGTCAGCTTCTCTTCTGGTTTTGGGAAGCAGCTGCTCAGCCATGCTTCTTCCCACAGCCTGCCCACACCCAGACCCCTGCAGCCAGATGTTTTCCCTCGAAGCTTCTTATATCCCTACGTAGGTCTGGTCTGGGATTTTCTTTGAACAGCAGATCAGTCCAGCTGAATCCAGAAGTCCCCCTTGGCATCTCCCTTTGGATCCTCAACCTACTCCACTCTGCTCTGACTTCTGAGCCACCACTCAAACTACTCTCATTAAGGTCACTGGCCCCTCTGTGTTTCTCGATTTATTAATATTGCTTGCCTCAATTGATTCTCCTTTCTTTCTTGAACACTTTTCTTCTCTCTTTGCAGACTTTACCCTCTTAGTTTTCTCCTTCACCTTGCTCCTTGCCAGCTGGCTGTACAGGCTACTTCTCCACTCTTCAACTTGAGATCCTCTGACATCCTTGGCTTAGTGGATCTCTCTTTTCTTTGACTTGGGTGATCTTAGCCACTCTCATGTATTTAAATATCTTCTATGGGATGACAATGGCCATGCGTGTTTATTTCTGGACCAAATATCACTGTGTTCTCGACTTATATGTCCAAATGTTTCACCTGTCGCCTCTAGATTTGAATGGAACTCTCTGTAAATGCTCCACCATGCACCTAGTAGCCCAAGTCAGAATCCTGGGAGTACTTCTGCCTTCTTTCTTCTCCTTCACCCCATGCATTGACTCACTTGCTAGTCCTGTTACAGACCTCCAGAATACTTAAGTCACTCTTCTCTCTGTCTCCACCACTGCCATCTACTATATTGAGCTGTAATCACAGTAACACATCCTTCCTCCCCATTCTTTCTTGCTCTATCATCAGTTCTTTATTCACTTTACAATGGGCTGATTTTTTGAAACTTCAAATTAAATAAAACATCTCTGCTTAAAACTCTTGTGATCCTCCAAGTGCACTTTGAATATATTCTAAGTTAAAATATTATAAAATATTATATGCATGCTGTTTGAAGTCTAGTGGAATACATGGTGGGCAGGCACCCACCATGTGTGTGGGTCCATGTTCACCTTGGTCATGTGTCTCCACTCCTGGTCATTCTTATTGTTAGGGTGTGGGACCCATTTACGTCTGGCATCATACTTGCTTTTAAATAGGTGCTCAGTGAGACCTCAGTGGAGGGACAGAGAAACTTTTGATGTTCTCTAAAACGTAAGCTCCACAAAGACAGTGTTTTTGGTCTGTTTGTTTATTGCTATGTCTCCAGATCCTTAAGGAGGAGCTGGCATATAATAGCTGCTCAAAAAAGATTCGTTGAATGAAAGAATGAATAAATGAATACAATTACAACAAGTAATCTATAGATAGGTTATGCCATTCTGGCTATTGAGAAATCAAAGGAAATGTTATTTTGCCAGCCAATTCATGTCCAAGAAAAGATTCCCTCAGGACCCCTTCTCACCTCTAATGTCCTTTCATTACCATGATCACGTCACCCATCATCTCTGGTGGCCTGACTCTGATCACACTCACCACTAGGTCACTCACCAGGGGTGACCTTGTTCCACAACTTCAAATGCTGTGCTCTGCTCTGAGCTGGTACTTACAGAGTGATTTGCCAGATTCTCATTCTCCCAGATTGAGACAGGATCTCAATGAGGTAACCCAAACCATACACAGCATAAGGGGTTATTCATAGGTGTATTATACTCTGGATGGGTTATCTGAGGGGATGACTATCAGTATCTACCCCTCCCCCCAATTTTTAAATTGGTACATTATAATTATACCCAACAATGGGATTCATTTTCTTTTTCCAATTCTTTTTTTTTTTCTTCCATTTTTGAACCAGGGATTGAACTCAGTGGTGCTTTAACCACTGAGCCACATCCCCAGCCTGTTTTATTATTATCTTTTTGGGGACAGGTTCTCACTAAGTCCTTAGGGCCTCACTAAATTGTTGGGGTTTTGAACTTGCAATCCTCCTGCCTCAGCCTCCCTAGTTGCTGGGATTACAGGCATGTATCACTGGGCCTGGCTCCCTTTCCTCAATCCCTGAGCAGCAAATTCAGTTTTGGAGATAAGTGAAATCATCCTCAAAACATGACGTTAAATCTGAGAATGTATCATCAGACATATTTGTCCCTGGGCTCAAGCTTGTAGTTTTAGATGAAGAATATGGGCTTTGGAATAAGATGAGCTGGATTTGAGTCCTGACACTGATACTCGCTGGATGGATAAAATCTTGGTCAAGTTGTTAAAACTTTCAGGACCTCAGTTCATTTATCCCTTTTTTACTCACTCATTACCACTTACCTGGATCTGAGGAAGTGCTGTGGCTATGGTTAAGACTGTGCCTTTCAAGTACAGAGTGGGTCTTTGTACTTGAGAAAACTCTGGATGACTGCCTGGCTGGACTTTTTACCCTGACACCTCCACTCAAAATTCTCACTCTGTGTGAGCCCTTCCTGATACTCAGTGGCACTCAGAACTATCCTTGAATTTTCTCTCCAGCCACTGATGCTCCTTCTCAATCTTTTTGTCAAGGTCTTTTCTCCTACTCAGCCTGTAGTGTTGGAGTTTCTTAGGGCATGGTCTTCAGTTTTCTCTTCTGTGGTTGGATGATCTCTCCACCCCCAAAGCTTACATGCTTTGTAAGCTTACATGCCTATTGTGATGGTTCCCAAATGTAGATCTCCATTCCTGACTTTTTCCTGAGTTCCCGAATCATAGAGTTAAACACGCTCTACATTGGCTTGAATTCTCTATAAACATTTCAAAATTAATATGTTCAAGCCCCTGTCTTCTTCTTGCCCTGCTGTCCCCCAACCAGTTCCTACCCCAGACTTCCCTAGCTCCACAAGTGGCGGCTGCTGTTATGCAGTGATTGTTCTAGACACTTGGACTATAGCAATGTTGTCCTCAGTGATTGCCTGCCCCCCTTCTTGCTTGCTTCCTCTAATCCATTCTCCACATGTTCACTGGAGTAATATCTAAAATATGTGAATCTGAACATGACACTCTTAAAAATTTTTGAGGCTTCCTATTACTCTTAGGTCAAAAGTTAAAATCCTTACTGTGCCATGGTGTATGTCTGCAATCCCAGTAGCTTGGGAGGCTGAGGCAGGAGAATCACAAGTTCAAGGATAGCCTCAGCAACTTAGTGAGGCCCAAAGCAATTTAGTGAGAACCTGTCTTCAAAAGGGCTGGGGATGTTGCTAGTGGTAGATTAAATCCCTAGTGCAAAAATAAAAAGAAAATTTCTTACTGTGATCTTTGAGGCCATGTGGGGTCTGTGTCTGTCTACACACCCCCTGTCACCATCTTGGGTCTCATTCTCTTTCTCTCTCTTTGTATCCTATACAAAAAGCAGGCTTTGCTCCTCTATAAGTACCTTGGAATGCTTTGTTTCCTGTTTGTAATTTTTTTCATCTTCTTTTCACTTAGGCAATTCCTAAATTCACTGTTTTATACACCCTGGAATGCCCTTCATCCAATGTAACAACATTTAGAATTATGTATTTACTTTTATTCTGTTTGTTATATTGATTGTGTGCTCTGAGTATAGAACAGAGTTTGCCCATTTATCATTGCATACTAATACCTGGGATGGAGTTTGGCATATAATATTTGCTCAAAAATGCACGTTGAGTAACAGATTAATGCAGGAAGCTTATCTTACTATCACAATGAACTATATCAAATGGGAGGAGATTTTAAACAATTTTAAATATAATATAGACTCTGAAAATTGCTTGGATTTGAGGTTCAGCTTTCCGAATAATTATTTGTGAAATCTTGAGGAAGTTATTTTCTTTTTAGGTTTTTTTGTCTCTAAAATAATCATAATAATTTGACTTACTTCTTTTGCTTGTTGTGAGGATTACAATAGAAGCCAATATACATAAAGTGCTTAGAATGTAACAGCTACATAGTATTTGCTACCATCATCATTATTACCGTTATTATGATTATTGTTTTGACTCTCCTGAGTGTAGGAGTCCCTGCAACATCTTTGGCAGAAAGTTTTGCAATTCTAGGGACAGGGAATATTTTCCCTGAAATCTTGAGTTACTTCTAATGACATTCTAAGCTATTTCTTTTAGACTTGGCTTCATTAGCATGTAACTCAATGTCAATAGTAACTCTTTACTAGTAGTAATAACCTTATTAACCCTCCAAATTTTACTAAATACTTTCACAAATATTTGCTCCATGTAGGATGAATGTGAGTGGGCGGGCATCAGTTCAATTTTACAGATGCAGAAGTTGAGGCTGGGAGATTTGCTCAAGATCATGAAGCTATTAAGTAATCCAGTTCTCCATGAAAAAAAAAAAAGTCCAGAGGGAGCTGCTTGTCCATGGAAGGTGCATAATAATATCCACTGGGGTGAGGAAAAATAAAACTGGAAAATTTTTCTGTATTTTGTGTTTGTTTTCTAACTTATACAATGTTAGGATGCTAGTACATATCTTTGTTTTTTTAAAATGTATATTTATTACTTGAATGGCATTAAATAAATCTTTCAACTCTTCATTATACATTCAGGAAAGTGGATATATCTAAGTACACACAGTTCAATGAATCATCACAAGCTGACATAATGAGATAAGTAGCCCCCAGTTTGAGGAATCAGAACTTTTCAGTGGCATAATTGTCCCCCTCCTGTTCCTTCTACCTGCTGCCCAACACAGGCATAACCATTATGTTGATCTTCAGAACATAAATTTGTTTTTGCCAGTTTTCACAGTTTATATAAATGGCATAAATGGGGCCATACAGCATGTTTTATGTTGAACCATATAAACAGCTTTGATCTCCATGAAAGGCAATTTCATATGGTTCATCCTAATATTTTTTAATGCACCTTTTTTTATTCTATAAATTTTTGTTTGTCAGATTCATTCAAACTGTTGTGTGTAGCTATAGACATTCATTCACACTTCTGTAAGAAATCCCATTGTGTAAAATGCACTACAAATTAATTTATCTCTTGATGGGCATTTGGGCTTTTTTTCTGATCTTTGGTTATTTTGAATAACACTAGAATGAACATTCTAATACTGACTTTTGGTAACCATATATAAGACCTATGCCTAAATGAGGAATTGCTCAGTCACTGGGTATGCATATATTTGATTTCAGTAATTACCGCCAAAGAGTTTTCCAAAATGGTTAAACCGGTCTGCATTCCCACAACCTCACCAACACTGTATTCTGCTTTTTTTTCTTTTTTCTTTTAGCTATTCAGCTCTTGGGTTGTAGTGTTCCATTGAGGTTTTAATTTGCATTTCCCTGATGAACAATGAGGTTGAGCTGCTTTTTCATGTGTTTATTGGTCATGCTGAAATATTTTTATTACTAGGCTGTGCAACATAAAAACTTGGGGCTTGGGAAGGGTACAAATTTTCTCTGATCACTCAGACCACTTTTCTTCTGAGACCACTTGTGGGAGAAGGAAGTGCCTTCTTTTGTGCTGTGTCAGAGTATGGAATTAGGAGTAAACTGAGGGTCAGGTGAGGACTTTGCTGGTTCTGTCCTAGGTTTGAGGAGATGCTTCTACTGTGCCCAGAACCAGTTCTCTCCTGCCCTGCTGTGATGTTTCTGGACAATGCCATCCCTTTACTGATTGGTCAACCAAGACTATTTCACAGCATTCAGGGAGAAACGAAGTCTGTGGTAATCTGTAAACAATTCAAGTGCAAGAGTGTGTGAGACTTAAAAGATTAAAAAAAGAAATCCAGCCCAAACTTCCTATAATCTTTTTGGCTAGACATTTCTCCTCTGTTTGTACACTTTCATTAATGATGAACTCATTCAAGCATGAGCATCCCATTTTATTTTCTGGGTTGATTTGTTCCTGATAAGAACAGAAATATGCTTTCTGTGCCTTGAATCATTGATCCATGCTCTTCCCTCTGATCACAAAGTCCACTGCTTCTTCCTTAACTTTTGGAAAGTCTGAGGACAGCTCTGTTAAGTCTTCTTATCTATGAATGAAATATCCCATCCTTCAGCCATTGCTTACATGACAAAACACCTGGAGGTCTTGCCCTTCTGCTCACATTCATTTGGATGCACTACAAGTTGGTCAGTGTCCACCTTAAGATGTAGCATCTGGAGTGGGGCTCCCAAGGCCATCTGATCTGCAGAACTTCCTTGTCATTGCTATTCTATGCTCACACTTGCCCGGATCCTCAAGTGGCTGGCTATAGCCTGTCAATCACATCTCCACTCAGTTTCTTCTCCAATCACTCTTACCACCTTGTTTTACTTTCTTCACTTTCTTATTTATGAATCTACTTAGTTGCTTCTCATCCATCTTCCCTGCTTATGCAAGCCCTGGGAGACAGGGACTGTGCATCTCCAGTGCTGGTTCACCCCTCTATCGCCAGTGTTGTGTAGAGAGGTTGGCACACAGAAGGCTCTCAACTCCCCCTGCCTACTTTTAAGGAAAAACCTGAAATGGTGGAGTCTAGATTTAAATTCTGCAATCTGATTCCTGAGCCTATATCCTGAAACTTCATGCATATTGCTCCCACCTTATAACTCTGTATTGTACATATAGTCTTCCTCTCTACTATAGCAGATTCTACATCTCTGCTCCCTTGCCTGTGCAAGTGCTCAATATTGGCCCCAGTGTGTGCAGCTGCCTCTGACTCAGGCCAGGCTGGGAGAAGCCAGAAGAAAAAGGCTGAGTGTATCTATGGCCATTAGGTGGTGCTGTTGGGAAGAAAAAAGTATTCCCAGCGGTTTCTTTTAGGGAAAGCAACTAGCTGGGGAATGAGGAGAACTTGCCAGGCACCAGCCTCTTTTTCCAGCATCTCCAGGTGTGAGGCCGGTGTGTTTGGGAGAGAAAGAAGAGCAAGAGTGGACAAGTCCAGATATGCTGCCCACGACCCAGTCGTTCTGATATTAATGATGGCAGTGGGGTAGAAGAAGTGGGAATATCCCTGAGTATCCCACCTGTTTGGGTTGGGATCGGCCAATTCATGCTTACACAGGACCTGCCTGCTGATCTAGTGACCCCTTGCCCATACCCAAGGTAAATGGGGCTATGAGTGGGATCAGCAACTGGGCACTAACCCTTCTGGGATGGCAATTTTACAGAAAAGTTGCTTGGGCTATAAATCCTTCCACCATAGACAGCTTAGTCTGCTTTCCCTCTATGCTCCAAGCATCATGTCTTACATACCCAGGTATGTGATTAGGGCAACCAACCATCTCAGTTTGTCTGGGACTGAGTGGGTCCCTAGGATGCAGGAATTTCAGTGTGAAAATTGGGACAGCCCCAGATAAACCGAGATGAGTTGGTTACCTTATTAATAAAAGAGGTTCCCAGGTGACTCCATAGATTAGAATTTTCCTTTATCATTGTCATCCACACATAGGCAGTTTTAAGCGGGGCATAGACCTCCAGGAATAGAGCCAGTTCATGGAGCTCAAGCAATAGGCTCAGGGACCTGGCTTTCCTGTATACCTAGGAAATGGGCTTGATATCATGGAAGGCTTTCTGGAGCAGGTAACTTTGAAACCCATGGGTTCGCAGACACAAGTTCGTGTGTGTGTGTGTGTGTGTGTGTGTGTGTGTGTGTGTGTGTGTTATGATTCCTGGGTTGAAGAGAGGCAGGTGCTGGCATAAAGGAGGCTAAAGTGGGTTGTTGGGTGGAAAAAGAGGTGGGTCACTTGGGCACAGAGGAGAAAGGAGATCCAGATGACAAAGAAACAGAAATAAAGGGGAAAGAGGCTAAGAAGGACCCTAGCTGAGAAGATTGGTTTTGGAAGGTAGTGAAGAATTAACATAAGGTGCTATTTAAGGCTGAAACATTTGTGGTTGCCCCAAACATCAGGAAAGATCAAAACTGGGGGAGTTACTTCCTATCACTGACTTGTCCTTCTTATTTTTTAGTGTTCAACATGTGGTCACACATTCTTAAATTTGGACTCTCCATAGAGCTTCCCGGGAGTGTTCTAGAAACCAATAAACTTTCTGTGTCCTGACTTTGGGGAATACCTCCAGTTCATGGGATACTGCTTCTACAAGCAGCTCCTGCCACCATAAAATGGATCTCATTTATAAGAAAGTTTTTAAACTGAACCAAAATTTGTAATATCTGCCCGTGGGTCCCAACTCTGTCTGTTATGGTTTGGATGGAGGTATCCCCCAAAAGCTTGTGTGTGGGACAATGCAAGAAGGCTTGGAGGAAAAATGATTGGGTTATGAAAGCCCAGTCAGTGAGTTAAACCCCCTGATGGGATTAACTGAGTGGAAACTGAAGGTGGGTAGGGTGTGGCCTGGAGGATGTGGGTCACTGGGGATGTGGTGTTGGGGTATATCATCTGTATCGGGAAAGTAGAGTCTCTCTCTGCTTCCTGATCATCATGTGAGTTGCTTCCCTCCACCATACTCTTCTATGATGATATTCAGCCTCACCTCCAGCCCTGAGGTATGGACTGAGACCTCTGAAACAGTGATCCCCCAAATAAACATTTCCTCCTCTGCAATTGTTCTGGTCAGGTCTTTTAGTCACAGAAGTGAAACAGCTGATTAAAACATTGTCCTTTGGCACTTCACATAAGTAAAAAGCACTAGAAATATTTGAGGACAACTATCATGCTCCCTAGGCTATTTTCTTCTTCAGACTAAATATATTTCAATAGTTTCTGATATGAAAATCTTTCAGGCCAGTGCTGTACTTGCCTGCCCCTCCCATGCTATCACAGAGCTCTAGAGAAGAGCAGAGTGTCTTGGCACAGGAGGTTCTTCATAGATACCTGTTGAATGAATGGGTGAATCCATGTCACCCTCCCTTGAACTTCTGTCAGTTTGTATTTTTCTCTCTCGGTACATGGAGCCCGCAGTCCACTATTGATCATATACTGAATCAACTGTCAACTAGAACCTTTAACATCTGGGATTCTCCTGGTAATTCTCCTTCTCCCTTAAGGGCTCCACCTGTCACCTGTGGCTTCTGGACTTTGTAGCTGTGGTCTGAGTCCATGTCATTGGTGTCCAGACTCCAGCAGCAGCAGCCTGGGCAGGGGCTGGGTCAGAGCTCTGTGAGCACAAGGAGGTGGGGGAGCTCCCATGACAGCTGGATGACTGCTGCAGGCTGCTTGGTGTCTGTTCTCCTATCTGCCATCTACAGGCTTGTCTCCTTTCCATCTGCTGAGGTCTCCTCCATAATCACCAGGTTGTTCCTCTATCTGATATGACTAGACTCTCCCTGCTCATCACTCCTGTACTTCCTCTCGACTGTGGTTGTGTGATCTTGGACTCCAATCTGTCTTTAGTGTCAGAGAACAAAGACACGTTTTTGGGCTTGAGCCAAGCTAGAGACTGTGTCTGTGAGCCTCCCTTAGCTCAATCAGAAGCTTCACTGACAGGAAAGTCTTTCTGCAGGCCGAGATCCTGTGGAGTAGCTGGGCCCCGAGAAGTAGCTGGACCTTGGGGAGCAGCTGGGTCCTGGAAAGAGCAACAGGCTTATTCGGAGGTTGGAAAACGAATGGAAAAACCAATTCCCACCAGCCAGGGAGGCAAGAGAATAATGATTCAGGGATTTGAGAGATCAGGGAGATTTGAGGAAAGGTGTGGTCTTCAGAAAAAAAAAAAGGTGTGGTCTTAGCTCTGCACAGGGACGCCAACCACTTGGTTCACCATCATTTCTGGAACACCGCCTGGCATTTGGTAAGTGATCAGGGAACTTGTTAGGTGGAAGAATGAACCAATGAGAAGACGGTTTCTGTAAACCTCTTCTGTGTGTCATGGGCACTTTTGTCAGGCAAGGAAGGGCTCTGTTGAGGAGTCATAGCAACGTGGTTTCATCACTCACTGGCTTTATGAGGCCAGTCAAACTCCTTAACAAGACCAGCGGAACTCCCTGAAGCCACTGTTAGGATTCCCTTAGAGGATGTTCACAGAGCTCAGGGCCTGGCCCTGGCCACCTGCAGACTCAGTGAGTGTGTGATGTCTCCACGTTGCCTTTTGAAATCTTCCCCTAAAGAATACCATAGTTCTATCTTATTCTAGAATAATCTCTAAGATAGGGAGACCAGTATGATTCAGAGCCAAAAATTTCTCAGTTCAGCCAAATATCTGAGACATGGGCTTCATGACCCTTCAGGGAGAGGCTAACCTGCAGTTTCTCCTCACATGGACTGGGTAGGGAGTGTGGCCAGGGGAATGGATAAGGAGTCCCTTCACCCCTCAGGAGGCTGGCCCTTGACATAACTTCCTCTGGGCCCAGGTCAGACCTCTGGACACTACCAAGGAGGCAGATTTTTGGCTGTTTCAGGTCAGGCCTGAACTTCCTCAGCCCTTTCATACAACCCGATATCACAGCCTATGCTTCCTCCACAGGCAGAAGAGTGGCAGGGCACAGCCAGGTTACCTAGGCTGTCTGGATTTTCTGAAAGCTGGCAGGGCAGACAATTTTGGTGCTCGAGACTGTGTTCACCCCAGAGACATGTTTAGTTCTTCCGTCTCATATTGATGCTGTGCTTGTAGGTGTTGTGGGTGGATTTGGGACGTCTCTTCCATGCTATTTTCCCCCCTCCCCATGCCAGCCCTTTCCTCTGAAAATCAAGAATCAGAGAGGAAAGATGTTGTAGAGGAAATAACTGTGGACCTGAAGTGTTGAGTGTGGCTGGTCCCAGCCTTTTGCTGAGTTTCTCATGTGTGTGAGCTTTGAAGAGGTTGTGAGTGGGGTGTCCAGGGCACCTGAAGGAAGGCTCTTTTGTTGTTTGTCCCTGTGATGTCTACTTTGTATTCCCACTTCTGATTTCCCTCCCAAATGAGAAAATAATGACCACAGGGACATCAGGTGATGGGAGGTAGAAAGGAAAGAGCACATGTCAATTCAGAATTAGCCTTAGGATCAGCTTTATTGTACGTATTTTACCTGCACCAGGGAGAAGAAGGTGAGGAAGCTGGAGAGCAGACCAGCTGATATCACAGAGACACAAATCACATCTCTAAAGAGTGTACACGGTGAAAATTAAGGGCCCCAAACAGATCTGCTATGAAGCACAAAGACTGGCAAGGACCCGAACATCCCATCTGTGTTTCTTTTTGGGCTGTTTGGATTCAATCATTTACATACTTTTGTCTCAATTTTAAAAAAACAAACCCAACATTACAATGTCCAATCATCTGCTATTAGGATGCAGAGACAAAATGGCTTAATTTTTGATCTCTGTACCACCACCAACCTCTTCCTCTGGACACCCATGGTAGTGGTGGTGATGAGAAGTGCAAAGTCCATCATGTTCAGATTGTTTTGAGGCTTGAATGAGCGCCTGCCACTATGAAAGATGAAGGAGTTCTTGGTCGTTACACACCCAGGGTTAGGTGGATTTTTGGCTCAAAGGAGCTGTGCTTGGCTTCAGTGGTGTCCCTTGTTAACCACACCATTTCTACATTTGAGACCTTCCACCAGACTGCTGAGAACAATACTCATTCACAGAGGTTGATGAAACATGGACAGAAATGTCTTCAGAGACACAGACCAAGTCCTGGAATACTGAGGAAGCCAGAAGGCAAGAAGGTACATTGTACACAAGGGATACCCACAGGGGAAGGTCACCAGAGCAGGGGCTGGGATTGGATTTTCATCTGTTGGCCATCTTCTTGACCCCAGATGGCATATGAGCAGCTACTTTCCCTTGCCAGGGGATGAGCACTTCTCCTGGACTTTCTGTGGGCAAACCTCCACACATTTTTGTCTGGGCAAGCTCCTGGCATGGCTCCACGCACTGAGGCAGACATTGGTCTTGGCATGGAGGTAGGCATGGATCTTGGCCTTGTTGTGGGCAATTTCCTTGGCTTAACTCCTGGCACTGAGGAAGACATACCTCCTGAGCTTGTGCTGGGCACTTCTCTTGGCAGGGGTCCTGGCGTGGGGGGAGGCACACCTCCTCAGCCTGTGCCTGGCACTGCTCTTGGGTCTTCTGAAGACATGGAGGGGGTGCACATGGCTGCTTGCACTGCTGATCACTGAAGGACATTTTAAGGTGATTTGCAGAATCTGAAACACAAGATTTGAAATGATATGCATTAAATGTGCCAGACTGGAAACGGAGGTATAAAAAGTTGAGAAAGTGAGGGGGAACAAATGATTAATTCATCCTTATTTCTTTCTCTTTATATCCCTGTATCAGTTCCTTCTGACACCCATCTCTAAGGTAGAAATATACTTTTGTCTGGATAGTCATATCCCCAAACCCTAGTCTTATCGTAGAACTTATCTTTCTAATCTACTTGACTAATCCTTTTGAAATCAGGTGAAAGAGACTAGATTAAACAGAATGGTTTGAAAAGCCCAAGAAATGGCAAACCACTTAAAAAAATCAGAAGAAAATACCATGCAAGGGAGGAGCAGAACAGTGGCTTTCCAAAGATGCAGGAGCAGAGAGAGAGAGAAAAAGAGAGGCATAGATGTCCCCACTTACCTGTCTTCAACAAGATTCAACCAAGGATCTGGATTGCAGAGCCAAGCAAGGTGGGGACTTTTATATAGTCCTTGGTCTGGCTTCCTGCAGGACTGACAGGCCACGTGGGTTGAGGTCCTAATTGTGGAGTCACCATAACGAGCTTCCTCTGAAATCACGAATGGTTTGAGTCACTGCTTGGGATGCCTGTTAATCAGCCTGCATTTTGGCCTCTGGGTCCTCACCAGACCTCAGCAGGGAGGGGCGCCTCTCAGATCTTTTTCATCAGTGGCAGCAGGAAAAGAATGTTCATAAAATGTTATCTCAGTCTGTTAAATCAGGGTTGAAGTTCCTGGTCTGCTCAAACTGGTTCAGGATGTGATGAAAGATAAGATCCACCTTGCTCATCTCATCTTCACTAATGGGAAGACTTTTTCAAGGCCTGGGGTCTGTCTGCGCCAGGGGATTACATGGCCTGTTTCAGACATTTCCACTGGATGCCTCTTCATGGAGTCTGGAAAGTTAGTCTTCCAGATCCAAAGAAGATGGCGCATCATGTGGTTCCAAGCAAACAAAGGGCCTACAGTCTTCTGCATAGAGTGATTTTTCTGCATAAAGGTCCTGAGGGACATTGGAGTAATTTGTTGCTTTTGGGCTGGGAAATGGGGTGGAGGGGATGAGAAAGGAGGGAGAGGGCTGGCAATATTCATCTTCTCAACCTTGATTTATGACAGACTTCTGAAAGTGGAGTTACTCACAGAGTTTTCATAGTGACCAAGAAGACAGGTTGGAACAAGGTTAGTCTGTCTGTCTCCTTACTTTCTGGAAAACTTTTTCTTGGAATTCAGGTCAATAAAATCCAAGGGATAAAAGGAAAAGTTTCAAAGCAAACACACCCAGTTTTCTCTACCTCTACATCTTGGTTAAGACCACCACTTTACCAGATGTGCTGTCCTTCCCTGTGCCTGTCTGTTAACATTTGTTAAAGCACCCTGAAAATTCAACTCAAGTCTACCACTCAAATCTACCATCACCCAAGAGCCCTTTCTGGTTGCTGCAAACCAGAAATAAATTCCTCTCTTCATGAATTCTTACAGTATCTATTGTTTGTGCTATTTTTATGCCATGCATTATTGCTGTTATGAATTCCAGTTATTTATGTGCAAGATCATATTATTTTCCTGGGTTGTATGTTTCCATAGCATAGAAGCTATGCCATAGTACAGTCAGTGGAAGATGATGGAGACAAATGAGTATTGATGTGGTTAGCATTAATGGAGGAATGAAAGGGTGTGGGAGATAGTTGGGAATAGGGGAATGTCTCCTTTAATTGAAAATGGATAAAGATTAATAATGAAAGAAGCCCCTGGTCCACAAAATAGAGGCTTTGTGTTTGCTAAATTTGACCAAATTCCGGGGACTTTATAGATGATGATGCTCCTCTCCTCCCATTAACGTTAGATTAAATTAAAACTTTAACTTGAAAAGGTAGGTTTAGGTCGTTTTGTAAAATATAGGTAAAATAAGGAATGCCTTTGAATGTTTTTATTGGTTTGGGATGCATGATAACTGAAATGTTCTTAAAAGGTGAGCTGGGGAGACCAAGTGGTATTTTTGGCCTTTAGGACTAGTGCAAGTAGGATTAATGGGCCATCCCTGGTGTCCTTGTGGGAGACAGATGCCTGGGGAAGAATTTGGAATACCTATGGGTATATCTGAAGGAACAAGGTCATTTGGGGAAATTGAGTACTGGTATAGGATGGAGATGCTCATCTCCTTTTTCTTTTCTTCTCCCTCCTTCCCTCCCTCCCCCTTCCTTCCTTTTTTCTTCTCTTTCATCCATCCCTCCCTCCATCCCTCCCTTCCTTCCTTCCTCCCTCCCTTCCCCCCCCCTCTCATCTCTTTCTTTGTTTTCTTCTCTTCCTCCATGTCTCCTTTGGCTTTTCTGTGGAATGGGGGGGGGGACATAGGATTAGAGGAACACTAGAATGGTCAAAGGAAAGGGAGGGCAAGGGAGGGAGCAGGGGGGGAGAAGGGGGGGAAAATGGTGGTTGAATGAGATGGATATCACTATCCTAAATGCATGATTAAAGATCTGAATGGTACTTATATACTTTGTATACAAGCAGTTGTATGTAAAAAGATGATATACTTGTGCATTATGAATAAGTAAATAAATAATCTAAAAAAAAACGAAAAAAAAAAAAAAAAAAAAAGAGAGACAGAGAAACTTTTCTGTGTCCTAAAAGTCAGGAGATTCTTTACCACTGAATTTTAAAATTTATTCTTTCAGTCATTCATGGCCTGGCTTTTAAGGAGCTCACAGTTTCATGAAGAATACAGGAAGAGGTCAGTTTCCACATCTCAGAAGAAAAACCCCTCATTGATCTTGGGTGGAAGGTCCTGAAAGACTCCTGGAGAAGAAGTGTGTGCTATGGGACCATGGACAGGGCATTCCAGGCAGCCTTGAAGAAGGAAGGAGCTCTTATCAGGAGGCTGTTGGAGTACGAAGATCCAGGTGAGAGGAAAGGAGAATCTGAGGCTGACTTAGGAAAGGCATGGGTGAGTGGGGGAGATCTGATTAGGATTTCCAGAATTTTCTGAAACAGATGCATAAAATGGGTGACCTTGCTTATGCCACATACACTTCTGTGGCTCTGATTGAGCCCAAGGAAAAGTAGATTAAATAGTGATGAACAGAACAATGGAGTAACTAGGTCATGTTCTCATGTTGTGGGGTGAATCCAGTTAGATAAAACCCACAGTATGACTTCCCTGCCTCCCATTGAACTGATTAATAATGGTGGAACATTCTTAAAATTGACCCCAACAGTCCTGTGGAAGGCAGAATAGTGGCCTCCCAAAGATGTTCACACACTAGTTCCTAGAATCTGTGAATGTGTTAGGTTATTTGGCAAGAGAGAATTAAGGTAGCGGATGGAATCTTAGTGCTAGTCAGATGACCTTGAAATAGGGAGATTATCCTGGACTATCTAGGTGGGACCAATGTACTCACAAAGATCCTTAAAATGAGTTTTACTCAGCCATAGAAAGAATGAAAATATGTTATTTGCTGGTAAGTGGATGGAGCTGGAGAACCTCATGCTAAGTGAAATAAGCCAGATTTAGAAAGCCAAGAGTTGAATGTTTTCTCTTATATGCAAAGCTAGAGAGAAAAAAGGAATTAAAAGGGGGGATCCTATGAAGACAGAAGGGAGGACAGTGGAGTAGAGAAAGGGGATTGAGGGAGAGGGAGGAGGGATGGGAAAGGAGGGGAACTGCGGAAAGAAACTGACCAAAATATGCTGTGTGCATGAAGAATATATCACAACAAATTCCACTTGGATGTATAACTATAATGCATCAATTAAAAATTAATAGAAGGAAGGCTAGTAGAATAGAGGAAGGGAATGGGGGAGGGAAGAGGAGAGGGAAAGGAGTCATACTGGGGATTGAAATGAAGCAAATTTTGTTATAAGCATTTATGAATATGTCAAAATGAATACCTCAGTCATGTATAACTATAATGCACTAATTAGCAAAAAGGAAAATAAAGTGGAAAAGGGGCACAAGAGTCAGTGTCTAATGTGAAAGACTTGACTAGCCACTGCTGACTTTGAAAATGGAAGGACAGCACGAATCTCCAGAAGCTGGAGCAGCCTACTTGGCACATCAATTTTAGTCCAGTGAGACTGCATCAGCCTTCTGACCTCTAGAGTTATAATACAATACATTTTTGTTGTTTCAAGCCATTAAATTTGTGATAACTTGTTATAGCAGCAGTAAGAAACACATGCATCTTTAATGTCTGAGGTTCTTGGGAACTCTGAAGGGGGAAGTCAGTAAAGAAGTGAAATCTCATCTTAGCATTCCCTCATTTAAGTAGATTCTTACTTGTCACAGCAATACCCTCAATCAAAGACTAGCTTTTGGTAAAGGAGACATAGGCATGTAGAAAAAGAACTGAAATCTGGGTCCAGGATTGGCTCTATTACATAGAGTATGTGTAATATAGATTGTGCAACTTAGCTTCTTAGACCCTCAATTTTCTCTTTTGGAGAAGGTAAAATACCATTTTATAGATTTCTTGTGAGCAATCAATTACAGAACATATACACCGACACTCAGGGCCATTGAGCTACATACAGGATGTCAGTGCAATCTGTACTGGTTCAGTACTCACCTCCTCTGTGAAATCTTCCTTGATTTCCCCAGTTCTCCTTGTTCTATGTCCTTTACTGTCATTTCAACATTTGGTCTTTTGACTTGTACTTTTCTAATCAATGTAATGCCTAGACAATGTACTGCAGAGAAATCCAGGATACCTGGCTCTGTCTGTAATAAGACGTATGAACTCTTGCCAGTCCCTGATCCTCTCTGGTCTGGTTCCCCCCCCCCCTTTAGTACAAGGAATAAAACCCCGGGCCTTGCACAAGCTAGGCAAGCACTCTACCACTGAGCTACATCCCCAGTCCTCAGCCTCAGTTTTATTACCATTCAAATAAGAAAGTTACACACTTTCAGAAGGATCCATTCCAGCTCTGATATTCTGTGACACTACAAAGGTGATCATGAATGGCGAACCCAGGTATCTGTGTAACTTTGTATGTGGCTGCCTGTGTGTATGGTCCCTTCCTCCTTGATTAGGTTATAATGTACCCAGTCTTCCATCCTCTGTATGCAGCAGTGGCTCAGCCAGGTGGCCTTTTCCTAGGTACATAATGGGAGTATTTGGGGTTTAAGTCACTCAAGAATCAATCTTAGTGGCCCAGTATCGGGGCTGTGGCTTGAATAGCTTTGGGGAGATTGCCCTTCCCCACATCTTAAGATAAGATGACTAACTAGTTTCTCTGGCTATCCCCAGCCCTCCAGGAAGATTGGGGATAATCTGATTTAATGCCATCTGAGATTTCAGATTTTAGACTTCTGGAGCTGTCATTATTGGGAGCCAGGGCATAATTAGGGTCAGCAGAATACACTCAGGTGCATGCAGGACATTGCCCCCCCCTATTCCCATCAAATAACTATCTCCTTCGCTGAGATCATAAAAGTTCCCAGACTCCTCTGATTCATTTGCCTGCATATTACAGGGTAGTGGGCCTGATAAAGCTGAAAAGCGCAGAATGTGGCTCATCCTGTTTCCTAGGGAGCAGGTGCCTCTGGAGTGCATACCCAGCTTATGAATTCCTGGGGGAGAATCCACCATTCCTCTCCCTTCCCTTCTCTTTGTGTCACCTGCACAGGGAGTCTGAGTCAGAGCCGTGGGAGGAGCTGTGGATCACAGGCTCCTGGGGCCAGCGGGGATATAAGAGGCCACCTGATTCCACTTCCTTGTTTCAATCCCAGCACGTGCTTTAAACGAGAGGCACAGAACTATCTATCAGCTGCATTTTTTAAATGAGGAAAACGAGGTACCAAATGCTGAGGCCTTGTTCAAGGTCATGTGGTGAGCTTGTGTCTGGTCTGGACAATGGAACATGGAAAATACATTCAGGGCATCACTGAATTGGAGGTTCTAAGTTTCAAAAAGACAACAAGGATGCAGACCAGCCCGTGGTTCCTAACAATTTTGGGAACATGAAAAGATAAACATATGTACATGTCTTCACCTTCGGGGGGCCAGGCTCCCCAGGTTAAGGACCGCTGATACAGGCAATGGGGAGAAATGATCTTTCCAAATGGCTTAGGTTTGCTGTGGGTCTTCAACCTTTTCCCTTTTGAGTCTGGGTCCTGGATTATCTTGTCTTAAATCTGGGTTAGAAATCTTAGAACTCTCTTGACAACCAACTCACTGTGACTTGGTTGTTTCCCTCTCTGGATCTCAGCTTCCTCACTAGTCACTGAGAGTCCTAAATGCTACATGCAGCTCTGATATTCAGAGATGCAAAAGTCTCCCTCTGGCTCCTACCCATGAGCCCAACTTGGGAATGGAAAAGAGAGAAGGGCTTCCAACTCTATTTGCCTTCAAAGATATTTGTCATCCCTTCTTGGAATTTTCTCTTTCTCCAAACTGTTGCTTCACATAGAAGATGACAAGCAGTTCTTGCTAAGGTAGATGGGACAGGACTTTATGTGTTGACTCAATCGGCATCCTGGTTTTCTAAGCTCAGTTTCCCATGCATAAGTTTTTTCACATGATCACTCTGTTGTAGGAACAGACAGGCAGGGCACCGAGGACAGCAGGAAACAATTTTATTTGGCTGCAGCCAGGTTCAGAGCTCTTGCTGTAATCAATTAATCCCCTGAACCCCGAGTTCAGGTTGTTTCGGAACTTTATACCCAGTATGTAAGGGGAGGGGCTCAGAAGTTCACAGTTTACAGAAGCTCACATAAAGCAGCTTTTTCTTTCACTGTTCTGGGCAAGTTAATCCTTCAAGGACAACATCTGAGAAGGGGAGAGCTTCTCCCCTTTCTTTCCTTCCCCCTGCCAGCTGTTACCATGGAGTCCAATTAGTAATTTCTCTTAGAAATGTAGACATCTTTGTGAAGCTCCAGCTCAAGGCCAAAGGCCTTGTTAAAGAATTTGTCCTTTTTATCACACTTTGTATTTGCAAACACACTTCTACAAACTATTATACTGGATACATGTTTGAAAAACAAGTAAAGGAGTGTCCAGCACCTGGAGTGCTGATTTTTTTCCAGGCCAGTGGCCAAGTAATAGAGCAACAGGAAAATAGGAACTTTATCCTCATTGAACTCTTGTAGAGACTCTTTTGCTGACAGTCCTAAAATCAGCCATGGTAAATATTTCTGGAGAAGCTTAGTTAAGATTTTTTGTGGAGGAGGGGGTGCCACTACAACTCCACTCTCATCCCTTGATGGGACTTCTGTCTCATCCTTCAGTTGAAGATGCTGAGACCCTTTCCTCTCACTGAGGCTAAACAACTTTCTGGGGCTACATAGTTGGTTAGTGCAGAGCTAACTTGATACCTGTGTGATGTCAAGCTCTTTTCCTTTAGCATGCTGCCTTCCAAGGTGAGAAATGGATCTTAGGAAGCTTGTACACCCCTGTAAAGGCCAGGCAGGATCAGCATCTTGTGGCCTAAGGAGAAAGTGGCCAAGGACAGGACTGGGACCAAGACTAAAGCTGCCTTTCTTTCAGCCTCAGGTCCCCCATATTGAGTTCCTTCCCCTCTCTTCCCACTGCCAAATTCTGAGGATGACTGTGTAGTGAGTGAGGTTAGGGAGCACAGCGGACAGAAGCTTAGTCCAGAGCAACTCACTCCTTTTTAGAAAAGTGCCCCCAGTGCCACTGAGAACCTACTAATTTATTATTACTGATTGTCTGCTACATGTGCTTGGCTGGCATCTTAGAGAGATTTAGGTCTAGTGAGAGAGTCAGATGATAAACGAATGACCAGAATATGGTATGATAAGCATCCCAGGGGAGGAAGGCGTGAATGCTGTAAGAGCACAGAAAGGGACCTGTTACCTGCCCTGGGGTAGGAGGTGGAGAAGATTCTTAGACCAAGTGACCCCTGAATTGAATTAAAGGATAAGGACTTGCTCAGCTGGATCATTTAAAGGAGGGCTCAGTAGAGGAAGAAGTGGAGAAGCAAATATAAAGTCATGAAGGCCAGCGACTCTGTTGTGTGTCTGAAATGACAGCAGTAACCTGCTCCTGGGCTGCAAAGTTCTATAAGGAGATGGAGAAGTGGTGAGATAAGGCTACAGAAGGAGGCTAGTGCCACAGCCTGAATGAAGATTTTTTGTAGGACAGGCTAAGTCATTTGAACTGCTTTGCAGGAGCCTCCTTAAAAATTTAAGCAGGAGACGGTCGTGTTTAGTTTTGAGTTTTAGCGATGCCTCTTGGCTGGACTCAACTGGAGCTAGAGCTGGAGGAAGGTGAGCACTGGAAGCCCAATAAGAGGTTCTAGTGGTGTAGGTGAGAGAAGATCAGGGCATTTCTGGTGGAAAAAGTCATAGATCCTCTGTCTGAGTGGAATTTCCTCTGAGCCCAGGAGAGACCACATGGATCAAGAAGTGAGAGGAGAATGTAGGTTTCATGCATCTGGAAGACATATCCTGGCCTATATTTTACCATCAGTTCAAAGCTTCTAAGATTTGAAGAATCTTTCTGTGTTTGGCAAATTCTGTGTTTGGCTTTGCCATATTTACTGAATATTTACTGATTTTTTTTTAGCTGTGATATAAAAGCAGGTATGACTTATGATCAATAAAGTCTTCCAGAATGTGCCTTTGCTTGTGTACCTGAGCTGGAATCTTTGGTCATGTGGAAGCAGGGCAGGAAAACTAGGGGCTGGTTTGGTAATGACTTATATCTTGCCATCTCCCCAGTTGCCGTCCATATGTGAAAGTAGCAGATGTCACTAATGTCTCTTTTAGCTCCAAAGAAAGACATTCTTGTGACTCTGTGCCCAGCCTTATTAGAGCCTTGGCTCAGCTCACAGCCATTTGCCTCCAGCTGTCCTGGTTTGGAAAAGCCTAGAAGCCTTCTTATCAAGGCCAGCTATATTTTTCCTGATTCTTAAAAAAGTACAGTTCAGGGGAATCTATGGCGGTGTCTCCTTTTGGGACTGTCTTGACGGACCCTCACAACTGCTTTGCCATGCAAGGAGAAGCGTGGGCCTGACTTTCCTCACTGTCTATATACCATCCAGTTGGTGCTATACAGGATCTGGTGGTGTCACTCTTCAGGTGTTGCTTATTTATACAACCTCTGCTGTTTGAGGCAGAGCCCTGGTGACCGCCGCTGGGGCTTGGAGTAATTATAGCATTCTGTTGAGAGGTGGAACCCTCATCACATTCTAGTCATCTTCCCCAGAATTGTCTTTGATCCAGTTCTTTGCTGGGAAAGTAGCCATTAAAAGATGTCTATCTTTGGTTTCATTTACATGGGAGAAATAAGAACTAAATTGGCAATGAGCGCTTTCATGTTCTTAGAACTGGCTTCCTCCCAGTCTGTGCCCAGAGTTCTCAGAGACTGGTAGGCCACAGCCTCTGACCCATGTTCTCATGGAACCACCTGGAGGCCTAGGACTGAGATCCTATGCCAGGAAGGAAGGCAACCAAGGTGAGGTGCCTTTCCCATGGTGCATGCTCCCTAGGTGTCCTTCTTTCCCAAGTCTTTCTAAGACTCTTGGGAGTCCCCTCTGAAGTATTCAGGAGCTATTATTCTATCATTATTTTCTTTTTTTCTGTTACAAAACAAATGAAAGTATATTAATGAAAATCCAGGAACCATCCATAACCCATTGTCCTAAAAATAATGAGAATATCCACAAATTTCCTTATTGTTATTATTGAAAGGAGCTTCTGGCTAAAGATAATTGCTATGTTCTGTGTTCAACTGAGGTCTTACTTTAGAACATTTTTAGAACATTTTTAACAACTGTGAAATATTCCATTAATTAACAGGTCCAAGTTTATGTAGTCAAACCATGATATTTAAATTGTTTCTGTTACTTGATGATGATCACCTTTTTCAATATAATTCCTCCACATTTTGAAATTGTTATTATTTTTATGCCTAGGTTTGATGAAGTGGGAACCAAAGACTGGACTGTGGTATATTTTTAATATACATTCTCATATTTGCCAAATCATTTCCTAAAAGGATTTTTTTTTTCTGGCACTGGGGATGGAACCCAGGGGTGCTTTGCCATTGAGCCACAGCTCCAGCCCTTTTTATTTTTATTTTTTAATTTTGAGACAGGGTCTCTCTAAATTGTGGAAGGCTGACCTTGAACTTGAGATCTTCTTGCCTCAGCCTCCTGAGTTGTTGGGATTACAGCCATGGGCCACACTTTGCCTGACAGTTTTCTAAAAGGATTTGTTTACATGACAGTCAACAGTGGCCCACTTTTTAAACGCTGGGGTCTGGGATTATTTAAAAGTAATTTAATAGATGCTAAAGGATGTCACATTATTCTAGTCTCTCTTCCTCCTCCTTCCTTTCCTCCCCTCTACCATTTCCTCCCTTCCCCTCCTTTCCTCTTTCCTTCTTTTTGATTTTCTTTGAGGTAAGTGTGTTTTCCTCCTGTTGTCAACAGTTGATCGCAGTCCTCTGCAATGCCCTAACCCAGGTATCCAGAGGTCTCCAACATCTAGCAGACCCTTTCTGTGTGGCTCTGGAGTATGGGGAGCTGGGCATCCCACCCCCATCTGTGCCAGGAGACCCTGAAGCCCCAGGGTCTCTTCATGTTAGAGAAAGTAACTACTAGTGTTCACATCTAGAAAACAAGGGGGTTGCATCCTAAAGACCTTATCTAGCTTTCTTGTTCTAAAATTGACTTCTGCAACTAGCTGATTACATGACCTTGGTCAGGAAGGGGTCCTTGGTATCTTTGTCTTAGGCACAATTTGAACTATCTGTCCTTGGCACACTTTGTGCTGTTCTGACCCATCTTCCAGATGTCCATTCTTCTCAGAAGGATGGAGAGTTGTTGATGTGTCATGATTCCATGGAGAACCACCAGGCTCTTTCATGACCTCTTATGGTGACAGCAGAGAATCCTAAACCTTTTTCCTTTTAAATACTGCGGGCTGTAGTAATTCATGGCTGGTTTTATCTGTCATCTGCTTGGTCACGGGGGTGGGCTCATGACCTTCTAGGTTATCAGCTTCCTTTCCTGGAGATAATAGGAGCATCCTTGTGTTTGGCCTGTCCATAAGTTGGGTCTGCAGCTGGTCACGGACCTTACCATAGGATGGGGGCACAAGAAGACAATGGGAAACATCTGAGGAGGATGAGGGAGACTGAAATGATAGGGTGAATCCATTTGCCCAGGCCCTGAAGTCCTGGTTTCTGCAGTTCTCTCATTTTATGTTCTATTCCAATATCATTCTCAGTAATATGAAGCAATAAATTCCCTTTTGTGAGTTAAGCCAGTTTGACATGGACTTTAACTCCTTGTAAATATCCCTACTAACATGGCAGCTGTGAATGCCTTCCATGTTTATCCTTAATCAGGGTCCACCCAATTGTAAAGCTATTTATTTTGTATTTAAGTTTTTATTTTGAAATATTACAGATTCACAGAAAGTTGCAAATATAGGTCCATGTACCCTTCACTGAAATTCTCTCAATAATGACATGTTACATATAGTTCAGTACCAAATCCAGGTAACTGACACAACTCTTTTTCTATGTTTTTTAAAGACGGTCTATTTGCGTGTGCACAGCAGTACATTAGAACATGACCAGTGTGCTCAGAAGACTCACAGCCTAACCAAGAAGAGGAGTACAGAGAAATTAAGTTCAGGTGTAATGAGTATTATACCTGGGCATATGTTGGGCACTTTCCTTCACCTGGCACCCACTATGTCCCAGTAAACCAGGCTCTCAGCATTTGTTAACACCTATGCCTCACAGCAATGCTATAAGATAGTACTACTAGCAGCATTGTTTCTTTGCAGAGAGAAGGCACGGAAAAGTTAAGCAACTTGAGTAAGGTTGCTAGGAAGCAGAGTTAGAGTTTAGAGCTGGGCAGCCTGTACTCAGAGACTTCTGCATAAGCTCTATGCAGTGGGATCAACAGAAAAAGTGGTGCATTGTCTTTTCTTGAGCCTTCCTGGACCTTCTGCCAACATCCCACTCCTCTCTCCTCCTTATACCCCTCTTTCTGCTTCCTGGGGTTACACACTTTACCAGCTGCTGCCATGTTTATGGTTCTCCCATTCTTGGCTCTAATAGGGTCTTGTGTTCCCCGGGTACACCCTTCAGAAGAGGCACTTCTCTCTAAGCAGAAGATGGGTGGGGACAAAGAAGAAGCTGGTACTTGAAGGTTGCATGACAGTGGAGGTCTGGGTTTCTGGCCTCATTCCCCAAGGATTGATTGTCTCTTGGTAGCTCAGTGCTCTGAAACAGCAGCAAAATAAACTCAAGTCCACCAAAACACCAGAAATCTTGCACAGTAGAGGAACATGTTTACTGGTCACTTCATCACTTCATGGTTTCAGGTCCAGCCTAGAGCATTGCACATGGTGATGGTGGTGGTGGTGGTGAGGTTAGTGGTGCCCACAGTGTCTCACTCTGAGGGTGGGCAAGGAGGTGGGCAAGGAGGTGGGCACTTGGGAGAACAGGGCTTGGGACAGGGCTTGGGAGGACATGGTGGGGGGCATGGTGCAGGACATGGGGGGCATGGCGGGGGACACGGGCACTTTGGTGGTGGTGGACACTTTTCTCTTGGGCACTTGTCAGAGCAGCGTTGCAGCAGCTTCTTTATACAGCTGGGCTGGCGTTTGGACTCACACTTTGGTTCACACCTGGGATCGCAGCACTTGGGCTCACTAGATTTATTCTTATCATCATTCGACATGGTTTCTTGGGTATGTAGGCCCTGCAAAGAAACACGAGACAGGTTGTCTGCAGGAGAGGATTTGCACAGCTTTCTCCACCTCCTCCCAGCTTGTTCTTAAGGACTTTTCCTGCATGTGTTTGGGCTCTAGAACTTCTCACTTAAGAGCTGTCCTCATCCTTGTTGCAGACTCTGCTTTTTCTTATCCTTATTTCTATTTCATAGACTCTAGTTGGGAGTTCTTAACCTGGGGTCCTGAGATGTCCCACACCCCACCTCCATAAGAACCGTATTTCCAGTTCTGTGGGTGCAGTGTTACACACCTGTAACCTCCAGCTTCAGCAATTTAGCAAGACCATGTCTCAAAATTTAAAAAAGAAAAAAAAAAAAGGGTTGGAGATCAAGCTCAGTGGTAAAGTGTCCCTGAGTTCAATTCCCAGTGCCATGAAGAGAACTATATTTCCATGTAGTTGTTATCATGTGTTTTAGGTGATTCACTTAAAACATTTCAAGGATCCATAAATTTGATCATCCTACTACAGTCTTCATGGCACAGAAAAGATTTTAAAGAACTTCTGTAAGGCCACTTCCCCATCCCTCTGGAGATAAATGGGAAGTATGCTGAGTGGACTTTGAAATTCAAGACTCTTCTTTCAATTCTGTGTCCTACCTAAACCTGTCCAAATCTTGAAAATTACTTTCTTCTCTGGAAGAATGAGCCAGGGAAGATAATCAAACCCCCACTATGACTGGTTTCCATGGGCCACTCTAGAACTGCCCCCTCTCTCACCTCACCCAGATTCTGCAAAATGTTAGGATTAGGAAAGAAGAGGAGAGAAGGAGATGAATTAAGAGTTTAATTTCTCAAAAATATGAATGTTAGAACCACAGAATATGATTTTCAGATGGGAATTCCTTTCCTCCTCTATTGGATTTTGCCCCTAGCTAGGTGTTTCCCTATGGAAAATTTAATTTCTGCATATGGATAGGGCTTTTCAGTCTTTGACAATACTTCAAGTTGGATCTAAGTGGTATGCCTTTGAGTTCTTGTAAAGGAAATAAAAATAAATATAAAATAAAAAATAAAATAAAAATAAAATTTGCATCCAATTTAGTTTTTTTTTTTTTTTTTTTTTTTTCAAAATCATGGTTCTCTAGGGGAGGCAGACCATTACATTGAACTCTAAAATTGCTAAGGCTCTCTATTTCAAAGTGAAGTGCACCCTAGTTCTTGCTACTGCAAGTGACAGGAAACTATAACCAAAAAAAAGCCCTCCCAAACCTGCTCAGTGCCTGGGTGCTGCAGGTCACTGTCAGGACAGGAGAGGCTAAAAGAACAGCCATTTTGGCCGGGTGCGGTGGCGCACGCCTGTAATCCCAGCACTTTGGGAGGCTGAGGCAGGAGGATCGCGAGTTCAAAGCCAGCCTCAGCAATGACGAGGCACTTAGCAACTCAGTGAGACCCTGTCTCTGATAAAAAAAAATACAAAAAAGGGCTGGGGATGTGGCCCAGTGGTCGAGTGCCCTTGAGTTCAATCCCCGGTACCACAAAAAAAAAAAAAAAAAAGAACAGCCATTTTCAGGTGTCCTGATGCCACTCACCCCTTTGTGTTGGTAGTGAACTTGAGAAGTAGGCGAGTGAGGTGGATGTGACCGGGAAGGTGAATTTTCCCTCTGGTTCCTCTGTGCAGCTCTAAGGAGTGAGGGGGTGGGTTAGGGGCAGGCTCCATTGTGATATCATCACAACATCACAAGTAGCAATTGTTGGGTAACTCCAGGGTTCAAAGTTCAACTCAAGCCCTTGACATGAGGATAGAACCAAGATTAATCATCTTCTTGACTATCCCACCCACTCCTGGGTTCCTCAAGATTGGGGCTGGAAAAATCAGGCAGCAGTGAAGATTCCTGAGCTCCAAGGTCAGGGGCTCATTATTGCTGGGAACAGGAAAGTTGGCTCATTGTTTACCCATGGTCTGTGTTGCCTCCCCAGGCTCCCAAAGTTTTAACTACTCTGAACTCGCTCCTTTTGCACCTTTCTGGAAAATCCCTCTGGATTTCTCACAGTCATTCTGATTCTCCTCTTTTCCCATTTTTTTCCAGTGTGAGATTCTAAGGATTAGCATGTTTTTCAATGTCCCTGAACAAATTCATTGTTTCATTTTGTGTGTGTGTGTGGGGGGGGGGTGGGGATCACTTGCTGATCATATTTTCAATCAAGAAATATCCACTCCTTGAAATCCAAGGTAAATTTCTGTGTTGTAGAAAAATCAGTCTAATGCTCTCGACTACTCCTGATCAATTGAGTTAAACCCAGGTTCTGTTTTAGGGCAGAAAGCTTTGCTTCTCACAGAGTTCCTTCCTGGACTTTTCACAGGCTGGCCTACTAGATTTTTGTGATTGTAATGGGGAAACTTCTGGGTGGTGATGGGAGGTTAGTGTGGAAAATTAAGAGGGGACTCAGACATAGATGGAGAATCCTAATAAAGAAGCTACTTGGTATTCACAGAGAATGAAGACTGCTATATACAATTTAAAAACCCAATGAACCTAAATGAGAATGGAGAAAGAGCCAGAATTTAACTTCCTAGTATAATTGGTGTTAGAGCCAAAGTCTTGGCGCAAACCATTTCTCATTTTTTTTTTCCTCTGTAATTTTGTTCATGAGCTCTGTCTTCCCTAAACTGTTGAAAAGAAGTTATTGCAACCATTTTAGGAGACCCAGCTCCACCTACTGTTCATCTCTGAACCAAAACTACCCAACTGGATATGGAGAAGGCAGCCATTTGTGACAGCAACATCATAAGATATGATTTCTTTTTTAAAAATATTTATTTACTTATTTGTTCTAGTTGTACACAATGCCTTTATTTTTACGTGGTGCTGAGGATCGAACCCGGGCTGTGCATGTGCTAGGTGAGCGCTCTACCGCTGAGCCACAACCCCAGCCCCTGCCCTCTGATTTTTTTTATGTATTACAGTTCATACTATACATATATAGCGTCTTTTTACACAAAACAGTTTGTATACAAAGTATATTCACAGCATTCAAATCTTCAATCATGCATTTAGAATAATGCTATCCGTCTTATTCAACCACTTTTATCCCCCCTTCCCCCCTTGCTCCCTCCCTTCCCCTCCCTTCCCTTTGACCATTATAGTGTTCCTCTAATCCTCCTATGTACCCCGACCCAACAATACTGTGAACCGGCTTCCTTATATCAGAGGAAACATTCGGTATTTGGATTTTTGAGATTGACTGATTTCACTTAGCATTATATTCTCCAACTTCATCCATTTACCTGTGAATGTCATTATTTTATTCTCTTTTATTGCTGAGTAAAATTCCCTTGTGTATATATACCACATTTTCTTTATCTATTCATCTACCGAGGGACATCTAGGTTGGTTCCACAACCTAGCTATTGTGAATTGTGCTGCTATAAACATTGAGGTACTGTGTCACTGTAATATGCTGTTTTTAAGTCCTTTGGGAATAGACCCAGGAGTGGGATGGCTGGGTCATAGGTTGGTTCCATTCCCAGTTTTCCAAGAAATCTCCATATTGCTTTCCATAGCGGTTGCACTATTTTGCAGTCCCACTAGCAATGTATGAGTGTGCCTTTTTCCCCACATCCTCTCCAACATTTATTGTTGTTTGTGTTCTTGATAGCTGCCATTCTGACTGGAGTGAAATGAAATCTTAGAGTAGTTTTGATTTGCATTTCTCTAATTGCCAGCGATGTTGAACATTTTTTCATGTATTTGTTGATTAATTGTGTATCTTCTTCTGAGAAGTGTCTTTTCAATTCCTTAGCCCATTTATCGATTGGATTATTTGTTTTTTTGGTGTTAAGTTTTTTGAGTTCTTTATATATTCTAGAAATTAGTGCTCTATCCGATGTGCATGTATTAAATATTTGTTCCCAGTTAGTTGGCTCTCTATTCACCTCACTGATTGTTTCTTTTGCTGAGAAGAAGCTTTTTTAGCTTTAATCTATCCCATTCATTAATTCCTGGTATTAATTCTTGTGCTACAGGATTCTTGTTAAGGAACTTGGAGCCTAATCCGACATGTTGGAAATCATAGCTTACTTTTTCTTGTATTAGGTGTATTGTCTCTGGTCTAATTCCTAAGTCCTTGATCCACTTTGAATTGAATTTTGTGCATGGTGAGAGATACAGGTTTAATTTCATTTTGTTGCATATGGCTTTCCAGTTTTCCCAGCACCATTTGTTGAAGAGGCTATCCTTTCTCCACTGTACATTTTTGGTGCCTTTGTCTAATATAAGATAGTTGAAATTATATGTATTAATCTCTGTGTCCTCAATTCTGTACCACTGGTATACTAGTCTGTTTTGGTGCCAAGTCTGTTTTTGTTACTATTGCTCTATAGTATAATTTAAAAGTCTGGTATGGTGATGCCACCTGCTTCACTTTTCTTGTTTAGGATTGCTTTATCTATTCTGGGTCTCTTATTTTTCCAGATGAATTTCATGACTACTTTTTCTATTTCTTTGAGAAATGTCATTAGGATTTTGATTGGAATTGCATTAAATCTGTATAATGCTTTTGGTAGTATGGACATTTTGACAATATTAATTCTACCTATCCAAGAACAAGGTAGGTCTTTCCATCTTCTGAGGTCTTCTATGATTTCTTTCTTTAGTGTTCTATAGTTTTCATTATAGAGGTCCTTCACCTCTTTTGTTAAGTTGATTCCCAGGTATTTTATTTATTTTTTTGATGCTATTGTAAATGGAGTAGTTTTCATCATTTCCCTTTCAGAGGCTTTGTCACTGATGTACAAAAATGCCTTTGACTTATGGGTATTGATTTTGTATCCTGCTACTTTGCCGAATTCATTTACTAGTTGTAAAAGTTTTCTGGTAGAGTTTTTTGGGTCTTCTAGGTATATTATCATGTCATCAGCAAATAGTGCTAATCTGAACTCTTCTTTTCCTATCTGGACCCCTTTAATTTCTTTCATCTGTCTAATTGCTCTGGCCAGAGTTTCAAGTACTATGTTAAATAGCAGTGGTGAGAGGGGGCATCCCTGTCTTGTTCCAGTTTTTAGAGGGAATGCTTTCAATTTTTCTCCATTTAAGATAATGTTTTGCATAGATAGCTTTTATAATGTTGAGGTATGTTCCTGTTATTCCTAATTTTTCTAGAATTTTGAACATAAAGGAGTGTTGTATTTTGTCAAATGCTTTTTCTGCATCTATTGAGATGATCATATGGTTTTTATCTTTAAGTCTATTGGTGTGATGTATTATGTTTATTGATTTCTGCATGTTGAACCAGCCTTGCATCCCTGGGATAAACCCCACTTCATTGTGGTGCACTATCTTTTTGATATGTTTTTGAATCCGATTTGCCAGAATTTTGTTGAGGATTTTTGCATCTATGTTCATTCAAATATTGGTCTGAAGTTTTCTTTTTTGGATGTGTCTTTGCCTGGCTTTGGAATTAATGTGATATTGGCCTCATAGAAAGTTTCTGGAAGATCTCCCTCTTTTTCTATTTCTTGAAATAATTTAAAGAGCATCGGTATTAGTTCTTCTTTGAAGGTCTTGTAGAACTCGGCTGTAAACCCATCAGGACCTGGACTTTTTCTTGTTGGTAGATTTTTGATAGCGTCTTCTATATATTCACTTGAAATTGATTTATTTAAATTGTGTATAGCCTCCTGTTCCAGTTTGGGCAATTTATATGACTCTAGAAATCTGTCTATGCTTTCAGTATTTTCTATTTTATTAGAGTACAAGTTTTCGAAGTAATTTCTAATCATCTCCTGCATATCTGAGGTGTTGTGATATTCCCTTTATCATCACGGATGCTAGTAATTTGAGTTTTTTTTTCTTCTTCTTTTCGTTAGCATTGCTAGGGGTCTGTCAATTTTATTTATTTTTTCAAAGAACCAACTTTTAGTTTTGTCAATTCTTTGAATTGTTTCTTTAGTCTCAATTTCATTAATATCAGCTCTGATTTTAATTATTTCCTGTCTTCTGCTGCTCTTAGTTTTGATCTGTTCCTCTTTTTCTAGTGCTTTGAGGTGTGATGTTAAGTCATTTATTTGTTGTTTTTTTTTTCTTTTAATGAAGGAATTCAGTGCAATGAATTTTCCTCTTACTACTGCCTTCATAGTGTCCCAGAGATTTCTATACGATGTATCTGTGTTCTCATTTACCTGTAGGAATTTTTTAATCTCCTCTTTGATGTCTTCTTCAACCCCTTGTTCATTCAGTAGCATGTTGTTTAGCTTCCAGCTGTTGGAGTAGTTTTTTTTTTTTTATTTCTTGTATTATCATTGATTTCCAATTTCATCCCATTATAGTCTGATAGAATGCAAGGTAGTATTTCTATTTTTTTATATTTGCTGAGAGTTGCCTTGTGACATAATATACGGTCAATTTTGGAGAAGGAGCCATGTACTGCTGAGAAGAAAGTGTATTTGCTTACTGAGGGATGAAATATTCTATATATGTCCGTTAGGTCTAAGTTATTAATTGTTTTAACAAGGCCTAAATTTCTTTATTTAGCTTTTGTTTGGATGATCTATCCATTGGTGAGAGAGGTGTGTTGAAGTCCCCTAGAATAACTGTGTTGTGGTCTATTTTACTCTTGAACTTGAGAAGGGTTTGTTTGATGAATGTAGGTGTGCCATTATTTGGGGCATATAGATTTATGATTGTTATATCCTGTTGATGAATGGTTCCCTTGAGTAGTAAGAAATATCCATCTTTGTCCCTCTTGATTAGTTTTGGTTTGAAGTCTACCTTATTTGATATGAGAATGGAAACCCCCACTTGTTTCCGCCGGCCATCTGAGTTATAAGACTTTTCCCAGCCTTTCACTTTCAGTCTGTTGATGTCTTTTTCTATGAGGTGTGTTTCTTGGAGACAGCAAATTGTTGGGTCGTTTCTTTTAATCCATTCTGATAATCTGTGTCTTTTGATTGGTGAGTTTAGGCCATTAACATTCAGGGTTATTATTGAGATGTGATTTTTATTCCCATCCATTTTTATTTGAATTATGGTCTTTAGCTTGATTTGCTTTCTTTTCTGGTTGGTATTTCCCTTAGTTTAATATCTCCCTTTGTTGATTTTCGTTGATATCTTTCTCTTCTTCTTCATGAAAAATTTTGCCCAGGATGTTCAGAAGTGCTGGCTTTCGAGTTGTGAAATCTTTTAGCTTTTGCTTGTTGTGGAAGGTTTTTATTTCATCTTTGAATCTAAAGCTCAATTTTGCTGGATATAAGATTCTTGGTTGACATCCCTTTTCTTTCAGAGCTTGAAATATGCTATTCCAGGATCTTCTTGCTTTTAAGGTCTGGGTTGAAAATTCTGAACATAGTCTGATTGGTTTCCCCCTATATGTAATCTGCTTCCTTTCTCTTGTGGCTTTTAGTATTCTCTCCTTGCCTAGTATATTAGGCAATTTCATTATAATGTGGCTTGGTGTGGATCTGTTGTGGTTTTGTATGTTTGGTGTTTGGTAAGCCTCTTGAACTTGGTTTTGCCATTCATTCCTCATGTTTGGAAAATTTTCTGCTATTATTTCATTGAATAAATTACTCATTCCTTTGGTTTGAAACTCTGCACCTTCTTCAACACCAATCACTCTTAAGTTTGGTCTTTTTATGCTGTCCCATAATTCCTGAATGCTCTGTTCTTGTTTTCTTACTACTTTTGCCGTGTCCTCTAGATTTTTCCCCAGTATATATATTTTGTCTTCATTAGCTGAGGTCCTTTCTTCCAGGTGATCTAATCTGTTGGTGATGTTTTCAATGGAGCATTTAGTTTGGTTTATTTCTTCTTTCATTTCCAGAATTTCTGTTTGGTTTTTCTTTAGAATCTCTATCTCCCTATTGAAGTAATCTTTAGCTTCTTGTATTTTTTTTGGAGTTCTTTGTCAAAATGCTCTTTTACTGCCTCTATTTGCTCTCTCATCTCATTTTGAGTTCATTCTTAAGATCCATAAACATTTGGAATATGTAATTTCTAAATTCCGTCTCTGGCATTTGACCATGGAATCTACCGAGTGGGTATGTTGGTTGGCTTCAGCCACTTTCTTCCCTTGCTTCTTCATAATGCTTGTGTGTCTATTCTCCTAGCACTGTGGGACCTTGCCTATTTTGATTTCACCTTATAGCCTTATGTTTCTCCTGTGGTACAATGCTGTCAGGTCCCCTTATAAATACCTTACAATTTAAGCTCTAACACTTTCTTCACAGCAAATCCCAGTTTGATCACAATGTACAGATTTAGTTAACTCAGGTATTGTTTCCAATTTACTCTGTATGCTTGCGTTGGGGTTTACAGTTTCAGTATTGGGCACAGAGATGATATGTTTAGGAAGAAGCAAGTGAGGTTACTGAGATGTTCTTTCTTAGGAAGTATAAAAATAGAATTCTATGGAAGTGGTTTAATATCAGCAGACAGGAGAGGAAAGAATGGAGTGAGCGATTTAGTGGAAAGACCGATTTATATATAAACCAAACTTATTTAGCATTTGAGAGATGAAAAATAAAGAAAGATGGAAAATAAAAAATAAAAAGGAACAATGAGAGATAACAAAGAAGTAAGAATTAGTGTAAGAGAGAGGAGAGAGAAACTGAGTCAAGAAAAATAGAGAGTAAACTATATATAACACCGCTTTTCTGTATATTTTAATTGCCCCAGGCCTAGAAGTCCCACTTTCTGTGTATACCTTGTTTTCGCCTCTGATGAGTACACAATGACAGGGTGTAAATAGATGAGGGCAGAAGAGACTAAAGTGAGAAGGGAAGAAAAGAAAGAGGAACACAGACACACAAATAATCACACTATCAAACAGAACAAAACCAAAAACAAACAAACAAAAACAAACAAACAAACAAAAAACAGAGTTGAACCCAGGAACAAGTCTCAAATAAACCGGACCCTGGGAAGCCCTTCCAGTTTAAGCCAGTTGTCCTGGATCACGCCCAGACAGTCACAGTGGAGTCTAGTCTGCAGCTTTGGCCAGTGGCAGATTGGCACAGAGGAATAATGGCTGGGGGGTGGGGGGGTGTTAGTACGTGAATAGCACCAAGAAAGGGTTTATCCAAAAGGCACACATTCCCCACGCCCGCCCCCAGTTATAGATCTCGTGGTTGCTGCGCTGGCCTCAGGCAGGCCCTTCCCTGCTGGCTGCCTGTGCGTGTCTCACCTAGGTGTGTGCTGTTCTCCGGGCCCTGGACCGATCCTTGGATGTCTGCAGTCAGCCGCAGCCCTCCTCCAAAATGGCGGTGCCTTCCCTGGTCCCAACAGCAGTACCCTGGACCTGTGTGTCACTCTGAGGTGTGCAGGCCCCGTTGGGCAATTTACGTGAAAGAAGTCTGTGAGGCCGCTGCTCGCGTCTGGCTTTCTTTTTATTCTGTGCTGTTCAAGGCCGTGGTCTGTACTTCCCCTACTGCAATGCTACCACGGCAGCTGCGCTACTAATGCTGGTTCGGTTTGTGGGCCGCTGGCACTGGCTTCCGTGTGTCGGCGGTCTGGAATTTATTGTATTTCACCATCTAGATGTGCGCGGATGTCTCAGCTCCCTTCCAGTTGTGGGAGTGTTGCTAGGAACGCGTTCAATCTTCCCGCAAAGCCTCTTTTAGTGACGGTCTCCCGAGAGTGCTTCTCTGCTGTCCGCCATCTTTTCCCTCAACGAATGAGATGAGACTGGGAAGGCAAAAGGCCGCTGGCGCCTCCTCCTCCACCTTCAAAAGACTCAGAGCCACGCCAGGGAGTCCAGTCAGGTGGAACTTTGCCGCTGGAACTCCAAGATATGATTTCTACTAGCTATTATCTTCCTCTCTCCTTTCCTCCCTTTCTTATTTCTTGCTCAGAAAGTTTTCAATGACAGTTTATCACTCACCCACTGGACTTTCAACAGAACATAACGTGTCCGTCATCTTCTCAGTCTTTAAAACACTCCTTTCTTAGTATCCTAGCTATGGGCCTGACATTGGGCTTACGGTTTGATGGGCAGCTGGTTGGCAGCAAAGCACTACCAAGATAAAACACAGAAGGGGCTTCTTAGATGTCTGGGTCAGAGGGCAGAAGCTGCAAAGGGAGATGAGTGAGCATCAAAGCCTCACTTAGTTCAGGAGATAAGAGCAAGGACCCAAGTGTCAGATTCCTGGGTAACAGTCTTGCTTTCATCCTTTACTTATCTAATGACCTTCAGTCTTAACCATGCTAAGTCTCAATTCTCTATCTGTAAAATGTCTTAGGATAATGTATAACCTACATTGAGTCCTTATAACATGCCAAGCACATTTCTAAGTGTAAGTCCTATGCCCTCATCCACGGCACTACCTCACTGTATTCATAGGGTTGTTGTAAAGATTAGAGATACTATGCATGATGAGGCTCCAATAAATGTTTGCTGTACATATTAGTTATTATTTTTGACAGGCTTCTTCATCCCTCAGCTTGCTGGCTGTCTCTGTCTCCATTTCACATTTTCTGATCTTGGCTATGAAATCCCACTTTTCCTTGAACCTCTTCTTCATATCATTTCTCTGCTGCTTTCTAGCTAGTTCCTGGTGGTGTTCACAGTAAGATTAGATATTTCAATATTAAATGTTAGTGGATGATTTCAGTTTTGAGTAGGGTGAATTGATATGTTATTAATAAAAGTACTATTTTAAACATTAAGAAAAAACACATTGAATTATTCATTTGTGTGTGTGTGTGTGTGTGTGTGTGTGTGTGTGTCTGTGTAAACCCAAAGGTCCTACATGACTCTATATTTTATGAGACCAAGGAGATTCCAAGTATTAGTAATTTTTTTTGGGGGGGCAGGGTACCAGGGAGGGTGTGCTCAACTACTGAGCCACATCTCCAACCCTTTTTAAAAAAATTCTTATTTGAGACAAAGTCTTGTTAAGTTGCTTAAGGCCCCTCTAAGTGCTAAATTGCTAAGGCTGGCTTTGAACTTATGATTTTCCTGCTTCAGCCTCCTGAGCTCCTGGGATTACAGGCATGCATCACTGCTTGGCAGCCATTTTAACTTCACTGGGATTTCCCTCTGTGTTTGGCAAAGTCTTTCACTGTTTTTCTGTATAACTCTTGTTCTGAATAATGATAAACCAGCCTAATTCCATCTTAAGACTGGGAGCCATCCTGTCAAAAAGTTATGAAAAGCCCACTTCAGTTTTCTATGAAATGCTAGGATTCTTATTTGGCTTGAGCTTATTGTCTGGCATTCATTCCCAGGCCTTGAGCTCGCTCAGGCCTGGCTTTCCTTGACCAGATAACAACTCTCTCTCTCTCTCAAACTAACGGTGCCTCATAAACTTTTGATGTGGGGTTTGACTTTTACTCCCCTTTTTTCTTGGAATGCAATGCCATGTAGATATTAGTTTGCTACTTGCTTTGAATTACACATGTCTGACCTTGTTAGCTGTAAGTTCCCAAGATTTTCTGTAACTCTCTGAACTATAAAAACCTTGTCTTCCCGGAGAGCGGGGCTGACCCCAAGCCCAATGTTTGGGAGGGGCAGCCCTGGCCAGCTCTCTTTATATGTATACAATATAAGCTTGCTTTAATCTAAAATTGGAGTTGGTGGTCTTTTCTTTGCGTCTTGGATCAACAAATAACTCTTGTTGAACAAGCAGCATTTGAAAGGTAAAGTCAGAAAACAATTTTATTCCTTCTTTTGATGTTTTTTTTTTTTTTTTAAAAAAACCTTCTCTAGGTGTTGGCTCTTCTTTTTCTCTTGGGAGGAAGTCTTTAGCAGAAGTCATCAACTTGTAAGGTCATGCTAAGACATGTTCTCTGGTCACTTCTAATTACATAAACAATATTATTTCACTAATTAGAAGGTTGATTTTATTGAGTGTTGGATTTCCTTTTTTTCCCCCCAGTTGGGACTGCTGCAGGCAGGAAACCTCTATGGGAAAAGAGCACCCTTTCTTCTGCTTGGGGTTTCTATTATTCTTCCCTTGCTCACCTGGGTGCCACTGGTTCTTTGGGGTTAGACCTGAACAAGGTGGAGAGAGAAGGAACCAAAATGTTTTGAATGGACACAGGACCTTTTTGGACTTGGCAAGTGCTCAAAGCTGACCTTTTTCTTTTGAAGAATATATTCTGCAGGGTAGCCTCCACCCCTCCCAATCCTGACCCACGCCTTGCTGGGGTTTTGATTAGTTCTTTATCACTGGCAGATATGTCTGCTTTGCCAGCTCTCTCCTGCAGTGCCTAGGCATTCAGCAGGTTCTTCTCCAGTTTCTCGTGACTGGGACTGACTCGTCTGTGGGGGTCCCTTGGACGAGATTTTTTAAACACTGTGGGAAGGCTGTTCTTCCTCCCCTACAGCCCATATGTGGACCATGGGAACCAGTAATGTTTTCCCCTTTCTCTCTTCATTAATCACCACTAATGATTTTTTCCCCAACGTTTATGCTCATTCCTTATGTATAGGGGAGGAGGGTTCCATGACACCCTCATCGATATGGTTTGGTGTTTATTTGATTTGGCTTTACTGCAGGACTGGAGGCCGTTGAGTTTCTTTTTCTCTCCTCTCTCTTTTACGTATTCTGTGACCTGAATGGTCTCCTGCTTTTCTCCCCTCATCTACTCTTCTTCCTGAGCTCTTCCTCTTCTGCTGAATCCTTTCAATTTCTCTGGGTTCCTTTCTCCTTACCCACTTGTTGCTGATCTCATTTTCCACCCTGAAGTAACTATCACCTTTATACCAAAGACTTCCAAAGCTCATACTCTTTCTTGTTCTCTGTGTTCAAATGTTAACATCCACTGGATGTACTTTGGTATCTTCAACTCATTTAACAAAATCAGAATTCATCATTTTCAATATATTTCTAACATGATCCTTTTGTGGGCCCCAACTCTGTGAATAAGCATCCCCATTCACCAAGTTGTCTAAGCCAGAAACCTGGGATTATTCCAGCCAGCTGCCTCCCACTCAGCCCCACATAAAGTATTCCATCAAATTTTGCCAATTTTGCTTCCTAAACCATAGGCTCTGGGAGAAATAGAAAGTCTGGTGGTCCATTTTCAGAATATATGGTATTTAGTCTTAAATATGAAATTGGGTTGTGAGAAAGGCAGCCAGAGAGAACATAGAACAGAATGAAAAGTTACAAGCAGTTAGCTCACACAATAGCACCATAGCCTATGGATGTGGTAGATCGACACAGTCCATGCACCTGAACAGCCCCTTGACAAACAGGAGGTGGGGCAATGGGTCAGTTGGTCTGACCGACAGAGAAATCTCTCTATTAAGAAATAGTAATTTAGGTAAAGAAGAGCTGCATACATGTCAGAATGCACTGACCCTGAGAAAACTTTCCTGCCACTAGAGAACAAAGGGAGGTGGGAAAATTAAAGGTATATTTCTTTAAGTATCCCAATAAGAGACAGTAAAACCTAGGTGACATTCTGGAAGACTGTGCACCTCATAGTACTCAACCAATGAGGAACTGGGGGAGGTAATCTTGCACACTAGGGGATAAAATACTGCATAACCACTCTGGGTGTGCCTGACCACCAGGCACCTGATCTTGCAAGACCATCATTAAAGTCTCACTTTTTTTTTTTCTTCTGGACCTTGTGTCTCTGAGCTCATTCTTTGGGTTTGGGCCGGTGCTTGTGTTTCTCACAACTCCTAACCAGGTTGTGTTTTGGAGCCACACTGTACACCTCCCTTAAGTCAGTCCAATTCCTCTCTCTGCCACTAATGTTGTTTTCACTGGGGTTGCCATTGTCACAGTTCTCCTGGCCTCCAAAATGACCCACGTCTAATTCACACCTCAAGCATTGTCACAAATAAATTTTATAAAACAAAATCTTAATTAAAACCTGTTTTTTATTGATGCATAATTATTGTACAGAACAGTGGGATTCATTGTGACATATTTGTATATGCACATTGGTCAATTTCACTCCTCAGTACCTCCTCTTTCCCTCCCCTCCTTTCTCCCCTGGACCCCCCTCCTCCTTTCTACAGGTCTTCCATTTGTTTTCAGGAAATATCCCCTCCATACACTTTTTTTCCCTTTAGCTTCTACATATGATAGAAAACATCCAATCCTTGACTTTCTGAATGTTTTTTCTTTTTAAAAAAATTTATTCTTTGGTATGAATATACTTTGTATACAACCTGAGATATATAAAAATGTGCTTTATAAGTGTAATATGAAATGTAATGCATTCTGTTGTCACATATAACTACTTATAATAAAAAACAAACAAGGGAAAAATGAAAGAAGAAAGAGATAAACTCACTAACATATTCACCATCCAGATGAAGAAATAGCTTGCCATCAGATCCCAGAAACTACTGTGCTCATACCTCTACAAAGTATCCTGAGGAATCAGCCTGGTTTTGTTTTCCTTCTACAAAAGGGTTCATTCAGATGCAAAAAAATTATTCTTTTTACTAAAAGAATAAAATTATGGCATTTGCCAGTAAGTGGATGGAGCTGGAGAATAACATGCTAAGTGAAATAGGCCAATCCCCAAAAACCAAGGGCAGATGTTTCCTGAGTCTGTTTCAATGACATGATACTTTCTATTTCCATCCATCTTCATTCAGATGATATAATTTCATTCTTCTTTATGGTTGAATAAAACTTTGTTGTGCGCACATACCACATTTTCTTTGTCCATTCATTTGTTGATGGACATTTGTGCTGTTCCTATAACTTAGCTATTGTGAATTGTGCTGCTATCGGTTATGTATGTATCCCTGTGGAATGATGACTTTAGTTCTTAAAATTTTTTTAAAAAAATTTTATTTGTTCTTTTTAGATAAACATGACAGTATGGTGTATTTTGACATATTATGCATATATACAGCATAACTTAGTATCCCATTCTTGTGATTGTAATGATGTGGAGTTTCTGACTTTAGTTCTTTTGGATAAATACTGAGGAGTGGCAGATCTGGATTGTATGGTAGTTTTGTTCCTAGTTTACAAAAATATAATTTTATCATCAAATTGAAGATGAGGTCCAAAGTAGTTAGTTAGGTCTACAAAACTCTTACTAATCTAGTCCCTGCTTTCAGCTCAGTCTTCTACTTTTGCCATTGATTCTGGTATCAGATAACTTGCAGTTCCCAAAATAAACTAAAATCCTTAAAATTTTTTTTTTTTAGTTTTTTGGGCCTTTATTTATTCATTTTTATGTGGTGCTGAGGATCGAACCCACAGTCTCGCACGTGCTAGGCGAGTGATCTGCCACTGAGCCACAACCCCAGCCCTTAAAATCCTTTTCTTAAAAGGAACCCTATATTTTTTCTTTGCTACTCACATTCTTCCTTCTCCTTCCTCAACCTTGAACTCATAGGAAATTTACCTTGAACATGGCTTATCTGACTTCCCCAGGCTGTTAGTTGCCTTAGCCAAGCTCATTTTGAAATTTTTGTGTCATGTTTTGTAGCTGTTTACTTCCCAATCTATTTACTTCGCCTAATGGGCTGGTCTAGAGATCAGGAGCCACTTATTTTTATCTCTGTACCCCCAGTTTCCAGTATATGATCCAGCATGTTAGTCACTGAGTGCTTATTGTCAATAAGGAGATGAAACAATACTATTTTGATAGCTTTGCAATTATTCTTCTTTCTAACTGGAATGTCCTCCCATTTTTTGTTTGATTATATCTATTTTTTCATCTTCTAGGCACAACTTGGAAACCCTGCCTTCTATGCAGAACTCCTTGGAGTACAGTAGGTACAGTCCCCTACCCTACTGTAGTTAAGAGAAGCCATCTCTGAACATCCCCACCCCACTCCTAAAAGCTTGGTTCTCCCCTGCCTATTCAGCTGGGAAGCAATGGATGTTTACATTTGTTCCTGCCTCACATAGTGCCCTACTCCAAGGAAAGGACTTATTATTCTTTGCATCTTCAGTGCTGGTCCAGGGCCTGAAATATAAGAGACGCTCAATGAATGTTTGGGAAATACGTGAATGAATATGAAAGATAGAAGTTAGCATAGGAGTTGAGAATCAAATAAACTCTCTGTCAGAGGATGGAGATCTGAGCTCATGCAGGTGGAGATCTTCCCTGAAAGGTCAGCTCTCATCATCAGTGTATCTCTATGAGGCCCAGAAAGCCCAGGAGATAGATGGGCACTATCAAGCCTTGTGGACTAGGAATCTCAGATCATGCTGAATTTGTCCCAAATACAACCCCCAACAGACTTGGGGTCCCAAGCAGAGACAGTCTCATGTATTAAGCTTCAGGCCTGTGTTTCAATCTCCCCTTCCTTGGGCCTACTGTCCCTTTGCCCTGAATCTCCACTCTGTCCCCTAACACACACACACACACACACACACACACACACACACACACATTTTCTGCTTGGTGAGAACTTCTTCGGGAGCAGGGGAGGACCTAGGATTGTGGACCTGGAAGGGAGGCAGCTGGGGTAGGGCCCTGCCTGTGAGGGAGGCATTTACCGGGGAGATGGGAGTCATTCTGTTGAGTGAAACTGTAATTCATATTCTACTTCAAGGTGTTTCCTAAGTCTTCCCATGAAGCTCATGCTTACTGTATCTTTTTGTGGCTCCCTCACTTTCCTAGCTTTCAGCAAGGGGGATAAACTGGGATATTAATGGGGGAGAAATGCTTTAATGGAGAGAGCAGAGATGAAAAGGAAATCCCTCAACATGTTGGAAGTGCTTTCAGCAGGTTCAGAGTGCAAAGGGAGAAATCTTTGTGCATGCAAGGAGGATGAAAAAACAGGGACCTACTTCCTGCCTTGAATGTAAAATTGCAAAGTAGGAGATTCTGGAGGAATTTTCAAGTGATTAGGAGAGTTCTGGTCAGTTTCTTAAGCAGCTTTGCTTAAGATCTCCATGTTTTCTAACCAAATGAGAAGAGGCAGAGCTTGTTTTTTGTAATGATCTTTTTTTGCCACCAAGAGGCAGCAGGAGTTCAACCGATAGCTAATAGGTGGAAACAACCTAAATGTCTACCTGCAGATGGAGGGATGAGGAAAATGTGGTGTTTACATTGAATGGAATACTATTCAGCCTTTAAAGAGGGGGAAATTCTGCTATATTCAATGGCATGGAGGGATATTGAGGATATTTTTCAAAGTGAAAGAAACCAGACACAGAAAAATGATGATTCCACTTATACGAGGAGCCTAAAATAATCAAATTCATAAAATCAAAGACTGGAATGGTGGTTACAGGGGTTTCGGGAAGGGGAAAATGGGGAGTTATTAATCAACAGGCATAATTTTTCAGTTAGGTAAAATGAATAAGCTCTAGAGATCTGCTATATAACATCGTACCAAGAGTCAACAGTGATGCACGGCATACTTAAATCTTGTCAACAGGCTAGATCTCACATTAAGTGTTCT